>OZ021704.1:37219473-39731739 GCA_963978555.1 Galerucella nymphaeae | reverse complement strand
CTGGTTATAGTAGTTTCAGAAATTTTTTATTTTTCGGTTTTGATAGGTTTTATTCATTTTCAGAAATTTCCATCTATTTCCGCTGTTTAATTTTTTTGGAGAGGGTTTATTGGTTTTCAGTAATAATATTTGAATACTGGGCGATCCAAAAGTTTCGCTCGGTTGTTCAAATTTATTTTTGTATCTGGAATCTCAGTGAATCGCCGACTTTCTCGGGGTTTTCCGAGATTCCTTTCTTTGTCTCTCTGTCGTTCAAATTTGTTTATAGTAACTCCCGGTTTTAGGAACAATATTTGATTGCTGGACGATTCAAAAGTCTTGTACGGGAATTAAATTCTGACTAGAATATCAACCGATCGCCGACTGTCTCGGGTCTTGTTGATATTCTTATCTTCATAATTTTTACTGAAATTAAATTTTTCAAAATTTGTCGAACCTAGCACCGTGACATCCCACTGAACAAGAAACATAACAAGTCTATTTTGTGATGTTCTTTTTAGAGACTTTTCGTGATGTTTATTTAAAACGTTAAAAAGATATCTCCTAAATGTTTGAATTTTATAACCAACTTCATTAACATCCATGTTATGTAATTAAAACATATTTCAGATGTACACAATACTACTTGAATTCGCAGTTATATACACATCCTATGAACTTCTTTTCAGCAACTTCTTTTTGGAAACATCCATACGATGTTAATTTGTACAGGTCGCACTAATGTTAAATACAGAACATTACAGCAATATTACAAAGTATCATGTTTCTGAGATGATCATATTTTGTAGTTACTTTTACATCTTTCGAGCTTCTCTTTAGTAACTTCCTGCGACTATGTTTACACGATGTTAGTTTATAGAACTCCCAGTAATATTTTATATCTTCCGTTATATTAAACATCACAATAACAATATAATTGGGAGATATAGTCTCCATGGATGTATCAGAAAATAAGAAATAGAAAACGTAAGAAAAAAACAAGAAAACCCAGGCCTAAACGCGGTTAATCAAAGTGTAACTATGTATAAGAAATAGAAAACTAAAGAAAAAAACAATGGAACCCATGACCATACCCGGTTTCGAACCTAGGACCTCCGGGTCGTGAGATCAGTACGCTACCTACTTGACCAACCTTGTCATATTCTGTTACATCGAATAAAAGGTTAAAGGCTGTATGGACGCATGCGCACCTCAAGATAAACTCGAGATATAATACGCATGCGTGGCTGCGGGCAAACATTACACCTTCCGGCTTCCGGCTAGGCTAGACGCAAGTGGTTGTAAGTGGTGGCAGCGTGGTTTTATTTTAGTGAAAGCATTTTCTTAATTATATTGTTATAATGGACGAACAACAGTTATCGGTAAGTACTTATTCCAAAATCATAAATATTGAAATTCCGGGTGGAGGGACTGTACCTTAAAATTATACAATAAGTAGTTTAGTACAAAATAAGAGGTTTTTTCAACTTCTAGAATAATTTAGTTATACTTGGTATATTTTAATAGCGATTCAGAATATTCCAAATCCGAGATAATGCTCATATTTTTGCAGAAATTTGGATCTAGAAGAAAATCTGTTCTATGTTCAAGATATTCCAGAAGCTACATCAATAAAATAAAAAAACAAATAGTTGGTAATTACGTAAAAAAAAGGGGAGTAACTATTTCAGTTGATACAACTAATGTGTTCAATAGTACTAAAAATATTGAATCAAGTATCTCTGGTTCTAGTTTTTGTAGTAGTAGCAATAGTAGTCACAGCCATCAATATAGGTTTGCAGGCCTAGAAAATTTTAATAATACCAAAAATTCTCGTGAACAATTAGACACTTTAAAAACAGATATTTCTGCTAAAGAGCAAAATGAGGTTTTCATAAATAATTTTAGATTATGGATTATTAACAACAATATTTCCCATAATAGTGCTAATTCTTTATTACAAATTTTAAGAACAGATGCCAAGATTTCATTTCTACCAAAAGATATCCGAACATTACTCAAAATTGAAAAAAGAAGCAATGCTATGGGCAAAGGCTTTTTTTATTATTTTGGTATTGAAAGGCATATAATACATGTTTTAAAAAAATTTAATTACCATTAGTCAGAGGTATTAAATTTGAAAATTAATATAGATGGACTTCCCATTGCTAAAAGCAGTCTTAGTCAGTTTTGGCCAATTTTGGCATGTATAGAAAATATTCCCCAATCTAAACCTTTCTGTGTAGGTTTATACCAAGGAGCAAGTAAGCCAAGTGATCCAAATGAATTCCTAAAACCCTTTATTGAAGATTTAAAGAATATTGAAAAAAAATCAATATCATTTTCAAATCAAAACTTTCTTCTCAATGTAACAAAAATAATATGTGATGCTCCAGCAAAATCTTTTATTTTAAATGTTTTGGGTCACAATGGGTATACAGGATGTACAAAATGTACTGTCGTGGGTAATTTTACTGATCACAGAATGTCATATAATAATTTATCAGCAGAATTACGACAAGATACTGATTTTATAAATTTTAATTCACAGAACAGTTTTCATAAAGGCAGTACAGTTTTAAATGAATTAAATATTGGATTAGTTAGTAGCGTCCCCCTTGATTATATGCATCTTGTGTGTCTTGGTGTAATGAAAAAATTACTTTTATATTGGGTCAAAAAGGGCTGTAGAGGGATCAAGTTATTTCCAGAAGAAATAAATAAATTAGACGTCAAACTAATATCATTTAGGAAAAGTTCTGTTTTTGAGTTTTCGAGACTACCAAGATCAGTTGGTGACATTGCACATTGGAAAGCTACAGAATTTAGAGAATTTTTATTGTATTATGGTCCTGTAGCTTTAAAAGGGATATTAAATGAAAATCATTATATACATTTTTTAAGTTTACATGTTTCATTAAGAATTTTAGTGTCAAATGATTGGAGTAAAAATGCCAAACTCGTAAATTATGCTGAAAAATTACTTAAATATTTTGTATCAAACTATGAGGACATGTATGAAGAAAATTCTGTGACACATAATGTTCACAATTTAATTCATTTGAGTAATGATGTCCGTTCGTTTGGCTCACTTGATGAATTTAGCTCCTTCCCATTTGAAAATGCACTGTATACAATAAAAAAGCAACTGAAAACCTCAAGATATCACTTACAGCAGTATATTAATAGAGTTGAAGAATATCTAACTTATGATACTGAATGTTCGAATCAACAAACAGAATTCAATTATTCATTATTGCAACATATTAGCTTAGAGAAGATTAATGATATATTTGTAGATACTTATGAACGTGTTCAGTACAAAAATTTGACTTTTAGTATTAAGAGTCCTAATTGCTACTGCATTTTTGAAGATGGTTTTGTAGGAAAAATAGTAAAAATATTTGAACTAAATAAAAAGTGTCATGTTATGTTTGAAAAATACTCCAAATTAATTCCAATTTTCTATGAACCATGCTCATCTGATAAAATTTATTGTGGCAAAGTGATTGAAAGTAATATTATAGAAACACATCTCTTGGATGCAATCAATCCATTATAAACTCATTAAACTTGATAATGTATTCATATCTCTTCTTCATAAGTAATTTTTTGTATACAGTCTATTGATAACGCTTAATTTTCATTCACATTCCCAAACCTGCATTTTTCTCTTGTTATACTTAATTCATTCAATTTTAGTTAGGTATACAATTATCAATAAACAGTACAAATATGGAATAAATCATCATTTATTCAGAACAAAAAACGTTGCTTTATTTTAATTTGGTACTTGATATAATTTCTTGGAATTTATATAATTTTTTGGTGATTATTTTTAGGTACACATTACATTAAAAAGTGTAAATAATAATAGTAAATATTTATATTTTGATAGTTTGCAGTTGTTCGATTTATTAATAATAATGAAAAAGATGTTTATTTTTCTGTGGTTCCCCTAACATGGTTAAAAAAGGTAGAGGACAGGACCTATTGCTACTGGCCAAAAAATTGTGGTAGAAATGCCATAATGAGGAAACAGGATCCAAATTTAACATGGCCATTATTAAAAGTGGTCATTATTGAAAAATTTGGTAAGTATAGTAGATATATGAAAATCAATGAAATTGGATATTCTAAATTGGATTTTTTGTGAAGGAAGATACGAAGACGCTCTGAATCACGAAAAGATGGTGGCTGCTACTTCTGAATCTGAAAATGAGAGAGGAGAAGGAAAACGAAAAATTAGAAATCAAATCCAGAGACATTCTCCACCACCAGCTTTCGATGAAGATGAGGAAAACAACGAAAATTTAAAGCATATTTTGAGTAATGGTAAGTTTTCAACTTTGTAAGAAACAAAACATACTCTCCCTGAAACTGACTTTCAATTTTAAACAGGTTAATACTCGGGTTAATATTTTTCAGCTTTTTAATCCTCAACTACCTTTTATAATAGGTATTTGAATAACGTTATCTGCTTATCTGCACAATCTAGTAAAGTTCTAATTATTGAAAAAGAGGGACATGAAAAATATTAATTCTCTGTACGAAGGCATATGCATATAGGGTTTTTCATTTGTATTTTCTTGTTGAAGAGTTGCTGCCTTTTATGTAATATTACCGTTATTAAATATAGTAACATTCTTGTTTTAGAAAATATACTTATATCTAGTAGTAAACCATCAGTGATATTAGAAAATGTGTGTGCCGGGACATCAGAAGAGTCCGTTTCTCCCATAAGTTTTTCAAGCGCAGACATTCAAAATATGCCCATTCAAATTATTAACGAAACAGACATTTTCAATGAACTTCAATCCATTAAAAGTATTGTGACAGATATGAAAGCCACAATGGATATAATAATGATAAAAATGAACAGTCTCGTTACAACTAAAAATACTTTAGAAGATGAAGTAATTGTTTTTGAAAATCTTCCACTGAAAACAACAGTAGAACTCATCGAATTTGAGAATACCTTGACCAACGACGAAGTTAGGAAACAATTGGTTAGTTTTTATACATTTCTTCATATTTCTAAGTTATCCCTTGCTTTTTTAATTGTTGTTCTTTCTTATTGCAGTTGAGAAGATATGTAATTCTGGGTGGGTCCGATTCAAAAAATATGGTCAGGCGATGCATGGGTCTAATGTTCTCAAACGAGCTAGGAATACAATGTTCCTGGACTGGGCAAAAAAATAATATGAAACTGAAAGATTTCTTGGTTCTGTTAACAATGAATAAGGGTAAATTAAGTTTATTTTGCAGAATTGGAAAAAAAAATTATAACTTTTTCATATAAAACTTGATGTAATATGCAAAATAAATTTTCAGTGTGACCAATACAGTCCACTTCTTTTCCACTTTATGTTTATAAAAGTGTTTTTTAGCTGCTGTTCAGAACACCTTCAAAGGTTTTACAGATAGGGACTTTGAAGTGTATGTCATGGAATGGTTGAGGCACTCAAAACAGCGACTCATGCGTGAGAGAAAGTAACCGTGAGTAAACAATAGAAATTTTTTAAAATAGATTGAATTTCAGTAGTTGATATACCGTAACGTTTCGTAAAATTTTTATAGTTTTAATATTGAAAAATTATTCTAATGAATATTCTGTAAATTAGCTATAAAGGTATCAGTAATCTTCATCAATTCAATTTTAAATCGTGTTACGGTATAGCAACTACAGCTTGATATAATATACAGCTGCACACAAATTCAATTTTTGTGTCATATGTCATATATCACTTTCCACACTTGTTATGTAATATGCTTACACTTTTATATTCTTTTAGGTTGGATTCTCGTGCAGGATATTTGTTTTTAGGTTGGAATTCTTTATTTCCTTTTTCTGGACAATATATTTATTTCAAGGTTGAATTTGTTTTTTCTTTCAGTGTTCTATTTAATAATACCTACTTAGTTAATAAACTATTTAAATCTTTTATTGCATTTTTATTTTAAATATACAGGGTGAACAACTAAGAACGGCTGTAGGCCATATCTCAGAAAAGAATATTGGTACAAATAAAAAAAATACCTTTTGGAAATGATAATCGCTAGAAAATATGTATGAGGTTCAAAAATATTCACTAGTGGTGGAATGAGCACTCGAAATCATATCACTGTGATTATCTCCAAAAAAGACATAGGTATACCAAATGGTGGACCTGAAAATGCAGCTTTTGAAATCTTTATGATTGTATATTTAGGATACCTTTAGTTTTTCTTTCTTGGTGATAATTACTTTATATGTTTTTAAGTGTTCTTTCCATCCCCTAGCGAATATTTCAGTACCACAAAAATATTTTTCAGGTTCATTTTCCTTGAGGTATTTTTTTTTTAATTTGAATCGCAGCCGGCGTTTTTAGTTGTCCACCGTGTATTTGCTGAAACATCTATAGGGTGTAATCTAGAATGTTTGAAGTATATTATTTAGAGGTTTAAGTAACATCCATACAGCATCTAAAAGAATATACTGTATCGTTTTTGAAATGTTGCATTCAGTTCATTGGTAAGATGTTGTTTTATAGACATTGCATCAACATGTACTAGATGTTAGAAGGCATTTCTGAATGTAACAGAAATGTCGCTTTTAGTTCATTATAAAGACTTCTTTCTGAGGAAGTTCTAGTAACATCACAGTAATGTAAAAAGGCAGCGCTTTGACATCGCTGTGAAGTTCAGCTGTAACATCACAAAAGTGAACAGCCCTAAGCTGGGCATAAGCGGTTGTGAAGATGTTCATGTGATGAAAACAAGAGGAAAAAAGGGAAGAACATTAGCACAATGTGATGTTAAATTTACGTGACTGTAACAATTATTTGCATAGTGGGATATATAGTAATATTGAATACAATAGCACATTTTGTAAAACCACTGAGTCCGAATAAACCATATTGTTTTTTTTTGTGATTTGCATTATAATTAAATTGTTTTCTATACTATCTCTTTTATATCTGGTGTATATAATTTTTTTTGTTTGAGTGCCCGTCTTCTTTTTAGCATTATTAGCAGGTACGGAAAAGGTTTTTTTTTGTTGCTATTAACCGATTATAATTTTGGATTGGAATACAAACCTCCATTGAATTACCGTAGTTTTATTGATAATTTTCTAGTATTTCGATACTACAGTTAATGGTTATTTTATTTTACAACGGTAGTTGTCATATTGGTTTCAAAAGGTAATGGTAGGTAATTTATTTGTGGTAAGAAAAAATAAGTATACCACTACTTAGTCTCTACCGTCATTCATAGTTCGACCCCTGGAATTTTCCGTAACCTCCATCTGAGGCTATCTGGAACTCTTGACGCTAAGGGTCAAGGGGCCGTGGAGCAAACCACGTAAAAAATCTGGCGCCCGAGCATTAATTTGAAAATTTTGCATTGAGGGTGTCCAAAGTGACGTGTCTAGTTGATAAGAGCCGGAGTGAGGTGAAGAAGAACGTCACAGTGTGCAGCAACATGCAAAAATCTCATGTTTTGAATGGTAGATCTTAACTGTCATTCTTGTCAGAAAAAAACACTTTTTGTTGGCCACACTGACCTTAGACTGAACTTCACCATTGAAATTGTAAGTCACTGAGTGGAAAGTAAAACTGCAATTGCATCATATGAGATTCTTTGCTTTCAGTTTCAAATTCAATTTGTTTGGGTGAGATGTTAGGTTTGTAACAGTCTTTTATGAAACTTATCACATACCTAAACACTTTCGGTGAACGTAGCAGGTACATCTTCAGGGTTGCCATTGACGGTGTGACGATGCCGCACAATACTATATCGATCACAAAGAATTAAAATATGTGCCACGGATGAGAATTGCATATTGGTGGAGAATTTGCAGCCATACAATTGTGAGAGAATCGAATGTGTTGTATTATTATCCTTCTTAAGCTGAGTATGTATTTTCCATTAATTTTTTGCATGATGGAGATATATGTATGTTCTGTTGCATGGAATGTAGTTTTGAAGTTATGCTACTCCATTGTTTCTGTGATTTATTTTATTTCGAACTGGACGTCTTGGTGTATTATCCGGTCTTAGAGTTCATTTTCCTTAATTTTCATACTCATTTCATTCAACGATATGTTAACGATTTTAATCCATATTCTTGAAAACCTACATTGATTAACGCGATTCGCATTCTCTGTAGTAAAAAATTCACCCGTTTTCTATGTTAACGTTTAAATTATGTTCGACTTGATAAATCGAATGTATAAATTTCTCGAAAACAAAACATATAATATGTTTCTGGTACTTACATCGGCTTCTTTCCAATCAATCTTAATAGAATATCCAGGAAGAAAGCTGGCAGCATCTGGAAAAGGATCACTTGGACGTAATAGTTGTAAAAACAAGAAGTTATCTTAAATCGTGGATACCACATTAGGTTTGGAAACGGTGTTTTTCTACATAACTCATCACCCATTGAAAAAAACTCTCCCAATGAATTATTAACTGCTTTTTGGGTTATATTGTAAACTTCAATCTCATTGATGGTTCTAAAATGAAAATTACAATTATTGATTTTGATAAGCATTCACCTACAAATAGTACTACCTTGAATGTATTTGTTGAGAAAATTTCATGATTGGGATGAAATTCCATAGAGATACCACAGATAGAGGCAACAAGCCATAGGGCACTGTGTATGTGGGGATGTCTGAACTTCGGTGAGAGAGAGAGAGACAGACGATCAGAAGTTTTTCTGTCTTTGTCCGTGTATGTGTTACGGTGAAAGCAGATATTTTGGCAATGTACACATTTTCCGGTAAATGGGCACATTTGCCTCCTCGTTTGGGTCATGTGCATTCAACTAATATTTACAATTTCAAAGAAGGGGAATGTACACTCCGCGTCATATAAAACTGGTACAACTATTATAATCAAAAATAGTGTTTTTGTAGTTGTGTAAATTGATCTTTTAAAAATTGTCAATGCTAAACCAGCTGTTATGGTATAATTTCTAGGGCAGTGATGCCAGCTTAACAAAAAGGTTAGTATATGTAATGATGAAATTAAATTTTGTAAAGCAATAAAACAAATTGGAAAAAATGAAAATCTATTATACAAAAACAGTAACTAGCTTAAATTTAGAAATAGTGCATGTGATATTGTAATGAATACAAAAGTATTACTTACATTGTTACAGGTTCGAATATTTAAAAAAAAAATTTGGTTGGTTAATTAGATGACTGATTTAAAAAAAGGAGAGACAAGAATCAAACTGTTGTAGGGAAAATTGGAAGTGGAAGACCAGTTTTAACTAGAATAGAACTAGACAAAGCTACTTTATCTGATTATTTATAAGAAAATTCCTTTAATACGGCAAGACATGCAAAAGATGCAGAAAAGTAATGCTTTAGTAACAACAGAATTGAGAAAAATTAGAAAACCTGACTCAAAGGATGCTTAGCTCTTAGTCATAAAATTTCAAAAATAACAAGAAAAAATTCCAAAAGAAAAGTTTACAGTTTTAGATTTGGACACGAGATCCACGTAATTCATAATTAAAACATTTCAAATAAATGAACTAACAAATAGATCATAGACCATGGTAGCATGGATGCCATGAAAGTTCACATTCAATAATTAATAACGTGTCATACCCCCATTATTATTGATAACTTCTTGTAATCTTGTAGGTATTGAGTCAGTTAAATTTAATGTTAAATGTTCAGCTTCTCTCAAGCTTTCCCAGGTTCCTTCTATTAGTGTCCATAAGTGTTCTTTGTTTCGTGGAATTGTATTTAAATTTTTCAATTTCTCACCATAAGCCCCTAAACATTTTCTATTGGATTAAGTTCTGGACTTTTAGCGACCCATGGTAGTGTTTCAATGTTATTTTCAGCAATATAATTGCGTACGCTGCGAGCAGTGTGCACTGAGCAATTATACTTCGAGGCGGTCTATAAACTCTTCCAGTTCCTCTTTTTCTGCTAACAGTTTGATTATTATCCCACCTTTTTTTAATGTTTTGAATCGTGGTTCTGCTTCTATTAAACTCTTGGGCAAGTCGTCTAAAGGACCAATCATCCTCTATTTTGGAAATGATTCGCATTTTATCAAATTCACTTAAATGTGCTGGCATCGTGGATAATGCGTTTTGTCAAATTTGACACATGTGACTGTTTGTCATTTTGATTAGTTGTTTGGTTTACATAGGGAAAAAAAGTGTACCAGTTTTATATGACGCGAAGTGTACATTGAATTCACAATGAACATTGTTTTGTTAAATGTGAGAAAAAGAGGAGGAAATATAATCATTACATTATCTCTTTCCCCTTGGAAGATATCTAATACTTTGTAATGAACATTAAGTTATTCAAAAAGGGGAAGGGAATATAATCATTGGAATTACCTGGCTTGTGCTTATATATTTGATACCTCTATGTGAAATTCCCCTCGCATATTTCAAAACAGTTATATCTCATAAGAGAAATAGTCACCATCAAAGTAAATATAAAAAAAACATAAGTTTTGATGATTTTTTATTTTGTTTGAAAAATAAAAACCCCTATGCAAAATGTCAATAGAGGAGCTCAGTCTAAGGTCCTTAGACTGAATTCCTCTATTAAATCGGATCAACCGTTTAGGTTAGGAGAAGATCATCATGCACCCCATTGCAATGCCACTTACTGGAACGTGTTGTTAATGTTCCACCTACTGGAACGAGTTGTTAATGTAAACTATCCAGTTACTTCATCAAACACACACACACACACACATAAAATTTAATCGATATCGTCCAATCCGTTTAGGGATATGAACCCGATTGCAGAGTTACCCACCAGGACCAGCTGTGAATTCAAACAGTTCTCGAATCCACTTGAACACACAGAAAACTTCATCAAATTGGTCCAGCCGTGAGTAGTGACAAACACACGCAACTCAGAAATATATATTTATAAATAAAGATGGGGTTATAGTGCAGCTAAAAACGAGTGCAAATGAACAAAATAATAGTGAGATCAAACAGTTTTGTATTCCCCGAAAAAACTAATGTTGATATTTTAATGGATTGTTAGCTTGGATACTGAAAATAATGTTTTAAAGTATTCTAGAGGAGTGGGATCATGAGATTTTGACTGGTTAGGAGCTCTGTATCCAACACTTTACAGTTTACACCATCTTACGCGCTTCGTTAACCAAGCTATCTTTACGGAGACTGTAGGTAAACTAACACGATGGTCCTTCATCATCCATATTAACTGAATTTAGTTAGTTCACCTGCAGTCTCTGAAGAAGACAACCTGGTTTTCGAAACGCGCATGAGACAGCGTAAAGTGTTGTCGTAGAGGTAGTGTGTATATTATTCAGTGATAGGATTTCTAGGAAAATTTACGGAGGAATCAAAGTTGCAAGCAATTGGAAAGAAACGCAGTCGAATAATTGAACAGGAATGCAAATTTAACTAAAGGCTTTAGATGAGTAGTTAATTCGACATTTCTAAATTGATCATGAAGGAGCTATTATAGAAAAACATCAAAAATAAATTTTTATTGTAATCCAAAACTTAATCTTAAAAATCATATCACTCACTTGTTCGTAACATAGTCAATGGAGGCCAATATAATCCCTTTTATCACAATATCAACCGGTACATAGTTTAGGTTAATATTATAGCCTGCGAATACAATCCTCTGTAATCCTAAAATAAAGACATTTGTTTTTAAAACTTCCTATCTAGTTCACATCATTGAGTTCGAGTTTTCAAGAAATTTCTGCGAAGTAACATATACTGTCCTACGGGATGAAATCGACCAAACCAGTATCCAGTATTTTAATTTGTATTAAAGCATAATGGCAATACTGCATTGAAAATCAGTTTATTATTACTACATTCATGTGGCGAGCAGATAAACTGATGAAAATCCATTATACTGGTGTCGTTGATTTTTAGAGTAAAGTGAGTTTTCCAAAAAAAAATTGAATACTTAAACCCTGGATAAAGTTGATCACTATTGAATAAAAAAATCAATCGACGGATGCTATATTTCCAATTGTTTAATTGAAATAAAACTATTTGTGATTCACTTATCTATTTTTTTATCGAGGTCACCGCGTTTGACAGTCTCTATAATGGAATTTACATTCAGATGGCAGCGTTAGAAAGATAATAGCAAATAGGACTGACACTCATACTTAGGATAAACATAGTAACTGACAGCCAGACAGCACTTGCAGCTTTGAATAGCAAGGTAACTTCCCGACTGGTAGAAGTATGCCAGAAAGATCTAAATGAACTAGCAGACCACATTAAAGAAAGATAAGTGTGGGTGCCGGGACATAACGGTATTTCTGGAAATGCACGCTGTTGAACTTGCGAGAAGAGGTTCAGCAACATCATATTTTGGACCAGAACTAGCTCTTGGGTTGGGACCACAAAGAAGGTAGTCCGAGGCAAATACGAAGATGGGTACAAAGCCAACATAGACTTCATTGGAAGAACACTCCAAAGCACTTCACAGTATAACATTCATAGGTGACACATGTGTAAAGCGGGCCGAAGCAGAGGAACTACTGAATATCGATAGGAATGAGCTAAGAATTATTACAGGTTATCTAACAGGTCATACCTGCATAGGCTGCAGTGCTACAGTCATTAGAACGGCTTCCAAAACACACAAAAATAGCAATATGCTTCATATGAGGGAGAATAACCGGCGATGTTGCCAAAGTTTTTAATCGTTCGTTAAGGCGACTCCTATGAAACAGGAAATTATAAAATGTTGAACAGAACAATATTGCACTTTTGTGTGAATATTTTCAAGATTATATCATTTTTGTGCTGCTATTTTAGAAATAGAAAGTTTTATAGGAAAATTATAATTTTTAGTTCTGGAAAATCGAAATGAGATAAAAGTAGATAAAATATACGCGAGTCATTGAAAAACTTTCCGGCCACTTATATTTTAATATACTATGAAAAACTATTACCTTTTCCACTGGCTGTCACTAATCCTACAGGACCATTAAAATTATCATTCCATCCTACGAGAGGCTCTTCTAGGCAACTCACAACTACAATAAAGCATATATATTCAGTATTCGGTGCACCTTAAACTTTTATAAGATAAAACTAAAGTGTGAATTAAAAACCAAATTGGTTAACTGTTCATACGAACAGTGACTTTTCATATCATCTTGAGAAAAAAAGCAGCTGAAAGAAAAAGGAGCAGGACATTGCTTGAAAAATGCAATTGAGTTCACAGAGTTTTTGACATTTCAGAATAAAATGGTGATAAATAAAATTCTATATATAAAACGTCGCTGAAAGGTTCGCATCGATGGCTTCTGTGGATGTGGTTCCACCAACTGTGTCACTGTTATATGAATTTTGGTACTGTTTGTACTGCCAGAGCTCATCTCTAATTTGTATGTGTATTTCTTATTCTGTCCATTATATTCACCATTTCTATTCTTCTATATACAGATACATACAATGAAAAAACGGAACATGGCGATTTTAAGCATAATATCAAAACTTCTTTCGAACTAGTCGACCAATATCAAGCTTCAACAGATCAAAAGCACGATTATTACAATCGTTCATTTGGACACCTACATGTACAATTCCCACCACTACGTAGTCTCAGTGGTCTCAGCAGTGGGCGGTTCTTGATTAGCGTCATTGTCAGACTGACATCCAGTAAACAGCAGTCAGTCACAGGTCAGAGTTGGTCAGAGTATCAGAGATTAGAGTACTGTTCAAGCCCATAACTTTTCAATTTATCATATTATCTACGGTAATTTCTCAAGAACATAATCAAAGACACGAGGTTTCAAGATATTTTGTTGAAATTAATGAAGAAAATGTTATAAATGATTTTGCCGTTAAGTAAACTACTTACTATATAAACTCACCTACAGAAGGTCGGGTTATAATAGCTGGTATTTTTCCCGCACACATGTCATTGACGACATGCTCTCCCAATCCTTTTGCAAATGTGTAAGTGTTAGGGTAAGGATAAATATATTTTTGAGTCATTGTACACAAAAGCTCCTGGTCATATTCCTCGGCTAACGTTATGGCCTCTTGCCAATTAGCGTGTGGTGGATAGAGTTTTTCTTCGATTACATATTCACCTATGTTACTGAAGGCTGTAGAAATATGCACAAAAATGGTTGGATTTTTCAAATCTAATGCTAATTGTGCTACTTCCCTTGTTCCTCTGACATTCATTATTATGGCTTTATCCAAAAAATCATCAAATCGTACCGAGGCTGCTGAATGAAAGATTATATTAACATTTTCTACCAACATTTTTCTGTCTGATTCGCTCAATCCTACAAAAAATAATTTTTTTTAAGCGGAATTGTTCGTATTTATAAAAAAGTATTTATATTTTGATTTCCTGCCATAAAGCTCAGCTCAGTTTAAAATGTTTCCCAAGGACAGAGAAATTCTTGAATAATCGTGAGCAATATCAGGAAAATATCACAGCCAGCATACCAGAGATGCTGGGCTGTTTGGGAACGGAAGCAATCAGTCGACCGAAGATAATATGGTGATTTAACTTTCAAATACAATAAAAACCAACAGTACCGAATGATATGCAGTCCAAAATACAACTACAAGAAAGGTGGAAAGGTAGTAGAAAATCGGTTCTAATTATAACATAAAATTATTATTTGAAGTTTTCGGAAATGCTTCCTTATAAATCTTATTTTCCATTAATCCTGAATATAATTCTCTCAAATGCGAAAATGTACAAACCTAATTTCAATTCATTAACATCTCCTTCAATTCCAATTATTTTCTTAAGTGCATCTGGATTCTCTTTTTTGAGTACCTCAAAAATCTATGAAAAAAAAATCAATTCATAATAATGTCCTGTGGGCGATTTCAGTATTTATTACCGATTTCATTCTGTTCCAATCTCAGAAACTCCACTTTCAGCTATTTTGACCATATGACCTTTTATTTCTCGCTCACAAGATAATATTTATAATGCATACTCAATGATTTTGTGAAATTCTCCACTCTAATTCTCAAATTTCACGTTCGATAAAGGGAAAGTTAAATAGAGCAAGTTATATTCAAGTTAAGCAAGATCATATTTATAGCTTTCTTATAACATTATTTATTATTAGTGGATAAAAAATTCACGAAAATAAAAGCATTATGCTTATTTTTATGTTATCGGACTTTTCAGCAGTATTTTTATTAGTATTAAAATGAACAGTCTCAGGGTATAGTAGCAGTTAACATGAAAAATATGTATGATACTTTGAATACGGTCTCGAACATTTAATTTGGACAATATTGATGTTATGATGTTTTTTGTGTAGTTGCCTCTTCCATAAAATTTTCAATAACTTCCCTTAAGGGTGTGTTGTAACTCAGCAGGTTAACCCACTGGTCACTGGACCAATGGTTTTTTGCGTTGTAACACAATATGTGGATCAAGGGTTACGTAACCACTGGATCTCAGTTGACATTTCGACCTTTCGTTTCCGTAATTGTCATTTACATTATTCAGTGATTCAATTTCATAGACGTATTTGGAATGAATATAAATAAAAACGGAAATGAATATACTGGAATAAATTAAAGATCACCAGTGGTTAACTATAACAATGGTTTAACGTACCGAGTTACAACACACCCGAAAGTACCATACTGGGAAAAAATGACTATCGTACATACAACTACATTTTTCGAATGTAATTTCATCAAATAATAATCATGAAGCTAATCACTGGAATGTAATTATCTTTGAAACCGTTAAGATTTGGGAATACTAACAGATATCTTTTTTTTGTAATAATGAAGCTTTAATAATTTTTCACAAAAGTAACGTTAATGTGAAAGGTAAGGAAGTTTTGTGTACATTTATGCCGCATACGTAGCCTATTTGGCGTCCTCTACACAAAATACATCTTATATCCAAAAACCCCAACATCAAATCTTTGTGCAAATACGTCAAAAAGCGTTAAATGAAATTTCATGTACAACACCCTGTATCTTTTTTAAGGCTGGTTGATTTAAATCGCAATAATTTGAAGTGAATTTGAGATTGTACTGTACTACTATGTAGAGTTACTTAAGGACCACCCTGTATATATATAATGAATGTAACATGGTACTTACGCTTGAATCTAGGAATACTCGCAGCCTCTCTTCTATACCACATCCTCTCTTGGGTCTAAGTAAAATATAAATTTTTTCAATTCCTGGACATGACCTCAGTAACTTCTCAATTAGAACTTTTCCCATAAACCCTGTGGCTCCTGTTACAAGAATATTTTTCCCCTCGTAAAATTTTGCTACACCCATCGTTAGGGAATTTTCCAAATGTATCTTCGTTCAAGCTGAATTGGAAAATTGATATTATTAGCAGTTATTTAAATATATAAGGAACTTAAATTAACAGACGGACTTCAATAAATACTACCTTCGGAATATTTTGATGTCTGAATATTTCATGCAAAACTATATAAATCAATTTTTTCCACATAGTTTTAGTTAACAGCTCTATGGTAGAGTTGGTTCAAACCATCCAAAATTCCGTCTCATCCATTTCATGAATGAGAGATCAAGATGGACAATGTATGACGTAACGGCAAAGAATTGTTGAACAAACTCTAGTTATAGTTCATTCGATAGCCTTTTTGGTAAGCGTCATCGATTGTAAATGTCTTTCTAACACATTACGTCGAAAAAAATAGAAAAAACATCAGGTCTGTGATTAACCCTAATCAAAATATCGTCACAATAATCAACTGCTTAAGGGTGTGTTGTAACTCGGTAGGTTAAGCCATTGTTATAGTTAACCACTGGTTAACTTCGAAAGGTTGTTGTAACACGAGAATTTATATAGAGATATATTTATCCTGTTGAACATTTAGTGCGAATTATTTTGAACAAAATGGCGAATAATATTCATACATATAAAGATTCAAACTGACTTTCTCAGCAGTAGCACATCTTGTAATTGGTTTTTTGTTTTGTTTTGAAACTTATAATGGAGGAAGCTATTCTACTGCATCATTTGGAAGTTTTGGAAGAGGTGGAAATGCTATAAAATAATCCACCTACAGATTTTTGGTCATTGTGGAAGGACCTAGCAGGAGAACCTTTCATAAACCTTAGTGATAATCAGTTTATATCATTTTCAATAAAAGTGATAAGCATGTTTTTTTGTATATCAGAGATATGTCCAGTTTTCCTTCTATTTTTTGAAACTGAAGCCTGATCCGCCATAATTCTTTATTATTCTCAATTCTTCAGTTTCAGACGTTTCAGTTAATTTATTTTGTTTATTTTGATGTCAATAGCCCAGGGATCTCAACACAAAAAATCCAAAATGATGAAACAGGATTGGTCAATATCTATTTAATATTAGACATACGTATCAAGATCATATCCATTAGAAAATACATTCCACTATCACCGAGAATACCGTTCCAAACAAGCATGTGAAAATAAGTAGTGGAATAATTTCACATGTGAATCTTTTCACATGAGGTCGAGAATCGAGCCCCTGGAAGCATTTTTTATTTTTTCTACATTCATGCAAAAAACAACACTTTTGTGAACCACATTTACAGCCGGTTTCACAATGTCGGGTTAACTCCTCGGGTCAATTAACCCTTACCTTTAAGGTAACCATCAGATACCGTTCCACAATTGTCAGTTCGTCTATAGGTTAGCTGATCGGAAGTTCAGTAGTAATTTTTGTTCAGTTGGTAGCAGATTAGGTATAATGATCAGATTTTATGGATAGTGACATTCAAAATCGAAAAAAAGAAGAAAGAGTTAACCTATAAAACCAATTTATTTGTGAAGTTGTAGTTTGGTATAATCTCTTTGGCTATCGAAATCTATGAAAGAAATCGAGATTGTCATATTCCTCAAAACAATCGTATCTGGGCCTTATCATTTTTGGTCTTCTTAGTTCCTCATCACTACTATACGCATTTACCTCATAATCGTTCATTTTCCAATCAAAAAAAAGGTAACAGATACCACGTTTTGTGATAGATACGTGACAGATACAGCAATAGCTTTAATTGTTAGGTTAGAATCTCCAGGTTATTATTATTACCATAGTGGTTAAATATTCTGAGAGTTAACCATAACTTGAACCCTTCACTGAACAATGTGAAACACTTGTTTTGAGGTAACCAAGGGTTATTTGTTAACCTCAGGATAACTTGACATTGTGAAACCGGGCGTAAGGGTGTGTTGTAACTCAGCAGGTTAACCCACTGGTTACTGGACCAATGGTTTTTTGCGTTGTAACACAATATGTGGATCAAGGGTTACGTAACCACTGGATCTCAGTTGACATTTCGACCTTTCGTTTCCGTAATTGTCATTTACATTATTCAGTGATTCAATTTCATAGACGTATTTGGAATGAAGATAAATAAAAACGGAAATGAATATACTGGAATAAATCAAAGATCACCAGTGGTTAACTATAACAATGGTTTAACCTACCGAGTTACAACACACCCTAAGGGACGACATTTCCAATCTTACTATGTGAAAAATTAACTTAAAAATAGGAATAAATTGATTAACTGTTCAAATAGCCACTACTATCTTGAATGCACAAAGCAGTACAAATGTCAAAGCTATCGAGTGTATTCCATATATCATTAAGGTTGATATTTTGGCATGTAATTTTTGTTTTAGTATTTTGGATTTGGTTTGTCATAAGCGATATTTTTAAGATGTCTCGAAATTCTGACGTCTGATGATGACGCGAGCTCAACATTTTTTCTCTGTCCAAAAAGTGCTCAAAGAGTCTATAGAAACTTCCACTTAAAAAGTACCGTCCCAAGAATTGTTACCCATACCTACTTGAAGAGTCACTGGGGGCCAAATAAAGTTTATACGTAACTTCAACTCTAATAACATATTTTTTGTGGAATTTATCATATCAACCAATATGTTTTTGAATTTTTATTTACATATGTACATGTTTACGAATAATGTTTGATTACTTTCCCCTATATAATTTGATAAATAAGTAAGACAAAATTTCAAAAAAAAATTTCTTTCAGTCCAGTACCTCAGCTACGTGATCAATGCCTCATTGGTTGAAAAACTGATTTTTCGTAATAAATAGTATAAATGAAAGTTCCCCCACATCAGAAGATTTTTGAGTTTGAAAAAATGGAAATTTGGAAAATGTTATTAAAACCGAAAATGTTTTTTAAAATTTCCAAAGATTTCTCGCGAATATATATGAAAAATTGAGTAATTTTTAGAAAATAACTTACTGCTTTGTATAATATATAGAACACACCTTTGTATTTTTGATTTGATAAATAATCAATGTATGAAAGCTGGTAGATTATATAGTTGAAAACAACTTTGTAGCAGTATTTATGCAGGCACATCATTTGAAATTCAAATGCTGATTCCATAAGTTTTCCATAAAACCTACCAGGAGGACAAAGAATTAATTTCTCTACGACCGTGCGCTTCAACCCATTTTCCCGCACGCATTTTAGGTTTGAAGGTGCCGGGACAACTGCATTCGCGTGCGGAAAGTATCACTTCCCGCACTTGTTTGGAAAATAACTATTTCATAACGAGTGGAGTGATTAGGCCAGCCTAGTGCAATGAGATGTACAAAAGGTACGATTCATAATAATTTTCTACACGATACTGACAATATACAATTAGATGTCCCACATTTGAAGAGAAAGATTTCAGATTCTGTAAATATCATAATCGTGCAGTATAGAGCAGTGAGATGAGGAGTTAGACGTTAGCTTGTTAAATTCGTTAATTGTTAATTATTAAATATATAAATCACCAATACTCTAAATTCTTTATTTGGGCTATAATAGTCGACAATATTTGGCTTATTCAATAGTTTTCATTATTATTCCATCAGCATATTATATTATTATATAAACAACGTTGCTATACAATATCTAGTTAGTTCGTATTTGTAATTATAACAGGGTGTTTCATAATTTATAATAAAGTCTTTTTAAAAAAATACTTTTAGCGAACCTATCCTTTATTGGCGCAGTCAGTAGTAAGTGAAAGAGCCCTTCTTCGTTATTTAAAGGATTTATTCATCTAAACGAACCACATAAAAATTATGCGAAGATTCTGTGTAGAAGAATCCTAAGTACATTACAACTTAATGAGAGTAAATTTAAAAGAACAAATGAATGAATTCTGTGGAAAAGATTTAAGTAACAAAGATAGTGAAGTCAAGTGATTTAACTACAAAGATAAAAAGGGAAAAAGTGAGTAGTAAGAAAAAAGTGAACAGTTTAAGTGATATTTTGAAACAAAGTGAATTAAGTCCCAAAAATAATGAAAGTTAAATACTCATAGTTTTAAAATAAAGTGAGTGCAGCTTTAGGAAGAAACTAAGTGACCAACAGCATGCAACTCAGCATCATGATCACACTGTAAGCATACTTATTTCAACAAAAAGATCTACTGATACGACTGAATACTCTGAATCTCCAAGACCATCGCATTCCCATTCCACGAGTAAATTTCACCGCTCCCACAACCGCTGTACTCTTCAAACACCGGTCCTTAAAGATAATATTCCTAGACTTGTGATAACAGCTCCTAACGCCTCTGTTAGACAAATCCCTGACAACCACACAATAACAATTCCCGAATTCGATATCAAATATATTTTTCTCCGATTGGCATTGGCAGCAAATATTAATTTTGCTGACTGATGTCAATCAGCAAAGTATTACTTTTCCTGCCTAGGCAGCAAAGTGATTAGATCTTGGCACCAGACTACTTGACTACTACTGTAATGTCGCCGAACCGAAATGCTTCCAGAACCAGATGCTTACGACTGGGATATCAAGCAAACTTAAAGGAAGGGCAAAAGAAGTTGTATGCATTGATGGTTGTTCCGAATGGATTTCAATTAAAAATACACTAATCCAAAATTTCGCTCACCAACGGTAAATTCATTTAGTTTAACATAATTATAATGGGAAATTTTATTGTATGATGGAAATAGGGTAGTTGATAATATGGTAGATTTAGTTATACATCTATAAAATAATTAATGATAAATAATAATAAAATATGGATGAGTAATTAAATGTATATTATTATTATGGCATTTTATGGATATACTGGAAGAAAAATAGTTATTGGTCCAATTATGGAGAAGAAAGAAGATATAGTACGAGATCCCACTGCAGAATTAGTGCACTCATCGAGTATATGCTAAAAACCTAATTTTTACGTATATTTATCATCAAGAGAATAAATATCTGCTAGGGTGCCTATCAAAATGTGGCCGCTAGTATTTTTAATTGAATTATTTTTAATTAATTTTTGGCAAAAAATTTCATTGATTTGTTTTTAAAATAAAATATTGCCCACTTCACGGCAATATATATAAAGACTTTGAAAATTGACGGTTGCCGTTGACCACTTGGCCGCACCTCTTCGCAGCCAGGTGTAAACAGGTATGATTTTGATATATTTTTACGTTCATAACGTACATTTATGATTTATATATCAAATTAAAGCTAATTTTCTTCTCATTATTATGATATATGGTTGCCTACTTGAATCTGGCCGCAAATAAGGGTTGCTGGCTGCTAAAGATGGTAAATATTAAAAGTAGACTGAAAGAGAGCTAGCGCGTAACGTCACCAGTCAGACGAAGACAGCGATTGCGTACGACGTTTTAAAGCCATTGCGCATGCATTGGGTGCTAGTGTTCTCAACCACTGGTTCAAATAATAGTAGAGACGACTTAATAAATACTCCAAAAGAATTGTCTTTCTTTCAAAATTACAAATTAAAAAATTACATTAAAAATTTAATATTGAAAAATAAAACCAAGGTTACTTACGTAAAAGAAAATTTCATTGTGCAAGTAGGTTGAAAAAATTTTAGATTTTATTAAAGTATTAATTGTTTGTTGCATATAAACTGAACATTCCAGTAAATTAAACATTGAAATAAGAAAATGTACCTATCTTATATTATTTCCGTGACTCTCATTTGAAAAACTGAATCATCGGAGCTATCAATTTCATCGTAACAAATATCAGAATCGTCGTCATTATCGGAAGATTTGTTCGTGGAATCACATAGCACACTCTACGTTTTTCCACAAAAATAAATAATAAAAAATTAAAAAAAAAATAATTTTTAATAAAAAAACTCGATTATTTATAATATATATCGTATCTATAATATCGTATAACCTATAATATTTTTAAGTTCAATTAAAATTTTACTTACTGTTTGTATTTTGCAAAAAATTTCAAATTCTTCTTTGTCTTTTTGCTTTAAAACTGTAATTTTTTTAAGGCACTCTGTATGATATCCAAAATCATCAGTTGATTTAATTGTTAATGAAGCGTCGTGATATTTATATTTTTTCATACGACGAAATAATAACATAACAATAACAAATTAAATAAATTAACAAGATGAATAAGACATTGGTCCTATCTATCGTGAGCGTCCCCAGGTGGCGGCCAAGAAACTATTATCGGTCTTTTGGCCAGTGGCAGAAATAAAGTAAGGTGAGGTGAACTAAACGTAGCCAAAAGGCTTAACAAAACATGCCACCACGGACCAGCCTACCCAAACTACGGAGTAAGGAATCGTGCCGACAGCCCTGCAGGTGATATGCGGTCACGAGCGATCTTGGAGAAACGGGCGGAACCTATTGTAATTAGCCTTCCTCTGGTAATGCGAGGCTCTGTCAGAGGTGATCAACCCTTTCCTTGCTTCTCGTGGGAACACACATGAAAAAACAAAAAACAAAAACAAATTCCGAGGCTGGACAGAAATGCTCACCTTAATCAAAAGCAGTAGTTGGGGATGTACAGAAACGTCCGCCCCAAAATACTGCACAGAATGAGGCTGGACATAGATCACCTCGTGATGTAACACAAAGGCCAAGGCAAATTGCATCTGCGGAGCCGAATCCAAAAGGAGGAAGAGTGCGGAAGAATCAAGGGTGGCAGCAACTACAAGTGCATCTCCACCTCTCCCACTCCTCCTCCAACAGCAAAGCCACTTCCCGAGGCGAGCACCAAGAGCTCCGCTTTGAATAAAGGCAAGGAACAGGCTGCCCCTACAGGTGAGTGCCCTCACTTGAGCACCTCCACGGAGTGGACTTCTAGAAGAAGAAGCTGCGCTTTCCAAAACCTTTGCGGATGCCCTCTTGGGACGCCGTCGAAAAAGACGACATCCGGTGAAAAAGGGAGGGTGCTCGGTCGGCTTAGGGAGCAGAGCCCGGATCTGACAGTGGCACCATCAGGGAAAGGTGAACCCAGAAAAACACCTCTTCATCTTCAGGATCGGAGACGTGGATATGGCTGTCCTCAAGAAAAAGTCGATGAGGAGCATTTATATTATAATTATTAAAACCATACTTTGTTTAATTTTATTGTAATAATCCATTTGGAGCATTACCGCACGCTACAGCAGTGCGGTAAGAATATTACCGCACTGTTATTTTGTAATTGCTTAGCAACTGCCCACTACTCCGGAATGTTGAGCCTTGCGCATAGAAAACAGGTCAAAATAGTGTAACTTTTCCCACGATAGGAGGAAAAAACATCTTCCTACGTCATTGAAGGTGGGATGTTACTACATCGTTGCAAGTTGCAACTGGATGAAAATGTCGGCACTATTTGTCAAAATATCGTCAAATATCTACATAACAATTATGGACACAATATTCATATCGTAGGTGTTTGATGGTTATTACAAGAATTGCAGACAATGCAGTCAAACAGTTTCCATCAAGAGTCATTAACTGGCCCTAGATTCCGAGGTTTTACAATTTTAACGCCTTACGGTGCACCACTATTATTATCGTGTTCGATTTCCAAATTTGAATTTTCAATTTATTGCCACACTATGAATCAATTATCATTGTTTAGACGTGGTCATCATTCATTTGAATGGATATTTGCAGAATATGCATGTACATTAGTAATATTTGACCTTGAAAATAAAAACTATTGAATATTTATCATGAATATATTGCAATAGTTTTTTAAAAACTCCCCACGTAGCCTGTTACAACGCACATGGTTATCGAATCTGGTGTTCTGAATATTTCCCTAAAACTCCCTAACTTTAAATGAAATTTTAATTAGCCAGATCTGGCAACGCTGCGAGCGTTTAGAAGCAGAATGCAGCCCCTTAGAGCGGCCGTACACGGACCACATATTTGCAGTCGAGACAACCACAAAAATGTGGTCACGGCAACTGCACCTTGCGGTTGAACCAGCGACATTTTTGTGATCGACTTGCGGTCATATGAACCGCACGTGTAGTTGAAGCGACTACAACCACATCACAGAAAATATTCTCCATTGCAAACAACTTGTTGATGCACTCGTTTAGGTACAAATGACTTCGAACGCGACGGAGTAGCGCGGTTCATACGACCACAAGAATGTGGTTCGTGTACGGCGGATGCAGCAGCGACCACTCGGCGGAGGTCGACTGCAAGTAGACTGCAGATGCTCGTTTTGACTGCAGTGTACGTATGGTACAGTATTTCTTATGGGTAGCTTGAGTTCGCCGAAACGCGACGGCAATTCTGTGGTCGGGTCGACCGCAAAATGTGGCTCGTGTACGGAGACTTTTACTCTCCGCGTTCTTTTTGAGAACCCGTTGAAACGCCACACCGGCGACTTGCATTTTAGAGTTTGTAGAGTCAACAAGTGACTTCTTCTTTTGTACCATCATAATAATATAGTGAATCAGTCAATTCATTTTGTTTTAATAATTACAGTCCACTTACTAACATATTTTATGGTCATTCGATCGGATTTATTAGTTTAAATCATTTAAATAGAAAATAGTGCATTAGATTCCTTTTAAACAGTGCATCTATTTAAAATAAAGTGCTTTAGTGTCGTCAGACAACAGGTAACTTGGGTTAATAATACAATCCTTTGCTGAAACACACAAGTTCAGTGTGTGACGTTGGAGTTTGCTGAAACACACAAATTCAGTGTGTGCCGTTGGAGTTACCTACATTTTTATCGTTTATTCCTTTACCAGAGCAGGTATTCAATCACCGTTGGTCGCAAGAGCGGTGGACACCCTTTTCAACGTTTCATGCATGCTCCGTTGTTTTTATAGACAGGTGCATTCCAGCATTCCAGTGGCGTGGAGTTCAGCATATCAACTTACATTTTTCTTTCGAATTTATTAACGATCCAAAGCTTTGTTACTGTAATATCCATAATACTACAGCGTGATTGGGAACTTCCAATCCTAAACCATTTTTATAGACGTACATAGATATCCTTCGACCACAGAACATTATTATAACATTTAATTTTGTGGTATTGTTGCATTTAGGTGCCTAGTATTGGATTTTTCTGTGGTATAACTTTTTTCTCTTGCAGACCATTTATTATAAATCATAAAAATTTGTGGTATTATTTTATGTTTGCATGCTATTGTAGATCTTGATAAAAGATTTTATATTGTATGGTATCCGCCTAGTATAAAGAATAGTATTCGACATTGTTTTATATCATCTGGCTAGACATTTCTCTTTTTAAATTTATTGTTATAAAATGCCTAATTCAGATAATCAGACAATTGACGCAAAAATTGCAGGGTTAGTTAAAAGAAGAGGTGGCTTAAAAGGAAATTTAACTCGTTTTGCAACATATTTTGAATCTATTAAAGATACCGCGGCTGATGATAAAACATTGTCTCAGCTTGAAATGCGAATTAGCAGTATAGGAACTAATTTATTAATAAATTTTTCTGACATTCAATTTCAATTGGAAAATTTAGATAGTGTAAATTTCAATGAAACAGCTATTCGAAGATACTTACCTACTATAATGTTTTATCAGATGCTAAAAATTACCTTTCAAAACAAAAACTTCGTAATAATTCATGTGCAATAAGTTTAAATAGTCCAGTGCCGTCCGTCACAGACCCTGCTCCTAAGAAACCTTCTGTCAAGCTTTCTACAATTGAGTTGCCGAAATTCTCGGGAGTTAGTGAGCAATGGATCGAATTTAGAGATTTATTTCTATCGCTCATTCAAAATAATACTGACATGGAACCAATTCAAAAGTTCCATTACTTGCAGGCATCATTAGTAGGTTCCGCCAATCAATGTATTAAAGCCATAGACTTTTTAGGCGAAAACTATGATTTAGCGTGGGATACTATGTGTAAACGTTTTAACAACAAACAGCTCTTGGTAGATAGCCATATTAAAGCATTTTTCAAGTTCAAGGAGTTGAAATCAGATCCTCAATGTTTCAGAGATACAGCTGACTCTATTCTCATTCATTTGAATTCCTTGATTAATTTGGGCGTAGAAAAAACTGACTTATTAGAGCTTCTTATCATTCATCTAATTTCAAATAAATTCGATCATGAATCTTTTGCGGAGTGGGAAAAACCGACTTCTATCAACTCCGATGGAATCAAAGAAAACTCGGAATCAGACATTTTTTAAAACTCCATTATTCAAAATAACTATCAAACAATTACTGAGTTCGCAATTTTTGAATCAAATTTCAGAATTAAATTGACAGATATTTGATTACTTTGAGTTATCCTTAGCAAAGCAGGTTTAATTGTCGCAATAACTACAACAGCTCACTAGTTTAAAAATTCAAATTTCATATCGATAACATTCTGACTTTGATATATTGTAATAATATATCCTTTTACTATTAAATCGTCGTTTTTCCTGTCACAGAGGAAGATAGTGTATTATACTATACACGGAAAAATATTAGATTTTGGCTATCAATTTTTTGTCAACATAACCTCGAGTTGAAATCGAATACTTTTTTTCCCCATGATAAATAACAATTTTTGTTAGCTCAGTTTCATTTCTATATGTCTTTGCAATGAAATTAGCTACAGAGAAGAATGTGCTTCATTGCCAAACGAAATTGCTATAATTGCTAAAAGGACAAAAAGTGATCTTGAAACTTATTTTTCCAAGTTCCATATGTTTGTGGCTCAAAGAGCCATACACACACCAACACATTTTTTCTGCTTTGGTATTTAGCTTATGTTGATCGTTTTTATTAAGTTCCAAGGTTCCTATCTGAGACGCTTTCCTTTTCCCACAGGATTCTTAATTATGTTCATAATGTTTTTAATATATATATATATATATATATATAATTTTGGAAAAAATGCTTCGAATGTAACAACATGATTATATTAAAATTAATATTTCATTATAACTATAAACTGATGAAATAATTGTGGATGACGTTGATAGATATTTCCATTAAGTTCAATTGAATGAGTAGCAACCAACTCAAAAAGCTGATAATGAACGTTTTTAATGCTATATCGGCATACCAAAACCTAAAACAAATAACATTGGAATTAAGTGATGAACATTGAAAAAAGTGAAAACTCATGCATATTTATATATATAGTAATACTTATTATAAAAGTTAGAGCTTATGCAGTCACATTATTTATATATTGGCCACACTCACACGATTATATCGAACAAATGGACGAGTTTTATACAAGAGAATTGCTGCCAACATAACGAACAGATAAATACTGAAAAAGAATAGTCGCATAAGGGAGTGGCTTTTCCGATAGATTTTTGGTTTTTCTAATATGTTTTCAGTCCATTCACCACCATGTTGTACCCGAAAAGCTTGCAGGTCTATTTAGTTTGGGGTATTTTACACCTTACAGTTGACGAAAAACTGCTGTCAACACATATTTGTCGTTTCTCGATGGCATTTGCGATGATAAAAGCAGATCAGAGTCTTACAAATCACAAACAAAAGAAAGAATGGAAATAAATATCCAATATAAGTACCAAAAACACAAACAAAGCCAAACAAATATGTGTTGACAGCTGACATTAGTTTTTCGTCAATTGTAAAATGCAAAATACCCCAAACTATAAAGACCTCCAAACTTTTCGGGTACAACATGGTTGGTGAAGAGTCTCACTACGTATTCAGTATTTTTTTGTTCACTATTCTGGCAGCAACTCCCCTGTATAGAACTCGTCCATTGGCTAATATGGAAAGCCATTTTTGTCAAATTTATGGGAATTATTCAGACATCAGTTTTTGACTATTCACCAGTTACATTGACAATCATTTCAATCAACTCGATAAGTGTTTTTCTTCCGGTTTTGGGGATGTTCACACACATATGAACGTCAGCACTCAACACACCTGCAATTGTTATGTACGTAATGCACTGATACATAAGCCCGAAAACGCCCCCAAACCGGAAGCACTGCAAACTTATTGGCTCACTATTCCAAATTTAGTATCTTGAACCTCTGCAACAATTCCCACCACCATATGTAGTGGTATAAAGTTGGGACTTACTTCCAAGGTCCGCGACACAAAAAAAAGTAAGAGTCGAAACAAGTTGCAACAAAAATAGTTTATAGAACAAAGTGACAATTTTTACTCAGAGAACAATCGTTAAAATCTGAGAATTCAAATATGTCAATTCAAATATATCAATAATGGGTAGTTAATAGTTTGGGATAGAATTTATGCTTATTGTTGAAGTAGAGTTGAAGTTAATTATTAAATATATCTACTAAGCAGTTTGGATACAAATTGTTTATTCAAATGAGTAACCATTGCAAAATAACCAGACACAAGCTGAATTGAAAGAATGTGTAGACTGGCGAATGGTTGGTTTGGATTTCTTGGTGAGAAAATTCACATTAAACAGTTGTCAAAAAAGATTGTGTTTTATTTCCAAAAGGCTCAACTCTAATCAAAGGGAAGCTAGACCGAATAATTTAACGTTATTAGGGTATAAATACTGCGGAAAAAAGATTATGTGGTCTGAAACTTTTGCTATGTCACGCAGTGCTGCGTTAGTTCTATTATGTCTAAGGAGAAAGGTTATCCATGCAATTCTGCACGAAGTTGCGCTTCAGCAAACACTGCCAGCAGAATATGGAGCTCCCTTTACCATATTTTTGATATAACGAAATTTGCCTAAGCGGTACGCTGCCTTAAAATTGCTATCTCAATTTTGTCCACTTATCAAATAGTTGCCAGAGGAATTTCATTTGAAAAATAAAATTTCCACATAAATAAACAGATTACTAACCTTCGCAAATTTTTCAACTCTTTTTGTTTAGTTGGATCAATATTTTCTTTTAAAACATATTTAACTATTCCATCACCACATTGAAGAAGATAATTGGTTATTTCTGCTTTGGTCAATACATCTGGATAATTAAAAGCTCGATCCTCCTCTATTAATTTCTCCTGAATATTGATCAATTTGTCGTATTTAAACTCATAACTATTAAGATTGAAGTGTTGTAATATATACATAGCGATATAAACTCTCCTCTGTAATTTGAAAACCCTGGAACAAACTAAATAAATGTATTTTAACAGTAGAGGGAGGTATTGTATCGCACACTCTTGATTCGGACCACACCAAGATGTACTTTTTTAAAAATAGGCATTGAATGTTTTCATGAGAAATCTGTGGTTTTATTTATAGGTGGACCCATTGGCTGTCAACCCAATGAGTATAACAGAAACCCAAATAAGAGAGATGCATACATATTGAGGGGTGGAGGTTCAAGTTAAATAACTGTGAAATTTGAAACTTTCAGAAACTTTCAATAACTTGAATACTGACCGATAGATGGTTCCATGATAAGCTTAAAATATGGATAACAAAAATAAACATAACAAAATAAATATTTCTACTCGTCAAGGTCGAATAAAAATTTCTTTATGTAAGTACCTACCTTTCCCAACAAAACAAAATTTCACCTGCTACATATAGATACCTAAGCATTCCGATTTGAAAGAACACTTTATTGAATCAAAATCAAAATTTTTTCTTGACTCAGTCTCCAGTTGTAAGTCACTGAGTGGGAACAAAACCTGCAATAGCATCATATGCAATAAGTATGAATATTTTCTTTTAGTTCCATCAGGTACATCTTCAAGGGTGGCATTGACAGTGTGACGATACCGCACAATACTATATCGATCACAATGAAATGGAATATGTGCCACGGATACTTGATGAGAGTGGCATACTGGTGGAGCTTTTGCAGTCATACGACAATTGTGAGAATGGATGTGTCATATTATTATCTTTCTTAATCTGAATATGTATTTTCCATTCATTTTTTGCCTGACGGAGATATGTATGTTGCATGGAATGTAGTTTTGAAGTTATGCTACTCCATTGTTTCTGTGATTTGTTTTATTTCGAACTGGACGTCTTGGAGTATTAACCGGTTTTAGAGTTCATTTTCCTTCATTTTTATACAAATTTCATTGAACGATATGTAAACGATTTTAATCCATATTCTTGAAAACATAGATACATTAATTTTCTATGTTAACGTTTAAATTATGTTCGATTTTTCCAAATCGAACATAATTAAAAAAAAAGAGAATTTTGTGAGAAAAAACCATATTACATTTTTCTGGTACTCACATCGATCAAATGTACGAATTTCTTGAAAAAAAAAAACATATAATTTGTTTCTGGTACTTACATCGGCTTCTTTCCAATCAATCTTAATAGAATATCCAGGAAGAAAGCTGGCAGCATCTGGAAAAGTATCACTTGGACGTAATAGTTGTAAAAACAAGAAGTTATTACAAATCCTGGATACCACATCAGGTTTGGAAACGGTGATTTTGTACTCAACCCAAGACACAGTGAATAGAACTCTCCCAATGAATTATTAACTGCTTTTTGGGTTATATTGTAAACTTCAATCTCATTGATGGTTCTAAAATGAAAATAACAATTATTGATGTTGATAGTCACTCAGCTACAAATAGTAATTTGCATCAAACCTACCTTAAATGTATTTGTTGAGAAAATTTCATGATTAAGATGAAATTCCATAGAGATACTACAGATAGAGGCAACAAGCCATAGGGCACTGTATAATATGTGGGAATGTCCATCTGAACTCCGGTGAGAGAGCAAGAGACAGACGATCAGGAGTTCTTCTGTCTTTGTCCGTATATGTTAAAGTGGATATACACATTTTCCGGTAAAGGTGCACATTTGCCCCCTCGTTTGGGTAACTAACATTTACAATATCAAAGAAGGGAAATGTACATTGAATTCAAAATAACCATGTCGTTTTGGTAAATGTGAGAAAAGTGGAGAGGAAATATAATCATTACATTCTCCCTTCCCCTTGAAAGATATCCAATACTTTGTAATGAACATTCATATATTCAAGAAGGAGAAGGGAATATAATCATAGGAATAACCCGGCCTGCTGCTTCTGTAATATCTCCGTGTGAAATTTCCCTTGCATATTTATAGTATATTATTAAACGAGCAATTTATGATAATGGGTGCAAGTCACCCGAGTGAATATTGGCTATAAATTGTGAGTAGAAAACTATACTTTGTCCACGACACGTATTACTTAAATGTATAGATTTTCTTGAATATAATAACTATCTTGTTTTTATTGAACACCATTACCGATAAACTCAATAAATTTATCATTGCAGTAACTACCGTCAAGTTCGTTACAATAGGGCTTTTCATCAGGTGATTGCGCAAGCGCTGCAGCCATTTTGAAATGGCGGTAATTTAAAAGTTTCGTACTGTTTTTGTTAGCAATGGCTGGGAATGCATTAATATCTCTACCAAATAATAAATTACTGGAAGAATTAATTGATGGTGCTTCACTTATTTATCACTCTGTGGAAGCTCATAGCTGTGAGCAATTAAAAAGATGGTTGAAATGTCACGGACGTTCACAGCAAGGAAAAAAAAGTGTGCTAGTTGAGAGGTTAGGTGTCAATACTTGTATTTACTCTTGTAAAAAATCAGAAATAATAAATAAAAATCATGATTTCATTTAAATTTGCATATAAAAGCACCTTAATTAATATAAGAATTGACTAATATACTTAACTAATGAGTTTGAGGTTATTACTTTTAAAATAGAATTTTTGGATTGATAATTATACCTTATTGGTTGATTTATGAAATTGTTGAAATTCTTGATAGCTCAAATGATCAGGATTTTGTTCACTTGGACCACTTTCTCCAGAAAAATGCAATGAACAAATATATAAGTGTCCTTAGTAACATTATCAATAGATTTAAATCCTCTGTCACTTCGGCCACATTTTTTCACCCACGAATCACATTTAGAACATTTTTGACATGTATTTTTTTGGATGAGCTAATTACTTTGCAAGGCTTTGTAAAGTTTATTAAATAATAAGTATTTGTTTTATTTTAAAAGGTTTATAACGTGTATCACTTTTGCATACTCCATAACAACACCGTTTTGTTGTACCTTTTCGTACAGATAACATAATTATAGTCTATAGAAAAACTGCTCTATTGAATCCTGACACTTACTACTTCACTTTTTTTACTTTTTTAAATCACAAATACATTTATAATAGTATTTATTAATTTTAAGTTTCAGTACGCGGGCACTTTAACACGCTTGTTTACAAATAACAGTACGAAAAAAATGGCTGATGCGAACGCATGCGCACTGAAAATTACATGACCTTGAAAAGGCCTATTTGGTATTACTAACCTCAAAATTAATAAATTTCTGCAATAATTTGACATATATAGAGATGGGCGTATCTTTGGAGTATCAATACAATAACGTACCGTTATAAATTAATTATAAAAAATACTTAATATTGGAAAATACACTCCAGTGTATAATGAACCATAATTCACTCTAGTATATATATGGGTACCCTATGCCTTCTGTTAGGAGGTAAAATATTAACTTATTTTCAGGTGGTCGTGGACAAAAAACACTTATAATGAATTGAAGTATTCTAGGGGAGTGGGATCATAAGATTTTGACTAGTTAGGAGCTCTGAATCCAACACTTTACTAAACTAAACTAACACGATGGTACTTCGTCATCCATATTCAATTACTGAATTTAGTTAGTTTATCTGCAGTCTCTGAAGAGGATAACCTGGTTTTCGAAACGCGCATAAGACAGTGTAAAGTGTTGGCGTAGAGGTAGTGTGTCCGGTATTCAGTGGTAGGATTCCGAGGAAAATTTACGTAGTAATCAAAGTTGCAATCCATTGGAAAGAAACGCAGACGAAAAATTTAACAGGAATGCGAATTTAACTAAATACTTTAGGGAAGTTAACTCGACACTTCCGAATAGATCATAAAGGAGCTGTTATAGGAAAACATCAAAAATGAATTGTAATTATAATCTAAAACTCAATTCTTAAAAATCATATCACTCACTTGTTTGTAGCATAGTCAACGGAAGCCAATATAATCCCTTTTATCACGATATCCACCGGTACATAGTTTAGGTTAATATCATAGCCTGCTAATGCAATCCTCAGTAAACCTAAAATAAAGACATAATTGTTTTTAAAACTTCCAATCTAGTTCACAACATTGAGTTCGAGTTTTCAAGGAATTTCTGCAAAGTAACATATACTGTCCAGCGGGATGAAATCGACCAAACCAGTATCCAGTATTTTAATTTGTATAAAAACATAATGGCAACACTGCATTAAAAATGAGCTTATTATCATCAAAATTCATGTGGCGAGCAGATATACTTATAAACATCCATTATACTGGTTCGCTGGTTTTTAGTGTAAAGTGAGTTTTATAAAAAAAATGTAATGATAAAACCCTGGATAAAGTTGATCACTATTCAATAAAATAATTAATCGAGGACCTAAATATTAAGAAGGCTATATTTTCAATTTTTCAATTGAAATTAAACTATTTGTTATTCACAGTCAGATGCAGTCTTATCGTGCGGGTCATACGATTCAACAAAGACATACTCACAGTTTTTGTTTTCTTTTATTGCGTTTAATTATAACTTCCAAATGAAATCCGTACGATGAATAAGACAGACTTATGCAATTTTGACGGGAAAAAAATGGATATGTATTTAGTTTTCAGCGATTCTAAAAAGTCTTTCATCAGCAGAGTTTTTATTTAAATATGTCAGTTTTGTCACTTTGACAATTCAGAGTGACAATATGAATAATAAGTAGCAATTTTCCGTTTTTTTTTGTGGTTGCAAGCAAAAAATGGTACTTAGTTTGATGGATTATTTCGAGAATGAAAGAAGAAGTGAAAATTCGTCAATCAGTGTAATCTTAAATTTTGGTAACCTCTGTGTTTTCTGATATGATACATATTTTATGGTTAGTGACCTTTTAACCCACACGATAAGAGTGCCTTTGACTATATCTATTTTTTCATCTAGTACACTTCGTTTGACAGTATCTATAGTGGAACTTACATTCAGGTGGCAGCGTTAGAAAGATAATAGCAAATAGGTCTGACACTTATAGGATAAACATATACTAACTGACAGCCAGGCAGCCCTCGCAGCTTTAAAAATAGCTGCAAGGTAACATCCCGACTGGTAGAGAGAGGTATGCCAGAAAGATCTAAATGAACTAGTCGGCCACAATAAAGTAGGATTAATGTGGGTGCCGGGACATAACGGTATTTCTGGAAATGAACAAGCTGATGAACTTGACGGAAGAGGTTCAGCAACAGCATATGACTCTTATGAAACAGGAATTAATAATAAATTGTTGAAAAGAACAATAAGCATTTTGTTTGGAAGTTTTGAGATTATATAATTTTTGTGTTGGTATTTGCAAATAGAAAGTTTTATACAAAAATTGTAATTCCATTTTTGTCTGGAAACTCGGGGAAATGAGATAAAAATAGGTATACTATACGCGGGTATTTTAAAAAACTTTTCGTCTACTCATATTTCAATATACTATGAAAAACTTACCTTTTCCACCGGCAGTCACTAATCCTATAGGACCATTAAAATTATCATTCCATCCTACGAGAGGCTCTTCTAGGCAACTCACAACTACAATAAAGCATATAGGTATATTCAGTATTCGGTGCACCTAAACATTTTAAAGATAAAGCAAAAGTGTAAATTTAATACCAAATTAACTAATTGTTCATACGACCAATGACTTTTCATATCATCTATTAGGAAAAAAAGCCACTGAAAAATAAAGAAGCAAAACATTGCTTAAAAAACGCAATTAAGTTAACAGAGTTGATGACATTTGAGAACAAAATGGTGATAACATTCTATATATACAGCGTCGCTGAAAAGTCTTGCACCAAGAGATTATCTTTGAAGCGGATGGAGGGAAAGTTTTGTAATTCTAGGAGGATGAATGAGACTTTATTCTGCATATGTCAAATGTTTTTGACGTCAGCGTTTAGCGTAGGGTCGCCATCTTTAGTTTTTTGAAATGACAACCTCGGTTATGTGACCAATCCAAAAAAATTATTTTTCTACTACCGTGTGTAAAGTAGGTACTTTAGACACACTTACGAGTGCGTAAAAACTTATTTTACGCACTAGTGCGTGAAGAGATTTTCTTTACGCACTAGTGAAAAAAAGTTCCAATATGTATGTAAATATAGGTAGAGTTCATACAACAGCCTTTTTGGTGTGCGTCATCGTTTTGTGACGTATAACAGGGTTTTCGGTATGTCGTTTATTTTATTTGCTATTTTGACACATATCTAACCTCAAATTTGATAAATAAAATCATCAGTATCGCTTTCAGCAAAATTCGAAAAGGCTATGAAATTAATAGTTACCAGCTTCTTTTTCTAACTGAAAATACTTGTTTTCTTTCAAAATGCTGATGTTTTTCCGTGTATCTAGGCATATTTTTGTATTATTCAAACAAATATAACAATAAGATTCATAGTCCCTTTTCATAAATAATAATTGACCGTAAACAGCAAAGTACAGACCTGACAAGAACTGTCCGTGGGACAGTAAAAAAAGATGTTAGACACAGTAAGTCAAGGATTAGGGTTGACATTTGTAATACATTTAAGCGGTTCATTATTGCGATATTTTGATTAGGATAAATCAAAGACCTGACTTTTTCCATTTCTTTCCACGTAATGTGTTAGAAAAACACTAACAAACGATGACGTACACCAAAAAGGCTGTTGTATGAACCATATCTGAATAGGTATAAGTTGGCGGTGAGTGACTGACATTTCCTTGTAAATTGAATCTGACATTTAAAATTTAAATTGGGATCTACCGACTATACCTAGGGTAATCAATTGTATTTTGATGTAAGTATTCAATATTATTAGGAAACTATGATGTTATATTAGATAATTATAATTATAAAGATGGATCTCTCAGAAGATTACTTCGCAAATAGTGTGGGAAATAAAATGATAAAGTATTCCGAAAATGTGGCATATTACCTAAACTTCTGAATTTTGATAAAGTTTTCGATAGTAAACAAAATATTGTATGCAATTCGTGTGTAAAGGCCTTTTTTATGAATCATGTGATTGTCGCATTCGCTCACGGCTCATGACAACATTCACATTTGTCAAAAAAGGCTACTTTACACACTACCTACATAAATAACAATTTTTTCTCTTTCCAAAAATAGTTGCTTCTTCCCAGGACCCCTCCCTCCCCCCTCTCTTTCTCTTGTAATTGTATTGGCCTCCCTCTTCTTTTCTGTATTTGTCATCTTGCATTATATATCCGTATTACCTGTCTCCTGTTAATCATTCTGTGGATGTGGTTTCACTCAGAAATAACATTTTCCACCAACTGTGTCACTGTTATATGAACTTTGTTACTGTTTGTACTGTCAGCTTCTCTCTTATTTTTGTATTCCTAATTATATTTTTGGGTTTCCTATGGCGTATGGATATGTGTGTGTATGTGTATGTGTGTGTGTTTGGGGTAACATTCACTGAGACCTAGAAGATCCATTGTGTCCCCTTACTTCTACTTAGTTTCTGAGGAGAGTCTCTGAAACTAGTAGCTCCTTTAGTCCTATTTCCCGGAGGAATTTTAGGATATCTGCAGGCTTCAGCTTAGGTAAATGTTACTCTTCTATCCGGTAATCTCCCAGGTACTGTGCTCTAGGATTTTGGAGTGCTGTGCAGTTGGAAAGTAGGTGGATGGAGGTTTTTCTTCCATGCCACAGTATCTGCATTCTTCTTCCTCCACTAATTTGAGCTTTTTCAGGTGCCCATTCAGGCGACAATGTCCCGTTAGGATCCCTGTTAAAACTCTTAGCGCAGTCTTGCTTTGTCACCCTTTGTCACCCAGGAGAATCTTTGATTGTCTAAGCCCTACTAGATCTTTCCAATGGTCAGATCTTCTCTTTCTTTCGGCTTCGCTTATTTCTTCCAATATTACATTGGAGCTGATTCCGCAAAAAGGTTCAGGCCCCCAGAAGGGTATTTCCAACCCCCTCTTTGCTAGTTCATCTGCTATTTCATTTCCTTCTATTCCAGTGTGTCCTGGAATCCATAGTAGGGTAACTATATTGTTCTCGCCTAATTCATTTAGTTTGTCTAGGCATTCCCAAACCATTTTAGAACTGATTACGCAAGAGCTCAGTGCTTTGATGGCTGCTTGACTATCTGTCATTATGATAATCCTTTGTCCTCTGTATCCTTTATCAAGATTGAACTTGGCGTTTGGCGTTTGGATAACTCCATGCAGCCAAATACTTTGTGTTATATTCTCTATTTAGTTTATTATATTCACCTTTTCTATTCTTCTATATACAGATACATGTAATGAAAAAAATGGAACATAGTGATTTCAAGCATTGTATTGGAAAAGCTTTTTAACTAGTCGACCGATATCAAGCTTCAACAGATTAAAAACACGATTATTACAATCGTTCATTTGGACACCTACAACATGTACAATTCCCACCACTCCGTAGCCTCAAATGTCTCAAATGCGGTTCTTAATTGGCGTCATGGTCAGACTGACTAATACTAACTAATACTTCGGAGGTCAGAGTATCAGAGATCAGAGTACTGTTCAAGCCCATAACTTTTCAATTATCATATTATCTACGGTGACTATCTAAATAAATAATTAATTTCTCAAGAACATAATCAAAAACACGTGGTTTCGTGATTTTATGTTGGAATAATTGAAGAAAATGCCTTTTGATATTATCATAAATGTTATGAATGATTTTGCCGTTAAGTATACTACTTACTACATATACTCACCTACAGAAGGTCGGGTTATAATAGCTGGTATTTTTCCAGCACACATGTCATTGACGACATGCTCTCCTAGTCCTTTTGCAAATGTGTAAGTGTTAGGGTAAGGATAAATATATTTTTGAGTCATTGTACACAAAAGCTCCTGGTCATATTCCTCGGCTAACGTTATGGCCTCTTGCCAATTAGCGTGTGGTGGATAGAGTTTTTCTTCGATTACATATTCACCTATGTTACTGAAGGCTGTAGAAATATGGACAAAAATGGTTGGATTTTTCAAATCTAATGCTAATTGTGCTACTTCCCTTGTTCCTCTGACATTCATTATTATGGCTTTATCCAAAAAATCATCAAATCGTACCGAGGCTGCTGAATGGAAGATTATATTAACATTTTCTACCAACATTTTTCTGTCTGATTCGCTCAATCCTACAACAAATAATTTTTTTTTAAGCGAAATTGTTTGTATTCCTGGAAAAGTATTTATATTTTGATGTCCTGCTAGAAAGCTCAGATCAGTTTGAAATCTTTATATTGAGCTGCTCATCCACCCTTTTTCAGTAAGTCAGTTATCACTTAGATATTTTTTTTCCAAGGCTTCAAAAATTCTTGAATCATTACGTAGTTCATCATGAGCAATATCAGGAAAATATCACAGCCAGCAATACCAGAGATGCTGGGCTGGTTGGGAACGAAAGCAATCGGTCGACCGAAGATAATATGGTGATTTAATTTTCAAACACAATAAAAATCAACAGAACCAAGTGATATGCAGTCCAAAATACAACCACAAGAAAGGTGGAGAGGTAGTGAAAAATCGGCTCTAATTATAACGTACTTTCCATTAATCCCGAATATAATTCTCTCAAATGAAAATGTACAAACCTAATTTCAATTCAGTAACATCTCCTTTAATTCCAACTATTTTCTTAAGTGTATCTGGATTCTCTTTCTTGATTACCTCGAAAATCTATGAAAAAATATATTGATTGAATATGAATTCATAATAATGTACTGTGGGCGATTTCACTCTGTTCCAATCTCAGAATCTCCACTTTCACCTATTTTGACCATACGACTTTTTATTTCTCGCTCACAAGATAATATTTATGATGCATACTCAATGATTTCGTGAAATTCTCCACTCTAATTCTTAGATTTCACGTTCGATGAAGGGAAAGTTAAATTGAGCAAGGTATATTCTTATTTTACAGTATGAATATGTGTAACACAAAATCATATTCCTAGCTTCACTATAACATTGTTTATTATTAGAGGTTGAGAAATTTACAAAAATATAAGCATTATACTAATTTTTATTTATGTTATCGGGTTTTTCAGCAGTATTTTTCTAGTATTGTAGTAGTAGTAGTTTTTTGTGTAGTTTTTGTGTAGTTTTTTGTGTAGTTGCCTTTTTCTTAAAATTTTAAATAACTTCCCTTTAAAGTAGTAAGTAATAAAGTACTGGAGAAAAAGGACTAACGTACATCATTATTCGAACGTAATTTCATCAAATAATCGGGTAGTTAATCACCAAAATGTAATTATCTCCGAAACCGTAAAAATTGGGAATACTAACAGACTTTTTTTTGTAATGAAATGGCTTCGATAATTTTTCACAAAAGTAGCGATAATGTAGCGTAAAAAAGTTTGGTGTTCATTTATGCCGCATACGTAGCCTATGGCGTCCTCTACACAAAATACATCTCATATCCAAAAACCCCAAACATCAAATCTTTGTGCCTATACGTTAAAGTTATTGTAAAAAACGACAATTGGTATTTCATGTTTAACACCCTGTATCTCTTTTAATATCAACATTTTATTATGGCTGGTTGATTTAAATCGCAATAATTTGAAGTGAATTCATGATTGTACTGTACTACTATGTAGAATTACTTTAGGACCACCCTGTATATATATAATAAATGTAACATGGTACTTACGCTTGAATCTAGGAATACTCGCAGCCTCTCTTCTATACCACATCCTCTCTTGGGTCTAAGTAAAATATAAATTTTTCCAATTCCTGGACATGACCTCAGTAACTTCTCAATTAGAACTTTTCCCATAAACCCTGTGGCTCCTGTTACAAAAATATTTTTCCCCTCGTAAAATTTTGCTACACCCATCGTTAGGGAATTTTCCAAATGTATCTTCGTTCAAGCTGAATTGGAAAATTGATATTATTAGCAAATATATAAATATATGTATTGAAGAATCTCAAATTAGCAGACCAAAGCCCACCTTTTATCAACAAGTTGACTTTAATAAACGCTACCTTAGGAATATTTTGATGTCTGAAGATTTCATGCTAAACTATATAAATCAATTTTTCCATAATAGTCTTAGTAAACAGCTCTATGGTAGAATTGGTTCAAATCATTCAAAATTTCATCTCATCCATTTCATGAATGAGAGATTAAGATGGACAATGTATGACGTAACGGCGAGAGATGGTCAAACAAACTGTAGTTATGGTTCATACGATAGTCTCTTTGGTAAGCGTCATCGATGGTCAATGTCTTTCTAACACATTCCGTCGGAAGAAATAGAAAAAACAGCAGGTCTGTCAATAATCCTGATTAAAATAACACAATAATTAACTGTTTAAATGTATTTAAAACATCAACCCTAATCATTGACAAAATTTAATTTGTTGCTGTTTAGACCAGGCCCAAGCGCGACCTATTAATCGTGAGAAATTTCTTTGTTTGAAATAGGATGCAGACATACCTTTCGTATTGGCAATGTGTCTTACATCTTTTTTTGCTGTCCCACTTACAGTTCTTGCCAGGTCTGTACTTTGTTCACGGTCAATTATTATTTATGATAAGTGAATATTAATCTTGTTACATTTGTTTGAATAATACAGATACATCTCAAAATAGCAAATAAAATAAGCGACATACCGAAAATCCGGTTATACGTCAAAAACAATGACGCACACCAAAAAGGCTTTTTGTGTGAGAAGTTTTCTATTTGCTTAAGTTTTCCTTCACCGAAATCCAATGCTATGCATAATTTTTCTCCAACTTCCTCTTTCTTAAACAGTTGTGACTGAACAAATTCACCTATTCATAAGTGGGAAACAAAGACGTTTTTCAATTTCTAAAAATCGGATCAGCTAACTAGTGCAGAAAGTGATACTATCCCGCACGCGACTGTAGTTGACGCGAACGACGCGGAGCGGAGTTAGGGCAAACGGTCAAGTGCGGGAAAGACACTTTACGCATGAGTTAGGAACATTATTTTTTCTACGACCGTATATACCTACAAAAGATTATACCAACCCATCTTTCAAAAATTATTTCATCTCAACATACATATACAAAACGTTTGCCAAAAACTACTAATTATTAAAAATATTAATATTAAAACACAATTTTTTGCATTCAGTAAATTGCTTAAAATAAGTAATACTTTGCTGATCGATATCAGTCAGCAAAATTAATATTTGCTGCCAATCGGAGAGAAAATATATTTATATTCAATTCAATTCTACAGATTCATTTGAGATTACCAAAACGTAAGATTTTTGCCGTTTTTGTAGACTTCAGACGTGCTTTTGACAGTATAAATCACGATCTTTTGTGGCTGAAACTATATAGCTTGGGTGTTAGCTTTAAAATAATAAGAGTAATAAAAAATATCTATGACAATCCTGAAATTTCTGTTAAATTTAATAATTCATTTAGTGAAAGTTTTGACATTTCAGGAGGAGTACTTCAGGGTGAGACGCTAAGTCCCTTATTATTCAGTTTATTTATGGCCGATATTGAAGGGGTGTAGATGTGAATGGTCATCGGGAGGTGTTTCTATTGTTATATGCGGATGATTTCGTTCTGCTAGGTGATTCTCCAATGGATATTTCAAGGAAATTGAGTACTCTAGAAAAATTTTCGTTGGAAAATAAGATTGCGGTAAACTTACAAAATACAAAAATAATGATTTTCAGTAAAGGAGGGTACAGTAGTAATTATCAAAGGTAATACCACGAGTGCTTCAAATTTTATCGATAATTTTTTCTTTTCCACGAAAACTTGTTTATTTGGCAAAAATATGAAAACAAACCGATTTGATAAAATCACGACTCCGTTAGGAGGAGTGATTTTATCTAAATTCGGTTTGTTTGAATGTTTTTGCCTCAAATAAACAAGTTTGAGTGATGAAAATAAAAAATTATGTGATAAAATTTGAAGAGCGAGTTGTATTTGGGAAGATTATTTTTTTCAACAATTTAAAAGGATTTTTGAAAGCGCTTTTAGTTGTCAATAATGACAAATTCAAAGTAAAATTTTGACGTTTCGATGTAAACAAGGTTTTATCGATGAGGAAGCATAATTATCAGTATAATACCGAATGATTGGCTAGAATAATGTATTGCTATTGGTTAAAACCACCAAAATGTCAGATTTTGACAAGTGAAAAAAATAATCAAAGGTAATACCACGAGTGCTTCAAATTTTATCGATAATTTTTTCTTTTCCACGAAAACTTGTTTATTTGGCAAAAATATGAAAACAAACCGATTTTATCTAAATTCGGTTTGTTTGAATGTTTTTGCCTCAAATAAACAAGTTTGAGTGATGAAAATAAAAAATTATGTGATAAAATTTGAAGAGCGAGTTGTATTTGGGAAGATTATTTTTTTCAACAATTTAAAAGGATTTTTGAAAGCGCTTTTAGTTGTCAATAATGACAAATTCAAAGTAAAATTTTGACGTTTCGATGTATTCAAGGTTTTATCGATGAGGAAGCATAATTATCAGTATAATACCGAATGATTGGCTAGAATAATGTATTGCTATTGGTTAAAACCACCAAAATGTCAGATTTTGACAAGTGAAAAAAATAATCGTTATAACTTTTCTCTCAATAACGAACCGATTGAAATAGTTAAAGCTTTCAATTATTTTAGGTGTAACATTTTCGTCATCTTCTTTGTACTTGATGACGAAACGAACTATTATTAAAGCTAAATAAGCAATAGGTGTTGTAATGAATATCATGTGCGAATCCTAAGTTGATTCCTGGTCTGAGAGAATAAAGCTTTATGAATCAATTATAATGTCCTCACTTTCTTATGGATAAGCGGTATGGGGCATAAGGTATGCAGACCTATTAGAACATGTACTGACATATTTTTTCAAATGACTGTTGAATCTACCAAGTTCTACACCCAATTACATTGTTAGAATGGAAGCAGGTTCGAACAAACTCAGCTGTTTAACTTTCAAGTCTGCATTAATTTGGGTAAATCAGTTGAAAGATATGGACGATTCTCGTCTGTCCAAATAATGTTTTTTGCGGCTGATGAATTTGGGCGGAAGTAATATCAAATACAACTTGAGTATTTTAATCGTGCCGGTGGTGAGACTGTATGGCTATCTTTTTTACAAAATAATTCTACATTATTGAACAGCATTGTAGACACTTATACACAATCTCTCTTTAATCCTGATGTTGAAAGGATGGCCCAATCTTCATATCTTTTATCCACATATGATGCCGGGACATTCTATCTAAATACTTTAGCTCCAATTTATATTAATTTGCCGTGTAATTGCTCATATGAGAACGTCAAGTGAAGAATCGTTAAGGATAACCTCACGTGGTATTGGGTCATATGAATAAAAATGAGCATTTAGTTTATACTTAAAAATTTGGAGTGAAAACTCTACGCGGTATGAATAAAAACTAGAAGCAGATACTCCACTTGGGTAGGTACTTTTATGTACTATTTGTTTTGAGAATATTCTCATTTTTCATATGAATAAAATTGTGTTTATGCTCTTTAGGATGAGAATCTACTCCACAATTTTGGAGTCTAGTAGTAAACAGACTTTAGTTTGATCGCGGCAGAGCTCATGCTTAACTTGCTCCTAAAAAATTTATATAAACCTAGAAGTACTTGTGATCGTGATTTTAAATCATTATATCGATTTAGTGAAGAAAATGTCGAGTGACTATCTACTAACTTTTTGGGTGTAGAATCAGAAGAAACAAGAGCTGGTGCTATATGTAACAATGATAAAATGAAAATATTTTCGGGGTTATGGGGGTGATCCGGGGTTTCAGACAGGAGTAGGAGAAGATATGTTCACCAAACTTCTGTCTGTAAAGTTGTGACGCAAGTTGCTGACCAGATGCTAGAAAAATGCGAACAGTGGATAAAATGACCTCCCACTGCGGCGGATGTAATAAAAGCTAAAGAAAGATGACAAACAAAGTACAATTTTCCATGTGCAGTGGGTGTGATTGATTGCACCCACATAAGAATAAAAAAACCACCTCTTCATGGTGATGAATATATTAATCGCAAGGGATATCTCAGCATCAATGTTTAAGCCACTTGCAATGCAAATGAGTGGTTTACAAGCGTAGACGCAGCATGGCTAGGATCTGTCCATGATTCACGGATATGGAACCACTCACAAATTAACGACATTGCATACCATTTGTATTCTGTGTCAACTGTGGATATCTGTACAATCTGCAATCTACAAGCTGCTGAATCTTTTACTCATATATTGCTTAAATGCCCAATATATAGTGGTGTTCGGGACACGCAGTTGTTTTCAAATTTAAGGAATTTAAATGATTTGGTGCTACTTCTGGACTCGCATGATTTAAATAGACAAAAGAAACTAGTTTATAGTATTCTTAGTATGTTAAAATTGCATTAACGAATAATTCACCTATTTAATCATATTATTGTATAGCCGTACTTCTTGTGAAAAGATGTAATTCTTTTACACAATAAATCATCTATCTATCTATCTATCTATATCGATAATACAAAAACAAAATATTGTTAGCTTTTTGAATCCTTATTAACGAATAGGACGAAATCTCCAATCTTGAATGCACAAAGCAGTACGAGTGTCCAAACTGTCGAATGTGTTCCATGCATCATTCTGGTTGATATTTTGGCATGCATGTTGTAATTTTTGTTTTAGTATTTTGGATTTGGTTTGTCATGAACGATATTTTTAAGATGTTCCAAAATTCTGACGTCTGATGATGACGCGATCTTAACATATTTTCTCTGTCCAAAAAGTGCTCAACGAGTCTATAGAAGTTTTCACTCAAAAAGTGCCGTCCCAAGAATTGTCATCCATACCTACTTGAAGAGTCACTGGGGGCCAAATAAAGTTTGTACGTAACTTCAACCCTGATAACATATTTTTTTGTAGAATCTATGAGTTATTACATTAGCCAATATGCTCTTGAATTTATATTTACATATGTTCATGTTTACGAAAATCTTTTCCCTACATATTTTAATATATTAGTGAGGCAAAATTTCTTTCACTCCCGTACCTCAGTTGCGTGATCAGTACCTATTTATTGGTTGAAAAAATGAATTTTCATATTTTCATATTTTTAGGATTTCCAAAGATTTCACGCGATTATATAATTAAGATCATGGAAAATTGAATAATTTTTGAAAAATAACTTACTGCTTTGTATGATATGTAGAGCAAAGAACACACCTTTGTATTTTTGATTTGATAAATAATTAATTTATGAAAACTGGGTGATTATATAGTTGAAAACAACAGCTACGTAGGCGCATCATTTGGAATTCAAAAGCTGATTTAATGAGTATTCCATAAAACCTACCATGAGGACCAAAAATTAATTTTCTACGACCGTGCATTTTAACCCACTTTCCCGCACAGATTTTAGTTTTGAATGTGTCACTGTGGAATAAATGATTGTGGGAAAGTAAAATTAGTGCGGGAAAGTGAAATTATGCAAATTTTTACCTTATTAGATAGTTTTTTACTCCGGAAGTTATTGACCCCAAGGTCACCATGGGTCTCGGAAAGGACGTCGAAGCAGTTGATGACCTAACGGAGAAGGCACTCGAACACAGCGAGGTCGTCTCTCTCCTAGGAGAGGAGCGGATGGACCTCTCAAGCAAATCCAATTCCATACAACCTACTCATGGCAGGGACGTTGTGGAGAAGATGAATATTATGTAATGCAACCTCAAACACAAAAAGGCGGCAACGGCAACAGTATGTTGCCACCTAGATGTATTGGAGGATGCAATAGCTTTGATCCAGGAATCCTGGATAATAAAGAACAAAATTCAGGACTGGTAAGTGTCGAAGGACAGTGGAACGCACATGGGGCCTGGCACTTCGTGTGATTACCTGGATCCACACTACAATAATAAGACCCATGTTAACGTATGGAGCAATTGAATGGGGACCGAAGGTTCTACAAGCAAGGGCCATTTGGAAATTATATCAAATGCAGCGAATGGCTTGTCTTAACATCACAGGAGTCATGAGGACAACAGCAACCGCACCAATGGAACTAATTACTGGTCTGACCCATCTGGACCTGTACGTCAAGGATGTTGCGTTAATGGCCATGGTATGATTGCGCACGGCTGGTGTGAACCCCGAAGTAGGAGTGAGCCAATTTGGGTATGGCTATGGAAGGAAGCGCTTACTGCGCTACCTCTACTGCAAGCAGCGAACGATGCAATTGAACCCAGGTTTTTGTCTACTAAACCCTACAAAATACAAATAAAACAAAACTCAGAGCCAGATGCTGTAAATGCAATACGTATATAGATAGATGGCTCAAAAATGGAAAAAGGCTCAGGATGTGCCTGAGCCTTCTTCAATTTCTTCAGTTCACTCGAGAGCACCAAGCCTAAGGATTAAGTGTGGAATGGCATGGTTCGAACAGAACTGGCTGATATCTCAATTTCCACAAAAGAACTAACTAGAAAGGGAATTGTTGGCAAAAACATAACAATCTGCAGTGATGGAAGACAATCCTTATTAGCCTTGAACAGACATTGTGTTATAGGTATCGGAGCTAGTACTAGAGTGCCACCAAGATATAGCTAACGCCTCGGCAGATAACAATATTATCCAGAGGTGGGATAAAAGGCTCGACAGGAGTAAAGGAAATCGCATTGCCGAATCTTTAGCCAGTGAAGCCGCTAGACTAAAAATTCTAGGACCTAGTGACTTGAATTCTTATCACGCACAAGCTGTATCCACATCAGCTTCTGATCTTGTCTCTGTTTATTCATCAAATATTGGTACAGATTGTGAATTTTTCCTTTATTACTGAATAAACATTATTATTATCATTATTTCCAGGAGTGTCGGTCGGTATGGATGTAAAAGATGTAGGTAGAGTTTATTCAATAGCCTTTTTGGTATGCGTCATCGTTTGTGACGTATAACCGGGTTTTCGGTATGTTGTTCATTTTATTTGCTGTTTTGACACATATTCAACCTTAAATTTGAAAAATGAAATCATCAGGATCGCATTCAGCAAAATTGGAAAATGCTATGAAATTAATAGTTACCAGCTTCTTTTTCTAACTGAAAATACTTAAGAACTTTCAAAATGCTGATGTTTTTCCGTGTATCTAGACATATGTTTGTAATATTCAAATGAATAAAACAGAATATTCACTTCTCATGAATAATAATTGACCGTAAACAACAAAGTACAGACCTGACAAGAAGTGTCAGTGGGACAGTAGAAAAAGATGTAGAACACATTGACAATACGAAAGGTATGTTTGCATCCTATTTTAAACAAAGAAATGTCTCACGATTGATAGGTCGCGCTTGCGCTTAATCTATACATCAACCAATCAAATTTTGAAGTCAATGATTAGGGTTGACGTTTGTTATATATTTATACGGCTCATTATTGTGATATTTTGATCAAGATCAATTACAGACCTACACTTTTTTCTATTTCTTTCCAGGTAATGTGTTAGAAAGACATTAACAATCGATGACGCACACCAAAAAGGCTATTGAATGAACAATACAAACATTTTCCTACGTCATTGAAGGTGGGATGTTACTACATCGTTGCAAGTGGCAACTGGATAAAAATGTAAAAATTTCGGCACTATTTGTCAAAATATTGTCAAATATCTACATAACAATTATGGTCACAATATTTATATCGTAGGTATTTGATGGTTATTACAAGAATTGCAGACAATGCAGTCAAACAGTTTTCATCAAGAGTCATTGACTGGCCCTAGATTCCGAGGTTTTACAATTTTAACGCCTTACGGAGCTCCACTATTATAATAGTGTTCGATTTCCAAATTTGAATTTCCAATTTATTGCCACACTATGAATCAATTATCATTGTTTAGACTTGATAATCATTCATTTGAATGGATATTTGCAGAATATGCATGTGCATTATTATGATAATAGGTAATATTTGACCTTGAAAATAATAACTATTGAATATTTATTATGAATATATTGCAAAAGTTTTTAAAAAACTCCCGATGTAGCCTGTTACAATGCACATGGTTATCGAAGCTGGCGAGGGAGAAAATAACTGGTACTTGAAGAGAAGGCCTTTTTTTCTCCAGTGGGATTCCTCATTATGTTCATAATATAATCTATGTGAGGCATATGTTTCAAATATAGTTCAAATATAGTTTGAAACGAATTTTTTTTTAAGTTATAACAAATTTACATTGTTAGATCTTTCCAGAAGGCTAAATTATAATAAGTTTGAAATATGTTGGAATGTCTACATTAATATTAACATACTTTTAATCACTGAACATTAATTCAACCACACTGTTAATGGCTTTTGTTGTTGTACCAGTTCCGAAAACACTGTCTTCGAGAAAGAACTGCATGTCTTTTTCATTTTTCATCAAATCTTAAATCTTGAATAAACTACTTAATAATCACAGAATTCACCTTTTTTAAATCAAATCGCAGAATTAAATTGACAGGTATTTGATTACTTTTGAGTTTTCCTTAGTAACGCAGGTTTGATTGTCGCAATAACTACAACAGCTCACTAGTTTAACAATTCAAATTTCATATCGATAACATTCTGACTTTAATAAATTGTGATAATATGTTCTTTCACTATTAAATCGTCGTTTTTCCTGTCACAGAGAAAGATAGTGTATTATACACGGAAAAAATATTAGATTTTAGCTATCGGTTTTTTGTCAACATAACCTCGAGCTGAAATCGAATACTTTTTCCCTTCTAATAAATAACAATTTTTGTTAGCTCAGTTTCATTTCTATATATCTTTGCAATAAAATGAGCTACAGAGAAGAATGTGCTTGATTGCCAAACAAAATTGCTATAATTGCTAAAAGAACAAAAAGTGATCTTGAAACTTGTTCTTCTGAGTTCCATTTGTTTGTGGCTCAAAGAGACACACACACCAACACATTTTTTCTGCTTTGGTATTTAGCTTATGTTACTTGATCGTTTTTATTAAGTTCCAAGGTTCCTATCTAAACGCTTTACTTTTCCCGCAGGATTCTTAATTATGTTCATTATGTTTTTAATATATATATATAATTTTGGAAAAAATGCTTCGAATGTAACAACATGATTATATTAAAATTAATATTTCATTCTTTTTTCAATTTCTTGGGAAATTAAACCACAATATTTTTTCAAGAAAAAATAAGTAAAAATTGATTTTTTTTATTAATAAAAATAATAAAAAAAATCAATTTTTACTTATTTTTTCTTGAAAACGGTAGCTGGAACGCTACCGAAACGTTGAAATAAATAATTCAAAAATATTGTGGTTTAATTTCCCAAGAAATTAAAAAAAGAATGAATAATATACCACAAGGAACATACAGAAGATATTAATATTTCATTATAACTATAAACTGATGAAATAATTGTGGATGCCGTTGATAGATATTCCCATTAAGTTCAATATTTAATGAGTAGCAACCAACTTAAAAAGCTGATAATGAACGTTTTTAATACTATACTGGCATACCAAAACCTGAAACAAATAACATTGGAATTGAGTAATGAACATTAAAAAAGTGAATACTCATGCAGATATATAGTAATACTTATTATATAAATATAATATATACTAATTGGTGAAGTTAGAGCTTATATGCAGAGTCACACTATCAATATATTGGACACACTCACGATTATACTATACAAATGGAAGAGGGAATTGCTGCCAACACAACGAACAAAAAAGGCTAGTCGCATAAGGAAGTGGCTTTTTCGATCAATTTTTGATTTTTCTCATGTCTTGGGTCCATTTACCACCCATGTTGTACCCGAAAAGTTTGCAGGTCTATTTAGTTTGGGGTATTTTACGTCTTACAGTTCACGGAAAACTAATAACAGCTGTCAACATATATTTGTCTCTTCTCGATGGTATTTGCAATAATAAAAGCAGATCAGTCTCACAAATCATAAACAAAGTTAGAATGAAAATCAGTATCCAATATAAGTACCAGAAACACGAACAAAGCCAAACAAATATGTGTTGACAGCTGACATTAGTTTTTCGTCAACTGTAAGATGCAAAATACCCCAAACTAAAAAGACCTCCAAACTTTTCGTATACAACATGGGTGGTAAATCGTCTCAAAACATATAGAATTAGAAATTAGAAAAATTCAAAATTAATCGGAAAAATCACTTCTTTTTGCGACTACCCTTTTTTAGTATATTTTTGTTCGTTATGCTGGCAGCAATTCCCTTCTATAGAACTCGTCCATTGGCATAGATGCAGAGCCATTTTTGTCAAATTTATGGGATATATTCGGATATCAGTTTTCGACTAACCACCATACAATTATTCTAACTAACCCGACAAGTGTTTTTCATTCGGTTTTGAGGATGTTAACACACATGATTTTCTACATATATGAACATCAGTACTCAACACACCTGCAATCGTTATGTACGTAATGCACTGATGTATAAGCCTGAAAACGCCCCCATACCGGGAGCACTGCAACTTATTGGCTTATCATTCCAAATTTAGTATCTTGTTCCTTTGCAACAATTCCCAAGGCCCGCAACACAAAAAACTGACATTTGTTACCCAGTGAACAATCGTTAAAATCTGATAATGAAAGTTTTCATAGTCTGGCTTGTTGCTTCTGTAATATCTCCATGTGAAATTCCCCTTGCATATTTATAGTATATTATTGAACGAGCAATTTATGATGATGGGCGCAAGTCACCCGAGTGAATATTGACTATAAATTGTGAGTAGAATACTATACTTTGTCCACGACCCTTGATTTCTTTATTAAATAAAAGTCAACTAAATAATGCGAGTGTGAAACGGGAAGTTTTTATTAAACAGCATTAGGTATTACTTACTTACTTGTATAGATTTTCTTGAATATAACTATCTTGTTTTTATTGAAAACCATTAGTGATAAATTCAATGAATTCATCATTGCAATTTTGTATTACTAGCTTCAAAATTAATAAATTTTTGCAGTAGGTTGTGGTAGGCAGGTGGTAGGTACATAAAATAAGTTGACATAATATAGAGATGGGCAATAGTCTTTGAAGTATCAATACAATAACGTACCGTTATAAAAATATATATAGGTATATATATACAATATATACCGTTTGCAAGGAGGTGAAATATTGACTTATTATTATGTGGAAAAAAAACATTTATATCTCGTGAGAGAAATATTCACCATCAAAGTAAAAATAAGAAAACATAGAGTAATTGGAAATACAATACAAATTTTCATAATTTTGACTCAAAAATATAAACACCTATGCAAAATGTCAACGTAATCGGACCAACCGTTTAGGAGAAGTTTATCATGCACCCCATTGCAACGCCACCTTCTGGAACGAGTTGTTAATGTAAACTATCCGGTTACTTCATCAAACACAAACACATAAAATTTCATCAATATCGTCCCATCAGTTTAGGGGTTGTTCAGTATGAACCGGATTGCAGCGCCACCTATCTTGACCAATTGTGAATATAAACTATCCAGTTACTTACTTATGCCCGTACCTATAGTCATGACTTGAGATTGGTCCTGAGTACGACTTGAGACAGGGTCTGTATAGGTACTATAAACAAATCTTGGACAGAAATCAATATTACAGTGCTTGTGTATAGTCAAAGGCACTCTTATCGTGCAGGTTCAAAGGTCATATGTATTAAATCAGAAAACACAGAAGTTACCAAAATGTGAGATTACACTGATTAACGAATTTCCACTCATTTTCGAAATAATCCATCAAACAGTACAAAAAAAACCGAAAATTGCTATTTATTATTCATATTGTCAGAAGTAAATGGTCAAAGTGACAAAACTGACATTTTTAAATAAAAACTATGCTGGTGAAAGACTTTTTAGAATCTGAATCTAGCTGAAAACTAAATACATATCCTTCTTTTTCCCGTCAGAGTCTGTCTTTTTCATCGTACGGATTTTATTTGGAAGTTATAATTGAACGCAATAAAAGAAAACAAAAACTGTGAGTATGTCTTTGTTGAATCGTATGACCCGCACGATAAGACTGCATCTGACTATATTGAATATTTATCATGAATATATTGTAGTAGTTTTTTTCTACACCCACATGTATATTATCCATTTTTTGCACAGTTTACAGAATGGAAATGTAGGCCATATCGGTTAACTGAACGTATATGATTTCATATACATCCTAGAACGTATATGAAATCCACCAATCAGCATTCGCGTTTAGTATTCGTCAACTCCCCTTTTTTCAATTTCAAAGAAACGTCAAAATAACTTATCGAAAAAAGTCTTCCCTAGGAGCACTGGATGAAGAATATTTATTTACAATAATAAACACATATAAAATAATCCGTATAAATTAATAACAAATACTGAAAACAGAATAAAATGGGCATTTAAGAGGACTCCTGATAGACGTCAGCTTTTATAAAATTATGTAGTTATGTGACGTTATAGATATCTGGTTTGAGCATTCCTCGGTAGTCGAGTGGTAAGCATACCAGATTCTCGCGCGCTAGGCCCAAGGTTAGATTCCCCATGAATAAATTTTTGTTGTTGTTAATTCTATTACTAAATAATCATTCTGCTTGATATTGATTGGTAAAATTATGAAAATTGTTGAAAATTTTGAAATTTTTAAGTGGGTCGTAGAAAAAATATACTGTTCGACTCGTGTGGATTGTCCATATCCACACTAGTTGCACAAACTACTATTTACCTACGACCCCCCCTATAATCAGTCAATAACACACAGTCGCCGTCAATGTAATGTCGTCTACCTATTACGCACGGTAAGAAAAACGCACGGCTTCCCTAGCAACTTCTTAGCAACTGTCAATAGAAGTCGCCATTTTATTCAAAGATATGGCATAAGCCGTCAAAACTTCAAACTTAAGTAGGCTCAATAGTGATTTGCAAACGGACTGTCTAATAGTTATTCATGCAACAAGTGCAAAAAGTGAGTGTTTTTTGCACGCGACGTGAAATTGTCCAACGAGGTCTTTAGGCCGAGTTGGACAACACGTCAAATGCAAAAAACACGTTTTGCAAGAGTTGCATACAATATTTTTTCTAAATTCATGCAAAAACTGGAAAATTAGAATATAAATATGTTAAGAACCTAACCTAACCTAATTAAACTCGACCCGTTCTTCTTTTTTTGTATCTTTATGGCCTCCACCTTGTCAGTACTCAATCATAGCTGGTTTTCGCCTTGACCATTTAAATTTTAAATAATTTAGGATTTTTGCAATAATTGTAACTCGTTGAGACTAAGTAGTAAGATATATTATTGTTGTATTAAAGCAGGATCAGATACTTGCTATAGATTTTTATTTAATGCAAATGTTTATGTTTGTCATTAATCATCACAAAACTGACACAAGAATGACAGATGAGTGCAATAAAGTACCACTTTTTCCATTAAATGTGGTTCACAAAAGTGTTGTTTCTTGCATGAATGTAGAAAAAAATAATTTTTGTATTATCCTTATAACTTATACCTGTTTGTGTAAAGTTTTATTGAATTGAAAAATGTCGAGTGAAAGTGAGATGGATTTAACCCCAAAAAATATCACGGAAATTGCAGAAATAGCCAAATTCAATGTATTACCAGCGGTAATGTATTACCAAGGTCGGTACAAACTTACGTACCAAAAATTTATGGAATGGAGGTCAAAAAATGGCGTAAATTCATTTTCCGAGAATGTAATGATGGCCTATTTCCAAGATATTTTTCTCCTTTTTTTCTCCTTTGGGATTCTTTATTATGTTTATAATAGGTTCGTTCCAACCACCAATAATCAACCACAGAATTCTTGATTATGTTCATAATGTTATTTATGTAAGGCAGATGTTTTAAATAAATTGTTGGGAAAAATGCTTCGAATGAAACAACATGATTATATTGAAATATTTTATTATAACTATAAACTCATGAAATAATTGTGGATGCCGTTGATAGATATTTCCATTAAGTTCAATTTAATGAGTAGCAACCAACTTAAAAAGCTGATAATGAACGTTTTTAATGCTATATCGGCATACCAAAACCTGAAACAAATAGCATTGGAATTGAATGATGGATATTATAAAAATTAAATACTAATGCGAATATATAGTAATACTTAATTATATAAATATAATACTAATTGGTGAAGTTAGAGCTCAGAGTTACTCTATCTATATATTGGCCACACTCACACGATTATAGAATTTATGCTTATTGTTAAAGTAAAGTTGAAGTTAATTATTAAAATCTACTAAGCAGTTTGGATACAAATTGTTCATTCAAATAAGTAACAATTGCAAAATAACTAGACACACGCTGAATTGGAAGAATGTGTAGGTTTCTTGGTAAGAAAATTCAAATTAAACAGTTGTCAACAAAGAATGTGTTTCATTTCCAAAAGCGTCAACTCGAATGAAAGGCAGCCTAAACCGAATTATTTAACGTAATTAGAGTATAAATACTGCGAAAAAAAGTTTATGGGGTCTGAAACTTTTGCTAAATCACGCAGTGCGGCGTTAGTTCTATTATGTCTGAGAAGAATTGTTGTCCATCCAATGCAATGCCAGTCGAATAAGGAGCTCCCTTTACCATATTTCTGATATAACGAAATATGCCTAAGCGGGACGCTGCCTCAAAATTGCAATCTCAATTTTTGTCCACTTATCAAATAGTTGCCAGAGGAATTTCATTTGAAAAATAAAATTTCCACATAAATAAGCCATACTAAACAGATTAGGTACATACTTACCTTCGCAAAATTTTCAACTCTTTTTGTCTAGTTGGATCAAAATTTTCTTTCAAGAGATATTTACTTATTCCATTAATACATTGAACAGCAAAATTGGTTACTTCTGCTTTGGACAATTCATCTGGATAATTAAAAGCTCGATCCTCCTCTATTAAGTTCTTCTGAATATTGATCAATTTGTCGTATTTAAAATCATAACTATTGAGATTGAAGTGTTGTAATATATACATAGCGATGTAAATTCTTCTCTGTAATTTGAAAACCCTGGAACAAACTAAATAAATGTATTTTAACAGTAGAGGCAGGTATTATATCAATACACACTCCTGTTTCGGGACCACCGAGATGTGCCTTTCAATGAAGATAGGCATAGTATGTTTTATCATGAGTATAAGAGCCTCTTATTTCAGTGTATATTTTAAACTTAATAATTTGAAGAAAAAAAGGTACATTTATCATTCTATAATACGAAAGGACCAACAGGACAAAATACAAACACAGTTAATGTTTATATTAGCCTCATGAATAGAAGTTTAAGTCACTGTAAAACGATCCCTTTTTAGGAACCATTAAACAAGTCAGTTATCCTCTACACTATTTGAGTTGAGGTTGAAACATTTTAGTTAGTTTTCGTTTAGTCGCTACACGGGAAAGATCTGTTTTGCAAATAGTTTAAGTTTCAGCTTGAAGATAAATTCTGAGTTCGTGGTTGTGTTCTGGTCATTTTAACTATTTTAAGTCATCTTGGGAATAAGGTGAGTCTTCTCACAGAGCTATTCAATTTTACCTGTCTCATTATATCATAAATTTCTACTTTACGTTCTAGCTGATTATCACATATTTTTAATTCAATGATAATATAAATCACAATAACGTTAAATAATTGAAGTGCTTAAGTAGTTATTCTCAAACTCATATTTTGCGCTACTGCAATGTGGAGTGCTTGAGCCGTACAGTTAATTCACGTATCCTGTATCACTGGAGTGGAGTGTATGCTTGAGCCACGTGATACGTCCTGTCCTGTTTTACCTTTTCATTGAACTTAATCTTTTATGAGGGAGTGTTTTGATATACTTAGCACATTTAGCACTTGTAAGTGACAGACGCAGTGCATTTTTGCTGAAATTGAATTGATTGATTGATAATTAATTATTATATCTAATAATTCAGTACTTACAACTGCTTTGATTGATAAATACAAACTGAAGAGAATTTGAATGCTCAGGTTAACATTTTATTTTCAGGTATGTCATGATCGCACGTAACGCACCTCAGACACCACAACATTACTTTAGATCACATTTGTTCCCTAATTTATTTTGAATGAACCAATTATAGTGAGTACGATCACATATTATTGTAGAATTGATTAATATTGGTAAATCCAGTTTATAATTATTTAAATCGCCCATAAAATCAAAGATATTTGTGACGCCTCTGTTTCAATTACTATTCTTTTTTTATTATAAAAGAAATTAACGCTTATATTAAACCAAAAAAGGAGGTTCACATGAGTAGTCTGTGGTTTTATCTATGGGTTGACCCATTGTCTTTTAACCTCTGGTATAACAGAGACCTTAAAAAGAGAGACGCATACATACTGAGAGGTGAAGGTTCAAGTTGAATGGACGAGTTCTATACAAGGGAATTGCTGCCAACATAACGAGCAAAAAAATACTGAAAAAGGTTAGTCGCATAAGGAAGTGTTTTTTCTAATCTATGTTTAGTTTTTCTTATATGTTTTGAGTGCCTTTACCACCCAAGTTTGGGGTTTGGGGTATTTTGCATCTTACAGTTGACGAAACACAAAGAACACAAACAAAGCCAAATAAACATGTATAGACAGCTGTCATTAGTTGTTAGTCAACTGTAAGATATAAAATTCCCCAAGCTAAATTGACCTACACACTTCTCGGGTAAAACTCCAAACTTTTCGGGTACAACATGGGTGGTAAAGGGACTCAAAATATATAAGAAAAACAAAACATAGATTGGAAAAACCACTTCCTTATGCGACGAACCTTTTTCAGTATTTTTTTGTTCTTTATGTTGGCAGCAATTCCCTTGTATAGAACTCGTCCATTACTGTGAAATTTGAGACTTCCAGAAACTTTCAAAAACTTGATATTTGCGTATACGAGATGCTACTGACCGATAGATGGCTCCATGATAAGCTTAAAATATTCATAACTCTTAAAATAAACATAACAAAATAAATTTCTCGTCAAAATTGAATGAAAATTTCTTTATGTGAGTACCTACCTATTCCAGAAAAACAAAATTTCACCTTACACATATATTCCGATTTAAAATAAGACCTTAGTAAAGTATTTATTTCATAATATTTTCTCGACTGAGTTTTCAATTGAAATTGTAAAAGTCACTGAGTGGAAACTAAAACTGCAATTGCATCATATGAGATAAGTTTGATTTTTTGCTTCCAGTTTTAAATTCAATTCGTTTGGGTGAGATGTTAGGTTTGTAACGGTCACTTACGGAACATCACATAACTAAACATATTAGGTGAACGTAGTAGGATATCTTCAAAGGTGCCATTGACGGTGTGACGATGTCGCACAATACTATATCGATCATAATGAAATGAAATATGTGCCACGGATACTTGATGAGAGTTGCACACGACAATTGTGATAGAATCGTGTCGTATTATTTTCCTTCTTGCTGAATATGTATTTTCCATTAATTTTTTGCATGACGCAGATATGTATATTCTGTTGCATGGAATGTAGTTTTGAAGTTATGTTAGCTACTCCATTGTTTCTGTGATTTGTTTTATTTCGAACTGGACGTCTTGGTGTATTATCCGGTATAGGAGTTCATTTTCCTTCATTTTGATACTAATTTCATTTAACGATATGTAAGCGATTTTAATCCATATTCTTGAAAACCTACATTAATTAACGCGATTCGCATTCTTAGTAGTGAAAAATTCACCCGTTAACGCTCAAATTATGTTCGACTTTCTAAATCGAATGTAGAATTTCTTGAAAAAAAAAACCATATAATATGTTTCTGGTACTTACATCGGCTTCTTTCCGATCAATCTTAATAGAATATCCAGGAAAAAAGCTGGTAGCATCTGGAAAATGATCACTTGGACGTAATAGTTGTAAAAACAAGAAGTTATTTCAAATCCTGGACACCACATTAGGTTTGGAAACGGTACTTTTGTACTCACTTCACGACAATATAAAAAGAACTCTCCCAATGAATAATTAATTGCTTTTTGGGTTATATTGTAAACTTCAATCTCATTGATGGTTCTAAAATAGAAAATTACAATTATTGATTTTGATTATCATTCACCTACAAATGGTAATTCGCATCAAACCTCCCTCAAATTTATTTTTTGAGAAAATTTCATGATTGAGATGAAATTCCATAGAAATACCACAGATAGAGGCAACAAGCCATAGGGCACTGTGTATGTGGGAATGTCCATCTGAACTCCGGTGAGAGAGAAAGAGACAGACGATCAGGGGTTTTTCTGTCTTTGTCCATGTATATATTATGTAAAAGTAGATATACATATTTTCCGGTAAAGGTGCACATTTGCCTCGTTTGGGTAATGTGCATTCAACTAATATATAATAATAATAATAATATTAATAATAATAATGGTCGACATCATCACGACCTCAATCAACCTCATATCGACAAGGAAGCATCAAATAAGTGGCTATCTGATGGAACATTATTTCCAGAAACAGAAGGATTTATGACGGCAATTCAAGACCAAGTAATTAATACCAACAATTACAAGAAATTTGTCATGAAAGATCCAAACATCGCTACGGACAAGTGCAGAAGATGCCAACAAACAACAGAGACGATACAACACATCACGTCGGGTTGTTCAGCCTTAGCTAACATTGATTACCTACGCAGGCACAATCAACTTTGCAACATCATCCATCAGAAGTTGGCCAACATATTTGGATTAGTGAACACCTACACCCCATATTACAAGTACCATCCGAATTCGGTGCTAGAGAATGCTGATTTTAGACTATACTACGATAGGTCAATTATCACCGATAGACGGGTGACGAATAACCGGCCTGATATTGTAGTTGTGGATAAAAAAGCTAACTCGGTTTATCTGGTGGATGTTGCAGTACCCAATAATAACAATATTCTGGACAAATACAACGAGAAAATTGCAAAATACACCGATCTTGCAATTGAGGTAAGACAGATGTGGCATGCAGAGAAAATAGAGGTGGTACCGATCATCGTTTCATCTACGGGACTAATTCCCAAAACTCTACAAGATAGCCTTACCAAACTGGGTCTTCACAAAAATACTTACATCGATCTGCAGAAGGCTGCCATCCTAAATACCTGTCACACTGTCCGTAAATTTCTAAATATGTGACTTCCGAGCCTAATCCCATTTGCGTTTACACACGCTCGGGATAGGTGAACATTACCAGCAAGTGCTGAGCAAGTGCATACTTGGAATGATAATAATAATAATAATTTTTATTTCCGAAAAAAAGAAAAAAAATCACAAAGTGTAATACAAAAGGAAAATAAACATGATAAATCGCTGAAGCTTGAAGCTTGTATGCGATAATAAATTTAATCCTATCAATAATAATCATACATGTACTCGTACCATTCAAAATCAATTAGAATTACAAATAATAATTAAATAAAAAATAACAAAACATATAATATTTACTTGCTTTAGATCTTATAATAATAACATAATAAGTGTCCAAAAGTTGGTATTTAATCAAAAATTAGGTAATAAGTTCACATATAAACCAATTCCCACACTAAAGGACAATCCTTAAAAGTGGATATGAATTTTGCTCACTATTTATCACAATTTTAAAAAAGGAAAATGTATATTGAACTCAAAATGACCATGTCGTTTTGGTGAATGTTAGGAAAGGGGAAAGGAAATATAATCATTACATTCTCCCTTCCCCTTAAGTAATATCCATTACTTCGTAATGAACATTAATATATCCAAGAAGGGGAAGGGAATATAATCATTGGAATTACCTGGCTTGTTGCTTCTGTAATATCTCCATGTGAAATTCCCCTTGCATATTTATAGTATATTATTAAACGAGCAATTTATGATAATGGGCGCAAGTCATCCGAGTGAATATTGGTTATAAATTGTCAACTACATAGGCGTGCCTACAGGTCCACCCCAATTCCTCAAAATATCAATCTATTGAAAACTTTCCATAATTTTCATATTTTAACGTTCTTTCAATGATACGAGGAAGCAGTTTTTCAATCTTCAAGTGAATTGCGAGAAATTGATGGGCGACAATATGCAAAAGCATTGTGCGTAGGGCACGGTTCTGGTTTTTCGTCAAAAAGATCCAGATTTGATATTTGCCCCCCCCCCCCAATGGAAAAGTCTGCGTACGCCTATGGTCCAAATTTTCATTTCTTTTGGTCAAGTATCTTTTGCATGTCCATTTTCTTGAATGCATGGGTTTAATATTTGCATGCTTAAGCTTGAGTGTAGTAGGGGTAGGTAGAGCAGTAGTGATATATTGGAGTACTAATGTGTTTATTTTTTGAATAGGTATATGCTGTGTAATTCGTGTTCAATATTTTGTAGAAATATTATAATCAATTTAGGTAGATGTTAATATTTAACATTGTAAAGATTGAATATTCATTTGTTCCTGTTTGAATATTTTCATTACTGCTCTTTGCTAGTAGAGACAAACTTATGGCAGGGTGCATCCGGTAGAAAACATTCTGTAAGCCGGTGGGAAATATTTTCCGTCGGATGTAGGTTTTTTCACCGATTGATTATATTTTCTACTGGCTGGGGCCATCTTCCAGCTATGGGGGACAATCTTTCATCTTCAAGGAGTGAGGTTCCTTAATTACTTAACTTTTCGAAAGGAAATGGTTCCTAATATCTCCAAGTGCTTGTCTCTCTCACGAATTGGTCATTTTTTTGACATAGGTGAGCTATGTCGTTTCCCATTTTTTTCATATTGCTCCCAAATTTTTTAACGGGCTTACTATTTTTCAAAAGACATAGGTAAGTCATGACGCTTTTCACAATTCCAAATATTGTGTCCCCCTCCCGTTTACAAGCTGTCTATTTTTCCAAAAGTTATAGGTGAGCTATGTCGTTTCCCATTTTTCTAAATATTGTCCTGCCCTATCTTCAGAAGTCCGCTCTTGCTTCAGCAAACATTCAATGAGTTGGTTCTATCTTCAACAGACATTGGTAATCTTTTCTATTTTACCTGTTAAGTATGCCACATGTTTACAAACTTTGTTACACACGATTGACTATTTTCTGCACGAATGCACCTATTACCACTCTGTGGAAAGTACTTGCTCCTAGCTTGTCGGTATGCCTCGCTTACAAAACGAGCAATTATCCCGATGGGGCAAGTGCGCCTAAGTGTTTCGCGTTTGTTGGAGGGTATGGGTTCATCTTCCTCCCCCATTGTTCCTTCCTCATTATTCTAAATATTATCCTCTCCTCTTACTATCTGGCTATTTTTCCAAAAGGTTTAGGTAAGCTATGTCGTTTCCCATTTTTTCAAATATTGTCCTGCCTTTTTTTCACAAGTTCATTTTCTTCCTCCAACAAACATTGGTAATCTTTTCCATTTCACGTGTTAAGTACGCTAACATGTACCAGCTCGCTTGCTAGTGTCTTTCTGCACGGAAGCACCTATTACCACTCTGTGGCAAAGTACCTGCTCTTATTAGGTTGTCGGTAAGCCTCGCTTACGAAACGAGCAGTCATCTCAATGGCGCGAGTGCGCCTCAGTGTTTTGCGTTTGTTAAAGGGAATGGATTCAAAGACATAGGTAAGCTATATCCTTTTCCATCATTAGTCAGTGTATTATGAAGTATAATACACTCCAGTGTATAATGAGGCCATAAATCTAGTAGATATATGGTTACCATATACCTTTTGTAAGAACCGTTTCACACGTTCGAGAATTATTGCGAAATTTACTCTGAAAATTTTCATAAGAATGATTTTTGCTGTTTTACACGTTGAAGAATTATTACCAAAATTTTCGGAGTAGAAATATTGACCTTCTATATTTTTAAAAAGTGGGTGAGAATCGACGCAGAAGTCAAAAATAGGATAAAAACAATAATGTTGTCAATGTGTCATTATTTGTTGCCGTTTTCTTTATTTAGGAGAGCCAAAACCTTGGCATAAACGCAAATCTCAATCAATAGAATAAATAATCAATCAAATAAATAAATAAATGACAACTTATCCCAAAAACAATCTCACTGCGCAGGCGTATGGCATGATTTCTTATGAAATTTATAGTGGTAAAAATATTATGTGTAAAACAGCCAATCAGTGAAATGTTTTCAAAATTCTTATGAAAATTACCAATATTATTTTCAGAGTGAATTTCGCAATAATTCTCGTACGTGTAAAACGGTTCTAAGGAGTTAAAATATTGGCTTATTATTTAGTGGTCGTGGACAAAAACCATTTATATCTTATGAGACAAATATCCACCATCAAAGTAAAAATAAGAAAACATAGAGTAATTGGAAATACAATACAAATTTTGACAATTTTGACTCGAGAATATAAAGACCTATGCAAAATGTCAACTAAATCGGACCAACCATTTAGGAAAAGTTTATCATGTACCCCATGGCAACGCCACCTACTGGAACGAGTTGTTAATGTAAACTATCCGGTTTATTCATTAAACACAAACATATAAAATTTCATCTATACGTCCCATCAGTTTGGGGGTTGGTCAGTATGAACCCGATTGCAGCGCCACCTATAGGGACCAATTGTGAATAGAAACTATTCAGTTACTTACTGATGCCCGTATACATATATTCATTACTTGCGATTGGTTTTGAGAACGACTTGAGACAGGGTTTGTATGGGTCCATATATTAGCTTACCAAAACGGTATATTCGAGATGTGGAATTCTATAGTGGGATAAATTTCAGAATTCGATTAAGAACTTGAAAAATATTATTAGAGACGCTAGTTTTTTATTGAATCTACCAATGATAAAACATTTAACAACAGAGGATCACCTATTCCTCCAATAATTCAATTGTTAACATTACATTTCTCTATGTTCTTAACGACCCTAGCAAGGTCAGTCATAAAAATGGTGGCAACGTGAATTTATTGAAAACCTTAGAATTTGGATACTAACACAAAAGTTACCAAAAAAATCAAGTCGGATCCCAACTTGCCCGAGAATTCACGGAGCCGGGACTATGGTATAGCAGCTAAACTTAAGACGGAGTCTGGGCGAAGCACATAAAATTTCATCGATATCGTCCAATCCTTTTAGGAGCTGTTCAGTTTGAACCCGATTGCAGCGCCACCTATCGGGACCAATTGTGAATTCATACAATTCTCGAATCCACTAAAACGCACAAATTGATCAAGCTGTAGAGACGAACACTCGCAACTAAGAAATATACATTTATAAATAAATTTGAGGTTACGATGCAGCTAAAAACAAGTGCAAATAAACAAAATTATAAGGAGATCAACAATTTTGTATTCCCCGAAAAACTTATGTTGATATTTTAATAGATTGTGAGCTTGGATAATGAAAATAATAAATTAAAGTATTCTAGAGGAGTGGGATCATAACATTACACTGTATTCAACACTTTACACCATCTTACGCGCGTTTCGTTAACCAAGTTATCTTCTCGGACGCTAGAGGTAAACTATGTATGTATACAGGGTGAATCACGACTAACGGGACGGAGGTTTATAGCGAAACGGTAGAAAATTTGGAATGTTTGTCACCTTAGTAGTTTGTACATCCATATAGGCTACATTTTAAAATTATTATGAAATATACAGGATGTCCCAATTAAGTGTGGCGTATCAAAGTTATATTTTTTCTTATGGAACACCCTATATTTGATTGCATTTTCTGATTGCATCCAAAAAATAAAGTACTGTTTCATGATGGTTACCTATACCTAAATACAGAGGGTTCCGAGTTATGCTGACTTTTTTAAAAATGTGAACATTTCGAAAAAAATTAATAACTCATTGATATAATAAATTCTAGCGAATTTCCTCTCACAGCTCAATAGTCGGACATTCGTTGAATGTTTTCCACGATTGAGTACTGAGCATCTCTTTACAGGGTGTTCAGAATTATCAGTTGAATTATTAGACCATTAAATGTGTTATAACGGGCTTATTTCAAATGGAACACCCTGTATTTTAATAATTCATCATATTCAAAAAAAAGTCCTCTTTCGAATGATATAAGGGTGTCCTATACTTAGGTACTATACTTTTCGCGCAATTTACAATTTTATTAAAATTGTATGAAAACGTCTACGGTTCTATCTTAATTTTATTCTAATTATCTTGAATAAGTTATTGTTAAGAAAAACAGTGAAGCTGCTAATAAATATGCACACTTGTAGTTCTTGTTGTACACTAACTCTTTTGTTACCGATAAGTATTTGAGTACATAATAAAACAAAAACTCCTAAAGCGAATACATAAATACTACGAAACGAACAACAAATTATTAAAAACAATAAATGAAAAATTGCTATAATACCCCTAACACGGATGAGTGTAAACGTTTGGGGAGGGATTGTGGGCTAATATGTTATCGGCCCGTATGTTTTTGACGGATACCTGGACAGAAGAAAATTTTTGAGTTTTTTGGAAAATATCTTCTAGATCCTTTTCGAAAATCTACCACTTAGCATCAGAAAGAAAATGTGGTTACAATTAGACGTAGCTTCAGATCACTTTTCTCACTTAATAGAAAATTAAGGCATAAATAGATAGGTAGGGGAAGTCCTTGTAATTGACCAGCTAGGTCACCAGAACTGACCAAGATGGATTTCTTCGAATGGGGTTATAATGATAATTTTTTACTAAATATAGTAACCAATCAAATTACTTAATTTTAAGTCATGTGTCAAATTTCATCCAATCACCTCTGGATTACAGCGATAATACCCTACATGTCGTGTTTTCAGTTTGGTTAAACGTCAAACTGATTAAAACTAATAAATTGTGTATTTAAAATTATTAAACGTCAGATTGACAATCAATTTTTTGATATCTACAAAGTAAAAAATTATCTTATCGAATACTCCTCGGGCCTTGATAAATACTCAAAATTTTGTCATAGAGAATCCTTCAAGCGTGTTGCTCAAGGATAATAGCCCTCGGCCTGCGGCCTTGGGCTATTATCAAGCAACACGCTTTCAGCATTCTCTATGACAAAATTATCTCGGTATTATCAAGACCCTAGGGGTATTACTATTGAAAATATCCTACTATATGAAATTGATAATTTCGGACGCTTTCGCGTCTATAACACCCGGTATGTATGAATAATGTAAGTACATAGTTTGAAGCCAGAATCACGTGTTGCATTGCATAAGATGACAAGCATTTCGAGCATCCATTATAGTTATTTTCCAATTTTGTTTTTAATAATTTGTTGTTCGTTTCGTAGTATTTATGTACAGTTGGTTCGTTGGATCTTTTCCCATGCGTCATCATTAATATACAAACGCAATACATCAATACATTAAATAACACGTAGGTCGTAGTTGTAAACAAAGTCTTTGGTCTGTCAACGACGTCAACGTACAGATTCGCGTTTAACCTATCGCCGACATTCATCATATGGCTATCTCTGTTTGTTATATTACGCTGTAATGGAACAAACGGTTTCATTTCGGGGGTTGAGATTCTGTGAGTAAGAAAGAGACGTAATACAAAAAGTAGTATGTGAATCATTTCATACATGGGAAAAGATTCAGCGAACAGACTGTATTTGCTTTATTAATAATGTGGTTTTATTTTATTATGTACTCAAATACTTATCGGTAAGAAAAGAGTCAGTGTACCTCAGGAACAATAGGTGTGCATATTTATTAGCAGCTTCACTGTTTTTCTCCACAATAACTTCAAGATAATAAGTAAAAAATTTGGAGAGAATTGCAGATGTTTTAAAATCAATTTACCATACAATTTAAGAAAATAGGACACCTTAATATCATTCGAAAGAGGACATTTTTTTGAATATGATGAATTATTAAAATACAGGGTGTTCCATTCGAAATAAGCCCGTTATAACACATTTAATGATCTAATAATTCAACTGATATTTCTGAACACCCTGTAAAAAGATGTTTAGTACTCAATCGTGGAATACATTCAACGAATGTCCGACTATTGAGCTGTGAGAGGAAATCCGCTAGAATTTATTATATCAATATTAATTTTTTTCGAAATGTTCACATTTTTAAAAAAGTCAGCATAACTCGCAACCCTCTGTATTTAGGTATAGGGAACCATTATGAAACAGTACTTTATTTTTTGTGTGCAATCAGAAAATGCAATCAAATATAGGGTGTTCTATAAGAAAAAATATAACTTTGATACGCCACACTTTATTGGAACATCCTGTATATTTCAAAATAATTTTAAAATGTAGCCTATATGGATGTACAAACTACTAAGGTGAAAAACATTTCAAATTTTTTACCGTTTTGCCATAAACCTCCGTCCCGTTAGTCGTGATTCACCCTGTATATCTGGGGTAACATTCACTTAGATCTGGAAGATCTATTGTGTCCCTTCACTTCTCCTTAGTTTCTGAAGAGAGTTTCTGAAACTAGTAGCTCCTTTAGTTCTAGGATTCTGGAGTGCTGTGCAGCTGGAAAGTATGTGGATGGAGGTTTCTTCTTCCATGCCACAATATCTGCATTCTTCCTCCTCCTCCACTATTTTGAGTGAAGGTGAACTAACACGATGATCCTTCGTCATCCATATTCAATTACTGAATTTAGTTAGTTTACCTTCAGTTTCTGGAGAGTATAACCTGGTTTTCGAAGCGCGCATAAGACAGTGTGAAGTGTTGGCGTAGAGGTAGTTTGTACAGTATTCATAGGTAGGATTTCGAGGAAAATTCACGGAGAAATCAAAGTTGCAAGCAATTGGAAAGAAACGCAGACGAATAATTTAACAGGAATGCGAATTTAACTAAATACTTTAGGGAAGTTAATTCGACATTTCCGAATAGATCATAAAGGAGCTGTTATGGAAAAACATCAAATATGAATTGTTATTATAATCTAAAACTTAATTCTTGAAAATCATATCACTCACTTGTTTGTAGCATAGTCAACGGAAGCCAATATAATCCCTTTTATCACGATATCCACCGGTACATAGTTTAGATTAGTATTACAGTCTGCTAATACAATACTCAGTAAACCTAAAATAAAGACAAAATTGTTTTTAAAACTTCCAATCTAGTTCACAACATTTAGTTCGAGTTTTCAAGGAGTTTCTGTGAAGTAACATATACTGTCCAGCGAGATGAAATCGACCAAACCAGTATCCAGTATTTTAATTTGTATATAAGCATAATGGCAACACTGCATTAAAAATCAGGTTATTATTATTAATATTTATGTGGCGAGCAGATAAACTGATATACATCCATTATACTGGTGTCGTTGGTTTTTAGTGTAAAGTGAGTTCACTCCGTTTGACTTTATTTATAGTGGAATCTACATTCAGATGGCAGCGTTAGAAATATGATAGCAAATAGGACTGACACTCATAGGATAAACATACTAAATGACAGCTAGGCAGTCCTTCAAATAGCCGCAAGGTAACATCCAGACTGGTAGAAAAATGTCAGAAAGATCTAAATGAACCAGCAGACCACTTTAAAGTAAGATTAGCGTGGGTCTTGGGGCATAACGGCATTTCTGGGAATAAACAAGCTGATGAACTTGCGAGAAGAGGTTCAGCAATAGCATATGTTGGACCAGAACCAGCTCTTGGGACCACAAAGAAGGCAGTCCGAGGGCAAATACAAATATGGGTACAAACTCAACATAGACTTCATTGGAGGAATACTCCAAAGCAGGTACACAGTAGAACATTCATAGGTGACACATGTGTAAAGCGGGCCGAAGCAGAGGAACTACTGAATATCAATAGGAATAAGCTAAGAATTATCACAGGTTATCTAACGGCTCATATCTACATTAGGCTGCAGTGCTCCCACTATCAGAACGGCTTCCAAACCATAAAAAAAATAGCAACAAGCTTCGTACGAGAGAGAATAACTGGCGATGTTGCCAAAGTTTCCAATCGTTGGTTTTGGCGACTCTTATGAAACAGGAATTAATAATAAATTGTTGAATAGAACAATACAGCATTTTGTGTGAATGTTTTAAGATTATATAGTTTTTGTGTTGATGTTTGGAAATAAAGAGTTTTATACAAAAATCATAATTTCATTTTTGTCTGGAAACTCGGAGAAATGAGGTAAAAATAGGTAGGTATAATATACACGGGTGTTTGAAAAAATTTTAATATACTATGAAAAACTATTACCTTTTCCACCGGCTGTCATTAATCCCACAGGACCATTGAAATTATCATTCCATCCCATGATAGGCTCTTCCACGCAACTCACAACTACAATGCATATAGGTATATTCAGTATTCGGTGCACCTTAAACTTTTTAAAGGTAAAACTAAAGTGTAAATTATATACCAAATTGGCTAACTTTTCATACGAACAGTGACTTTTCATATCAACTATTGAGAAAAAAGGCACTGAAAGAAAGAGGAGCAGAACATTGCTCAAAAAATGCAATAAAGTTCACAGATCTAGTTACATTTTGGAACAAAATGGTGATAAACACGAGTAGCATTCTATACCTATACTATATACAGTGTGGAAACCATTTATGGGATAAAATACTTTAAGTCAATTTTAAAAAATTATAAAAAATGCCGAGACACGTCAACTTTCGAATTGAGTTGTGCGTTATGTAAACCTGAATTTAAATGTGTTTAATCACAGGTATCCCGGATTGCCTAATATTTCACAAAGTTCTGTGTCTAAAATGCATGCACAATTCAGAGAACTTGGACATGTCATACCATTGAAAAGAAAATCACACTTTGTTGAAGAAGATGTTAAAGTGGATATTTTGTTAAGTGTCGAAGAGAATCCAACTTCAAGTACACGTCAAATTGCCCGTGAAAATAATGTTAGTCATATTACTGTTCTAAGATGTCTTCATGAAGAAAAACTTCATCCCTACAAATCAACTTCAGTGCTGGAGTTAACAAAAGATGAACCAGATCGTAGAATGGATTTCTGCGGAAGATTGATGAATAAGCTGAACAAAAATGAGATAGCTCTTGGTACCATTCTTTTTCTGACGAATCAACATTCACATGTTATCAAAAAACTATAAAAAACTTTACTTCTCAATTCACAGACTGAAACACCTCAGATATATTCTAAATAAAACTCAACTGAAAACAGTATATCATACATTGGTAGAGTTGCATATAACATATGGCATATATAGTTGCTTGGGGAGCAGTCGGAAAAACCATACTCCATAATTTAATGATAACTTATTAAAACCCTATTTTGTAAATCAAGCCGATTCTATTCAGATCTTCTTTACTCTGAAACTGGGATCTTCGACCCAAGACAGCTATTTTTCCTGAACCTTAATGTCGAGCAGCACAAAACTAAATCCACTTATAATAAATGAACACCAATATGATACAAGACTGAAACATACCACTTACTTACTTCCACCAGCTTCAAAATCTATTGGGCAGAATTTTACATTTTTAGGCCCGAAACTTTACGGCCGCCTTCCACAATACATCTCAGAATTTAATAATATTCACCAATTCAAAAATAAATTGAAAGACTATATCAAATCAACTTATTAATTATGAGTTAACATACAAGAACAAAATATAGAATGCCCCTTCTTGATATAGTAACTATGGTATCCGCCAAAATGAACAGTACCGAAACAGAGAGTGCTGTGGAGTCGTTTATGTAATATGGATTTGTCATATTTGACTTAATTGTCATTAGTTGATATATTAATAGTACGCTGCAGTTAAATTTGATTTAATGGTTCTAACAACGTAAGAAAAAGTTTTTTTGGTAGAGCATTATTTTCGTTCATACGGAAAAGGTCGTAATGATGGTCCAAGCTTAGAACAGGTGTCAATAAAATATCAACAAAAATTTAATAAAGCAGCTCCTAGTAAAAGTGTTGTTGAAAAATTTCGTCGCACTGGTAGTGTATTGTGTAAACGTAAAGGTTCTTCAGGTCGTCGAAAAACAGTATGCACTAACGAAAATGAAGGACGTGTTTTTAACCAAGTTGCGCAATCACCTCAAAGAAGTCCTGTAAGAACTGCAAACTAAACTCAACATTAGTGAAACGTCTTCACGTCGCATGTTCAAATCAATTGGTGGTTATCCATACCGTATTCAAGTTGGACAACGACTAAATACTGCGGACAAACGTGCAAGAGAAATTTACTGTGGTCGCATGTTGAGTTTAATTTACGAAGATCCCGAATTTTTGAAAAACATATGGTTTTCAGACGAGAGTCACGTTCATCTTAGCGGCTATATTAATCGACAAACAACCAGATTCCTTGGATTTGAACGTCCTGATTTCATTGTAGAGAAACCACTCGAGTTACTGTTTGGTGCGCGGTATCTGGTCGTGGAATGATTGGTCCTTATTTCGTTGAAGATGATCATCAAAATCCACTTACTGTCAACCAAGAGCGTTATAGAGAGAACATTATTATACCTTTTGTGAGAGATCTAAATAACTTTTGCCGTGCACGAAATCTACAGTTTCGCACACAATGGTTCCAACAAGATGGTGCAACGAGCCATACAACTGTGCGCACCTTAGACTTACTCCGTCAGCATTTCGATAATAGAATAATTTCTCGGGAAACAGACTTCGAATATCCTTCTCATTCACCTGATCTGACGCCACCTGACGCATACATTTGGGGCATAATGGAGGACAAAATATTTCACCCGGAAAATCCGCCGGCGAATATTTCCGAACTACGGGAAAGAATACAAAATATTTTTCGGCAGTTACATTAACCACTTTTTATAAATATGTTTATTGACTTACAAAACCGATATGAAGCTTGTTTGCGTCGAAATGGTGAACATTTTGAACACTTACATTACAAAAATTGAAAATTAATTTTTATTTTCGGTACTGATATTTTGGCGGATACTGTACTTCAATTGGAGAGAAGTTTTATTTTATTCAATGAATATATGATATACTTATTCTTTTCTGATGTATATTGTTTTGTGTGTTTTTGTGTGGATGTGTTGTTCGTTTGGATGTCTCTGTGTGTGTATATTTTTTACTATAAGTGATATTTCAAGAAACTTGTGCTCTTACCATGTTCTTTTACCTCTCATTTTTTATAATTACCATTAATTCTTCATAACTGTTATGTACTTTTCATTTTAAATTAATTATGTATAGTATTTATATTTATTACATCTTTTATTATATCTTTTCAACCTATTCAAGAATTAAATTCCTTAAAAGATTACCCATTTTATTGTAGATATTTTAGGTTATTTGAATCTTATTATTATTATTGTTATTATCACATTGAATGGAGAGGTAAAACGACAGAACTGTAGATATTGGTCAGCAGAGAATCCTAATTGGATGCGTGACACACTTACTCAGTACCCTCAAAAGGTGAATGTTTGGGCTGGTATCATAGGCGACCATATTATTGGCTCTATATTTATAGATGAAAATTTGACAGCTGAAGACTATTCAAATACGGTTAGAAATGAAGTTATTCCTGCGTTGGCAAACTTATATCCCAACGCAATAGATTCCAGCTAACCGAATGAAAATGATTGGTTTAAGCAAAACGGGGCAACACCCCATTATCCTTAAATGGTAAGAACTTATTTAGATGGAATCTTCCCCAATAAATGGATTGGACGAAGAGGTACTATTGAGTGGCCAGCTAGATCGCCATACCTTACGCCGTTAGATTTTTTTCTGTAGGGTCATCTCAAGAACAAAGTATATGCAACACAACCAACTAGCATTGTAGACCTTAAAGACAGGATAACTACAGTAATACGAAATATTTCACCTCAAACTTTGAAAAACTCGATTCAAAAGTCAACGTGTCTCGGCATTTTTTATAATTTCCTAAAATAATGACATAAAGAATTTTATTCCATAAGTGGTTTCCACACTGTATATTATATACACTTCTATTTCTGTCAGATTTACATTTCATTCTGTAGGTATAAATGATTTGTTTCCATGCTTTTCCATGTTTTCGCTTCTTCCCATAACATGTCTCTCTCTTGTAATATTCCACCAACCATTCAGCTCCATAACTGTTTTGGCCTCCTTCTTCTTTTCTGTATTTGTGCTCTTGCTGGTATTTGTCCAGCACACAAGTCATTGACGACATGCTCTCCTAATCCTTTTGTGAATGTGTAAGTGTTAGGGTATGGATACGTTTAATACATGCATATGTCGTGGCCATATCGCAAATTTGCTCACTTCACGAAATGCTCGAGAATTTCATGAAATGGTCGCATTTCATGAAATGTTTCACTGTCTATTAGCTACATCATGATGTGGTTTGAACAGATCAATGATAAGAAGTCGTTTCTCGATACGGGCAATTAAACGCGCAGCATTTCGTGACTAGGTCGAGATTATTATTTATTTGATCATATCGTAAAATCATATCGTAAAATAGTAGCATTAATTCCGACAGAGGCGCTGCAAACGCTTTGTCTACGTGTGAAGATGGCAACCGCTAAGTTTTAATCAAACATTTTAGGTTAGGTATGTTGTATTTTGAGATTTTTAAAATGTTCACTGATGTTTCTAGTTTATTCAAATATAATGTCACAGTTGGACATAGATAACAATAAACAAGCTCTTAACATATTGTGTATTTTTATTTATTTTGTTCAATATTTATTCAATATTCAATATTTTATGACGATTTAATGATCTGGTCAAATTAAGTTGCCTACATCATGAAATTTGACCATTTTATGAAATTCTGGGGCATTTCGTGAATTGAGCAGATTTTCGATATGGCCACGACACATACATAGCAATAGGCCCCTTGCAGATAATTTTTTTATTGCATTAAAATGATCAATTATACGTAAATATCATCCCACAGGAATATTTTCAAATTTTGTTTGATATTAAAGTCGTAATAAATAATTGAAATTCAAACTACTAAAATGCCGCCAAAAACACATTTCATGCAACAGTGACGTCACAAGGTACTTATGCCAAGTTTTGACGTCTATCAAAGTTAATTTTGACGTTGTTTTTGGTGATTTTTTGAGAAAAAATGGTTTATCGGTATTGTATCGTGCCAGGTTGTGGAAGTACAACAATCTCCACTCTTGGAAAAACATTCATTAAGCTACCCATTGAAGAAAAACTCCGAAAAAGGACCCAGAGGTAAATTATCAGATTGTGCCTTTAAAAATCCTTCAGACATCTTAATATTTAAAATTAACGATAAACAAAGAAACACAACAGTAAACACTATTAAACAATAAATTGATGCTAACATATTTCAAGTAAAAATGCTTTTAAAATGGATAAACGGGAAACCAGATTTGAAGTTTACATTTAGCGGACGACAGGTGTACCTTGTGACGTCACGACCAATTTCATTGTGTTTTCGTGTGACGTCAAATTTAAAGGGCTTCGTGAAACTTTCTTCGGGAATTCATGAGATAATTTTGAGTACTTCTTGGAAAAAAAAATGTTGAAGGATATTTATTATACTTTAAGAGGTTTTCAGAATACTTTAAGGTAAAAACAAAAATCTATGCAAGAGGCCTATTCTTTGAAAGAAATAAACTGATAATATTTCATCACTCCGAAGTCGCCGCAATAGGCTTTCTATCAGAATTGAAAAACATAAATGGAAGAAATATGTGAATATCTTTTTATTGCTATTCCCAATGGGTACACAGAAATAGGAGCCTATATTATATATTTTAATAGGAAACAACTATGAAATTACTCGTTACCTACCAAAACTTTGACAAAAACTATCTGCTGACATTTCATCAATTTGTCGCTGGACGTCATAATCTGACAAGCCGTAGTCGTCGTGACTTTAGAGTGAACCTAGAACGATATATTCCATTTCGCATTTGCTGCTTAGCAGCTTGCCTATCAATCGATGCAAAAATGGAATTCTGTACAGAATGTGCTTGCTTATGATGGAAGTTACAGTTATAAAATGAACATTTATCAAGTTTGTCATGAAATAGTATATTAAAGTATAAGTGGATATTAAGGTCTTTAAAACACGCGCGAAATAGAGCAAGTGTTTTAGAGACCAGTTATCCACGAATACTTTACGCTATTTTTTTTTATTGGTGCACTTTGAAATCATAAATACTGGTATCTATTACTACCACAAGGAAAAAAAATGGAAATAACTGATAAATGCAAAATGGTTGAATTCGTGATGACATTAGTTTACCTTGCGTTGTCATGGAAATGTTAATAGTATGAAATTAAATACCATTTCCTCTGGTTTGAAAAATCGAAATATTAATATCTCAAACAATATCACCTGCACTTTTCATTCTCATTTATAAAATTGAAATTGTTAAATATTGTTTAAATAAAGGTTTTGACGTTATAAAGTACCTACTCCTGTCAGATCAATAATTAAAGAAGTTGTCATTTAGACATTTAGATCAATAGATCGAAATGTTGATGTGCCATGGTAACTTTAAAAAACGCGCGTGTTTTAAAGTTCGTTTTAAACACGCTGGGGCGTGCTTTAAATAGGTTAAAAGGTTCACCAATATAAAAAATGCTTTTTTGATGTTATAAACGCGATTTTCCGTTAAGTACTACTTAAACTCACCTATAGATGGACGAGTTATAATAGCTGGTATTTTTCCCGCACACATGTCATTGACGACATGCTCTCCTAGTCCTTTTGCAAATGTGTAGGTGTTAGGGTAGGGATAAATATATTTTTGAGTCATTGTACACAAAAGCTCCTGGTCATATTCCTCGGCTAACGTTATGGCCTCTTGCCAATTAGCGTGTGGTGGATAGAGTTTTTCTTCGATTACATATTCACCTATGTTACTGTAGGCTGTGGAAATATGCACAAAAATGGTTGGATTCTTCAAATCTAATGCTAATTGTGCTACTTCCCTTGTTCCTCTGACATTCATTATTATGGCTTTATCCAAAAAATCATCAAATCGTACCGAGGCTGCTGAATGGAAGATTATATTAACATTTTCTACCAACATTTTCCTGTCTGACTCGCACAATCCTACAAAAAATAACTTTTTTTTGAAACGGAATTGTTTGTATTTATAAAATAGTATTTATATTTTGTTTTCCTGCTATAAAGCTCAGCTCAGTTTAAAATGTTAATATTGAGCTGCCTATTCACCATTTTTCAGACCCAGTTATCACTGAGATAAATTTTCATTTCCAAGGACAGAGAAATTCTCGAATCATTACCTAGTTCATCATAAGCAATTTCAGGAAAATATCACTGTCAGCAATACCAGAGATGCTGGGCTGGTTGGGAACGGAAGCAATCAGTCGACCGAAGATAATAATATGGTGATTTAACTTTCAAACAATGAAAATCAATAAGCAGAACCAAATGATATGCAGTCAAAAATACAACCACAAGTAAGGTAGAAAGGTGGTTAAGAATCGTTTTTAATTATTACGTATACTTATTATTTGAAGTTTTTGGAAATGGTCTTATTAATTCTCTCTCAAATGAAAATGTACAAACCTAATTTCAATTCAGTAACATCTCCTTTAATTCCAATTATTTTCGTAAGTGCATCTGGATTCTCTTTCTTGAGTACCTCAAAAATCTATGAAAAAAATATTTTGATCAAACATCAATTCATAATAATGTCCTGTGGGCCATTCCAGTATTCATTGCCGATTTTACTTTGTTCCGATCCCAGAAACTCCAATTCTACCTATTTTGACATATTTGTAATGCATACCCAATGGTTTTGTGAAATTCTCCACTCTAACTCTGTTTAGATTTCTCTCACGTTCGATGAAGAAAATGTTAAATTGAGCAAAGTATTTTACAGTTAAGCAATTGAATATATGTGAGAGAAGGTCATATTTATAGCTTTATTATAACATTGTTTATTATTAGTGGATAAAAAATTCAAAAAAATATAAGCATTATGCTAATTTTTATGCTATCAGGGTTTTCAGCAGTATTTTTTTTTCTAGTATTAAGATGAACAGTATTTGGGTATAGTAGCAGTCAACTTGAAAAATATGTATGATACTTTGAATATGGTTTTGAACATTCACTCCAGACAATATTGGAGTTATGTTTTTCATGTAGTTGCCTTTTTCTTAAATATTCGATAACTTCTTTTTTAAGTACCTGGATGTATGTACAATTACTTAAGGACCACCCTGTATATATATTTATAATGAATGTAACATGGTACTTACGCTTGAATCTAGGAATACTCGCATCCTCTCTTCAATACCACATCCTTTCTTGGGTCTAAGTAAAATATAAATTTTTCCAATTCCTGGACATGACCTCAGTAACTTCTCAATTAGAACTTTTCCCATAAACCCTGTGGCTCCTGTCACGAAAATATTTTTCCCCTCGTAAAATTTTGCTACACCCATCGTTAGGGAATTTTTGAAATGTTTCTTCGTTCAAGCTGAATTAGAAAATTGATAATATTAGCAGTTATTGAAATATATGTATTGAAGAATCTTAAATTAACAGACCAAAGCCCAGCTTTAATCAACAAGTTGACTCTAATAAATACTACCTTCGGAATATTTTGATGTCTGAAGATTCCATGAAAAACTATATAAATCAATTTTTCCCACATAGTCTTAGATTAACAGCGCTATGGTAGAGATGATTCAAGCATCCTTTGCCGTTACGTCATAATCGGTGACTTTTTCTGCTGTTTTACGTTTGTCTTAAATGAGTTGAATTATAATCCATGACGTTATATTATATTGAGAATATAATTCATATGTCACGTGACATGTTTTCCACCAATCAATATTGAGAATCTCCCTAGATACATGTCTATCACAGCGATGATAAAAAACAAAGAAATTATCACCTTATTTTGGTCCGTTGCTAAGGGTAATTTGTCACATTGACAGTTCATATTGGAAGTAAAAAAATGTGTTCTAATCGTTTCATATAATATAATTATATAAATTCATTATATTCTCTCTTTAAATATAAGCTCGTGATATAATTAATAATCGAAGATATATCTCTTAAAACCGAAGCAGCACTGCAACTCGGTTTCACTCGAAAATATCGATGATTATTTTTTTTACTTGTCAAAATCTGAAATTTTGGTGGTTTTAACCAATAGCAATACATTATTCTAGCCAATCATTCGGTATTATACTGATAATTATGCTTCCTCATCGATAAAACCTTGTTTACATCGAAACGTCAAAATTTTACTTTGAATTTGTCATTATTGACAACTAAAAGCGCTTTCAAAAATCCTTTTAAATTGTTGAAAAAAATAATCTTCCCAAATACAACTCGGTCTTCAAATTTTATCACATAATTTTTAATTTTCATCACTCAAACTTGTTTATTTGAGGCAAAAACATTCAAACAAACCGAATTTAGATAAAATCGGTTTGTTTTCATATTTTTGCCAAATAAACAAGTTTTCGTGGAAAAGAAAAAATTATCGATAAAATTTGAAGCACTCGTGGTATTACCTTTGATAATCATATCACTTGTTATATTACGTATGAGAATATAATTCATAAGTCACGTGACATGTTTTCCACCAATCAATATTGAGAATCTCCCTAGATACATGTCTATCACAGCGATGATAAAAACCAGAAGAAATTATCAATAGTAATACCCCTAGGGTCTTGATAATACCGAGATAATTTTGTCATAGAGAATGCTGAAAGCGTGTTGCTTGATAATAGCCCAAGGCCGCAGGCCGAGGGCTATTATCCTTGAGCAACTCGCTTGAAGGATTCTCTATGACAAAATTTTGAGTATTTATCAAGGCCCGAGGAGTATTCGATAAGATAATTTTTTACTTTGTAGATATCAAAAAATTGATTGTCAATCTGACGTTTAATAATTTTAAATACACAATTTATTAGTTTTAATCAGTTTGACGTTTAACCAAACTGAAAACACGACATGTAGGGTATTATCGCTGTAATCCAGAGGTGATTGGATGATATTTGACACATGACTTAAAATTAAGTAATTTGATTGGTTACTATATTTAGTAAAAAATCACCTTATTTTGGTTCGTTGCTAAGGCTACTTCTTCATATTGACAGTGATTGACAGTAAGTATTTTTTTATCTATGATTGACAGTTCATATTAAAAATATAAAAATGTGTTCTAATCGTTGGGGTAATTGTAATAATAAATTCATTATATTCTCTCATTAAATATAAGCTCGTGATATGATTAATAATCGATGATATATCTCGTAAAACCGAAGCAGCACATTTAACTCGTCGTGATAATCATATCACTTGTTATATTACGTATGAGAATTGCTTCCAGAATATGACAACTGAACTGTCAAAAGTGAAAAATAGAATTTACATCGACATTAGATAAGAACTACGTTAATGACGTCGTAATTCCCTCGCATCCATTTCATGAATGGGAGAGCAAGCTAAACAATGTATGACGTAATGGCAAAAGATGGTTGAGTACATGATGAACAAACTCTAGTTATATAGCTCATTCAATAGCCTTTTTGGTGTGCGTCATCGTTTGTGACGTATATCCGGATTTTGGGTATGTCCTTTATTTTATTTACTATTTTGACATGTATCGGTATCTAACCTTGAATTTGAATAATAAAATCATCAGCCAATAATTAACTAAATTCTGTACACCAGAATAAAATATTAAGTAACATTCTTTAATTATTAATGAGTCGTGAATGAAGGTATTATTAGTATTTTTCTACGACCACTATAGAAAGTAGTGTGCCTTGAAAAGCAGCTGCAAAGTTGATGTTTTCAGCGAGCTGTCATAATTTGACATTATTGACGCTCTTGAGCAAAAAGTAACTTTGGCGCCTGCCTAATTTTATTCATAAATAAAAGAGAGCTAGTAGCTATTTTGATATAAAATAAATAAATATTTCAATTGGTTTTCCAATAATGCATCCAACAGTATTTTCCGTAATAATTTAGGTAATGAGAATAAGAGAAATTTAAAAAATATCTGACAATAATGTATTTTAATAGGTACACAAAGCTGCAATCTGGAAACTGCTAATTACAAATTAATTGTATTCAAGTGTTATCGTGGAAAAAATCTCAAGTGTATCTCAAGCAGAAAGTCCTTTGGTCGTCTCAAGAGATTGCTGACTAGTCGCGCGGCAACTTTCTGTCTCGACTGCCAAACTACTACTTTCTGCTTTCTTGTTATGTGTATTTTCTAAGTAATTGCCCTTTATCTTCCAACTGCAGGGAGATACTGAATATTCAATTAGGCTTTTTATACTTTTACAAAAAAAAGTCATAACATCTCAACTTTTCTTCCATCTCTCCTAGTTCGAGAGATACATTGCAAAACACACCAATTTGGGTCACCCTGTACATGTTTACGAATAATGTTTGATTACTTTTTTTGTCCCCTCCAATTTAATGATTGAGGAAAAATAAAAAAAAAATTCTTTCACTCCCGTACATACTCTTTAGTTGAAAAACTGATTTTTTGCATTGAATAGTATAAATGAAATATGCAAAATATTATCAAAACCGAAAATATTTTTAAGGATTTCCAAAGATTTCACGCGAATATATATAATCATGAAAAATTGAATAATTTTGGAAAATAACTTACTGCTTTGTATAATTATGTAGAGCAAACACACACCTCTGTATTTTTGATTTGATAAATAATTAATATATGGAAGATGGGTGATTATATAGTTGAAAAAAACTTTGTAATAATATCTACGTAGGCACTTCATTTGAAATTCAAAAGCTGATTTAATAAGTTCTCCATAAAACCTACCAGGAGGACAAAAAGTTAATTTTCATAACGAGTCGATTGATTATGCCAGCATAGTCCAATGAGATGTACAAAAAGTACGATTGATAATAATTTTCCACACGATATCGACTGAATAGAATCAGGTGTCCCACATTTGAAGAGAAATATTTCTATATTCTGCAAAATGTCATAATCATGCAGTGAAATGCAGTGAGGTGAGGAGTGTGTGGAGCCGAGTGAGCGTAGAGGAAAGAAGTCAGCTCTTAAACGTTATGGAAAATTGATCGTTGAGGAATGGTAGCGTCTTGACGGTGCACTGACAACGATTCACTTCGGTTTTATTGAAAAAATGCGCGTATTATCTAAAACTATCTTATATTTTCCATAATTATATAATTATTAATTCACCTGTATGCATTCTCACACACAAGCAGGGTTTGTCCTGCTTCGTAAGTACTTTCAATTAATCCCAACCAGCATCGATACATACATAAAACGTTCGAAGTACGTTACCAGCGGACAAAAGTTATGTCTGGAATACGTACTCCACTGTACGTAGTACGTACACAGCACATTTTTATGACGTACATTTTCCACAACGCAGTATGTCCAGAGTACGTACAGGAATTACATACAATGGACGTACACATATTATAGCTAATTAATATTATAAGTATTATATATGTTCCATAAGAATTTTCACAAGCTGTACGTACAGAGTCACTTTTTTCGATAGGTAATAAACTAGATATAGGGTGTATCAAAATAATATATTTTATACATATTTCGTTTACTATCGGACAAGGACGTAACAACGTAAAAAGAGTCTTAAATGTACGTACACTGGACATATTCTGCTGTTTGGGATATTATATTATATTCCTTGGTTAATCCCATTTCTATATACAGGGTGTCCCGGGACTGATGGGAAAAAAGTCAGAAGCGTATAATCTGTGCCAAAATATTGCTAGTACTTCAAATGAACTTTTTCTATGCATTGTTTTCGAGTTATAGGACCAAAGTTTTAATTTTGAGTTTTGTGCTTATTTTTAGTAATAGTTATTTAATCTTTATATATAAAATTTACAGCTATAATAATAGTGTACTTGTATGTATATTTTGGAAAAGTGAGCAGATTTAGAGTAGAGCCATGGAGCCAGGGACGGACTACTCGCATATTTCCAGAAGTGTCGGTGGATGTAAACAACGTAAAAAAAATTTCACGTCATGAATGGTGGGATGTTACTACATCGTTGCAAGTGGCAACTGGACAAAAATGTCGGCACTATTTTTGTCAAAATAATGTCAGATATCTACATAACAATTATGGACACAATATTTATATCGTAGGTATTTGATAGTTATAACAAGAATTGCAGACAATGCAGTCCAACAGTTTTTATCAAGAGTCATTGACTGGCCCTAGATTCCGAGGTTTCACAATTTTTACGCCTTACGGAGCTCCACTATCATTGACGTGTTTGATTTACAAATTTAAATATTCAATTTATTGTCAACTGTGAATCAATTATCATTGTTTAGACGTTGTCATCATTTATTTGAATAGATATTTGCAGGATATGCTTGTGCAGCATTATGATAATAGATGATATTTCCCCTTGAAAATAATATCTATTGAATATTCATCATGAATATATTATTATAGTTTTATAAACTCACGATGTAGCTTGTTATATTTCACATGGTTATCGAAGCTCGGGAAAATGAAAAAATAACTAATGAAGTTGAGAGGAAGAGAGATTTAAGGGCATTTTTGAGATCCACAATATGAAGTCGTCAATGATGAGATAATTGTAGAGAGCTCTGCACTATCAAATTTTTTTTTAAGTAACTATTGTGAAGATCAGCAGGTATAGTTTTCCTTGGTTTCCTATATATCATTGCATCTTACAATATTTTGTGATATAAAAAAACCACCTCTTCACTTTTCAGAAATCAGACAGCCTGGGACATGCTACATGACGGTATAATGAAAAAGTACAAGTTTTCGAAGAAATTCGTTACAGAACTAAGCAACAAGAAGGAATGGGATCCAAATACCATTACCAGACTTGCAAAGAATGCCATTCAATGGTACAGATGGCTCAAAAGCAATAGGAGGAACTGGGCCAGGAACCAAACACTCCGAAAGCTTGGGAAAAACCCCAAGTATCTCTCAAGCGGAAATTCACGCTATAATAAAGTGCTCCCGGTTCAATATTGATAAAGGATACAGAGGACAAAAGATTATCATAATAACAGATAGTCAAGGAGCCATTAAGGCACTGAACTCTTGTGTAATTAGTTCCAAAGTGGTGTGGGAATACCTAGACAAACTCAATGAACTAGGCGAGAACAATATAGTCACCTTACTATGGATTCCAGGACACACTAGGATAGAAGGAAATGAAATAGCAGATGAACTATTAAAGAGGGGGACTAAAATACCTTACTGGATGCCGGAACCCTTTTGCGGAATCAGTCCCAATTTAATATTGGAAGAAATAGGTGGAGCCGAAAGAAAGAGAAGATCCGACGATTGGATAGATCTAGTAGGGCTTAGATAATCAAAGATTCTTCTGGGTGACTACAACCTGTTGAGATCAAATTATGATTGTCAAAGTAAAACTGCGCTAAGAATTTCAACAGGGATCCTAATGGGACATTGTCGCCTGAATGGGCACCAGAAAAAAACTCAAAATAGTGGAGGAAAAAGAATGCAGATATTGTGACATGGAAGAAGAAACCTCCATCCTCATACTTCCCAGCTGCATAGCACTCAAGAATCTTAAAGCAAAGTACCTGGGAGATTACTGGATAGAAGAGGAACATTTACCTGCAGATATCCTTAAATTGCTCCGGGAAATAGGACTAAAGGAGCTACTAGTTTCAGAGACTCTCCTCAGAAACTAAGTAGAAGTAAGGGGACACAATAGATCTTTCAGGTGTCAGTGAATGTCAACCCAAAAAACACATACACAATATTTTGTGATATTATATATTATTCTTTTCTATAAGATGTGATAATTCCAACGTTCCAACATGGGTACTTCACATGCTTATAATAGTTACACATACACGTTTTATTTTTCCGTGGCTCATGGACCATAACTGATGCCTTCCACACACACATCAGTTGATCGTTTTCATTAAGTTCCAGAGTACTGTTGCAGTACAGGGTAGATGTAATTATCTAGGACCTTTTTTTCTCCTTTCGGAGTCTTCATTATGTTTATAATATAATCTATGTAAGTCAGATGTTTTAAATATATTGTAAAACGATTTTTTTTCAATGAAATAACAAATTTACAATAGAATTTATTCCTAACTATAATTCTATAAACTCAGGAAATAATTGTAAATACCATTGATAGATCTTTCCAGTAGGTTCAATTTAATTAGTAGCAACCAACTTGAGAAAATGATAATTTTTAATACTATATTAGCATACCAAAACCTGAAACAAATAATTGAATCAACTGATTAACTAATGAACAAAACTAAAATGTATGATTATACCTATTTAAAATATACCTGTTAGGTTTCTAATTCAGTTAAACCCCAGTAATTATTACTTGGACCGTAAAACCATCCAAATCTAATCTTTGGCAAATACAGGAATTAATGTGTAATAGCTACGCACATCAATGCGCGTTAGAGCGGCCGTACACGGACCACATATTTTCAGTAGAGACAACCACAAAAATGTGGTCACGTCAACTGCACCTTGCGGTGGAACCAACGACATTTTTGTGGTCGACTTGCGGTCATATGAACCGCACGTGTAGTTGAAGCGACTGCAACCACATCACAGAAAATATTCTCCATTGCAAAGAACTTGTCGATGTATTCGTTTAGTTACAATTGACTTCGAACGCGACGGCGCAGCGTGGTTCATACGACCACAAGACTGTGGTTCGTGTACGGCGGATGCAGCAGGGACCACTCGGCGTAGATCGACAGCCAGTAGACTGCAGAGCAGATGCCCGTTTTTACTGCAGTGAACGCCCGTGTACGTATGGTACAGTATTTCTATGGGTAGCTTGAGTTCGCCGACACGCGACGGCAATTCTGTGGTCGGGTCGATCGAAAAATGTGACTCGTGTACGCAGGCTCTTAATAGATGATATGGTAGTGGGGATGGGGATGTGTTATATCTCTGGTCGGGATTAGTACTTGACATGTACTTGACTACTACTGTCAGTTGTGATTGTCAGTTCTATTATATCTGTTAGATAGTGAAGAGCACTGCGTGGGTATCCACTTTAATTATTTTCACTGGATACCGAGAAAAATATTTATTGGTGCAAAATTAAAATATTTATCATTCAAAAGCGGCCCTTACACGATCAATATTACTGTCAATATCGAAAAATATTGTCAGTAATATTGATCGTGTATGGAGTGGAATGATGGAATGAAGTTAAGTACTGACGGTTATTCGAATATTTTAATATTTTGGTCATCAGTATTGACAATACTGTCAGTATTCCGTATTGATAGTAATACTGAGCGTGTAAGGTCCGTTTTACAGTGATATAAAATGGAATTGAAATCAAAAGTGAACACAACAAATACTATTTATCCACAACCACCTAATTAGTCAATATTTTACCTCCTAACAAAAGGTATATGGTACCCATATATCTACTAGAGTGAATTATGGTTCATAATACTCTGGAGTGTTACATAGGTGACTATAGATGAGGGTACAATATTAAATTAACTATTAAATCTGTGTATTTTGTTCAGGAAATTTGTGACTGAAATATATTGTATCGATAAAATATTATTTTTAGTATTGATACTTTTTATAACAATATTTTCTAATAACAGTATTTTGAAACAATATATTTTTTCTCCGATTGGCAGCAAATATTAATTTTGCTAACTCATATCAATCAGCAAAGTATTACTTTTCCTGCCTAGGCAGCAGAGTAATTACTTTGCTGTTTGTGATTATACATTTCCATAGCAACCAACCAAAATAAAGTGATTGTGGGAATTGTAATAATTTGCAAAAACAATCCTCATGAACAATCGGAGAAAAAATTATATGTTCAACTAAACAGCAGAGTAGATTGACTGCCTTGGCTGAATTCCTATGAATTCCTATGAATTTATCCTCGGCAGTCAATCTACTACTTTGCTGCCTAGTTAAACAAATAACTATATAACGGTACGTTGTATTGATACTTTACACAGTATCGCCCATCTTCTGTATTTGCCAAACTGTACCATATTTTAAGACAAAGTCTTTGTTAATCCTTTTTAATTCACAGAAACCGACCAGCGAATGTGAGACCGTTTGTTCTAGAACCGATGGTGGTTAGGGTCTTCTAAAACCACAGTTCTCACGGAAATTCAAGAACAATAGAGAAGGCCAGTCTTTTGTGCGACCCGAGACAAACAGGTTAGGTTCTATGTGAGTGAGGCCTTCTCACCCTCATCCAAGTTAGGTCTATTGTGGCTCACCCCTAGGGATTACAATTCACCCACAAGCCTGTACTTTTGCAAAGTCTATGGTTTTATTTGGTAATACTTTTTGAAGTCATTTGGCTTTAAGGTACTTAAACCGAATATATTATACTCCACCCTGCCAAAAGCTGGACATGTGCATAGTATGTGCTGAGGAGTTTCGTCCTCTAAATTATAGAACCGATAGTCTAAGGTTTGAACCAGACTCATCTTCCTTAGGTAGTGATTTAGTCGACAATGTCTTGTATGCAGTCCAGACAGAATGCGTATGATTGTTCTACTCCATTCCAGGAACTGCTTGTTTTTTGTACTCGAACGCATTCGGGTGAAAGAGCCCCGATATGTCTGCCCAGTACGTGTAGGTTTTCCTCTCCGCCCAGGTAGCTATGGCTGATCTAGCAGTGCTTTCCGCTTTCCACAGGTTATAGCTCTTCACTTTTATGATGAAAGCTTGAGTGTGAGGAATTTTGGTGACATAAAAATTTATACCCAAATCACTCAATCAGGTCAAAGATATCTTGAAAACAATAGTAGTTTGTGCAACTAGTGTGGATATGATGGCCATATCGCACGAGGACGAAGTTTGAGCACGACGCCGTAGGCGGAGTGCTCAATCGTTCGAGTGCGATATGGACAATCCACACGAGTCGAGCAGTATATTTTTTCTACGACCCACTTGAAAAATCTAGAAAATAAACATTTTAATAAACTGTAATCTCGACTGTAATATAACTTCAATTTCAAAATTTTCAATGATTTTCATAATTTCACCAATCAATATCAAGCGGAATAATTATTTAGAAATAAAATTAACAAAAAAAAATTTCTTCATTGGGAATCAAACCCTGGACCAAGCGTCTGGTATACTTACCACTCGACTACCAAGGAATGTTCAAACCAGATATCTATAACGTCACAGGAATACAAAATAATTAAAAATAGCTGCAAATGCCAGTGGCATGAAAAATGTCCAATTTTACGAGGAGTATTTACATGCAAACGTTGTGAGTGTCATCTGAAAACACCCTGTATATGTGGACAATTGAGTTTAAATCAAAGTGTCAGTCTTGAATACATTCCAAAGTCTTGCACGCTACCAAAAATCTGCTACCATATATCCAGTATAGGATGTTTCGTAAAGTAGAATTTGAATCAAACAGATTTTGTATTTCACTCGTATGTTGATTTTTGAAAACAAAACAGTTAACATCGACATATATACCTACTGGTAAAGATGCTTCATATATTACCATGAAATCATTACTTTTTGACACGGATATTTACGTACGGAATATTTTTTATGAATTACGATCATTTCTGGCTACAGTTTCTTTATTTATCAACTTACTCTGTAAATATTGAAGTTAGAATTGAGCATTGCTGTGACGCATCGATTATATATTCTCTGATGCCTCGTATAAGTTCACTGTTTTCCGCGGTGTTTATCAAATAAAATAATTAATTGATCATTTCCCACCGATTTATTGCCATTATATCGATATAACCTCGTCGATCGAATACATGGATTTTGATGTTAGTTGAAAATTGTGAGTTGTTGGTTACGAATTGATAGGATGGTATGTGGAATATAGTGATGCCACAATGGCAATTAAAGAGGACGTGGAAAAAAATGTTATTAGTAAAAACAGTACAAATGAAATTATTGAAGTGTCAGAACCAGGTGACTTATTGAGGGTAAGTTGAAAGTACAGCGAGAAAACCCAAGTAAAGAGGAAGTGGAATAGCCCTATATTTTTTTTTATTTTACTCAAATTACATTTTTTAACCAGCAGTTCAATTCGAGCAATTCAAACTGTTTCTGAAATTATTTCTATTATAATAAGTATAACAATTACCTGACGTATAACAATTACCTGTGTCAATTTTAACTGATGGAATTGATTAATTATTGTGAGGGCTTTTTTTTCATTTTTATATTAAGGCTATTGATTATTGGTTTTCAAGTGGAAAGAAACATTCAACATCTCGGTGATATTCAAAACCTGATATATATATATATATATATTCAGAAATTGCAGTACTTACACTGTTAATAACATTTCTACACAGTAAACCGCAATTCAAAGTATCCCACTCAGTTTATTTCAAAGTAGTTTTGTTTTGTTGGGCAGAGTTCGGTATTGAATTCAATTTCAATTTGTATTTGAATATTTGAAATAATGTACCCTGGACTAACCCGTTTTTAACAGGTTTAATCATTATTACCAACCCATTCTATTGCTAAGATTAACGGGTTTGATTGTGATTGAAGTCCATTTTTAATAACCAGGAGGTGTAATTTGAAAAGCCTTACTCACACCACTAAAAGTTACCAGATTAGCTCCTAAAGGGTGTTCCAAATCTATTAAATACGCCTTGATTTATAAATAAATCAGCCACCCATAGCCTAAGTCGATTTCTCGTCTGATAAGTAGATTATCTTTATGTTTATTGTAGATATGAGATGAATGTATTTGTATAAGTTTACGTTTATATATTATTTGGTGTGAACTATTTTGTTATGAAGCACCCCTATAAAATCTGCATTTCTCAACCGATCTTGATTTAATTCTTTTTGTTAGATTAGGTATTGAAAAAAGTATTTTGGCACAATCAGCCCAATCACTATTTTCAATACCCTCTATGTTAATTTTTTTTGCCAAAAAAGTCGAAAGTTCATTGGATATTTTTTTTTCCCCAAATGTGACTATACCACTGGGCTTGATGCTTAATTCATTGTATGGGCTTTTAGTTAATTTAAAGAAATACGAGATCCAGATGATTCCAACATCCTTAAGCCTCATTGAGGATATGCCGTCTCTAAATATCCTTCAGCAACTGTGGCACTGTTCCATCCACCATAAAGCTTCAGCGTAGTCATACTTGCTGAGGCTTTTGCTAGAAGAGTTGCTAACGTTCGACGTAAATAATATGTATTTTTTGAGGTTGCTCAAATCTGAACTCTTTACAACAAGACAAATGTGCTCTTTTCCCATAGGTTGTAGCTTGAAAATAGTTCTTTTTTACTAAGTAGTTATGTAGCTGAAAAGAAATATTTTCTCTGGATAAGTTTCAAATTCTTCATATCGTCTTTATCATCGATTGATGGTGTTTTTTCGTTAGCTTTGGTTTGTGGCACTATAAGCACCCGGTTATCATTTGATATTTCACGTATACCTACTCCTTTAAGGTGATTCCAAACATTAACATTCCGTCAAAACTACCACCAAGATAAAGTAACTATATTAAGCATTGAAATTATATCTAATTATCCAAGTCACTCGGAATATCATTGATCTAAACAGCACTAGTATAATAGTCCAGGGCATTTATGACAAAATCACCCGAATAGAGGAAATTTCGAAGCACAAAATATATCGAGACGTAGTTTTCCGAATTGTGTTCGGGAAGATCCCGGAAAAAACTGGGAAAAATGTGGGTGAGCACTTTTTTGAAAAATGCCTTCAAAAAAATGCATTTTCCTATTGCTCCATTATGGAAACGATTGAAAACTCGAAAAAATCGCTTGGAAATCACTACTCGGGGGTTTTTGGGGCTGCCGAACTCCTGGGGTGGCTCTGTGGAGGTGCTCGTGTTGTGAATTAGGAGAGGAATGGCAGCGTGCATGAAAATCGCTCCAAAATCATTAGTCTAGGGTTTTCGGGAATGCTGAGTTGAATTCTGGCATTGGAAATACTCGGGGGCGCTCAGGGGCGCCTCTACAGGGGTTTTCCGTGGGGGAAATTATACGGATGCGTTCAAGGGCGCCTCTGCGGGGGTATCCGGGGGTTCATTCTGGATGAAAAAGTGCAAAGTCCATAGGAAGTTCTGTGATTTTTTACATTCTGCCTCACCATTTCCTACAGAGCCAGGCCCGAGCGTCACCGAGGTAATGTCAGAATCGAATTTGACATCCTCGAAAACCACCGAGTTACGATTTCTGAGTCATTTCCGTAGACTCTGCAATTTCTCCCCCCCCCAGAATGACCTACCGGATACCTCTGCGGGTAATTTCAATGCCAGAATTGAAATCAGCATCCCGAAAACCCTGAAGTAACGAGTTTGGTGCGATTTTCATACACGCTACCATTCCTCTCCCAATTCACTCCCCGCAGATCCCCACAAAGCCACCCACGATTTCGGATGCTCCGAAAACCCCCAAGTAATGACTTCCGAGCGCTTTTTCAAGTTTCCAATCGTTCCGCTAATAGTGCAAGTAATGATGCAATTGGAAAATGCATTTTCTGGCCCAGAAGTCGTTTTTAAATAAGAAGTGCTCACCTTCATTTTTCCCAGTCTTTTATGGGACCTTTTTCTAACACAATGCAGAAAACTGCATCTCAATATCTGTTGTGCTCCAAAATTTCCTCCATTTTTCCCAGATGCCCTGCTCTATATAAAGTAAGAAATTAAATTAATCAGAGTGGCGACTATCTACCTCATTAAAATTAAGAGTTCTTGAGCTGCTCCGATCACTAAACACTTCATTGTTCACTTTGCTTCCAATCTTGATATGTACTACGCCATTGAAAGTGAAAACAGGCACAAACTAATGATCAAAATTTACCTGCCTCATCATCCTGCACTCAAATCTCATAATATTAGACAGTACTAGCACTGTCAAAATGAACGTAATTCAGTTACCTTCTTCTCTTGAACATATATATCTTGAACAATTTTTTATGAGTTCCAATTGCTCACTAAATCACATAATCATTAACTTATCTTTCGGCGCTATTGCTTTAATTGCAGTATTAATTTATTCTCATTGCGACACCTCTGGATGTACTGAATTATATTCTTGATGTCATTACAGGAAGAGCGACGCAGCACCGGAAGAGCTTTAGCAGCTGGAATAATTATATTCCTAGTCGGCTTAGGCGTATACCATGCCGTAGTATATGGATCTTCAAGATTATCGGCCCTAGTGGGTGGCTTTATTATAATGTTTCTATACGTTGTATCGCTGCTCTATGCTTCTCACAGGAAGAAGAAACTTTTACGGGTGAGTTATAAATTTTTATGAACGAATGAATATCTATACATGGCGATTTTTTCTCAATAATTTTTCTCGTAGAATGAATAATATGAAAGAATCAAATAACGCAAGAACTTTGCAGGTTTCGGAGAAAACTTCGGAACATCCAAAAATTCAAAATGCCCGATTTTAGTAAAAAATTCTCGCAATTTTGTATTTTTCTTCTCAAAAATACTAAAGATACGGAAAAAATAGTGATATAATAAATTGTAGCTTTCTTAATTATGAAATAAAACAATTTAAATTCGTTAAAATCTACATAATATTGTTTTATCACATAATTTAGTATGGATCTACATCATTGAAAGTCCTGTCTATTCAATTGTAGCGTATATCGTTAATTGAATGATATTAAATGAGTGGACTGTACACATTAACTGGATGATTTATTTCAAACTTGTTATATCATTTTACAAAAATTGTGTCTGTCAAAGTGACATTTTTTAACAGAAACTTGATCTGTAACGATATATAAAAATTCACATAACTATTTAAACACTTTCTTACCAACTTTTCATAGATATTCTGAAAAGTAAATATTTGGCGAGATGAACTCTCTTAAAACCTCTATTCACTATTGAACAGCACCTTATTTAAGCCCTCTCAACTCACCTTATTCAAAAACTGGGGGATCTTCAGGAATTAGATTCACAAAGTATTTTTTTTTTATACCGAGAATAGAAACCCATGTTCGATTTAGTCCTAACCAGTATCCAGACAATGCTATACTTATCCCCAAGGATATGCCCACGAACCCACCTCAATAGAACACGCCCCCACTCGATAGAGCGAATGAACTGATCCTGTGAACTGATCTGGTGTACTGGAGCAGGCATTTACAGCAAATCGAGCAAATACGAAAGAATCGTCTCGCTTGGAAAATACGCCTCGGTATTTCAAGCAGAGGTCTATGCAATACTTGAATGTACAAGGGCAAATAACATGAAAGAGCAGGATCTTTAACACTGTTAAACGGACCCGAACCAGCTATGGGCATTCCCAGGTGCTCAACTAGGTCATAGTTTAAAGGGTGGATAAAAGAACAGCATAATAAACACTGGAAGTTCAGTATATTGGACATTCTATGAATAAGTGCATTAATGTCTCGGTCTCATGTATTTCATTCCTCGATTATAGATTTTTAGAATTTTGGAGCTACATAGTCTAATTTGGGATATTATTCTAAATATATATATTGGGCAAGATATTTGCTGCAAATAACATTAATTTTCAGAAAAAATTAAATGTTTGTATAAGTATCAAAGGAAAGAAAGGAATGGGAAGAAATTCATGAAAGAACCATCAGAAAAAGTAGCGAAAGAACTGCTACCAACGAACAGAAACAAACTACGCACCATAACGGGGCTACTCACGGGTCACTTTCCCACAAAGGAGCACCTGAACAGAATAGTGCTGTATAACGGTTAGGTTAGGCAGAAACGCCCCAAATGACTCCAGAAGACTTCTACAGACAACCAGCTAAGAACCTGTATGAGCTAATGCAGGAAACGAACTGACTAAATTGGCTGTAGCCAGAACACTAGGAGGATCCACAATGAGCCCAAAAGACTGAGATGGTGATGGCGAAAGGGACAGGTATTAAGAAAAAACACCTTAAACCTGCCGTTACTCTTGCCTCGGAGTCACTACTCTAGCATACTTCAAGACAGGCGAGTCCCTCACACACTCTCCGTCATCTTCTGCCTTCTATCACTCCTACCTCTCACATGCCCTATCCTTTTTTCCCATTCATGCTCTCCACTTAGCTACTCACCTTTATCCATTACTCCTCTCCTCGCCCCTTAGCATTCTTTCCACTATGTTTTCCCAATACACCGTCTTCCTTAGTTTCTTCTCCCCCAACTTCTTCCGCACTCTCTCGTTTTCCAGCATCTCACTACATGTCCCACATCATAGTCTTATAGCACCTGAAAACCTCTACAAAATTGTTTTTGTAAAGCTATGATTGAAGACCCAATCAATTTTTTTCAAGTCCAATAGCCACTTTAGAGCGTGATAATCTACATAACTGGTATATTTATTTTTACAATGGGCTTCAACAAGGGTTGATTTTCAAGGGTTGAAGTTTATTATATCCTAAAGCATAAAATAATCCTTATCCAAATTGTACAAATCAACTTTCACTAATATCAAGGTTAAAATTTTATTCTACATATAAATTTTTACTATGAGGGGTAGTTTTAACCCTTATAAAAACAAAAAGCGTACAGCCGCACGATATAGAAAATAAACTGAGGGGTTAAAAGTAAGTTTTTATGCAAATAGATGCTGGACGGAAAAATTGCTAGGCTTTCATTACCTACTTAACCATTATCCTCCTTTATAATCATGGAGTGAGAGTAAGTTAGCTTTCTTTGGAACATTCCTTGGCAGATAAATAGAGTACGGGAAAAAGTTATTAAAAAAACACTATTCGCATAGAAATAGTTTGCGGTGATGTGGCAATGATACAAGAGTCTATGTAGCGGTTCTATTGAGATGTTCTCAAAAAACCGATATCCTTAGAGAGTGCTAGCTCCCTAAGGAGGAAGCTTTGGATGAATGTAATTTAAGTTATTAAGTATAATAGAATATTGTAAGTAAAGATAGACGTCACATCCAGTATCTGAGTATACTCCAAATAAGCATTATTTCATACAAAATATGTTTCATTCTTATTTATTCCACACTAGATATTCATATTCATAAGCAGAAAAACTATTAATTATGTTTCTTTAAGTATTTGCCTAATGTGAAAACTTCGTATAAAAATAAGGACGCCTTATTGGAAGTGTTTGTGAGGAAGTCTTGTGGGACAGCACGAACAAATTCACGAGGGAAATTCCATTCCTGTAACCTCTATTTGATGTGAGACATCTTACATTATATCGCAATATCGAGATTGATATATTATTCGATATTGAAAAAATGTAGTTCCATGAGGAGAACTTTTCGAAGTTTTTTTTTTCTAGATACCTACTCACATTTTGTATGTCGTCTTAAATCAGATTCAGCGCAAATTGAATAAACTTTCAAGTTGAAAAACAACATCACCACACCATCCCACATGTTTTCTTGTATGAATGAGATGCAACGAAGGGTCCTTCCTTCTAAAAACACGGAATCAGATTTAATACTCAACTATATAGTAGTCAAGCAACTCACATAATTTCATAGTTTTGCTAATCAGTCTGATTCTGCTGGAAATCTCTCCAGTTTTTTTCTACTGTTGCATGGAAAATCAGAAAACTATTTTCAGTTCCTCGTCTAAGTTCATGAATGTAATCCAACAGATACGCAGAAGGTCTTCTTGTTCTAGTAGAAAGTTACTGTGTTTCAGGGGCTGTTAATTCCCAGCAATTGCTTGGAGATATTGAACCGACAACGAGTCTCATAATCGTGAAAATGGGCTAGATGTCCCTGAGAATAAACGTACCTGAGCATATTGAGGATTCATATACATATTCTGCTTTTTAAGCTATAGGATCATTCCTACAACTGGTCCAATTAAAGGTTCCGTTCATGGAACGTGACATTTAGAGTGAGTGCTGTACATGGTAGTCTCGGATAGAGTGGAACTCCAGAAAAATATTACTAGAACAAGGAAATGCAAACGGGATTCGTAAAAATATGAATGAAATTGGAAAGGTATTTTCTCGAATTGTATTGTTGATTTGATAAGTGTAGTTTGTACTATAGAATTTGCGCTTAATTTAATAGCATAATATGCGGCAAGTTATTTGTTATTTAACCTCGTATATTGAACCAACACTTTTACTGCGTTTTTACTTTCACTTAATATTATTCATCACGTCTTAGTTCGTTTCAAAAAAGTAGTAACTATATTGAAAATAATTTTCATTCTATTCATTCAATCGGCTATGACATGACCTGGCGTGGACTGGAGTGAAGCATGTTTCAATATTAAACAATGCTGTATCTCAATAATTGATATTTATAACTGCATTGTAAGCAAATTTATTTATTGTTTTATTGTTTATTTATTGTTTCTTTTCTCTACTACAAAAAAACTGATAATATCAACTGAAGTTTCTAATTCCATTTAAAACGTTTCTAGGTATTTTCGTAAATTAGTTGATATAGCAATAGCCCTCGTATATCTTCAACTACTTCATGTGAGAAAATATTGTCCCGCCAAATAAAATTCAATTAAGATTGGAGAGAGTAAATCCAAAAATTATTAGTTTATTTTTTCACTCACATTGTTGATGTTCACATCTTATTTCAGTTATTAAAATAAACATTAGTCAGACTATAAAGAAAAAATATTTCTCTTATATTTTTGTCTATTAATAAACTGTTTATTATCTCGTATATCACGTTCATTATTATGAATTTTTATAGTTTTATTTTTTTTTATCCTCCTATAATATCAACTATGTTCTCAGGAACCGCTACATCAAAAATCACATCAAAGATTCCAATACACAAAATTTTATTAATTGGGCATATATGTCCAATATTTATTATGTTGTTTGGATACCATATGTTCAGCAAGGTATTTCGAAAACAGAAAAATAACAGATTGTTTTATTTTCAAGTGACTTTTATTGAATTTTTCACTGTCGTTATTGGGATATTCACAGCTGAGTTAATTAGCTTTCCATTCAGTGAGTGATTGGTGTGTTAAAGCTAAACATTCTATCAGTTACAATATTACTCGGTTCTTCGTGTCACCCAGGCTGGTGTAGTCAAATAATACACAACAAGAAATAAAGCCTTTTTACACATGTGAATGCGTCTATTTAAATCGATGTATTTTGTCCACGACCACCTTATAATAAGTCAATATTTTACATCCTTACAAAAGGTATGGTTCATACAACAGCCTTTTTGGTGTGCGTCATCGTTTGTGACGTATATTCGGGTTTTGGGTATGTCGTTTATTTTATTTGCCAATTTGACACATATCTAACCCTAAATTTGATAAATAAAATCATCAGGATCGAATTCAGCAAAATTCGACAAGGCTATGAAATTAATAGTTACCAGCTTCTTTTTCTAAACTGAAAATACTTGAGAACTTTCAAAATGCTAATGTTTTTCCGTGTATCTAGGCATATTTTTATTATTCGAATAAATATAACAATAATATTCATATTAACTTTTCATAAATAATAATTGACCGTGAACAACAAACTTCATATTTGGTATGTACCTATATAACTACTAAAGTGAATTATGTTTCATAATATTATAATATTGGAGTGTATTATGGTTCATAACTCACTCCACGACAACTCAACACTCACAATATTCCGTTACATAGGTTACATGGGGGTACAATGAAATAAACTATTAAATCTGTGTAGATATTTTGTTCAGGAAATTTGTTACTGGAATATATTGTATATATAAAATATCGAAATTCCTAGTATTGATACTTTTCAAAACAATATATTAATAACGGTACGTTGTATTGATACTTTACACAGTATCGCCCATCTCTATATTTTGTCAATAGTTATTTGTTTAACTAGGCAGTCAATCTACTTTGCTGCCAAGTTGAACATATAATTCTTTCTCCGATTGTTCATGAGGATATTGTATTTGCAAATTATTACAATTCCCACAATCTCTTCATTTTAGTTGGTTGCTATGGAAATGTATAATCACAGGCAGCAAAGTAATCACTTCCGTGCCTAGGCAGCAAAGTAACCACTTTGATGCCTAGGCAGGAAAAGTAATACTTTGCTGATTGATATCAGTCAGCAAAATTAATATTTGCTGCCAATCGGAGAAAAACTATTTTATGTACCTACCACAACCTACAGCAGAAATTTATTAATTTTGAGCTAAGTAATACCAAATTGTTACTGACTTATTTAATAAAGAAATCAAGGGTCGTGAACAAAGTATGGAATTCTACTTACAATTTATGGCCAATATTCACTCGGGGGCATCGCTCTTTGAGGGACGGACTGATCATATTGTATTTGTGTGTGCCAGCCCTAGCATACACTGAGAATAATAATAAATGCTTATAGCCCGAATCACACTAAGAAAAAGTATTTCAGAATGAAGTTGTATTTGATCAATGAATATATTTTTGAGGTATTTTTCCATCAGTTACTATTTTAGAAAAATATATACGTGAAATAAATCATTGAAAAAATCAATTTAAACCTACAAAGAAATTTTGATATGATTAGGTAATATGACATAATTCGACGACTAATTTGAAAGATGGTTTCCGCAGATTCTTTTTTCTCCGATGTTTCGCTTCTTGGTGTATTTTTTGGTTTAGTCCATAACTAGTTAATTTGTTGATAACGGCTTAACTAGCAAACGACTTCACTCACAGATTCCTGTGTACGTTTCATCTGTGACCGAGAAAGAAGGATTACACGAAACACGGAAATGTGGCACGCAAATTATTAATTATAATATTTCCACAATTTTAACGTTTGGATATTGTTTTTCGTACATTCAATAATACAGTTCTTTCCGGGAATGTTGAAAATGGTTACACTTTGTATATCTTAAATTATTTCCTCATTATTTGTTTCAGTCTAATGAGGCAGCTATGAAACGAGAGATAGAGGAAGTAATTGTGAAAGCGTCAAAAACCCAACAAAAATTACAGGAAGAAAATGAGGAACGACAGACTACAGAACACGATCGACCAGTATTCATCAGAACCTATTCAGTGGCATGAACGTATCCAAAAAATATTCAGTAGTGAAACTAAGATTTAAGAGTTTAAGTTGTTTTGAATATATTTGTAATTTAAGGATTTGAATAAATGAAAAAAATATTGCTAGGTGGAAGATAGGAACATTTTGTCATCCAATTAAGTTGTCGCAATCCATTTAGAAATAGTGAAGATTATATACCTAATTGAAATCAAAACATGGGATGGTGTTATGGTAGACATTCTACAAGAAAAAGGTAAAACATGGACAGAGGCAAAAGCAATGGCAAGAGATGAAAAACAATGGGCTAAATTTTTACATGAATAAAATTCTATCTTAACTAAAGTATCGATGGAAAAAGGTCACATGTCTTAGGCATAATGTGATATAGTTGAAATACTTATGTACAACTCCCAAAGATCATCCATTACTCAAATGTGGTTGAAATCCAAACCAAGGGTAAATGAAACTTAAAGTCCAAACCACAACTTTAATATCGATATTGTCCTCCAAAAGAACAAACCATATAGCTTAGCAGCTAGTTTCGGTAAAATTCACCATCATCAGGCTATAATAAATGGCCATGGATATCTTTTAGCATAGGTTTTTCCCTTTTCTTTTTCTTTTCCGAACCATTTTTAATACCTACAACAATGATGATGTTGGTGAACTGATTGGTTTTACACCAGTAGTAAATGTTTTATAAGATAACTAAATTGTAATTTAATATAATATAACTTTAGTCAATATTTAATTTTTATATAAGTTTTGTTTAATATCTAAGATTTCAAATCATCTCAACAATATAATATAGTTTTGTCTCAATTTAACTTTAATTCAATTTGATCTTCTGATAATTGTAACCTTTTTATTATAGCCTGATAATGGTAAATTTTACCGAAACTAGTTGCTAGGCTATATGGTTTGTTCTTTTGGAGGACAATATCAATATTAAAGTTGTGGTTTGGACTTTGAGTTTCATTTACCCTTGACTTAGGTACAATTTTAAAAGTATACCCTACACCATAAACTATATGGTAATTGGGTTTTTGATAATTCCAAACGAATTATATTTTTTGATGACTGAACTCCAAACAGGATAAAATCAACGTGAAAGTTTTGGAAGACTAATCAAGAATAAACACTTCGGTGACAAATGTCATGGAATATTACTGGTTGCGAAGTGGCGAGGATGGAAAGGGGTGTGAGAATTTTTTTAGTTTTGGACTAAATACTTATTTTATTGGAAAAAATTTGTGTGGAAGCTGTAGATAACTTTAAAATGCACAACTTTTGTGATATTTATTCACAGATCGAATTTTGAAAATAAACGCAGCAATTAAGCCTTTACATTTTTTACTTACAGATATGCCAAATTAAAACCTTACATTATCAATACGCACAATAATTGAGGCTTTTTCTATCACAAAAAAGTGGAAGTTTTTCCAAGTTGAATTGTCTTTAAGGAATTCATAATTTTTGAAAAAAAAAGATATTTTAAGAGACAACTCATCCGAAGCCTATTTTTCTCGCAAGGACTTTAACTTTCATATAAAACAATAATTAGCAAGGAAATTAAAATTGCAAAAAAAGGAAAACAGGAAAACGACGAATACCCATAATTTCAATTTTGTATATTGAATAATATTTTAATTCCAATAATACAAAGGGGAAAGTCGCCTATGATGGTACGGTGCACAATGCACATGATGGTATGCCGGTTGTAAATTTGAATGCATCTGTTCTAACGCTCTAGTGTGTGGTTCTGTAACTTCTGAAGTAGCATATTTCTATTAATTGAAATCAAAACATGGGATGGTGTTATGGTAGACATTCTACAAGAAAAAGGTAAAACATGGACAGAGGCAAAAGCAATGGCAAGAGATGAAAAACAATGGGCTAAATTTTTACATGAATAAAATTCTATCTTAACTAAAGTATCGATGGAAAAAGGTCACATGTCTTAGGCATAATGTGATATAGTTGAAATACTTATGTACAACTCCCAAAGATCATCCATTACTCAAATGTGGTTGAAATCCAAACCAAGGGTAAATGAAACTTAAAGTCCAAACCACAACTTTAATATCGATATTGTCCTCCAAAAGAACAAACCATATAGCTTAGCAGCTAGTTTCGGTAAAATTCACCATCATCAGGCTATAATAAATGGCCATGGATATCTTTTAGCATAGGTTTTTCCCTTTTCTTTTTCTTTTCCGAACCATTTTTAATACCTACAACAATGATGATGTTGGTGAACTGATTGGTTTTACACCAGTAGTAAATGTTTTATAAGATAACTAAATTGTAATTTAATATAATATAACTTTAGTCAATATTTAATTTTTATATAAGTTTTGTTTAATATCTAAGATTTCAAATCATCTCAACAATATAATATAGTTTTGTCTCAATTTAACTTTAATTCAATTTGATCTTCTGATAATTGTAACCTTTTTATTATAGCCTGATAATGGTAAATTTTACCGAAACTAGTTGCTAGGCTATATGGTTTGTTCTTTTGGAGGACAATATCAATATTAAAGTTGTGGTTTGGACTTTGAGTTTCATTTACCCTTGACTTAGGTACAATTTTAAAAGTATACCCTACACCATAAACTATATGGTAATTGGGTTTTTGATAATTCCAAACGAATTATATTTTTTGATGACTGAACTCCAAACAGGATAAAATCAACGTGAAAGTTTTGGAAGACTAATCAAGAATAAACACTTCGGTGACAAATGTCATGGAATATTACTGGTTGCGAAGTGGCGAGGATGGAAAGGGGTGTGAGAATTTTTTTAGTTTTGGACTAAATACTTATTTTATTGGAAAAAATTTGTGTGGAAGCTGTAGATAACTTTAAAATGCACAACTTTTGTGATATTTATTCACAGATCGAATTTTGAAAATAAACGCAGCAATTAAGCCTTTACATTTTTTACTTACAGATATGCCAAATTAAAACCTTACATTATCAATACGCACAATAATTGAGGCTTTTTCTATCACAAAAAAGTGGAAGTTTTTCCAAGTTGAATTGTCTTTAAGGAATTCATAATTTTTGAAAAAAAAAGATATTTTAAGAGACAACTCATCCGAAGCCTATTTTTCTCGCAAGGACTTTAACTTTCATATAAAACAATAATTAGCAAGGAAATTAAAATTGCAAAAAAAGGAAAACAGGAAAACGACGAATACCCATAATTTCAATTTTGTATATTGAATAATATTTTAATTCCAATAATACAAAGGGGAAAGTCGCCTATGATGGTACGGTGCACAATGCACATGATGGTATGCCGGTTGTAAATTTGAATGCATCTGTTCTAACGCTCTAGTGTGTGGTTCTGTAACTTCTGAAGTAGCATATTTCTATTATTACACTCTGCGTCTATATTGTGTAGTGGCGATGCTTGTAGCGGGGTTTTTCTGTTTCATGTGAAAGAAAAAGGAAATTGGTAGGTAGTGTGGTAATATTATCGACTAATAAATATCATATTGTACTTGTCACATGTTATCCACACGAATGAATCCTGTGGTGGGGTGTTTGGGTGTTTCATGTGCTTATACGTATGTAGTTGTTTTGAGGTTATATTCTTGTGGAGACAGTATAGGGCATGTCCACGTGACGTCACAAACTATTTTGACGACATCCCTGTGGTAAAACAATAAACAAACCGTCCAGAACACGTGGTAATTGATAGTGAGGTTATGCTGATTTATTTTATTTCTTGAGACTGCATATTTAATAATATATTGCATATTTAATAATATACAGGGCTTTTCACGATGAGCGTTAATTAGACCGTTTAAGAGATATAAATGAATTTTGATTTTTTTTACCAAACATGTACTTTTATAAACGCTGATAATCATGAACTCTCTGGTACTAAGACGATCAAATTCGGAATGGAGTGAAGTGATACCATAAGGATCCTCACTTCGGAGCCATATTTTTTTTGCCTCATACAGAGTCGTTAGAAAATGCGGATACTTTGTTCACATGAGAAAATGAGTGGAAGTCAATTTTTTCAAATGGAACGCCCTGTATTTTTCCACATTTTTGAGCTCTACATCCAATTTTAGATTGACTTTGTTCAGATAATCCCATTCCGATTCCGATCCGTTTTTGAGATAAACTGTTTCAAACAGAAACTGACGTGGTTCCCTTGAGCTCAATGGGCTCATTTACATATTTTTTTTTATTTTCCCATTGGAAAGAGCACATCATTTTGAGGCTCTGTGCAAAAAATTAGAAGTCGCCTAAAATTAATTATAAACATGAAACAGCGCTCCTCTCCGTGATCCTGGCGTGACGTCATCATATATGAAGCATTACTCTATGATATGAAGTCTCACGTTCAGAGAGCGCCGCGCCAGCCAAGCGCCGCGCCGATCGGTTTGTTGAATACTTAGCCAGTGTTAGGTTATCTATGTACTTGGCTATAAAGTATTTTCTTTGTCTATTTATTATTATACGTTTTCTAATAATATAATCCCTATCATATCCCTATCGCTATTAAAATTATGATAGTTGTTTAAAGAAATTTGGAGAATATGCTTTAGTTTCAGTAGGGAAATATTTGTGTTGACCATTGAATATTTATTCATCAATTCACTTGAAATTTGTGTCACTGGTTAATCTATTATACAGGGAGTATCGGTATATTACAGTTTTAGTAAACTCTAAGCAGTGTTGTCTTTGTTAAATAAAAACTATAAGACTATAATTTCCCTCATTTCAGCACTAATAAATTCGTGATTTTGATTAAAAAGTCCATAATCATTAGCAAGTCCACTTGTGGCAGATTTGAAGAGTCTGCTTTAGTAAAATTCGGTTCACACATTTTATTTTATCAACAAAAAAACTCTGTAAGGAGTATACAAAAGAAATAAATCCGATGCGACTGACGATACAGTCTGAAGCGCAATGTGCATACATATCTAGTGACGTCACAGTCACAGTCTTCGCCCAGCTCTCGGTATGCTTGTTTAATTGGTTGTATCAGGAGAACGACATATTCTATTGACATGAAATTTTCAGAATCATATTTTTATCCTTGGTACTTTGTTTTACGACAGTTAAAAATGATTTAAAAATTTTTAGTGAACGAGCCCATTATTTTTGAAATTTAACAGAATCCATTCGACGTTCCTTCATGAGTCACAGATAATGCAATGAATAAATAATTATTGAAATACTCTTCAACCATCAAATGAAACTTCTCTTCAAAAAATAGTTTTATTAACGCTTACACACGAACTGAAAATAAATTCATGAATTAGTAAGTCAATTCAATTATTACTGTATTTCAGAATATGTTCGAACACATCTCCTCCTCTACTTAAACAAACATGTAATCTCTTCAGAAGATTTTCATGTGTAGCGCTTCTGATTGATTCTGGAGTTAAACTATTGAAAGCAGGAGGCCAACGAAAAGGTCCATTATTACCAATCCATCTGTCTTCGAAGATTTCAGTTAAAGCTTCACTCACTGAACGAGAATTATGGGGTGGAGCACCATCCATTTGGTACCATACACGTTCTCTTCCTGGCCTATGATTTAAAATCATTTGAATTCAATTTCTCAGTAAATCTTCATATTTTGTAGCATTCAAGTTATCATCATAAAACTCAATTTGAGAAATTGACTCATTCTTTATGGCACAAAATACATTAAATTGCCATCTTTCTTGAAAACCCCTTTGGCGAACGACATGGGGATTTTCTGGCGACCAATAATGACTGTTGTGTCTATTGAAAATTCCATTTTTTGTAAACTTGGCCTCATCTGTCCATATGATATTGTCTAGGAAATGTTCATCCTCTTGAGTCTTGACAAGTAACCATTCAAAGAATTCCACTCTACGATGTTAAATCTCAAAAATAAGTGATGAATGCTAGGGAATCAGTTTCTGTTTGAAACAGTTTATCTCGAAAACGGATCGAAATCGGAATAGGATTATCTGAACAAAGTCAATCTAAAATTGGATGTAGAGCTCAAAAATGTGGAAAAATACAGGGTGTTCCATTTGAAAAAATTGACTTCCGCTCATTTTTTCATGTGAACAAAGTATCCGCATTTTCTAACGACCCTGTATGAGGCAAAAAAAATATGGTTCCGAAGTGAGGATCCTTATGGTATCACTTCACTCCATTCCGAATTTGATCATCTTAGTACCAGAGAGTTCAAGATTATCAGCGTTTATAAAAGTACATGTTTGGTGAAAAAAAAATCAAAATTCATTTATATCTCTTAAACGGTGAGAGATAGGTATAGAGAGATACTATATGAAATTGTTGACGAAGTGATAAGAAATCATAATATGATATTATATACAGGGTGTTTTATTTGAAAAATCAAAGTAACCGCTACTTTACAGTAGAAGCGGCAACGCCGCATCGTCTAAAATATTTTAGGCATGTAGATCATGTTCATTTATGCATACTGTCAAATTTTCAGGTTGATCCGTTGTCTGGTTTGCCAGAAACGTCTAATTAACGCTCATCGTGAAAAGCCCTGTATAGAATAATAGTTGTTTATCGTTTGATTATTTTTTTCACTTGTCAAAATCTGACATTTTGGTGGTTTTAACCAATAGCAATACATTATTCTAGCCAATCACTCGGTATTATACTGATAATTTTTTACTAAATATAGTAACCAATCAAATTACTTAATTTTAAGTCATGTGTCAAATTTCATCCAATCACCTCTGGATTACAGCGATAATACCCTACATGTCGTGTTTTCAGTTTGGTTAAACGTCAAACTGATTAAAACTAATAAATTGTGTATTTAAAATTATTAAACGTCAGATTGACAATGAATTTTTTGATATCTACAAAGTAAAAAATTATCTTATCGAATACTCCTCGGGCCTTGATAAATACTCAAAATTTTGTCATAGAGAATCCTTCAAGCGTGTTGCTCAAGGATAATAGCCCTCGGCCTGCGGCCTTGGGCTATTATCAAGCAACACGCTTTCAGCATTCTCTATGACAAAATTATCTCGGTATTATCAAGACCCTAGGGGTATTACTATTGATAATTATGCTTCCTCATCGATAAAACCTTGTTTACATCGAAACGTCAAAATTTTACTTTGAATTTGTCATTATTGACAACTAAAAGCGCTTTCAAAAATCCTTTTAAATTGTTGAAAAAAATAATCTTCCCAAATACAACTCGCTCTTCAAATTTTATCACATAATTTTTTATTTTCATCACTCAAACTTGTTTATTTGAGGCAAAAACATTCAAACAAACCGAATTTAGATAAAATCACGACTCCGTTAGGAGGAGTCGGTTTGTTTTCATATTTTTGCCAAATAAACAAGTTTTCGTGGAAAAGAAAAAATTATCACTTATAATTGCACAAGAGGTTTGTATTTTATCGGGTAAATTTGGATTGTTCAATGAGAAACTGTTGCCTAGCAATTAGACGAGAAAAACTGCCAACTATTAAAAACGCGACACCGAAGGTGGAGCGTTTTTAGGTTGACAGTTTTTCGAGTCTAATTGCTAAAGGAAACAGTTTAGAAGTTGAACAACACAAATTTACCCGATATCAATACAAACATCGAGTGTAATTCGGCAGGACAATTCAATGAATCGGCTCATTGTTAGTGTTTAGAAATTCAAAAAGTTGTTGACAAACATGTCAAATTATTTTTCATGGTAACAAATGCATAAGTGAAAAAACCACAAGTGCATTTATCAACAGTAAAAACACAAGAGCTTTTTTTTTATCGGATAAATTTCTCTTTGCAACGAAACAGTTTTGCCAATCACTAATTTTACGAGAAAAACTGACATGATAAAATCGCGACACCGAAGGTGGAGCGATTTTATCTTATGTCAGTTTTTCGAGCCAATTTAGTGATTGGCAAAACTTTGAGTTGAAGAGAAATTTATCTGATAAAAGAAAAGCTCGAGTGTTTTTTGGCAAGATAAATTAACGACAGAATATATCGATGAACAACAAAAATAATTATCTAATTGTCATTGTGTAAAAGGGACGTCCGCTTACTAGAAATTGAGGAAGAGAGGTTTTTATCGCGATAAAAAAGGATGCACCTTTTTTATCGATGTCAAAGTGACAATAACATTTCCAAGTATATGACATTTCAACATTGGAGTTAATTTATCGCTGAAAAAGTTAAAGCTAACTTTTGCCGGTGTCAAAGTGACAATTACACTGAGGCATATGCGATTTTTTATACATGAGTTGAATTGTCGATAAAATTTGAAGCACTCGTGGTATTACCTTTGATAATTATTGATCGTGTTTAAGTTTATTGTTTCACCCCAGGGGGTATCGAAAAGGGTCAACTGTCGTTGACATGCCCTATTCTGTGTTATTATTCAAAGCCCGACTTTTGCCTATGATGGCATATCATGCCATCCTAGGTGACGGATGTACGCTGAGTATGACATCATTGGAATCTGTTACAATGAACTTCAAGAATATTTATTCTGCTAGGTAGGTACTTTGTTTTTTAACGCTCATGAGAATGTTGCCTATTTTATCGTTTTACATGGGAATTTCTTTTGTTTTTTGTTACTTTTTCTTCAAATAAAACTACTATTGAATCGAGCACATGATATATACCACCATAGGTCCTGGCATGCTCATATGTTGGCATTGATTAATAATTTTTTATATCGTTGCTGTGTGGAAAAAAATTACATAATCAAAATTCGGATGACTATCATCGCTGTTGTATACAGAATGTAACCAGTCGAAACAGAAAATGTTTCGGCTGCAAATAAATGAATTGAAGAGCATTGAACTTAAGTATACCAACATAGGCGACCTTCTTCTACCAATAATTTCTGGAAAATTGAATATATGAGGCTTTTACTTGATGTAGATCCGTACTGAATGATGAAATAAAACAATTTAATATGTTAAAATTATATTAAACTTAAAGTTGTGACGCGTTTCGCCAACACAGCAGCTTCCATTAACGAATTTCGCTTCGCTTTTATTTATTATTTAGTCTTCAAAGTGCTTCCGTTCTTGTGAATTCTCGCTGAAACAAGGTTTCAGCATATAGTTCACATTTCCTACATAAGGTTTACTATCTTTCCCCTTCTGTGCAGATGTTTCCTCGGGGTGCAGTGATTAGTCGGTGACTTTCTTTGAATGTGTTTCAACCAGTTTCAATGGCCTAGCCTTGACTACCATCTTCAGTAAACTCTTTGTATGGAGGTGCCCCTGCATTAGAGTTGGTGTTCCCTTTTCAGCCAGTTCCCGATTTCTTCTCGTATGCAGTATTTTCTGATTCTACAAAACGGTTCCGGACTTCATCAGTCATTTTATTACCTTGAATCCCTTCATGTGTTGGCACCCACATTAGAGATACTTTGTTTTCTCTCTCAGGCTTCTTGGGGAATTCTTAAGTCTCTCATCAGTCGAGACCTAGTTGTTGGATTACTGATAGCTTTAACATTGTTAGATATGATTGACTTTCTTGTCCCTGTCTCTTCGTACTTTCATGAATTTTGTTATTTTTGTTTCTCCCTCATTAATTTTCAGTTCCCTTTTTATAGCTTCTGTTATAATCGTTTACGGTTTTCACGTAAACTTTTCTGATCTCTTGCAATTATGGCTACATCATCTGCATTTTTGCCGATTCATTAATGAATGTTCCAGGTAAATTACATATTTTTTCATTATTTTGTCCATTACTGGATTCAATTTTTTCCAACTCAAGCTATCAAATGCTTGCTTAACGTCAATATACAAAGTGGTCAAGTAATTGTACATAAAAGTAGAGTACAATCTTCACTTCAAAATATTGCGATTTAAGCTAACTAGCCTCAATAAAATATTGATATTAGGAAAGATACAGGGTAATGAACATAAAATTTAGATTTTTGTTTCTTACAATAACTTTAACGCTTTTTGATGTATATGCACAAGCAATTGAGATTTTGAGGTTTTGGGTTTTTGGAAATGAGAAATTATAATTTTGTACCCATTTAGATGTACTTATTTTGTAGACGGCGCTACATAGGCCACGTATGCGGCAAAAATGTACGCAAAAACTGTTCAATTTAATCGATAGCCGATATCCAAATTGTTCCAATATGTACTTTCAATATCTTCAGTATTATAGTTGTGGAGATGTTATATGCACTGTTTGATAATGTAATTCCTTTAAAGTTTGTGTATATTATTGGAATCACGCTTCTTTAAAATAGGTACTATAATAACCCTTCATTTAGTTCTTGCGCTCTGGTTTCGATATTCACTATATTTCTCCCAATTCTGGGGAGAAGCAAGACGCCTCGTATTGCGGTCAAAATAAAACTGAATTAGGAAAATATTACAAAAATCAATAAAAGCTTCTCTACTTTTAAGAAATTGAGTATTTTCGTTAGCAACTTTTCTGAAGAAGATCTCACTTGTCAAATTATTTCATCACTAGTTAATAAGAGAAGTTTTTCAGTTCCGAAACTATTATTGGCAATAAAACAAAATAAAAATATCGACCTCCATGCCAAATACAAAACTTTATTGACTCAAAATCAGTGAAAAAACTAGTCCTTGATTGCTTTAATAAAATTTTATTCCACTTATTTGTCATTTTACTACAGCGTTAAGGCATCATGACTCATGACAAACATAAACATTGAAATCGACGCCATTTTTAGCACATTTAGAGCAACTTTTCCGTGGTTTTAGCATGAACGTAGAAATGATATTGTATGCAACTCGTGTCAAAGCTGTTTGTTGCACTCAACATGTTATCAAGCTCAGCAAGTTGGTCTCGTTGAACAATTTCACATCGCATACAATTAGAAATAGTTTTTGCACTTGTTGCATGATAGTATAGATAGAATGACACAGAGCTAGAAAATTATCACAGAATGTTGAATATAAATTACAGAAGAGATAGACTTGACGTGACGTTTAGGAAACAATCGATAAACGAGATGTGATGCTAGTATATTGCTAATGTCAAATCTGTGGTTTAGATGCGGTTTCAGAGACGAAAGTAAAAAAATAACTATAAATTATAAATTTCGAAAAATATTTCAATATAAACTTGTACAATTATATTTGGAATACAGTTGTTGCGTATCATCTTTTATGTGAAATATAAATATGTATTCAATATTGTGTTTAAGTGACTATTTGCATTTGAACTTTTGGTCAAAAAAACTTTGCAAACAATACTTTTGCACAGGTCTGTTCAATCAAATGGACTATATTAACTTACAAATGACGATATAATATACAGGGTTTTCCGCTTAAAATGTTTAGGATAGAACAAAAAACATGGTCCCAAGGAAATCTATATACTGATGGTTAGTCACCAGGATAAAGATAAGCGAAAGAAACCATAAAAGGACATTAGCAAATTTTTCTGGTCAACCTAATGAGCAAAGATAAAAACACCGTCAAAGCCATGGTAGGGAGATAAAGGGAGAGCACATCCTAAACCAGTACGACTGACTGACGAATGTGCGGTTTGGCTACTGACTGGCTACTTGAAAAGAGTCGGGCTGGAGAATGTGATCAACCAGATCTTGTAGATTGAGAGAGTTACAATGAATTTGGAAAGGTTGACGAACTTGTGGAAAAACATGTGTAGTGGCTGAACCCATAATAACATATGCGTCTTTGGTCTGGTGGACGACACAAAAGAATGCAATAATGAGACTAGGCAAGGTACGAAGACTTGTAGGGTGCATGAGAAGCACGCCAATGGCAGCACTAGAAGCCTTATTTGGCCCTTCTTTATTACGCCACATAATAATGGGAGAAGCAAGGATGGGACTATTTAGGTGGCAAAGTAACCTGAGCAACAAAATGGTTAGATCAGGCCATTTTAGATATGAAAACAGACTATATGGTCACTAAACTTCTCCAACGTCCTAAATATGAGGTAGAAATACCTCACAGGAAGGACTGGCAAGACTGAAGTTTCCCCGAGGAGAGACCTGGTATACATAAGGGTCACAGACTGAGGAATGGAAGGAGCAGGGGTATATATTAGAATGAGAAACACAAGATGCTCCTTCTCACTAGAACATACCGCTGTATCTCTACATCTGTAGAGTAGGGAGGGTGAGTGTAGGCTCACAGCACTTAGGCCACATGTGACCCATTGTACATCCTCCCGAGAAGTTGCCCTGCTAGGACATCATCCATCCTATCCTTCTCAGGAAGGTGGACAGGTCACTAGGAGACCTCCTTTATATCGGCAGGTGTAGGCCACACACTCTCTTATTGACGATAACTCCGGACACTTGCATAGGACATGCCTGACAGTTTCATCTTCCTGTTCACACATCCTACATAGAGGTGTGTCGACTAGCCCCATATTATAGAGGTGTTTCCTTAGTTAACAGTGGCCAGTCAGTCAGTCGTACTGTTATACGTAGGTTTTTCCTGGTCATCGCCAAATATTTCTTTGGCGCCATCTTCCCAGGGTCGCCCAGGGTGATCCTGGCAAAACTGCATCCTTCAATTCCCTCCCATCTCTCAAGGGATTGAGCATGGGTGTAACGTTTAGCTAGTTCCGCAATTATTGTCGGAGCCGTTAGGCCGTAGGTGTCACTGGGTCCAAGAATTTTCAGTCCAGCGGCTTCCATGGCTAAAGAATCGGCAATGCGATTCCTTTTACTCCTGTCGTGCCCTTTTACCCACCTCAGGATAATATTGTTATCTGCCGAGGCGTTAGCTAAATCTTGGTGGCACTCTAGTACTAGCCCCGATTTAACACGTTATCTGTTTAAGGCTAATAGGGCTTGTCTACTATCAGTGCAGATTATTATGTTTTTGTCAGAAATTCCCTTTCTGGTTAGTTCTTTTGTGGCAATTGAGATACCAGCCAGTTCTGTTTGAACCACGCTGGTATTGTTTCCTATTCCTCACTTAATCCTTAGGCTTAGTGCTCTCGGGTAAACTCCACCCACATCCCGAGCCCTCATCCATTTTTGAACCATCTGTATAAATGCGTATTGCATCTGCAGCATCTGGCTCTGTGTTCTGTTTTATTTGTATTTTGTAGGGTTTATTAAACAAAAACCTGGGTTGACTTGCATCATTGGCTGCCTGCAGCAGAGGTAAAGCAATAAGCGCATCTTGCCATAGGCTTCACCGCAATTAGCCCACTCCTACTTCGGGGTTTACACCAGCTGTGCGCAATCATACCATGGCCATTAACGCAACCTCCTTGACGTGCAGGTCCAGAGGGGTCAGACCAGTAATTAGTTCCATCGCAGCGATTGGTGCTGTTCTCATGGCTCCTGTGATGTTTAAACAAACCATTCTCTGTATTTGATATAATTTTTGGATGGCCGTTGCTTGTAGAACCTTTGGTCCCCATGCAATTGCTTCATATGCTAACATAGGTCTTATTATGGCAGTGTAGATCCAGGTGACCACACCGGGTGACAGACCACATGTGCATCCCAGTGTCCTTCGACACTGCTCATAAGCCACATATGCTCTTTTTGCTCTGCTATGTAAATGAGAGTTTTATGTTAGTTTTCTGTCGAGGGTTATAGGTATTTCACCTCTTCCAGGAAGTTAAGTTTGCTTTTGAAGATTGCAGGAAGTTTTAAGCCCGATAAACTTATTTTCTTGGTGAAAAAGAACTATCTCAGTCTTCCTGAGATTGATCGAAAGTGAGTGTCCCTTACACCATATTTCAATTATTTCAAGTCCATCCTATGTTCTATCGCACAATATGTTCACAAATTTTTCAAATCTGCAAGATAACTATGTAATCTGCGTATGCAATTGCGTAAAATCCATTGTTGTTGAGGTAACTAATCAGGATGTCCAGGAATATGTTCCATTGGAGGGGTGATAAGACTTCTCCTTCTGGACATCCCTTCATGACCAGTCCCACTCATAGGATAAACATACTAACTGACAGCCAGGCAGCCCTTGCAGTTCCAAATAGCCGCAAGGTAACATCCAGACTAGTAGAGAAATGCCAGAAAGATCTAAATGAACTAGCAGACTACATTAAAGATTAGTGTGGGTACCGGGACATAACGGTATTTCTGGAAATTATTGAGCTGATGAACTCGCGAGAAGTGGTTTAGCAACAGCATATTATGTTGGACCAGAACCAGCTTTTGGGACCACGAAAAAGGTAGTCCAAGGGCAAATACAAAAATGGGTACACAACCAACATAGACTCAATTAGAGGAACACTCCAAAGCAGGTACACTGTGAAATCGCTAACAGGCTATCTAACGGGGCATACCCCGGTAAAAGATAACCTGCATAAAATAGGGCTATATAACGGGACCTGAGCTGCAGACTTTGTGGCATGGAGGCCGAAATAATGACCCATATCTTGTCTGACTGTGAGGCACTGGACTCGAGGTGACGGCCAATCTTCAGAGGGGCCAATGTGCTACCTGAAGTAGTAGTAGTAGTAGTGGACCTATATCGTCTACTCGAAGGTACGGGGATAAATGGATGGACGGACTAAATGTGGTAGTAGAGCACAATAAGCCAATAGGCTGCAGTGCTCCCGGCATCTGAACGGCTTCCAAAACACACAAAAAAAATCACTCCCATTGTTTACCATGTTTAATTCGAATTTGAAGAACTCTATTATCAGAAGACATCAAGCTTAAACTCGAACAAATCAAGAATTTAAACCAAGATAAAACCACATGCAACTCACTCCAACCCAAACTACTTCTTTCTTCTTTAGTTTGGGTAACTAAACTAATATTGATACCTTATAGTTATTATAAGGAATATTCATCGTATATTATTCTGTTTTGTACCATAATGATGCGACTTAATAAAAATCAACATTTGAAGAAGTTTATTTCTCAACATTGAGTTCTTTACTATCATGTAGGAGAAATGTATTTGCCCAAACACATCCAACACCCTGTATAATCACCGCATATTTTTGCTTCGATCAATAGAAAGGACAATGATTTAAATATAGCTCCCACCAAAAAAAAGCACGATGTAAAATTTAACATGAAATATATTATCGCTGGCCTTCAAAAAGTTCGAGTCATTAATAACGATGTTACTGACTAGTATTAGTAAAATTGTGTTTTAAGTAAAGTTGGGTGAGTTTTGATACCTAATGTAATTAATTATAAAACCAATATTCTCGTTGATCGTATGATGTATATTTAATACCAACGACAAGGTGCAAATTTGAAATTTGCCTCCTCAAACTTTTATTGTGTTCTCATGCTAGTAGAAATACCTACGCGTATAGTTAGGTTTTTTTTCCACCATTGGAAAATAATTTTAAAAACAATTTGCTACCGGAATTCGATTGTAACTTTATTATTTTCAGATCACTCTTTATATGATTACATTTTTAATATCTACGTAAAATTCTGATATACTTTGTTTAAAAACTTTTTGCGATAAATGCATACTTTTTGAGCTATTGTTTTTTTTTGTGAAAAATTTGACCACTGCAGACTCATAAATTATTTTTTACGAGGATACCCTTGAAGATATGGAAATAGTTTCTGTTCGGCTGCTTTTAGCTTTTAGTCAGACGTATTTGAATATAATATGTTAAAGAATTTTTCATTTTATACAGGGTGTGTATAAAAATGTTTAATTTCATAAATGTCAAATTTCTCTATTTTTTCAAATGAAACAGTCCGGTTTTTTTATTTCAATGCATTCAGAGGTGAGAAATAAGGTAAATTCATGTATACCTTCCTATACCTAAACCTTACCGTTATCCAGATATTAAATGAGTATTTTGCCATAATATAGATAGTTTTAACTCGTCGTGGGACACCCTGTATCTTCAAATGGAATATAAATGATGATATCAGTTGATCTCCCATTGAATTTTAATTTGTTATAATTCCTCACCAAATTCGTTTGAACAAATGATAATAATTTATTTAGACATGAGTTTACAGCTCAAGGGTGTATGCTGAGTACAAATTAAACAATACGCTATACCTACACTAACAAACCATTTAAAAATAATAATCTATGACATAAGAGGACATCTTAAAAGACAATTACTAATTGATAATAAATGACCGTAATTTTATAATATTCCATACATATTCACAAATTTGCCTGGCTTCAACGAGTGTGATATTTTGTAGAGTTTTGATTAATACTTCCAAACTCGGCAAACAAGAAATGTTTTGTTTCAATATTTTGTGATGTTTCCTTTTCATTCTGATTACATGCGGATCATTCAATATCTGGATCTATATAGCAAGTAGTTCCATTGTGTTGTATTATCTCTGGTTCCATTTAAGGTGAACATTATTATAAAAGCATTTGCCATACGTAGCTAAGCTAGTGTGCGGGTGAATTGAATGGGCAATTTTACGAGTAAATACATACTTGTATTCCTGGAAACAGTGAACAAACTATATAGATATAAATAGGAACTTGGAAACCAGGGATAAGTACGATTTATACGATTGTGTATAATACGTCACAAGTAATTTTTTTCTATTCTCAATTAATGTATTATAGATCAAGTTGTTTCACATTTCCAACTGATTTATTTTATTAGAAAATTGTTACACTTGTACCACCCAGTTAAACTTGGTACCAGTACTACCGGATATTGTACGAATTTGTTATCTAAAGCAAATCATCTAGTATCATCCATGGCTATATTGGCAATATAGTTCGAACGGCTTGCTTTCCTTTATTTGCAGTAACTACTTACATTTCATGAAACACACCAGAAGATGACATTTGTTACACCTAGGTAATTATATTTATTCACAACTTCAATGGGTTGATTGTTATAGTGAAATCTGAATTTAGATTTTCGAAATCGCTCTTTTGAAAATTGCATAGCTTTGGTCTTTTGTATATCAATTGTTAGGTTATTTTCTGCTATACTTCTCTAATATTTCCAATTTTCTAAAAACACCAATTTCACATGTACAAGAATAACAATATCATCTGCATATAGGCAGTATGTAATGCTAGAATCTCGTTCACATGATCAATATTTACACCTCGAGCTCCACTATCGTAGAAAAATGATTCAATATCAGCCATTAATGAAGAAAATAGAAGTGGACTTAGTGGTTCACCCTGTAGAACACCTATTGTTACATTATATTTTCTAGTAAATCCATCTTTTATTTGAATTGTTCCTCAAGAGTATGGTGTTTATTTGAACAAAAGCTAATCCGTGATTTGTTTGACAACTTGTGATCTAGTTTATTACTAATTAAAAATTAAGTATTAATGCACTGTATAAATTAAAAATTTCCCATCATACCTTCATTCGTTTGATGAGGATACTGTGTAAGCGAAACGCGCCACAATTTTAAGTTTAAATATTATGTCGATTTTAACAAATTAAATTGTTTTATTCCATCATTCAGTATGGATCTACATTAAGTAGCCTCATCTATTCAATTGAAAATTTATTTCAGCTTCAAATTAAAATAAAAATCATGGGTGTGGTACAATTTTATGAAGGAAAAACCATTTTTATAACAGGAGCTTCTGGATTTATGGGAAAAGTTTTGGTTGAGAAATTGTTGAGGTCTTGTCCAGGAATTGAGAAAATATATATTTTACTTAGACCTAAAAAAGGATGCTGTGTTGAAGAGAGGCTTAAGCAATTCAAGGAATCAAGCGTAAGAGGGTGCATTTTCTACTAAATATGTTTCTGATTATTTCCCAGTAAGAATTTCAATATTTTCTTGGACGCAAATACCGCAACCAAAAATGCATTCAATTCTGCTCAAATAGTAGTTTGTGCAACTGGTGTGGATATGATGACCATATCGCAGTCGAGTCGCCACTGGCATTTGTGGCTATTTTCGATTAATTTTGTATTCTTTAATATTTTTCACGTAAAAAACATATAACCTTTCCGTATAAAAAAATTTGTAGTTTTCAAGATAGTTAGGCGATGGCTAACACGGTAGTGCACGTGATATTTTAAACATTTCACCTAAAGTATGACGATTCGAATTGTCGAAATTTTTTTCTTTTTGTTTTTAGTTTTTTTCCCACAATTTTTGTCTAATAAAGATTAACTTTAAAGGAAAGCAAAGTTATTTGTTTCAAAAATTGTGAAAAAAGAACTGAAAACAAAACAAAATTCTGCGCAACGGTGATCCGAACCGTCATACTTTAGGTAAAATTAAACCAGAGCAAATTTGAGAAAATTAAAAGTGCATTTGAACTTATTTTTCAAGTCTGTTATTACCTATATAAAATAGTAAGCTCGGGTTTGACAGTTTTGTACAGGAATTCCTATGTCGCATCTTATAAATAACACAGTGTATTTTATAAAAACTGAGTTCTGTCAGGAGCCCCCTTGAATAACCATTTGATTCTGATTTTAGTATTTGTTAATTTTTACGGTTCATTTTATTTAAGCGTATAAAGTACACCACATGCAAAATGCAATAATGAGGACATATATCTTGATAAAAAAATTATATATATGACACTGAACATGTATTGAACATAGACGACAACAAAAACTCAAGTAAAAATTTGAAAAAATATATATAATTAGACATAAGACAAAATCGAAACTTACACTTATAATAGCTCCTCAGCTTTTAGATTCCGTGAATTTCGAATCTTTATAGAATGTCTGCAATAGAATATTCAATTATTTCAAGTGAATTCAGTTTATGAACGAACTAAAACATATTCGGCTAATGGAGCTCCTCCCTGGTCACAAAAAAAAAAAAAAAAAAAAAAAAAAAAAAAAAAAAAAAAAAAATGTAAAGTAAAGTTAAAAACACAAAGTTACTTACATAACTGCTCTCGTGGTGTATTTAAAAATTTGATATAATAGTCCAAGAGCTAGTAACACGTGTTTGATTATTTTTCGATAATTAAACTCCAACAGAAGTGTCTGCCTTTTTGAAATTATTTTTTATTATATGAAATTAAGACGCTGTTAAAATAGCAGCGTGAATCAAACACTTCATTTTGTATTGAAAAAAAAAACAACTTGAGGGAGTTTTTATTATATGTTGACCCCCTCAAAAGTGTCTGCCTTTTTAATTATGTATTTTACATGCCTTGAAATTTAGATTTCTGTTTGTTGGCCTCTGAATCAAACACTTTTTTTGGGCCAATTTTTTTCATACCTTTCTCCTATGCGCAGTACTTGGTGTCCCCAGGTAGGGCTTGCCAACACTTGCTTACCTACTCAGCTATCCATTCGATACTAAAGCACAAAATTTCAAGGTGAATCAAACACTTCATGAAACACTTGTTACTAGCTCTCCGACTATAACTTCCTAACTACTGAACGTAAAACTGATCGGTGTACCCATCTTATTTTTCTGATGTTAACCCAAAAATACCTGAAGCTGCGCGTGCAGGGGTGCGCCCTGAAATATTATGGTAGTTAATTTTGTGAAAGTGGTGTATCATATACACCGTAGCGGGTAGTTAAAGGTTGAAAAAGTTATGACAGTTTTGATGACATTTGTGATTGATTGTTTTTTGTAGATTTTTGGGGTACTCAAGAAAGAGAATCCTGATGCTTTTGAGAAAATAATGAGCGTTAAGGGAGATGTTACTGAATTGAACTTAGGTTTGTACATTTCAAATTAAAAATATAACAAGTACAATTGTTTCAATCCACTTATACTTAATAAAATATAAGTTGGAACAACAAAAATCAAGATAATAAACGACCAATGTGAAAAATGTATTGGTACTACTAGAAGGTATTCCATCCTTGCTAAATGCATACTGCTATCCTAAAATTCCTTTATAAAATAGGTCTACCGAAGTCATTAACCTCTTCCCTCAGAAAATAAGTGGAATTAAGGAAAAACAATGAAATAAAAGGTCTTAGTGAAGGTAACCGCAGTATACCTCTTCAACAATCGTAAATTCTATACGAAAACTCTAACTCCCGATTTGACAAACCAATGAAGTAAGGTAATACTTCAAATCTAGGATATCCTAAATGCAATTTCCGTTTTGCAAATGACATAGTAATACCTAAAGAGTAATAGACAATACCTAAAGTCATGGTAGAGTTTGTTCAACCATCCTTTTCGTAAGTCAGTCGACATATTTTTCAATAATCCTGACGAAAAAGGTTGGGGAGATTGTTGGGATGACCATGTACTTCCTACTCAGCTGTCTCTCCTTTTTTTGGGAGTTAATTGTGTAATATGGTGAAGATTGTTATTGATTGGGCTGCCACATATTTCTCGTAAAGTGTTCATTCAATATTTTTTGTAGGATTGAGCGAATCAGACAGAAAAATGTTGGTAGAAAATGTTAATATAATTTTTCATTCAGCAGCCTCGGTACGATTTGATGATTTTTTGTATGATGCAATAATAATGAATGTAAGAGGAACAAGAGAAGTTGCACAATTAGCATTATCTCTAAAAAATCCAACGGGATTTGTACATATTTCTACAGCTTACTGCACTGGAAATCAATATGTCGAGGAACAACTTTATCCTTCACATGCTAATTGGAAAGAAGCTATAATGTTAGCCGAAGAATGCGACAGGGAGCTATTGTGTTCAATGACTCAAAAATATATTTATCCTAACCCTAACACTTACACATTTGCAAAAGGATTGGGAGAGCATGTTGTTAATGACATGTGTGCGGGAAAAATACCAGCCATCATAACTCGTCCATCTATAGGTGAGTGAAACACACAAAATCATTTTTTCATGAAAATACTTCGCTAGTGAATACGTTTTTCCATATTCTTTCCTCAAATGACAATAGTACAAATTGTGCACATTCAATTTAGATCTAATTTTTATACGACCTATAATATAGAGACGACCCCAAATGAAGAGTTATAAACGTTCTAGATCGAACATGGACGACGTACAACTATAAAAATGGTATTGGTTTATACAATATTGCTCGTCCATCGGACGTACATAAACGTAAAAAATTGCACTTACAATCCAGATTTAGTTCTGTACATGATATGGACATTCATAAACACACAAATACAGATGTTTGAAAATAGTCCAATTTCATAAGTTCACTGGACATCCATAAAACGTACATTTCTGAACGTAGAGAATATATCCACAAAAACTGATTCATATAATGTCCAATGGAGCTTGACCCTATTTTCTAGCAAAAATAGAGTCCAATCTGCACTGAACAGTACTTATAATCCCTTAGAAGTAATACCCTCCTCCAACTTTTTGATATATTCCTCACAGAGCGATGTATTTATTTTCAAAATAGATCCTAATATCGATAATCACTTTTTAATTTGTGCCATTATAGCATCTTTCCGATGTCTGCTAGGAGCCAGTGGTTACCTGGAGGCAAGATTGGATAGCGTGGTGGATGGAGGACTTATTCAATTCGTGATTCTCACGACAACAGTCTTGAACACCGCAAACACGGCATACACGACTCGTAATTTTGTAGATACAATGGTATATACATGAAATATCAAAACTGCAAGGTTTTTGTTTTTCATGAAACTTTTCTTCCTATCCCATGTTTTCAGAACCAGCTTCCGATTCAAGGCAATCAGCATTATCGGTGCTTATGACTACGTTTCAATTCGATAAACCAGTTCATCATAGTTAATTTTCTTGATTAAAAAAAATTCAATCAATCAACACACAAGTTTCTTGTGTATCCAAAATGATACCCTTGAATTGATAATCAAAATGTCGAGAAAAAACTACATTTTCCACATCCTCCAACTTATATGTATTTTTAAATTTTAATAGTAGTTCTTAACGAAAACATTATTTTATTTCTTTTTTCAATCGCCCATCGTCTAACTTCTATCTGTATTTGTAGAGTAGGGAGGGCTCACAGCACTTAGGCCACATTTGACCCATTGTACATTCTCCCAAGGAGTTGTCCTCCTAGGTCATCGTCCATCCTGTCCTTCTCAGGAAGGTGGACACGTCACTAGGAGACATCTCCTTTATATCGGCACAAAAGTTTTTCTACCAAAATGCTAATTGCATCTGAATGTAATACGTTTTGTGCCAAGTGTACCTACATGATTTTTTTGTTGTATTTGTTTCCTGGACAGAATTACACAATAAATTCAACATGCAAGTCCACATTGACGTAGAAAGCAGTATAGTTGCTCAATACATTCATTTTTTAGTTACAAATGCTCTAGAAGAACCTATCAAGGGATGGGGTGATAATTTCAATGGACCCCACGGATTAATGGTTGCAGGTGGAAAAGGTAATATATTTTCAAAACTAATACCCAGACAGCTACATTCATTGAATATTCATAAAAACACATGATTGGATGGTTTCAGAATGTTTCCTCATCACAATCCATATCTTATATGCACGTTGTATGTACATCTAAAGAGGACTGAGCTCCGCATACTATGAACTTTCTCAGTATTCACCAAAGAATATTCTTAGCAGCTATATACAATGTTTCCAGAATATTTGTTACATATTCTAGACACATTCTATAAACGTTTTTCCGATCATCCTGAAGGATTTTCCAAGAATATTATCGAAATATCAGCTTGATAGAATCTTTCCAGAACATTTCTTTCATATCCTAGACACAGTCATTTACATAAATGAATATCTGGTGACTCACAATGACTAGGTAGACAAGAAAAGTAACCACTCGTTTCGGTAGTAAATTTTTTACCATATACATATACATTTTCCTTCTTAGCTATGAAATTGAGTGTTTCCATAAAGTTCGTATTTTTCAGCAAGCAAAACACACCACCAGATTTCATCACATTCAGTGTTGAACACTCAAATCTGACTAAATGTTTAGAGTATCCTTTCAGAATCTAGAATCCTGAGTTTTCATTTTTTAGGGTCAAAAATTACTCCAAGATATTCAATATCCATTACTATTGAAGACACCGGATTTTAGAGGTATAGTAGTCCCAATTCCACCAGGTCCTTCTTCAAGTGTAAGGCATAATGGATGACTTGAATTAAAACCCACCCCTTCGTCCTATTCTGTTACCTACTATGTTCAAACCTTGTTGCATGAGTTCTCTGACTGTAGTATTGAACTTGCATTGTAATATGATGACCAGATCATCCGCAGTATGGTATCTTTTGACTCTCTTCATCAGTTAGTCTATTACGAAGTTCCAAATTAGAGGAGATAGGACTCCTCATTGATGACACCCCCTTGAAATCCGGTCTAAAAATGCGCTTCATCCATCTGCAGCTTCTTTTGTCAATTTGTTTTTAACCTTTTTCCCTTCTTTTTTTGAATATTTCGTGAAAGGTGTTGTCAAATGTGCGCTTCATATCAAGGAAGGCTGGTAATAATGATTCCTCATTTTCGAGAGCATACTATATCCCTTATTGTATCCAGTTAGATCTGTTTTTCCAGTAACGACCATCCTCTAATGTGCTTGTCTTTCAATGTGTACAGGACAAAAGACATAATGGGTCTTAGTGACTTTGCTTTATTATCACCTGTTTTTCCGTGCCTAGGAATAAAGACTTTCCTTGCTATTCTCCAGACTTTTTGTATGAATCGTAGTCTCAGCCATTGCTGGTTCAAATAGCCGCAAGGTAACATTCCACCTAATGAAGAAATGTCAGAGAAATTTATATCAACTGACATACTGAATTAAAGTGAGATTAGTGATGGTGAAGGGACAACGATATTTTTGAAAATGAACAAACTGACGAATTCGCGAGAAGGGGCTCAGCAATGACATGCTGGACCAGTTGTGCGTGGGAGAAAGGAGACAAGGAAAGTAGTCCATGTGCCACAGAATTGTGATCACAAAGAAAGCGGTCCGAAGGCAAATACAAAAACGGGTTATCAGCCAACATAAGCTGCAGTGGAGGAACACTCCATAGCAAGTACACAACACAATAAGACGATTATAAAATACATATTATGTGTTGAACTAGCTGAAGAACTACTGATTATCAGTAGCAGTGAACTGAGAAACATTACAGTTTATCTAATGTCCTGGTAAAGTATCTCCTGTATCAAATAGAGCTATATAATGGAGATCTCCGAGAGGGCAACCTGAAATATATGGCACAAGTCCAGTGGACTTTGATTGTCTACTCCAAGGTACAGTGATCACTAGCTGGGTGGACTAAACATGGGAGTAGATAAGCCAACAAGCTGCAGTTTATTCGGCCTAGGAACGGCTTCCAAAAAGAACACATTTATCTTGTTGCCGATATTAAAGATTAATGGATCCTTTGTGTGCATATTATGCGAACTTGACTTATTATAGATTGTTAGTCAATTTTTAATTGGAGTTTCGTGTTCTTGTTGCTGAAGAAAGGAAAGTTATTATTATACAAAAAGGAGTAGCAATATCAGGAATTTCGTGCTGTTACTTTTCGGGTCTTTTCTTTTAAGAGCTTTGTGCAGATTTATTGGGAATTTTTGTAGAAGAATGTTCCATCATAATCATCATCATCTTACTGACAATCATCATATAACTATTAAAATTTTTCTCCAATTTTAGGACTATTGAGAGTTTCAATTGGAAGGGATGACTTAATAGTGAATTACATACCAGTTGATATTGTCATCAAAGCGATTATATTAGCTTCCTATGAAATGAGTTTGAAAAAGTGCGTATATTATGATGTTTGAAATAATAATATTCAAAAATATTATCACAGTTTCCTGTAATATTGTCGTATATAAAGCACGTTCACAATAGATATCGCAGAAGAAGAAATATCTTGTAGATACCCCAACCCCGTTTGACTTGGTATAATCCAAAATACGTCGGTTCTATAGCCCTTTCTTATTTGTTAAACGGTCACTGGCTTTGAAAATTATTTTTCAAAACTTTTATAACGTTTTAATTATCATTATTTTGCGATATCTATTAATATTATAAAGCTCCTTTTTGAATTAATCTAATACAGTCACGAGAAACTGTGATAATCTCATCGATCTCCTATTTATAACTTTTGAACGTTCATAAGAGTATCTCTTTCATATTTCACTAATCTAGAAGCCGAAAACTGAATTTCGCACGGTAAATTCGATTTATCTACTAATTTTGTGAAATGTCACCGGCGATTGTAAGCTGGGCCGATTATCAAGTAATGCTACTGATGCCTTTCCAATGCTGACTGGAAAAATGTTGTACCTACCAGAATTCCACTTACACCAAGTAATGATTTTTTAATGTGTAATGTTTGTTGATATTGTTGTTGTGTTTTATATTTTTTTCTTGAAACAAAGCATATTTTTGATGAGTTTTTTGGATTTTAAGAAATGTTTGGCAGCATCCATATCATTAGTCTTACATACCGTAATTATCATACAACGACAAGAAACAGACGCGATAAAAAACCTGAAGCGAATATTTTCAGTTTCTTACTTTTGCTTATTCAAACGACACTACGCGATTCGACACGTTGAGACATGTCTACGTCTGCTGGGAATCGTTTTGGCAGAAAGTACACTCACCAACGAGAAGTGAAGCGTTGGGAAAATTATTTGACGTCGGAGGGACAAAAATAATTAACCTTGAACATGACAGCTTGCACTGACATAAGCTTAGAATCATAATTACCGCTCACAGTTTCACTGGAATCACACTGAGCAAATAGTATATTATTAAACGAGCAATTGATGATAGCCATAATTCACGATGGGTGACGTTTGCGTCACGAGCCAGGCGCCCCAGGCGTGAATTATGGCCATAAATTGCGAATAGAATACTATACTTTGTCCAGGACACTTAATTTCTTTATTAAATAAAAGTCAGTAACGATTTGGCATATTACTAACCTCAAAATGTTGTGACAGCTACATCAAATAATTTGACATAAATAGAGATGGGCGATACTGTAGAAAGTATCAATACAACGTACCGTTATAAATACATTGTTTTAAAATACTAGAAATACTGAAATATTAGAAAATATCGTTATGAAAAGTATCAATACTAGAAATTACAATATTTTATCGATGGTCGTGGACAAAGTATTTTGGCATAAAGTTGTGTTGGTTGTGTTTCATCAAATGTATTATATACACAGTGTTATTTATAAGATGCGACATAGGGATTCCTGTACAAAACTGTCAAATGCGAGCTAACTTTTTCGCCAAATAGCGTTTATAAAAAATAATGGCAAATTTGGAAAGGTCGTTGTAAAATAAATTAAAATGCACTTTCAATTCTCCTTAATTTTGGCTCAATGGAAAAATGCATCAATATGTTTGAAAAAGTGGAACTACATTTTTATACCACTTTCGAATACTTGCAATCGATAAGGGGATGTACAGGAAATTTATCAGTTGAACCTTAAGTATGGCGGTTCGATTCGCCGCTGTAGTGAAATTTTATTCTTTTTGTTCTTAGCTCTTTTTCACAAGGACTTTTTCAAATATAACTATCCATTTTTCTTATCAAACTAGAGCAAATTCAAGCAAAATAAAAGTGCATTTTAACTCATTTTTCAACGGCCTTTCCTAATTTATTATTATTTTTTATAAACGCTATTCGGTTAAAAAAGTTAGCCTGCGTTTGACAGAAATCCTTATGACGCATCTTATAAATAACACAGGAGTAGGTATTTTCCATCAGCAGCTACTTCCGCACTTTTCGTTGACAATATACACATGAAATAGACCACTTATGGAAATAATTTCAACCCGCAAGCAAAATTTCATCTAATTTGGGTAACGACCATAGCATAAGAAAGAAGCCCGCTCACATGTATGACATATGACGACTAATTTATGATACATTCCGCAGTCTTCTTATTTTCGAAGGCTTCTTGTCTGTTGGTCTATTTGGTTTGTGCAAAATGGGAGAACTTAATTGAGTTTTGCAATCCTGCTAATACTATTTTAATATCAGAAATGATACGTTTACAACTCTTTTATAACCTTTTTTGTTCACCATCTTCGTTTTTTGATAGGGTACAGCCAGTACCGTCGCTTTCTGTTATTAATATTAACAATTTGTAACAAGGAAAGTGCATCTTCGTCCTCTGATGACATGATAACTGTGAACACTCCTAAAGTGAATGTTCTTATTTGACTTCTCCATGTTTAAATATGCGACTGGATGTTTTGAGTTCGTTCGTTTAATGCTGGTGTCGCGTATTTGTCGTTGTCTGATAGACGGAAAATTTAGAATTAATCTAAGCGTATGAAGTGGGTGAAAATATATGAAATTGATCTGCATGTATGTGCCATTCTTCCTTTCAGAAGCAGTCTATTATTATGACAAGATCCAATAATTTTTTATCATATTATATTTTAGAGATCTTAAGTTATTTATTAATTCCATCGAATAGATTCAATAATAATAAATTGTTTTTAGCAAAAGCGCTGTTGAAGTATACAATATTACTGAACGTGTAATAAGTTGTGAAAACCATGGACAATTTCTTAAATTGGCTAACGAGATTAATATAGAATTACCGCTTGCAAATCTGGTGTGGTATCCAAGATTTTCAGTAACTGCTTGTATTTACAGCTACTATATTCAAGTGCTTCTTTTTCACATGCTGCCTGCTATATTTCTGGATATTCTATTAAGATTAGTTGGAAAAAAACCGATGTAAGTTACATATTATAATATATCTATAGTACACCACAAAAAATTTGATCAAGAAGCGATTTTTAGAGTAATTCATCGTTCCCCAATTCTGCTGAACGTACTAAACAACGTCAGGAATGAGACAGGCCAAAGAGTCCATCAAGGAACCCCTGTTAAAATTTCCGGAGTATCTACTGAAACAGATTAGGAACACAACCAGTATCCTGGCTGGATAGTGTGGACTTGTAGTGGAGAGGCTCCTAAAAGCACAAAAGCTCCATATTTTCTCCATCCTATAATACGTTTCTATAGCAACCTAAGTAATTTTATCACGTGTTTCAAAGCACCATTTATTTTAGATTGAAATGATTCACGATTGTTTCAAGAATTGATCTACCGAATTTTGAACGAGAAAATGGTAGATGATAGCCGGACGGAGCTGAATCTGGTGAATAAGGGAGGTGTTCCAGTAATTCAAACCCTGAATCACGAATTTTTTGCATGGAAACATGAGATTTGTGTGCAGGGACGTTGTCCTGTAAAAACAAAGCACCTCTGAATAGCTTTCCACATCTTTTCTCTTCAATTTTTTCCAGTAGAGTTGTCAGTAATGTCGAATAGTAATCTCCGGTTATTGTTTCACCCTTATCCAAAAAATCAATTGAAATATGGGAGCAATCAACATTCGCCCTCTGGCTTCTAGCACTAAGTACACGCTTCGATAACCACCCACAATTATTCTTTCTCTCTCTTTCAAGCTAATTTTCTCATATTTTCCTTGTCATACTTGTGTAATCCGCATGGTTCGATAAGCTCTTTCGCAATCATATATCGTAAATCTGCTAACCTTTTAACTTTATGATGGCTCGATACTCCAGTTCTTCGATTTTCACAATTTCGGTGGACATCTTGTTTCTTTTAATTTATTGCGTAACTCTGGTTTAATTTTTTGACTTCCAACTTCACACTGAAAATAATGACTTATTGTTCGTTGCTTTGGTAACGCAATATTTTGTTTATGCATGGAACTGTTCTAGGCTAACTATGTAGATAACAATACATCCTCGTATATGATGATGCTACAATTTTCACTGCACATCTACTCCGGGCGGCCGGCTATAACGGCATTTTGATACAGTAATCGAAGTATGTTTACTGAAAAAACCCAATAAGACCAATAAGTTCAATACTAAATATAATTTATAATTATATAATTATATAAAAATATTTTTATTCTAGGCTTGTCAAATTACAAAGGAAAATTCACATCGCCTTTTGTGTTCTGGAACCTTTCATATTGCAAAAATATGTATTCAAAAACGAGAAAATGATCAGCTTGCAGAAAAACTTGAAAGATAGTGACGTAGCATTTCAATACCAACAACACTTGAACACCGAAGGAATCCAGTCCCATCTCATTAATTGTAGGAATGGAATATCTTTGTTCGCTCTCAATGAATCTATTGATCCCACTGGACAGACAGAACGCAAAAGCTTGCGAAGGTAAAATAAATTTTAGAGCTGAAAAACATAATATTCATATCAATTCATAATTTGTTCAATTTTATAGAAAGTATTGAGCTTAAATTACATTTGGTAAATACTACTTTAGCTCTCCCTCAACAATAACTTTTGAGGTGCTAAATTCACCACAACAAAAATTATATTGAAATTATCAAATCCCGTTAGGACGAATATTGAAGCAATTAGTTCAGTTTTAGTTTGGCGGGACAAACTCGTTTAATGAAAACAATAGTACCCACTCTAAGGAAAGCCACCATCAAGATAAAGACGAGAGAATAATTTCCATGTCTTGGATACACAAGTGACACTGCATTTGTAATCGAATTTTCCTGAGCTATTTGTATCTGTAAGAATTTGAAGGGTGGGTGACCCCACAGCACTTGGGCCACAATTGGCCCATTGTGCATCCTTCTGAGGTTCAGACTTTCTTCTAGCTCGTCACCCAGCCTACTTGTTTGAAGTGGGTGATAACGTCGCCGGAAGTAAGCTCCCTCATGCTGGCTTGTGTTAGCCTGTACTCGTCGAATATAGAGAACGTAAGTTGAGAGAGTGTAGAAAATTCACAAATAATGTGTTTGACAGTCTCATCCTCCTGTTCATTCGCTCTACAAAGTGAAGTGTCAGACAGACCCAGTCTGTAGAGGTGGTTTCGTAGATGGCAGTGACCGGTCAGAATACCCGTGGCTGTCCGAAGGTTCTGTCTGTTCATAGTCACGTATATTTTGGCTACCCTGCGGTCCGGATACTGCAGCAGTTCCTTGGTAAGCCTGCAACCTTCTGTATCGTCCCATCTACCCTCAAACTTTTCAAGGGCCAATCAAAGCCGATGCCGACAGACCAATGAAAGTGCCAGGTCCCAAGGGTTTTTGAGAGGCTGCTTTCCTGGCTAGTGAGTCGTCAATGTGGTTACCTTTCGATTTACTATGGCTCTTGATCCAGCCTGAAGTGACTTCGTTGTTGCTACAGGCTTCGATCAGGGACAGGTGACACTCAAGTACTAGGCCTGATGTGATACGTGGTGTGCTAAGGGCTAGTAGTGCTTGTCTACTATCCGTGAGGATATGAATTTTATTACCTGTGGTGTTACTTTTGGTAATCTTTTTTTGCGGCGATGTAGATAGCAGTGAGCTCTGTTTGAGCAACGCTGACATTGAACCCCATTACCGATTTAATGTTCAGTTCCAGTGGTCTGGAGTGAATTCCACATCCTAAGCGTATATTGGTTTTAGAGTCATCCGTGAAGATGCGAATTGCGCCTTCTTTTGATGTGCCTTGTGTGTTATATTTAGCGATTACTTTGTAGGGCATATTGTTAAATATAAGTCCCACCAAATCAAACTTAGTACCCTACACCAAGAGAAGGGACTTGGCAGGTTTGGGACCAATATACCTTCAAGGTACGGAAATTCCAATGGTTATGGATGTTAAATATCTCGGGGTGATTATTGACTCGAGATTAACATGGTCCAAACAAATGGAAAAAGTAGCAGCAAGATCGGAAACCACACTAATGATGGCAAGACAAACTTGTGGGAAAACATGGGGGTTGAGTCCACGAATGATACACTGGATATACAGTGTAGTGGTTAAACCCATAATAACATATGCGTCTTTGGTTTGGTGGACAAAGACGACACAAAAAAATGCAATGACGAGACTAGGCAAGGTGCAAAGACTTGCATGTCTCAGCATTGCAGGGTGCATGAGAAGCACGCCAACGGCAGCACTAGAAGCCTTATTCGACCTTCCTCCACTACACTTCGTGATAATGGGGGAAGCAAGGATGGGACTATTTAGGCAGCAAGATAATCTGAGTAACAAAATAGTTAGATCAGGACACACTTCTGTTAAAGACATCATAAGTGAAGCCATTTTAGATATGAAAACAGACTATATGGCCACTAAACTTCTCCCAAGCCCTAAATATGAGGTAGAAATACCTCACAGAAAGGACTGGCAAGACCAAAGCAGACTGAAATTTCCCCGAGGAGAGACCTGGTACACAGATGGATCACAGACAGGGGAAGGAACAGGAGCAGGAGTGTACAGTGAAAAGAGAAACACAAAAGCCTCTTTCTCACTAGGCAAACATACCTCTGTATTTCAGGCAGAGATCTATGCCATCCTAGAATGTGTCAGAATTAACAAATATAGGACTGACACTCATAGGATAAACATACTAACTGATAGCCAGGCAGTCCTTGCGGCTTTAAATAGCCGCAAGGTAACATCCAGACTAGTAGAAGAATGTCAGAAAGAACTAAATGAACTAGCAGACCACATTAAAGTAAGATTGGTGTGGGTGCCGGGACATAATGGTATTTCTGGAAATGAACAAGCTGATGAACTCGCAAAAAGAGGTTCAGCAACAGCATATGTTGGACCAGAACCAGCTCTTGGGACCACAAAAAAGGTAGTCCGAGCGCAAATACAAAAATGGGTGCAAAGCCAACATAGACTTCATTGGAGGAACACTCCGAAACAGGTACACAGCAAAACCTTCATAGGTGACACATGTGCAAAGCGGGCCAAAGAACTACTGAATATCAGCAGGAATAAGCTAAAAATTATTACAGGTTATCTAACGGGTCATACCCCATTAAAAGATCACCTGCATAAAATAGGGTTATACAACGGGGACCTCAGCTGCAGACTATGTGGCATGGAGATCGAGACCGTGACCCATATCTTGTCTGACTGTGAGGCACTGAACTCGAGGAGACGGGCAATCTTCGGAGAAGCCAATGTGCCACCTGAAGTATATGGCACACATCCAATGGACCTATATCGTCTACTCGAAGGTACGGGGATAACTGGATGGGTGGACTAAATATGGGAGCAGAGTACAATAAGCCAATAGGCTGCAGTGCTCCCGGCATCTGAACGGCTCCCAAAATGGGAAAAAAAAAAAAAAAAAAGGCATATTGTGGTGAGATTGTGGCCGCATTTGCCTACAGCAGTGGAACCTCATTGAGTGCCGTATGCTACAGGCTACGTCTCAATTCACCAGATCATACGTCTTCGATTTCCTTGCAATATGTTCTCCACGCCTCTCTTTGTTTTCTCTGATAACTGTTTTGTACTTCTTGACGTGGGACTCTTGTCCTCTTGAAGTCTGGTATTTTTTGCCTGCTTGAAAGATGTTCTCACTGCCTTCTTGAGCAGGTCGATCTCATGGCACCACCATGTGGTGGATGTTCTACTTATATCGAGCCGCTTAAGGCGGCAGGACTTCTTAAAGGCACCAATTATGGAGTTTTGAATATTTACAGAGTAATTTTCCAAATCTCCTTTATTGTTTGGCAACACCTCCTTGACTTCTCGCAGAGCTCCATTTAAGCAGTGGACCGATCCGTTGTCTTGGGGTCGCGGGTTAGTGTGAAGGTAGTGAGTGCAGGTTTTAATTCAAATTTTAACCAGCAGTGATCCGACATTGAAATGTCCAGGGCTCCTTTCGGAGATTATTTCACCGTACGGATCGGCCTTGTCTATAATGGCTACCCGTAAGTGGTTGGTAGCTGCTTCTTCATAGGTTTTTGTTTTAGCGTTCATCCGTAGACTTTTTACTCTGGGGGAAGTCTCCTCAGAGGTGTTGGAGCGGATGCGCTTTTTGTCTTGAGGGGTGACGTGTTCCAGGCCTCTCTTGGAGAAGGAACTGGCATTACTGCTCAGACTTTTTTGGCTGCTGGTGGCAGGTTTGGATAGGGAATTCCCTCCTTCTCTTTGTCTCACTACCGCAGACTCTTTTACCTCGACGGTGATGTTGTTTTGGAGGTGAGCGTTGTCGCCCTTCCTCTGGTTTTTGAATTTTGTTTTTGATTTATGGTCCATTCTGATCTCATAAGTAGCTAGGGAAGTGTTGTGTCATCCCTGGCAGAGCCCCGCATGTCAGGAAAAGGCTATTACAAGGACGTTTCGCCTGGTTGCTCCAGGGGAACGTTCACGACCGCATTCCCTGCGGCCATTTAGTCATCGTTACGTTTCCTCATACCTTAGCTTGGGTTGTTGGAGTGTCATTTGGTTGGTTAATATTGTTGGCAATAGTGATCAGCAGAATTGAACGTATCCAGCGGTATCACGAGGAGGCAGACTCTCGATGGTTGCATTTTTCCACTGGGCTGCAGAAACCTGTGCGTGGCTGAGGGGGCGTAATAGATCTTCTAGGTCTCAGTGAATGTTACCCCAAAAATACATACATACATACATAAAAAAAGTACCTGTAAGTACATTTTGACCGAAGTCGGTGGAATGGAGTACTATCCTTTAGAAAATACAAATAGATGTATAGAAACAAATTCCACAGATATTTAGGAAGACACAACAGATCTGAAAAGGCCGATTAACTAGCTCAATTAATTCACTCTCTATTTGTGGAATTGAATAACGGAGAGGGCATTATTGTGTTTGTCAACTTTTTTGAATTTTTAGTATTTCTGAAATATCTTAGAGAATCCATAGTTCACAAACTTGGATAAATAACGCTTTCCATAAAAGTTTGTGATAGATTCATCCACAAAGACTTTGTTCTGTTTTAGATTTTGGTATGCTGACATTGCATTGAAGACGATTACTTTCTGCTTTTTCTTTTGGTTGCTATATGTTAAGTTGAACTTGGTGGAAAAATTTATAAACGGATTCCAGAACTACTACAATAGTTTATAGAACAATATTAATAAATGTATTTTCAATTTCATCATAGTACTTCATTGAACCATAAAAATATTAAAGTAAAATATATTTTCCAAATGGATATATTACGGATAATTCTCAAAATCATTTGGCTAGCTTTTTCACAGCTGTTTGACATTTTCAAACTAGTAGTGAAAATTTTGAGACCTAGAGCACTACAAAAAAACACGTAAGTGTCCCAAAAAAGAGGAATGCCGAAAAATCTAAGAAATGTAAATCATTTGTAACAGAAATTTGTGAAAAAAACGAAGAAAGAAGTCTTGTTGATTCAGTGAACGAGTGAACTATCACCCCCTTTGTCAGTATTATGGAAACACGATCCAGCTTTTTATCAGCTTCACCTATCTATTCTCTTAACTAATATAATTTGCTTTTTGTGGTTTTTGATAAGAAAAGATGATTTTACTCCAAAAATGCGTTATTTTATTGGAGTCATCACACTTGGACCATCGATTATTCGACCATAAACTTTTCGTCAAAAGTGAGGATATTGGTAAAATTCAAATAAAACATTTGTTATCGAAAAAATTCGGTCATTTTCATATCAAATTGAAGTGAACAGTCCCATTAAATCCTTTTTCTGTTCACAAAAAATTATCAGTACATGCTTATCATAAAAAGGCATGAGAAGCCAAGTGTTCAGTCTATTTTTGAACTGCACATAATTCTGAAGAATATTTGGCATTTTGAAGTGTGGAGGTATGGAAAGAAGAAAGTTGAGTGTTTCAGAGGCAAATATGGTCATTGGTAAAATCCAGGCTGAGGCTGGGCAGGTGGATGTAGGTGAACGCTCTATTGTATCGCATAATATATTCCTCTCCCGATTGGCAGCAAATATTAATTTTGCTGACATATCAATCAGCAAAGTATTACTTTTCCTGTCTAGGCAGCAAAGTAACCAAAGTGATTATACTACATTTCCATAGCAACCAACCAAAATAAAGAGATTGTGGGAATTGGAATAATTTGCAAATACAATATTCTCATTATTAACAATAGGAGAAAAAATTATATGTTCAGCTTGGCAGCAAAGTAGATTGACTGCCTTGGCTAGATTCAGCTTTGGCAGTTAATCTACTACTTTGCTGCCTGGTTAAACAAATAATTATTCTCTGTTAGTCAATCGTTCCAACGAAACAGGAAATGTTGCGAAAAGGCTTAGAACTGGAAAGTAGAGAGTTACTACGCCCACCCAGGACCGTTACATTACTTTGTCAACTCGAAGAGCGCCACTCGATACTCCTGTTTTTTTAAGGTGACGAGAACTGTGAATTCAGTTAAAACTCTATGTCGAAGGTCAATTTTAAAATTATTAAGCCGTCTTTTGAGAGGAGTACTACTCACCGCAGAGCATAGATACCAAAAACTAGCTTGTGCTCTAGAACATCAAAATTGGCAGGAAGAAAGGAAATCTGTACTCTTCACCGGAAAGTCTTGCAATGGAAGATTTTCCGACAGTCACCGTTCATGTGTTTGGACCAATTCGTTAGAGCCTATAAATCGTCAATCTGTCCAGGAAATTCGTTCATTTCGAGATGGTCCTGATAGTACTGTTATTACAGTGTGTGGTAGGATTTCTTTGGATGCTCATCAACAATATTATTTCACATTTTTACTATCGGTTAGGATTTCATTTCTCTTGATAATAATACAACTGCGCATCGGTCTGCCACTGTAGCTGAGGCACAAGAAAATCAAGGTATTCTTCATTTGCAATCATCCCGAGGTCTTCTGAACTCAAGTGCATTGAACATGCTTTGGCTTTGGCGTTAAATACACACGAGCCACACCCTGAAACTTTTCAGCAGTTAAGAAATGGATGCAAATCAGGCAAGATGTGCTAAAAAATTTGGTGAGCAGTACCTATGCCAAGACGTTGCAGTTATTAAGGCTCGTAGAGAAAACACTATCGAATTTTTTTGTCAATTTGGATTTTTTATTGTGCCTTGGCATAAGGATGTGCCTTATTTTATAAAGATGTTTGTTCCGATCAGAAGCGCATGTGCAAAACGTAGTCATCGTCAATAATCTTTTTGCTGATACACTGTCAGGATGGTACTTACAGTAACTCTTTGGATAGTTTGTAGTATTTTGTTTCATCCTTTTTTTTTGAAACTTATTATGAGTACGCTCGCACACCAAGTCTGTTACTGCTGAAATTGTAGCATTGACGAAGCGGGTATGTCCAAAAAGCTCGTATGCTGCTGTGTTGCCTACCGGGGCATCAGTTTCCCTGTTAGCCTTTGACGAAACATGACCATTGGTCCACAATGGTACCACAACGTTGTTGATTCTCGGACTATTTGAGTGAGTCTATGTGTCTATGTAAAGATTGTGTCAAGACACACATTTCGAAAAAACGCATTCTTCTGTAAATATTTTTTTGTGGTCGTTGATATTTATGAACGCACAGCGCAAATGCTTTTATCACACCTGTCAATGAGATTGAAAAACACAGCTTGAGACCACTGCAATGTATTGTGACTGCACGTATATTTCTCAATTATTTTCCCTACCCATCCATTGCACTTTTGTGTTTATTCAGTCCAAGATAATTTGGCGCAAATAAGCTGTTTATCAGTGTGAAAATCAAGGTCAGAATATTGCGAGCTTGGCAATAGCATTACCATTTTTCAGACTGCTTATTATGTTTATCATTCATCATTGACAATAAATAGTTTGGCGAAAAGCTGTTACATTGATGGGACTAAAACCACAAATACAAAGAATTTATATTTAATATAAAAATCTTCCAATATAATGAATATATTTATGTTTATGGTAACAAACTGAAATAGTTGTTAACTTTGAGATAGAGAAGACTTAGCAAGTCTAACTTCACTATTGATAACCAAAATAAGAACAAGCAGAGGAAAGTTTTCACTGCCAAGTCCAAGTACCGCAGCCTACGACAAAAAATGATAGGTCAATTGAGATATTTAAATCAAATCAGTCACTGTACCATATAATATAGGCGAGCGGCAACCACCCCTAAAATGACATGGTAGTGACCAGATCACTTCTAATCGCTAAAAACCATGCTACTCTATGTTTTCGAGGGTGCTGAATGAAAATATGACGTTTGTTTTTTTCTAAAATTGCGGGAACATTGTTGAAATCTACAATTAAGTGAAAAATTCGAAACAAATTTTTTTGCGAATATCGAACTTCAACTCGCTACCATTTACGGAATAATCAATATTTTCCCATAAAAATTTAATCACAGATTCTTGAACTCATTTTCGAGGCAGTAAAACATAACCGAAATTTCCAAAGCAATTTCCAGCCGATCGGGAAATTTCGGAAAATTTCTTACTACTCTTTCTAACTTTCTGCATACTTTTGCAAAAGTTGAGCGTAAAAGTTTTTGTTTTTCAATTTGTACATATATAGTATCCAAGTGTAATATACAAAGGAGTTTTTCAGAAAATTTCGAATGTTTATTTGCAAAAATAAAAATTATACAGCGTCTTGAACCTCAGCGTTCTAGTCGCTCGACGCTTGCACTGGGCGCGTTTCTCTTGGATTTCATGCAGTGAGCGAATAATGATCTAAAATTTTCTATTAATATTTTTTTCATATATCAAAGGGCTCTAGCATTATCTGCAAACCAAAAAGATGTAGATTTAAAGATGATTTTGAGTTTTCCACTTACTGCACTACCTTCCTCTCTTTTTAAACCCGACGGCTGTAGAACTACTGAAAAATCTGATCTGATGCACGTTGTAGAAAACGAATTACAGTAATATATTGTGAAACAGTCTCCTTTATTAGAAGAACGAAGTATTGTAATTATTGATGGTATGGCCACACTACAAGCAAATCATTTGCTAATTTCAATTGCTTAGGATAAACAGTTTTGAAAAATATCATCGATTGTCTACGGATAGCCGATGAAGTCCATCTCGTTTTTGATATTATAATGTGCTTATATAAAAGATAATTCAGTGAAACATAGTATTGAGCTCACAGATACTAATAAACATGTATATTTAGCTGGTGGATTGAAACCACGAGAAAATTCATTTGTTATTGATACGAATGGCATGTGCAAAGTAGATCCTATGTATACTTGCAATCAAATAGATGCTGACACTCGTTTAATATGTGAAATGTGTTCAAAGTAAAATTAATGTTAAGCAAATTATTATTGTTAAGCCGCCAGACACAGATGTATTTTTATTGTTATTAAGTGATTATCAATATTGTCAAAATAAGCCACAGAAACTAACACCTGCCTTAACTTCATCACTTAGCTAAGCATGCATTAACTTGATGCGATACGACGTCATCACTGTTTTTTATCGGTAAGAAGACTGCATACGTAGCGTTAAAAAAGATGTCAGATGAAGAATTGAGTGATCTTGCCAATCTATGCAACGTTCCTGTTGAAAAGGCACTGATATTAACTCATTAAGATATAATTTAGCTTTATTGAAAAATTCATGTATTGATAAGTTATCACCTTCTAAGCCTGCATTAGAATTAAAGTATTGAAATGCATTTGGCAAATCAACTAATGAAATCAGGCAACATTTTCCACGATTTTGACAAAAAACTTGGAATAATATGGATGGTTGATTAACAAAGGGAATGTGTTACCTGATTTTTACAATGAATTATCAGCAATGGAATATTTACAAAATTTCTTCTGTTCTTGTGCTCAAAAATCTTCTTGCTGTACCGACGTGTGCCCTTGTGAAAAATCTAGTTTGGAATGCTGTGATTTATGTAGTTGCCGAGATTCATGTACTAATAACGTAAATGTAGTTTATGATGAATGTGCATAGTGAATAAATTTTCATATTTATACATTGTTTTCTACTATTATTTATTGTATCATGGTTCATCAAGAAAAATATTAAAAGAAAATTTCAGATTCCTTATCCGCTCACTGCATGAAATCCAAGAGAAACGCGCCCAGTGCAAGCGTCGAGCGACCAGAACGCTGGGGTTCCAGACGCTGTATAATTTTCATTTTTGCAAATTAACATTTGAAATTTTCTGAAAAACTTCGTTGTATATTACACCAGTAGAGTACATATGTAGGAATTGAAAATCAAAAACTTTATCACTCAACTTTTGCAAAAGTATGCACAAAGTCAGAAAGAGTAGTAAAAAATTTTCCGAAATTTCCCGATCGGTTGAAATTTCTTCGCTTTGGAAATTTCGGGTATGTTTTACTGCCTTGCAAATGAGTTCAAGAATGTGTGTGATTGAATTTTCATGAAAAAATATTGATTATTCCGTGAATGGCAGCGAGTTCGATATTCGCGAAAAATGTTTTTTCTAATTTTTCACTTAATTGTAAATTTTAACAATGTTCCCCCAATTTTAGAAAAAAACAAACGATTGTGTCCAGCACCCTTGAAAACATGAAGTAGCATGTTTTTTAGCGATTAGAAGTGATATGGTCACTTTTTCGTTTTCTAAACGACTTTTTGGGGGTGTGCCGCTCGCCTAATATGCTAGTCACAAAATTCACGGAAAATTTATTTTGTCGTCATTTTGGATGTAAATGTGATAAAAACCAAAAAGGGGTTGGTACCAAATTGATTTACACAATCCCATCTCTAAATCGAATGTGATTAGATACTCGTTGGATCATAAAGCACAGAGAGTAAAAATAACAGAGAAAAATCAAACATCATTTGATTCCATCCCATCTCTTGAGGGATTGAGCATGGGTGTAGTGTTTGGCTAGTTCCACAATTGTCGAAGTCGTTCAGTCCAGCCACTGCCCTGAAGGAATCGCTTTGGTTACAGAAATAGACCGACATTGAATAACCGAATAAATAAAATATTTAAATTCTTCGGCTGTTTAGTATTCATAGTTATTAGTTATTTAACCAACAAGTGTATTAATGAGAGCGCCACTAACAATCGAGATAATGTGAATGTTTGAGATTGTTAATTGCCCTATTAATACTCGTGTTAGTTACATAGCTTTTCCGTCGACTGTATCAGTTGTTTCGTTTTTCTCAATATTTAAAAACTAAAAATATTCATTTGTTTCATAGTAAGTACTGACAAAGGGGCCAAGCAGTCGGCTTCTAGCTACCGACTCAGGGGATTAGCAGAGAAGGACTAGCAAACCTTCGAGGATGCATATCCCAAGACCGTCAGTGTACCTTCACGTGGTGGCCCTGTTTATACAGAACACAGCGGATCGAACCAACCTAAATCCAAGGTGTGAGATACCGTGCCGAGGGATGAATGGCACTAGGGTCAAATAGTGTCACGAACGGTTCCTCTAGGGCAACGGGGGAAACCCTAGTAGTAACTTAGCCTTAACCCTGTGCAGGGGGCACCGCAGGGTTGGACACACCCCTTCCCCCCTACTCGTGGGACTTAAATGGAACCAGAAGAAAGAAAAAAACCAGACGACGGCGGGAAGTCTGAATCAGAGAGCATGCTCTCAGACGAAGACAGGACCATCGTCGGAAGCGAGAGTGACGCATCAGTGGGAACAGCCGGAACCACCGATACGATCACAAAACAGATCGCTGGGCTTGGAAAAGTCCAGCAAGAAAGGAAAACCTCGGGAGCCTTCAAAAGAAAGCAGACCAAGGCGAGGAAAATGGCGGAGGGAACATGGACGCAGGAGAAGCCCAAAAAGCAGGCTCCTAAAGAACATGAGCCCAAAACCAAAAAGGGGAAGAGAAACCGGTCGGAATCTCAGACCCCTCCGAAACCGCGACCGAGCAAAAAACCGAGGAGTGGACCCCCACAGACCGGTTCATACAGCGAGGTCGCCAAAGGAACACGGATGGCAATTATTGAGAAACGCCATCCGGAAATAACATTGAGTCAAGAGCAAGCGGACTTGGTTCAAGACAGACTGGTGAACGCGATTGATGCCGCCCCCTCAGGCAGTGGCACGAACTTGCAGTTCACCAGGACCACGTTCAGCGGAGGCGTCTTGTGGCTGACGTGCGCAAACCAGGAGACAGCTGACTGGCTCAGGGGTAGTGCAGGGGGCCTGGAGGGTCTATGGGAGGGGGCGGCTTTGACAGCAGTCGAAGCCAAGGACCTCCCTAGGCGACCCAGGGTCATAGTATTTATCCCTGGACCAGCAGATCAGGAGGAAAAAGTGCGAGGACGCTTGGGGAAGCAAAATGCCAACCTGAGGGTGAACGGCTGGCTCCTCCTGAGTCGAAAGGTTCAAGAAAAAGGCCAAATCCTGGCCTACTCCATCGACGAGGTCTCCCATGGGGCCTTGGTGGATAACCGGTTAAAAGCTTATTATAAGCTAAAGATGGTTACTTTCAGGGTCCTGAGGGGGGACTCGCCGAGTGGTGAAATTCAGGGTACTTCAGGGGAACCTCCATCACAGTAAAGGGGCTTCGGCGGAACTTACTGTGATAAGAGGGAAGTATGAAGTGGCCCTTCTTCAAGAACCCTGGATTAACAGAGGTAAGATTATGGGACTGAATGGCATTGGTGAGTTGATTTATGACAGAACCTCTGACTATCCAAGAACATGCATTATTGTTAAGAAAGGTATAAAAGCCCTTTCACTAACAAATTTTTGTTGTAGGGACCTAGCGGCGGTCCTCATCACACTGGGGCAAGGAAATGGGACTAGAGAAGCAACTCCCGCATCGGCCTATCTTCCTTACGATGACCCCAGACAACCACCAACCAGGGAAGTCGAAGAACTGGTCAAGTACTCCAGAAAGAAGGGTGTACAGCTGATCATTGCATGCGATCCCAACTCACACAATCTTAATTGGGGAAGCACCAACACCAACGAAAGAGGTGAGTCATTACTAGAATTTATTACGGCTAACAATTTGAACGTATTAAATGAAGGAAATAAACCAACTTTCGTTAACTCAAACAGAAAGGAGGTTATCGATATCACGATTGGCACTCATTACATAAGTAACTTCGTGAGTAATTGGCATGTGTCCGAGGAAGAAAGCTTTTCTGACCACAGACACATATACTTTCAAATTTCGGGAACCGAACCGAAAATAGAATACTATCGTAACCCGCGAAAAACGAACTGGGAAGCATATAATGCAGAACTAGTTAACAGTTTAGACCGAACGATGGTAAAAATTAAGAACACAACAGACCTAGAGATAGCAGCAGACCTAACACAGGAAGCAATTATCTCAGCGTTTGAAAACAACTGCCCAACGGTAAGGTAGAAATCCAACAGGAATGTGCCCTGGTGGACAAATGAACTTGCCGAAAAACGGAGACAGTTGAGGAAGAAGTTTAATAGAACTAAAGAAAATTCAGAAGAATGGACGGATTATAAGAGGGCCCTAACTGAATACAACAAACTGGTAAGGAAAGTCAAGAGAGACTCCTGGAGGAGGCACTGTGAGGAGATAGAACAGACTCATGAGTGTGCCAGACTGCAGAAGATTCTCTCCAAGGACCCTAATCAGACTATACACGCTATCAAAAAAGATAACGGACAATATACAGAAAATGGAAAAGAAACCTTGGAAGAGCTACTCAAGGTACACTTCCCTGGATCAATACCCACCATTCCACCGCAGAACTCTCCAGCGACAGAACTGGACAGACCACGATGGGCATCCAGGATAGACTGGCGAACAGCGAAGGCTGTGGTAGATGCGGAAAAGACAGAATGGGCTATTAACAGCTTCAAACCATATAAATCACCGGGACCAGACGGGATATATCCTATCCTACTCCAAAAAGTAGGAAGCACACTGCACAACAGGGTGAGTGAACTGCTCAGAGCCAGCTTAGCTCTGGGGCATATTCCAAGAACCTGGCAACGCATCAGAGCTACATTTATACCAAAACCTGGAAAATCTGGACAGGACACGGTTAAAGCTCTGAGACCAATCAGTCTTATGTCATTTTTGCTAAAGACTCTTGAGAAACTTCTCGACAGACATATTAGAGATGGTATATTGGCTACAAGACCAATACACCGAGATCAATATGCATACAGAGAGGGAAAATCAACCGAAACAGCATTACATCAACTCATAAAAAGGGCTGAATACGTGCTGGAAAACAAAGAGGTGCTGCTGGCAGCCTTTCTTGATATAGAAGGAGCTTTTGACAACACCTCCTATGAATCTATAGCCAAGGCGACGAGGAATTTAGGGATCGATGCCACGAGCTGCAGGTGGATAGACTGCATGCTCAGAAGCAGGCTCATAGAATCAACTCTGATGGGGGAAACAATGGCCGTATGTGCAACCAGGGGCTGTCCGCAGGGGGGAGTACTATCCCCGCTGCTGTGGAACCTGGTCATGGACGGGCTCATCAGAACCCTACACAGAGGAGGATTCGACACCATAGGATATGCAGACGACCTGGTTATCCTATCCCAAGGTAAATACAACAGTACAACCAGAGACAGACTCCAGATGGCTTTAAATGTAGTAACAGGCTGGACTGTAAAAGAAGGGCTACGTATTAGCCCTTCGAAAACACAGATAATTGCGTTCACCCGAAGAAGGAAAAGGGAAGGACTTGGCCCTTTGACGCTTCAAGGTGAACCAATACGACTGTCGGATGAAGTAAAATATCTTGGGGTTATTCTAGACCCAGGCTTAACTTGGAACCGACATCTCCAGCACGTGATCAAGAAAGCGGAGGTGACCTTCATGGTTGCCAGACGTACTTACGGCATTAAATGGGGACTAAGACCCAGCATGGTACACTGGCTATACAAAATGGTTGTCATTCCCAGGATCACATATGCATCTTTGGTATGGTGGCCAAAGACCAGACAATCCTCTGCTATGCTAAAACTAAGCAAGGTCCAAAGACTTGCATGCACTGGCATTACAGGGGCAATGAGGACTACTCCTATAGCGGCGCTGGAAACAATGCTAGACCTTCCTCCACTACATTATGTCATAATGTACGAAGCAAGGGCAGCACTAACCCGACTGGAAAAAGCACTAGACCATGATGTGGTACATGGGAGAGGACACACAGAGATAAGGCAGGTGGGTGATGACATTTTCAAAATGCCAACAGACCAAATGACTACCAAATATATCTTTCGCAAGAACTTCGAGATTGTCATCAAAGATCGAAAGGAGCTTGAGGAAGAGAACGCACCACCACTTAGTAGGGCGAATGAACTGATCTGGTATACAGACGGATCAAAAAATGAGCTCGGCACCGGAGCGGGGATATACAGCAAGACGAGCAAATATGAAGGAATCGTCTCGCTAGGAAAATACGCCTCTGTATTCCAAGCAGAGGTTTATGCAATACTTGCGTGTGCAAGGGCTAACAGCATGAGAGCCTACCACAACAGGCAGATCAGGATCTACAGCGACAGCCAAGCCGCCCTTAAAGCATTTCAGAGCTATAGGGTGACATCTCGGCTAGTATGGGAATGCGGCGAAGAACTTAGAAGACTGGCGACTCGGAACAGTGTAACACTGGAGTGGGTACCAGGTCATAAAGGAATCGCAGGCAATGAAAAAGCTGACGAACTCGCTAGAGTAGGATCGTCAACTCTGATGAACGGACCCGAACCTGCTGTGGGCATCTCCAGATGCTTAACGAGGTCATGGTTGAAAGGGTGGTTGAAAGAGCAACACAAGAAACACTGGAAGAATACGACTGGCCAAATACATGGGAAGAAATTCATAAAAGAACCATCAGAAAAAGTAGCGAAAGAACTGCTCTCAATGAGCAGGAACAAGCTGCGCACCATTACGGGGCTACTTACGGGACACTTTCCCACAAAGGAGCACCTAAACAAAATAGGGCTGTACAACGGAGACCTTACATGCAGAAGATGCAAAAAGGATACCGAAACAGCTCTGCATATACTATGCAACTGTGAGTCGCTGGACCACAGAAGGCAGAAACTGTATGGCAGAACCCAAATGACTCCAGAAGACTTCTACAATCAACCAGCAAAGAACCTGTATGAGCTAATACAGGGAACGGATTGGCTGAATAGGTTGTAGTCAGAACACTAGGAGTATCCACAATAAGCCCAGGAGGCTGAGGTGGTACCGGCGAAAGGACGGCTCCGGGTTTTCGTTTCTCTAAAATTCATTTTTGGATGTCTAAACACTAATAATTATTATAGTTTTGTGGAATAATAAAATGAAACGATAGGTAAGTCAAAAACTAGAAGTATTCTATACTAGAATTCCTTTTTTGAAGACGCTATTGTATGTTTGGTTGCCTACGAAATGTCAATATATAAGATGTGCGTTGGGTTGCCTGCAGAAAATCGTTGATTAATATATGTGAATCCTGCATTAATGGGGGTTCTTAATGTATGGTTTTGTCTAGTTTTGAGAACGTTACTATATGTTAATACACAGTCGACGGTAAAGTTATATTATTAAGCTTCATACTTTTGAAAGTTTTTCTTGTTGGTTTCCATGTCCTCGAGATTTTCTTTCAATAGATATTTAGCGGCTCCGTTTTTGGCCATTACATAATATTGGTATTTTTCTTCGGAGTTTAAGTCAAAATCGATACTTCCGAACGAATCATTCTCCTCTGATAATATATTTCTGCTTATAACAAATATTTTGTCATTTTTAAAATCCCAGGTGTTAGACATAAATGGTTTCAAAATTACATTGGCGATGTATATTTTTCTTTGGATTGTGAATAACCTAAAATATACAAAAGCGATATGAATGATCTTGGTACTTCGGTGCGGAAAAGTGCCATAGCGTGTACAGGGTGATCAGTGATCTCTTGGCGACTTTTATCATTAGTTTTTTTTTAAATATATACGACCAATATCTTATGATATATGGCCGCTCGCTACCTTCAACTGATTACCCTGTACTTTTTGCATTACTTTCCCGAAGGTTATCAAGAGAATTAAGAAAAAAGCCTGCTTTGCGTTAAAATTTTTTGTAGAAAAGCGTGTTTTGCATAGTGGTTGTAGAAAATAGTAGTTATTTCTTTTGATAAATACCATTTTAAACTTACATAGGCTTCTTTCCGATCAGTCTTAAGCCAATGTCGATGAAAAATGCAGGCAGCATGTGAAAAAGTAAAACATTTACGTAATAATACCATAAACATTTGGTTATAGGAAAATTTGGATACCATAATGTATTAGAAAATGGAAAAGCTGTTATGACTCGTTTCCCTACATCTGTTACTTCCTGTAAACTAATCCTAGTACGGTTTCCCTGACATATGTTGATAGCTTCGGTCATTTCTGTATTTCTGAAAAGAAAAATTATTAAGACTATATGAAAAATTTTTAATTGATCTGAAACACATTAGCAGCATTGAGCGATTTTTGGTTCTAATAGTTTATGGCGTGACCGTCACCTGACCTAGTATAACCAATACCGCTCACCTACTATCATCGTCTTCCATAGAACTAAAGATGCTTAGTTATGTGCCATCGCCTACAGAAGAAATTAGTGTAGTTAGGCTCAGCAGGTATATTCTTCAGGAATCAGGAAACCCATCTATCGGTTGTACATGGAAGAGGAGGAAACAGCCTCTCACATTATATTGGAATGGAAATCATTGTCACATTGGAAATAAAGACTCCTAGGTCTAGAGTATCCAATGAGAAATTTCTCCAAGCAAAAGCCAGTGAAACAACTGTTACGCATTATAAGGGCCTAGCATAAACGGCACAACCAAGATAACAAACAGCCTGAAAAATGATGTGCCAAGGTCTCTTAGCCTCTGACTAATGGTGCTGAACTAATCAATTCATCGATAATCAACGGATGAAATGCAGTTAGGGTCATATTGTTGGGAAACTATATCCTCAACAATATCGTGGTTCACCTGCTTCAGGTGATAAAAATATACTTGTAGAACGGTTGGTTGTCATTGCCAACAGGCTGCGACTTCGAAATAGCCACTCCAGCCTTTTGGACAACATGTTTCCCAAACTCTGATACTCTTGTGAAATTACTACTGATAATATTTTCTGTCATTTTTAAGAAATCGATATATGTATTTGAGACAAATTATAATTATCAATAATCACATACCATTCTACAAGTATATTTTCATTACCAGAAACACGACACGAAACGAAGCATAACATACGAGCGTTCCAAACCCCGATCCTACTTTAAACTTGGGCCAAGTTCTCTCCGGGTAGATAATTTTTCATACATTCCATTTTCATTAGCTTCGCTTACGGTTGCTGTCATTTGGAAAATTATAGTATACAGAGTCTCCCACAACGATTAAGACAAGTATTTTATCAGAATTGGGCAGTAAGATAATTATAATTTTGGGGTTTTGGGGGTGTTACTTTGAATTTGGAAAATAGGTTAAATTCGCTTCTGATTTTTTAAAATTCGCTCTGGTCAATAAAAAAGGGAAATTTATGTTTTTAAAAAAAGCTCAACTCTATTTTCATAACACTTTCGAATACTTTCCACCGTTTGGAGAAATGTTTGGTAAATTTGTACGTGAAGTATTGAGGTTCGATTCCCCGCTGTGATGTTTTCAGAATTTGAAAGTGTTATACCTACTAATGTTTCGAACATAATAATACATTTTTTCATTCAACCAGAGGGAATTTGAGAAAAAAGAGTGCACTCGAACTTATTTTTCAACGACCTTCCCAAGACCTTCTTAGTTAAACGGTCACTGTCTTTGAAAAATATTTTTCAAAACTTAAAAAGCATTAAAATAATTATTATTCTGCGATATATACAAATATTAATGTTCAGGTATTATTAGCCCAATGGGGATATCCTGAATATATTTTTCTCATTAATTTTCATTCAGTTAAGTCTAAAAAGCTATATTCCATCAGCCAGACAAATTGTAATGACCAAGCACTTTCCCAGAGTCACGAAATAGTCTGTGAAACAAAACCAATGGTTTAATCTATTAAAAAATAGTCTAATGTCTAATAGCTCTGGGATTTTGGAATATTGAAACATTTTCACATTTATATTTTGTTAAATAATTATGAATTCAGAATATTTTCAAGTGCTAATAATGACCAAGCAGTTATCAAAGAAGCAATGAGGAAATCTACATATATTGTAGGGAATTATACTCACATTTTACCCTGAAAATCTCTCGATCCTGCTATAAGTAGTTTGATTACTATATCCACTGGTATGTAATCTGTATATGAATCTGAGTCACCATATACAATCCTAAGTATACCTGAAATGGAGAAAGTTATTTTAGCTGCTTAAGCTGGCCAACCTATTTATAGAAGCATTAAGTAGCGTCATTGAATACATAAAAAGGCAAAGTTGGGAGTTCTCAGGAAGAGCTCGGATTTTCGATGGGAAATTGGGACTGGTGCATTAGAGGAAGTAATGAACTACTTTTTAAAAACGGTATTAGGTGTATTCTCATGATATATGGTGCTAAATCTTAATGAACTCCAACAAAAACGTAAGCTTAAGCTTCAAAAGATAAAAGTGTACAACTTCAATCATCATCAAAAGAAGGTATGAACTGTGGAAGTTATCCCATAATTTACGCCGCATTTAAATTGGATAGAACATCATTTTTTTCATATTTTTTTCAACACAATTATGAATATATATTATCAGTTATAATATCATAAGAGCATAGACAATATTGGATTATTCACCGAGTCACTTGGCGAAACATCAAGAGAGCGCAGCTCGAGTGGTTTTTCGCGAAATACTTCGATTGAAGAGGTAAATAGTCGAAAAATATTGTCTATGCTCGAGTTGGTATTCCTTACGATTATATAACGGATGATATTCTAATTTTTTTATTGAGTAATATAAGTATTTTGAAGAATTAACTGACATATTATTGAGCTTCCCCGGTACTATGGAAAAGATCACAATATGGCAGGCAATCACATCGTCAAGGGGTATATTCACTTGTTAATACGTGGTAACTGGGGGAAATGGTATTGGTTCATTAGGACATGAGTTATATAATCTGCGTTGTCGGGTTATCATAAGTTTTAATCCAGGTTTTCATATGATTTATCATAGGAATTGTTATTATAATCAATATACACCTTAATACACAATAGTATATTATCAAACGAGCAATTTATGATAGCCATTATTCACGATGGGTGACGTTTGTGTCACGAGCCGCAGGCGAGGGGCGCAAGTCACCCGAGTGAATATTGGCCATAAATTGCGAGTAGAATACTCTACTTTGTCCACGACACTCAATGACTTTATTGAATAAAAGTCAGTAACGATTTGGTATTACTAGCCACAAAATGTTGTGGAAGCTACATAAAATAATTTGACATATATAGAGATGGGCGATACTGTGTAAAGTATCAATACAACGTACCGTAATAAATATATTATTTTAAAATACTTAATATTAGAAAATATGGTTATGAAAAGTATCAAAAAAAAATTACAATATTTTATCGATATGATATATTTCAGAAACAAATTTCCTGAACAAAATACACAGATTTAATAGTTTATTTCATATTGTAGCCCCATCTCTAGTCGTGAATTATGAACCATAATACACGACAGTAGATATATGGATACCATATACCTTTTGTTAGGTTATTGACAAAATCTCAAGACTGAGTTACACATGTTTTGTTAAAAAAATAATAACAAAAAAAGTAACACCAATAAAGTCTTATCAATAACATGAAGTGAGCAATGAGCAAGTGAGCAAAAAGCGCTATTCTCAATAAAACCATTTCTGAATCACTGGTTTGCATTTCCTCATATATTCAGTATTTCATACAAATAGTGTGTCAACGTTACAAGCCCGATATGTAACAAATCACGGATAAGGTTGAACATTGTCATCCAAACCTGTGGACCCAGATTTTATTGTTAAAACCTACAGATTTGGAGAGTCTGATAGATAAACAACAAAGAAAGGAGAAATTTGGTCTGAAGAATTGATAATTAGGTTTTTGTAAGAGGCAGATTGCAGGCTGCTTAAGAAGGCTGTATTAATTTGTGGTATTTTTAGCTGACTGTGGATGATTTTGGAAGTACCAGTACCAGAGCTTTGGTTACATTGGAGTTTACCAAAACAAAAATCAGGATATTTGTTTTTCCAAAGGAAGGACTTCCTTTTGATGCTTATGGCTTATACCAAAAATACGTAGACAAAAAAAATTTGAATTATTTGGTCATGAATGTAATGGGCATAGTTAAAAAAAATTCATATTCCACAATCTATTTTATCCTAATATATGAATTGAAAGATATAAATATGCTGCTTCCAAACGCAAAATTACAAAATTTCATGTATAGTGAACAAGAAATAAATGTGAATTCGCTCCCCAAAATACTGTTCATTTGTATCAAAATAAATTAAGAATACCTACCACATCCTCCAGCTACAAGTAATCCAACTGGCCCATTGAAATTATCGTTCCAACCAACAATGGGCTCTTCGATAATGGAAATAACTGAAAAAGGATTAAGCAGATGTTTAATTTTGACAAAGAGCTTCAATAGCTTCAATGTTGTTCCACAATATTTCATTTTATTTTTTAATACAAAATAACTGATATGATATTAGATATTTTTTCAATCTTTCAAGTTGATTCTGCTGATAAAATTGCATTCTCAGAAAAAAAAGTTATCTAATTTTGAAAAGATGACCATTCAATCAAAATTGAGTGAAGTCTTGTTATACTACCACTAAATGTGCAAACGAGCCTTGACCAAGACAAACTCAAGCCAAGGTTTCGGCACTGAGGCCACTGGCGGGCCTATTGTGCCACTCCTGCTACCTAGACATCTATGAAGCGGAGCCCTTCAATAAAAGCCACAACCTTTTTCAGTGGATGCCTGCTTGTGTCTCCAGGGGCCATAATAGGGACTTCGAAGATTCGCTCGCGTAGTACAGCCCAGTGTGGACACTCTAAGAGAACATGGAATGACGTTCTGTCAGTCATGCCGCAAACCCTACATAGGAAACTTTCCTCTACTCCTGGGTTGTAGGGGTGTTTTCTCATACAGCAGTGCCCTGTTAGGAGTCCTGCTATCTTCCTCAGCCTACTGCTTGGTAATTCAGTAGCTGCCCTAGCGTGTTTATCAGGCCATCCCTTCAGTAGAAGTTTGGATTGTCTAGGACCCTGCAGAGCATTCCAATGAGTGAGGTGCTGATACTTTAGCCACTTCTTCGTCTCCTTGCGTATTTTTTGTTTTGTTAGACCCAGAATCGGGCCCGGCCGTAGGAAGGAGCTGCTGCCTCTTCCGCAGTCTTGTTATAAGTGTCAACAGTCGTTTTCATGTCCACGAAAATGGCTAAAAATTCCAATAACGGTGGTATAAGTTGATCAATAATTAAATGCAAAAGATTATACAATTTTCCTTTGTGAAAGAAGAACTAAAAACAAAAAGAAATAAATTTCACTACATCGGCGATTCGAACTGCCATACTTCAGGTTTAATTTTTAAATTTCCCGTGCCCTTAACTGCTTGCTATTTCCTAAGTGGTTAAAAGTATTCGAAAGTGGTATGAATATAAAGTTCGAATTTTTTAAACATAACCACCTATCCATTTTTCCATTGAATCAGAACAAATTAGAAAAAAAATTAAAAATGCATTTGTACCCTTCCAAATCTGTTATTTTTCATGAACGCTTTTTTGAAAAAAGTTAGCACGCTGTTGACAGCTTTGTACAGAAGCTTTGTACAGAAATCCTTTTGTCGCACAGTTTTTACAGAATTGCACAAAACAAGTTGATGTTGAGGTAAAAATTTTCTAAAAAACAATCCTGGCGATTGAAGGAAAGCTGAGAGAATATAATCTTCATAATGTAGTGATATTCAAATGAATTGTGTTTCAAGTCTATTTCTAAGAATATTTTTATATTGAAAGTACCTAATAAGAATGTCATTTAGAAAATAGTGTGAAATTCACAGATAACATGTAATACCTGCTGTAATCTTTTCGTAACGAACACAGAACAAGTTTGACATCTCGGCTTAGACTTTTTCGGGGGAGCAATTTAATTTCAAAGGCTGGAGTATCATAATGATGAGCTATAATATTTTCTGAGACATTTTATGTTGTGAATGTAATAAACTTTCCACAAGAAAAACACAAAAAAATTGAAGGGTCCAAAGTGTGGTGCTACCTACCTACAAAAACCTAAGAAAAGAGAGGAAAGTTGTAGTACAACCTGCTATTATGAATTCTCGATAAAAAAAATAAGCTATCTCTCATACATTTTTCGTGTGCACTTCTGTACAAGGCAAGTTAGATTAGATCGACCTATTTTTGACCAAATGCAGTTATTATTTATGACCGATATTACATATATGTACTCTATGTGGTTCCAGTTGTTCTCATACTCACCAACAGATGGTCGCATTATGACAACTGGTATTTTTCCTCGACACAACTCATCCACAGCATTTTCTGCCAAGGATTTAGCGAATGTATAAGTATTGGGCATCGGTCTAATGTATTTTTCTGTCAGGACAGACAACAAATATTCATCACATTGTTCAGCTATCTCAATGGCTTCTTTCCAATTGGCATGTGCTGGATAACACTTTTCCTCTATAACAGGTTTATCAGCGTTACAATAAGTTGTGGATACGTGAACAAAAATTGATATATTCTTCAAATCCAATGCCAGCTTAGCAATTTCTCTCGTTCCTCTCACGTTTATGAAAATGGCATCTTTAAGGAAATCGTCGAATCGCACTGACGCTGCTGTATGGAATATTACATTAACGTTATCCACCAACATCTGTCGATCTGCTTCACTGAGACCTGGAAACATATTAAGTCATAGTGAAATTCGGAATTTTATTGACATAATTACAAATGAACACAGCACCCATTCAAAAAACGAAGATGTCACTGACACAATTTGAACTACCATCAGAAAATGAAAGCCCAGCAGACTTCAATCATTGAAATTTCCAGGTACAGATGGTACTCATCCCATTTAACTACAAATGGGAATGGACATGTTAATCCCACATGTAGATTAGATTGGAATTGGAGTAGCTCTTTGTCCTACCCAATGCGACCTTTGCAGATCTATTGTGGTCCTTCGTATATTCAGAGCTCGATAACCAGCTTCTTTTTATTCGACTTGATAGCCTGATTACCGCCTCCTGTACGTAGCTCTCTGCTCACAAAGTACGTGCTTCGTTTGGCAGGGTCTCTCTCTTGCCGTTGGACCTGAATTATCATTCACCAAATAAACTAATCGGTTTTGTTAAGAAGCTGAATTTGTTTGGTAAAATCTGAATGCGTGTGAGCCACAATAGACTCTTGCGAGTCGCAGTGGAGGGCCTTTCAGATCCACTCCTTACCATACACCTAACCTAACCTTATACAAAAGGTTTAAGTTATTTAACAACTTTTGTATCATTATTATGGAGATCATTATACATCATCATTTGGCAAAAGTCCGGGACCGTTCAAATATTGAAGAAAATCTATTAGTTTTCGGAAAATATTTCATACCACAAATTTTACTCCAACCTAAACTCAATATAATTTTGAATATGTTATTTCTTGTATCACCCTATGTAATTCCTGTAGTGTGGTGTCAATTGAAAATCCGAAGATCCGAAGAAATCTTTTTTCCCATTCTACTGAATTTAATTCCGTAGGTGATAAGCATTGACCATCTTATCGACACCGACTCGCTCTCCATCTCTTTTGGTCCCGCGATGATCAATGGAAGTAAGTACCTCCATTACTGATACAGTGCTTGCAGTGTAATGCGGATAAAATTCAATTTTCCTCTTGAAAAAAATATGCCAAAACAATTGACCAGCCGCTTCAAAAAACTTGCGGCTTCATTTATCAATTATTTTAAATAAGAACTCCGTAACAATAGACCATTGCTACCTTTAACCTTTAAGAAAGGCTAGTCGTCAGAGACAACGTAGGTATTCAATGATATTCCAATATGTACATATACAGAAGCATGAAATGGAAAACGGAACATAGGAATTCAATGTATTTATTCTTCGATCTAAATAGTCCACCACAAAAATTTTCTATAAATGTACTCCAATAAATATCAAGTATCTAGCTGAACAGCTGGATTCAGAACTAATGTAAGAAATCCCGCCTCTTCTTCTTCCAATATTTCTGATAGTTATGTGCTTAAGCGATTTAATAATGAAGTATCTTGTGTAGTTTGAATGCTTTCTGAAAGGTGTTCATTCAAATTTCTCTGAAAATTTATTTGGGCTCGAACAGTCAGTACTCTGGATACTCGAACTGCTGTATAGTGAATGTCTGAACTAATCAAGGACCGCCCACAGAGACAGACTACGGAGTAGTGAGAATTGTAAGATGTTGTAGGCGTCCAAATGAACGATTAGAATAATCGTGTGCTTAATCTGTTGAAGCTTTATATTGGTCGACTAGTTCAAAAGCAGTTCAGATACAATGCTTGAAATTCATATGTTCCATTCCTCATTGCATGTATCTGAATACGTAACAATTATTGGAGGATAGTACACTCAATTCATTCGAATTGAGGTTGAAGCTAGGCGCAAAGCTCATCTACTTGAAGTATATTTTATAATTCAGTTGGAACAAAATGTTCATGTTCATGTACGTACCCAAATTTATTTCTTGGACATCGCCTCTAACTGGAATAATTTTGTTTAGAGCGCCTGGATTTTCATTCCTGAGAATATCGAATAACTGAAAAATAGTTGCTCTGTATCAATGTTTATTTTATTGGTTCACAATGTTAATAATTCGACTTTGGATATTATATCTTGCCTCATGCTACGCAGATATAGTTCATATAATACCATTCTTAGGGTGCTTCATCGTTTATTTTATGTGCTATTTTGACATATATCTTACCTCAAATTTGATAAATAATATCATAAGGATCGTATCCAGCCAAATTCGAAGAGACTATTAAATGTATAATAATCAGCTTCTTTTTCAACTGAAAATACTTGGGAACTTTCAAAATGCTGATGTTTTCCGTGTGTATTTGGACATATTTTTGTGTTTTCCAAATAAATATAACAATAAAATTAATTATGGCTGTTTGCACCAATAGAAGCATAAGCTTAGAATAGCTATGACTAGTTTAAAATTTAAGGATCGCTTGGTTAAAGTTCAGTTGCACCAATTTATTTGCTCTGCTTCTTAGCTAAGTGTTTGATACATTTGTCAACCTCGCTATTCAAGAAACACACAAATTGACATAATATAAATCAAAACACAAGAATATTAGGTAAGAAATCTCCACTTTGAGGATAAGTGGAGTATAAGCGAGCCATTCTCTGAGCTTAGCTAGGTACACCTTAAAATGACAAGTTGCTCATGGTGCAAACCAAAACTTTCTCAAAGCATCACTTAACTTTAAGTCGACTTGAATATCAATGGGTGCAAACGGCGATTATTCACTTATCATAAGTAATAATTGACCGTAAACCACAGATTAGGCACACCAAGAAGGATAAAATTAACTCTAAATACTCATTTTTTTTGAAACCACCCCTGTAAAATACGCATTTTTCAACTTCAGAACGGTATTAGTTAACGGTTCCAATTTTTTACTATGCAAAATGTTCAAATCCTAATTTTTGTTCACTATGCTGCAATTTTTAAACTTTTTTTATAGTCTACGTAAAAAATTAACTGGAATACAACTTTTTTCAAATTCATATTGTGACAACTTTGTCGTTAATGAAATTTTTATAGATTTGTGATTATTCTGAATCCAGTGGTGTAGTCATATTTGAGAAAAAGAGTTCCTGATTCACTCAAGTCTTTTTTGACAAAATGAAATTAACATAAATGGCCTTGGGAAGGGTAATTAAGCTATGAAAATTTGTACCAAAATTATGTTATACCAATACTAAATCCAATAAAAAAAATAATGGAAATTAGTTGGAAAATGCAGATTTTACAGTGGTGCAGATAAGAAAAACTTACGCTCAATTCCTTTATCAATTTTATTCGCTGTTCAATGGACAATCCTTTTTTCTCTCTAATCAATATGTATATATTATTTATTTCCGGACATGATCTCAATAATTTTTCTATAAGAACTTTTCCCAAAAATCCAGTTCCACCAGTAATGAAAACGTTTTTACCTGCGTAAAACTCCTTAATCAGCATGGTTCACGGATAAAAAAAATCACTTTGAAATGTTAAATACGAACTACCTTATTTTCTTGAGAATCATTAATTCTTGTTTCATTAATAATTCATTCATATCATTAGAGAACTTGACCTCAAGTAACACTACAGAAACAATACACTAAACAAAGAATAAAGTTCAGACTTTGAATAATGAATTTCCGATTAAGGTCGAGTAGGCGAATTTATGAGAAGTCAACTTTGTAATATTGAACATTTCAGATCAACAATTTCCAAAAACACATATGTGCCATAGAAGTTGGAGATAATTGTACCAGTTGCAATGGTTTGCACACGTTTTAGTTGTGCCTGAAGGTGATTCAGCTAGAAAGTGTGTCAATTATACTCAATTTACAGCAAAATTTCCAATTCCATATACAAAATAGATACTGGTCACAGAAAATCGGAGTCAAGCCTTTTCCATGTGACAAAACCCGGTTATCGACAATGATCCCAATGTTTTTGTACTTTGATGGGTTTTTGCAAACAATAATAACAATACAAGAAGGTATTGGTTCTAACCTATGCATATTGGGAAAAAGGATATAATAAAGCACTGATAATAATTTGGAAAATGTAGCAATTATTGTATAAAAAATATTCATAAACGATTCAAAACATTTAAAATACACTGTATTTATTTATTACTAATAGTAGTAGTGGTAAATGAAGAGAGAATAATAAGGTATTATTGGGATAATATAGGAAACAGTATAGCTACTTATGTCTTTCAAAAACCAAAAATTTTCAAAATAAATCAAAGAAATGTTTTTTAAAATAAATACCCTACTATACAATAATTTCATTTTATTCATTTTTTATTCAATTTATGTGCTCGGCAACTATGGCCACTTGCACAGGACGATTATAGAAAACAGTAATTAATACAGAAAGTTACAAAACATAGTTTAAAGTTTATGATACAGTGATATATTTTTTAAGAAATTCAGTGTTGTCTCCATTTGTTTTGGGTCCCCTAGGATGTTTTTCAGCTGGGATTTGAGATTATGTTGTCGCCTTCTTGTGCTTAATTGGCGACAATCAACCAGAATGTGTTTTATAGTAAGTGTGCACTGGCAGCTTTGACAGGAAGGTCAGTTGCTAGAGCTCATTAAGTAGCTGTGCGTGAGTTGGTGTGGCCTATTCGAAGTCTCCGTATTATTGATCTTTCTTGTCTAGAGAGTTCAGTGGGTTCAGTAAACAGAGGTGTGTTGAGAATAGGCTGGATGGATACTAGGGAAGTCTTGGTTTGCCACGTATGTCTAGCGGTTTTTTTTGCTTCTGCCTTAACATCCTTGCAAATTTGGATATGAAAAGTAATGGTGGCAGTAGTTGAAGCTGTTTTTTCATGCTGATCAACCAGTTCATTTCCAGGTATACCAATGTGTGAGGGTATCCATATAATGGTGACTGTGGTGTTTAGGGAATAAATATGGTGATAAGAATGATGGATTTCTTGGACAATGGGATGTTCAGTAAATAATTCTTGGATAGATAGGATAGACGCTAGAGTCTTGTACAGATGGCAACTTTTTTATTGGAATGGTTGATGTGCTTAAAAGCTTGTAGAATACTGTACAATTCTCCAGTATGCACACTGCACAAAGAAGGGATTAGGGAAGTGCTGATGAGATTTTTTGCTGTGGTAACTGAGCAGCAAACGCCTGTATCACTTTTGGAAGCGTTATTCTAACTTCTGACAAGAATGACAGTTTGGGTCTACCGTTCAAAACATAAGATTTTGCATGTTTTTTATCATTGCGAACATCTATATTGCTTTATTAAAATAATGAATACACCCCCGAAGCGTATATCTTTAAACTTTTTAGCTGAATACTCAACATATCGGTGGCCAATAATTCTAAGAACTCTTGGCATGTCACCATTTCATTCATGTTATTCATTCACTAGTTATGTCAAATGTCAGTTATATTTATTTTTCTTGATATTCGTTCAATTGTGTATGTCCATTTTCGATCAGATTTTTGTATCATTTCTAATTAGCTGTTTTTCTAATCCTCTAATTACTTTTTTCACTTCCACACTGTATAGTATGACATATAAGGTGAATGAGAATTGGAAAAGGAAACAAAAAATGTCAAATATACAGAGTGTCCCATTTAGAACAACATAAGTTTGCATTATATTCCCTCAGTAAGTCTCTTTAAGAAAAAAATTCTGTGTTCACTAAACTCTTTCATATCATATCTATCAAAAGTTTCCATAACGTTTTTTTTTATATTTTTCACAACTAAGAAGTTATAATACCTTGTAGTTTTCGTCAGTTTTCAATAATCGCCCTGTATATTCCAACTGCAGGGAGTAACTGAAGGTTTAATAAGGCTATCGTTACTTTTACAAAAAAATCTATCTCTTCTAGCTTACGACTAACCCTGCAAAACACACCGAGTAAAAAGATACTTAAAATATCTTGTTTTAACGCATTCGTCAGTCCAATATACCTAAAGTGGATATTTCTCGGGGTAATTTTTATCAAAGCGTTATCTCTTTGCCGAGAAAATAAGCCTGACTTGTTTATGGAAAATTTTTTCCGGAAAATTTAATAACGGACCTCCCTCAAAGATATTTCAGCAACTTCAAAAGCACTTGTATGAATAAACCACTGTGTTGTCAACGATGGAATAAATTGCATTTTATTCTAATACAATTATCCGAATACTACAATGGGAATCGGGAGGTTGAATTACTATCAACATTTGTGGGAGAAGAATAAACGATAAGTCTAGATTGAAATGTTGCGTTACTTTCTCGGCCGGGAATAGATGCAGAAATATTGAATTTTTTTTTTCTTCATTATTGTTTTTTAAATTCCATTTCGCAATTTATTATCTCCCAGTTTACAAAGCCGCTTCTGGCATATTACCGGTTTCCGTTGTTTCTCCCTTATAACATTTTTTTTCTGGAAGATTTATCACCAAGATTTATCCGTAATTTTTACCTGGAAAATAGGAGGATAATAGCTTATAAAATAACGAAATAGGTTAATATTTCATGGTAAATTCTGCGGGAAAGTATTTGTAGCAAGTCGTTTGTGGATAACGTCTAATGACGGTTTGAAATCCATCACAATCCAATCATCGTTACGAAAATCCTAATGCTGTAAGCAAAATTGGAAATACGTAAATTTTCTAGAATTAAGGAGATCGATGAATGATAATATGTAAATTATATCGGGTTTTCACAGTTTCGTGAGTTTCGTTAATTTTTATTGAAAATCAAAGGGATATTGTCTTTGTTGTCATGGAGGTGACAGTGGTCATCAGTATCAGTACTATTGTCGTTTTGAACTTCGTTAACTGTACCTGATAATATAGAAAATAGCATATTAGACTCCGGAGTAGGGAGAGTTTCATTGCTGTCGAGAAATTAGTTAGTTAACAGAGACGAGAAGATCTATTATCTAGCTTCCATCTCGGCTTAGCAGCCAAAGAATACAAGAAGCACGAGAGAGCTCAACGGAGTTGATAGTTTAGTCATGCTAAAGCGTTTCCTGCTTAACAAACAACTGTTTTCCGCCTACCAGATAATCCCAAAAATGGAAAAATATGAAAAAATGTAATTTTAAATTACAACATTCAATAAGATTGAAGTTAAACATCCAAAATTTATATGTTACCGGAGAATTGTATACTTCTTCCTTTAATAACACATCCAATTACATATAACAGGCGTTTTCCTGGTGAAAGAACTTCGCTTATAGAAAACCTTTTCGTCGAAAAGGGCCTGTGCTAAGTAATCCATTATGTAAACTTCACTGGCACTCTTATGAACAGAAAATATATTTTTTTTTATATCACTTGGTTACCACCATAATTGCTTTGCCTTTGGTGTTGAGCTCTGAAAAAATTGCAAAGAAGTTTAAATTAGACTTCAAGAAAATTGGATTTCGTATAAACAACCAATCAGTCTTGAGTGGGTACATTCAATTATGCAACGAAAAGAAGATAAGACGAACTAAAAAAACTTTTTGGCTTAATTTATGATAATTTTAACTAAATTCTTGATAAAAAGCGCATCAAGCTCTTAAGACAATAAAGATAAGAAAACACACATAGGAAATAGTTTGTATTTGGTGATTATGAAAAATCAAAGATGGAATAATGACATCAAAGGCAAACCTGGCCTCGCCTGTTATTCGCCTCGCTCGCTTCTCTCGCTCGTCTCATAGTTTCAGACTCGTCCGATAAAGAATCACTTTACTGCCTTGGTACATAAATAACTATTATTTAAAAAACGATAAAAAACAAAATTTTATTAAGAATTAAAAAAAGGAGATATTGTGCTAGCTCCGAACCCGGGCCAACCGCTTCTATATCTGCGCTATAGCAGACTCCGACTGCAATTGTCAAATCCAAATACTTCAATACAGTTTTTTTTAAATTTTATTTAATGGCAATATTGTCAGAAATGTATATGTCAGCAAAGTATGAATTCAGCCTCGGCAGTCAATCTACTACTTTGCTGCCTAGTTAAACAAATAACTATTTTCTCTGATTGTTCATAATAATATAGGAGGATACTGTATTTGCAAATTATTACAATTCCCACAATCTCTTCATTTTGGTTGGTTGCTATGGAAATGTATAATCACAGGCAGCAAAGTAATCACTTTGCTGCATAGGTGAATAATAATGCGTTTTCAAATTTTTTACCACCATTCGTTACGCAGCCGTAACGTATACGCTTAGAAGCGAATGAGCGACGTGGCAGCACAGCAAAACGTGAGCTGGTTTAGTTACTCTAGCCGTAAAAAGGAAAGAACTAAAGAAATTATGGAGAATCATGTCATCTGACATTAATGACAATCAAATTAATCGTTTTTGTTCGCAGTTTAATAATTATAGTTGATAAATATGTCCACAGAAGATGGAGAGATCTGTATCTGTAGAGTAGGGAGGGTGAATGTGAGCTCACAGCACTTAGGACACATGTGAACCATTGTACATCCTCCCAAGGAGTTGTCCTCCTAGGTCATCGTCCATCCTGTCCTTCTCAGGAAGGTGGACAGGTCACTAGGAGACATCTCTTTTATATCGGCAGGTGTAGGCCAAGACTCGCCGAAGACACACTCTCTTATTGACGATAACTCCGGACACTCGCATAAAATATGCCTGACAGTTTTATCTTCCTGTTCACACATTCTGCTTAGAGGTGTGTCCACTAACCCCATAGTATGGAGGTGTTTCCTCAGTTGACAGTGGCCAGTCAAAAATCCCACTGTTATACGTAGGTTTTTCCTTGTCATCGCCAGATATTTCTCCGTCGCCAGCTTCCCAGGATCGCTAGATGGTGATATCAGAGGCACATATATTTTCGAGAAGCAAAAAAAAAGTTTTAAATGATTACGGTTACTTTGATCGCAATTGTAATTTATTTTTTTCATACGATAATTATCAGCGTGTCTAGAAGCGTCGTCGATTGTCCGCTCTTGAAATTCAAAACGGTTTTAAAAAGAGCAACAAAACGTTTATTTCCGATTTCTATAAAAACAAAGTTACGTGGACCAAAAACGGCCGAGAACACCGCTTAAAATGACCGAGCGATGGAAAGTAACGAAGTAAAGAGGTAGCAGGGATTGAGTAGAGGCATACTATATAGATATTGTAACGTTTATTTTAATTTATATTTACAACTACTCAATTTATATTTACAGATTTATATGTACGGTACTTAATTTACTAATTTATATTAAACACTAAACTAACGAACTACACTAATTTATATGAACGTCACTGAACCACTTTATCGATCGCTTTTCTTCAGTATAAGCACTAGTCCATCTATGTGACTATGTCTCAACTATCTGATGACTGTTGACTGTTCACTTAGCCCTGTGCGGCGATGCTTATATTTATATGGCAAAGGTAGATCTCTGGAATACTCTCGATGTTCTCTGGCCACCGGTGTCTATGGAGGGGATGGCAGTCTGAACTCTCGAAATCTCTGGAATGTTTTCGGCTAGTGGCTTGAAGAGACGCAGGGCTGAGGGGACGCAGGGCAGGTAGTCTCGAAAATTCTCGATTACGGTCATAGTCGTCTCACGCGGGAATTTCACTGGGACACTCGCGTAACATTGCCCCCTCCTTAAGAGACAGTTCCTCCTGGAACTAAATAGGAAACTGAGACGAGATGACTGTATCGGCAACTGGTTCCCTTGTTACATTTTCCAGTTGCATGGAAGTAACATGCGACCGTCTTCTCCGTTGACTGTGCCTCCTGGGAATGACCGCAGACAAGTACCTGCACTTCGGTGTCTCGGAAGATTACTTCTACCATGTTACGGATTATTCGCCAATCTAAATGCCTACATTCAATCTTGGGCATGGCTAGCCTATGCACGTTCAATCCAAGCACATGCTCCCTCAAGCTAAGTAAAGTTTCCCAGACATTCTCGTACGTTGGTCTTTCGTCGAAGGTTTTTCTCGTCACTAGGTGGAAATTGTAACGGGTGCCATCTTGTACCTTCAAAGCTTTACCTGGTACTGGTAACTGGTTTTTTAAACTTCTTGCGCCACTCTTCTTTATTAACAGAGATGGCAATCCACGTGCATCGGTTATGCTGGCAGGGATGTTTATTGCCAGTGAGTATTCCTCCGGTACGGTGAGCAGATCTTGTCGTTTCTCTGTGGTGACGCCGTATCTTACTTTTCCGGTACCACCATAAGCACCCATGAACTCTACAAAAGCAGGATCGGCTACTTCTTGGAGTTGTCTTATTTCCTCATCGTGGTCACCCTCGAATGGCGCTAATCGATTACGGTGTACCACCTTTGGCTTTCCGTTTGGAATCTTGGTGATGCGATAAATGACGTCGTTGATTCTTTTATTTACAAGGTACGGACCGTCCCAAGCTTTCTGCAACTTTGGAGAAAAACCCTTTTGTCTTCTTGGGTTATGCAGCCAGACTTTGTCTCCTTCGTGGAAACCTCCTTCTGTAGCTTGCGTATCGTATCTTTTCTTCATCCTATCGCTAGCGATCTGGAGATTCGATTGAACCAACTCGTGTATGTCGTCCATTCGTTTTCTCAGCTGGGTTACGTAATCTTCACCAGCCATGTCTTTTCCGGGTCGGCATCCAAATTCAAAGTCGCAGGGTAACCTCATTTCGCGTCCGAACAGAACTTTTGCTGGTGTTTGGCCGGTAGACTCATTGATGGCGGATGGTTAGATACTACTTTGGACAAGTATTTGCCAAGAGTTCTGTTCATTCGCTCTACCATTCCGTCTGACTGTGGATGTAAGGCCGTAGTTCTCGTTTTCTTCATGCCAAGCTTATCACAAACTTCCTGGAACAGCTGGCTTTCGAAGTTCCTGCCCTGGTCACTGTGTATTTCCAGGGGCACTCCATATCGGCAAATGAACTCCTTCACAAGCACGTCGGCAACAGTTGCGGCTTCTTGGTTTGGAATGGCATACGCTTCCACCCATTTCGTGAAATAGTCCATCACCACCAAAATGTACCTGCTGCCATCTGCTGTCGGTGGAAACGGTCCAGCAATATCCAGGGCAATGCGCTCAAAAGGGCTTCCGACATTGTACTGCTTCATAGGAGCCTTTCTTCTCCCGTGCGGTCCATTGGTCGTGGCACAGGTAGTGCATTTCTTAAACCAGTCCTTCACATCTTCGGAACTGTGCATCCAGTAAAACCTTTCTCGCACCCTCTGGAGGGTCTTCTTCACACCTAGATGTCCTCCTGATGGACTGTCGTGTAATTTCCGCAGTACTGCTTCTACCATTGCTCTTGGAATCACCAACTGTCTTCTACTTCCGGAACCATCATCGTTTTCGATTACTCGCTGTAGCAAACCGTTTTCCAGAACCAGCGAGTCCCACTAGGCCCAATACGATTTCATCGTTGGCGAGTATCTTGAAATCTCCTGCCAAGTAAGTCGACAGTTTTCCTCTTTCCAATGTCGGATTTTCTTAAAATTGGGATCGTTCTCTTGTTCCTCTTCCAGCTTTTCTGGTGTCCATGCGTCGCTGGTCAGCGTGGTTCTTCGAATCGTAGCTTCCTTAGCTTCTGTTTTACTGCAGTGGGAGCATTCTGCAGGACATGGTCTTCTTGACAGAAAGTCATTGGAACTTTTTCGGGTCAAATCTGTTTTCCGAAGGTCGACCTTTGCTAGTTTTTCCTGCTGGATGTCTTTGTTTGTAGCAGTTTTGGCTCTCTTGCACGAACTGCGTACATGTCCCCTTTTTCTACAATTCCGGCATCTCACAGTTTTCGGCTTGCCATTTGAAATGCTTTTCATCATGTTGACAATCTGGTCGAGCTTATCCTCAACTTCTTCGTCTGCTACAGCCCTCACCTTATCGTATAGTCCGGAAGCCTGTGTAGCTGCTTCGTACTCCAGGGCAGCAGAGAGTACGTCGACCAGTGTCTTATGCCGAGCCAAGCGTAGAGTTCTCTGCATTTCATTGTCACGAACTCCGTCGATAAATGCCTGTACTCCTAAACATTCCATGACATTCTCCGGTGCCGATGGATAGGCAAACCGCACCAACCTCGCAATATCCGCTTCGAATTCTTGCAGAGTTTCGTCGCGTTTTTGTTTGCGGTTTTTCAGCTGCGACTGGTACAGATGCTCCAGGTGTTCCAAGCCATATCTCATGTTTAGTCGCTTTTTGAGCTGCTCAAAATCATCGGTCTCTTCCACTGGAATGGTCTGAAGGATATCCATAGCGTCTCCTCTCAGGGCAAGAGTTAAATTTAATGCTTTTTCCTTCTCACTCCAGTTGTTCGCCTTTGATGCCGCCTCGAATTGTTTAAGATAGTTCGGCCAACTCCACTTTCTCTGCTAGTTCGCCGTTGTTCGGGGCCTGAATAGTTGTAATATACGAGCTATTACTAGTCTTATTTTCCATTTCTTCGATTTTTTGTTTCATTTCCCTCCCCATTCTTTTAATCTTTTCTTCTACGGTAGAAATATCAGTTTTCATGGATGTCATTTTATTTTCTATATCCGCGGAAAGTTTACTTTCTAAGAATGAAATTTTGTTTTTTATATCCGTCGAAATTTTATTTTCCATGTTCGACATTTTGTTTTCCATGTCCGCCGAAAGTTTACTTTCCATCGAAGACATTTCGTTTTTCATGTCCATCATCTCGTTTTTTATATCTATCGAAATTTCGTTTTTCATGTCCGACATTTCTTTTTTTATGGAGGAGGTTATAGAGGCGGACGCTTCGTCGGTGAATTCAAACGTTTCCGGGTCCAATCCATTGTTAATCATTGCATTTTTTAGTCGATCTACTAACACCGACTTGGTCCCACTTGTGTCCAACTCGTAATCCTCCAACTCTTTTCGAAGTTCTGAAACTTTTAATTCACAAAGTTTCTTCGCCATCTTCCTGTATATTTATTTTTTAATCCCACTTCTGACACCAATGTAACGTTTATTTTAATTTATATTTACAACTAATTAATTTATATTTACAAATTTATATGTACGGTACTTAATTTACTAATTTATATTAAACACTAAACTAACGAACTACACTAATTTATATGAACGTCACTGAACCACTTTATCGATCGCTTTTCTTCAGTATAAGCACTAGTCCATCTATGTGACTATGTCTCAACTATCTGATGACTGTTGACTGTTCACTTAGCCCTGTGCGGCGATGCTTATATTTATATGGCAAAGGTAGATCTCTGGAATACTCTCGATGTTCTCTGGCCACCGGTGTCTATGGAGGGGATGGCAGTCTGAACTCTCGAAATCTCTGGAATGTTTTCGGCTAGTGGCTTGAAGAGACGCAGGGCTGAGGGGACGCAGGGCAGGTAGTCTCGAAAATTCTCGATTACGGTCATAGTCGTCTCACGCGGGAATTTCACTGGGACACTCGCGTAACAATATACAAACACTCTAGTGCTCGGTACAATCGTTCATTTTAAGCGGTCCTTTTGGCCAATTTCTCATTATTTCATTACGAATCTAAATAGAAGTTTTGTTGCTCCACCTTGACACTTTTCAAAACCAATTTCTAATTAAAAATCGGACATTCGACAACGCATGCAGGCACTTTGAAAATTGAAATTACAATTGCGATAAAACTAACCGTCGCTTGGTGTCTACTTTTCACTTATATGAAGGGCATACGGAGAACTTCTTCTGCACCAAGTTTCTGCTCTTGCAATTGAAAAATGACGAAGATATGAATTTTCAAAAAATGACTAATTTTTCGGCTTTTCCTGATTTTCTTGTTCCTTTATTATCCGAATGACTTGCTCGACCCCTCATTTTAATCGTATTTCAATGGTCTACAATTTATTCATACATTGAAATTGCTTCAGTTCGTTTAACTCTATTTGAAAAAAATAAAAAAAATGAGGTTTTCTGTTTTAAATGCTTATAACGAATGATTGAACAGCATTTGCGTGTCCAAATATCAAAATCCGTTTTCTACAAGGATTTTTGTCAAAAATATTCACCTATTGCTCAGCGTACTTGAGCGTCAGCGTCCATAACGTAAAATGATTTTTGTCGTCGTCGTCGTGTGTAACTTGGACTCGCACATGTTGATAGTGCGTTAAGGCGCCGACGCCGCTACTGGGGCCCGGAGAACTGTTTCGACGGCTGCTCCCGGAGCAGTTTCCAAATCGCTGCTCACCTGTTGACTCCCGAGATTCTACAGCTTTGGAGAAACGATTCTCGATTCCTGATCTTTCAAACGGTTAATGACTTTTCGCTCTTCGACGTCTGTATTGTGCTGCTAAGTGCGATTGTACGAGACGAATTTCTACGAGCTTTTCCACTTTCGGCTGATAAACAGAGGTGAGTTTTTATTAGAAGATGCTTTTTAATTAGGGAAACTTCTCCATTTCTTGAAACATGTTCTTAGTCGCAGATATTCATAAATATTAAAAGAAATGTTTTGAACTGTTACAAATTCAGGGGAAAATAGAGTTTAATTCATTAGAATTAAATAGAAACGTGAAAATTAGAATTTGAATTTGTTGAGTATATTCTTGAAAAAGTTGCTCTAGGGTAATTTGAACACAAAAAGTTTTGTGGAATTGAAAGTTTTACCGGTTTCACCGACGATTTCCTTGCTAATATCACATGCCTTTTACCGATACTTTAATTGTATGTGATTGTGAATTGTATGTGATTGTGACGAAGCAAATAAAGAAAATTGAATTATTGTACAAGGGCTGATTAATTGGCAATACCTTAAGAAAACATTTGATGATACATTTTTCCAGACCAATGAAAATCTGTCACAATTTTAAACATGTTTTCTCGTGAAGCGTAACATCGATTCGAACAAAAAAACATTGAATTTAAAATGAAGCAAAGATATTTGTTTCAAAAATTGTGAAAACAGAACTAGGAACAAAAAGAAAAAAAATTGATTACAGCGGCTAAGCTAACCGTCATACTCCAGGTTTAACTTTTAAATTATCTGGCGCACTACCATGTTAGCCATCAACTGTTTGATTGAAAATTATCCGAAACTGGTATGAAAATGGATTTCCATTTTTTTAAACATAACTTTCCATTTCTCCATTTAGCCAGAGCGAATTTAATGAAATGAGAAGTACATTTGAACTTATTTCTCAACTACCTTTCCATATCAGTTATTATTTTCCATGAACACTATTTGGTAAAAGAGTTAGCTCGCATTTGACAGTTTTGTACAGGAATCCGTATGTCGCATCTTATAAATAACACAATGTATAAGATATTTGATAACATCAATGCAAGTACCTTTTTATTTGAGCATACAATTATTAAACACGCAGTAATTGAAATTCATACCAAGAATACCGATGTCGTTACGGTTGCCACCCTCAATCGTTTTCTGTATAGTTGATGTGCAAGTTTGCTCTTTTTCCCAACGAATCGATTGAATAATTCTCTTTTGTCAACTTGTAAGTATGGTTTTATTGATGATGAATTGCTGTAACCTGTTATTTTCATTACAGCTTGTTTTTCAATTCTGCTTTTACCCAATTCTCCTCTCGCTCGATTTGAGTGATTGGTAATTTTGACACGTTTGACATCTATACCATATCTATACCACAGCGTTGTGCTCAGCATTTAATTCATTTGGAAAGTTTATTAATCCCAATCGTCACATTTTTGTAACAGCCCTTAGAATTTTTCTTCTTTTGAAAGGGATTTGGTGTGAGAGATACTAGGACGTTTTTCCATTAACTTTCCAAATAAGCTTACTGAGCAAATATCTTTCTATAAAATATTGTGCGTGATCCATTTGCTGTCACATACTTCACTGTCACAACCTTGTATTGTTTCCTGAAATGGAGGATTATAGTCGATACCATAGATGTCGATACGTCCAGCTTGTTTTCAATTATTATGTCTAAACGAAGTAAGTGATCTTGCAGTAAACTGCTCTCCTCCGCACAAAGCTAATTCAAACGCTGAATTGTGACATAATTTTTTCTGAAGTCCTTCCGATGTCCTTCCGGTTCATTCTAAAATATAATCTGGCCATCCATATTTATTGAAAGCTGATGCACTGGTTTTTATTTTTTTTTAGTTATACTTGTAGGATTTTAAGTTTAGCATTACATGCAGATCGTAATGAATTAAACTGTAAGTCGGTGAAGGGGAACAATATTCAATTATTTATAATATTAACTTTGTAGCATTTTAGCATTTTTTTCAACTACCGCTTCTTTGTAGTCTTCTCCGTCACATTTTTGCATATTAAAAACACAACCTTACAATATCAGATTTAATTTCTTGATGGTATCTAGCTCAAATTTATATCCTTAAGCATTGCAAAAAGTGGAAAATTGTGGCTATATTGATATTGAAGACGCAATTTCATTAGCAGACAGACAAAAAATTACAGAAGTTAATAAGTGTTCATGTTCGTAAAAAATGTATTCGCGGTATTCATTTGTTAGCTTTGTGCTACCTATTATGCTAATTTATTTTCCAATCAAAAATTACTGACCAATCGTAGACAAAAAAGTCACTGATATTACTTGTACTGCAATATGTTCCATCCTGGCGCTTATTCGTGATCAGTTACATCGATTTTTCATACCTACGTCATTTTAGAGGTATGGTTCATACAACAGCCTTTTTGGTGTGCGTCATCGTTTGTTAATGTCTTTCTAACACATTACGTGGAAAGAAAGTCAGGTCTTTGATTAATCCTAATCAAAATATCGCAATAATGAACCGTTCAAATTTATTACAAACGTCAATCCTAATCATTGACTTACCAAAATTTGATTGGTTGATGTTCAGATAAAGCGTAAGCGCGACCTATCAATCGGGAGAAATTTCTTTATTAAAAATAGGCATGCAGATATACCTTTCGTATTGTCAATGTGTCTGACATCTTTTTCTACTGTCCCACTGACAGTTCTTGTCAGGTCTGTACTTTGTTGTTCACGGTCAATTATTATTTATGAAAAGTTAATATGAATATTATTGTTATAGTTATTCGAATAATACAAAAATATGCCTAGATACACGGAAAAACATTAGCATTTTGAAAGTTCTCAAGTATTTTCAGTTTAGAAAAAGAAGCTGGTAACTATTAATTTCATAGCCTTGTCGAATTTTGCTGAATGCGATCCTGATGATTTTATTTATCAAATTTAGGGTTAGATATGTATCAAGATGGCAAATAAAATAAACGACATACCCAAAACCCGAATATACGTCACAAACGATGACGCACACCAAAAAGGCTGTTGTATGAACCATACATCGCAGACATATGAGAACACTCACCACCAGAAATATTCTATGCAAAAATGATATTGAACTACGAAATTAACAATCCAATACAGTGCTATCGTGTATTCAATTTGTTTTGGACATGACATTGTATTCCACTTTCCATAGCGCACTGGATTCTCTGTGTAGTGTATAGTGTTTCAATGAAATTTCATGTAAACCTCTGATCCAGATTCCTCTTTTAACAAATATAATAGGGTGCATTTATACGGGAAATAAAGATTAGCAGTATGATTTTCGTGTTCACCCGCAGTACTTGTGATATCCCATGGGGCGTTTAGAATTTCCGGGACAATACATTCTCGACACTCTCTGACTATATATATTTTTTTTTCGGGCAAACGTTTTTGTGATAAATCCGGCAGATTTGCGACCAGGCGTTTTGCGCTTCTATCTAAATGTACTCTCTAACTAGAGGTCGGCCGGTTCGCGTAGCGATAAGTAGGTAGATTGGATTACTTAGATTAGTTAGAATAGAAGTCTTTGAGGCTTTGACCTATCCCACTGCAACCTTTGCATATCTATTGTGGTCCTTCCTATATTTATATCGCCTACCTTGCGCAGCTCTCTGCCTTCGGTTTTTCTTCTCCGAGTAAGTGAAACCACGCACCATTGCTAGGGCTTCACACTCACAGATACGTATGTGGCTACTAGATTAGCGTATTTTCGTATAAACAAGAAAAAATAGCCGTCTTTCATTGTAATAATGTCTTTAGGGAAATGTTTTTTCCGATGATACGGTGGGATCATTCGGAAAACTGCAATCCTGGAGCTCTATTCTTGACATCCCTCGCAATTGCACGAATGCGCATGGTTACGAATGGTCAATTTGCGAACACTTCCTGAAAATGGTATTCTTGACCAAGCTCCGTCGAGATTTGCGAGCATTTCCATTCGCGTGATGAAATTAATTTGACAATATCGCAATTTCTAGATAATTTGATAGTTCTTTGTTATCAGATTATGATTAGATCGTAACTTAGGTTAAGTTTTTATTATTTGATAGGATAAATCCATCTCGAATGAGTCGCCTCATCAAAGATCTACTTCACAAAAATTTTCTAAAATTTTGCACAACCTATATCACAAGGATCAATAGGATTGAAACGATTGTTTTGAATAATTGGTTTATCTCCAAGATTTTCCTAATGTGAAATATATGGCAAATCATCCAATTCGTAAAAGAATTTCATAACAGTGATTTGGATATCTGAATATAACCCATAAATGCTGTATGGAGCATACGCAAGTAGTTGTAAAATACGCATGATCACAGGAATTTCGAACGGTCAAGAATACCAAATGCAAATGACATTCACACGACCTTGATAAATACGAACGCGCCCCTGGTAACATTTAAATTTATAGGCTCTGTACATACGAGTGGAATGAGTAAAGTTGATCGAAGGTTTTCTTTCGTACTGATATTACTTTCAACAATACTTTCAATACTTCCCAGGTATAATTCAATATATAATGAATAAGAGACTCTTCAGTTTAGTGTTCGATACATAGTGAAACATGGGGGCGTACAGTTGCACTAGGAGAATATTAATTCAATACAGTTTATAAAATCGATATTAATTACCATTGAAACTCAGTCTAATGACATTTTCAACAACAAAGCGTATTCGTATAAAACGTTTAATGCTTAACAAGTTTCTTCCATAACTTAGTTTGTTTCAAAATTAAGTCGAACCACTAGTAACAAAGATTGAATTAGTTTTCAGTTCAATGTACCGCATCATATTAACCGAAATTGGAAAATCCGCCACATAGACATGACAATATAATACGGTTCAAACCACTCTATGTTTCTTCAAATAGCAGTTTATCACTTCGTGATAAACAGATCATAATATACATACTGTCAGATAGACAAACATTTCTTAAAGCACTGAGCTCGATGAGAATAAAATAAAAAACTGTCTACAATCTCTAGAAATACGAGGCAAGGAAAACAGAGTCATTTTGACCTGTGTGCCAGGGCATCCAGGAATGGAGAGCAACGAGAAGGTCAACACTCTGGAAAAAATGGGAATGAGACTCTATTTATTGGACCTGAACCTGGGCGGAGAGGAAAACCTACAGGTACTGGGTAGACATACAGGGGCTCTCTTCGAGTACAAAAAGAAAGTAGATCCTGGAATGTAGAGTAGGAGTAGGAGTAGAGCAAACCTACACCTTCTGTCGGGACTGCTTACAGGACATTGTACCACTTAAAGATGAGACTGGTTCAGACCTCTGACTATCGACTCTGTAATTAGAAGGACGAAACTGCGGAGCACAAACTATACTCATACCCAGCTTTGTTATAAAAATGGCCTTTTTCTGACTGGCTAGTTCATACTTTGGAATATATCGATAATTTAAAAACCATTTTATTTGATATGAATATTAGTCGGAAATATGGCTGCATTTTATCACTTCCCTTGAGCGTGCTAATTTGAAGTTTGTTTGAAGTCGAGTTTCATCAAATGAAAAATGGAAATGCGAATGGGTCATTTTTAGCCATATACGGATATGGCGTCGAAAGTCGTTATTTGCCAGGACTAATGTGGGTTTAAAAGCGCTATATGATGAAGTTTGGAGAGGTTGAAAATTTTTAACATAGATGACAGAGGTTCAAGTGCATAAGTTATTTCCATTTGGGAGGGGTTATGTGCTATAGTCAATTCGGTAGTAATAAACGTTCTGCTGTACGTACAAAATGTGTAGATTGATAAAAATAGGGAAGCGATGAAAAGCGAAAAAAATAGGTGGGATCTCAAAATTGCTTCAAAATTGGCTGAATTTTGCCCAGGCGTAAACATGCGACTGTAGAGCAGCCAGGCTATGTGTCACCCAACAATAAATTTGAAAATCATATTCAAATGTTGCCTTCTCAGTGGCAGCTGGAAGAAGAAGAAAAAAAGAATTTCCAATAAACAATTCAAGATTTCAAGCATCTAAAATCAAAAATAGAAGACTAATTTGATGAAAATGTTCAATTTTGGATTGATCAATACGGCAAGAAAAGGGCATGTTTAGAAATTTGGTAGAAACCTGTGAGAAAATAACTTATGTGTCACATAAATTAACTGGATGAAACAGTTTTAAAACGAGAAACGTGACAGTTTAAACGGCATGTTACACATGATGCAGCAACTGCGATAGAAGGTGTCAATTATTGCTGAAGTGTAGTTACATATTTTCGAAAACAAAAATTTAAAGAAATATTCAGCCCCTCTACTCACCAGTTATATAGGCTTCGTGTTCAGTAGAAGAGTGAACGTACTATTTTGAAGAGATATGAGGTGTGGATTCTACTATAGTCTGTTCCAGAAAGGTAATATTTTACACTACATTTCAAAGCTACTAAACTGTTTCCATAAATGTGTTATTAGTTAAAATGTTTTCCAAAGAAAAAATGGTATTTCGCTAATACGGTAATTTCGGAAAATTTCCTTTTTTACTGAAGTGTTCTGGATAAGTTACCAAAAAAGCATATTAGTATAATTTTAGCTAAGACAGTTTTCATTTGCAACGAGCTTAAATGAGCTGTTATATAATTTTTTCCCACAAGTCCGACCCTGTACATTATTTTTGCTTCCAAATGTATATACATGTTGAGGGCATGTTATGTTATTAGCCCTGCAAAAAGAAAATAGATCTCCCAAAAAAATATTTTCAATTGAAAAATGTATTTTTTTATTTCGGCTTACAGTGTATATCCATATCTATTTTCATAAAGTTAAATATTTGAAACCACATTCTATTTTATGAAATAACATTTCCATTTATATTCATTCCAGCTAAAGTTTGACGTGTGATAAAAATTACCAAGTGAATTAATTTTCCTGAAAGGATCTAATAATTCTATATTGGAGATAAAAACAATTCCAATTGATGAGTGGTTTTTGCTTTTATTTTTTTCCATAGCAGCAGCAACGACGTTCCCTATTGTCTATTATATTAATAAACGTTTGTTCCATTAAAGATCAATATTGTTGTCCTTGCAATCTATTACAATATTTCACTGGAGTTATTATCCATTTTTAGGTAACTGAATTCAATATTCATTATATCCAGGACTTTAAGATAATTTAGGGAAAATAATTTTGTGTCTGGAGGCAAGCAGTCGGGGAGGGAGAGGGGTTAGAAACTGTTTTCGTCCAAAAAGCTAGAGATATATGAATAAAAAATCTTTGTCCACGACCACCTAATAATAAGTCAATATTTTACCTCCTTTTAAAAGGTAAATGGTACCGATATATTATATACTGTCGTGAATAATGGTTCATAATACTCTGGAGTGTATTATGGTTCATAATACACTGACTAGAGATGGGGGTACAATATGAAATAATCTATTAAATCTGTGTATTTTGTTCAGGAAATTTGCTTCTGAAATATATCATATCGATAAAATATTGTAATTTTTAGTATTGATACTTTTCATAACGATATTTTCTAATATTAAGTATTTTAAAATAATATATTTATTACGGTACGTTGTATTGATACTTTACACAGTATCGCCCATCTCTATATATGTAAAATTATTTTATGTAGCTAACACAATCATGCAATGAAGATGTCCATCCAATAAATAACACAAATATTGTGGATATAAACAGTAATATTATGAATCTTATCGTTGGCAAACGCCACCTGTCATTTGTAAATGTATTAATGGAATGACAAATCAGTAGTTGAGAAACAAAATTTCTCAAGTCAGGTATTCCCAAGTATGCGTTACATCTATCATCAATTTGCAAAAGGGGTTATTGGAAAATCAGTTACTTGCACAAATTGGTGTTTGGATTTGTGACAAAACAAGATACTTAGGATTGATAAATATGATAACCTATAATAGGCGTTCGATTTCAAATCATTCCTCACAACGTGAAGGTTCAATTGCAGCAAAGGTTGTATTATAAACTGCAGGTCAATTTTAATTTTGTATGTTCAATTAACTTCTAATCAGACCTTTTTCCTTTCCATTGTTCTTGTTTTTGTTCCTTACCATCTCCTCGAGCAGATTTTAATTTGCTAGCATGATTGAGTAGAACAAAACAACACAGTGAAGGACTAGCCTGTGGAATCATGACATCATGGACATCCTGACCAGCGCAGTAATTCGTAGAGATAATTCTAGACCTTCCTTTACACTACATTCACAGGTACTAAGAACAGCTCTGGAAAATGCCTGCAGGATGTCTTGTGCTATATATTCTTCGGAACATGGAGAACCCCTAATGATGAGCCCGGACTTTATCTGCGAAACAGGATTATTTTTATTGAAAATTGTGAGTTTACACTTAATAACGGGAGAGGTCCTTAATTCCTATACTGATAGGTCAAAAATATACTGGTTGGAAGGCATGAAGTGCGAGTATACAGCAGTCTTGAATTGCAAATAAGTTCTCAATCAAGTGGAAGGACACACAGTAACTTTGTTGAGATTGCCAGTAAATAAAGGAATTGTCAGGAATGAAATTGCAGATGGTATCGCGAAGAATGGAACTACTACTCCTTTCATCAGACCCGAATCTTTTTGTGGCTTCAAATCGATCTTTTTGTTAAGCAGTTCGTTCAAATACGCTTTGCTGACATTTTTTCGTTTCACAGAGTCAGCGGTTATACTTCTTCTGTAGATGGTCTTTCAGCAGACAATTTTCAGAACAACAGAAAAATCTTGTCAAGCCAACTGTTGTGCATTCATTCTTTTTCATAGGTACTCTTTTATGATCCTGCTCCAAACTCTTGATTGGAGTTGAAAGAATTGATCCTGTTTGTTTAAATTAATAATTGAAACGCTGATTAAGAAATTTGGCTGAACTTGTAGTACACTCTTTATTATTATAACAGTAGTAATAGTGGAAGTAGTAGTACTCACATTCGGTTGCCTCTATCGTTCCAATCTTTCTAATTATGAAAATTAACTGACATCCTATCAAATTTTAGTTGGGACAACTTAAAGTCTCAAAATATAAATTATCATTATCAATATGAAATAAAATATGAAATATTAAAAAACAATAAATTAACATTCCACTTAAAGTATTCAATCACGTACCACTCTTCACATTTTTAAAAAAAGCTGCTTTCCAGATTTCCCGGTACGAGGACATTTTTTTGGATATCAATTTTTATTCTTGAATCAATATCTAAAAGAACAGAAGAATGAAAAACGGAGAAAGTATTTCGCTATTAACTCGACAATTTTGGAGTTGAAAAAGCTGTACTTTTTAATTATCCACAACTTTCCATTTATTTAAAAATAAAAACACTTTTCACGCCGTAAATCATGAAAAACCGTTCCTTACCTGTGTCAGCCCCCATCATTTGCATGCTGAATTTTTTTAATTAATTAGTTACTCCTTTGCCTACTCTCTTCAACTTCGTTTACCCTATTAGGAATTTTTCACTGGAAAAAAATAATCACTTTAGACTATTTTCCAGTTATGAAGGAGTAAATATATCTGATTAATGATCATTATTCATTGGGCGCGGCTTTGAATTTCAACCACACCAAGAAAGTGGAAGAAATATACTGCAAAGATGTACACATCAGATATACCGACGAACACTTTATCAGTTGAATTATTTCCAATGATGAAAATAACCTTCGAACCATTATACAAACGTTACCACTAACCACATTCATTAATTCATTTCATATTAATTTAAATATGATACGCGAATATTAAGCCTATGAGTTGGTATTTCATATTAATTGTCTATTATTGTACAAAGTAAATAACGTTCCAGAATGTTTCGCAGAGGAATTCAACCATTTTTTATCAATTGAATAGATGATGCTTTCACTGGATAACGATCCATACTAAACGATGAGATGAAACAATTGAATTTGTTTCAATCTCCATTATATTTGAACTAAGCTCAATACATATTCATGACGCGTGTAGCTTTCTCAAACTCAAACTCCTTTCTGAAAACATGTCCAACGGCGACCTTGGACTTGATTCTCAACCTCACACCACTCCATATGGTGATGGAAAAGGTAACAGAAAGAACAGGATACAGACTTAGTGGAAATATAAAAACACTTTTCCTCTTTTTGAAAATCAGAAGAATAGGTCACAAGATATATGATGAGACGTATATAGTTCTCCAACGGAATTTAATAAGGAATTAACAAGAAGAAATGGGATCCAAATACAATTACTGACCTTGAAAAGAATGTCATTCAATGGTACACAGACTTCTTATGAGCAATAGAAGGAGCTCAGATAGGAGTATAAGGGCAAGAAACCAAACACTCCGAAAGCTTGGGAAGAACTCAAGTATTGCACGCCATAAAAAAGTGTGCCCAGTATAATATCAATAAAGGATGAGGAAGACAAAGACTTTCAAGAATGTTGGGTGGTGAAGCAGATCTTAGAGCACTGGGTTCTTGTGTAATGTTTCAAAAAGGTATTGAACTGCCGCCTGAGCCATTTCAACTTGGCAAACATTAGGGTGATTCTGGAATAAAAAGAAATGAAATAGCAGATATCAAAGAGGGGGGCTGAGCTCCAATGTATGATCGGAAGAAATTGAAAGAGTCGAAGAAAAAGAAGATTTGACACTTAAAAACTATCTGGTAGGGATTAGACAATCAAATGTACTTGTTAAGATTGTGAAAATGCCTATTTCAGATTGAACGTACACTAATAGTTCCTTATGGGCCATTGTCACCTGAATGTGCAACTGAAAATAATAGTGGAGGAAGAAGAATATAGATCCTGTGGTGACGTTTAAAAAACCTCCATCCACATTCTTGTGAATTGCACAGCCATCCATAATCCTAGAGCACAGCACTCAAGAGACTTCTGGATAGGAGCGAGATACTTACCTGAGCCTGCAGATATCCTGAAATTTCTCCAGAAAATAGATCTAAGGGAGAAGGAGTTTTTGAGAATTTTCTTAGGGACTCAATTTTTCTTTCAGGTCGTAATGGATGTCACCCCAATATAAATACATAATATACAAAATACGCCAATAGAGCATGAGCTGAGATGTCAGACTAAGGTTTAAAAAAAACAGAACGGAACTTCGAATATGAAAACTTATATTTTATTATCAAGCTTATAATTTATAAACAACAGAAAAGGACATGTGATATCAATCTTTAGTGGTCTGTCAGTTTGATCAATATCAAAATAATTTTGAGTTCTTAGAATAAAATAGAGTGCATTGCTAAGGCTTCCTGGTAGAGCTACCTACACAATACATAACACTTGGTTGTGGAAATGATTGAAATGATGTTATAAGTATTCACAAAGGAGTATGAAAATAGACAACCATGTGAACATCAATATTATCCAGCTTTAGATTAGCATAATGGTAAGAGAACTCGGAAAGACCAGAACTTTCAAGTTGGTGTGAGAAGTTATATGGAAAAGGAATAGTTATGTGCGTGTTAAGACATCGTTGACTAAGGAATATTAAGAAATCACTGGAGAAAGCTGTACAAACACTAGTCTTAGTTAATAGGATGAATTTGCTCGTCCACTGCTCGTCCAACATTCCTAATATTGAGTTGTGTAATACTAGAAATATGTTCAGTTATACCAACCAATTTATATGATCGGTAATACCGATTGTCAGACTACGGACCCTTTAAGAAGAGGAAGAGCGGATAAAAAGTAAAAGTGACTAAATGCTTTGCTTGTGAGATATTGCTCGTGAAGGTGTATGAACCGATTTGTTAGTCTGCGCCATTAGAATGGAGAATATATAACAAAACTTTATCTATTGAAGTAACGGGAATTGTTCATTGTTGATGTAAGATAATATTGAGCATATTTGAATTTAAATAAATGGTGATCGCCTGGGACTTCGGCTACATGCCTTGAACTGATGTTTTGTGCTTGCTTAACATGTTTGTTTATTACTGACATTATAAATTCGTGAATCAACTGAATTTGTATATTCTATACATCTATGTAGGCTCGTGTTTTCCAAATTACCTCAAACTGTTCATTTGAATAATCCATGTCATTACAACAAAAAGCTACCATTCCTCAATTTCCATTTAGAAAATATATTTTTAACAGAAATTATGTAATTATTGTTTTCACAGTATTTAAGGACAATCATAACTTTATAACGGTCGAAGATGACTTGATGAAATTCATGGAATTTAATATTCAGCAATTAATCGGTCTTTACAGTTTGGTAAATTTCCTAAGATCTCAGTAACGTCATTGAAATAATGTCAATACTTCGACCCATAGCTTCGACCCACACTTTTATAGCCTGAATCGTGTTCTTTTAAGTGATCAAAGTGAATCGTATGTTATTTGCAATTTGTACTGAGTTATAATAATTATTACAATGTACTCACCTCACATCAGCATCTTGAAAAACACGAGAAACTTGAATTACTTTTGATCAAGTGAATGTAGTCGTGTGCCATCATACTAGGACACACCATGGACACACCTCGCTGTGACACTGGAGATTTGTTTATTCTTAACAAGTGAACTTCTGATGCGTATGCGCACGGGTACGGGATCCCTGAAAGCGCTAGGGTGCTGCCACATAAAGAGTCCCTTCAGTACTTAAATTTCAAATTTAATGGAAACTATAACGCCGATACTGGTAGTTGCAGATTCTTTCACATATATAGTAGCGCTGACATCCTAGCCTGACAACTGCCTGACAACCACTGACAACTGCAAAACAGTCTGAGTTATCCTGTTTTTCTTTTTAAAAACTATGCTAATTTGTGTGTGTGTTCAGTATTCGTTGTTGTATTTATTGTTTATAGCGGGAATAATACTTTAAGAGACAATGTCGAGAATTTGTATTATAAAAGACTGTAATGACGTGAGGCAATGTGAGGTGCACCGGGTAAGCTTTATCTGCATTAAATAGGAAGTGACAGAAGTAGTTATTCTTCCATACAGCTTTGAACTTCCCAGCATTGTTGTTGAATTCCTAACATTTATATTTTTCCATGTTTGTCATTGAAATATGTAAAATAACGTTTCACTTGTATCCTTTCTTTATCCAATAAAATTCATAAACTCAACGATTATTGCTTTATTTTTTCCCAATACAGTCATTATATGGTCCATTTCTTGACTTTTCATTTAACTTCACTTGAGTTTTCATTGCTATTATTGTAATAAAATCTAATGTTAAGTAACTTATTCAAATGAAATATCAAAAAATGGACCGTAAATTTTATTTTGCAATAAAAGTAACATTACAGTTAATTTGAATATGCCGCCAAAAACTGTAGAGTTACAGGAATCTTCTTTTTCGGCTGTTAGCGAAGTTCACAACCTGATTTCTGCCAGAGGTACTGACGGGACTATCAAGGGGGCGCCACCCGTATAAATAGAGGGCGCCATGGGTCAGTTTTCCATCTATGAGTATTTTTTTCATCCATGGTGTTTACAACTTTACTTTGTATCCTGTGTTTGTATCGTTCGTTCTCTAGTTTTTTGACGTCTATTTATAAATTTGATAATTACTATCGCACATTATCAAGCGTATACGTTCCACAAAACGAACGGTCATCAAGAATACCACTTCAAAGTACTCGCACATGAACTATTCGTTTTGATGCGTATAAGTCACTTGTCGAGAATGATCGAGAATACAGTAATTTTCATTCTATCTGCTGATGTAGTCACCGCACATAGAGACTTCAATCTTCGTCGACACATCCATGTAGCGCTGATGAAGACATGCCAAAAGTGGTTGTTGAAAGACACCTGTTTCGTTCATACAGGGAATGGCGCTGAATGTACCAGGTCCTTTTCAGTCTACACAGAAGCAAGAAATTTTTCAACTATTGCTGGAGGCAAGCCAATTCTAATCGGAAAATAATATTCAGCTATTGCCAACAATGAGTCATCCTATTATTTTTTTTTGTCAGCTCTGATTCTATTTCCGTCTCCTGGATTCAAAGCGTTTTACCTAAAAAGTAATAAAAAATTCAATCTAATCTACTTCATTCATATTCATCTTTCTTTCTCACTTCATGCAATAACAACACGACTTCTAAAAATATTCTTTACTCAAATTTAGTGCTTGAATGAATTTGAATCGATTTAGATTTTCTCCCGAGCAAATTTTCCTTTGCCAGAAATTTTTATTCTTTGTCCAACTCACGTGAGAATATAGATTTTCAAATCCGAAAGAGAAGAGATAAAATGATTTGGTTATTTAAAAAAGTTATTGGATGTGCATATTTGTTCATTTTGGTTTGAAATTCATGTTCCACAGTTGACATCAAATGAAAATTCTTCAAAGAAGTTGTGGGACTTGCTGATTATCTTCTGGGTGTATGTGCAATTTCAAAACGTAGTGCTACGGTCAGTAACTATCCACTACTAAAATATGAATTCTAATTATTATGTATATGCCAATATCGATGAAATTGTTGATGGAAATTCAAAATATGTAGGCACTTACATCATATTTGTGAAGGATATAATACGGACCAAACAATTAATTATCTGAAACAGCGTTTCTCAAACTATAATTATCCACATGAAAAATTGAATTCCCAAAGAGAAAAGCAGAATAATATGTATTTTGACATAACAAAAAATTAAGTATTGGTCATGTAATTGAAAGAGGTAGCCCGTTGTAAATCAGAAAAAACTATTCTTCGTACAGCGTGGAGAAAAAAAATTTGTACTACCAGCTCGCATACGAAAAACTGCTGAACATTATTTTCATGTTTCATACTCGATCGCTAGAGGGTGTGGCTCACAATGATATCAAAGAACCACAATTTTTTTACGATAAATGTACCTACCGTTCTAGTAGGTACCTAAATTTAAATATTCGTATTCATCAGATTATTTTATGTTAGCTTGCTCCAGTACTTTTTTTTCTATCTAACTAAAATAACTGATAGGCTTAAGTGGAAAAGATGACTTAATATAATATGCCTGATAAGCCAAGTGATAGGTGAATATTTCCATTGCGCCTATCAGTAAATAGTGGATATTATCCGTCCAGAAGCTCTGACTAAGAGCATAATCCTGGACTGTAAAAATTGTGACATCACATTAATACATTAACCCAATAAAGGAAATAAAATATACCCATTGCGAAAAAGCTTATCGAAACAACCGGATTACACAAGTACATAATTCTCTCTGTAAAGGACACTGTTGCCGGATGAAAGTGTTCAGTTTTTTACCTATTATGCATGACTTCAAGAAAAAGTCAACGAGAATGAGACACAAATATCATTTGTACACATTAATATGCGCTCCTGGCAACAGCGATTAAAATAGGGAGGCAATCAACATTCGGCCTATGGTTTCTGGAATTAACTACACGCCTCGATAACAGCGCACAATCATTCTTTCTCTCTTTTCCAAGCTTTTTTCTTATATTTTCCTTTTCGTACTTGTGTAATCCGCATGTGTCGATAAGCCTTTTCGCAATCTGTATGCCGTGGCATATAGCCAGATAAGTAGTTGTTGCTTCTAGTCAATGGTCTCTATTTTTTGGAAAATATTTTTCAAAAACTTTTTAATGCGTTAAAATAATATTAAATAGTTTATTGACATCTATTGATAAATCGCTTCATTTAACAGGTCAAGTGCCACGTAAGGCCAACGCGGATTCGCACAAAAAAATGGTATAAGGGCCTGGACTTCCGATTTAGTCTGTCAAAAAAATACTATGTAGCTCCCCAATGGAGTCTCGTATCCATTTAAAATACACGGGAGCGTTTTCGGCTCGGTCTGATGGTCTAGAAACCGTGCCTGTGCCCTGACCTGTGCTTAAGAAAGGGGCAATTTGATCAAAAAAAAAATTGTTCGACCGATGGGGACGTTGAATTTTTCAACACTGGCACTTAACCTATTAAATATAACAATTGTTACAGGAAACTGTAGAAAAATGATTGTACTTTGATTCCATTAGATATGAAAGGATCCATTGAATATGTATTACATTCAATTATATTTCAAATAGAGAATTTATAAATCGAGAACAAATATTATTCAGAACATTGTAGCTCTCTGAAAGCTAATATTTGCACAAATTTTGAATTGTGAATATGATTGCTCCGAATTCGTGTTTTATACTATTGAATAATCAGGAAGCTTTCAAACACTCGACGCGTCCTTTACGCACTTTTCCACTTCGTCACACTTTGCCTCAACCTTTTCGGTTGGGATCGATTTTCATAGTATCTGGTTACTGAATATATTTCACATCAGGTGTTCTCATATTATTTCATGCTTCCACAGTATATTTCGTGAATTTCCTGGGATCGTTTTATTTGTGTTCGTTTCAAATATTGATATTAGAAGATTCGTTATTGTTGTTTCTGCAAAATAATCTTCATATGCCGACTCAATTCACTAGCACTATTATCTTATTATTTATCGATTTTGTTCTTTAGGTAAAGACCAAACTTCGTTTCTGATATTCCTTATCCAAGATTATTTTCTTCCTCCCTGTATGTTTTTTCCGCACTCATCAGAGTTTAGAAAGCTCTTCTTCTCCGTACGCTTCTCTTCGCCGCCCACCGTGTGGAAAAGTAACTGGTTCAACTGTTGCATTTTATATTATTGTACAAACATTTTGTTGAATACTGCGGTTATAACCAGAAGGTGGGTAGCTAATAAACTTCTCATTTTATATCTAGTTATTCTATCCAGTTGAATAATATCTTTTCCACTTTCCGCCAGCTCGTGGGAAAATGTTTTTCTTTCTCCCCTTTATCCATTTTCCAGCTGATTAAGCTCAACAACTTATATATTTTCATTTTACATCCTATAAAAATATTATTCCTCATTTTAAATAGGCGACCGGAAGCAAAAATGAGAAAAGGTATCTGTAAATGTTCCGAGTTACACACCTTGCCAAAAATTCACTATGAAAAATGAGATATGAAAAGGAGAATAATTGGAGAAGAAAAATTACCATTTAGGATTAATCTTTGCACATCATGACATTCGTAATAATTATAATAAATGGCATTTACTCGGGAGAATATGGATTTTTATGAATTATAATTAACTTCTTTTCATCAGTCGAGAAAGTAATCTGGGAATATTAATTACTGATATTATGGAAATTATCTATTTCCTTCCACTGCAAATAATTGTATGTTACTACTTTCCAGGCGAAAGTAACGGCGATTCTCCTATGCGTTTATAAAATTGATGCTGAAAAGAGCATACATAATCACAGACAACCAAGAAGCACAGGAAGCACTCCATTTCGTAGAGGTCAATTCTAAGATAGCAAGGGATTGCGTAGGAGCCTTAATCGCACTCTGAGACCGTCGCAAGCTCATGGTAGCCAGATTATCAAGGCACGGGGGTCATAGAAACAACAAACAGGAGGATAAAACGGTCAGACAATACACATACATGTCATTCGTTGAAGCAGAGACATAGTGCGTCGCTCAAAATCTACAGTAAACATGGTCACAAATAGGTGAGTGGCACAGACATCCCTGGAGCCTAACCTAGCTGATGGGAGTGACAGGCTAAGCTATGTGTAGATTTTATCACCTAGGAAAGGAAGCTGCAGAACACATCCTATTCTTCGGTTTCTTCTACTGGGCGATAAGAAGCTACCGGTAAGAAACTATATGAAAGGTTCAATCTCTGGGCTCATTGGTTGCATAAAAAGAGTCGGATGTGAAATGGATTCTACATTTAGAGGACCAGAATAGGTAGCAGTGAAACAGGAACTTCATCTAACCCTATCTAAAGGTTTCGCTGATATACGATATAAATGCTGGGTATAATGGGCAACTTTCTTCTCATCCATTGTTTTCCCATATTTGGATCATCCTGTATGTACATATATAGTTCTAAAAACTAGAATAAACAATATTTAGTGCTTAAAATTATTCCCAATTATCCATTTTAAACGACTTTTGGTCATCTCTTAGTCTGACAGCATCTTGCGGTAGAGTGGCCGACCGTGGCTCCTCACTGAAATATATTAGATTTATAAACCAATAAAAAAGTTCTCATTGTTCAGCTGCTAAGCTACAAATTATAAGCAAAAACATAGGGCTCTCTTAAAAAACGGAGAAAAAAATATTAAGCAAACGCATGATTCTCTCACACTTCCCCACAACCATTAATAATGTTGACAAAGAACATGGAAATCGGTTTTATCCAACATTCCTCGAATGGAACCAGTTAACTGTAGCAAGTAAAATTGTAAAGTTGTTTGATGTGAATAATCAACTTCTCACAAACACAAGAAGGATGATATTTTTCATTTGTGGAACCAGAAATACAGAAACCCAAAAATTGTTCTATATTCCTAAACTTACCAGTTAACATCGAAACACGTTTTTCAAATATTAATCAGCAGCACATACATCAAAAAGTGATTTCCGGATAACGTAAACATATCTGTTCTTTGTGGAAAAAACACTGTGCAGGATGTGTGCAATATGTTCATTTGCCTCTCCGAAAATTGTTTCCTTACTTGAGTCCAGTGCTCCACAATCGAATGAGATTTAAGTTACGATCTTAGTCACAAAATATACACCTGAAATTCCCGTTATAAGGCCATATTTCATGCAAGCACCGAATAATGCTGGTAACCTTTTGGGGAATGACCCTAAAAAGGTCTAGCTATATGTATATTGTATAGTAGGTGAAATAGTTATTTGTTTAACTAGGCAGCCAAGCGTAGCAAGGCTAGGAATTCAGCTGAGGCAGTCAATCTACTTTGCTGCCGAGTTGAACATATAATTTTTTCTCCGATTGTTCATAATGATATAGGAGGATATTGTATTTGCAAATTATTAAAATTCCCACAATCTCTTTATTTTTCCCGTAGTGTTCAATTGAAATGAAATTTGATGAAAATCGCAGTTGTTGGAATGGTTGGTTGCTATGGAAATGTCCATAAAAATAATAGTTTGACAATTTATGAAATTTCCGACAGTTGTGCGAAAAAATATCGGTATATTTAAATTATTTGTATAATGGACAGTGTAGTAATTTTATCATCAATGTTAATAACAACTAAACATATTATGCTTTTAAATTCTTGTTAAAAGTGTAATGTAATAATTGCTAATAAATGTTTACGTCAAATGTTTTATTCCAATTAAGTATAATCACTTATTGTAGATGCCAAGGCAGGAAAAGTAATACTGGAATGGAATGTTGACATTTACCTAATCGTAATTGATAATTGGTATTAATATTAAAATGAAACCATACAAAAATTACGTAATAAAACACATTTATTGTATGCCAGTTAATAAATGCTTGTGTCTTAACAGATTAATGCTACGTCGACCACCGTGAAAAGTAGTGTATTGAATTAGTAAAATTCAAATATCTCGAAAATCGTTGATATTTTGAAGATCAAAGAAGTATAGCTTTTTTCTACAGAAATGATGGGGCTATCCAAATTAAATAAGTAAGTTGTAAGATAAAGAGCGATAAAAAATTTGTAGCTGATTTCATCCAATTCATATGGCGCATGTGGCGACATCTACGAGTTAACTCAAATCCTCTCACACATTCTTGTTCGCCCTCACAAAAACTAGTTCATACCCAATTTTCAAGTCATTATGTAGAAAAGTAGCTGATCTATTAACAAAAATCTATTTCATTTTTTTTGCTTTAACATCCTGTACCTCAGTAAGGAGCAGGCTAAGGCCCATTATTGTTAATGAAAATATTATTATTTTGGCCTTCTGAACGTAGATTCACAATTTGGCCCATTACTTATGAATCACCCTGTATATAGAACAAAATACATTTTCCAATAAATTTTTATCCGATCGACGACCCGAGCTTTCGTTTAATGGATTCATGATTTCTTCCACTCTAAAATATATTTGTTCTTTCCTCTGCTATTGAACTAGAATATATAACATTCAGCTTTAAACGATATTAATGTATTTTCATACTGGAAAAAATCTTGAACATAATACCAGATGGTTAACACCACCTCATATATCGTTTTAGTAAGACGAAATAGAAATATAAATTTTAAATATTTTATTGTTTTTCACATCTTTGACTGAACTATAACTATCTTTCAGAGATAAATTATTTTACGAAAAGTTGACCACCTGTTGACCACACTGTGGAAGGCGCTCTCCACATCGCACCAATGAAAAAAACGATAACGGATGTCAAGCCATACTGTCACTCATATAACCTCAAAATTTGCTCACAAATAGCTAATGCCAATGCAAAAGCATTCGGGATTTGAGTTTAAAAGATGAGCAGCTTTGTCATGGAAGCATATAACCATATTCAACTATCTTTGTATTGTTGATTCGTTGTTTTACCAATAAATGTGCCATCATTATCCTTATGTACGTTTGAAACTTATTTTAAGTTAGTAACAGTTTCAACCCTTTCTAGATAAATAATGAGGTTGTTGACGTTTTCTTTTGTGATTTATCACTCAACCTAGGTTACCATTTAAGAATATTCAAAATAACTACCGTATGCTAAGCCCTGATGTCAGGAACATTTGACATATACGGAAAAACGTGTCATTTATCATCCTAGAAGTTCATAACTTTTCCTTCACCCGTTCCAAAGATAATCTCTTGTGCAAAACTTTTCAGAAACGCTGCATAATAACTATAACATTAACCTTGATATCCAAATTTTAAGATATTCCAACTTTATTTGCCAATTCCATATTCATCTTTTTACATGTTAAATTTTCATTTCAATTATAATTTGATTGAGGTGATACTTTAAATTTCTTACATTATCAAATTAAACGGTTTCCCAATGATATTTATATATACGAGTTTTGACGCATTTTGGACAAAGCTGTAGGTATATTCAACACCTCTAGGAGATCTATAGGAAGTTTCTATTCACCAACCAATAACCACTACTATTATTATCAATGAAGAAGTTGGTATTGTATAAATAATGTATGTCCAGTTTGCACAATTTTTTGGAGTCGTAGCCATATCCTCTGATTTCTATCATCTTCTATGAAATGTTTTTTTGTGACGGCATCCTCGTAGCATTTTCAAAAAATGTAGATACACCACACCTCTGAGTAATCTATGCAGCCACAGTTTTTCTAGTCATTGAACTATGGTTGCTCTTTAATGTTTCATAGTTTCTGCTCGGCAAAAAATAATAATCTTATTTTCCATATTCAACCACCAATCGTACAAATATTCATTTGATTGGGAAACTAATTATGATAATAATATACCGGCCTGTTTTACAAAATGGTGCTTGTCAATTATATTCTTATCTTAATTAGTTTTTTTGTTATGACTAACAGATATTTCATATAAAACTTTTATCTTAAATTCGATAAAAATATTTGCGGATAACAAATTGTATTGGATCAATACCTGACGAACCAAGGTCATATTGATTATCGTTTCATCCCCCCAACGACAGATGATATGTTGGTTTTTTATGCATGCAGATTCACAAATAAAATATCATTACTTGTCAGGTACATGCTGGTATTGAAATTTATTCATATATTTATAGTAGCAAAAAGATCCTTTGAAAACTTATCAGTTGATTTTCAGATGTTTGATTGGAGATTTCGTCTGAAGACGGTCATTGCAGAAAGAATTATACAGTGTGCTGAAATAAGTGTAGCCCTTCTCTAAATTTATCTGTCCCCATATAACAGGATAGAAGGTGAAACAGATCGATTTCCATTATTGCCCAAATAGCACAAGCACGTTTTAAAGACATCTTAAAGATGTTTGTTTACGACGTTCAACACGTTTCGAAGATGTACGCTAATATACAAAAAATGTTTTAAAGACATCTTTAGGACGTACATTGTTACAAAACAAGGCTCTGGACGTGCTTAAGCCGTATATTTATACTTGATGGAGATTGATATCATAATACCGCTTCACCCATTTCCACAAAATTGTATTATATTCATCACTCTTTTTTTAAATAATTCAGTGTATTCTCTGCACCTTCAAAGTGCCTAAGAGTTGATTTTATTCGAAAAAATTCACTTTGCACTACCAAATGAACTTGAATACAGAATTTTAGAGAAATTAATACAGTTTATCCGGATTTTCTCCAAAATATTCAACGATTATCTGAGAAGTGTATGATGGTGCCGCCCTCTACTTTCCAAGTACTCAATAATTGAGTGATGCTGGCGACTTACCCTATGGCTGCTTTTATGCACGCGTTTGTTGTCGCCTGTCGCGTGGCCACAAAATACGCGGCGTTCTCCAAACGAATTGCTTTGTATGTACCATTTTATGCATCAACGTCGGTGAGCCGCTCGGTGCCTGTGTCGCGGCGTTCTCAAATTCTGTCGCCTGGAATTAGAGAACGCGTCGCGACAAGCGTTTTATAAATACGTTGAATTAAATTGGTGCTTTTATGCAACGCATTTATTGTCGCTGATGCTTCGATAGGAATTATTTTGCTAGTCAGTCTGCAGACGTGTATCGATGTGTGAAGACGTGCGTTGTTATCATGGAAAACCTCGATGTTGAACTATTTATCGACGAAATAGAAAAACGACCATCTTTGTGGGATTCAATGATATGCAAACACTCCAACGTCTCTGGCGTCTCTTTTTAATTATATGCTTGTATACCAAATATATAAAACACGGGTCCATTTTTCAATCAATACACACTTTCATGTTGCACAGTACGATGGCCGCTGATAATAAATTTTATTTGAAAGCGGCACGCGGCAAAAAAACGCTAAACAAAAGTTCCATTTTGTTTCATCTACAAAAGCCGCGTTTTTATGTCGCCACGCGACAGGCGACAACAAACGCGTGCATAAAAGCAGCCTATTAAGTATTGCTAAAGGAGCTGAACGTCCACACTTACGACATATTTAAAACGTCTTTGAAACATCCCCACAGGGACGTTTTAAACATATAATGAGAAGGACGTCTTAAAGACGTCCGTTTCACGTACCAGGACGTTCGGACCAAAGTGAAGCACAGTATGTTCCAGTTTTTTCTTATTATAAAAACAAAGAAGTTAAGAGGAGGAGTTTTCATTTGGTATGGAAAATAAACGCATTATCAACTCGCTCTGTGGATTATTTCCTTTTCAAATTATGCTAAAATGATTGCATTTATTCTACAAATAAAGTATTGAAGTACTTCTTCAGTTAATTCACTTAAGAAGATTAAAATAACAAAAAACTAATAGGAAATTAAATTATTTCATACGTCTATTTGAAATGGAACAGCCCTGCAAACATTTTGTTCGGACTAGATTTTCATATACCTTTCTAGCTGATTACATGGGATTGAGTTGATAACATTAATTGCTAGAACTTTTACCACAATTCAGATGATAGGCAATAGATACAAGATACTTTCCTGATACAAACTAATTTCTTTTATTCATTCAATCAATTTTAACATCAGTTTGAGATCTCCGTTTTTCAGATAATAAATACAAATATATCTTTATATGAATCAATGGATTTCTGTACAAAACTGTCAAACGCGAGATAACTTTTCTACCAAATAGCGTTCAAAAAAAATAATAACAGATTTGGAAAGGTCGTTGGGAAATGAGTTCGAATACACTTTCACTTTCCTCAAATTCGCTTTGGTTTAATAAAAAAATGTTTAAAAAAGTCTAACTCCTTTCCTTCTTCGAAATCTACGTTTATACCACAATTTTATTCGTATTGAAATATTTTAACTTGAAAAACTTCATAACACTTTTGCAGTGACGGTATTTATTTAAATCCATGAATTCATTTCCGCGCAACTTATCTCAGCTCCCGACATTTCTATATTCCATGTCTCCAAGAAAGTCATTTATTTTTGTACCCCTTAACGAGATTTTACCGATTCAGGTTTGTTTTGAAATATTGGTGACAATATTCAGTTGTGGGTACATACCTACAACTGAAGCGGAAGAGTACGAAAGTAAATTCGTCCAATATTTCCAGCAGAATGATCTTCTTCCACACAATTTTTAATCGTATGAATTTCACACGAAACATTATAACTTTCAGATTTTATTTTATGATCTAGAGTGATCTTTGCTTCAACAAAACCTTGAGATTGGTCTTGTTTCACTTTAACATAACCAGTGCCGTTATCACCATGAGTGGTTCTTGCAGATCTGGAATGAAATTAAGCAAAAAACAGCTATATCCAAGTACATAAGAAAATCGCATAACATGAGTTATTGATAAGACTGATTTTTGTGTTTGTCTATTACTAGGAAAACCCTGAGTTCACGCCAAAAAAGCAGTGTTATGGACAACCAAATGACAACTCCATCATTTAATTTGTATGTTAGAATGTGTTCTTGGATTAGATTGAAATATCTGAGATAAATATGCAAATTGAAGCGCGCGAGAGCTATTTGGGTTATTCTAACTACACAGTATTCTTTATACTCCAAATTCATCACCAACCTATTCTTTATACGACCTCACGTATTTATTTTCCATTTGCCTGCTAATAAATTGAACCCATTTACGTTAACGATAACGAATACGATTGCGAACATTTACTTTCCAATTTTCACAACTGATTAGTCCTTATTTTGGTTAAAATAGAAATTATTAGAAACCATCGGCAAATAGCCAGAATCGCCATTTCAAAAACCTTCTTCTAACGATACCATTTCGGTCTCTACGTCTGAAACCTGGAACCTCGGTGATGCCGAGCTCCACGGCTGATGTGACGTCACGTTGGCACCTTTCGTTCAAGGAGCGGAGCTAACATTACATTCTTATTTCTCGGATATATGAAGCCAATTCATTGGAATTTTAACCAATAATATGAAAATTTAATTGACCTAAATAAGCCCATTATACTTTCGGTTCGTCATCGGTTAAGCATACGTATAAGAGATCTGAGGGCCAAATATGCCTTGTGTAATTTCTGCTCCCAAACTGTTACACTAACTCGCCATGCAAGATTTCTGATGCTTAGTCAGAAAAAGGATACATAATAATTTCGCAGGCCGATGTGATCTGGTGGAGGTTCAAACTTTGAAAAAGGAGAGAAGGCTCCGCATCATCTGACTTCCTCAAGTGGTAAGATACATGTTTTTTTTGAACAAATTCACTGCACATGCTTCAGAAGTAAGAAGAACGGAGAGATTAACTGTGCCAAGCAGTACATGCTCTGTACTTTCACCAGCATCGCAGTATTAGATGAGTGAGAATATGAATACTACACGATCAGCTGTAACAGATCATGGGCGTCTCCATATTTACCTCCACTTGATCCCCACTCCGTGGCTGGCTGAAACGCAACATGCGAAATGTGATAGATATGTAGACGAAAAATGTGATAAATTTCACTTCAAAAAATAACAACTTGTATATCATATTTTATCTAAATTATGATTCATTTACATAATAATGGATTTCTCTTACGGTATTTGAAGGAAAAACTCCGTCGAAAAGGTAATAAACATTTAATTTTGCCATTAAAATACTTAACTAAGTACTCCGTTTTATAAACATCTCGGGGTGGAATATACAGTGTAAAATTAAATGTATCGATTCTCCACAAAATCTTTTACGGTCAGTGAAGCTCGATTTCCGTCAGCAAGTTATTATACTTAGCGTACCTCAATTTATTCAACAGATGGGTGCAAAGTGCAAATAGAATCAGAATTTTCTCATTTTATTGCGAAAGTTATTTCGAGAAGCTTGAATTAATTACTCCGAGGGAGAATTTTTCAGATGGTTGAGCGAAAAAAAATACAACACAAAATGATGTTTTTCTACGACCATGCGTTTTAACCCACATTTTAGTTTTGAAAGTGTCACTTTCCCGCACTAGTGCGGGAAAGTAATAAATGAGTGCGGGAAAGTGAAATTATGCAAATTTTGACCTTATTAGATAGTTTTTTACTCCGCAAGTTATAACTATTGTGACTACAGGTAAATGAATATTCACAAAATAGTTCATAAAAAAAATCTTTTCTAACTTTTTGTTGCATTTTTCATTTTTTGGAAATATAAAATAATGAAGATATTTTTATATAACCCTAACACCAAATAACTCCACTGGACCGGCAATTTTAAGTAATTTACAGAATGCAAAAAATTGTGTTTTAATATTAATATCTATAATAATTAGTAGTTTTCAGTAAAAGTTTTGTATGTGTATGTTGAAATGAAATAATTTTTGAAAAATGGCTTGGTATACTTTTTTGTAGGTATATACGGTCGTAGAAAAAATAATGTTCTTAACTCATGCTTAAAGTGTCTTTCCCGCACTTGACCGCTTGTCCGAACTCCGCTCCGCGTCGTTCAGGTCAACTGCAGTCGCGTGCGGGAAAGTATCACTTTCCGCACTTGTTAGGAAAATAACTATTGCTTTATCTGAACACTGTGTCCTGATATAAAGGTTGCGTTCATCCTAACAAATCTGATCAAGTAATCCATCATTTCTCAATTCTGCTGAACAAGCTAATCGTAGAGACTAGGAAAGGAGAACTATCTCATCGGGATAATTGACAAAATCTGTCCTCAAAATTGTCTATTTAAGTACTTTGTTTTTTACCGCAGAATCGCGCACTGCATCTCCTGGACCCATTTAGAACAGCATCAACAATAACCCTACTTTTTATTATTGACAGTAGTCAAAAAGTGACCTAGGGCCATTTGCACCGGTTATATTTAGCAAAAGATAAGTGAAGCTTAACTTTAAGGTGACCTTAATATAAATTTGGCTTGCACGGGTTATCAACTGAGATTTAAGGTGTACTTAGTTAAGCCTAAGAATTGTGCCGCTTAAAGTTCTCCTTAATGTCATCTAAACTTCAATCTGACAGTAAGTTTACAATTTGACATGCGTGTTGTTGTTGTATTTTTTTATCTATGGTTGTGGTATTTTCCTCTTTTTTAGCTGTGGCTTGTCTTCATTATTTATTGAAAAAATAATTATGAATAATTTATTTGATCATGACGATGACGATTGAGACGATCTTAACTTGATCTTTCATGGAAACCCCAGAAGGATTTATCATAGAAATTAATATTTCAACAGCTGGGATGATTTGACATTCTTTTCGCGATTTGGGGTGACAAAACCTATGCCTAAACATTTTGAACCTAATTGAGGTAGAAATCGAACACGACTCTTTTGTTCGTGGTATCACAGAGATTGGCTATTAAATAACGAAGTTATTTTAATCCGCGCGTTTTCCTTCTCACGCCAGGTAATTGCATCGGTCCTTTTATTTTCAATAATTGTTTTATGACTAAATATTAGGTTTAAAAGAGCTGTCTTCTTTCGTCCAGTGAAATTTGGAGTCCTCTTTTTTCTAATATTATTATCATTACAATTATTAATATTCATTTTTATTAAACCATCAGTCACAAAAAGAATCAACAATCAAACTTCGTGAAATCAAACTCGATAACACAAATATCTCTTGAATGTCTGTAGCTTTCTCAGTGTTGCCATAGCTTCTCGCCACTTATCTAACTTTTCATTAAGTAGCAGATTAGCAAACCATCTTAAGTTTAAGGTTCACCTTAACTTTAAGTAGACCTTAGATGAGATGAACATTTAAGGTGGACCGGTGCAAACGACCCTTAGCGTCTCCATAAACTTGACAATGTGTTTCAATAAACCGTTTTTCATTATCATTTTTTATTGACATTTTTTCTGGTGTCACTACACAAACTTTTCAAAGTAGATAAAAAACTCTTGCGAAATTGGGTTTATTCATTTTAAGCATAATTTTAGCATATGCTTAACAAGTTTCTTTTTAATGAGAATAGTTTCATGTAAAGGTTAACGGATTGGAAAATTTAATGCAAATAAGTTTTAGAGAAAAGATGCGAAGAAAACAAGTACAGTATATATAAAAATATAAGTTATCTCATATTTCCAGGAAAAGATACTTCATAAAGAGCTCCGTAAAACTTGGTAGGACTAATGGGAAACAGATATTATGTATAGGTACGGAGATTGAATAGTAAAAACGGAGGGCATAAAATTTGGTATCCATTGATAAATACTTATAAAGAGTATCCCATTTGAAAAAATTCAATGGAAGATTCAGTCATATAAAGTTGCAAACACAAATTTTTTGTGAAAAAGCGCTTTTCCTTAAGCGTATAATAATATCTATATTATTTTCGACAACACAGCTCGTAGAAATAACCTATTCTTCCACTAGTGGAATAATGAGCGCTTATTATTTTGCTAGTAATAAGATAATGAGAAATGAAAGCGTTGTATCCAACTGGGTAGGAACTGTCATTTAATTTTTATTTAATTTGATGTTTGTCAGTATTGGAGTGAATTGTGAAAATGTCTGAAGTAGAAGAATTCCAATGTACACCTCCGGAATTAGTCGAAATAGCTAATTCCACTATTGAAACAGTAATTCCGACGAAGTCAAGAGAAGTATATGATTTTGCTTGTGAAAAATTTATAAAATGGTGCAAAGAAAATAGTTGAGATATAAGCAATGTATTCAATTTTCTCAATTCACGCTTAAAGAAAAAACAGTAGATGTCACTCGAAGTAGAAGAACCTTTATATGTTTCACCCAGTTTGCACAGCCTCGGCAGTGCACGAATCTGGGCTCAACAATAATGATAGCCTTCCACTCCTAGTAACATAATGTACTATTCTCCTAGATGTTTGGGAGATTTACAAAAAAAATTGGAAATGTGTAGTAAGTACTATTTTAAGATATTTGATTTCAATCACCCTTAACACATACCTTCAAAGAAATATGTAAGTTATACACAATAAGAGTTATTAGAACTACAACAGCGGTATGCCAGGTCCTGTGAGTATGGCAATTTCTAAATAATTCATGAACTATAAGGAGAACAATTTCTGTATCAGAAAAAATTATGGGTGAGCAAAATAGAGTCATAGCAAATATACGTTCTTTTTTAATAACAGAATCAGTGCATGATACAGAGGTTATTTTTGTCCATGTAACTCACAAACAAACTGTTAACAAGATTTTCCATTTTTTGGTCCTCTTCTCGTGAAAACCCATAGCCCTTGCTGCGTGATGGTGAAATGGAGTAGAAATTTTGATACCACAATCTGTAACAGTCGTTGTTATAATTGTGTGTGAAGTGTCTCATCGGTAGCTTGTTAATTTGTCAAAAGACACAATCGTTTCCTGAAGTAGCATTGTTTTTTTCCAATCTGGATGATTTTCAATATGTATAATGATTGAGTTAAGGATACAAGTATTTACCATAATATTAAAAAATAGTCTGAAAGTTCAACGTTCAACTTTCCTCCTATTAGTTGGTCTGCACTATCCACTCCTTTAGTATCATTGTAATTTAGTATCACAAGAGGTTTTTCGTTGTTTCCCAAATCTATGCTTTCGTGAATATGTTGATGGCAATGAATACACACACCTGTTCTTTCATAGTTTCAGGTCACTATTCTCAAATCATTAGTGAAAGCAAAGTAGGATGAATGTTCTGGACGTGAAATGACATCTCGTTCTTTTCTACTATTCCAAGCAAAATTGAGTTCTTAATAGGGAAAAAATACGCTGACTCAATAGATGTGGAAACAATCAGTATAGTAACACCTTTTTTATTAGGATGGATTAACTTTGTTACCACACCATGTCGTTTTCTTCTGTTCTCTTATAGCTCTAGCAATGTTATAGTCAAAAGCGCTCTTATCGTGCGAGTTCAAAGGTCACCAACCATATGTATCAAATCAGAAAACACAGAGGATACCAAAATGTGAGATTACACTAATTGATGAATTTCCACTTCTTCTTTCAATCTCGAAATAATCTGTGAAACTAGGTAACATTTTTTATGGATACAAAAAAACCGGAAAACTGCTACTTATTATTTATATTTTCATTTTGAATTGTCAAAGTGACAAAACTGACATATTTATATAAAAACTTAGCAGGTGGAAGGTGGGTGGAAGACTTTTCGCTGGAAATTGAATACATATCCTTCTTTTTTCCGTCAAAATTGCATAAGTCTGTCTTATTCATCTCAGGGCCGGTTTTACAAGAGAAATTTATACTAGGTACCTATAGTTATTATGGGTATAAAGTTATATCAGAATTTATACCTAGATTAAAACTAGTTGGTTTTACGATACTTTTTTACATCGGTATAGCAATTCTTACTGCAATAATTGCTATACCGGTGTAAAAAAGCATCGTAAAACCAACTAGTTTTATTCTAGGTATAAATTCTGATATAACTTCATACCCAGAATAACTATACCTAGTATAAATCTCTCTTGTAAAACCGGCCCTTACGAATTTTATTTATATATATAATCAAAAACCCTTTTTTATACCCGAAGGTGTAAGATATATAGACTTTGGTGTAAGGGTAGGTATTTGTATCTAAGTATTCTGTTCGTAGATGAATTTTGTCCATTTCTTCTTATTTTTTGCCATCTTTTTTGCTTCATCCCATTTTATATTTCTTCTTTCTAGTATTTCCGCAACTTCTTGGTTCCAAGTTTTCTTAGGTCTTCCTCTCTTTTTTTTGGTAGTTATTCGGGCTTCCCATACATCCCTGACTGGTCTGTTGTTCATTCTTGACAAGTGTCCGAACCACTTAAGCTTTTGTTTATTCAATAGTTCTAGGATTGGTTCTACTCCCAGCTCCTTTCTCACATCCTCGTTCCTTATCCGATCACTTCGTGTTATACCTTTTACTCTCCTTAAATATTTTATTTCCATCGCTTGGATTCGACTTTTGGACTTTTGTGACAGTATCTAGCTTTCGCTTCCATAAGTAAGGATTGGCCGAACGAATTTTATTTGGAAGTTATAATTAAACGCAATAAAACAAAACAAAAAAACTGTGAGTCTTTGTTGAATCGTATGACCCGCATGATACGACTGAATGTGACTATACCTGTGCTGGTTTTGGCGAAAAGTGCAGCGACCATGGAGTTCAAGAGTCAAGTATTTATCAATATGGAAAGATTTGTTACAATGTTTCACAAACGTATTCTAAATATCACTTGATGACCCAATCCTTCAACTCTTCATTTATTCGGACGTTTTGAATGTTTTTGATTTTAAAAGTTGATTTTTGGAAAGTATGGTTCCAGAATGTATGGAAAAGATGCATATGTGATGACAATGGAATGTCGGTGAACGTATTTTGAAACAATAATAAATAAAAGTAGCAAGCTGATAAATCTGACGATCTAAACCTCCAATGTTTTTTCAAATGTCAAAATTCTGTTACAGCTTTTCAAAATTTCCTCCACCCTCTTTATCTATCTGGGAATTCTAAAGTGCGAAGCGACAAAAAAATGTTTGGGAAAACTATTGGGGTTACGTCATCGGAATTACAAGAAAAGGAAGTTTTTTCACCACTTCATATCTACCAAATATCATACTGGTTTTGGGAATAATTTCCAAAATATAAGACTGTCCAAACGTCTTAACACAAAAAAGTAGCTCATTATTTCTAGATATTGAATATTCAGTTATTAATTACAGTCATTGTATATTCTACAGCCTTTGGTTGAAAAGGAGCTTTTCCAACAAAGTAAAAGTAATTAATATATTTTAAATATAACATAACGATGAGAAAATGATAACGAACCATCGAAACAGGCAAAGTGAAAATATTATCATTCTGTCGTTGAAAGCTCTTCCGAAACAATTTTATCGATTCAATTTCGCTGTTATAATTTCTTGTTAGAATTTTGGGAAGACGCAAATTGAAACTTTCATCAATGTTCTTGAGCTATACACTCATAAAAAATGGAAGCAAAATATATTAAATCGCAGCTCTAACAAAAATGAAAGCTTGCTTATTTTTTTTATGCAATACTGATTAGAACTGAATAGGAACGGAATAAAACTCCTTTCTGGCTTCCGTTTGTTTGTAGCGGCCGACATTGAAAATATATTATTAATTGGTAGAGTTGTAGAAAGGGAATCACGTCTGAAAGGAATTTTAAGCAACTATTTTCTAGTTGTTGTGGGATGAACTGGATCAGCAACAAAATGCATACAATAGATACTAGTGGTCAGAAGAGTGATTGGGTAATGGGTTTTTTGAAAAGGAAACATAAGATAAGAAACTTGGTCAATGCTAAGAATCCTGTCTTGAAGTATTTTGGAAATTTGGGGAAAAAATCTAAATTAACTCATTCTTAAAGCCATACTGAATTATTTTTGAGACAATGTATCTAAAATATCCACAGATATATCCAAATGTGACTATGGAACAGGAGCACCATTTTTTGTTTCAAAGATAAACCATGTCGAAAAATTTAGAATAGCAGACATTTTCTCAGTTTATTTTGCCGAGGCTTTCGCATTGGGATTAAAACAATGCTTATTATGGTGTTACCTCAATCCAGTTCAAACAATTGCTTTATACCTAGTGACAGATTCAAAATCCGTGTTACAAGCTATAGAAGGGTCTTTAATGCATATTATTTATAATCAGGAACTAACTTTTGAAATACCAATACCAATTAAAATTGATAATAAACGTACTATTCTCATATGAATGAAAGGTCTCAGCGGCAACGCGACGGCAGATCAGGAGGCAAAAGTAGCATGTAAATTGAAAGAATACTTTTTCTATCAAAGTGAAAATCTGTTAGAATCAGATGGAGAGAAGCTTAAAATAACCTAAGCAAAACATCAAAAAGCTTCATACAAATCTACCAAATAATAATATACCACACATAACGAAGTTTGATCATAATAGAAAATACACAGCAACTATAACGCGACTAAAACTAAACCATGGCTGCTTTCCGACGCATCTTCATAAATTGGGTATTCTACATCCTCCATTTTGCAACTGCGACAACGTATCGATCGGTGATACTAATCATAATATATTCCTAGAGTGTGAGAAAAATGAAGCAGCTTTATTTAATTAACATATCCCTTTAATAGACCATAACTTCCCTCTTCCACTGAATATTAGTTCTTTTCTGGCATACACAGAAAAATCTACTTTAGATTGCATAATAAACTTCATTAAACAAGCAAGAATAGATTTTTAACCTGGAAACAATAAAAAAAACTTTTGTGGCCAATAGCCTTTGGCCCTGCTTCCACACAAACACACACACACACACACACACATCTAGAAGAAATTACGGCTATGAAGGATTTCGTCTACCTACCTTTTGTTAGAATAAATAAGTCTTGAGACGGGGTAGTCCTATAGACTGGTATTGAAAGAAGACTCGAAAAGGATGTATGCCTTAGAATCAAACGTTGGCTATGGGGTTGGTGGGTAAGAAGTAGTTGAACTTAGGTGTTAATGAATACACTCTACTATCGACATATGAAGGAAGACCCAGATCGACAATAATTCTGAATGACGTTAAGATTTCCCGAATAAGTACCTCCACTTATCTTATGAAGGACAAAATTTTCAAAAAATTCTTCTTTTTTGTAATAGTGCGAGAAATCTGCCTTATGGAGTTCACTTGTATAAAAAACTTCCCCTTCTCCTGCTAAGAAGGGGTAATAATTTCCAGTAATAGGTATAGCGTATGTAATGCAGCACCTTCCATATTTTGAGCTTAATGGCCTGGTTTCGCACGTGCGATGAATGCGTCCGACGCTTGCAGTCGCTGCATTCGTTCATCGCAGGGACTGCTCATGGTACCACGTGCTTGTGGTTTTACTAGTGCGTTGATATCTAGCGCCTGCGTCTGAATGCAACGTCAAAACGCAACGAGTGGTTCGAAGACCAGTCAGACGGCGAGAACGCAGGCGATTGTGCATTTACGAGCCGTCAACATGAGTGGTGAAAAATGGAGCCGGGTTGATGAGATGTATGCTTTTATGATGCCTCAAGTGAAAAATATAAAGATCCAATTATCAAAAATAATGACTAGAAACAGATAGCGGGAAAAATGGAGGGGAAATGTGGGCATTTCTGTGCTTGTATATGTTATGATGGGGTTTTCTTTGAATTAACAACGAAATGAGCGCTTAATCATCTTCTCCTTCAAATAGAAGGGCTAACACAAACTTCATGATAATTTCACGGACTGAACTGCAAAGTGCTGACTGTAACATCTAGACGCACAAGCAAAACCACTCAAACGCATGCGATAGACGCTTCAGCGGCTGCAAGCGTCGGACGCATGCATTCATCGCACGTGCAAAACCAGGCCTTTACCCTGGCAATTCATCATAGAATAACTATTAAATGGGTTCCAGGGAACAAGGGAATTATAGGAAATGAAAAGGCACTATATATTTCAATAAAGTACCAAAAGCCAGATTGAAATTCAGTATTGAACCTCCTTTTCTTCCAGGCTATCATCTCGTAGGTACTCGCTCCCACTCTTTCATCATTTTGTTGAGTTTTTTTCAGTGAATCAATCCCACTTCTGGAATATTTTTTTCAATAACATGAAAATATAAAATTGGGACTAGCATCGTTTTTTTTTCTCATCATCCCGAGAATATATTCATCGTCAGCAATAAAACAAACTGAAACAGGCTTACGTTCAAATGCATATTTTCCATTTTATAATATTCACTCAAATGCACATGAAAATATTCACGAGCATTTGTTGATCGTGGTCATCAATACATTATGTCCGCTAAATAATCAACAGAAATGTTACAAGCTGCAGATTTTTTCAATGGGTAACTATCTTTTTTTCAGATTCAACAGTTTTCCTACTCACATTGCTTTTTGTTGTATTGTTGATGAATATATTATTATCTTTGAAATAAAATCAAAAATATCACCAGAACTTGTCATGGTTTTGTGATTTTGTATTTATTCAGTCGTGAAGATACTTTTTTCCTCCTTTCTATTGGATAATTCATTGAATATTGTTTATTGTATCAATTCTCCGATCAAAACTATATTTTTTACTGGTTTGAATGTGAGATTGTCTTTCTTGCTATTCCATATTTCAGCTTCTTCTTTTTTCTGTTTCTTTGGGTGCTTGAGCTGTTTCAGGACAAAAATTTTGACATCTGACATTTATCTCTCTGTTGTTCATCTTATACTATTCTAATTTGAAGTGTTCCAATAATAAAGGCCCTTAAGCTCAAACTCGAAGTTCAAAACAAGATAAAAACACATTTGAATGCAAGCAGCTCACTGTCACTTCAGCTGTTAATTCTTATTTTCTTCTTCATTTTGGGTAACCACATTCTCTTACGATTATTTTGTTCGCATGTCAACAATATGTGACTAGCTTGAAATTTTCATAATGGAATTTTTCCGAATTGGGATAAAAACAACATTGATACGGTTAGTTTCTAGTTAGTTAGGTTGGTTAAATTATCTGCTAAGCATCTGCACTTCCATCACGAATTTTACCTAGTTTTTGCTTAGTTCCTTGCTTCATTCCTACTTTTTTCCTTTTTATCAAGTAATCCAGTTATCACCTTATTCCTTATTTCAAATTTTTCTTGGTCAGCTCCTTTTCCCATTTGTCGGAAATTTTTGCATTCCATATTTTCTACTCCATCCATACGTTGTTAATGTACCCACCATTTTGGTTCCTTCTATTAATTCTAATGTTGATTGTATTCCTAGGTGTCTTCTAATATCCATTTCTATCACTAAATCCTCTTTTATTTCACCTCTTAATCTTCTTAAATTCCTCATCTTTGTTATTTCTTTGACAGCGTTGCTATTCCACCCATATATTAGTCTTATTATTTTTTGTATTCAATCCTCTTTCTAATAATATCCTTCACATTTTCTCTCTAGGTACTGTACCGAAAACTTTTTCTAAATCCAGGAGAGCCGCGAACAGTTTCTTTTCCAGTTGTACCACAGATTATAGAAGAGAACAGATACGAATGCCGGCAAAACATCAAAGGATTTTCGAATCCGATTTCAATGACCTTGGACCTTTAACTCGGTATGGCCGCGATGTCGCCAGTTTAAATTTTTTTTAGAATTTCTTACCAAATTGCAATGTTGACTTGGAAACAATAAGTTTCCAGTGCCGGTTCTTCACTTTTCTTTCTGAATAAAATTTATTTGGACAGTCTCTGTATGAACAATACACTCCCCCGTGATGTTTATTCATTTTATAAAAATAATATACTAATGTACACTATTTTCAGTTAATATTACCACAACCTACAATCGATTAGTCGAATACCACAAATAATATCGCGGATTGACAACCTTCAAACTGAAGTGTCAAAACTGACGTTTTGTATTTTAATTTTTGAGCCAAACCGTCACGGTTATTGTGCATGGTTGCCAAAGATGGTTTGTGAAAAAAAGTATATATTTATGGTATGATTTTTATACATTATAATCTTTTAAATTGTAGAATTCTTTTAATGTTAATGAAATTGATTCAAAACAAGTAATTGTCGAATATTTGTATTTGTATAACTATCACACTAAAAATAATGCTTATAAAATATTCGACGCATGATCGTGAATTGAGGGAAATATTATGCAAATTGATAACCCTGTTGAAAAGTTTCGCGAAGAGGCCCGAACGGAGTCGACATATGACGATGGACCTTTAAATGGGTATGTCCACCCATCTCTCTCTTTTTTACTGTTCTCTGTCAAGCTTTCGCATCTGTTCTATTTTATAATCTGTGGTTGTACTGCTTTTTATGTCAATAGCAAATATAGTCTTTATTATTTTTCCCACTTCCACAGTATATTTTTTATTGTCGACCTTATTCTTTTCTCCAGTATGTTCTCCAACATTTCTTTTTCATCAAGTATTTTTTTGCTTTTTTCTGTATTTTCATACATATTCATTTGAATTTGTTCCTTTTGATCCTCCCAAATTTAGTTTCCCACATTTATTCTCATGAACATTTTTTCATTGAGTATAAGTGCGTTCGTAGATTTGTAGTAAACAAAATGCTAATGGTATTTAATGTCCGTTATAATATCCATAATGGAAAGGAAGCTCGGGGTGATACAATTCATAAATACTCGAGAACATTTGCATGAATTTTTTCCATTTGTGTTCTATAGCAGTCATTGTTTTTTCCTTCGTTATTAAGGGTGGAGTTCGAGTCGACTGCTCGGCAACGTCAGAAATTTTTTCTCACATCCATAGTACAGACATCTTTTTATGCATCTGACATCCTTCATAGTGATATTATCATTTTCCTGGAGTTGTTATATTAATGATATATTAATTGCTTCTAAGAATTTATATAATCAGTCGGATTGACCAAGAATAATAAACGAGTGGAAGCTAATTTAACATGAAGGATCTTAATTTCATTATATTTCAGATGTATCAGCTTATGAAAATATTTTCCTCATTTGTAATATTTTGCAAAGCCTTTATTAATGCGTCTACATTCTGTTAACAAAATATATTGCGCTTCATCACAGTATTTATGTAACACTCAGAAACAACATGGAGAAGGGTTTTTTTTGTTTTGATGTTTTTTTTAAGGGATCCGTCCATTCGCCGGCACCACCATAGCCTCTCAAGTTTATTGTGGATCATCCTAGTGTTTTGGCTAAAGCATATTTAGCCTGTCCGTTCCCTGTATTAGCCTAAACAGGTTCTTAGCTGGTTAGTTGTAGAAGTTTTCTGAAGTCATTTGGGATCTACCATACAGTTTCTGCCTCCTGTGGTCCAGTGTCTCACAGTTGCATAATATGGAGAGCTGTTTCGGTGCCTTTCTTATATGTTCTGCTGGTAAAGTCTCCGTTATACAGCCCTATTTTGTTCAGGCGCTCTTTTGTGGGAAAGTGTTCCGTAAGTAGCCCTGTTATGGTGCGTAGTTTGTTCCTGCTCATTGAGAGCAGTTCTTTCGGTACTTTTTCTGATAGCTCTTTTATAAATTTATTCCGATCTTTGATGACAATCTCGAAGTTCTTGCGAGTGGTCTCTTGGCATTTTAAGGATGTTATCATCCACATGCCTTACTTCTGTGTGTCCTCTCCCATGAACCACGTCATGGTCCGATGCCCTTTCCAGTCAGTTTACAGCCTTGCTTCGCACAGTATGAAATAATGTAGTAGAGGAAGGTCTAGCAATGTCTCCAGCGTCTCTGAAGGGGTAGGTCTCATTGCCCCTATAACGCTAATGCATGCAAGTCTTTGGACCTTGCTTAGTTTCAGCATGGCAGAGGTTTGTTTAATCTTTGGCCACCAGACCAGAGATGTTATCTTGGGGATGACAACTATTTTGTACAGCCAGTGTACCATGCTTGGTCTCAGTCCCCATTTAGTGCCGTAGGTGCGTCTGGCAACCATATGTTACTTCTGCCTTCTTAATCACGTGCTGAAGGTGTTGGTTCCAAGTTAAACCAGGTTCTAGGATAATTCCAAGATATTTCACTCCATCCGACAATCGTATAGATTTTCCCTGAAGAATCAGTCTTTCCCTTTTCGTTTTTTTTTTTGGTGAACGCAATATTATCTGTGCTTTTGAAGCCCTTCTTCCACCGGTCCAGCCTGTTACTATATTCAAAGTTATCTGGAGTATTTTGATTGTAGCATATAGAGGAGACTAATCTCGTTAAACGACATTTCAACTTTATAATTATCAACCCCACGTTAGACCAGAGTTCTTGTGATTGACCTCCGACCGAAGTGGTAGACATTTCAAATTGTCTCACGATTTTAGCTGAATTTGTGACGAATGCAGTGAAATATATTGACCCAAATGAAGCAAGTCTAAGAACACGATGCCGGAAGATTCAATTTAAATGCAAATTAAAGCGATTTGTATATTTCAAGAAAACATTAAAATACAGGATATAAAGCTTCGGTTTTCATAGAATTTGAAGATAAAATTAAATTAACAAGAAAACGATTTCAATCTTTGTCGGTCCAAAATGTGAATATTTATTAGAGGTAATTTATTTAACCAGTTTTGAAGACGTGGCAACCTAACTGGTGGAAATTGGAAATTTGAAAATGGATATTTTCATACGGCCATACTGCTCAAATTTGATGGATGAAAAGACAAAACGATCGAAACAGCGTTTTGCAACAGGAAATTAAATTTTCCTTGCTGTCGATTATTGTGGAAATAATTTTTTCATGACTTTCGAATTGAAGATCAGCAAATTGCAATAACAAAAAACATATTAAGTGATGAAACCACTTTTTGTTTATAATATCCTTTGATATACTTATACTTATATGCTTTTATAACAAATAAAACTTATCAAAGTCGTACCCAAATAAGATTAAATCAAAATACTTATTCATGTACTAAGGACAAAAAACTGTCCATTATAGTCGAGTCTGCAGGCGTGATAAAAGACAGTTCTTCGCCGTGGTGCATATTACATTTTTTCGTCGACCTCCACATACCTTTTAGGAAAGTAAGCACTTACCTGTGTGCTGGTCTCGGCTACGTCCCATTCGTGGAACTACAGTCTAAATAATTATTTTAATAAATTTTAACAAGATGTACCTACCTATTCTAATTTGTAGTGTATTTATACTACTAAGTTGAATCAATCTCGAACATGAATATTGAACGTACAGTTTGTACAATTATTAATAGGAATTAATTGCTGCTGTCGAGGCAGATGCAATTTCGGATGCAACTGCTCCAGCAGCACTATTTCCGAAACTTTTTTCTTGAAGTGCCAATTCCCGCAGCCCCGAAGATCCATATCGTTATCACTATCCATTCTTGATTATTATGAACACTAACATTCACTCCACCATATTATTTACACGAAAAATTTAGCGAATTTCGTGAATAATTGATTTGACAATACAAAATGACAGTTATTGTCAGCACAGGTAACCATAGTAACCACAGCGGACGAAAAGTGTTTGCGGGCGGAAAGTAATTGACGTTAAAAATAGCCCATTTTGTTACCATAAACAGCCGTTTCAAGCGCTTCAAACCGGTGAACTAGTTGAAGATAGGTCCTTGAAAGAATACTTTCTTTGTATTATATATTATCTCAAAGGAATTGAAAACGTTCTAAAGATCTGTTATTCCTGGAAGAACCGTGTTCACTTGAACTAACAAGAATATTTTGAGAAACCCCAAAGTAACTTCTGATGATCAACATCTATTTTTGTTCTTTATTCCTGAAATATAAACAGCCTCCTACGTATTCCTATTTTTTCTACTACATTGATTTTTGTGCTCGACCGATAAATACATTGATGTACATACAACATTTTTCTAAATGAAAGTTCATTATATAAGCAGTTTGTTGATTGTAGGTAGGTACATGTACTTAACACATTACTTTGTAAATCTCAGCCATAGGCATATATACGTGATTAAACAATATTACTTATTCCAAATGATTATTTTGCTTTCCAACAAATAATTAATACCAGCCAAGCAACATGTATTCCAGCAATTATACATAAATTTCCTTTGTAGGTTAATGGAAAATACCAAATGGATTATACTTCAAACAATAATCTCATTTTCTTTTGGTGGGCTGTAAGCACGGCGAGGTTTACGGTATTAAATAAATCAATGGCAAGAAGTTCGAAAGCAGCAAAATCCAACAATTTGTCAATAGAAGATGTGACGGGCTAAAACTAATGACAAGAGAAGTGATTGCCCGTTTAAAATACAGTTTTTGTTGAAATTAAGAGCAAAAAGATGAGAGGGCTGGTTTTACTAGAATCCACGAAAGCTAAATGACAAATCTGTTTCTAGCGTTATCGATCTCACATTGCTTCGGCTTCGATCTTAAGTAGTAGATAAAAATTTTTTTTGAACAGTTTTATAATAGTTTCTAGTCAAAGTGAAGCTTGCCATACATGAACATTACAGTGTGGAATAACAAAATATGATGGGTGGGTGAACAAAAAAGTTATTTATGGCAAAACGAGGTGATAAACAATATTATGTTCCTCCATGTTGATACTAATTGGAGGACAAAATCTTAAAGGAGAATCAATTATATTTATTGTTTTCACTCTCTGAAATCAGTGGTTAACACCCTTAAGTATCTGGGAACAATTATTAGTAACAAAAATTACACAGCAACGTTTTCAATAAGGGTATAGAGCATTATAATAAATTCAAACATATCATGAAGAGTGAAGGGATGAGCGCAGCAGAGAAATTAAGAGTCTACAGGTAAAGATATATAGAAGAAGTATAAGTAGAAAAATTTATGGACCAGTGAAACTAGGGTATAACGAGTAACGAAGACTTATGAATCATGAAATTAGGAATATATTGGAATATGAGGAAATGAGACTAACGAAGGAGAGGACGGAGAGCAGCTATATAATGTTGTACACATTGCGAAAATTCTTTCGGAACCCCTCGTCATACACAAGTGCGAAAAGGAAAATATAAAAAAAAGCTTGAAAGAAAGAATAATTGTGCGTGTTCATCAAGACGTGTACTTGATTTCAGAAACCAGTGGCCGAATGTTGATTGCCTCCCTATTTTAACCGCTGTGCCAGAAGCGCATATTGATTTGTACAATAGTTATTTGCTTAAGTAGGCAGCAAAGTAGTAGATTGACTGCCGGGGCTTAATTCATACAGGCAAATACACAAAATAATTCTCACGGAAATAGTTGTAGTCTGTTAATATTTTGTTATAGCAGTGCCAAGAAATAATTTCCGATTAATTTTCAATGTAAGCACAGTTACAAACTTTTTACGAAGGCCATCATGTCAAGGATATTGTCATTGTCTAATCTATTAATTCGGTTCCACTGGTCTCCTTAATCCGATTAACCACTAAAGCAAAATGTGTGCTATCCTATTTAAACCATATTTTACGGTTTAAGTATTGGCAATTTGAATATCGGGGAAAACTGGCCTAGATCAGGAATTGATGTAACTAACCCAACTATTGCCTTAATCTTTTTTCTGTTCTGGCTACCGTAGATTGAGAAATACGTTCGATTTGGGTGCAATCCATGGAATAATGCACTAATGCTCTTATTGTCCCTCCTATTGTAAGCCACCTACTTTCAGTTTAATAAACAAAACAGTGTATTAAATACGATATGATGAATCAGTTTCACAATAGGAAATTTCACTTTGATGTTCATTACTGTTTTTAACAATAAAATTGTCAGGAAATTGTATTTAGTCGAGCGGCCGAGAGTGCTCATGAAAGTGGGTGGATACAATCTTAATTAAATAACAAACTGCTTTTGAGTTTTTGTCTTCCTTGCTCCAATTTGGAAAGTTTTAATTGACGATCGTGAAGTCAACAATAAAAATATTTTGCTTGAAAAATGAAATGACCAAGATTTATTGGGTTTAGAATTAGTATATTATTGAACGAGCAATTTATGATAGCCATTATTTACGATGGGTGACGTTTGGGCGAGAGGCGCAAGTCACCCGAGTGAATATTGGCCATAAATTGCGAGTAGAATACTATACTTTGTCCACGACACTAAATTTCTTTATTAAATAAAGGTCAGTAACGATTTGGTATTACTAACTTAAAAATATTGTGGCAGCTACATCAAATAATTTGACATATATAGAGATGGACGATACTGTGTGAAGTATCAATACAACGTACCGTTATGAATATATTATATTGTTTTAAAATACTTGATTTTAGAAAATATCGTTATGAAAAGCATCAATACTAAATATTACTATGTTTTATCGATACGATATATTTCAGAAACAAATTTCCTGGACATAATACAAAGATTTGATAATTCATTTCATATTGCACCCCCATCTCTAGTCAGTGTTTTATGAACCATAATTCACGACTGTATATATATGGCTACCATATACCTTTTATAAGGAGGTGGAATATAACCTATTATTAGGTGGTCGTGGACAAACAAGCTTCGATTATAAATGTGATTTTTTTAATGTCGTACGCTGATACTTTGTTTTTCAAAATTGAAGAACAAAAGTGAATGTTTGTTGTCTAAGTGATCATCTCATCGCTGAATTAATTGTATAGTAACCAAGGAAGAGTCCTAATCCTGCAAGGGTCCACAATATTTTTCACGTCAGATATAAATTACTTTGTAACTTTGTAAAAAAGCAAAAAACCAGCGAAAATCTCGTTGAATGTTTCACTCGTGGCAATAATATTCTACAAATTATACAAATTCTCTTAACATTTCTCTATAAATCTCCATTCCGTATGTCGGAATCTACACTGTAAATTGATACCTCACAAACGCCTTTGTAGGATAGAGATTCTCACAAATTAATTAAAACCTCATAAAAATTTAATAGTCAAATATCAAACAAAGTCGAGCGCTCACATGTTGTAGCCGCAGCATTTACCAACTATATGCTTCGGCCCAAAAATCACTCAAAGTTTTCCAAATTCTGAATTTGAGTGAGTGTGTTTTTTTGTTTATGTTACGAATGAGACTCAAGTAATTTTAGAATAATTGAAGCTTGGAAAAACTTCCCCATTGTAAGAATTTATCTTACTCTAACCCTTATTTTAAAACGTATATTGAGTCGTCTTCCAGCTTGTCCCCACTCTGAAAAAGATTGTTTTGTTGAAGTGAACGTATATTTATTTTAAAATGATTTGTTAACCGTTAACAATTTTTAATAAATGCAAAACAATTGAGTGTTCCATTAAGAAATTCGAATTGTTTCAATTGAAATTATAAATTGTTTGCAATTACTATTTGGATAACTTTTTTCCAAATATAGCAATTATTCAACTTGAAGAATATTTATTTACGCTGAAAACGATTTGTGATTTGTTTGAATTGAACAATTGCATTTATTTAATAAAAATTCTATAACAATAACAAATGTTGATTAGCTCAAAGCAAGTGTTGAATAAAGAAATTTGAACTGTTCAAATATAGAGTATGGATTGTTTGAAATTAAGGCTCACATTTATTTCTCTAAAAAGTGGCAATTATTAAATATAAACAAAATATTCGTTCAAAACATATGAATTTGCTTGAATAAAAATTCTTATAAATAATGAGTCATTTCTTTGAAAGTTTAGATGTCATAATGTTATTCTACATTGTGGCATAGAATTGGTTCAAAGAATATATTTAATTAAAATTTAAAAAAATTCCTTAATTCAGTGCCGGTAGTGGTAAGTATTGCATACGATAAGAGACAAAACCCGTTAAGAGTTCAATTTTCTCATATTATGGCGTTGTGTATGGATTGTAGGCATACAAAGTTTCATACTTTGAAATTGAACATTCAGGTACTGCCAAGTCACAGATTATAAGAGATCTTAATCTGTGGCCAAGTTATGGATTTACTGGACGTGTGGGAATTGTCCTACCTAAGTGAGTGTTTGAGCGATGACAAAATTTGTATAGTTGACTTACAGTAGGCAGATGGGCTACACTGACTATATATCTAGTTTGTGATATAGGGTGACTACACCAGTGTTTGCTATATAATAAGGGGTTTCCATGGAATATCTTGTAAAAATATAAAACTATTTTTTTTTGTTCCTACTCAAAATCAATAATACAAGTTTTGCGTTAGGTTTTTGTTATATAATTATTTAATAAATATGTTTGGACAGATAGCAAGACTTTTCACTCAAATTACCTTTTTAGTAATCTAGCCTTCATTAATTTGGTTTTAGTTTTGTATAACTTTGTCATCAGCTGCTCAAACACTCTTTGATATAACTCATTATAAAAATAAATAATAATAGTCGTTTGCACCAATAGAAGCATAAGCTTAGAATAGCAGTTTAAAATTTAAGGGTCGCATGGTTAAAGCTCAGTTGCACCAATGTTTCTGCTCTGCTTCTAAGTGTTTGATACATTTGTCAACCTCGCTATTTAAGTTGAGTTTTATTAAATTCTCTATGGTTTCTGCTGACTTTTCGTTTTTGTGGTTTGAAGTAACGTATTAAAAGCTGTTAAAAGTCAAATCTTTGAAAATCAAAGGATTTTATTCTTGTCCTTTAAATAAGAAAATCAAATCGGCAAATCATACAGTTCAGGAAAAAGAGTTGCTGATATTTTCATCCAATTCTCCATAATAATTTTTACGATTGTATCGTCTTCTTGGAAATCCATTTCCAAGAATATCCAATACTTCCAAATCATCCTCCATAAACATCCTTCTTCAAAAATTAAAAGAAACACATCTGAAATTAGAAGACAAAAACGAAAGCCCGAAAAGAGAAAAAACATTGACATATCAATCAAAACACAATAATGTTAGGTTAGAAATCTTCACTTAAGTAAGTGGAGAATAAGCGAGCGATTTTCTAAGCTTAGCTAGGTGCAGCTTAAAATGACAAGTTGTTCATGGTGCAAAACAAAACTTTCCTAAAGCGCCACTTAACTTCAAGTCGACTTAAATATCAATTGGTGCAAACGGCCATAAGAGGATTATTTGTTTCAATCAATTAGAATTGAAAAACTTCCCTAATGTCCCATTCAAACTTGTAGTTTAAAATGAACAGTTTCAAAATAAGAGATGGTCAGAACGTTTTAAAGAAATTAATTGTTGATATTAAAATATTAATTGTTGGGAGTGAACAATTTATAGTTTGGACCAAAGATATAATTTCCCCAAATTGAATAACTTGACTGTCTGTTTAACACTACAGTTAGTGTGGATGATAACAAACTCTTGTTTGAAATTTTGAACAAACCGGAATTTCAACTTAACACCTCCGTTTGGTTGACTCAATTCAAACTTCAGATTTGTTAATCATAAGCAAATTTTCTTTTATTGAAGAAAATCTTTTCCAGAGTGGCATAACTTATGGAATAACAGCCGCTGTAAATCCTTTTTCCAATAAAACTGGCAGTGTTTTCAAAATTCATTGGTTCAACTTTATCGAATCCACATTATTTTAAATTGGCAGCAAATCTATTCATGAGCATTCGAGATAATATAGTCACAACTGAATAAAAGCAGAAGATAAAATCATAAAAACATTCCTCACAAAAATAAGCAATATAAATCAGAGTTATTGGAAAGAAAGATGACATTGAAAAATTGTACTATTGTTATTATTATCAGTTTTCAACTGATTTTGGAAAATAAAAGTTGTTGGTTAGGTGAATAATATTGTGAATTTACATGAAGACCGGCAATTATTCATATAATTACTAATAATGTTGGTATATACTGTGCAACATAGATGCAACATAGGGATTACTGTAGAAAAATGTCAAACGTGAGCTTTCTTAACAAATAGCTTTCATAGAAAATAATAACAGATTTGTAAAGGTTGTTGAAAAATAAGTTCAAATGCCTTTTTCATTTTCCCTTTATCTGATCTAATGAAAAAATAGTGTTTAAAGAATTCGAGCTCCATTTTCATACCACTTTCGAATACTTATAACCGTGGGGGAACAAAGTTTGTTCAACCATCCTTTGCCGTTAGGTCATAATCGATGGTTGCACAGACTTTAGCTACACGGTTAGGTAGTTTAACAATTCGATTCACCGCTGAGGTGGAATTTTTTTTTGTTTCTAGTTCTTTTAAACAATTTTTCGAACAAATAATTCAACTTCATTCCAAATTCAATGTTTTTCCGACAAACAAAAAAAAACTGAAAACAAAAAGAAAAAAATCAGTCGCCTTCGGCCCCGCAGCCTTGAAGTTTTTTGTGCTCTTGGTTGTGCCGTTTATAAGAATAGACTAGTGGGCTACACGAAGGTTCGATAGTCTTTTCACTAGATCCTTCTTGAAGAAATCTTCCTTGGATGCTCTAGTCCCAGGAGTCTGATGAAATATTACTTTACAATCGAAGATGATGTAAAAGGCTGTTTCCTCCTCTTCCATGCCTCCCTACATATGCCGATTTTATACAAATGTTTCTATGGTACACTGAGTTATCCCGTCACTCCTCTGATTTAGCACCTGCTGAGGTTTAATATATCTTTTGTCAACATCTTGACTAGAAGTTTGCTGTTTTCATGTTTTGGCACTGGCTCAGAGAGAGTAAGCAGTTTCAGAATCCAGTTTTGCTAGGGTGTCTGCCTTTTCGTTTTCCACAATAATTTTGTGCCCCAGGACCTATTTAAGAAATACTGTACTATGGTTATAGCCAGATTTAATAGTTTTTCAAGGTAAAGATTTTAGTGCTGCTTATCCGAAAGGAAGAAGAATGCAGATATTGTGGCATGGAAGAAAAAGCCTCCATCCACATACTTTCAAACTACACAGCACTCCAGAATCCTATAGCACAGTACCTGGGAGATTACTGGATAGAAGAGGAACATTTGCCTAAGTTGAAGTCTGCAGATATCCTGAAATTCTTCCGGGAAATAGGACTAAAAGAGCTACTAGTTTCTGAGACTCTAAGTAAAAGTAAGAAGGCACAATAGATCTTTTAGGTCTCAGTAAATATCACCCCAAAAAACATACATACATACATCCGAGAGTATAGGGATCTCTTGGGCTCCATATCCCCTGACGATATTTAATTGGAAAAAAATGTCGATGGCATAGAATAATTTCTGCATGGAAAACAAATGGAAAAATTCCCATCGATATGCGTGTATATTACAACCAACAAATATTAGTACCATGGACTCCAGTTGCTTTTCCAGTATCAGTCTTGGATCGATCTGTGAACCACACTAATCTTCCTTCCAACCCATCCCAGTTTAGCTGGAGGATACGGTATGCTTGGTTGCCGTTAATTGTGGCTGTGTTATCACTTCTCATTTCAAGCCGCTGGCTCCCTCATGCCCCTTCCCATTGCATTCCAGTCTGTATACAGCCATTCTAGCTTTCACCTTAACATGCAAAGAAAGAAGCTGTTGGGTTGCTTTTCATAGCACTCACTATTAACCAACAGGCAAGCCTTTGAAGTTTTGATACCTTCAGTTCGGCTTTATTTTGATTTCTTTTCGGTCACCAAACTTCACGAAGTATAAGTGACCATGGGTATCAGCACGGTTGTGTACAGCCAGTATACGATCCATGGATTCAGTTCCCATGTGTTAGCTTCCGCTTGTTTGGCAGCCTCTAGGTTATTTTCTTTTCATTGGTTTTGTCATGGAGGTGAAGTTTAATGTTATGTTGAACATTTATTCACTATTTGTTGTATAACTCATTGCTTTTAAGCTACATTTTCTTCAAAGTTTGGTTTTCTGTTTCTGTATTGTTTTAATGCACATTACTGATCATGATAGACAACTTTAACGAAATATTCGACTTCCTCACATTGTATATTATATAAATAGGTAGAAAAACGTGTAAAAGTACATTATTATTTAATAATAATCCCTGTAACAGGATTTAAAAGGAAAATATACAAATACAGCGATTTTTTAACTTCAAGATTACATCACAAATATGTCTTAACCTGTAAGCCTTTGTGAAAACAGGTGTATCGATTAAATTATTTGTATGGAACGAAGGTTGGAGTATATTTTAATAATTATCAAGTTTATCTTTAACAAAAAAATATTCCTGATGAAAAGCTCAGCATGACTTGAAGATCCATAATCGGGTGAATAATTATCAAAACTTTTTCTGGAATACAGGAAGAACGGAAAATAATGATTTAAGCCGAGAGAAAAATACAGTGTTTATTGAAATTTTCTAACAAAAAGTATACATAATCTTACATTATTGATATTTCTATATAAAAATTAAAAAACAATGGACAGGAAATTGTTTACTTCTTCTTCTACTTTTTCACCCATATATCAACAATTGATAATGCTGAAACGATAAATTTTAATAATCAATACTGGTGAAATTCAACTTACCCATTCATCGTCTTCAGTTCTTAAATAAACTTCTCATGACATTCCTAATCGTATCAGAACATTTTGAAATGGCACTTCAGGGTTCACCTTTTCTTTCAAGTGATCTCACAAAAAGAAATTTGAGGGTAATGTTTGGAGACCTTGGAGGCCTAAGAGACTCCATGTACCTCCCGATTAATTTACTGTTAAAAGGATGGACAAGTGATGTTTCTCCAACATGCTGGTACCATATTTTCTCTCGTTTATTTAGTGCTAGTTCTAGAAAATGTCGATTCCTTTCTCCATTCGTTTTGTTCCGGAAAAAATATTGGACAGTTGTGAAATATAAAGATTTATCATGATGTCTATTAATAAAGACGTCTGCTGCTTCCCTCCACGTATTTCAATATTCACTTCAACTGACATTTTTCCAATTATTCAAAACAACACCACTGCAGCCAGTTCACTTGCACTACCCTCGGAAGTATCCCTATCTGCATCAACAGGTGTGGCCTAAGCCTCACATTCGCATCCGATCCTTCACCCCACACATCCGCATCGTACCATTTCACATCTATATTCCAGTCCAAGAGTCCTATGCTTCTGGGATGAAATACCCTGCATTTTCTGATAATGTGTGCAGTCGTCTAGTCTATATAATCAAAAAATTAACATGTTGCACTGTTCAGCTTGCCTATTTTACAGGAAGATCTTGAACTAGGATGAGCTCAAGTAGCCGTAATCAGGAACTCATTAGGCGTTTTTCAAGTAGTTCAAGGGATGCTTAGCAAACGGTGCAATGGAAACTAGTATTTTCAAGTTGTATTCAAATACTTTAAGCAGCCGACACGTCACATTTTAGACGACTCCAATGCTACCAATAGTACAATCCATTAATTAGAATTGAAGCGAAGTACTCACAATTTTTTTTGTTATAAAACGAGACTGTACAACTTTTGGAGCTCATCAATTATACGGCAGTTGCAGCTGAATACAACAAAGCTTTTTGTCAAACTCCGAAGTTCTGCTAACCCTATCGATTGATAGAATCTACCAAATTAATCTCGGGATCCTAAACGTATAAGACCCGTATCAACTTGTCACTGGGAAACGAGATGTATCGAATTTGGTTTACTTTCTAGTTCAGGAGTATTTAACTTTTTATAATAATGTATTATGCGGAGGTATTTGAACACAATATTGTGTACACGTTCTTTCGAATGAACAAAGATTTATTTATCCTTACAAGAGTTTGAAAATATTCTTTGAATTGTTTGAAACTCACGGAGATACGGACATTTCAAAACCAAAACTTGAGAAAAAGAATCTTTTCACTTGATCTTCTCCATGTAAGTATTCCAGCCACACCTGTTCGCACACATGTTAAAATTCGTAGTTTCATCTCACACTGGCTTGAACACTGATTTGTTCTTTTTGCTTTCCTAGTTTCCAAGAAGTATCTGATGATATCTACAAACATTCAAAAAAGTATTTGGGGATACTTTCATATAATCGTATTTGATTGAGGTTAATTTTGAACGAGGTTAATTATGAACGCTCTATTGATACTTAAGGGTGCTGAATAATCACACCTCTATAGTGTATCTCTATTATATTGAGAGCTCATTATAAATTCGAAAACGTGTCTGAAACAGCGTGATTTAAAGTATAAAACAAGCGCTTCTTTGTGTAAATAAGTGTTCTGTTTGCAATTTTCGCTCGATTCTTCCTGTATATACATAGTGAATAGCAGGTAGCGATGACAATAGAACCCTTATACCATTACCATTCAAATATATTTGGAACTGATAAATTTGCCGTGACAGTGCAGTGTGATTAGATAAGAATATGATCCTGTATTACTTAATTAATTAGTAAGCTGTGCATATAAGAATGATTTGTAGCCCAAAGAAAGCTGATTTGTTAAAAACTTCCAGATTATATGTACCTAATCAAAATTCAATTCCATCAAAATCTGACGAATGTTCAACTCCAGCATTAATTATTATACTCGTGGATTCAACGGCTCCATTTCTGACACTGTCCAGTTGCCATATTTTCTGTTCTTCTTTGTGAATATGACAGCTTTTTTCCAATTCTCTGCCGACACTTTTGACAAAGAGTTTTGCAGTACTTGATGTAGGTAGTGATGTGGGCGGAATTTTTATGTTTTTTTTTTTTTTTTTTTTTCCATTTTGGGAGCCGTTCAGATGCCGGGAGCACTGCAGCCTATTGGCTTATTGTACTCTGCTCCCATATTTAGTCCACCCATCCAGTTATCCCCGTACCTTCGAGTAGACGATATAGGTCCATTGGATGTGTGCCATATACTTCAGGTGGCACATTGGCTTCTCCGAAGATTGCCCGTCTCCTCGAGTTCAGTGCCTCACAGTCAGACAAGATATGGGTCACGGTCTCGATCTCCATGCCACATAGTCTGCAGCTGAGGTCCCCGTTGTATAACCCTATTTTATGCAGGTGATCTTTTAATGGGGTATGACCCGTTAGATAACCTGTAATAATTTTTAGCTTATTCCTGCTGATATTCAGTAGTTCTTTGGCCCGCTTTGCACATGTGTCACCTATGAAGGTTTTGCTGTGTACCTGTTTCGGAGTGTTCCTCCAATGAAGTCTATGTTGGCTTTGCACCCATTTTTGTATTTGCGCTCGGACTACCTTTTTTGTGGTCCCAAGAGCTGGTTCTGGTCCAACATATGCTGTTGCTGAACCTCTTTTTGCGAGTTCATCAGCTTGTTCATTTCCAGAAATACCATTATGTCCCGGCACCCACACCAATCTTACTTTAATGTGATCTGCTAGTTCATTTAGTTCTTTCTGACATTCTTCTACTAGTCTGGATGTTACCTTGCGGCTATTTAAAGCCGCAAGGACTGCCTGGCTATCAGTTAGTATGTTTATCCTATGAGTGTCAGTCCTATATTTGTTAATTCTGACACATTCTAGGATGGCATAGATCTCTGCCTGAAATACAGAGGTATGTTTGCCTAGTGAGAAAGAGGCTTTTGTGTTTCTCTTTTCACTGTACACTCCTGCTCCTGTTCCTTCCCCTGTCTGTGATCCATCTGTGTACCAGGTATTTTTATGTTTAGTTTCCCACATTTAAATATCGCACTTATCATCCATATTTATTCTATTTTAAAAAATTGAGATATAATTGATTTTATTTTAAACTGCCAAAATTACAAGGTCTGTCTATGGTTTATCGTGGTCTTAGGGTTTCTTATCCACTCATTGATAAAAAACATTCAACCTGAAAGATATTATACTTGAAACAATATGAGAAAGAAGATAGAGCAGGAAAATGAAATTTTATTTTGACTAGTTTCCTCCACATTGCTACAAATTTGAGCTGTGTTTTATTTTCCATATTTGTCCAAATGGATGTCATTAGAATGTTGAGAAAACATTACTTTAGATTTTTCTCTGGAAATTCTAAGTTTACAGCATAATTAAACGTCAAATGCGACGGGCACTACAATTTTTGCAAAATCTGTCAAAAGCTCGTGGGCTATAGTGTTATAACCACACCCAGTTTGTTCATCTTCCAAAACCACAACTTTTGACTTCCTTATTCATATTGAATATTCTGAAATATCAATAACGTGTGTTTTATAGCAGCTCTCAGCAAGGAATGTTTGGACCATAAGTAGATGTTTTAAGGTTTGTAAATCGAAAAAGCATGCAATCTTAAAATGTGGTAATTACCAATTATCAACAGTGTTTGAACACCTAATATTAGTGTACAAAGCACACTCCCGGTTACGTTACGTTGACAGGACAGGTGATAATATTCATTTCCTTAAAATGGCTATGATTGGAAGTATAGAACCATTTAAAGGTCCAACAGGAGAGCTCGAGTCATATGTGAAAAGAATAGATCACCTCTTTAGAGTGGATGTGGTTACAGAAGATATAATGAAGGTTCCAATGTTCATAACGTTGGCTGCCTGGAAGTTTATCAGACTTTGAAAAATTCAGTTTCACCAGAGAAACCAGGTAATATATCCATTGAGTAGATAAATACAAGGATCACCATACTCCACTAGTTCCTGAGATTTATGAACGATTTGTCTTCAATAAATGTAATCAGAAGATTGATCAGAGTATTGCAGAATTTGCTGTAGAGCTATGTAAACTGACTATTTCGCGTAGATTTGAGCAATTTCTGGATGAAGCATTACGTGATAGTTTTGTGTGTGGAGTACGTACTGAAAGTATCCAAAGGAAACATTTATCGGAAGCTCAACTTACTTTCACAAAAGTGTGTAATATTGCCCAAGCAGCAGACATAACCTATAAACAAGTTCATAATTTGACAGATGGTGGTCAGGACTTGATTATTTGAAAAATAAGTCGAATCAAATTTGGGAACTTATTGACCAAGAAAGTGACTGTAGCAAATGTGCCCAGTTGCTAAATGGAAGTGTTTCAAATGCAATAATCAATTGAAAATATAGTTGGATCATTGGAGAAGCAAACGTCAGATCAAAATGCAGTTTATCACAAAGAAGTCAACAGCGATTTGCTCAATGTAACGTTAATTTTATTCACTCTCCTTATATTTAAATATTTATTAAATTATCTTATGGGTGGCGAGTAGCCAGTCCTTTCTCATGCCCAGCGCTGAGAAATGTATCGAGTTTAACTTTATCTATAGTCGATGAAAGACAAAATTTTAAGTTTATTTGCGGGTCAAATCGATACCGTCTATAGTAAAAATAGTCACTTCGGTTTACTATAAATTATTTGGTTTTCAATTTTAACACAAATGAATGAAGAATCCACTTACGGAATTTAAAATACTTTTTCATTTCCAAACCATGGAGTTTGATACAGATATGCGACGTATGTGCATTATCATTCACATGATTTCATGTTTTATATTTAAACAGAGGCAATCAGAGATTTTGTCTTTTCTGTGACAAAATGTTGAATTAACAACTTAAAATTTATTTGATGAGAGTTTCACCTAAAACTTTTTTTATCTAAGTGTATCAAGTAAGTAGTTGCGCTTAAATTCATATGTTACATATTTAACTTTGCTTTCCTCAATATATAGTAGCTTTTCTTATTATTTTCTCTAGCGTTCCAGTACCAGATATATCGATAACGTTTTTTTATATCTTTTTTGTGTTTTTTTTTATCTTGTTGAAGACACTTGATATTATACCTTTTAATATATTTACCGGCATTAATAATACATTTTTATTGCTTTCCTTCATTATTTTTTTATAGTAAAATACAGGATGTTGCTTCTTTTTTGTTTTATGAACCACGTTTTTAAATATTCATTTTCAATCTGTATATCATATAACAACCAGCACCATTTTCATTTCAATCTCCAGATATCCTGCATTTTACTATGTTCATTTAACATATATCTGATTCAAGTGTTCTTTCTAGCACTTTCTTCGTACCTAAAGTAATGCACTTTCTTCGTATCTAAGTTATATATATCTTTATATATATAACCACTACTTCTACTATCACTACTACTACAACTACTACTACCACAACAACTACTACTATTAATATGTTCTGGCAATAAACCTCCATAAGACACCGGACCTCCATAAGACACCGGACCTCCATAAGACACCGGACCTCCATAAGACACCGGATCTCAATGCAGAAGAAACCAGGAAAGTACCGTCACTAAAAATTATTGTTGCAACAAGAATACTAAATACTAATTTTTCTTCAACTGTGATATTTATATTTTTTTTAAAGTCATTATACAACTTGTAAATTTAACAACGTAGTTCATATTCCTTCCCTTCCAACATTTCCAGGTTTGTTGATAGAGAGTGTTGAAACAAGTCAACTAATATTATTCAGGGTGGCGCCCATTTACCTTAACTTTACTTAAATTCCTTAACGTAATTTATTGATTGTTTTGTTAACTTATTAAATTCATTTATTTCAATATAACTTCAATAATTTAAATAAGTAGTATTACCCGCGAACCGGTAAGACTACTCCCTGAATTTTTATTAGTTTGGTATCCGAATTCACGCCTGAGCAGCTCTTTATCTGAGTAGCCGTTACATCAACTTGAGTTGAGATGAAAGTTATAAGTTCAAGTGTAAGGGCTAGTGATACTTCACCACATCAGCTGTCTTTAAAGATAAATGGTGACGGACAAAGGAGCATGTAAAACAGTGTGTCTATGTCTCTAAGTAATTTTAAAGAATTTGTTAATCTAGCTCTGACACCTGTTAGTTTTAAATTAAATGTAGTTTCAGGGCAAAATATCGGGGGAATGCATAGTTGTAGTAGAATTCATTGGTATTCATGGGGATTCGTTCATTTATGAAAATCCTGATAACGATTGGGCAAGGATATTTTTCATTCACGGAAATTACACGTATCACATCCAGGTAACATGAGATTCCTAGAATTACTAAGAATATGGCGAAGTATGTCACTATGCCGTTTTTAATACTAGTGAAAATGGACTACCGTAACTTCTCACTAAATATGGTATATTCCACAAGTTACATTGTATTATTAAGCAGCTGGTCACATTCCTATCTTCCAATAAAGTATTTTCATATATAAAATTAACATAAAAACCCGGTTGGCCATAATCATCTCGTCAGGTACTCGAGGTGATCATAAAAGAGCGAAAAGTGCCACCTGGATGACAAAAGCACTCCGCGCTTATGGCTAAGCTTAGCTGAGTGTTTTAAGAGACGTAACTTATTAAGTTATCAGACCGCTGATGACGTCAATACCTCGTTTCAAGCACAGAAATAAATTGAATAGTTAAATGCGTGTTGGCCTTGGCTCGATACCTCGGTCAGCAAATTACATTGTCGCCCTAGATTGTTCTACGGTTAAGTATATACACTATATTTTTCTTCAATAGACTCCGAGAATGGCTCAATCAACGTTGAGCTAAATTCATTCATTACACATTATTTGATATATTTTTCCCGTGGCCTTCCAAAAACCTTCATATTATCTGTTCAAAATAAACTAAAAATGTAGCACCCTAGGACCATATTGTGTACCCACCTATCAGTTTAACAAAAATAACAAAAAAAACGGCCAAGAACCAGTCGGTCGGATTCACGCAAGGTTCCGTACCATTATCTAGTGACTAGTAATATAACTACTTCCGCTTTTTCCACAAAGACGGCGGTAGGATGTTGATTTAAAAATCACTTTTGTTGAGTAAGGGCCGGTTTCATAATTCGATAGTTAAAGTGCCTTTAGTAAAAGTAGACTTTATCTTAGAGTATCCTTCAAGACGACTTTTAAGATAATTGCGTTCCATAATGTAAGTAGCACCTTCTTTCAATAAAAGTAGCATTTAACCAAGTTGGCAGCCATGAAATTTGTTTTTCGATACCTTAGACACTATTTAATTTAGTTATCTAACCTAAAATTATTGCTTTGGCGATCAAAAAAGTCAGCATCATCATATCTTTCAAAGTGACACTTTCTCTTTGAATAATTTTTTATTCTTTTGAAATAAATCACTCCGTCATCGGATGATGAACTAGAGCTGGAAGAACTATCAAGCGGCATGTTCATCATTTTTTCGTGAAATATTCAGCCTGGTTGTCAAAAAATATGGAGAAAACTAGATTACGTCTGCGCTTTAAAGCCACTTTATCTTCTGTAAAGTTTAAAAATTCGCACTTTAAGTTAAAGGAAACTTTAGGCACTACTTTATCTTAAAGTACGATTATGGGACCAATTTTTCAACTTTAAGCCAACTTTAATATTTAAAGGCACTTTAAGTTGATTATGAAACTGGCCCTAAGAGCCCCCCTACATATCCATCCATTTTATTCTGTTTTCCAGTGTTTGTAGTTATATCGGCAATAGAAAAAAATTATCTGCGAAAACTTCAACTGTCCAACTATAACGGTTCCTAAAATACAGACGGACCGCGAAGTTTCAGTAATTGAGACCTCTCGGTACGTAATTCTGAAAAAGTAACCTACGAAATTAGTAGATCTAGTTTTTTTCAACAGGTTCGTATTATTTCAGAGGCCTATTGGGAAATTCAATTATATTTTGATTTTTTGTACATCTATATTTCATTATCCCGAAACTTATCATGGAATCTCTTGAAATTAGTTTTCAGGGTGTAATTAAAACTTCAAGTTTCAATTTAGATTAGTCTTCCCTTTATAGTCGAGCAGCGCAATCTTGATGGAATTCACAGAAAAACTAACTAATCCCTTTAGGAAAAGTGACTGATCTAAACCGAATGGAGTCGATTTGTCACGTTATTCCAAGGATAGTTTTTGTACGAATAACAAAAAGTTTGTCATTACCAATTTACTGCTTGAAAAAAAAAACCAAAAGAGAAAATAGGTATTAAATTTTCCAAGCAAATTGGATAAGAAGATATGAATAGGAACAAGATGTTTAGCCTCTTATCACTGTTCTTTGTTTTCAGGATTACTTAGAAGGTAAAAATGGACCATATTACTAAGACTTTTCCATCCGTTTGTCACCAGGCAGTAACTCTTGAACCGATATAACTAGACAGTTAGTTGAAATGTTCACAGATGTTGTATTTCTGTTGCCGCTATAAATAACAGGAATCCCTAAAAATAGAATGAGGGGAAAATTCGAAAATCACGTTTTTAATTCGGTGGTGTTTATAATTATTATCGTTTTGAGGAATCATATGACATAATGTATGTGTCAGTTAAAAACGAAAAATAATCGGTGGCACTACACAAAAAAGCTTTAATGATAATTAATATATCGCGCCTTTTGAGAAACAAATGCAAATTCACGATATTTTTAGTTAATTTTTTCTAATTTTGTACTTGGCAGGAGATAGGATATAGAAGGCGAAGGATCACTATAATGTCGGGGCAGCCAACAGAGTTTTCCAATGTTGGGGGGGTGCCTTGGTTAACTCAATGGACTAGGCACAATAAAATCACCTTACTTAACAAATTTACTTTCCACACTAAAAAGAATAGAAAATAGTTATTCATGTAACAAGTGCGTGAAGTAGCCTTTTTTGACGAATGTGAATATCGTGCGACAATCATATAAGTCGAAAAAAGGCCTTTACACACGATTGCATACAATATTTTTCCTACTGCCGAAAACTTAATCAAAATACGGAAGATTTGGTAATGTCACTAGAACATTTTCGGAATATTTTATTATTTTATTTTTTCTAAACCATTCTTTGAACAAATTGTATTTTGTTTCGTGAATAGTTTTGGGGAAATGAATCGTTAGAAGTATTTTGTGTCAGATCTAATATGTTTGGTGGTGTATTTGCGAAATAATAGGTAGTAATAGATACCTATAACTACATACATATTCTTTACGCACTAGAAAGTGTTCCTAAAGTACGTAATTCGTAGTAGGGAAATTGTTTTTCACTTTACTTTTGAGTTCGATTTACTCTGGGGTAGGTGTGCTTTTTTTTTCTAAACTCGATACTAGATCAAAGTTATGTTCAAGCTTAATACCCTAGTTTGAAGGTTGCGTCATAAATGGCACACTTTATATTTTACTATTATATTGTTTCGCATGTTAAAAATGGCTGTCATCCTGGTTCATAAAAAAAAATGGAGATTGTCTCGACCTGCTGTGCTATGAAATAGATTAATGCGGTAATGTATTTGTCTGTGTTAATAAGAATTAATTGTCTGGACTGGAACAAAGGATCATCAATCGAATAATGGAAGATGCAGTGAGTCCATGCAGTAAAGCATACATTATTTATTAGCTAAATAAACAGTGATATATGATTTCAATTTACTTTTTTTCGAAGAGTAATTTATCATATAGGATGGAAGGTATTTCTATTTTCTAAAAACAAATTATAAGTTAATTCAAACAGGGTTGTATGCAAAAGCTGCTTAGTGATTTCACACACTGTCATTTCTTTGTTGATGGTTTGCAGACCACACCATTTTTCTTGAACTGCCGCATTTGCGGCATGTAATGTATTTTGACATTGACACTCAAAAAATCATCATCTGTCAGTGTCACGCTTCTCCCTATTCCGACTCTATAATAGTTCTCTTGCCATTTATTTATAACAAATTATTGTTGGAACTCCTTTGACTTCAGGAATTAACCTTTATAATGCTTCAGGGCGTACCTTGAATTCAAATATAACAAATAATAGGTAGATTTGTTCAATATTTGCTGTTCACTTTGTCATGATAAAATGTAATTTTTGTATTCTGAATTCTGAGTAATTGGCTATAAAATTATGTATGCACCACGCCAGTAAAGTGTCTTTATCGGACTCGATTGCTATTCGCCTCGCTTCAATCAATTTCAGACTCGTCCGATAAAGAATCACTTTACTGCCTTGGTGCATAAATAACTATAAATTGTCCACAACCACCAATAATAAGTCATTATTCTACCTCCTAACAAATAGTATATTATTAAACAAGCAGTTTATGCTAGCAATTATTTACGATGGGTGATGTCGGCGCAAGCCAATATCGTTATGAAAAGTATCAATACTAAAAATCACAATATTTTATCTATACGATATATTTCAGAAACAAATTTCCTGAACAAAATACACAGATTTGATAGCTTATTTCATATTGTACCCCCATCTCCAGTCAGTGTATTATGAACCATAATTCACTCCAGTGTATTCACGACAGTAGATATATGGGTACCATATACCTTTTGTGAGGAGGTGAAATATTGATTTATTATTAGGTGGTCGTGGGAAATAGTATATTATTAAACGAGCAATTTATGATAGCTATAATTCACGATGGGTGACGTTTGCGTCACGAGCCGCAGGCGAGGAGCGCAAGTCACCCAAGTGAATTATGGCCATAAATTGCGAGTAAATAGTATTTTGTCATATTGTACCCCCATCTCTAAGAGGTAAAATTATGACTTATTATTAGGTGGTCGTGGACAAAGGTATATAATTATATAATTCACGCCATGACAACTCAACACTCACAATATTTCGATACATAGGTGACAAGAGATGGGAGGGAGTACAATATGAAATGAACTATTAAATGTATGTTTTTTGCTCAGGAAATTGTTTCTGAAATATATAGTATCGATCAAATAATATTGAAATTTTCAGTAATGATACTTTTCATAACGATATTTTTTAGCATCAAGTATTTTGAAACAATATAATTATTACGGTTCGTTGTACTGATACTTTACACAGTATCAATACACCTCTATATATGTCAAATTATTTTATGTCTACCACAACTTACTGCAGATTTTATTATTTTTGAGGTAAGTAATACCAAATTGTTACTGAGTTTTATTTAATAGAGAAATCAAGGGTCGTGAATTAAGTATAGTATTCTACTCGCAAGTTATAGCCAATATACAATCGGGTGACATGCAAACGTCAACCATCGTGAATGATGGCTATCATGAATTGCTCGTTTAATATTAGGTATACTATTTATACGATCCTCGACATTCACTCCGTCCAAAGCTTTCAACTAAATCTTTATAACTATTCATTGTATTTATAAGTTATTCAACATTTCAAATTATTGACAATTAATATCAAGGATTCAAAGATTGCCGCGAAACTTTTCATTCCAACAATTACAGCCCTTTTGTGATAAAAAACGTCGATACTACAAAGTCATTCTTTATGTATTTTTTACATAAATATTTCAAATCATTGGATGAAATATAACTGGAGTTGACTGAAAAAAAAACTCATCATTGTGCTCTCATCCGAAATTGTGTAAATAGAGAATGAGCCTCTATCCTATCCATCACCAAAAATTGATTTGAAATATTGTACCGAAATTCTACCACGTGGAAATTCGGTCAGGTTTGAATAATGAACTGGACGGAAATAATAACCTTTGTTGATAAAGTAAATATATATGTGAAACTTTTAAAGAAAGTGTTCCGTTGGAAAAGGTGTTGGCTTCAGGATCAAATCAAAAACCATTATTTAATTGTTTAGATAGATTACATTTCAAGAGAATTGAACAGTGGCGGCGATGGAAATGATTTTTAACTTAAAAAATTGCAGCAAAGGACACAAAGGACACAAATACTAAGTTTATCAAAAAACCTCACCTGTTATCAAAAACCTTAAGGTTACACACGAGTTGCGATGGCTGTTCGCATTTTTGTGCCTGCTTTAGTAATTTTCGGTACAACTGATTCCTACACATAATAAAAATCTTCTGATTTCATACGCAAGAAAGTGTTCAACTGACACATCTGTTTTTAATTCAGATAAGTCTATTTGTGCTTTTAATAGAGAGGAAATCACAAAAATACGGTTCCCGTTGTGGCTTTTTTCCTCATAAATCCAGGAAATTATGAATACCTACGTATAAACTTTTCGGAATAATTCTATACGGAACTCAGTAAAAGGAGGACTGGGCCACCAACATATTTAACAAACTTCGAGAGAATGCCCTTCAGCGGTCTACAGATGGGTCTAAAGAGATAAAAGGGACTGAGACAGGAGAGTATAGGCTAGTAGCCTAGTAATCTGGAAGCTTTAAAAAAAACCCAAAGACCTTTCAAGGTGAAATTCATACCATTGAAGATTGTACATAGTTGAAAAATATGTGACAAAAAATTATAATTTTGACGGATAGTCAAGACACCAGTAAAGTAATTAGTTCATGTACACAGTTTTATAAAGGCGAGTCGTCTAGTTCCTCGCACATTAACAGGTAGGTACAAAATTTGTGTTCAGTTCCTCGCAGCATACGAAGGGTAAGGGATTAGGTATCAGGTAGCAAGGTCCACAATGACAGTGCGAGGGATTTTGATTAGGTAATATTTACATATTGCTAGTAAATGTTTCAATATGAAATTATATTTTTGTCAAATAATAACAATAAAATACAAAATAAAAAAGAAACAAACAGAACAAATACATATGAAATAAACAAACAGAAACACACCGCAGCAGAAGAAATACCGCTAGTAAATATTAAATATGAACAAATATAAGTAAAATAAAAAACAGAAACACAACATTAAATCAATGATTTTCGTTAGGTTAGGTTAGGTTAGGTTAGGTTAGGTTAGGAAATTGAAACTGAAGACAAATTATTATAAACAGGTGCATTATTGTGCTACCCTACAAACGGGTCCGGTCACTTGAGCGAACGTTGTAGAAATCCTCTCAGGTATATTCATTCCCACTAAAAGGGTACTGGTCACTTGAGCGAAAACGAGGGATTAAAATTTAATCGTAAAACAAGGATGCCGCCTTTCTCACAAATACGTACATCAAACTACTACTTACTTATCCAAATTTAATACGTAAAACAAGGATGCCGCCTTTCTCACAAATACGTACATCAAACTACTACTTATCCATGCAAATATAATACGGAAAACAAGGATGCACCCTTTCTCACAAATACTTACATGAAATTGGTACTAATTTTTTCAAATTTCAATACTGAAAACAGGAATGCAGTCTTCGCTTGACTGACCCAACATCGAAAATAAATTTTCGCTCAACTGTCCTGTATTATTAGAGAAGCCATGTTGATTTCTGAGAATTTTCGCTCAAGTGTCCAGCGTCCCCTACAAACAATAGTGTGAGGAACTGCAGACCTGTCTTAATCCTACCCTCCGTTCGAAAAGGGATTAACGCAGGTAGATGCGAGGAACTGCATCACGTCCTTATAAAGATCTGAGAAATGCCAAGAAAATTATTGCAGCCTGTAAATTCCATGATACACTAGGATAGAGGGATGTTGAAAAACTGAGAATTAGAAAAAAAACTTCCGAATGCTTCAACTTTTTTGCAATATCAACACCACTGTGATGTTGGAGGAAATAGGCACCAACAAAGACAAGAGAGTATCTGACCTTTGAAAAGATTGGGCTTCGACGATCAAAGATACGACGAGGAAGCAACTATCGGGTGAATAAAAAATAATGCCCGAGACAAAGTTAGACTGCACTTGGAGCTTTAGCAGGTGTCCTATCAGGGCACAGCTGTCTGAATAGGAGCCTCAACCAAGCTCAAGTAAGATACACACAAACTCACCTAATATCCAGAAATTTCTCCTGGAAATAGGACTTCAGGAACAGCTTATCTTTGAGAATTTATTCAGAATGTTAGTGAGAGGAACAAGGAATAAATCTTCCAGATCTCAATTTTTGTAGTATTCCGGTATGAGTAATCTGAACAAAATTTATCTTTCTTTCTAATTTATTGAAGGTAATAAAATTGTTGTTAGTCAGAAGTATTCAGGATTATTCCATTTTTCTACCAACCAATTTTAAAAATCTTCTTAATTTGGCTTCGGCCTTTGTCGCTAGAAGTTTTTACTTTGGAAGATTTTCGATTGACTAGTTTTCAAAATACAATTTACCTGCCTTTCGTAGTTATACCGAATAAACACTAACGGGGAGTGGTAGCGTCGCAGATAATTTCAAAATGACATTTTATGGTCTACATAAAGACCATGATTGATGACACGAAAGTTGAAATTGAATGAACAAACGCCACAGATTTCTGTTATTTACTAATCACTGGTAATTACCGTATTGTTTTTATTTGGTTATAAATTCTGCAAGGACTATTTAAACTTTGAGCACTTTATTTTAATTAAATTCAAGATTGAAGACCGGTAGGCCATGACCCATGTAGGCTTCATTATTTTAAAGGAAGCAGTTGTCACCATCGAGTTCAATGTAAAAAAAACAAATAGAATGAAGCCCAAACTTGCGTGATTATATGTTAGGATGTTACTATTATTGTTTTTATCATCACAAAAATAATTATCGTACACACAGCTACATTTCTCGAACGTAATTTTATTAAATAATAATCATGTATTTCACCAATAAATTGTGATTATCTCTAGAACCATTAAGATTTGGGGATACTAACAAGTATGATACCTATACCTTTTTTTTGTTGTAGTGATGTGGCCTTAATTATTTTCCACAAATGTAGCTCTAACACATCAAAATAGGTACAAAATCATGATTCCTCATAAAGCGGTTGAGTGATTATAAAATAAGAAGATTGAAATTTCATGTTTAACACCCTGTATCTCTCCTAATATTAACATTTTATTAAGGCTAGTTGGTTCAAATCGCAATATTTTAAATTGAAGATTGTACTGTCCTTCCATGTACAATTACTCAAGAACCACCCTGTATATAAAGTAAAAGCTAAAAAACTTCCCTAATCCTTCTCCAAGCATCACCTTTGACATCTATAGATAACCCATTTTCTTTGCAGGAAACTGGAAATAAAGTAGGTAGAAGAAATTATAAAATTCAGCTGTTTTATTTGGTCAGGGTAGTTAATAAGTAAAGTTGGTGTAGTCCAATCTGCTGCTTCCTTCAGGAAATTGCTGCATATTCATGTGTTAAAACTAAACAATTCCTTGTAGCTTCACTTTCGCGTTCCAAAGTAAACTCTGGGAGTTTATAATCCTTATAATAGTTAACTCATTTATATTGGGTGCTTTTATCTGGGTTGTGAGATACTTGGATATTATAGAAAGGGCAAGTGATCTTTAAAACTGCTTAAGTTTGGTTCCAGATGAAATCACACCCAATTCATATTACCATAGAGAAAGTATTAAAAACGGCTTTTCCAAAGTTTGAATATGACCGTCGCCGATTTCAATCTCGCAAAAATAAATATCTCAAGAAAACAAATATATTTGAGAATTCTTTTGCACGACTTGCGGATTTTTCCTGCAGCATCTTTGATATATTTGCTGTCTGATCAGCTGGATGAATGGATAAAGCAAATATATGTTTATTGACTTTATTGAGTGTGCACTAATAAATCGCTATTGATATGTTCTTCTAGAAAAAAATTGTATTTCCTATCACCCAGAGCTGTTTTCATAACTCAGTGGCCCGTGGCATGAAAATAATCGAATTAAATATATATAATAAAGAACTCTAGGTAAAAAAAAAGTATACGCACATACTAAGAATATGTAGAGGGTTACAAGCTGATTTTGAAGAATAATTGATAATATTTATCGGTTGTCCATTGTGTGCCTGCTCTGAATATACTGGAAGCTTGGACTGCATCCCGAGTGCATTTTTCCGTTCCCTGTAAAGTCAGCGCGACAGGTCGCTCTCGCTGTATGGAAAACGGAATTGAAAATCAAGTTCTCCGTTCCCTAGCTGATATGCGCGAAGCGCAGCCATGCCGCACGCAATTATGCATTTTCCGCATTTTATCTTTGATGACAATAACAGAAGTCGGTTGGATGACTAAACAGCTTCTACGAAGCTTCGTAGAAACTCATCCAGCACTGTTGCCTACTGTCAAGAAGTTTCATAGGCAGATGAAGAATATTGATAACGATGCTTCGTTCTATGCTCTGTGTTCCTCTTTTACCCAGCAAAAGAATTCTCGCAGAATTAATATACAACCTACATCTATCACTAGAAGAGCATCTGGGTATAACGTTGCCAAAGCAATGCAAGCAGGTCGGCCATCCAGCAGCGAAATAAGTTCAAGAAAGAGACCTTGCAAAAAGCGATCATTGATTGCAAACATCCAACGGAATGCCACAGACGCTATAAGTTATGGCAGTGCACATTGAACATTAATTTGGATTACTATAATATTATTTATTCTTTATAGCAAGTTACAGAGAAATCCTATTTATTTTCAGTATGTATTTGTAGTTCTGCATGAATAAAGTTCGGTTTGATTATATTAAGTTGTGTCTCCTTTCGACTAAGAATCAAAAATGTTCAAAAAATTATTCAAACGTAGATACATATGTGATCGGACACAGGGGCAGTGAGCACTTCGCGCATATATTCTATTGTACATTCCGTTTCCTATACGGGGAGAGCGACCTGTCGCGCTGACTGTACAGGGAACGGAAAAAATGCATCCCGAGTGCGGTAAGGGCAACGATGGGCGGATGAAATGGCCAGATGAAGCTCATCACTTTCATCAGTCACATTAGCTTTACCAGAACCCTTTTGCGGTGTTGTGAAAACGACAAATTATTAGAACAAAGATAAGCGGACCAGTTTATAATAGAACGTCTGCAAAGTTTACGGTAGACTTATTGAGGCGACATTTAGCTCAATGCTGGCTGTTCGACTGACACAGTTCTGCACCGGTTTTGAAGTTATTTGTGTGCGCCTCGAACATACACCAATTTAGTGCGGTCCGGTGAGAAATCGGCTGGCTTGAGCTCGGTGCGGTTTTTTAGCACTCAGTGCGAAATTTTAAAACTGTGCAGCTAACATAACCAATGAATAGAAATGGAGTTGATGGCGGCACTTGAAGAATTTCTAAGCACATCATCGAGCAGCGAGAGTGATTTCTCGGATGACGAGTTGTTGTAAATTTTCCATTTCATTTTACTTATAATTTCATCCAGCAAAATATTTCAATACCAATGCTCTTGCTTTCCAATATTATGTATTATATTTATCCAGTACTTTTTAGGTTACGTTTGTTTTCGTAATTTATCAATTCGTTCGATTAGATAGTTCTATCATAACTTTATCTTATGTCAATCCCAGTCGAATCAACGTCGTATTAAGAACTGCATTGGTGTGGCTTGCATTTCTTTAGTGCCGCTTGGAAACTGGAGCTGGAGCACCTTTTTCATGGCACTGTGAAAATGCGAATGGAACTGGGGTAGGGCGTGCACTTGAATCGTGCTTCCCAGTCGAATTCATCATTAGAGACTAGTAGCTTCTGTGGTTCTATTTCCTGGAGGAACTCCAGGATATCTGCAGACTTTAACTAGTTCCTCAGTCCCTCTTCTATCTAATAATCTCCTTGAATTGATGATGATTGATTGATTGATAATGTATGAATCTGAATTGCTGTGTTTTTTCCTATACCATTTTGAGCCTGTCATGTGCCCATTCAGGTGAAAATATGGAATTATGATAAACTAAAACTAAAATGAAGAAAACTACAATTCAAAAATTATCCTGCAAGTATTAGAGAAGTCGAGAATTAACAATTTTCACGTTAACTTTTGCAAAAACTGCAAAAAAAATCTTCAGCAAGATCCCAATGGTGTAAGGTGAGAATATACCGAGACAAGTCAATTCCAGTCCTACATTTATAAAACGTATTGTAACTGCAAGAGATGTGATATAAGTTCCACCTAAAAACCGTCAACAAGCCTTCTAATTAACTTGAAATCGAAAAAAGCACGTCTAAGGTGATTGTAATGTTGATAGCTAAGTTTTTTCCGATTATCGTGCCGTTCTGTACCCCAATCATTGCCAGATGATGAAGCAGTATGGAAAGTATTATCTGAACGTTAAGCAGCGTTTGACTTAATGAATTCGACGGAAATATTAGATCTGTGGAAGTAAAACTAGAGAATTTTTATGACGATATTCCAGATTATCATTGTTAAAGAATATCTGGAAAAAAACTTAACAAAACCTATCGAATTATGGTTCATACAACAGCCTTTTTGGTGTGCGTCATCGTTTGTTAATGTCTTTCTAACACATTACGTGGAAAGAAATGGAGAAAAGTCAGGTCTTCGATTAATCCTAATCAAAATATCACAATAATGAACCGTTTAAATGTATTACAAACGTCAACCCTAATCCTTGACTTACCAAAATTTGATTGGTTGATGTTTAGATTAAACGCAAGTGCGACCTATTAATCGAGAGAAATTTCTTTGTTTAAAATAGGATGCAGATATATCTTTCGTATTGTCAATGTGTCTGACATCTTTTTCTACTGTCCCACTGACAGTTCTGCACTTTGTTGTTCACGGTCAATTATTATTTATGAAAAGTTAATATAAATATTATTGTTATATTTATTCGAATAATACAAAAATATGCCTAGATACACGGAAAAACATCAGCATTTTGAAAGTTCTCAAGTATTTTCAATTAGAAAAAGAAGCTGGTAACTATTAATTTCATAGCCTTGTCGAATTCTGCTGAATGCGATCCCGATGATTTTTTTTATCAAATTTAGGGTTAGATATGTTTCAAAATAACAAATAAAATAAACGACATACCCAAAACCCGAATATACGACATACCCAAAACCCGAATATACGTCACAAACGATGACGCACACTGTGTTGTATGAACTTCTGTACTGTGTTGTATGAACTTCTGTACTGTGTTGTATGAACTTCTGTACTGTGTTGTATGAACTTCTGTACTGTGTTGTATGAACTTCTACCACCGTAATTCTTCGAAATATCTACGGTTGGCTTATTTCTTCATCTAGTCGATAAAAACAAAAAATAATTCATGGTGATTTTTAGGAATACATCTCAAAATTAAATAATTCGTTATCGTTAGCAAGTTAATACAATGAACTTGGATCAATGATAATATTTAATGCTTCACTGACCATCAGTTACCACTATTCTTGACATAGCAGTATATTAAATAATACCAATAGTATATCCATCTTGAAGTTGACGTCCGTTCTTTCCAAATATCAATCAGGAGGTTGAAACAAATTGGATTGTGGAAGTTAATATTTGCGTATGAGTTATTAATGAAAAGGTAACACAAACCTGAAATTCAATCTAAGAATTTCATTGGAAACAAAGTTAGCTTAAATCATTTGACATATATTATGCTGCTATTGTGACTGGTGCTGATCAATTTTTCCATAATACTGTCGTGTTTTTGAAAATTGAAAGCTACAATTCTAATCCAGTACGCTGCTATGCTTAAGATATTGGGTGCATTATGACGGTAACCATCATAAAACTTTGATACTCACTCTCAGAAGAATACAATTCAAAGATTATTGAGAGAGCATGACTCATATCTATTTATGCCTCAAATAGTACAAGTTTTATTGTACAATTATTCATGCGGGTCTATGAAGGTTCAACAAATAATAATTCGTCTGAATATACTGCGTGACCGACTTAATTCAGCGATACAATTTTTTCAATGTCAATTCACTATCACAATTACTCGATCAAATTCTATTTGTTACATTGAATATTTGGTTACAAATTCATAATACTCCTGTACTGGTACAAAAAATGGAAAATGTATTGATTCAAAATAGCTCCGACTATTGAATTGGTAAGGGTGGACCTCTTAGATCCCCGAATACAAATCCCTCAATGGGCAAACAAGGCAAACATCCTTTCTATTGTACAAATCACTTAGATCTCTCCATAACTTTACACATTAAACGCTTAATTTCACAGATACGCACTCACAATAGTAATATAATTTACATGTATGTTAATAACAATGCATACACAATAAAAACCAATGAAGTATGTACTATTTGTAACTGCCTTGCCTTAGAATCTCTACAACACTTATTTTTTGTTTGTCCAGTGTATGAAGGAATTAGACGTCCCTTTCTTGAAATATATCAATCCGTAACTGATATCGAATCAATAATAAATAATGAAACCGAACCACAAATTCTCTATCAAATATATGACATAATAAAGAGAATATTAAAAATCAGATCTTTCATTGTAAACGAATAATATCACCTCACTCTTGTCAAGATATGTTATCCAAACCTAATCTGCTATAAAATTTATTATTAAAATATATAAGTTTTGTATTAGCTAATATTGTTATAAATGTTGTCACCCTTGTTCATGTATCCTCATACGAAAGAACAATAAAGATCTATCTATCTATCTATCAAATCCCTCAACGATTCAACGATCCAATTTGTTTTATCCCCTCGATAAAATCGGAAAGGGACAACGTCTATTTTCTAAATAGTTAAATAGAGAATTCAGAGATATCCAAAAGTATGAAACCAAGTGAGTTTCTTTTTAAATGAAAAAATGAAACTTTTCAGGCCGGTACAACGACTCATAATAAGTCTGATGTCAAAATTTTTGTGATCAATATATTTCCTGCTCAACAACAGTTTTTCATTGAAGAAAAGTACTTTCCAATATAGGGGTATTTGCCAAAATATCCACCCTATATATACGCTTTCAACTCAATGAGTGTGTTCTATACAGTCAGTTTGTAGAGAAGCGGACGTATCACATGTGTATTACCCATCAATGTCTTCCGTAACTCAACGTTATCGCTTCCGATGTCTCTGTCTTGTTTCATTTCGGAGCGTCTGATGATTTTCAAACACCTGAAATGTTCACAATGTGTATATGACATGATAGAACGTTGTAACTGGTATTCATTTAATCAAGCCTGCAAAAGAAAACCAAATTGAAGTTGTTGGACGCAAGGAAGGATTACTAACTTGCGGTAGAGGTGAAGTGATATACAGTCGACAGAAGCAAACATGAGCCCCGGAAAATATGCGAACTAAAAGAATTTCATCGCAACGAACCAATCAGGTGCTGAAGTTAACGAACGAACATTAGTAATTTGTTAAAATAATACAACTACAGCGACATGGACACGTCCACCAGGGCTCATGTTTGCTTCTGTCGACTGTATGTATATAGATATAAAATATCGGACAGTATTGATATATTTCTTTGAGTGGAGCCGTCCTGCTCATTGAGAGCAATTCATTCCCTACTTTTTCTGATGGTTTTTTCATAAATTTCTCACCATCTGTTTGCCTTAGCGTATTCTCCCAGTGTTTATTGTGTTGTTTGGGACCATTCATCTGGGTTGACGATCCTGCTCTTGTCAGTTCGTAAGCTTCTCCATTGTCAGCGATTCCTATGTGACCGGGACCCACTCCAGTGTTACACTTTTCAGAGTCACCAGTTTTCTAAGCTCTTCACCGTATTCCCATACCTGCCGAGATGTTACCTTAGAGATTCTGATCTGCCTGTTGTTGCCGGCCCATATTAATAATGCCCGTTGACCATTTTATAATTGAGGTTCTACTCTCACACTAGTGAATTCTATATCACCTACTATTTGGTTACTAAGTAAATAGATCATTATGGATACTGACACGTAATGACTAGCACGTAATATAAGAAATTACGCTTCTGTTCTAGAAAAACAATAATTTATCACCCAAGCCTTGTCAGTCAATGGTTTGGAGTAACCATGTAGAGTAGAGGTTGTTTTGACGATTGATAATTAATAAGACTCGCTGCCACTAGCTGTTTGTGTGGTTGTACATTTGTTTTATCGATAATTAAAATTCGTAGAAAAAGTATAGTACACAACTGGAGCTGTAAGCTTATCACATGCTCATAGAATTACCACAGCTTCTCTATTCGCATGTACTAAGCAACTTACAACTCTTGTTATGTAATATACTATTATATCAGAAATGCTATCAGCAAAAATAATGTTCTATGTTCAAAAAATACTTTCGGGAAAACTAATAAGTTGTACGTTTGCAGTATTAGTATGTCAAAGTACAATATCCCAGTTATTTAAAAAAAAAAGCATAAAAAGTCACTTACAAATATCATGGACAACATAAAATTTGAGATGGATGTTAAATATCACCTGTAAATGATTTCAGATTAAGACGCATATCTTTCTTACCTTATATAGAGTTCCGATCTACTTTTCGATTAGTCGTATTCATTCACTTATTTTGAAACTTCTATTTATGATATTTCGCATTTCCTGTGCAATTCAATTTAAAGAAAAACGTTATCGCAAACATTAACGAGAAAAACATAAAGTAAAGTGTGGTGGAGGAAGGGTCCTTTAATAGCAGAGCTGTCCCAAAGAAATTTACTCCTTTGTCGACAACGATAAAAACTTGACCCTTTTGAAATACCCATCTTAAGATTAATATAATTTTATAGAGTGAAAATCAGAGGTGAGGTCAGAGTAGTCAGCTGGAAAATATGATTTCTATCAATAATATATGTCTTTTAATTGAACTGAAACTCTTATAGATAGTCTGAAGCTCCTTTTGCCAGACCGCAGATCAATAAAAGGAATATTATTTCTCCAAATCACAGTAATTCAGTTTGAGAGCTTATTCAGCCCATATTTTTTTCTGTTTTTTATTCCTGAGCCCTTAATGAACCTGCTATTTTCAAAATCTATATTCTTCTCCACTGTTTTCTCCACTTGTATCTTAAAAGACATTATTTCAGCGCATATAAAAATCGAAAGATCAAAAATCTTGAGACAGTTTTTTCAATCTGCAATGTGAATAAAAATTATCGAGTAGGTAACTCAGCCTTGAGAGGCTCGTATCAAAATTTCTGTACAAATCCGAGAAGACTCGATATCAATTCGATCATAAAATAAAATGGGATGACGATCGAATTGAAGATCGTATTCGACATCGAACGACTCAATAAAACCCTGTAGTGAAATAGAATCCCGCTTCTATAGGCAGAACAGTAATTTTTCATCACAATTTTACGAGAAAGCGGCATTCCTTCTTCGTATGAGATTTGTACTTTTTTCAATGAATGAAAATGTTCGCAATGTCTTTCAGTTTCATTAAGCGTTCCTTATAGCAATAATCAATAATTTTTAAGAAATTCACAATTTAATAACAGAAAGGGAGTTCTTTCAAATTTTCCATTATAACAAGCTGGCCCTGAGCAAATGACAGATTAGATATTACTGGGTAAATTATAAAAAGCTTTTCCAGGACAAATGAGACGTAGATATTATTGAGTTATAATTACTAGCTTATTGTTCAACAGACTTTGAATTGCCAACTTTTAAATATTGTTTGAAATTAACTTTACTATTGGGGAATTAGCAAGCTCGATCAGATACTAAGGGGTACAGAGGATGTGTATGAAAATTGAAAACAGTAAAATACAACCATACCATATTTAGTTGTATAGTTCTATACACGATCTAAAAAACTGACTTGGCTTAACTCAGGCTTGCAATAAAACTAAAAAGCTTTACGAATTCTCCGTACAGAGCCGCACTATACCTGATGAAAACGAAGAAGTATCCAAATAGATTTTTCAGGTAATAACTCAATATTCGGCAACAAAATAAATACGACCTGCCATGGCTAATACTTTTATGGCTTTATTGCATGTCATTATCCCATTTCAGGTCAAGTCAGTTTTTCGGATCGTGAAAAGAACCATACCAAGTAACACTTAGTGTTACTCGTCAATGGCTATTCCAGAAAGTATTCCAATTGAATACGTTCCAAGCCACGAACATATGCTACAAAGTAAGCGATAGTAAGCAACAAGTTGCTCGTGCAGCATTGTTAAAATGTTTGCGTCATAGTCGCATATCTACGAATAGGAAAAACAAGACGAAGTGTATCATGCTACATGTTGCTTTTTGTTGCCCCAGTGGAATTGCGCCTTTAGATATACGTGTGACCCATTTTTAATAGAAACACCCCCATAAAATTTGAAGTTGTTAGCAGATTTTGATAATTTTTTTTTAAATGTCAAGTACCTTAGGACAAAATTTGAAATGTTTATTCCAATTTTCATGGCATACTAATCGAGATCTTTTATTAGCGATTTTTTTATTGAAAAAATCTCTACGCCACTGGATTCAGTTTGCCTTTAAACAGATGTGACCAAAATTTCATAGAAAAATATTTTTGCGTGGAAGAGCGCCACTTAGCTGGTGCTTCTCGTATGAGAACATCATATAAGAGCGAACGTCGCCTTTGCATGTATTGTATTTTTATAACACAGCAATAAAGTCATTTATTATTATTATTATTATTATTATAACAAAGTTATGAGAACTCGAAATCTCGAAAACTCACGCAGCTAATAGTCACAAAAAACAACAGTTATAGCCATAAGAATCTTTTTTCATGATTTCAACAATAAAGTGACGCTAGATGAAAAAGAAAACAAATAACTTTAATTTTTTTAATCAAAATAACGGAATTACATTCAAGTTTGGCGTAAATAAACTAGAACTGAGACCTAATTGATTTTTCAATTTTAATCTTAGAAATGATATTACAGAAAATTTACGCTATATTTGTTTTCATCTGGCGGTACTTTATTGTTGAAATAAAAAAAAAATATTCTCATGGCAAAATCTGTTAATATAGGGTGTTCTGTAACTATTAGCTGTGTGAGTTTTCGAGTTTTTGAGTTGTCATAACATTGTTATTAATAAATATTTTTTCATGAAATTTTGGTCACATCTGTTTAGAGGCACACTGAATCCAGTGGCGTAGTGGTTCATTAAAAATGGGTCACACTGTATTCATTTAACCTTCACATCGCTTCCAAGACTTTGTTTTCCATGACATGCTTGAATCAAACCATTTCAATTTAACATCTTATTAACCGCTATCCCATCACGTATTTAATGAGATGCCACAATTATTGTTTTAATTATGATTACCTTGTGTCGACAACGTGTTACAGATAATTTAAATTCTACCCGATCAATTTCGATAACCTATATTGATTGATTAAATCCCTCTACCTGCTAAAGCACGAATTCTCAAATAGTTTCTGGTTGCAATATAGCTCGGTAAATATTTCTCTCTCAGTTTTCCTCCTGGTCGTAATGGAACAGCTTGTTAGTTTCACTATAATTGCACCATGTTTTATAGCCTTTATTCTAAAATATCGACAGGTGAAAATCAAATGCATACATAACTCAACGTGTTTTTATAAAAAAATGGAAATCAGGATTGGAGATATTGAAACCTCAACTCAACAACTAAACATACTTTTATATTCGAAGTGAAAAGTGAAATTATTTTTCAACGACCTTTTTAAATCTGTTATTTTTTCAACGCTAGGTATTTGGTAAGAAAGTTAACTTACTTTTGACAGGTTTGTACAGGTATTCCTATGTTGAATCTCATAAATAACACAGTATATACTTCGAATTGATAAGCTCTTTTTTTGTCGCTTGAAAAATGAAAGAAATATATGTTTCATCGACATTGAATTGCTGCTAGACAAAATCTGAGTAATACTTGATGGAATAATATTTTAATCAAACTAAAACCACGATTCAAAGCGCTAAAAAAGGTGAGGTAACGATCAAACTTTTCTTAGAGTAAGAAAAACTGGAAGTAACTACTGCGGAACAAGACAAAGAATTAACTAATTACTTAAGGTGAAATTTCCCTAATACAGTAGGACAGGCAAAAGTTGCAGTAAACTTTAATGTTGGAGTAACAACTGCATTAGGAATTAGAGGAATTTATTAAAAAAAAATTACAACTTTAATGAATAACACAAACAAGGTTATTCTTTTCTCTCTTATTTTTTTGGGAATTAAACCACAATGTTTTATAAAGTTTTTTATTTCAAGCTACCATTATCAAAATGAACTAAATGATAACTAATTTTTTACTACTGCCGATAACGTATAAACGTATAACGTTGATCAAATAAGTGGATAATTGACATTGACACATTTTCAAAGATCCATCCACACAGCTAGAAAAACACTATTTTCGATTATTATATAGTCAAAAATGCGCTCTCATCGTGCGGGTTCAAAGGTCACTAACCATATGTATCAAATCAGAAAACACAGAGGTTACCAAAATGCGAGATTACACTGGTTGACGACCACTTTTTCTTCTATTCTCGAGATAATATCTATCAGATTAAGGGCCGAATTCAGAAACGACACTACTACTACACTCCTTTCACACTCAACTCGCGACTCGTTTGAGAGTGAGTGGAACTCATCCTCAATTTTGGTATTCAAAAACCATGTAGTTTGAGTAACTCATGTGAGTAGAGATTGTGGTGCACTAGTTTCTGTCTCGAGCTGGCAGCATTGTAATTTTTGTTTTACTTGAACTACATTTGACAATTTATCATTTCCCTTGTGTCATTCTTGTGTATTTTTTTCGAATATAGATATATCTCAATGATTTTATTAAAAACTTCATCATTAATTGAATTAATATAGGCAAACAAAATAAATATATAACACCAAATGAAAAAGTATATTTAACGGAGTTAGTGGCTCGATATAAAAATATTATTGAGTGTAAAAAACGGATTCAATTAATGCATCCGAAAGAAAAGAAAACGTGGGCTGTTATCACTACAGAATTCAATTCTCTACCGGATCACACAAATATAAGTAATGTTCATTCCTATCCAGTATTACCATAACCTATCTTTTACAAAAGTATTATTTGTTGGATTTAATTTGACAGCAAACTCCACAACAACTCCAAAAAGCATAGGAGAACATGAAATGCAGAAGGAAAAAGGAGCTATCAAAAGAAAAACAACAGAGAATGACAACTGGCGGTGGAATTGTTAAAGCACCGCCTAATGATGATTCAACCGATGGCATCTTAGATTTTGTAGACATCGAAATAAAGGATGTCATTGATAGCGACGAGGCTTCATAAGCAATAATTATGCTCTGCATAACACGTATAGCCCGGTTGAAAAAACTTGAGAAGCAAGATGAAGAATTTCACATGTTGCGGATGAAAAATAAATTAAAAATCAATGTTGAAAATCTTTACAAACGCCGTTATTGATAGCTTCAAATACAAAAATGTGAGGTTATGTTGATAATGTAGGGACCAGCTAGCTACCCTCAAAATAAACTCATTCATATACTACAAATGTAGTGTCGATTTGAGTATTTTTGTTTCTGGATTCCAAATTGAGCATGAGTGTCAATTCGAGTAGAGATTGAGGGTGGGTGACGTCTATGAATTCGGCCCTTAGTACCTTTTTTTGCTTCAGGATGTAAAAAAACCGGAAAATTGCTTCTTATCATACATATTCGCTTTTAATTGTCAAAGTCACAAAACTGACATTTAAATGAAATCATAGCTGGGACTTTTGAGAATTGCTGAAAACTAAATACATATACTTTTCTTTCCTATCAAAATCGCATAAGTCTGTCTTATTCATCTTACGGATTTTATTCGGCAGATATTATTGAACACAATGGAAGAAAACAAAAACTGTAAATTAAAATTGGTCTTTGTTTTAATAAAACCGTTAATATAAGCTTACTTTAGAAGGCTGCTTATCGCTAAGCGTCAGAATAAACTTATCTCTCCACTGTTGTTGAGATAATTTCCGTAAAAACAAAGAAAACTTTCTATTTCACATCGGGAGTACTATATTTTTCAAAACACTGTTGATAATGCAACTCTGGCTCGTAGAGAAAACTTTCTAAATGTGTTTACGCTGAGAATATCGGAACTTTATAATGAAATTGTTGGATTTCATGTAATAATATAAAAGCTGCTAAGCAATCCATCCTATTTAAAAAAAATCTCGTTCATTCGACGTTGTGGGGGGTTAAAACCCTACAACACCACGTACATTTCATGTCGAGCGTATAACACTATAACATAGATTTATTCATGATTGTTGGAAACTCAACAGTAGGACACTACCATTTAATTGAAGTTAACCAACCGAACAGCTAGCTGTAGGAAATTAACATTCTCAAATAGTAATTTATTGTATTTGAGGCCTTACCGATAGATACTTATTCTACCATAACTCAAGTAGAATTCGAACTTGGGAGGAATTAGACATATTTTCACCTCCAAGATGGCTTTAAATGGTATTAGAAACATCTACGCAGATGATTCATTTTTAATTTGTTTCAATATATACTAGAACCTACAAGTGAATATCAATTCTTGGAAAATATAAGTTCACAAGGAGTATTTCGCGGAATGAGTGGAAAAGTAGTACAATTTAGACTAACTATTCACTACAACAATGTGAGCTAGCTCAAACAAGTTGATAGACCGACCGCCACTTGGCATTTATTTGGCACTGAACGCCATTCTCCACTTACGCCTATTGAAATGAAACTAAGTAGTTAATAAACATTGAATTAAGCCAGAAACAAACTTGAATATTGAATCTACTGAAACCAAACCACACAGTCACCACTCACTCAAATCATCCAATTTCTCAAAAACAGTAGCATAGCAGTATAAAGTTATTCCCAACAATTATTTAATATATTTAATTAAGGACCTATGAAATAGAATAATTTCTTGTCGATACACTTGTAGATGCTTGAGGGCTTTCATGAACATTTGATACAATATGGAAAGTTCAATTTATGCTGCACTTTTCGGTCTACCAGGAATATCTTTTAGACCTCAGTTTCCGCAAAATTGTCTATTTATCACTGTAAATCTAATTATAGGAGGTCATTTAGGAAATGAATCGTTGGAAAGATGAGCCGGTACTTCACAGGAATGTTTGCGATCAGATTAGATTAAATTAAAATAGATTAGAATTGGAGTGGCTCATTGTCCCATCCCACTGCATTCTTTGCAGCTATTGTGGTACTCCCTATATTCAAAGCTCGATATCTAGCTTCATTCTTTTCATTTAAACTATTGCAAGGCTCTCTGTTCTCGGTTTTTTCCTCCGAGTATGTAAAACCGTACCTTTGCCTTCGCACTAACAGAGTATGTGCTCCGCGGTTTGATCTTCTTCCTGGCAGAGCCTACATAGGATGTCATCTGCTAGGCCAATTGTTTGCTTATGTTTCTTTAGCCTTCAAAGTCCGGTCAGCATTCCCACCATAATCCTTGTCGTTTCTTTTCTTTAACTTTAGCTTTAGTCGTGTGACAGATTAGCAGGAGGGCTCTTTGGCGTGCCTTTGTCCTGGGGGTTTTATACCACCAAAGCAACGCCTGGTTGTTTATCCATTCGTAGATACTCTCCTTAGTTAGGCGTCAAGCAAATCCATGAGAAGGTTCTGGCTCTATCATGACCTCCGTTGCTTCCTGCATGGCTAATTAATTGGAATTTTTATTGCCTTTTATTCCTTGGTGACCTAGTACCCAGGCTAGGTTCAGTCTTATATGTCAACCCAGTCTATTTTAGGCTTTGAGACACTCCCACTCCGATGTGAGCGTATCCTGAGCGTATCGCCTTTAGTTCTGCTTGACTGTCGGAGTAGATGATGATTTTGTAGCTGTCCGCCTTCCGTTTTATCAACTCTTCTGCACAGCATATATGCTGCCATATAATTTGGTTTTAAACTTTGTGCTTATTTTAATCTATCGTCAATTTGGACAATTTGTAGGTAAATATTGACGTGGTTATCGTTTTCAATCCTTACTGTTGTGCTTTGTTTAAGCCTAAGAACCTACAAGGTCATATAATTATTAATTAATGTACCTATAATACAATTTGCTTCATAAAAATAAAACTTATATTTCGTGAAACATATTGTATTGATGTGATACATACATTTCTATCATATTTGGCTGACGCTGGATCAAAAAACATTATGATATTTGCTCCTAAACAGGCAAAATAACGTCTTATTCATTGTGCTAGAATTCCAGCTTTCCTATTATCCGCTTAAAAGTTCACTATGAGTGCCTGACATCTCAGTTTATAAAAAATCCTATGAAGTCAGCTACTTGCTCCTTTAGATCAATTCATTTTTTTTACGATGCATGCTTGTAGTGTGTGAAAACTGTCGAGTAATATTATAGGTAAGTACTGCGGAACTTGCTAATTGTGATGACATTTTGATTAAAGTGAGTGGATCCTCATAGAAAATATTTTAATAATGAATTAGACCAATTCCGAATAGATATTTCCTCCCGTTTCCCATGTCTAAAATAGAACTGGTTAACTTGAGAATGAGAATAAGATACTGATTAACTCATAATTATATTTTCTTTTTTCATATATTATTCTTTAATCTTCAGGTCCATTTCGCAATATGCTGCATTCTCTCTCATAATATTTGCTGGAGGTTTATTCGTTCAAAGCAGTTCCATAATTTGAGTATAAGCGGGAGTATTTATGTTATCCCCACCAGTTTGAGGGTATAAGCGGGGGATAAACTTATTCTGCATTTCCATCGGCTCGTTTTGACATAAAAATAGGATTACATAATCCTTTATTTTTTTGTTTTGACTAAAATTCGTGGCGTTTTTTATTGAATATTAATCATCTACATTGAACAAACATTGGTTGATTGGAACTACTGGCGAGATATTCTCAAAATAACTGTACCTGTCACAGAAATTGATTGTAGAACCGATAAGTTATTCTCGGTATAAATCTAGGTATAAAATATCAAAGTAATAACTATAGGTACCGACTTTTATACCCCCATTGTAGAATCGCCCCCAAAACTCAATTCTCCCTGGAAGTGATATCAAAAAATAACGTTTATATTTCACCAATTTCTAAGATTTTTGTTTTGATACTCGACATTCTTCTTATTTTCTTGAAAGCAGTTACAAATTTTTGTATTAAGAAATTATCCAATCAGAATTCCGGAAATACTTCGGAACATTATTGAGATTTTATCCAGCTCGACACGAATTCAGCATCCCTAGCTTCTAATGAATTTAACGGATTCAGTGCATTTCATACCACAAGCGTACGTATTATTTGTTGACAGGCTGTTTGATGAGCTATTGTTCGAATTAACCATAATTATTGATAACTATCAAAACGCTCCAGCCTCGCTCGGAAATGATAGAATAATCTATATTATTTCTTCGATGAGGAGATGTAGCTTTCGGTAAAATTGGTATGTTTGCAAGTATCTATGTATGTTCTGACTACCCCAAGACAACAAATGCGAATGAAAAATATAACCTCACAATATCGAACACAATTATAACTTCCCAATAACTTCCGGATAAGTTTTGAGGTGCTGATCCAATGTAATATTGGACGAAATAAGAAAGGGAAGATCTGACCATAGGAAAGATCTAGAAGGGGTAAAACAATCAAATATTCTTCTAGGTGACACAAACTGTTAAGATCAAATGAATGCATAAGTCAGTCGAACTGCACTGAGAGTTCCTAGCGGGTCATTATCACCTGAATTGGCACTGGAAAAGCCAATAAACTAGCTACTGAAGTGTCAAATGTCTTCAACCTTTTCGATATAAAATTGATCCTGTTGTTTGCACTTTACTATGTATAAAAAGAAATTGAATACTTGACATTTTAAATTGAACATTTTTTGCAAGCATAACTTCAATTTCACCTTCGAACTTTTCCTTAATAATCAAAGCCAGACAATTTTCATTTGATTAAGGAGAAGATTTTTTTTCATATCTGAAGATACGCATTTGTCAATTGGCTTTTAAGAAATTCACATCTCATAGCTATTTTACTCTACAAATGAAAAACTGAGTTTTCGAGAGTGCTTCATTTGAAATAATTTCCATTCTTTGCCCAGTGAAACCAGTCAATTTTCTTTTAGACATGGATTACAAAATCCTGTGAATCCTGATTAACACAACTTCAACAAACTGCTATAATACTACAAAATAAATATTATAAGTTATTCAATATTCTATTCTACCTTTTCTTTCATATCCACCGACGTAAAGTTCAATTCATTCCGAACTGCACGTAGTGCTAAACGTAAAATCCTACAAGCGTAAAAGTATTCGCAATTTCCAGATTGTATGACGGAAACAGAACGAACAGAATTGATATCCAATAATGGCGTTAGAATTACTTTAGCGCGGAGGAGGAGCAGCTTAGTGGAAAGCCACTTATTTCATATCTGAAATTGATGGAAAATAAACTGGATATATCTAGTATAATCATTCAATTTAGAAAACACGACAAGATGGTTACAATAAATTCGATTACGCTCTCACAGGAAGATATTTGCCTGGTACGCCTAACATTGGATATAATATTTCTTACACCAAATCTTTCGGGAAAAGAAGTATCTAAAAGCTAGTATAAAATGGCGATATCTTGTATATATTGCCCTAATAACATTTGCTATTCCAGAAACAATTATTATTTCCCAGATTTTATTTGGTTATGTATACATTTTATAACAATGTAATAATCTTATAAATTCCAAGAGGCCCTTGGCCTATTAAGTCAAATTCAATAAACAGAGGATACTTATTGGATCAATCTCTGGCCTTCTCCAAAAGGTCACTTGCTTTGTCTCTTTCAAAATCATTTCGGATTAAGTCCAGCTGCAATCGTAACTGTTGGTAATAATTTAGTGACACAAAAGGTGGTTATTTGAACGCATTTAGTGGATATCTTTCCAACAGAAGAAAGGAAATAACTTCGAGGTACCACTCCGCATCCATAGTAAGTACCTACTCTTCTCTCTTATTGACCTAGGTATGACGGGATGGGATCTCTTATTCACAGTCTTCGTTATTATCTTCTTCATCACCTTCTTCGCAGACTTCTCAAAAATTTTCCTTGGTAGACTTCTTCCTTATCTTCGACGTAGCCTTTTTAGTTACCAAATAGAACTACTAGTGGCAGAAATCTCACCGGAAGAGGACCACACCTCTTTGTTCAGCTCCTTCAATACATCGGATAGTCTCACCACCTGATACCTTAGTTTGCAGCTCCTGCTACTCTTGAGAACATTGTTGTCTCAGATAGTTTGCTTCGATGAATAAATTCGACTTTTTGTGACTACAGCTCATATAAATTTTATAGTGAAGATCTTCAATACTATCCCCACAGTGTTATTCAAAGCTATACCATTGGAACCGATTCTTTCATTTAAAGTTCATTTTCACTGTTCACATTAACAACCAGCTGAGACCACTTGAATATTTCAGCTTTATACTTATCCATTTTATATTTTATTGGGTAAGTTCAAGATTCAACAGCGAGATCTGGATTGTCATTTGGCAGCGACATCCAAAAGTAGGTCGTAAAACTGTGTAGCTATCTTGTCAATAGTAAACGTAAATGCTTTATTGGAAGCATTAAATAATTGTGTATTCATTTCACATCGAGCTCTTTCTATTGAGAAACCGGGTACGTTCAACTATTATAACCTCATTTTGTCACCTCAACTCGAGTAAATGGAGAAGGGTGAGTCGAAATCTGAGTGTAGGCAAGGTATGTGAATGATGGAGAGGTCGGAAACTATTTGAAAGGTGTGAAACTTGTGGGCTCCTGGCTTAACCGATATCTGTCGCCGTCAAGAACAGAAATGTAAGGATTATATGAATTAAAGCTGAAAAGTTTGAATTTGTGTGGCAGTTTAAATCAGGATTTATTGAGGGTAAGACTTGTTTTGCCGCGTTCTTCAATTTTGAGAATAAATTTATGGATTTCATAGATTTATACGTAGTTCGTTAATTTTTCCATATACAACAAATAGATTTTCTTTGACACTCAAACTTTTTAGTTTTAAGTCAGAAACACTAACTAACTGATCGAGATAAAATCAATAGTCATACGGATGTGATGTTGGGAATTTCACTTGAGCACTTGGTCTCTCCTGATCCTTAGGTAGCACAGTTGGAACAAACCTTATTGTATCGTGCCAAACCTGACCTGAACGTTGAATCATTTGCTGTTTATATTTAGTTTCATGTTTTCCATTGTTTGTTATTAATTTCAAGTGAATTCAATCCTCACTTCCATTTTATGACATAAGACATCACAATGACTAGTTTGTTCTATTTTCCGTAGAAGACAAAAATGTATAGATAAAAATAGAAGCATTCATGGTAGTACCATTGATAAGAAAACAACAGACACTTCATATATCTGAAAATAAGATGACAATGCCATCAAGACGTCTTCAGAGAAGAGAAAAAACAAATTAAATTTATCTTTCGGAAATGTAATTACACACGTCTTTTTCAGCGAGCTGCAGTCACGTTTCTGAGCTATTTCATCTTATCTGTACAATATACAATGTCTAATTAGGGACTGACAAAAGAATACGGAAGCTGATTTTATATCCCGCGTTGCTGAAAAAACAACAAACAAAAGGTTTCCTACGAGGGTAAACCAATAAGTCTGTCACCCTTCGTCAAAACCATCTAGCTTCTCAAAAATTAAGTAAACACCAATTCAAGGAAAGAAAATTATTTGAAAACCGTGAAGTTTGAGAATGAAATAGATGAGCTGACTATATAGATTCATAAGAATGGCAAACCTATGGCACGCGTGCTACAAGTGGCACGTTTGAAAACAAAAACAAAATTATTTTAGTAAGTTTTGCGAGTGCGGCGAGCATCAACTCGGTCTGCTCTCTCGCGGAGCCCAAAGAAAGACATAAAGAAGCAGAAATGTCTCCTGCGCAGTGCGTGCTATGTTTTCCATCAATTTTAATCAAATGTTTAACATTAATTTTTATAAAAGGGTTATTGCTCTATTGAAAACTATATTTTTATTGCAAATTAGATAAATAGGGAAGCTAACTTTCAATTTGTCCTTGAACATTTTCAAAAATCAGCTGCGGCACTATCGGGGCACATAAAAAAAGTTTGCCATCACTACAACATCACTTGCCGTGACCTGATATTCTAGTCAGAATGATTTATTTGAATTTCATACAGTGTGAGATAGTCAAATGAAATAAATTCGATAACGAATAAATGCTTGTTGGGGAAAACGATTGGTCACGTCGATTTGTTGTGGCAACTCGCGGTAAAAATTTTAAGATGTTCTACAACATTTAAGAAGATTACCCTGTAAAAGGGGTTGTCTCCCATCGACTTATCGTCCTTCCTCAGCCTTCCGTATTCAAATATTGGATTTCTGGAACGACTGTCATGAAAAAGAGTCATATCTACTACTCTTTGTTTCCATTATGCTTCTGTATACTCAACCAATAAGCCGAATCTAATTAGGGTATAATGGAACATATTGAAAGCATCCGTATGAGAGTTTCAGTTACATTGAGGTATACCTGAAACAAAACGTTGCGGTAATATCATTAGCGCATCACGTTATTTACGGCGGAACAACACCTTACGTAAGACGTTGCGCTATTCTACTTCGGACAGAAACGTATAGCTGATCGGAAACCTCTCAAGATTTAGTTGTTGTTTGTTATGACAGTGAAGTGGAATGTTTGTATAAAATTACTGCTTCTAATGCCTCATCCATGTTCTGAAGTTCCTCAAAAGAAATAATGCCATGAGCAGGACAAACAAAATCAAAACACAGATTAGTGGTGATACTGGTTTCAACTTTTAGAGGTTAGTTCCAAAAATAAAGCGCGTAAATAAAACTAAGATGGCAGTACGTATACCGTCCCAAACATTGTAAAAAACGTAAACGTAATATTTAACGCGGAGTAAATAGCTCTCCACTAAATACAATACGATGCGATTTGTTCTATTTTTCAACTGCGCAGGACAAATTACCTATGTGCCGTATTTACAATAACACTCAACGGTAAGTAACCGTAAATTATGGTAAGCACTTCCGATATTAGATAGATAGTTTTATTGCGCATAAGATACATCTTTTCACAAGGGTTCGGTACATAGGTAAATTAGGTTAGTACATAAGTATGCAAGTATAAAATGTTTTGTGTAATTATAAATAACGTTACTAACGTTAGAGACGTAGAGCAGTGAATCGCGCATTTAATAAACGTCAAAATACCGCAAAGCCAATTACCGTAGACCATTTCCCAGCGAGCAATATATCTCTCTAGTGAATCGCGCATTTAATCGCCAAATTCCGCAACTGTAATTACCGCAGACCATTTTTTAGCGAACAATATCTCTCTAGTGAATCGTGCATTTATTAAACGTCAAAATACCGCAAACGTTAATACAGCAGACCATTTTTTAGCCAGGAATATCTCTTCATTGTTGGAATTACGTTGCGTTCGTAAAATGGGACATGATAGAATATTTTCACACAAATATCTCAACTCCTAAATTAATTGTAGTTGAATTTTATATTCCACCTCACTTTATAGAGTTATTTCATAGATGTTATTATTTTGGTGAACTCGGGGAAATAATTAATAATGATACAAAGTACATCTGACTCGATTTGTATAAAGAGGGAATGAGCTGATGGTGTATACAGATTGAGATCGATTCGTTTCTTATTCATATATTACATTTAAACGTGATTGTTGGTTTAATGTACAAAGAAAATTGTTAGGAAATATAGACACAAACAACAAGAATGAGGCGATGGGCGGAGAATTAAGTCCTTTACAGAATTGAAATAGGGGTTGAGCCTTATTCCGTGAGAAATCCTCAGTGCGGAGAAGTAGGCTTGAACAATGTGAAATTTCGAGATTGGGGGTGGGTCCAGTTGAAGATGTTTTGTTCCCAACGTTAGATAAAGTAGCTTTCAGTGCAGGTGAGTATTTATATGGGGTTTGGAATAAAAAATTACTACCAAAATACACGAGTATTGTACACGAGCACCTTGATGCAAATAAAAAATTCATTTGAAAAAGTTAATTTCCAGCAAATGAATTTTAAACGCAGTACATATATTTGTTGATAAAATTTGAAACGTTATTTTTGCCAATAACATTTCAAACATAATATTACGTTATGTTACTAGGAGTAGAAGGCTATAATTATTGTTGACCCCAGATTCTTGGCAAAACATATAAAGGGTCTTTTGCTTCGAGTGACATTATACTATTTTTTCTTCAAACGTTGTTAATTGGAAAAATTGAATATATTGCTTATATCTCAACTATTTATTAATACAAATATGACAAAACAGTTATGGCTTGCATAATCATTACCTATTTATTAAATATAATATTAAAGGTGCAGTTTTGTATACTGCAGTTTTTTGAATTTAGACATAGTGGACTGAAAAAGGAGCAAAAAGGTTTCAATTTTTTTTTTGAAGGTACAACCACATGTGGTCTTTACAAAATGATAGAGTAGATCCCTGGCCATATGAAATTGAAAATTACAAAATTTTTCAATGGGGACAACACTTTTTATTGCGAAATTTGTTAAAAATCTGTCAAAATTATGTTTTATTACTTTTTCTACATACCTCGATATATCTCCGGAACTAAACAAGATATTTTCAAAAAAATTTTTTTTAATCGACAGAAGAAACATGAGCGTAGATTACTGTGTTAGTTTCATTTGTATTAAAAACCTCGTTTTTTTGTAAAATTGGAGAAAACTGTAATCTCTACTTTTTTGCAGCACTATTTCAGTAATCGAGAAACTTTTTTATTTTTCAAAATTTTACCAAACTTTCTGCGTACCAAATAAAGCTAAAGCTTCAAGGAAGTTTTTAAAATAAGAATCACTATTCTAAGTATCATAGTTTTTGAGCAATAAATACGCAAACTTGAAAGTTTCTGCAGCCGAGCCTAATTATTGTGCTTTCTAACGAGCAGGCATCTCTCGCATACTCATAATGCGGTCTATTCCTGACAAATTTGGCAGATAACTTGATTCAGTTGCTAACGTCTTTGTTTTAACTGCGATTAGGTAGATATTATTTTGGATGTGTGTATGTCTATTGAGATTTTTTGGAGATTGAAAGGATTAAATACAATTATTATATGTGCTGCAGAAAACAAGAAAAACTTTTGCTCAAGAGATTTTGCAGTAAAACGAAGACATTCTAGGAGGGAAGGTTGAAGTAAAATGTCATAAAACTCGCAGACAAACATTTATTACTTCACAAAATACAAGGTGTCCCAAATAAGAGTGACTGATTTTAAACATAAATGTCCAGCTTATTAATTGCTCCAAAGAGATGGGATTTTCACTTGTTTTACTAGTTTATCAAAGAAATTTTTTTAGGCTTGACTGGCATTTCATCTCATCAACACTGGGTGTTTTACTAATGTTGGTCTAATTCAAAGTGAAAATATGTATTATTTTGAATGGATTACCTTATAATTATTGATCTCATTCGAAACAGCAATCATTTTCCTTTCCAAAAATGTATAGTTTTCTATATTTTGTTTCTTTAACAAAAAAGGAATTCGAGGTTTCATGTAGTAGTACATTTTGAATCAGTATTTTTATATGAACGTATTTTGATGCCTAGAATCAACTCAAAATTTTCTGTGTATCTTTGTACACTATTTTCTTAGTACCATTTTATAAATTTTTCACAAGTAAAACCAAACACTTCTCTTGACTTCGTGGGAATTAGTGTTTCAATAGTGAAATTAGCTTTTTCGACTAATTCCGGAGGTGTACATTAAAATTCTTCTACTTCAGACATTTTTACAATACATTTTTCAATACTGACAAACATCAAAGTAAATGACAGTTCCTAGCTACTTGGATACAACGCACATAATAAGACGTTGCTATCATTACCATTATTTTATTACTAGTAGGTACAATAATGAGCGTTCATTATTTTACTAGTAAAAGAATAGGTCATTTCTACGATCTGTGTTGTCGAAAATGATATACATAGGTACAATAATATTATACGCTGGAAGAAAAAAATATTTCAATATTTCTCAAAACTTTTCTTACGATTGAATAAACAGTAATTGTATTCGGACTAAAAATCTATGATGATAGTATTAAGCTTTTAACTTTCCAGGTGAATTTTGAAATATTTGAATTCCATAAAAATATCGACAGAGATTTTTGGCTTTATGTTCATCATTGCCTTTGAAGCTTCGATCCTTTCATTTCCGAAGTAAGCAGAAAACCACTATCCCAATAAAATCGTTCCTGTTGCGTGCACTTCACTGGATCCCATTTCTATTAGACTGTGGAATTGTTAGAATGCCATACAATAATAGTCATTCTTTAATAAGCGAGTATATATCCATCCTGTATGAAAAAGAGTTACTGGAATGTAACGGGCTTCTCCTTCTTACTACTGTAGTCTTTGAATTTAGCTTTGTCACAAAAAAGGGTTCATAATATCGAATTCAATTTCTCTGATTATTTTTTTAAAGGGGATTCATCATCAAAATGTAAATTAAGATAGTGCGCCAAGCTTTTTTGCATTGAAATTAATGTTTTTCTCTATCAATCCGTTTTCATTTCGCTCAAAGCTCAAAAATAAATTCAAAATTTTTCATCACGCTTAAAATATACGAAGAGTACAATGTTTTATTATCATTTTTTTGCAATACAAATATATACTCATCATTGCCTTTTTTAACACAATATTTATACGATTTTTTTGTCTTTTCAGTAAAGTCTGGCGTCAAAACAACAGAAAGGTTTGATGAAGAGCAGGCACCAATTTCGCAGGCGTTTTAGCTTGCAGCCTTCATTCCTAAAAGAAGAACCTGAGGAAGAGAGACATCACTCATCCAGGTATTTATTCTAAATTAGGGCACAGCCGTTTTGGTATCGTAATTCAATCTCCTGTCATTCACAACAGCTGCGCCAGTTTCCTGGAAAGCAATTCAAGTAGTTGGGGGTGGTATACACTTGTGTGCTAATGTTACAGCCTAGAACAACCATTGCATCTTGTTCCAGGCCCGTCTGGTAACACTGCCGAATGGCCTATTGCTTTTTGCTTTTGCTTCCATTCCAGCCGGTCCAGCACCTCTGCAATATAGTTCAACATCGCACTGTGGTTGTCAAATAGTAGGTAACTGTCCTACACGATCAAGTCTCCATAATCTACACTTCTCTACCGCATATTCTTCATAATACGGGTGTATGATCAGTCATACAGAGATATTTTTATATGAATGCTATTTGGTTAAAAATTAGCTCGCATTTGACAGTTTTGTTCAGGAATCCCCATGTCGCATCTTATAAATAACACAGTGTTATCAATTATAAATATTTGATCCACTGCTAGGTACTTTGGTAATTACTTGAAACTAATCATAATTTAGGATTTCCGGAGATGAATTATAGACTTAGTTATAATTTGATTATTATCAGAACGCATATAAACTCTGGTATTTCTGACAAACGGTTATACATTCAAGATATATAGTAATATCTTTTACGAACCCCAAGGCATTAGCAGTGGCGTCATATTTTCATACCCAGTAACTCTCTGAAACTATCTCGCTCTATGTTAGTCGACTAGCTTATAAGCTATACCAACAGTTTAATTTATTCCTAGTTCCGCTACCCGTCAAACATTTCTATTTATCGAACCGAAGAGTAACAAACGTTTTGTAACCATCAAATCTCACATATAGGTAGCCGGGCTGATAATGTTTCACCAATCAAGGTTGAATAAGTCAAGTCGATCGGTTTTCCTACCAGATCTTTCAATTTATTTAGTCCGACTTATGGCCCTCAGGGGCTTAACTTCATTGTTATCTGTTTTCCCAGATTGATCACCCTCACTTTTCTCCAGACCTTTGGAATGTAATCCAGTCCCACACTTGCTCTAAGGATCGTACACAGTCTGCTTGGTATAATGTTGTTTGCCTTTTGCAACATAATTGGATAAATCCCGTCTGGTCCTGGTGATTTATATGGTTCGATTAATTCTATCGCCCATTTCATTCCACATTTCTTCAGGTTACTCTTGTTTGTAGACAATCTGTTGGTCCGTCACACATTTGAAATATTGGGAAACGCCCTATCAAGTTTGTTCCCGATTTGTATACATCTCCCATCCCCTATGATCTTTTGGAGTCCAAAACATTCGGAGGTCTTACTTTCTCCTAGCGTTTCTCAGAGCCTTGTTACATGAAGTCACTGTTTTCCTATATTCGGTTCTGTCTTCGTCCTCCATTGTCCTGTCCTCTAATCTGCAAGGTACACACTCCTGTTGATCATACCTGTAGCTTTGGGACCATTACGATACAATGTGGACACAAAAGCTTCTTGAAATAACCTCACAGCTATGTTTAGATCCACGCTATTTCTTACCGTCTCTTTCAACCTGTGTATTGCCTTTGCCTAGCCTTGTTCCAGTTGATAGTCCTCCCATTGAGCTTTCGTTGGGCTTTGGTAGGTGCCTGTGATGCCTGTGAATTCAATGACACATCTTAAATACACACATTTACTTTCCAATCATAACGTATAGTATTCAGAGGACAAAATGAAAATAGACAGTTTGCCATTGTTGTCGGTCACATGAAACAAAATAATGGCTGTTTGTTGTCAAAAGACTTTTTATAGTATTTCTACAATATCATTTTTTTCAGCTATATTAATTGCAGGAACATGAATAAAGTAACCTGGAGCTTTTTATTGAAAGTCGCGAGACGAATTTCATTAAAAATCCAATCATAAGAAATGAAGGCTTATTCACAGATCCCTGATTTATTTTGCTTTCAACGTTCATCGATGTGGAACGATCTATTTATTTAAAATAGGGGTAAGTATCTACACTGTGTTATTTATAGGATGCGACATAGGGATTCCTGTTCAAAACTGTCAAACGCGAGCTAACTTTCTTTACAAATAGCGTTCATAAGAAATAATAAGAGATTTGGAGAGGTCGTTGAAAAATAAGCTCAATTGCACTTTTGATTCTCATCAATTCGCTCTGGTCATATTCGTAATATTACATAATAATTCATAATACTAGGGGAGCCCAAGCGGGGATTTCGGGATTTACTAAAGCGCGGCAGATTAATATACAGAGGGATACCTTGTACCCGGTTAAGTACCTCCACAAAACATGAGGTCCATATATAAGGCCGCCCGTGAAGGATACATGATCAGATTAGTAAAAAAAAATTGACCATCAGAAATTCTCGAGCGCATCAGATTAAGGTAGGGTGAGTTAATTACATCCTAAAAAGTTTATATTCCACTAATCTGACAATTTGAGAGTGACGTAAAAAAAGGGGAGGGCAACAAAGTTTTAAAAAAAAAACGTCATCTCGACATTCTCGAGCGTAGCTAAATCTTTTTTTATTTTGAAGGAAATAATTCAAGAATAATGAAAAATATATAATCTGACGATTTCCGCAAGCCGAAATAACAAAAATTCGTCGATTTCCTGTGAATTTGAACCGATTCGGACTGATAGATTTTGAAAAATCTCAAAAAAAAAATGAGAAAAATTTTTTTTTAAAGTGGTTTTCTTGGAATAACTCTCAACCGGCTTCATCGATTAACTTTAAAAACTAATCCGCCTTTGAGCTTGAAAAACCACGTCGATCGCCAACAAGCTGGTCAAAATCGGTTAATTCGTTCGAGAGATATCGTAAACGAAAGAAACCCGAAAAAGTGATTTTTCGGGATTACTTCGAAATTAGTGGTTCGATCAATTAAAATTGCAAAATTACTTAAGAGGATGGTAAAACTGCGTCGAATGCCGCTAACCGCGTGAAAATTGCTTGATCCATTCAAAAGTTATTGCGGTTTGAACATTCCAAAAATAGTGTTCTATGAAACTTCTATCAAACTTTCGAGCTGGGAGAGCTCAAATGCATAGAAATATTATTTCTTTGAACTCAGCGAGCTCAAAATATCACATAAATTATATTTTGAGCTCAAAATTGTCATAAGTACCTACAATTTTAAGCGCCCAGGAATGGAATTAGCGGGAAGTTGCAGGGATGGCCTTTAAGGTGGACCGTTTTTCTAATTTTTTTTTGTCAGATCAGGCGAATCCCTCTAGATAATCGTCAGATTATAAGACAGTACGTTTAGAACATAAAAATGAACCATATATATCTCAATCTGACGCGCTTGAGTATTTCAAAATGGCGATTTTCTTTTGCACATTATGAAAATGGCCGCGAGTTTGCGTCCCATCGAAATCGTCAGATTAGTGAATGAGAGCTTTTTTTTGGTGCACTTAACACTTCCTTAGAAAATCTGACGCGTTCGCTTATATATATTTTTTTATTTTCAACCCTTAAATACGACCACCCGCATCATGCAAACGATCAGATTAACATACGTACATTATTAAAAAGACGTAGGGCATTGATGCTATCAATATCTGACGCGCTCGAGGATGTCCATGCAACAGTTTTTTTTTACATATTTAAAAATCTATAGCCGCTTCCCCCACCGATGTAAAGGTATAGATCATATAACAGTTTTTTCTTTTTATCATCTAAGCTTTGCATCCCAATAGGTCTCTACGACCATTTAGCATCGTGGGCTCCCCTACTATAATATGATCCTACAATATCATATGCAAGTGATTATTTTCTTACGTTTTTTAAAACCAATAAAATGCTTGTTCATTTTTTTTCACAAGGGTAAGTTTCAACCAATTATGTCATTATAATAGTGGGAATAAATCTCTAGTGATTATTCTCGGGAATAATCACTGTGGCTTTTATTTGCCTAGCAAGTGTCGGATAGTTGTCACTTATAATTGCACAAGAGGTTTGTATTTTATCGGGTAAATTTGGATTGTTTAATGAGAAACTGTTGCCTTGCAATTAGACGAGAAAAACTGTCAACTATTAAAAACGCGACACCGAAGGTGGAGCGTTTTTAGGTTGACAGTTTTTCGAGTCAAATTGCTAAAGGAAACAGTTTAGAAGTTGAACAACACAAATTTACCCGATATCAATACAAACATCGAGTGTAATTCGGCAGGACAATTCAATGAATCGGCTCATTGTTTGTGTTTAGAAATTCAAATTATCTATTTTGGTAACCAGCACTACGATAATTGATAAACAAATGCATAAGTGAAAAAACCACAAGTGCATTTATCAAAGGTAATACCACGAGTGCTTCAAATTTTATCGATAATTTTTTCTTTTCCACGAAAACTTGTTTATTTGGCAAAAATATGAAAACAAACCGATTTGATAAAATCACGACTCCGTTAGGAGGAGTGATTTTATCTAAATTCGGTTTGTTTGAATGTTTTTGCCTCAAATAAACAAGTTTGAGTGATGAAAATAAAAAATTATGTGATAAAATTTGAAGAGCGAGTTGTATTTGGGAAGATTATTTTTTTCAACAATTTAAAAGGATTTTTGAAAGCGCTTTTAGTTGTCAATAATGACAAATTCAAAGTAAAATTTTGACGTTTCGATGTAAACAAGGTTTTTTCGATGAGGAAGCATAATTATCAGTATAATACCGAATGATTGGCTAGAATAATGTATTGCTATTGGTTAAAACCACCAAAATGTCAGATTTTGACAAGTGAAAAAAATAATCAACAGTAAAAACACAAGAGCTTTTTTTTTATCGGATAAATTTCTCTTTGCAACGAAACAGTTTTGCCAATCACTAATTTTACGAGAAAAACTGACATGATAAAATCGCGACACCGAAGGTGGAGCGATTTTATCTAATGACAGTTTTTCGAGCAAATTTAGTGATTGACAAAATTATGAGTTGAAGAGAAATTTATCTAATAAAAGAAAAGCTCGAGTGTTTTTTGGCAAGATAAATTAACGACAGAATATATCAATGAACAACAACAAAAATTATCTCATTGTCATTGTGGTGTAAAAGTGACGTTCGCTTACTAGAATTGAGGAAGAGAGGTTTTTATCGCGATAAAAAAGGATGCACCTTTTTTATCGATGTCAAAGTGACAATAACATTTCCAGGTATATGACATTTTAACATTGAAGTTAATTTATCACTTATAATTGCACAAGAGGTTTGTATTTGTGTCAAAGTGACAATTACACTGAGGCATATGCGATTTTTTATACATGAGTTGAATTGTCGCTGAAAAAGTTAAAGCTAACTTTTGCCGTTGTCAAAGTGACAATTACACTGTGGCGTATGCGATTTTTTATACATGAGTTGAATTGTCACTTATAATTGCACAAGAGGTTTGTATTTTATCGGGTAAATTTGGATTGTTTAATGAGAAACTGTTTCCTAGCAATTAGACGAGAACAACTGTCAACTATTAAAAACGCGACACCGAAGGTGGAGCGTTTTTAGGTTGACAGTTTTTCGAGTCTAATTGCTAAAGGAAACAGTTTAGAAATTGAACAACACAAATTTACCCGATATCAATACAAACATCGAGTGTAATTCGGCAGGACAATTCAATGAATCGGCTCATTGTTAGTGTTTAGAAATAAAATAAGTTGTTGACAAACATGTCAAATTATTTATCATGGTAACAAATGCATAAGTGAAAAAACCACAAGTGCATTTATCAACAGTAAAAACACAAGAGCTTTTTTTTTATCGGATAAATTTCTCTTTGCAACGAAACAGTTTTGCCAATCACTAATTTTACGAGAAAAACTGACATGATAAAATCGCGACACCGAAGGTGGAGCGATTTTATCTAATGTCAGTTTTTCGAGCAGATTTAGTGATTGGCAAAACTTTGAGTTGAAGAGAAATTTATCTGGATAAAAGAAAAGCTCGAGTGTTTTTTGGCAAGATAAATTAACGACAGAATATATCGATGAACAACAACAATAATTATCTCATTGTCATTGTGTAAAAGTGACGTCCGCTTACTAGAATTGAGGAAGAGAGGTTTTTATCGCGATAAAAAAGGATGCACCTTTTTTATCGATGTCAAAGTGACAATAACATTTCCAGGTATAGACATTTTAACATTGAAGTTAATTTATCGCTGAAAAAGTTAAAGCTAACTTTTGCCGGTGTCAAAGTGACAATTACACTGAGGCATATGCGATTTTTTATACATGAGTAGAATTGTCAAAATAATTACCTAACTGTGTCAACGCGATATATAAAATGGGTGGAAATTATCTGTTTAGTACCCTTTCTGATGCAGAAAAAACAAAAAAAAATTTAGAAACTACTTCGTAAAATATTAATAAGTAATCAGTCTATATGAAAACAACTTAAGACATTCACCAAAGATTTGTGAATCAAAAGTTCCATTAATTAGAAAATAATTTGACAGATTGCCCTGCGGGCCCTCGTGACCATTGCCTGGAGCCAAGTTTACAAAAAATCTATCAAATTATTTTCAGTTTATTCTCACTTTATTACTGAAAATTGGACTGTGCGGAAAAAAGACAAAACTAGAATAATCGCCATAGAAATGAAACATCTAAGAAGAATTGAAGGGAAAACTAAATGGGATAGGATTAGAAAGGACGTCATTAGAGAGACAACTAGACAGGAACTGATAACTGGTGAAATAAAAAAGAGACATAGCTGGTATGGTAATATGATAAGACTAGAATCAAATAGGCTAACTGAAATGAAGATTCAGAAACCGATCAAAAAACAAAGGGATTGGCCTTGAAGGAAAAGGATACAGGATATGGAATCCACATCCGATGCCTGAAAGGGCAAAATGACCTAGAAGAAGGAGAAATTCGCTCTGGTATAATGAAAAAATTGATAGTTATGTTTAAAAAGACGAACTTAATTTTCATACCACTTTCGAATACTCGTAAGTGTGGGGGGGAAAACTACATTGGTGTTCCCAAGAAAAGTTGGGGCGGTTAGTAGTAAGAGATTTATGAACGTGTTATATTTTCTAATGTAACTTTTTTGGTATTGCAGTGATATTTTTCATCTTATTTGCAGTTTATACATTTATCAATATGATGAGTTTTGTATTATTTAACGTTACCACCTGCAAATCTAAACGTGCGTTCACTCGTCAATGACAAACAAAATTTCTGTTCTGAAAATCAGATTATGCATTTTTCCTTCAAATCTAGACACGTTTTCTGTGGAAAACGAAAATGAGCTGATATTTCAGCTATGGATATTCAATTCGCGTATTTTTCCTACATATTTTATCTAACCCCAATATGGCAAAGGTAATACGTGTCGAGAATATATAATTCGATATTTCTACCAAGACCTGAACAGGAATGTGTATCATCATTCGGAAAACATTATAATCACTGTATGTATGTGGACGTTTGGAAAATAGTCCAGTTAAACTAGAAAATTAAAACTGCTAATGGAGTGTAGTTGAACACAATGGTTTCTTATCTTATTAATCCTGGAAGCAAACAAATACAAAATCTCCTACAATTATTGTATCAGTATCCAGTATAGTGTCCATTGTAAAATATTGTAAAAAGCGTGAGGCTTCGGTAATAGCGAGAATTGATCGCTGATAGAGTTGGCTCAGGTTGAGTAATATTTGTCCAAATATTAGAGGGTAATAGAGGCTCCAATTTTGTCGAAATAAAGCATTAAGTCCTGAGCTATATTGGTTCAATATCTGTGAGTGTGCTGTTCGGAACTATGCACTCAAACAATATTCTCTATAGCAATCCAGATTAGGTTACGTCCTACAAACTCAGTCACTGGAGCCTGTATTCTGACCTGCTCATCAGCTAGACTAATAAGAAGAAGCCACGTGAAGTTTGCCAACTGTCTTGCGCAGAAATCAAAATCGGTCTTGCTTATCTTTGTCGCCTAATAACAACCGTTTAATGACATTGGCGTTACAAAAGACAACTATTTTATTACTCACATTTGAGGTTAAGTTTGAAGCAAATATTTTTGATTTCTGTATATTTTTATATCTCGAAAAGATTCAAGGGATTCCCAAAAATGTTTTATTGAAACTCTAGGAATGATAAATATATTTACCTTCTACCAATATGTGATATCAAACATTATAATACTGATATCAGTTTCGTTACGAGATACGTTATGACATACTATGGAATGAACGTGAATAAACGAATCGCTTATATTCTTGTATCTATTGCGGGATTTAGCGGGTACTAGGGGTTGTATTGCGTTATTTGCAGCAAGTTCTATTCCAGAATATACACTTTCATAGGTGGAGTAAGTAGATTTGTTCTATATTTGCTGCTTACTTGGTCATAATAGAATGCAATGGAATATACCTCAGTTTTTCATATTGTGAATCCTGAGAAGCTGCTGATGAAATTTTGTATGCACCACGTTAGTAAAAAAACTTGCCTGTTATTCGCCTCGCTCGCTCGTCTCATAATTTCAGACTCGTCCCATAACAAATCACTTCACTACCTTGGTAAATAAATCCCTATTTTGATAATTTTGTGTTATCCTACAAAATGTGACAATTCTACGCTACTGATTTGAATTATTATTATTATAATAATTATTCATTTTTTCCCACTGTAGAGATTATTTGTCAGAAAATAACTCATTGGAAATGCTCATCAGCCCAAATCTTATTTATCAGTTTTATTGGTATTCTATCCTCTTCAAGCGCTTTTTTATTTGTCATGTTTATTATACGGCGGCTCTTCTCATCTATTGTAAAAGTTATTGTTTGTTTCCTTTGGGGACAAGTTAGTGCCTGTCTTATTCTGTTAGGCGGATATGAGTGGAACTGTTTTATAACAATTAGCAGACTTTAACCCCATATGTCACCTCCTAATTCTTTTGAAAGATCCTTCCATTATTTGTTTTTCAAATTATCAGTAGGTATTAAAAAGATCCATATTTGCTGTCAGCTTATCCCTATCATTTATATCGTTTTTTAGCTTATTAGTGACCTTTAGTTTATGACGCACACACTTTTTCCTTTTTTCAAGCGATTTCTGTGTATTTTCCTCCACAGTTTATTTTGAGGTGAAAAGACTGCCCACGTGTATTTCTTCATAGTGACTTTCGTATACTCTTTAATAATTACAGATTTTATATCCCTAATATACCAGTTCATTAGAGCCTATGAGTTTTCATGTGTCTTAGTGGATTTTCCCCAGACAGTAAATTCTCTTAATAAGTGTTTTATGTTTCATTATACAAAACCTTCCAATCGAATATATATTTGGTTCTGTATTTTTCTCTATTAGGCATTCTTGACATCCTTCGCAATTGAACAAATGCGCATGGTTACAAAAAATGGTGAGTTTGCGAACACTGTCTGAAAATGGTATTCTTGACCACTCTTCGTAGAGATTTGCGAAAATTTTCATTCCCGTGATAAAACGAATTTGACAGCATAGCAATTTATAGATAATTTGCTAGTTCTGTGTCATCAGATTATGATTAGATCGTAACTTAGGTTAAGTTTTCATTACTTGATGAAAAATCCATCTCAGATGAATCACCTCATTCAAAATGGAAGATCTACCCTACAGAAATTCTCAATAATTTTGTAAATTACTCAAAATATAACAAGGATCAATAGGATTGAAACGATTGTATTGAATAATTGGTTCATATCCAAGATTCCTTAAATGTGGAATATATGGCAAATCAAACAATTGCCAAAAAAATATAGCAGTGATTTTGATACCTGGATATAACCTACAAACTCAGGGCTTCAATTGCTGCCTGACTGTCGGTGTATATGGTTATGCGTCCGATCCACATAACCTCTGTCTAGGTTAATCTGCGCACATTCCAAGATAGCATATATCTGGTCCTGATATACAGATACACCATCGCTCAATGGTACACAAATTTGTGACCCTGGATTCCTGGAGTAAATTCCAGCCCCTGCTCTATCACCGGGGCATGAGCCATCTGTAAGTTAATAGCTTACCTAAATTAATTCTATTCTTATATGAATGATAATGCAAGAATAAAAAGAAAGCCAGAAGTAATACTGATTCTATAAGGTATTTAGAAAGATCTATTGATAAATGATAGATCATATTGCTTGAAATCGACGATTAGAATACAATATTTCACAAATCTTGCTATGATAGCCATATCTTTCAAGTAACCATATTGCTAGTGCAAACAGAATCGACCTTATCATCTGTCTGTTTTTATACCCCGAGCAGTAGATGATTGTTCTTAGGGAACAATCTACTCTATGAAAAGTAATTTTCTAATTTGTAAGGCGTTATAGTAGTATGATACTACTAGCTTAATATCTATTTTACAACATGTCTGATATTTTCTCTCTGTAATATTGTGCTTGACGAAAAGTATACTATAGTATGTAATTCTGAATAAACTCAGTAGCCCAATGATTATTTCTCTCTAAAGGGTCGGATCCATCGATTTTAATCATCCCAATAGCGACAGCTATGCCAATTAACTAATCCATTCAAAAAGAAGACTAATCTATTTAAAAATTAGGTGGACTTGCTGCTAAAACCAATATTATGTAGGAACTGTAATTTCGTTGGAGTTAAGCTCATTTGCTATCATTTCACAAAATTCAATTGTACGATCGGGATTATTCAGTTCGTTCAATTTTATACAGAACACGGAAATATGTGTTAAGGCTGATACTTTCCCTATGGATGTTGGAGGATCTATAGTAAAATCTCCAGTTACTTCTATTTGTAACAGAATCTGTTTCCAAATATTTCTTGACCAGCATTAACACATACTGATGTGACATGTAGACATGTTTGTTTGAATAGCAAAACAAGGATTTTACTCAGTCTCTGAGGAAATTCTCAGAAACTAGTAGCTTCTTCAGTTCTATTTGCCGGAAAAATTTTGGGATATCTGCGAGCTTCAATTATCAGTAATCTCCCAGGTGCTGTGCTATAGGATTCTAGAGTACAGTGCAATTGGAACGTACGTGGATGGAGGTTTCTTCTTCCATGTCGCAATATTTACATTCCTCTTCCTCCTCTATTTTAAGCTTTTTCAGGTGCCCATTCAGGCGACAATGTCCCGTTAGTATCCCTGTTAAAACTCTCAGCGCAGTTTTACTATGACTCACAGGTTGTAGTGACCCAGAAGAATCTTTGATTGTATAAGCCCTATACTAGATCTTTCCAATGATCAGATCTTTTTTTTCTTGACTATACCTATTTCTTCCTATATTACATTGGGCAGGATTCAGGAATGGTTCAGGCTTACAGAAAGGTATTCCAGTCCTCCTCTTTGCTAGTTCATTGATTTCGCTTAGTGCATTGAGTCTGTCTAGGCGTTCCCACACCATTTTGGAACTGATTACACAAGAGCTCAGTGCTTTAATAGCTGTTTGACTATCCGACATTATGATAATCCTTTTTCTTCTATATTCTTTATCAATATTGAACTAAGCGCACTTTCTCATGGTGTAGATTTCCGCTTGAAAGATACTTGGAGCTTCTCCCAAGCTTGCAGAGGCTTTGGTCTCCGACCCGAACACTCCTATCCCATTGAATTTCATTTCATTGGATAAAGTAACTGTTTTGCATTTCTGTCATTCTCCGTAAAGAAAAATTATTTTACTTTTTTCAAGTACTGTATAAACAATTGCCACCAGTTATGATTTGAAAGATCGACAATTTACTAATAAAGACCACCAAACTGAATCCTGTCATTGAACTTATCGCTGCTTCCTTAACTCTCAACGATTTATCTTATGAAAAAATTTTAGTTGTCTATAAACAACTATTAATGAAACCTGATATTCTGAAGACATGCTAATATACTTATAATGATAGGGTTTTCAGATCTCAGAAGAGTGAGGATGCGCAGACGCTCGAGAAAAACGACCATGTCGGAGTGGGTGTCAACGTTGGTGGAAGCGTATCACCTTCTGGCAACGTCAGGCACAAGATAGTGGTTATGGGAGCCGCTAGAGTAGGCAAGTCTTCCATCATCAACCAATTTCTTTACGGAGCTTTTTCTTCAAAGTATAAACGAACCATTGAAGAGATGCATCATGGCGATTTTCATGTGGCTGGGGTAAGTTGATTTTCACATATTATTTCAAGCATTTGAAAATAATATCTCAAATAACATTGGCAAAAGGTTAAACGAATTTTTTTCCCTGAGCTCTCGATGGAGGAAATTGATTTTTGAATAATCTTTCCTAAAATATCTATAGGAGATAAACTCAGTTTAATAGATAGATAGTAGCTATATTTGATCGGAAATCCCACAACTTTAATTCAAGAATTTCCAAGAAAAAATGTTGATTCATTAAAATAATTCCTCCTGTAACAACAATTCTTATTTACAAAATAACTGCCTTAGGGAAAGTTCTTCATTACCAATCCTGGCAGATATTTCTATGTATAATTGGGAGACTTCTTTTTTTGAATATCATCTAGCCAATGATGTTTTTTGGTACAGATAAATGTTGTTGTAGTTATTTTTAGAACACTGGATATATTCCACCTAATTATCAATATTATCAACATATTATCCAATTTTCATTAAAACCAGGAGTTGATAATTCACAAAAATTTAAGATTAACTTGAATATTCAATTGATAGAAAGCCAACATATAGGCATAAGGTAACTTCAAAACTGAAGGTAATACTCAGTACCATCAGAAAGTGCCCTCTCTCCTCTCTTCATTCTGAACAATTTTCCTATTATCTCAATCATCCTCTAGCATCACCCCATCCTTTTCATCGATATATCATACGCTTATCCCTATGGATTGTTTTTCAACTCCCCAGTAACTATTCCCACTTCCCTCCCATTCCCTTTCCACCCTACCCACCAGTTCCTCCTCCTCCTATTGCCCCCTTTTATCTTTATCCTTCCTTTTCCTCTCAGCTTCCGTCTATGTTCTGTCTTACACTATTTTGATGTCCACCCCTTTTTTTTCCTTATCACATCATCTCTCCCTGGCTTGTGTTCCTTACAAAGACTGCTTTCCACATCCAATGCTCTCATGTCTCTCCTCTATAGTAGTTACTCCATTTCACCCCAATCTAATTCCACTTTCCTCAGTAAAGCCTGCTCCTTTTCTTTCTCGACTACTTCCTGTTCTATTTCTCCTTTATATTCTATTAGACTCTACCACCGCAGGACCTTGCTTGTGGTGGTAAGGCTGAGTGTGGATAGAATATGAATATTATACTAATGTACCTGACATTTCAGATTATGACTTCCTATAGATTACGTATCTAAATTATTTAGCGCTTCATACATGATGCACACTGGGTGGAAAAAATATTATAAAGTCTTCACTCCTTCAATCTCAGCTTAAGCAATAGCTTTTCAATTCACCGAAACTGAATGGAAGGCACATTAGACTCACTATTCTAACATAAATCAGCGCCATAGTAGGAACTGATCTGTGAAGCCGCTTTTCCTTTTTGCGGAAGATGAATCCGGCCATTACCTACTATCAAATGACAGAACTCCAAAACCCGTCGTCGTCGTTTCCGTTTTTTTTTGTGTATATCGATTTTCCACGTTCTCTTTTTTTTTGTTCCGCCGTACCTTGAAGATTGATGATAAATTCTATAACATTATCTGAGTCTCCGTAGTTCACGGTAAATTATCTAACGAAACGCTGGAATGCCTATTTTCTATCAATTCCAGCAAAATAATAGCTGCGGACGTGATGCTTTACGGAAACATTCAATTTTCCACCAATTTCCGCAAATTAATAGCTAAGGACGTTAGGTTACACTGGATATCTTTGTATTCCCATCCCACTGCACTAAAAATCTCGACAGTCATCAATTCTATACGGGTTTTTTTATTGTATCCGTCGGAGTCATTTATAAAATTTCACCATTTTTCTACCTTAGTGAAACTTAAATCCCCATCTTGGTAAATCGGAATGCTTCCAAAGCAATTCGGGAAACCGGTGAAAAAGTTATCGGTAGGTACCAAACCTAACAATACAATTCGCCCTAAATTGCATCTCCAAACAAAATACCAATGACAAAATACATTTTTAACACAAAATAAAATTGGAAGACTGTTTTTTGAGGTTAACCAGGAATGCATATTATACTGCAAATGTCGAGTAGACAGTTGCATGTTTGGCGACAGATTTCGATACCGGAATTCTATTAGCTGATGTCGGAATTCTAATAGATGATGTCGAGAACTATTTCGGCTGAACATCTTGACGGTAGAAATCTGACAGGGTTATGCAATGCCGATCGCGTTTGATTCGGATTTGACTGCTCGACATCTATTCAATCTGACTCATTTCTATTGGAGTTACAGAATATGATTGAATGTATGGTCGGAGTAATACCCCAAGACTTCCTTCTATCTGGAATGTATGATACAGAAACTACTAAATTTGAGTACGTCGTAAATTATTATCATTTGCCCACGACCACCTAATAATAAGTCAATATTTCACCTCCTAACAAAGGGTATATCGTACCCATATATCTACTGTCGTGAATTATGGTTCACAATACACTGGAGTGTATTATGAACCATAATTCACGACTAGAGATGGGGTTACAATATGAAATAAACTATTAAATCTGTTTATTTTGTTCAGGAAATTTGTTCCTGGAATATATCGTATCGATAAAATATTGTAATTTTCAGTTTTAATACTTTTCATAACGATATTTTCTGCTATTTTAAAACAATATATTCATAACGGTACGTTGTATTGATACTTTACACATCTCACAACATTTTGAGGTTCGTAATACGTTCGTAATACCTACCAAATCGTTACTGAATTTTATCTAATGAGAGAAATTAAGGGTCGTGGAGAAAGTATAGTATTTTACTCGCAATTTATGGCCAATATTCACTGGGTGACATTGGAAAACTAGTGCAAGCGAATGTGCACTGAGTGTAATTTTTTTGGCACCTGCTCAGGAGGTAGTTTCAAGTATAGTGCAAGAGTGCAAAATGACGGCGAATGATGAACGGTGCGGATTCGGAAGAAAAGCAGCAGCCTTTTTATTATTATCATCGTCATCTTCGGATATGATACCGAATTAGAAGAACTAATTATTAAAAAACGAGCATCTGCTCCAAAAAATCAAAACTATATTAATGATGTTGTGAACTGACAACTGTGTTACATTGACCCTTCACTCAGTGCAAAATATCGGTACACTGGTGTAGAGTAGGCTCGAACTTGGTGTCAACTTAGTGCATGCCAATGGAAAACGCTCTCACACAGTAGATGCTAATTTTCATCTCCATAAGCGCTAGTGTCTAATAAGAAAGGTCACTCAGGTTCTCTGAAAAATTTTGTGGCAATAAAATAAAAAAAACCAATAATGTTTGTGAAAAGGTATAAGTAAAATTAGAATTCTCATTTTGATATGATTAATCTGTGGCGGTAGATTTATTCATTTTTATAATTCTCTTTTTTATGTCGACTTAATCATTGCGCGAACATGAAAATTCCCTAAATGGTAACGACGTTGTACTCCCTTGTAGTTTATTAAATTTACCCTCAGTTGATTGCTCGATGCGAAGATATTAAAGATTTTGTCGAACGTGTATTTTCGCAAAATTCTCCGTTCGCTTTTTCTATGTCAAATAAACGTTGTCAGTTGGGAATTCCTGACTAATTTGCGATCTATTTACGAATAATTTATTCCGTACATGCTTTGATCGAATCTGGTCAAGTCCAATTAAAATGTAATTTAAAGTTTGTCGAATGTTTTGATGATTGTTTGCAAGTTTAACAGTTATTTACGTTTTCACACAAGAAATGAACAGCGGGTATTTGTTTGAAAAGAATTTTAATTACATAAACACAGGGTACAGCAAATTTGTCGTTGTTCAACTCTTATTGTGTGAAACTCACATATTTATTTAAAAGGAGTCCATAATGGACAAGTGAGCATAGTGAACAAGTGGACATAGTATACAAGGGAAGATACAATAGTTTTATCAAATGCTATGTCACATTGAAATTACAAGAACCGAACTAGCCAGTAACACAAACCCCTAATTTCTTTTCCTAAAACTCCCAGCTAAATAGAAGAAAACACCATTTCTCCATAAATACAGGGTTGTGATAAAGTATGGAACCAACACTAAATTTATGAAAATTTGCAGTTAAGTGCAATGGAACAAAATGCACCTGATGTACATTTTTTTTTCATAATATACAGTCGACGTTCTATAGGAAATATATTAAAAAGCGAGAAGTATCATCTGTATGAGGTACAGTAAAGTTGCAGTTGGTTCAAGAATTGTCAGACGATGATGAACTTTTTGTTTAAATGGAACAGTTAATCGCCATAATTCAAGGTATTGGTCAAAAAAGAATCTTCATTGGATTCATGAAGCACATACCCAGTATCAACAGAAGTTATGTTTAGATGGGAATTGTACCAGCTCCGTATTTGAATTCACACAATCCTTTAAAAAAACTGGTGATTTTTCCAAATTTAATCCCAAGGCTCCAAAATTACCGGGTGGAAAAATAATCCGATTTCTCGTCTGTACCTACATCAGAAACCATCCATCTCATAACTAGCCGAAAAAATACTGTAGTAAATGTGGCCAGGAGAAATCTATATGAGTAGCTTCCAAATTCTCAGCTGCACCGCAAAATTGGCCCAAATTTTGCGAAAATGTATATCAGTAAACCCTTATGCTCGATAATTATGTCAATATTGTCAGATTGTAGGAAATTTAAACCGAAGCAAACTCGTAGACGTTGGGGTTTGAAATGCTTTTTCTTTCGTTTTAAGTCAAACTGGTATACAATTAATCGTAATTGTTTCACGGTAAGACCTCAAGAAAGTTCATCAGTTCTCCCTAATCCTCCTAACTAATTCAAGAACTGATAATGAATGCTGACTTGGAACGACCTAGAGATGTTTTAAAGTTGATTTTTTGGTGTACTCTCTAGACACTGACCTTCTTGACTGACCCGTACCAATTTATTAATTCAATTCCATCCGACAACTTTTGATAAGACTCTAATTGTCAATAACGATCTTGTTTATGAGGGCCCATTTCTAAAAAACGTAGAATATTGATTTTATGGGTGTTAGGGAAAAATGGCACGGAAATTACCTCCATTTTACACAAAATTCAGGAAATTGCGTTGCTTAATTTAGATAGTAATGCTGGACTCCTTCGAGAAATTGATCAATAAATCATAAATAAATCTATAGCATTATAAGGGATATGCCTAATATTGAGCAAAAAGTTATAATTCAACTTAATAAATTGATGGATAGGATTTGGTTGATGTATAATTGAATATATAAACGAGAGATAAAGATAATAATAATAATAACCCGTGGGGGTGCTGGTCCCCTATCGGGCGCTTCCCCAGGTGGTGGATAGGGGAAGGCCTTTTAGATATAAAAGGTATCGGGGAAATTAAATACCTCGGGCGAACCAAAACCAGTAAGTTTCAGGACACGACGGATTCCATGTAAGGAGCGGTACTCCGACAGCGTCTGTTCTCCATGGAAGGAGCGGCTGAATCATCACCTGGCAGTAGGTCTAAAATGCAACAATCACGATGTCGAATTGTAAAACTAGATTACCCCAGGTGGGTAGAGCGAAATGCTCAGAATCCCACACTGCTAGTGTACCTAGTACATCGGCTGTCTGCTCCACGGATTCTGGGGGGAGCAATAATTCGATTGTAAATTCCGGGACTTTAAATCTCAGGAATCGTCAGGTGAATCGACATTGCAACACCTTAAACTCTTGTCGCGTTCAAGCTGGTGCTAGAAGGGCTACTGTGTAGGGCTACTGTGACCCACACTCATGAGGAAAACAACATCAATCCTCATCCACCGGCTTCTGCTGTTTCTGGAGTGACGCAAGTCGGCACATCCACGACCACAAAAGCCGGAAAGCCTAGGAAGCGCATGAAGTGGACTATTGAGCTGAACTCTTTTATTATGCGCTTCTATTTCAAAATCACCAAGATGGAAACTGATATGACAACGTACAGATACGCCCTCCACCGTGCATTCACTGAACATTTCCCAGAATTCCAGCATCTCACGGAACAACGTATTGCTGACCAGCGTCGAAGTATTGTGAAAAACAATCTACTACCCGATCCGACGCTGCAACAAATCCGAGGAGAAGTCCTTCTTGACCTACAAAATGAGGAGAATGACATAATTACCGATCATGATACACATGAACCGGAGAATGCACAAGAAGACAACAATGGCGTTGAGAAAACAAACATTGATTGCGACAAAACACCTGATAATGACTATAATACAGAGCTTTGTAAAGCACTAGCGGAATTTAATGGCACCAACCCAATACACCGGCCCAAACTACCCAAGCTGCGAACCAATAAGAGTACCAACAGCATAATAGCAGCAGTGAACTTACTATTGCAGAACCATGCCAAAGACTGCAAAGCACTGGAACAACTTCACACTCTCATCTATTGTGGAGCGGTGGCAGTGCTTCGAATTCATAATCAACGAATCCAGTTCCCTGGAAACAATCAGAGTAAGGACTACAAACAGCTCAAGCTCTGGTGGCAACGCAGGCTCGAAAGTTCCATTGATGACATCAGGAGAGAATTGGGGCAGTTGACAGAGTTTAAGAACAGCTTGAAATCGTCGAGGCGATTAACAAACAGAGTGAGAAAGATCTATCGAAAAATCAAAACTTATACAGGTCACCCACAACATGAACAACATGTATTTGAATATATGGATTCACTCAGACAAAAGTTGAAGGCAAAATCCAAACGTTTATCTCGATATGTCAAGTGCACGAAAAGGAAACAACAAAATTACTTATTCAATAACAATCAGAAGTTATTTTACAGGCAACTGAGCGGTACAGAAAACAATCAGAACCAAGGTCCTCCAAATAAAGATGAGCTGACGGAATACTGGTCTTCATTATGGTCGAAGCCTGTCGAACATAAATCCAACGCTCACTGGATAAGAACTGAGGAGGAAAAAATCAATATTGAACCGATGTCTTTCGTTGACTTGACAACAAGCGAGGTAACCGAAGCTATAAAGAATACCAGTAATTGGAAGACACCAGGAGTTGACCACGTCCAAAACTTTTGGTATAAGAAGTTTGACAGTCTACATGAAGCAATGGCAACATCATTCTCACATATTTTGCAACATCCAGAAGATACACCACCATTTCTGACACTGGGCTCGACCCACTTGCTTCCCAAAACACATCAAACTCACGATCCTTCGCAGTATAGGCACATAACCTGCCTACCAACTATATATAAAATATTAACGGCTTGCATCACTAACCGTATTTACAGACATGTGGACCAAAACAACATCCTGTCAGAAGAACAGAAAGGTTGCAGACGAGATCACCAAGGCTGCAAAGAACAACTTATCATTGATTCAGTTATACTGAAACAGGCGCAAAAGGAAAAGCGCAACATCCACACGGCTTTCGTAGATTACAGGAAAGCATTTGATAGCGTTCCACATTCCTGGCTTGTGAAAGTTCTGCAAATTTACAAAGTACATCCCACTGTTGTTACTTTTCTTGAATCAGCGATGAAGCACTGGCGAACGAACCTTCAGTTACAAATAAATGGCCAATACCTCCAAACTGATGAAATTTCCATCCGTAGGGGGATCTTCCAGGGTGACTCCCTTAGTCCACTTTGGTTCTGTTTGGCAATGAACCCACTCTCCAATCTACTCAACGATACGGATTACGGCTATAAACTTAAAGCCAACAGGAACACTAGCTGCACTGTTTCCCACCTTCTATATATGGATGATATCAAAATATACGCATCCAACCAGCGTCAAATTCAACATTTACTCAATATCACTGAAAAATTCTCCAGTGATATACAAATGGGATTTGGATTAGACAAGTGCAAAGCCTTAAATATCGAGAAGGGTAAAATCGTTAACGGAGATGTGTTACTACCCAATGGGAATATTATAACTGCCATGCAAAATGGCGAGACCTACAAATATCTAGGATTTCAGCAAGCTAAGCTATTAGACCAAAAGCAAGCAAAAATCAAAATTAGGAGCCAGTTCACTCAAAGGGTAACTACTTTATTGAAATCCCAGTTGAACGCAGGAAATCTAGCAAAAGCAATTAACACCTACGCCATACCGATCCTGACATACTCATTTGGAATTCTGAAGTGGACAAAGACAGAGCTGGAGGATATTCAAATAACAACCCGTACCATGATGACCAAACACAAATGTCACCATCCGACATCATCAGTTATCAGGACAACACTACCAAGAAGAGAGGGAGGGAGAGGTCTAGTGGACATAGTTAATTTACATAACAAACAAATATCTAAACTCCAAGAATTCTTCATTGTCAAGGCTGAAACATCTGAATTGCATGAGATGGTCGCAAAAGCAGATAAAAACTATTCCCCCTTAAATCTTGTAAGCCCTGATATGAGACTTGAAATCGTTACCGATTCTGACAAACAGGTGGAGTGGGCTCAGAAAGCGCTTCATGGTCGACATCATCACGACCTCAATCAACCTCATATCGACAAGGAAGCATCAAATAAGTGGCTATCTGATGGAACATTATTTCCAGAAACAGAAGGATTTATGACGGCAACTCAAGACCAAGTAATTAATACCAACAATTACAAGAAATTTGTCATGAAAGATCCAAACATCGCTACGGACAAGTGCAGAAGGTGCCAACAAACAACAGAGACGATACAACACATCACGTCGGGATGTTCAGCCTTAGCTAACATTGATTACCTACGCAGGCACAATCAACTTTGCAACATCATCCATCAGAAGTTGGCCAACAAATTTGGATTAGTGAACACCTACACCCCATATTACAAGTACAATCCGAATTCGGTGCTAGAGAATGCTGATTTTAGACTATACTACGATAGGTCAATTATCACCGATAGACGGGTGACGAATAACCGGCCTGATATTGTAGTTGTGGATAAAAAAGCTAACTCGGTTTATCTGGTGGATGTTGCAGTACCCAATAATAACAATATTCTGGACAAATACAACGAGAAAATTGCAAAATACACCGATCTTGCAATTGAGGTAAGACAGATGTGGCATGCAGAGAAAATAGAGGTGGTACCGATCATCGTTTCATCTACGGGACTAATTCCCAAAACTCTACAAGAAAGCCTTACCAAACTGGGTCTTCACAAAAATACTTACATCGATCTGCAGAAGGCTGCCATCCTAAATACCTGTCACACTGTCCGTAAATTTCTAAATATGTGACTTCCGAGCCTAATCCCATTTGCGTTTACACACGCTCGGGATAGGTGAACATTACCAGCAAATGCTGAGCAAGTGCAAACTTGGAATGATAGTAATAATAATAATAATTACTCACATCGGCATAGTACGAATACGTAACCTTGATTCACATTATCAGACATGCAACGACACGACAGGACCGACAAAGACACGACAGTTTCGGCAGCAATTCACATTATACGACAGGTATTCGACATCTCGACGGGTTGTTTGTATTCTTGCCAAGAATGTCGGTCCGCTCCGTCGTTGCCGTGTCGTTGCCGCGTCGTTGTCGGTTAGTGTGTATATCAATATTTATTTATCTAAAAAGAATAGTTTGTCGTGTCGTTGTCGGTCCTTGTCGTGTCGTTGCATGTCTGATAATGTGAATCAAGCTTACAAAGTAAAAAAAAATTAAAAAATAAGTTCAGCTGTGAAGAAATTAATACTCGATAAGTGCAAAACACTTGTTTCGAGAAGCCATTTAATAGAGGCATTCCAGCTGTTACAACAAAATAGTAGTTCACCTAACTAGTGCGGAAAGTGATACTTTTCCGCACGCTATTGCAGATGGCCGAACGACGCTAGCGGAGTTCGGCCAGCAATCACGTGCGGAAAAGTCACTTTACGCAGTGTTAGGTACACTATTTTTTCTATTAGCATCCAGAAAAGAACCCAAAAAAAACATTTATTATAAAATACATATCAACAACTTAATCAATATTATTTGACATCCATTCGAAAGGGTTTTTACCAGAAAAGTTATTGAAAAAAATGTTCCTTTTTATAAAAAAATTATAGCAGAATTCTAATCAATTTATTGTTTTTCCTGTCATTTGGTAAACTAAAACCATACAAATACATATTTTAAATATTCAAATGTCAGCATATATATATATATATATATATATATAGTGACTATGTACCCCAAGAGGGGCTTAGTCGCCGGAACGGCTTTTTAGATCCAGATTTTTTGGGGGGAATCGGTCCCCATTTCCAGGTTTTAGATCAGTTTAGTTATGTTCCTCCACTGTTTCCTGTCAGTTGTTTTCGCCCTCCAGTTTCGGATACCTAGACAGTTTATGTCATTTATGACCTACTGTAGCCACGTTGATTTTGGCCTCCCTCTTTTTCTTTTGCCACTTGGCTTCCACTCAGTCATCGCATATATTGTGCTATTTGCTCCTGCTCTCCACACATGTCCCAACCATTTTAACCTTTGCTCTTTTATTACACTTATGATGTCCCTCTGGATGTCTTTCTACAGTTCTTCATTTGTTCTTCTCCTATATTCATTTTGAGCTATTTTCTTGGGTCCCAATATGACTCTTAGTATTTTTCGTTCAAAAATTTTTTTTAGGTCTTCTTGTTGTTTTTTGGTCGTTATCATAACTTCAGCTCCATACGTTATTGTTGGTCTAATTACTGTTTTATAAATTTTCATTTTGGTGTTTTTGCCTAGAAATTTACTTCTTAGTAATTTTTTATTTGCCTGGAAGACTTCTGTTTGCTGCCATTATTTTCTCCTCAATTTCCAATGAAAGTTTCTTTCTGAATCCAAATTGATAATATAAAATTAGTTTGTACTTATTGAGAAAATCAACCTTTTTCTTCAATTATCTTTAGGAATCCTTTGGATAGATGGGTAACTAGTGTCCGGAGTTATCGAGTGTCCGGAGTTATCGTCGATAAGAGAGTGTGTGTTCGGTGAGTCTTGGCCTACACCTGCCGATATAAAGGAGATGTCTCCTGGTGACCTGTTCACCTTCCTGAGAAGGACAGGATAGACGATGACCTAGAACAACTCCTCGGGAGGATGTACAATGGGTCATATGTGGCCTAAGTGCTCACCCTCCCTACTCTACAGATACAGATACAGATAGATGGGTAACTAGAGAGATCGGGCGATAGTTGGTGATGAATGATGATGGATGTATTTCCTTTTTTAAACAATTGTTCAGTAAGTTATTATTTCAATTTAGCAAGGTGAAGACACTCCTCCACACATCCATTCAATAAATGAATAACGGACTCTAGAATATAGACTGCATGATATTTGTTAAATAGTTTCTGCCTTCAAGTCATCATAACCCACTGTCTTGTTATTTTTTAATTCAAAAATTATGTTTCTTTCCATTTCCATATAGTGTAGGATAAATTTGAAAGTACTGGTTAGTAAAGGACTTAGGAATATTTATCCACTCCTGTTTCCAAATACGCGCAACATTTAACTCCAAATATCTGGTATCTATAGATACCAGATAGTTTAGGACAACCAAATAGATTATATTGAATCAAATCAGAATAGAAATCAGAAAGAATTAATTACAGCATTATGTTTCTGTAAAGCTGCGTGTTCTGTTGAATTATATGCTACATATTATATCGGGTAATTTGTAACGATATGGCTCTAAAGTCCGAATGAAAATCCCACTGTATATTTGAAATTTCTGTAATAATTAGGACACAACAAGCAAAAAAGCGATTCCTTTTTCATAAAAAGCATATTATCTTAAACATTCTGCTCCAAATTCTAGGATCCACTCACCTTCTCCATTTTGTGAACAACAAAAACAATAATTTGAAATCAACTTTTACCTCTGCCTAAATTGCCTTGAACAAATTCTCCTGCCAGCCTGTAGAAGATGTAAAGAGCATAGAAAACTTATTTAATTGGAAAGCTTTCGATACCGTTTCATACATATTCAATTCCTTCCTTTCTGTGACGCAAAATATATCCTTTCATATTTTCATTTTCCAATACGTCTAATGATATCCTCATTCATTCCCATTCACCTTCAACATTTAGCAGTAGCACGTTTTCAAATCCTCAATGTATCTTCTTCATGTCAGCATTTGTATTGTAGTTTAATTGATGGTTCTTGTGGAGTTGTTAAGGAAGATATATTTGTGCAATTGCGTCCCAATTTAAAGAATTTGATTCAGTCCGGCTGATATGAATTGCCGATTAATATATTCGTTTCGGTGAAAAACGAGCCCTATTACTTAGACTTCGGTGTCTGTCCGTCTGACGCCAGGCTGTATCTCATGAACCGTTATAAAGTTGGAGTGTTGAAATTTTCACAGATGATAATTATATTTCTGTTGCCGCTATAACAGCATATTCACATTAAAAACAGTAAAAAATGGGAATGAATTGCGTACTCGGCAATGAGCACCAATTAAGTTACATTTATTTTGAATAGATGAGAGTTTAAAAGAAAATTTAAACGCTGCCTGTACCTGTGAAGTGAAAAGAATCCATAAGTCCGCATGTGGACTTATAGATCAATTATTAACCGTTGTGTGCTTCAAATTGACATGAGTGCTTAAACTATCATTATGGAAATCCCTAAGCTAAAATTTTCTTTGAATTGTCACGCAAATTTCTGGAATAATTAGAACAGAGCAAGCAAAAGAGCAATACCTTTTTATGAAAAGCATTTCTTAAATCAACTCAATCAACTGTGCCTACTTTTAGATTGTTTGACCTCTATCTAAATGGACTGGGAAGAGATATTCGAGCACTACGTATAAATGTGTTCCAATGTGAAGAAATTTGATTCAGTCAGGCTGACATGCATTTCTGATTGATATGTCGCTTCATATGGCGAAAAACGAGCCCTATTACTTAGACTTCGCTATCTGTCCGTCAGTCACCAGGCTGTACCTCATGAACAGTTAAAGTTAGAATGTTAAAATTTTCGCAGATGATGTATTTCTGCCGCCGCTACAACTGACTGAATCGAGAGTGAAAAATCAAATGACACAGAACTACAAAATTATCACGGAAACATCATATTATTAGCATCAATAGTATGTATGTTTTTCTATTTTATCATTCAATCAGGCTATTAATTTACCCCACTTTGTTACCTACCTTTATTTATCATTTCAAATAGTTCACTCCTTCCGTTGCAAATGTGAGCATCGATCTATTATTAAAGGGATAGGACAGACACCCGCTTTCACAAGTGTGTGGTTTGAACCTCGCCCGACTGTTGATTTTATTGTTTTTTTTTGGAACTATGAAAATGTTGTTAATGGAAACCCAGGGTAAAGGATATCTGAAGCCGCGATGTTGTTGCCACATAGAGAGTCCCATCAGTACTTGAATTTCTAATTTGAATGAAATCTCTAACGCCGTCTTACCACGTGTATTGTGAGTTGTCCAGTTTTTGTTTTTGAAAACTATTTTGCTTATTTATATGTGTGTGTGTGTTGAGTATTCGTAGTTGGTTTTTATTGTTTATAGTGGGATTTTTACTTTAAGAGAAGATATCGAGAAATTCGGGAATATGTATTGTGAGTGTGACTGTATGTAATGTGAGGTACACCCAGTACCTCACATTACTTTACCTTCATTAAAAAACATGTTTCATTAAATAAAAAGCGATAGAAATAGTTATTCTCCCATACAGATTTAAAAATCCCAGCATTGTTGTTGAAATCCTACTAGTATTTTTCTTTATGTTTGTCATTGAAATATATGTATGAAGAAACGTTTCATCCTTATATACTTTTTTCATTTTATAAAATATATTAATTTTATGATTCTTGCTTTATTTTTCCCATTTCAGGCATTTCATTCAATTTCACCTCACTTTTCATTGTAACCATTGTAATATGAATCTACTGTTGAGTAGCTGTGAATGAAATATCAAAAAATTGATTATAAATGATTTTGCAATTAAAGTTAAATTGCAGTTATTTTGAATATGCCGCCAAAAATGTGAATTACTGGAATCTTCCTTTTTGGCTGTTAGCGAAGTCCACAAGCATCTGATTTGTGCTAGAGATATTGACGGGACTCTCAAGGTAGCGCCACTCGTACAAATAGAGGGCGCCACAGGTCAGCTTCTCATCTATTCTTTAGTATTATTATTATTATCACAGGTTTCCTCTTGCTCATCCCTTGCTGGTAACTTTCACAATCTTTTAATTGAAATAAAAATAACCAAATTTTGTATTATATGCTAAGACAAGACAGACAAATTCTGTCTGGTCCGCTAGTATGGAATAAACTTGTCTATTTACGTATCTCTCTAATTGGGAGAATTATATATGAAAAAGTTAAGAGGATCAAACAAAGTGAACAAGGCACTCACGTATCTGGAAATGTATTGTCAAGGAAATTTCTTGAATCACGTACAAAATGGGGTGAAGCGCCATTTTACTGATGATATCAGTTAATACTGAGATGATTACGACCTGAAAATAAATTTATTGGTGCTAAAGTTTCTCTTTGAAAAGAGATTTTGAACGAACTGTTCAGCAGCGGGTTGATCACCTTTATTATAAAATGGGTTATAATATTACAATCATATTTTTTTAGGTTGGATATTATGATGACTTTTGGTATCCTCCTTAGATTTCTTGGACTTCAGACAACCAATATTTCATGTGGGACTTATAATTTATTTTGTTCCAGCAATTTCACACGTACTGTTTTGTATAAGCAAGTTGAAATATCAGTGTAGGTACAGATTGTCTGATAAAAGAGTTAACACGCTGTATCTCAGAAACTATTTATCGTACAGCTTGGAGAGCAGAATCTGCATTGCAAACTCGCTAGCTGCTGGAAATTATTTACAAGAGTCCATCTTTACTGTTCGATAGCGTAGTTCACAATAATAACCCAAAAAACAGATTTTTTTCCATAGTAAATGTACCGTTGTCGACAAAAATTTAAATATTTGTAGTCATCAGATTATTTCACGTAGTCATGCTCCAGTGCTTTTTCCTTTATTTTATGAAATATGTAACTGAGATTTGAAAAGCAAATGGATCCATACTGGAATATGAAGTCATCGTTCCATGTCAGTGGTTTTAACGGTTACTAGGTAACGGTAATTAAACAATATAAACAGATGCTTCTAAAACTGACCTGTGGCTGGCTGGGCAGTTACCACGAAGCATGAACTCATAAGCTTCTTCGTATGTATGTATTTTTGGGGTAAATTTCACTGAGACCTAAAAGATCTATTGTGCCACCTTACTTCTACTTAGTTTCTACGTAGAGTGTCTGTAACTAGTAGCTCATTTAGTTCTATTTACCGGGGGAATTTTAGGATATCTGCATGCTTCAGCTAAAGTAAATGTTTCTCTTCTATCCAATATTCTCCCAGATGCTGTGCTCCAGGATTCTGGAGTGCTGTGATTTGAGAAGTATGTGGATGGAGGTTTCTTCTTTTATGCCACAAAATCTACATTCTTCTTCCTCCACTATTTTGAGCTTTTTCAGGTGCCCATTCATGCGACAATATCCCGTTAGGAGACCTGTTAAAACTTTTAGCTCAGTTTCACTTTGACTTATGCATTCATTTGATCTCGACAGGTTGTGGTCGCCCAGAAGAACCTTTGGTTTTGTAAGCCCTACTAGATCTTTCCAATGGTCAGATCTTTTTTTTCTCGACTATACCTATTTCTTCCAATATTACATTGGAGCTGATTCCACAAATTTAATGGGCACGATACCGCAGAGCGGCGAGTGCGTAATTCCGTAGGTGCGTAAAATGCTTTATAACACGAGCTACGTACTATACTTCACCTACGACCCACTTGTACTTGTAGGTATTGATACGCTTATCATTAATAAAACTTGAATAACATCAACAATCGATTTTTTTAAATAATTTTATTGAATAACATTTAACTCCATAATACCTATTAATTATCTGATTATTACAAATGGTAAATCGCTTCCTTTGCTTGTTTGGTGTTTTCACGGCTAATGGCATATTTTTGATTAAAATTGCGACGTCTATTGACAATTGCTAAGATGATGTTGCTAGGGAAGCCGTGCGATTTACTTTACAGATGTGCGTAATAGACGTCACTACATTGACGCCCACTGTGTGTTATTGACTGATTACAGGGGGGGTCGTAGATAAGATTAATTTTCCATCACCAATTACATAATATTTTTCATTGTGTAACTGTTTACAAAAAATGTGACGTTTGTAACGGAAGTCAATTTAGAAATAGCTATTTATGCCATCAGTTACGAAATGCCTAATTTTGTGTAACGCGTGAGATTTTTGCGGAACGAACGAAGTGAGTTCCGCAAAAACTCACTAGTTACACAAAATTTCATTTCGTAATGTATTACATACAAGATTTTCTCTAATTTTGAAGAAAGTAATAAAAAAATAAAATTTATAAGAATTTGGAAAACAAATTTAGTTTGTTGCTGTTACTTCAAGCTAGTTGTCAGTGTGACATTTTGTAAAAAAGTATTTACGCAAGGTTTTTAGCGAGATGAGGAAGTTTTACTTGCATATTTTGAGGGTAAGAAAGATCTAAAAGTTTCCACATTATGGACACCAATTGCATAAAATTTTACTTTATGCAACTAGTTACAAAAAGTAAGACGTTTCATAACGTCAATCAGTTTTAAAAGGTGTCACTTTATATGTCAAAATTGGAAAAAAAACTTTATAATGTCAAAATTAGGTAAATGCCGTTTTTAGGTTCGAGTTTAGGTTTTTATGTTGTTCATTTTGAAATATAATGTACCATTAGAAACAAATACCTTCATTCCATTTCCAGGTTCACTTAACTTTGGATATCTTAGACACGTCTGGAGCCTACGAATTTCCAGCGATGAGAGCCTTATCAATATCATCGGCGGATGCCTTCATTTTAGTCTACGATGTCACGGACTCAACAACATTCGAAGAAGCCAGAGCACTTAGAGACCAAATTCACGAAGCAAAATGCTCTTCTAATGTACCAATCGTAGTAGTCGGAAACAAAATAGATTTAACAGGAGATCGCGAAGTAAGAAAATTAATTAATGTTTTGCCATTATCTAAAATATTTTCCAGGCACGCCATTGCTTGTTTTTGCGGCGAAAGTTTGGATACGCTTTTCATAAGGTACAACTAACTACTAGACTTGACGTGTCTGCTCTATTTCATATTATATTCCGTTTGGGATATATCCCTTATTTGAAGACTTTTCTTAGAAGTTTATTACAATGAAGACGGTGATAGAAATTGAGTTTTGGAACTGTAATTACTGATTTAAGGAACGCTAAGGCACAGAACGGAAGGATTAATGATATAATGAATAATAATTGGTTCATTTTGTCCAATATTCACTCTCAGCTTTTTCAGTTTTTTCTTAGCGTCGGGCAATTTCTACTTCTCGAACCCATACATAAAAATACTGTAACGTTCATTTTAATTCATATTTACAGATTTATATGTAATACTATCCTCAATTAATAATTCATATCATACACTAAACACAACTGTTCATCTATATGACTATATGACGACTTTTATCATGTGCAGCGATGCTCGTCTATCTATATCGCGCGTGGGGTAGATTTATAAAAATCTCTCGTCCGAAGATCTGAAAGCGCTGGATAGACTAGAAATCTCTCGACAATTAAGTGGGAAGGCGCTGGGTAGGTAATTCTCTCGATGGTTCTTGACTAGTGAGCGGAGGAGCCTTAGTCGTCTCATACGGGAATTTCACTGGGGCACTCGCGTAACAATATAATGATTAGACTAATCTCCGATACGGGTGAGCTCACTCCCTACTTCCAGAAAGTTTAACTGATTACTCTGATATATGAATTCCTCACAATTTTATTAAAAAGAACAAAAAAAAATTATAAATTGCGTATTCTTTGGTGTCGCAGAATAAAGTTTGAAGTCTAGTTTCAATAAATGAACTACAAGCATTTTAACTGATTTCCAGACAGCATCAATATTCCCAAACATAAGGTACTATGATACTACTATAAGAAAGGTAGAACCAAGAAAGGAAAAGAGAAAGTGAAGCCCCTTCTCGGTCAAGGAAGTCGGTGCTATAAATAATTGCTAGAAAACTTGTTAGGGCACATTTCAACATTCTCAGTGCATTCTTACTCTGGCTTATTCATTCATTTCTTCTCACCTGGTTGTAGTTTTTCAATTGTATGTCGTGAAATTATCAGCACTTCTCTAATTTCCGTTGCTCAGCCCCTCTTCTCACTTCTTAATTTGCTTTTCCATTTCTATCCAGTTCGGTGTGTCCTAGAGTTCCAGTGAATTAGCGGTGCTCTTGCAAAGCTTATAGAGCTTTTTTAGGAATTTCAATACCATTTTAGACTTAATGATGCTAGAACACAGTGCTTCATTGGCTGCTTGACTATCTACATGATAATAATCATTTTTCTGCCATATCTTTTACTAATAATATTCTGGGTACACAGTCTGTTACTGACACTTGACAGGCCAATCAGGATCAAGAGTCAAGCTTGGTCAAGAGTTGCTGATTGGTTCATTTGACAACTGCGTGAAACAGTATATGTTAACATGATGAAATTGTTCCATAAGATAAAAATGACAAAATTTGATTGGGTTTCAGAACTCTCAACAAATATTCGGTAAACTGGAGCAAACATTTTTTCAGATTGATACAGCAACAACGGAATCGGTAATAACAGTCGACTGGGAAAATGGATTTGTGGAAACATCAGCAAAAGACAATGTTAATATTACTAAAGTTTTCAAAGAACTGTTAGTGCAGGCCAAAGTTAAATATAACCTTAGTCCGGCGTTAAGGCGCCGTCGCAGACAATCTCTACCCTCTCAGCCGGGACCTCCTCAAACACCCACTCACGCTGCGATGATACCATCTGCCGTCCAACTTCAAGTAAGTATGCCTCCTATATATCCAGATATTATTTTCAACAATACTCACATCACTTGGTCGCAATCTTATTTCAATGGAAGATAATAACCAAGTTGGTCATTGATATCAATTATATTTTTCGTTTTTGTTGGAACCACATAACTAAATAGGTCTGTAGCTGGAGATATGTCGAAAATTACCAATACCTTTCGACATCAAACTTACGGCTGAAAGTTCAAAAAACTGGGCTTTAGAACAGAAGAGCTTCGAATCAAGAGGTCCTTGTTCAGCTAAGAGATTCGTGCTGCCTGATAACCAGAATGGTCACATTTTTTGTGAATGTTCAATAGTTGATTCAGTTGTTGTGGGTGGTACTTTCAGAGTACAACACGACAACACTGCCTCAATTCAAATTGAATTAACCCTCCAAGCCAAGGAAGTTGATTATTTGAGGAAGAGTAGCTCTATATTCATCTTTAGGTTCCACCAGCTCCTAGAGCCTGTAGTCAGATTCATTCAGCAGCCACCGAGTAGCACAGTATGTGATCTCACGATTCATCTGCTTCCAGCAGAGGAGACACTCAATGACTTTGACTAGCTCCATTCTGCCCAGATGATAGCTAAGTTCACAGTATGACGTAAGGATTCCAGTTAAAATCCTGATCACCTTCCAGACCATGTTAATAAATGCTTATTCTTCTTTTGCAAGATGGTCCACCACTACAGAGGATGCTGAAGTGACCAGGAATCCATATTATGTGAAGTTTATTGATTACACTTATTCGCCTCAGGAGCTGTCTAGTTCTCTAAGCTAATTTTGCGGAAGCACAGTATCATCATTGTCAGAAAATATACCTGAAACATATACCTGTTAAAGTAGCCATTCTCCAGCACCCGGGAGGGTTTATCTCTCCTCCTGCTCAACCCACCAATTGTCCCCACCATCCAATTCATATTTTTTGTGTGAACCTGCTCTCCAGCATTCTAGGAATGGTCTCCAACGACGGACAGTTGGTAGATCTGTTTGTTTATAATGATCCAGTATGTTTCACAAAGTCTTCTGCCAGTCCATAATGTTTGACTGACTCTGCGAACTATTTTTCACAAATTGCTATTCTTTTAATTGTTTCCAGAGGGCGATACGATGATGTTATGGTTACAGTGACTTTATACCAATACTTAATCAAACTTGGTCAGCTGAATGCACATTCTTGAAATGATTGATAAATGCTGGTAAACATGATGTGGTGCAAATATTGTTGACTTCCCCTACATCCTATTCACTCAGTTATATCAATTATAAACAATTATAAAACCGCAGAACTAAACAGTAGCTCTGTTGTTGGAACCAAAATAATATGAAATAAACAGTCCCATTTGATATAAAACTAATATTTGGAAAACTTCAACTTCAATTTTAAAAGAACTGGGCTGGAACTTTGTGGCAATGGTTTGTGATTGGTGCGATTGTCGGCCTAATTATGCCCTCGAAAATATGGATTTGGACCACATACTCCTGATCACTTGTGCGGTTACATGTTTTTGAACATTCTCACCTAAATGTGGGTTTTATGAAGAAGTTGAGCTTTTGTTAGCGTGGTGTTCACTGTTGCCTTTGTTACACTAGTAGGGAGGTACCTAGTGATATTATACATCGTGTCTTATCGATAGAATTAACATTCTACCTAGTTAGGATTAGATTCAACAGCTTCTTGAACCATTGTGAATTGTTTGGAAAAGCACCACAAAAAAACAGTACAGTAGTGCTGCTTGAAAAAATAAGTTTTCTAGTGGTTCTTGCACAAAAAATAATTGATTGTATTTGTATGAAGATTTCATTTCAAACTTCTTTTAGCATCTTCAGCAGATACGGGATCGTCATGGCAAGAGAAACTCCTGTATCATCTCCTAAATTCTATTCTTATTAAACTGCTGAAATGTATTTGTAAGTATATAAAATAATGTTAAACGGAAGGCTTAGAACAGTTTTTATATCTATACTATTGATAAATCGATTATAAAATATATTTTTTTGGAAAAAGTAACAAGAAAGAAAAATATCACGAAGCTATCATCACACTTTTCAATACTCCAATGGAAGATTTCGCAACAGCGCGTTGTTTTAAGAGATTAAGGTGTTTCCATAGAGAAATAAATAATAAGAGAGCTAGGGTTTCTATGGAGCGCCATGTGCTAAACAGACCACATGTGCTACCTGTTTCGCTTAAACGTTGTTCCAATGACCGTAATCTTGACTGTAGTGGAGCTTTTCGAAACAACACATATTTTATCTTTATTTTGCTTGGTTAATCTGTCATTGCAGTGACAAAGACAAAATAGCTGTTCTCTCGAAACGCTTCAGTGACTCAGTTAAGGATGCGGCTACAAATGTTTCAAAACCACTATTTCTCTTGTAGCTGGTATCACCTCTGAAGATGATAGCATACATTGACTATGGTACCTATTTGTACCTGCAAAATTATAGTAGTCTGCTGGTACGAAATATCTCTGAACTAACTAACTTCGACAAATATTTTATAGAAGTATCGTGCTTTAGCGATACTTATATAGAACTAAAGCTCTGCTATGAGTTACCTAAGTTATTCATTAAACACAAATATACAGGGTAATACAATTTAATCACATATAAAATACCTCCTAACAAAAGGTATATGGTACCCATGGTTCATAATAAACTGGAGATGGGGGTACAATATGAAATAGGTATACTATTAAATCTGTGTATTTTGTTCAGGAAATTTGTTTCTGACATATATCGTATCGATAAAATATTGTAATTTTTAGTATTGATACTTTTCATAACGATATTTTCTAATATTAAATATTTTAAAACAATATATTCATAACGGTACGTTGTATTGATACTTTACACAGTATCGCCCATCTCTATGTCTGTCAAATTATTTTATTAGCTGTCACAACATTTTGAGGTTAGTAATAACAAATCGTTACTAAATTTTATTTAATAAAAGAAATTGAGGGTCGTGGACAAAGTATAGTATTTCACTCGCAATTTATCATAAATTGCTCGTTTAATAATATACTATTATTGATAGATGTTTTTTGTCTAAATGTGACATAGAGCGCAATATTTTTTTCTCTTGTACTTTTTCGTATATATCTATTGTTTGAAATATTTTCAAATGTGTATATGACTCCCTACATTTAAGAAAGGAAGAAAAAATATTTAGGATTGGTTAGTTTACTTTAATTAAATCGCCCTTCTCAATAAAAAAGTTAGTTATGCTAGCAATATTATTACTTCGCATGAAAATAATTATTAGTCGATGTGTTTTGTCCCTGGCTGCAAGACACGAATTGAAACAAAATTTCAACCTTTTTTTGTAATGGACGAGTTCCATAAAAGAGAATTGCTACCAGCAGTTTTTTTACCACCAATGCTGTACCCGAAAACTTGGTCTATTTAGTGTCGGACATTTTACATCAGTTGACGAAAAACTAATGACAGCTGTCAACACAATATATTTTTCTCTTCTCGATGGTATTTGCAATAATAAAAGCAGATCAGGTTTCTGCTACGTCCATGAAGCCGAGCCCATCAATAAAGGCCACAACCTTTTAGTCGACTAATTCAAAGTCAGTTCGAATGCAATGCTAAAAATCCTTATGTTCCGTTTTTCATAGCATGTATCTGTATATCAGAGATAAAACAGAAATAATTAGTCACCCAATTTCAAGTCTCAAGATTTTCTAAAAATAAAACATTGAAATTAGCTGGAAAATTAAGTATTTTATGTAACATTGCAAAGGTAACTAGAATCTGCATCAAATTTAAAAAACATGAATTAAAATTAAGTTAATTTCAAATTAATATCTGAGTATAGAGCGTTGGCGTGTCATAAATGAAATTAGTCATTGGGCTGAGCTTCAAAAGAAAAAGATATTAACAAGGAATACTTCCAAAAAAAGGAGTTCCCAGCGTAATAGGCTGTTTAACTGAAAATAGATTCTTGTTAATGCATAACAAGTATTTAATTACGAAAAAAAAATCACCTCGCACCATATTATATCAAATTTGATAATAATGGTTTGTTGTCAAGCTTATAACAATGGTCTAAAGCAGCGTTTCTCAAACTTCTTAGAATGGCGACCCAACATATTCATGTTTGAATAGCTCGCGGCCCAAATAATTAAAAGCTTTAGATATTGTAATACAACTAAATTTTATTCATTACAAAATGCTACAGATTGAAAGAAGTAAGTAAGAAGTAACATGTCCAAAAATTTCTTCTGATGTTGTTGATGTTTCTAGTTTCAAGCAACAGAGCAATTCTTCTTCTTCTTGTTGTGGTTAGCTTCATACGCGACCCAAAAAAAATTTACCGCGACCCACATTTGGGGCGACCCATAGTTTGAGAAAGGCTGGTCTAAAGAGCTTACAAAGAATTCGCTAGGTGTTAAATTCAATTCACCACGTAATGATTTGTTTTCTATTTTCCTATATAGATACACTCTGCTATTATCTAAACGTGTAATGTAGAAAATACATTTTTTGGGTTATTTTAACTTGAAATTTGTATAGATTTGGAATTACCTACATGATTGAATTTTGGTGTACCTATTTGATGTAACTTGCACCTATAAATGTCATTATTATTGAGAAAACGCACGAATAATGTATATATTGTCTAATGGTAAAAAAATATATTCAACACAACGCTCTTGCTGGAAAAAAGAAGTATTTTTATACATTATTCTTATTGTGAAAAAGTCAATTATCTCAAATGTCCATTGTATTTATTCATTCTAAATTAGATGTGTCTGGTTCTGTATTTCATAATTGTTGAGAAAATTATACTTATTCCAAACATTTTGAAATACAGGACATTGAATATTAACAATGCCGTTCTAAGCCTTCATCATCAAATACTATTATCTATAGTGAATTTATACGTTTTAGCTTCTCACAAAAAAAAATGGTACAAATTAAAGCATAAGATAGTGTCACTATAAATTATAACTTCTTTTACATTCAATTTATTTATTCTGAATTATTGTCACATTCACACATAGCAAATTTTATGTGGAAATAGGCAACATTATTTTGAATTCGACAATATATCAACTGAGATTCGTGTGAAGTCAACGGAATAACTATTTCTGTATTAAGAGTAGAAAGTGCTACTTTGACGCTCGAGATGAACAAGTAACCTTGTGGTATCTAGCCCATTGTTTGTAGTTTCAAACTGTTATATACTTGTAAGTTGTAGGCTTCAAAGCCTTTAATGTAGCCTGGATATCAAATGCAATAAATAATCTGGTCTTTTTAAGGCATCCTCGAGCACAAATATTGCTAACAATTCCGATTGAAATATTGTTGGAGTATTTCCCATGACTGTTGATATCCTAGTATTAAAACCATCAGTAAAATAAGTGAGGATCTTTCCCATAATAGTGCGATCTCCTTAACTCACAATCGTTGATTCGAAAACTTGTTTTTTCGACACAAAGTCTAAGGACATCTTAGTGGATTGAGCTGCTCCAGGCCTCAGTATCTTATGCTGCCCAGTAAGATCACCTTATTCCAAAGATTTAGCATAAGTCAGTCTGTAGGTTCTAACTGAGTAGTGCCTTCTCGCCACCTCCACTACGACCCATATATTGTAGCTCACCATTAGATATCACAATTCACCCCACAAGTCTGTGCTTCGGCTCTAAGGTACTAACCGAGTATATTTTACTCGTTACCCTTCCCACAGCTGTGCATAAGCATGGTATGTGCTCCGCAGTCTCGTCTTCCATATTACAAAACGAACAGTCCTAGATCAGATCTGCGAAGCTTGGTTATCAGCCCACATTTATGCAGTTTTTGGTTGAATACCCATAAATTTATAGTTTCTAATAATTTTTCAAAATAAAATCTCACGATATTGGTTTACTATTACAAATAAAATATTTTCCAATGTCATAAATTCACTATAGACCAACCAAATAAATAAATAACTTAATAATGAACCTATATCTATTAATGTGCAGATCCGTAGTAGTCAGGTCGAAAATTATGCATGAATGTAATTTTATAATTTTAGCGACTCAATGAAAACAAAATACGGGTTACAACAAAATATATGAATATTTTCCTAATATTTATTACAAGGACTTTTTTATCATATTGTGACTGAAGGAGAGATGTTATTCTAAAACCGATAGTTTTGTTCTCAAGACAAGCTCAATTTTTTGGAGACGTATACAACAATTTAATTGCAGCTCAGTCTGTTTTCCATGTTTCGGTTTTCCCGTTTTCTTCATTCAACTTTCTCCGAAAAGCTCAATAAAGAGCACATAATTTCCTAGATAGTATAATTCACTTCCATATCAACCTACACCAACATTTCTAGTAATATCTTTTTAAAGAATTTTGATGAAAAAATTCAATTCCGTAAAAGTTTTTTCTTAATATTTTCTATTCCTATCAATGATGTGGACAATTCAATTTTTTCCATGGTTTCAATACTGAAATTGTTTATTCTGATTTTCTCTTCCAATTTAAGTCTACTGTACATTGCGAAATTTTTTCTGCTCTATTTCTGTTGAGGACCCTGTAATTTTATATACATATATCTGTTGATATAGGTAGTTAAAGTGGTGTGCCACAATACGTCGGTGAGCATAAAATGTTCAAATCAGTTTATTCAGAGGACGAACGAACATATTATTATCTCTCTGTGTGTGTGTTACTAGGATTAATTGGAAACCGATAGGTGCTTTCTAATAAATTGGTCGTGGTGCTCAATCAAATAACTATCTAATTTGGAGAAGTTTGCCAACAAGCATCAAACAAAGCTCAATCAAGAATATCAAATGTCAACAAGTTTACAGTCCATCCATGTAATCACAGAGATGCTAAGTATTAATCCATGAACGACTAATCATCATTTAAAGTCGATTGGAGATAATTTGATCCTACAAGGAAGTGTTGATTCTATTTTCCTATTTGAATTAAATTTCAAAAGACTTGTCGCTCACAAAATTTAATTCCAGTGAATGATTTTCTTGCGTATGTTTTATTTTATTATATAAATACATACATACATAATATGATGAACTGTATGTGTGGATGTATACTTGGTAGTCGGTGAGAAAAAAGAGTTTAACGCTTAAATTACTATTGTAGTAAATGCAAACGGAAACGATTTCAGAAGACATCCAGTAACCGTGATTATATCTGGTATGGTTCATTCGCAATGTCAGCAGTTTTTTACCTGGTTAAGAAGTCGAGGGAGACACAGCCAATGAAAAGTTGGATATCGTTAAGAGTTGTTTTGCTGTTGCCAAAAATTTTTTCAGGATTCATTGACGGGCTTTTGAACAATGGATTGATGTTCCGAAAGCTGTAACGTTGTTGTGGGGATGGAAGAGTTGAATTGTTATTGGTCAGCATTTTTAATGCTAGTAATTTCATATGTGAGATAGGAACGTTACACCACGATCTAAGGATATTTGATAGATTTGTCAGCAGTTTCTTAACTGGTTAAGAAGTCGAGGGTGACAAAGCCAATGAAAGGTTGGATATCGTTAAGAGTTGTTTTGCTGTTGTGCCAAATTTTTTTCCAGGATTGTTAGACGGGTTTTTTGAATAAAAGTTTGATGTTCTGAGAGCTGTAACGTTGTTGTGGGGATGGAAGAGTTGGATTATTTGTCATATTGGTCAGCATTTTTAATGCTAGCAATTTCATATGTGAGATAGGAGCGTTACACCACAATCTAAGGATATTTGATATATAGATAGATAGATAGATAGATAGAAGTGGAAGCGAATCAATGGCGACTTCCTTGACAGGAGAAGAGAATTTTTGGGGTGTTAACCCGTACTCACACAGTGTTGGGCTCTTCTCCAAGGGAATACCTATCAACCAAGCCCACCTCAAACTCGCCACTACTCCCACCTCGGAATCACTACCCTAGCATACTTCAAGACAGGCGGCGGCTCCTCACACACACTCCGTCATCTGCTTCTTTATCACTCTCACCTCTCACGTGCCATATCAAGTCCTCCTCTTTCCCTAATTATGCTCTCCACTACGCCACTAACCTCCCATCCATTCTTCTTCGCCCCTTAATATTATTTTTCTACATTCATGCAAAAAACAACACTTTTGTGAAACACATTTAAACACATTTAATGGAATAAGTGGATCTTTCTTGCACTAGTGCAATAAAATTTTTATTGCACTCATCTGTCATTCTTATGTCAGTTTTGTGATGATTTATGACAAACATAAAAATTTAAATGAAGTAAAAATCCGGAGCAAGTGTCTGATCCTGCTTTAATACAACAATAATATATGTATATATTACTACTTAGTCTCAACAAATTACAATTATTGCAAAAATCTTTAATTATTTAAAATTTAAATGGTCAAGGCGAAAACCAGCTATGATTGAGTACTGACAAGGTGGAGGCCATAAAGATACAAAAAAGAAGAACGGTTTGAGTTTGATCAGGTTAGGTTAGGTTCCTAACATATTATATTCTAATTTTCCAGTTTTTGCATGAATGTATGAAAAATATTGTATACAACTCTTGCAAAACGTGTTTTTTGCACTCGACGTGTTGTCCAACTCGGCCTAAAGACCTCGCTGGACAATTTCACGTCGCGTGCAAAAAACACTCACTTTTTGCACTTGTTGCATAAATAACTATTCTACCATGTTTTCCCAATACGCCGCCTCGCCTAGTTTTTTTTTTAAAGCCCACAGCTCACCGGCGTGCAAACTACATGTCGAGGGCAAGCCGTAAGTTTTATCCAGATATTACAAATGAACGCTTTCTTATCAATGCTGATTATGTCTGTGATCTGCATAGAAAATCTTATTGCTCAGAAAATCTGGCACTCTTTTTTTATAGTTACGTTGGTTTTTGATCACTTGTTTACTAGTACCACCAGCATTGAATATCTAAAATATCTCCTTCACGGGTACTAGAATATTACCAATGTATACAAAGCTTGGAATGGTAACAATGGGAACTTAAATGGAACTGAAACTACGAAAGACCGTGAGATACTTTTTTGAAAATTTTCATTTGGGAAAAATACTAAATTTTGAAGAAATTTGAATGGTAAAATAATGCATTCCAGACTGGAGGTAAAAAATAAATGTTTTGAACGAAGTAATAAATGTATAAAATATGTGAGTCAAGCTATCTAAAGTACAATTGCACTATACGGTTCAAGGTTCTATGGTGACACGTTATAATCTAGCAAGCCAAGGGTTATTGACACTATAACATGAATTCAATAATCAGGATGCTGTATCAAGAAAATCAAATTAGGTTTTATGTGCCCCCTTCTAAACTCGTTTTATGACGGTTTTTTCAATTCTATGATATAAATACACTATCCGTTGGGGTTTTATGGCTTGTATAGTGTAGCCAGGTGGAAAAGTCCCTCTTTAAAGAGTTTTTTCTAGAGATATGTACTAAAGGCAATAGGGCTATTCACGTAAAATGGTTCGGATTAGTGATGAGCAAAATCGCAAAGCTAATATCAAGATCATACTAATATTCACTAACAAGATCAAGACCAATACTAAGACCGAAAATGCACGACCAAGACTAAGCTAAAAATTACACACAAGACCAATATGACAAGTATTTGAGCAGGACAAAGGCTGGAAAAACAGGACCAAAAACAGGACCAAGACCAGAACCCAGACAAATATTTGACAAAGACCAAGGCCGGACAAGCAAGACCAAGATCGTTATCAAGACAGTATAAGCATTGGGCTAGGTTCTTGCTTTGATCATCACTAGTTCGGACCCTACATAATAGAAACTGAAGCTTTTCAAAAACTGGTACTTTTTCCGTGAAAATTGAATCATTGACTCTGTTTTTGATCGGAGATTTTTGACGAACGAAGACAGAAAAATTTATTATTCAGTTAGTTTTTAAAAACTATCCAGAAAGAGCTTGTTAATCTGAAAACAAACCTATCCATTTAATATCTTAAACATTTCTACCTTCCAACACCAAGAACTGAACGACTTTTCTGCACTTAATCCTTGATACTTCCAAATATTTATAAAATTTATATTAGATAGTAAGAATAAGTAGGTGTTGTCGCTATTATTATTACTGTACTCCTCAAGTAGAGAAATAAAATAACCGTGTGTATGTTGGACATGATAATCTAAAATCAGCGAAATGGTATGTAATTTGAATTTGCATTGTGAGTCATATTTAGCTAACACACGACTCTGTCGTAGTCAATTATTCATAAAATTTTCATAGCCCTCAATCAATAAGGAGGTCTTGTAAAATTTTGTTAATAACAATGGTCTTACATGTTAAAACATTGGGATAGATCCTTTTTCACAAGAACTCGTTCAGTGTTGATTTAAAATTATCAGTAATATAAATAATAGAGCTTTGGAAAATGGGACTTTTTTGTTGTAAATTGTCTCTCCTCTCCTCTTTTATAATTCTTTTCGATATCATAATTTGTGATTCATTCGCAAATCTAATTATTATGTGAAACGTCCAGTATTCAAACTTCAGGACCCATTTCCAGAAAAACTACTTTCATTCAGTATTTTTGGGGTCATGTCTTTAATGGTACACACTGTATTGAATATCATAAGAGTGCCCACGTACCTAATAGTAAAGTAATAATAATATTAGACTGATATTTATGGTAAAAGTTATAGATATTTAAATATAAAATGAATAAGATAATTGTACCGGTGGGTTCAGTATAATGGAAAATAGATTTTTAATAAAGAAAAAAATTTTCTTTTAGATCCACTGGTATTTTAATAGGAGAATGTATAATCAACTATGTATAGGACGCTAATCTTATATACGTTGAACATGTAGATCTTTTATAACTATGGATTTCGAAGTGTATACAAATCTTGAAATGTGAATGTTTTCCTATGATTAATAAATTTTACCAGATACATTGTCTCCACGTGCAATGGTTTGAGTTCGCAAGAGTATAATATTATTTTCTATTTAGGTTTATTTGAAAAAATGTGATTTATTACACAGAACTTTACTTGTAACATTTCACAAAATTAAAACAATGTCATGTTCTATTTGTCTGCCTTTTTTTGAACCCTATTTCAGATATCGTAAATATCTCTATTATGAGCGAAGCAGAATTGATAATGTTTCCGAAAACCGCTGAGAACTGACGGCCACGGAGGTACTTAGATATTACTCCCACACCACTGGATACGGTGGTGGAAAGTGTTGCAGAAAAAGAAAATACAGACTAAGTAGAGATGGAATCATACAAAAATCATCGTCTCACACAAGATGGTATGATGAAAAAATATATCTTTTCAAAGAAATTCATCACGGAATTGTGCCAGAAGGAATGAGATCCAAATACCATTACCAGACTTGGTGTGAGTGTCATTCAATGTTACACAGATAGCTCAGGAACTGGGACCCCCGTTTAACTTAGAAGTGTGATTTAATGTCTGCCACGGTATATAGTTGAAAGTAGTTGTTTCTTCCCGTTGAACGGTCTACTTTTTGGAAATTAATTTTTAAATGTGTGAGGCATTATAATAGTACTTATAATACTGTTATCTTGACATACACGAAAAGAATTGATATCTATGTATTCAATGTATTTAATTTATTAAATTGAAGTGTCTTTATCAATAACTTTTTTTTTTGTAAGCCTGAAAGTAGTTTTATCAGATTACTTTTTGCTTAGGACGTTGTGATATGTTAAAACGTCACACAGAGGGAAGAAAAGGGAATTTTAAAAATAAATTACAAAGTTAAGGGCGTCTGACACCTTTTTGGCAGCGACCTAGGCATCTCTTTGGTGTTGACTTAGGCGACTGAAGATTTACGTACAACCTTAGTAACCTTTAAATTCTTCAAGAAATAAGCTTTTCAATGGGTAAGTATGAGATCAAAGGAATGCATGAAGTCGAAGTAAAACTGCGCTAAGAGGGATCCTAACGGAACATTGTCGCCTGAGTGGGCACCTGAAAAAGCTCAAAATAGTGGAGGAAAAAGAATGCAGATGCTGTGGCATGGAATAAAAAAATCTCTGTCCACATACTTTCCAACTGCACAGCACTCCAGAATCCTAGAGCACAATACCTGGGAGGTTAATGGATGGAAGCGGAATATTTACTTGAGTTAAAGCCTGCAGATATCCTAAAATTCCTCCGGGAAATAGAACTAGAGGAGCTGCTAGTTTCTGAGACTCTCCTAAGAAACTAAGTAGAAGTAAGGAGGCACAATTGGATCTTTTAGGTGTCAGTGAATATCACCCCAAAAATACATACGTATTTACATAGGTAAGTATAAACTTTTTTCTATGACTGTTGAGAAATGGACCCTTTTTATATAACATTTTTGTTGAGTAACTGGATGCATTACACAAAACAAGCCACGCCCCGTGTGTAATGATCCATTACACACGACTATCTGGCCAATCACCGTCAAAGAATGCCATTACACACGACTATGTTCGGAGTAATGTTTGAATCAGACTCGCCAAGAAATGTCATAATTTGACTTTGCTCTTTGACAGTACCTATACCTACCTATCGAAGGTGATTTAGAGCTGACTTTTAGTTAGAATGAATACAGAAAGTGAAAACGAATTCAACTGCTCAAATTTTATCATCAATATTGTAAACAATAAATGAATTTCCATTGTAGCTTTCAAAATGGAATTGTTTGACATAAAGCATTAACTTTATTCAATAAAATATTCTCTAAATATCTCGTTCGTTTGAATTGATAGGTGAACACTCAGTCATAGAAAAAGTATAGTATTCTACTTTCGTGTAATGGCTATATATTACCCACTCGAATGATTACGACGTTCGCCTACGTACGCCTAATAGCCATCATTACACGCTCGTTGAATAATATACTATTTTAAGAAAGTCACTTGACTTTCCAAACTTTTCCATATTTAAAGTGGGTTACTACATTTGTATTAACGAAATTTCTTCATAGTAACTCATGTATTATCATCCACACATGAATCAGTGGAAAGATCTAGCTAAAACCTAACCACTGGTAGTATATGGAAATACTTGATATAGTTGAAATATGTATACTTCCAACTGTCATTACGAGACGACTCAGATAAACTATACCAATTTTGGTTTCTCCGCAAGACAGTTGGCAAACTTCAAGTGGTTCCGTCTTATGTGAAACGGAGTCTACCCACCTAATAGTATTCAATAGTGAATCAATTATGTAAAATAATATTTTCTTAGGGCCGGTTTTACAATTGAGATTCATACTAGGTATAATTAACAGTATAATTATTCTGGGAGTAAGGTTATACTAGAGTTTATACCTAGTATAAAACTAGTTAGTTTTACGATGCTTTTTTACACCGATATAGCAATTCTAGTAGTTCATATAAATTGATATCTCTTGTCAGTACTGTCATATATGTGATGCTTTTCTTCGTTAACCTTAAGACTTGACGAAAAATGTTGTTACTGGATTTTAGCTGATTTTTTGTTTATTGATAATTTTTGCTGTGGTAATTGGTTTTTTTTTATTGGTGAACCCTTTTACCTATTTGAAGCACGTCCCAGCGTGTTGTTTAAAACTAACTTTAAAGCTGGATTTATAAACTTGGCGTTCGCCGTTAACGTTGGCGTTCGCGCTAGCGTCCGCCGTCGGCAGTTCATAGCAACGACATTGGCCATTTATAAACTTGCCGTTGGCTGTTACGGAAACTATCATAACCTCAATTTAATGTGTCATATCCATATACAACTAACAAACTACTTGTTCCAACAAACACAATCAAATCACAGATTATGCCAATAAATGGCATTTCACATATTACGTACACCAGGTGACGGCTAAAAATCGTTTTGATTGGCTCTTCAGACTTGCTACGGACGGTGCTACGAACGGCGAACGGCGAAATTTTTTTTATTATTGATCTGACAGCAGTACTTTGTAACGTCAAAACCTTTATTTGAGCAATATTTAACAATTTCAATTTTATAAATGAAAATGGAAAGTGTAGGTGATATTGTTTGAGATTATTTATACTTTTTCAAATCGGAGAAAATGGTATGTGAATACATACCATTTGATACTATTAACATTTCCATGACAACGCAAGGTAAACTAATGTCATCACGAATTCAACCATTTTACATTGTCAGTTATTTCTATTTCTTTTCCTTGTAGCAGTAATATGTACACCAGTATTCATGATTTCAAAGTGCACCAATAAAAATAAATAGCGATGACTTTAACACTACCATAACATTTTCACCATATATCAATAGATTAAATGATATTTTGCGCATTTTTCCAATAATTTTATTCAATGAAGAAATATACCAACAATACCTAAATATAATTATTTTATAAACTATATGGGGAGCTGCTTTTTGTGTCAAAATAATATATACCTCTCCCACTGAAACAAAAAAGAATATTTTACATTTTGATCTGACTGAACACGTAGATGAGAAGGTGGTAATGTAGGATTTTGAGGTCTCTTGTGAAAAATAAATCACTCATGAATCATGTGAGTAGGTTACAGTGTTCCTTACCTAATGTCCTTTATGTAGAATAAATGAAATAACCACTCACTATTGAAATAGTTATTTATGCAACAAGTGCAAAAAGTGAGTGTTTTTTGCACGCGACTGAAATTGTCCAACGAGGTCTTTAGGTCGAGTTGGACAACACGTCGAGTGCGAAAAACACGTTTTGCAAGAGTTGCGTACAATATTTTTTCTAAATTCATGCAAAAACTGGAAAATTAGAATAAAAATATGCTAAGAACCTAACCTAACCTAATCAAACTCAACCCGTTCTTCTTTTTTTGTATCTTTATGGCCTCCACCTTGTCAGTACTCAATCATAGCTGGTTTTCGCCTTGACCATTTAAATTTTAAATAATTAAAGAGTTTTGCAATAATTGTAACTCGTTGAGACTAAGTAGTATACATACATTATTGTTGTATTAAAGCAGGATCAGATACTTGCTATGGATTTTTATTTAATTTAAATGTTTATGTTTGTCATTAATCATCACAAAACTGACACAAGAATGACAGATGAGTGCAATAAAGTACCACTTTTTCCATTAAATGTGGTTCACAAAAGTGTTGTTTTTTGCATGAATGTAGAAAAAATAAATTATTACCTGACCATAAAAAAATTACAACGTAACATTAAGTGAGGGTTATAAGGCACCCTGGGTGCCTCAGGCACTGAATCCACTCCCCCCTACGCCTGTCGCTAGAATTATTCATTCCACAAAATATGCAGCTTGTATCTAAACTTTTGGACATTTCGTATACCCCCCTGTGACCACAATAGGAACAATGTAAGGGAGTCAAATTATAAAAATTAACAAATTAATACTCAAGCCAAAATACACATATTTACCAAATGTCCAATAGAAAAACATTCGTCAAACACAATGTTCAAATCACCAAATGTAAAACTTAGTTTGTTTAAAAAAATTGATGAAATGCAGAATGAATTTACTACCACTCCTCTTTATCCATTACCTGTATGTTTCAGGCTGACCCATGTACACATCAGTCTGTTCAGTGCATTTGGAAAAAACTGCATCCTGAATAGAATTACATTTAGTACTCTTAAAAGCTTTATTGTTTGTTATTGCTTCTGCAAATAGGTGGTAGGCACGACCGTGATTACATAACAGGCTTTCTTTGGTCTTCCCTTAAAACAAAATTTGAAATCAATCATCTTCTACCTTCATGTATTAATTGTAACAGAATGAATTTAATATCAGCTATTCGTAGTTATTAATTGAATATATTATATAGATAAACTCAGATAATAATTTAGTCAAATGCAGTCTTATCATGCGGGTCATACGATTCAGCAAGACATGCTCATAGTTTTTGTTTTTTCTTTAATTGCGTTCAATTATAACTTCAAAATAAAATCAGTCTTGTGATATATTCTAGAGCTGTTTGAGCAGTCGATATGACATTTTAAATTGAGCAGTAGAGATTTTGATGGGACTGTTCATATCGCTAAAAAAACGAATTCCTGAGTGATTTATCTATCTATAACCTGAAATTCCGATCGTATTGTCAGCGAAAGATTCCGACATTTTGACCAACCATCTCGTCGGTAGGAATCTTGTAGATTTACGGAATACCGACTAATTTTTATTCGATTCCGAGTAGCAGAACAGTATAGATTATTGATAGCGTGACCCCAGATAGTTGTATGTATGTATGTGTGTTTGTTTGGGGTAACATTCACTGAGACCTAAAAGGTCTATTGTGACCCCAGATAGTTAAGTGATTTGATGCCAAAATCTATTTCAATGTAACTTACAGAAATTGTTCAGTTCCGGACATCCAGGTTGAATTGCTCCACCATTTGGATAAAAGTCGACGTGACCAACGGTTTCTGCCAAACCTAATACTTGTACAAAGGTATGTAATCCTTCGACTAATATTGCGTCGGAGGGATCTAACTTATTATCGAGTCTATTGTCTCTATATCCAGGTCTGGCTGGGTCTAATCCTGTGAATTATACAAAAATAAATACATTAGCTAATTAAACTGGCAAACTTGGGCAATTCTTAATAAACTTTTTTCCAATGCAGATTTCATCCTGTTCGCTTCCACCTTATCAAGCGCAGCTAGAGGCAAAGAATCGAGCCTGTTTTCCAATTCTGGTCTCCTTCTTATCACAGCATACCTGCTGGGCAGCCACCTGCAGTGTTGATAGCTCGAGCTTACCTCTTCCATGTTCTATTTTTGGCCACGAGACTAGGCATTGTAGGCTACCGTCGATCTCACCTCATTGAGCTGCCTGACTGGCAGCCAATAGAATAGCTTGGTATATTCTGTACTGCCAAATAGTTCCTAGAAGCTTCTGGCTTAGCCACAGTTATACAAAAGGGCTTGGCATTTTCAATCTCTCCATTTTTATATGAAATGAGACCATTTTCCAATATACATCGCTTCCCATATCCCTTATTGAAAAGTTCCCCTAGAAGTTTGTCGATAACGAAATATCTGTGGGTATTCTTTTATTATCAAGACCTCCATTGAAACTCAGCCATTCACATATAGGTACTTGCAGCATCAGCTATCAGGTAAGATCGAACGCCCCTTCCATGTCAAGGAATGCCCAAGTGACATTTCTGGGTTCTCTGGAGTATCCCCATTTTTTACACCAATTAAAATAAGGTGTTGATTATAATCTAAAATAGTTTCAATGCAAAAAGATTGTTCTTAAGTGCCTAATATAAGTCTTTCCTTTATTTTCAACATAAAATATGGTAGAGTTATTGGCCAAAATGACTTTTCCTGGGAAAAATCTTTTCCTGATATCAAAATGAAGATAATTGGGGTCTTTTCCAAGCAGCTACAATACATTCAAATATTCTAGCCCAGGAGCTTAGGAAGACTCAACCGAGCAATCGCCCAGTTCGATTTGCTCTGAATAACATGTTTTCCAACACAAAACAGTCCAACCTATAGAAGTGAAAGTTTATAGGATGACCTTGAATACAAAAATGAGGTTTCAAACCCATCCACCTGAAGCGCTAGTTGCAATTGAGTTGTCTAAACAGGCCTGGCATCTAAAGCCTTTAGCACGAGAAGAAAAGATTTTGAAATTCATCATTGCTGTCATATAGTTGTTACCATTTTTTATTTACATCAGTAATAAAAGTTTGTTTTATTGAAAAATTAAGTTGATGCCATATACCTATGTTTCCTCAAGAAATGTTCTACTACTCATAGTATTGTATTATTGAAAAATGTGAAAACAAATTATAACAAAAATAGCATGAAAAAGTGGAAAAAACTTGATCAAAAAGTGATGGGAAATACGTAATATTATTACTCTTAGGTATTACTTAACACGTGGTAAAATGTTAATTGCATTTAGGAATTCCTAATTTCGTTTTAGGTGTTATCTAACTTTAGGAAATGGTTAGTCGAAGCAGGCATTAGTATTGAAAAAAATCGCTATGAAATAGTTCTGAACCCTTCCACTGCGAACGCTGAAATTCTTCTTTCCTTAGTATGTTTCTTGGCCTCAGCTGCCTTGCCTATTTCGACGACTCAATTGCGACTAGCGCTTCAGGTGGATGGGTTTGACATCTCATTTTTTCATTCTAGATAATCCTATTAGACTAACACTATTATCTCTTCTTGTGCAAGCAACAGATTCTCACTATCAGTTTTCATGTATGACCTATTTGGATTCAATATAATGCCCATGAAATTGACAGAATTAACTTTGGCTTTCCCAATCCAAGTAAAATAATTTAAAAAATGTTAATAATTACCCGTTATCCTTCCAACTTTTCCATTTTTTATACTGGCGCTACCAATACCTGCAACGTGAGCTCCCATACTGTGTCCCACCAAGTGAATATCATCTAGAGATACTCCCATATTTCTCAACCACTTTATAAATTCAGCTAAATACTGCCCTGCTTCTCTTACTCCACTCATAGCATAAATATAATCGGAATTACAGAGTGAAGACCAGTCCAAGCCAATAACATTATAGTCTCCGCTGTTGAGATAAGCTATAATAATATTGCTAATACAGAGCAATTCAATAAAAACTAGTCATCCCTCATAATTATCATGTCATCACTTCCATGTAAAATTCTGAAAACACTGCTGCGAGAAACCCCCACTACATTAAAAATATGTAATATTGACTGTACTTTTAAAAGTTATCCTCTAACGGCAATTGGTGTTTTTTTTTGTCTAACGATCCTGTTCCAAAAAATTTTAGCATTCTTTCAGTTACATCAGCTGTTTATATGATTTTTGACGTGTTTTTTATTTTTTAATAAAAGTGACCCGCAGAATTATGTGAGAGGTGGATAGTTTTCATTGAAATGCTCTTTATATTCAAAACATATAACCATTATCTACCGCTATCTACTAAGCACATTCCAAATACCAAACTGATCCTTATCCACCATTTCTATTCATTTTTAATATCATTTAGTTTTCCCAATATTGGAAATTCTTGTATTTAAATAAAATAAATGTGTTCACAATGTCATCCATCATGTTAATAACATCTTCTTGGACTTATCTGAAGAGCTTGTGCCACCATTAAACATTTTTTCACTACCATGCTTAAATTTTATCATTAGTACAGATATTCATTGAGATACAAGTTACATCCAGCAGGAATAAAACATCCCACTATTCAGTCTGATGTGGCGAATTAACTATAAGTATTTGACAGTTCTGTTCCTTAAGCGTAAGTGAAATATTGTCAAATGTGTATGCCTTTTGCAATCGTGTGAATAAATAAAACATTGTATACTGGGGTAGGAAAACCCTAACATTGCTGGACGTCTGTGAAGATTGGTAAGTAAAGACGCAAGTCAGGACTTGGCAACAAAATGCGGCTTATCCTACGAGGTGAATATTTTTTCCGTAAGGCGACTCGCCTAGTTCATTGAGTTTGTCTTAGCATTTCCACAACATTTTGGAAGTGATAACACAAGAGATCAGTGCTTTAATTGCTGCTTGACTATCCGTAAAATGATAAGTGATGATGAACTTTCCATTTCTGAGATTACTGCAGATCCAGTTGACTTATTTGATTCATTAGAAAGAATAATTGCCAAATACATCAAAAAAAATTTCGAATATACATATATACAACTGCAAGGAAATGTCATAGCATCACAATAAGGAAATCTTGACTGTGTCTTCATGAAATTTTGTTTGAAATGTCAAAATTTCCCAGCGGAAAAGTCACTTCCCGTGGTATTTAGGGGTGTGATATAATAATATATTACTTTCTTTTGGGGTCGTACAGAAAATTCATACTCATATTTAAAAACTTACCTGTTTTCAGAAGCGTAAATACAATTTCTCGTGTGCTGCTACTGAAACCATGTATTATTATCTTAGTCGGATTGGATATATTTAGTCCAGAGTTTTTGAATTTATTTTCGTCCCCTATTTTCAAATTGACAGGTGGATTATCCCTACAATTTTGAAGTATCATATATAGTTTTTGTAAGAAATATAGTACGTTAAACGCAGCTCAAAAGTCATTGCCGATCAACCCATTTTTTAAAATTGACTCTAGGATCCTGTTTTGCTAGATTTTGAGCTCCTAAGATGTATCATGGGCGTTGCAAACACAAAATAAACGAGTTTGGGCAGTTTTTTCCTCTTCTTGGCCTCTACCTCAGCCAAAACAATAAAATTATGGATAGAAATACCCAGTCTTGGATCATTATATTAATGAAAAGCTTGTATTCACTTGATTGAATACATTCTAAGGAATATTATATGTACAGAATATTTAACAGCAATTCGTTGAGAATATGAATGTTCACTTTAAGTGTACAAGTAACGTTAAATGAACTCATTTATTGTTAAGAATTCAAGAGATTTGCTTGGTTACATGAATATTGTGCATTTCCTTCTTTAATATCATTATTTATTGCTGAATAAATTATCTTTGATGACAAAACATCTAAAAGTTTCTCTATATATCTATGTGAAAATAAGAAAAAATGTTTAACTTAGTAACCGTTGTTATGAGATGTCAAAAAAAATTACGGTCCACTAAAAATAAAATAATTGCTTCCCAAGCCATCGGATCCTTGCCCATGGTCCTACGAGCCGGATGTGAGTTTTTCTGGAAATCTAATACCTCCAATTACCAAACTTCCAGTTTCAGTGTTTAATAAGTGTCTGTGCGTGATTTTCTCGTGAAAAACTTGTGCAAACCTAACCATAAAAAGGGATTAGAGTCTCAACTGTTCCTGTTGTATCTAAGAAGTAGACAGAAGCTCAATTCCCACATCAAATAAGCTTATTACATAAAAAGTCTAATTGTGAAATAAAAAAGAAAACAAATATTTCAAAAAGTATCTTGATTGTCAAAATACTTTCTAAATTTTAAATAGTTAAGCATTGTCAAAAGTTCGCAAAAACATTACTTTGGATTCAATCTAGTGAACAAAAAGAAAAGTCCACTAAAAATAAAATAATTCCTTCCCAAGCCACCTAATCCTTGCCCAATTATTTATAGTTTAGTTTTACCTGACGTATGAAAGAAATTGAACGGAAGGTCCATTAGGATCGTACAATAATTGTTCTTGTTTTAAATTTCCACTTAAATGTGCTGCTGCAAATGCTCGAGTTGTTGAGTTTGTGGCTGATTTCCCATCTACCATAGCTACGAAATTTAAAATTAATCGAAAACAAGAATTTCCTTTTCACGTGATCCAGTGAAGGCCTTCTAGGTACTTCTAGGTACAGCTCAGATTCACGAATGAAATCTTTTGCATGGCCTTGAGGCGAGAAAAAAACAATACCGATATGGACCCGATAGTGGGCCCTTTGTGATAGTGGACAGAGAAAATCAGAAAGCAATATAAAAAATTCATAGATCACCTACCTTAAAGTAACCTTTAAATAGTGTATCATAATATATTGGTTTTTCTAAATTAACCCAATAACCTATCATAGTGGATTCTGTTAATAATTTTTTCTACTAGTGTGCGGAAAGTGAATCTTTTCCGCACTAAAAAGCGTGCGGAAAGAGTCACTTTCCCGCACTAGTGCGGAAAGTAAATTTGTAGAGTTTTTGGGGAGTATACTGACATTTGAATATTTAAAATATGTATTTCTATGGTTGTAGTGTACCAAATGACTGAAAAATTGAAAAAATTTTTAGAAATCTGCAATAATTTTTTGATGAAAAAAATTATGTTTTTTTCAAATATTTTTCATGTCCCTGGTAAAAGCCTTATCAAATGGGTGCCAAATAATAATAATTAAGTTGCTGATATGTATTTAATAATAAATGTTTCTTTATGTTAACTTTTGGGTTTTTTCCGGATGCTAGTAGAAAAAATATGTATTTTGTATATCCAAGTTTACCAAATGACTGAAATATTATGAAATTTATTAGAATTCTGCTATAATTTTCAATAAAGAGGAACGCGTAAGCTTCAATAATTTTTCACTGGCTGGTATTTATAAGCCTCATCAAATGATTGTCAAATAATAATAAACATCTGACATTTCTCATCTGTCACTTTGAATCAACATGCAACAAAGAAAAAATAATCCTGTCAGTCAATACTCTACGTTATCAAAACCAATATTACCGTCACAGCTTTTTCTAAGAGATAATTTATCTATGGATTCTTCAGATGAAGATTTGCCAGAGTGAGTTTTGGAAGCAGCCAGAACTGCAAACTTGGATCTACTACCATCAAAATCTCGTCAAAGGTAATATAAAGGAATATATTTTGTTTGAAAACTGGTGCCAGAATAAGGGAATTAAAATTTTTAATGAAGACGTTTTTTTTGGTTTATTTCGATGAAATATCCAAAACATGCAAGCCAAACACTCTTTGGTCCAGGTACCTATACTCGATGTTAAAAAGTGTATTTAAACTCAAAAAATACGTTGATTTAAGCAAATTTTACAAGGTCACGGCATATCTAAAGAATCAAAACATTGGATTTAGACCACTAGTCAGCAGCTGTCACCAGTAAAGCCTTCCAAAGTGACCTCTTCCAGTCCAGTTCATTCTACATTCTAGCCTCGGCAATTAATTTGCAGAATGCAACAAATTGCACATTCAATGAGTATTTAATAGATCTTTTTTTATATCAACTTTTGGGTTTTTTTCCGCACGCTAGTAGAAAAAATAGTGTACCTAACACGTGCGTAAAGTGACTTTTCCGCACGCGATTGCTGGCCGAACTCCGCTAAAGCGTCGTTCGGCCATCTGCAATAGCGTGCGGAAAAGTATCACTTTCCGCACTAGTTAGGTAAACTACTATTTTCTACTAGCGTGCGGAAAGTGAATCATTTCCGCACTAAAAAGCGTGCGGAAAGAGTCACTTTTCCGCACTAGTGCGGAAAGTAAATTTGTAGAGTTTTTGGGGAGTATACTGACATTTAAATATTTAAAATATGTATTTCTATGGTTGTAGTTTACCAAATGACTGGAAAATTAAAAAAAATTTTAGAAATCTGCAATAATTTTTTGATAAAAAAAATTATTTTTTTCAACAATTTTTCATGTCCCTGGTAAAAGCCTTATCAAATGGGTGCCAAATAATAATAATTAAGTTGCTGATATGTATTTAATAATAAATGTTTCTTTATGTTAACTTTTGGGATTTTTCCGGATGCTAGTAGAAAAAATAGTGTACCTAACACGTGCGTAAAATGCACTCCGCTAGCGTCGTTCGGCCATCTGCAATAGCGTGCGGAAAAGTATCACTTTCCGCACTAGTTAGGTAAACTACTATTGTACAGAATAAAATTACTTACAAGAATTGTATAACCAAGTGAAAACAGAAAATTATTTATTATTGATGATTTGAAAAAGGAAGGAAAAAATAAATAGAAATTTTACTGTAGCATTATAGAAAAAGGGAAAAAAATTGACTAACGCAATGATAGACGGCAACATCCACAACAACATGCCGCGAGATGGAGGCAACTTTGGAGGATAGAATAATAATATCCATTCTGGAGCAAGTCACCAGGCAAGGACAGGTGGAGGATGTCCATACGGTTGAATGCTATCATCACTATTATAGTCAACCTTAGTAGACGACGTGCTTACAAAATTGTCTGCAAAAAACATTTATTGTGGTGGAAACGCAGACTAAATATTTTCGGGGAGAGAAAAATAGCCCAAAATATAGTTGATAATTGGTGCTTGCAATACTCGTAAAACACAAATTATCAATTCAACTCCTAAAGCCAATCGTTCAAGTAGGAGATGTGATTACATTTGCCAAAGAAACAAAGTACCTAGAGGTACCTATATTTTGATCAAGAGCATTCCTGGAAAACTCATCTTCAACAGACAACATAGAAAGCCCTCGGCAGATGCTGAAGAATGTGGGGAAAAAATTTGGGGATTCGCTCCCAGTGGCTGTATACAATGTCTGTTAGACCAATAATAGCGTATGCATCAGCGGTGTGGTGAACAAAAAACTGCAAGTTGGAACTGTGAGGATATTGATTGGCACACCCCCACAGTGCGATGGAAGCCTTGATAAATCTGTCTCCACTACACATTTTTATACAAGGCGAAGTCAGATCTGTTAGCACAGACTATTGTAAACTCAGCAGCGCACATGTGCTGACTATCAAAAGCTCATTGAGGAGCTGAAAACTTCAATAATATATTACAATTTCAATACCAGGTAGGAAAGACTGGAAGAAAAGTGTACTTTCCAAGTACACCGCAGGAAAGGACATTCCGATCAGTTAGACCACCGATAGACAAGTGGCACTGAAGGTGATTGATTCCAGTCTTGAGGCTAATTGGCTACTTATAAAAGTCGAGCTGGAAAATGTAATCTAGATTGAGAGGACTACAATATATCTTTAGTCAGATGCAGTCTTATCGTGCGGGTCATACGATTCAACAAAGACATACTCACAGTTTTTGTTTTCTTTTATTGTTCTTTTATTGCGTTTAATTATAACTTCCAAATGAAATCCGTTAGATAAATAAGACAGACTTATGCGATTTTTACGGGGAAAAGAAGGATATGTATTAGTTTTCAGCGATTCTAAAAAGTCTCACCAGCAGAGTTTTTATTTAAATATGTCAGTTTTGTCACTTTGACATTTCATAGTGACAATATGAATAATAAGTAGCAATTTTCCGTTTTTTTGTATCATCAAGCAAAAAAGGATACTTAGTTCGATAGATTATTTCGAGAATGAAAGATGAAGTGGAAATTCGTCAATTAGTGTAATCTCACATTTTGGTAACCTCTGTGTTTTCTGATTTGATATAATATCACCCTGTCAGTTAGTCCTTTACTGAATAGGGCATGTCCACGACAGTTGACATTGACAATACGACGATGGTAAAACAATAGACACGATGAAAAATTATCAAACAACTATTAACTTATATTTTATAGTATTAAATATGCAAGCTCAACAATTAAAATAACTTTAAAAGTACGTACACTGAAGCAAAACCAACCAAACTCAAACTCTCAAACACATCCATCATTATAAATCAGCATAACCTCACTATTAAGTACTACGTGTTCTGAACGATTTGTTTATTGTTTTGCCACCAGCTTGTTGTCAAAGTAGTTTGTGACGTCACGTGGACATGCCCTATTAACCAGACCCATCTAACCTACAATTATTCAAAATGTGGTAAGATTCCAAAAATCATGGTGTAAGCAGCATTGTTGTTATTTTCGGCCCGGCCAACCTGTACAAGTGAATAGACGTAAAATGGTCAACATTTGAAAAGATGAATGCCGTTTGGTATTCGGTATGCCATAACGGTGTGTGTATGTATGCATGTGTGTTGTGTACGTTTGTTGTGGGACAGGTGTAAAGAATGCACTTCGTATATTATGCCAATGATTTTATCTCAGCAAACGGATGGGTTACGGGAAATGGACGCGGAGAACGTTCAGCTTTCTTTCAAAAATACTTAAAGGGATCTAAAAAGTGAAAAGTAAGTGTTTTGTTGCATTATAATCTTGGTGAAATATGAAAAAAATTTCAGCTAGAAAATTGGGGCAGTTAAAATTTGAAAATATACCTAAAGTTCGGTTTTTTTTGCAAATGTTTCAAAACCTATCAAGATATCTGGAATTTTTTCAATTAATTATACTTTTGTTATTGTTAACTATCATATATTATCCTTATCATTTTGTCCCAAAATTTTATCCATTGTTCAAATAATAGTCATAAAAATATAAAATTTTGCAATTGCTAAAAAATATTTGCCAATTAACAATTTTTTTGTTCTTAAATGAATCTGATCACGTTCTCTCATACGAAAAAGAAAAAATAGACTCTAATTAAAGACTGTGGCAAATGGAGTTCTCCAATGCCAACACACCCATTTGTTGATTGAACAAACAATTTTGGCGCTGTATTTTTGTTAAATACAAAAAAAAGACTGGAAACAACTATTTGGCATGCATTTTTTCATTTGTAAGCACATGCTTCTTCTTAGAATTTTTTTAGCCTCACATCAAACCACGTCAGGATTTTCTCCAATAAATCCCTTAAGATAATTTTGAAATTTTTGGCCTAGACTCCCATTTTTACATCACTTCAGAAATGAATAATAATCAAATAAAGAGTTTTCATAAGCAATAGCCAACAAATTTTGTATAAAATTGCAGTAAAAATTATTTAGTGACGGAAATAAATTAACTTACACATAACCACCACAACTGCAGCAGCTGTCGTTGCTAAAGCCAAACCAGCTACCGTGGCAAGCGCACTCATTTCACAATTTCCTACAATTAAATATGACCAAATGACAATATTTGTGTGTGATTATTTCAAATAAATATTCATAGTATAATAAAATGAATCGTCGGATTTCTCCCGTTTCCGTGCTTTACATTATACCTACACATATTTATATAGGTATTGTTTTTTTAATGTTAACTATTACAACCTTGAGATTTTATCTCGAAATATTCAGAGTGGTACAATAGAATGAAGTTAAATGATGCTGATGGTTGATGGACCGGTAAAATTGGAAAAAAAAATACTATAGTTATATCAAATTTTTTCAAACTGCTTATTTTATAATATTTTGAGCAATAAAACAGTTCGATCCATTAAGGACAGACTTTATAACCACTACACTCCTCCCTGGCCCTAGATATGAGATAGAGCTAACTCAAAGAAACGACTGGTAAGGGCGGATGTAATTTGAGCGCTAAAGGATTAATGCACTTTTTACAACATGTAAACCAAGACTGAAGATGAGTCATTTTAATCCTATGTGTAATTTGGGCGCTAACCGACTGAAGTATGTACGTGATTTATGAAATAGTTATTTATTAAATCACCAACATTTATAGTAAGATATATTTTTGTATTTTTAGATTGAGAAATGACTCATTATCACATAAGGTAAGTTTACGGTAGAGACTTTTTTAAATGAAAAGTCTGCGATTAATAGTTTCCTCACAACATTTTTGTAACACTCTACACAATAAAGATACCTAACCTAACCTAATCTTCTGGGTATTTCCAAAATATGTCAAGTACCTACCTAAAAATCTATCAACCCTCCCTCTATTGTGTTTTTCCAAATATTGGTCGTTAAATTATTAAGAGTTATTTTATGACTCGACCTACCTGCACTTCTTAGCGGCGAAACTGTCGGATTATCTACCCTTCTTGGTCAGACAGGTAAAGAAGGATGGTTAGCGCCTAAATTACACCCGCCGACTGGTAAGACCAAAACTGAGTTTCAAAAAGTCATTGGTTGGTTGTCATAGGTAATTTATATTTTGTCATCAAGATGTGTGTTTTTAACTAAAATACAAAGATCCATTAAAATGCTGCAAATCTGAAGTTGTATTTATTTTTAAACTATTTTGAACGAAGGTTGAGGTTTTGGTATGAAAACAAATTATCGACAATTTTAACCATTTATTGCATAAAATCAATATATAATACAGTTAACAAAAGTTCTAATTCTTTTTTGTTAATACATCAGGTTTTTCGTAATTTCTCTTATAATTATTATAAATTTCATTTAATATAAGTTATATACAGGATGACCCAGAGCAAACAAAAGAAAATGTTTTCATACTAGGACCTGGATTTTAAATTTTTGATTAAAAATAACACCTTTGGGCTACACATTCGATTTTACCTAATTTAGATTTTTTTTTATTTTAAAATTATTTTAGAAACAATCCGATTTCATTCGTATTGTTTCAGATGGTAGCAAATTTTCCGTTTCGTCAAAGATTGATATTCAGCATGGTTTGTCGAAAACAAAATAGGATTGGGTCATCGCTCGTCGAGACAATATTTACTGAGTACTGAGTAGCATATCACAGCTCCCATACATTATACCAATGAGCTTTGGCAGTTGGTGCACTTCTTAGTGTTTGTCATGATTATTACAGAAAGGTAAAGCTCCCCTTCTGCTGGCTGCCTAACACAATTGTAAAATGTCATAATTAAAAAAAAAGGAAAAAGTAAGTTAGGTTTAGATGTAGATGTTGGTGCTATACTATGCCATGCTAGAAATAGTACATTGTTTACCGGGTAGGAAAAGCTTAACATTCCTGGACGACTGTGAAGATTGCTAAGTCGAGGCGCAAGCCGAGACTTAGCAACACAGACTCCAGGAATGTGGCTTTTCCTAAGATGTAAACATACTATTTTTCCGCAAATCGTTTAAAATTCGACAGATATTGATTGATTAAAAAAAAAACGCGATAATTTTATTCCCAAATAAATGGTGCTTTGAAATTCCTAATGAAATTACTTGGGTTACTATGGAAACGTATTGAGGTTGAATTGTCAAACTTGACGCTTATAAATTTAATTGCTGGTGTTCTCGAAAGTAAAATGATAAGTGATGATGAAATTTCCATTCCTGGGACTCCTCCAGAGCTGGTTGAGGCAGTGAATACTGCTTCATTAGAATTATTGCCAAAGAAATCAAGAGAAAAGTACGAAAATGCATACAGACGTTTTATGGATTATGTAGAACACTAACAACTGTTCGGAAATATCATTTCCTTACAGTAAGGAAATGACATTTCCTTACAGTAAGGAAGGCCTGACTTTTTCTTCAAGAAATTTTGACAGGAATGTCAAAATTTCCTAGCGATTTGCGGAAAATGTAATTATGTACTTAAGTTTGTTATCGATTGTAATCCAAATCATCCTATATTAATTTCTGTGAATAAAGTGTAAATAGAAAGACCAAGTAGTTTCTCAATAGCAAATAACACAACACTCTCCTAAAATGAAAAGGCATTCATAATTGATGTGTATTTATTCGTACAAATTTCTGTATTAATAACATACGTTGATATTTTTTATAAAAGGCTGATTTTAAGTAGAAATTTTGTCCCGATAAAAAAGTATAAAATTTTGGTATCTTGTACTTCTCTACGAACAAAAGTTATCCTGGGCCGAAAACTCATAATAAAAACAAACCTTGAGTTTGATATACAGATTGCGAAAATTACATTGGAACTCTCGGACTACGCAAGGACGACAGAAAAACAGCTGAAAGAGAGAGATCAAGAATAATTATGCGCGGCGTTTACTTATTCCAGCTAGGGTGTATACTTATTTCACGAGACTGGCCGAATGCTCATGGACCCTATTTTAACCGCATTCGGTCAGTCTCGGGAAATAAGTATACACCCTAGCTGCCTCGATGACCGCGCATAATTATTTTTTCTCTCTCTTTATATCCTTGTCGTACTTGTGTAGGAGAGGTTTCCGATGTAATTTTCGCAATCTGTATAAGAAACATGTATTTTTTGATCACACTGTATAATTCAAAAGCATATATAATGAAAAAGGCGTATTTCATATCACCAGCACCAAATAATAATCAACATCACCAGTTTGCTTATTTTTCATACTCTTCTTTCTTTGGCGGACCCTTAAGAGTCAAAATTCACCTTATTTTGGGTTTAAGGTGGTTCTCAAAAAGTGAGGGATTATTTCTTTATCATGGGAGTACGATGAAATGTTTAAAAAGGATTTATTTTTGTAAAAGGTGAAAGTCGCGGTCTGTCATAGTCGTAGGATGAATATTTTTTAAGGGGGTTCTCACTTCTTTCGACATTCCCGACGACTGCATTTTAATTTTTTTATACTCCTTCACTTTCCTAATAAATTTCAACAGCTTGGGACACTCTGTAGGTACATAAACTTGGTATTCGAAATGTTAATTTTAATAATTTTGAAATTTCTGCAGTATACTAAATGACAGAACTACATTCACAAATTGCTTTTTACCAATAAAATTTTCCCACGAAATATTTCAAGTAACGGGTGGCATAATACAAATAACTATAAAAAAAATTAGTATCATTTTTCTTCCGTATGACCACCCTGTATACAATATATATATAAATAAATAAATATCAAACTACTCATTTAAATAATTTTAGCAACCTTCTACTTTAAATCTATATCCTCTTGCATCTTCCTCTTTCTATTTTTAATATTCAAAGACGGATTTAAAAGCAAGCTCGCTATGAGTTGTCCAAATTCACTGCGACTGAATTTCGAAGGCGGTATTTCTTGATCGTTAGAATCAGTCTTTTCTTTATCAGTTTTCAATTTCAATATATCCGATATCTTGTTTTTATGGGGAACAGTTTCCTGATCTTCCTGTTTGGATTGTTTAACTGGAATTTCATTCAACCCGTTTCCTTTTCGTTTTCTTTCCATGTCCAAACGTAGATTAACGTAGCTTTTAGGTAATATGTGAGCTATGCGCGGTTTAATATTTGTTTTATACAATCTGGGTGTAATAGGATCTTGTTCTGGAACCGCTTGTGTACGTTGCGATATAACAGATATAAAATCTTCCTTTGCGCGTACTAGTTCCGTGGTGAGATCTTTATATTTTTGATCCCACTCTTCAATGTGTTTTTTCAAGTCGGCCAAAGTAGCTTCTTGTTCTTGAATTTTCGTGTTTTGCTCTTGCAGCTTCTTTTGTTGTTCTCTTATTTTTAAAGATTGCGCTTTTATACGCATATTTTGTTTTCTTAACTAAAAACAATAAATTGTATCATCAATAACACCAAAAATGAAACCAATAGTATTATTTGTTGATTATTTAGTTTCCAGTAACTGGAAATTGTTTTATTTCTATTATTTTGTCCTAAATGCATCTAATATTGCACTATGCCAGCAGTGCAGAATAACTTTTGAAAGCCAAAAACCCGCGAGTCATAAGAACCCATAATTATTTAAGTACTAGACCAGGGATCTCCAAACTACGGCCTACGGGCCACATCCTGCCCGCGTGGTTTTTTATATGGCCCGCGTTGACATAAGCAATGTTTGCCCAGATGACTCCTGTTCACCCTTCTCTAACGCAGCGTGGTCACATCCCCCTTCGGTCGCTGAATAAATAAAATTACTCCAACACTCCATAAGTTTTTTTCACCTACAAGAAAATAAAAAAACGGACGAGGACCTTCGTATCCTTCTTAATGTTATTGGCCCGCTTGCTCTTTCAGAGTTTACAATTTGGCCCGTAGGTGAAAAAAGTTTGGAGACCTCTGTACTGGGCAATTCTCCGCATTTTTATTTCTATTTATTTCTGCAACAAGCAGAAACTGCAAAAAGTACAAAATTACCGGGTTTTTTGGCTCATCCTTTTCGGACCAACTAAAGGTATCAAAATAATTTCCAGTTAACTTTTAATTAATTACTTTTTTTGGATCTAATTTGATTGATCTACAATTATAAAGTAATTTAATTGGAAATGTTCAATACTAACCTTTTGGAATAATTTCTGAGTGCTTTGAGTCAAGTAAGAAATGTGATGTTTATGGGTTTTACTCTGTTTTTTTACTTTGTGTATTTCACTTGAGAGTGAATGATGTGCACATATTAGCCTTGGTGCTTTTGAACCTGATGATAAAGAGCCATAGGAAATGGCTGAAACAAGAATGAGCATATGTCACAAAACAAAATTTAGACATTTTTTTGTATAACTTTTTAATATGCGTGCTCAGAATAACCTACTCATACAGAAACGACATCTCCATTATTAAATGCTGATACCGAATCCACCAGTATTCCAACCTGTGGTAAGGATCCTACCCACCCTACTAGTCTAAAGTGTTTCGCTGCAGGATGTAAGGGATCTACAACGATATTTCCCAGGTCACCCATTCAAGTAGTAGCCGCGTTCGACACTGCTCCCAATTAAGAGCTGAGCCAATACCCCATTTTATAGGTAAGTAATAGAAAAAGAGAAGAGGACTTGGATTATTCCTTAGACTACCACCAGCTGTGCATCCGATGTCAATGTAAACGTATATTGTTTGTGACAGAAGAATTGAATTGTTGCAAATCAAACTGCAACATTTAGTGTAGTTTACTGTTACATTGGGATTGCATGAGTAACTCTCAAGTCGTTGGAGATACGTAATCAATTAAAAGCTCCCAATTTTTGTGAGTATCATAAGGGTCAATCGTAGTCCCCGATATCCAAAATGGATCTGGATAAAATTGAAAATCATGGTTTTCTTTAATTAACTTCATACAGTAATTAGCAAAAACTCCACTTTGACATGTTCTGGTACTAATTTTTGTGTAATCTGTAATTTCAAACTATTTGTTGCTATTTAGGTATAGGCAGGTGGCAGTATAGTAGCGCTGTAATAATAATAATTGCATTATCTGTTCAGGCCATTCATATTCCGTGAATTTCGTGTATTCGACATAAATGATGATGATGTGTAAAACGCAATTTCACATGTCTGGATAATATAAGATTAAAATATCACCTGATCTACGATCGACTTGTTCTTGGACTCTCGGTAAAATGTGTTCATCAAAGTGCTCCATTGCCATGCTGCTCAAATCCCGTAACTCTTGTAAAAGTTGATGGGTTCTAGGTGGATTTTGATCATTTTCTACCAATGTCAACACGCATTTTATTTCATCAAGAACCTTTCAACAAATAATAACATTGTAATGTTAAGAAAAAAATGGTAAAACAAGTATTTTTTTGAAGTCAAGTGAAACAGGAAAAAATAATCCAAAACGAAGGATCATTCTACATCAAGATAATGTTATATCTTACTTATCGACTCAGACAAAACCGCCATAGATTCACCAAACTACTTTTCTTATCTTGCACATCAAAATTAAACATAGAATTCCCCTGAGGGACTATTCATTGATTATGTAAGGGTCCGATGGGGAGGGGGATTTAAAAAATCTCTAAAAACCCTTAAATCTTGTGAGGAGGGGTAAAAATTCATTCTCGTATGATATTTTGTTGATATTTCTCATTTGAAGTCTACTTACATTTTGATGCTGAATGGCCTTTCTTCATTCTATAATATAGAACACTTTTATCTCAAAAATTTATGGTATAATAATTTATCTACCATCAGTCTATGCCAGAATTTGTATCGAACCAGACAGTAAGGGTCATCCCAAAGATGTTACCTATACTGCCGTGTTATATAGAAAGTTATTTCTTTTTTGGTGGTAGCTGCCATTGTTAGTTTTTTTTAAATTTCCTTTCTTATGTTTAAATTTGGATGAAAAATCTTTCCAAAAATTTGTTAAATTTATTCAAATCACATCAGTTGTTCAACCGTTAGCCACTAAATGCATTCAAAGGGTAGATAGCTCACTACAATGTTGGCTGCCAGCATTGGGTTTATACAGTTAACTCACTTAGCATTGGGTTGTCTATCCAAACGGTATATAACTATCTCATAATGTCCAAATTTACAGGAAATGTCATTGACCTGGATTATCTACACCCTGTACCTTTTTTGTTTCACTTAATTTCTAAATGATTTTAATTTGAATACAAAAATATTCACCTTGCCTGGTATAAAGCACAATACATTACTTTCTATGTATTTGTTGTAAGTCATGTTTAGCATGCTCATTCTTGTTTCGACGGCTTGTAAAATGTCACAATGTCTCGATAGTGGGTGTGCTCTTCGTTCAGACTCTCTACGAGGAAGTTGAGATTTAACTTTTTTATGAATGGATGCATGACGTTTTTCCAATTGAAAGAAACTTCTCGAAAGAAACTTACTTCCTACATCGTTGAATGTCTTGCAAACCTAAAATATAAATTTTTATTACAGAAAAATTTATTATTGAAAAAAAACTAGCATTTTTTCTACTTTAATGCAAAACAATTCAAAAATGTCTGTTATATTACCCAAGTGTGAAGACCTAATAGTACGTGAATAGGTTTGTTCCACCTATTTATAAGACGTTACTGCAGATTAAATTATAAGAATTTCCCAGATCGATCCTCCGCTTAAACTTAAAACAAGAACATGTGAACTGTTCATCAGTGCGAAAAGGACAAGAGCGTGGGAATAATATTATTCGTCTCTGGCTGCTTACAACTAACACATCAAGAAGGCAAAAAGGGTGTCCTGGAGGAAAATATTATTACGCGAGTGCCCCAGTGAAATTCCCGTATGAGACGACTTTGACTCCTCCGCTCACTAGTCGAGAACAATCCAGAGACTACCTACCCCTCGCCCTCCCACTTGTCCAGAGAGTACTAGTCTATCCAGCGTCTTCTGCAGAACGAGATATTCAAGGATTAATTCCAGGGAGTCACTCAGGCCTATAACTGTGTCATCTTTCATGTTAAAGACATAGGCGTGCGCAGACTTTTTTATTAGAGGGGGCCAAATATCCAAACGGAATCTTAAAAAAAAAACAAAGATACGTGTCCGCTGAAACATTGCTTTTGCATATTGCCGCCCTTCAATTTCTCGCAATTCATTTTAAGAATAAAAAACTGTAGGCACGCCTATGGTTGAAGACAATGGAGAAACTTATTGATAGGTATGTTCGGGAAAACTGTCTCATTGAAACCGATGGTACAGACATGTAAACAGAAGACAACCGGAAAGCAAGTATAGACCAACAGAAAGCAGGCTAAAGGGCAGACCAAATTATTTCTGATTACGGCGATGGAAATACAGGACTGGGATGAAATCATTAAGGACAGGAAGAAATTGAAATTAGTCGCGGGAAATTAAAAAACGGACAAAAGAATATAAATCGATGAAAAATAAAAGAAGAGATTCCCATATTTGCAATTGTTTTGCCCTGTGTTGTGTTGTTTTGTTCCATCAAACTATCACAGCATAGGTAATAATTGGTTTGACAACCTTCAGATACACCCAGTAGATCATTTCCGGATTTAGACCCCATGTTTTCTAAAAAATAACCTACTGCAGGTTTAGAGTCCTTATTGCTTGTGAAGTCCAATATGCTTGGTAAAAATTAAATGGGTAATTAAAAAGAAAAGGCACTCTAGTCTTAAAAAATAGGTATATTTTAAAATAAAGAATAATAATTTATAATTTGGAATAAAATAGAAAATTGTACCAGTTGGAACAACAGTTAAGAGTATACTACTCAGGAACTAACAAATCCAAATTTGTATTTGTAATAATGGAGTTTGTAAAAGTTTGCTCTCCTCCTCTTATAGACAGTGTTGGTGTAGCTGTTGCTATTTTTTCTTTCATCATACCAGTTTTTTGCCAGTTGGAAGCCCCACAATTGCTACAATCTTTTAAAGGTATTATCTCCAAGCTGACCGTTCTATTTTGACAATTACCACATTTGAAAAACCTCTTGATTGCATCAAAAACTTTGAGACGATGTCTTTCAGTCTTACATAGGTCAGAAGCTGAGAAACTAACATATTTACATTCAAGACACTTGACTGCTTTGCATGCTAATTTATGTGTGCTAATCATCTTTTCTTCCATTTTTTCTTTAACTTCTAATTTATGGAAATATTTATCTTTTTCTTCATCGTCTCTAGCTTCTAATAGGTCTTGGTGGGAAGAACCAGCAGCCATGATTTTTTTAAATCTCTCAGAAGTGAAGGAATTGTCATCGCATAGTTTCATCTTTTTATTATCACTTTCTAGTTTGTTTTCACCTTCTACTTCAATAGGTCTTTTTATTCCTGTACCTCGGATATTATTAGGATCTGATTTTTTTATTGGACCTATTTTTTGAATTAATTTTATTGCATTCAATTTCGCATTTTGTAGTCTTCTTGGAAGTGTGGTTTTACTGAAATCAATAGAACCAGTATCAAATCCCGTTAACTTTGGAACACTTTGTAGTTGATTATTTGAATTAAATTTAGTATTCATTATATTGTCAATGCATTCTTTGTTGTCAGATTTATCTTCATCAAGTTTTGGAGAGGATTCTTTGGTAGATTCAGTTAATTTACTTTTATGCTGAACTATTTCTTTTTGATTTTTTTCTTTTAGCTTGCTTAAAACAGATGAAGCCAAACTTTTAGCATCGTCAATTGTAATGTTAGCTGAATGTTTTCCTTCAAAACTTTTATTTTCTGGTAAATCAGTGTTACCATTCAATTTTTCTAATAATCTTAAATCATTTAACCTCTGTGCTTGAGACACCTCCAATCTTGCAGCACTGTGTTTCTTCTTCACTGACGAATTGACTGTTTTTTTTGTTTGAAAACTGGATTTCCCACTCAAGTTATTTAGCAGAGCATTATCTTTATTTTCTAATTTAGCACTTCTTTTAGCAGGAATAGCTGAATATAACTTGCCAGCATAAAAAACCTCATTTTTTCCTAGTACCTTATTCCTAAGTGCTACAAGGCCTTTACCTCCAAAAGATGATTGTAAATCTGACCTTATACTGCATTTTTGATATTCTTGTTTAATATGATATACACAATATTCACATTTGTTGGTGTTTACTACTGCAGTACATTTATCTCCATTTTTCTTGACACTTTTACAGGTACCAAAATCTTTAGACTGACCAAAAATCATCACTCGTTGAATATTATCTATACTGAGACTGGCCTGCAACAAACAAAAAAGGTTTTAGCTTAGCTATATATAGAATTTTAAGTAGAGGTTCAGTTTTAGTGTGGCTATGTAATGATTTTACAAAAAAAAATGTATGAAGCATGAACCTAAAACATACAGAAAAGTCAAGATGGACAGGGAGAAAAATAATTGGTGTATTATCTCATAGTTTTCTTAAACCAACTCAGAATACCTAAAAAAACACAAATAATTTTTCATCTTTAGCCTATGTTTTCAATAGATATAGACAAAAATAAGAATTCATATATGCATATGCATTATATGAATAAAAGTGTAATTTGCACACTTTAAGACATAATCTATAATTTTTGGTTGAAAATCAATATAATTCAAAAGTTTCATTCACGACCTGTGTAGAGGAATTGGTATGCATGAATTTTATTTTTCAATTCCAATCATTTTGATTTCTCTGCCAGTTTTAGTTTGATCTTGAAAGCTTTATCAAATAATTTTTATTATCATACATTTTTAGGATTCCCCAAAATTATTAAGTTACTAAGGATCTACTGATTTCTTACCTCATCTTTACCATCTCTTTTATCCAATACATTGGGATTGAGCAATCCTACAACTGTACCAACATTTGTCTTCCACAATTGTTGGTGTGCCCCACTAAACAGAAAAACAGCAACAGTTTTGATATCATCTTTTAAATCACTAAGTGTCCACACACTGAATTGATTGCCTTTTTGTGAGGTTTTAGAAGCACTTTTATTAACTATAACACCAGCTATGACCCAGTCCTTATCTTTGGTACTACCTTTCAAAAATCCATTCAATTTACTGAAATATACAGCATCACGTCCTACCATCCGATCTTTTAAAACAGCTGAAGATACCAATGGATTAACAATACGCAATCCAAATATTGGGTCTGTGTACACATCAATCTTGTTAGAGGCTCCATTATAATTAGACTGTATTTTTACAGAGTTATTGAACCCATTCAACTTAGAGGCTGTATTTTTAGTTTGTACAGGAGGTTTTTTCCAATCCGATAAACGGGATACTCTATTTGAGTTTGTACCAATTTTGGTAGGAAGATCTAACAATTTTTTTATTTCCCGTCCACTTTCCACATATTTTTTTTCTTCCCAATTTCTCCTGTCTTCGTCATCTGAAGAATCTGTATCTCCGGAGTGTAATAAACTCTTTTTTGTAGTCGTAGCAAGAGTTTCACTAGGTAAATTGGATTCTTGGTTAAACAAATCAGTTTCTTTCAAGATCTTTTTTTTAGTGGGTTCTTGAAGTTCTTCAGTTGCAGCTAACAACAGTAAATCCAATGGATCATGAGCCTCGTCCATGATTTAAGAATTTAGAAGTTGGTTAAAATATCACATTTTATTGCAAATAAGTAACAAACAAAAACTTCCCGCCATCACAAAACGACACTTAAACGTCAATAATCAATATAATCAGGTAAGCAAACCTAAGGAGCAAATCCTCTAAAATTTTAATAACAAAGACTACTATAGAAAAATTGAAAATACCACTTATCATACTCACAATTCTGTTTTTGGCAATCTCGTCGTAACTTAAAAATGAAAAAATTTTTTCCAAAGCAATTTCAGGAATACATAAAATGTATGGCGTTCGAGGCATGTTTCACTTATGTAAGTAAATTGTTCCACTATCAGGAAACTAAAAGATGTTTTAAAATTCACTACCGATTCCTTTAGTCGTATAAAAATATCTTCAAATATTAAGAAGATTAATTAGTAATTAAACAAAAATATTTTCATCAAATATTTTTACACAATTGTCACATTCTTCTTTTTTATTATCTAATCAAATTCAGATCCATGTTCCATTAGGTCTCTAGCTAGGTCCGTCATTTATCTTGGCCCTCTTTGTTCACCATCCAATAAAATCGTGATATGTATCGAAGTCGATTGTAGCCATATAGCTTCAATTTAAATCCTCAGCCTCGGCATGCTTCTTTAGTTTGTATCTAGACCAGTTTGCCAGCAAAAAACTCTTGACCTTTTCCTTAACTATATCTAACCACGGCAGGAAAACGTCATTACGAACTAACTGAATACCTACCGAGGTACAAAAATGATGAAATATGAAATTTAAACAAGGAGCAAGTAGTGGAATTACTCCTCATCCGGTTATTGTGCCCCAAGGAAGCACATGCATAATTCTCAGTGACATTTTTTGACGCTAGCGATGTACTTTTTTGTAAATTCTTGATTGCGACTAAAATGTCAGTGATTGAGACTAGTCCCCCAAAGTATGGAACCAAACCATACGCTGGAGTTGACTACACTTCGTTAGTTTTTAGTATCACTTCCCCTTTCTTCTTGTCATCTTTATTCAAATTTTCTAAACTTTTCAATTCATTTACCTAATTACAGCTTCCTGTAACAAGTTGTTCATTGTAGGAAATATCGTTGGGGTTAAAAAAAATAAATAACTTTTTGTAAATATTTATTTCAATCTCACACATGAAAATATTGTTTAAGAAAATAATAACTGTTACCTTGCAAACTATTATTTTTCATATATAAATAACAAGACTCCCTACAGGTTAATATATATTGCATCAATGTATTTAAATGCTAACACCACCTTATTTATAATCCGGATCCAAACTATGCGAAATCGCCCTTTTTAAAGAGAGAGAAAAATAATTTAAAAGATCACAATGTCCAGTCTGGCATGAAACTTAAGTTCATGTTTAATAGATCAGTTTCTTGGATACCTTACACTAAGACTGGGATAGTCAATTTTTTTATATCCAGCTGAAATTAATATACACTGACCTGCAAAAAAACCGGCCGCCCAAAACTGTTAATGTTCTCAGTGTTATTTGAAGACAGCTTTTGTTAAAAAATTAGAGCATATAAATTGGATTTATAAACTTATTTGTTGCATGCCGAGTTTTCCAAGTTGTTCGCTATTCGTTATTTTGGACGTTAAAGTTTGATTTGCCAAAGCAAAAGAAGAATTGCCGCATTAGACGAGTAAATATAATTAATTATAATTGACGCCCCAGTTGGTAGCACCAATAGATTTCATTAATATAACGGTAGCGTCTCTCTTAACTGTAGTACAGTAGTGCGAGCTTAGAACATAAAGTTTGTTGCATTTGCACAACGAATAAATATAAATTGTGTAATCTCGCTAGATGCGAGATTACACAATGTTTTCCCCAATTTTTGTAACTGTAGCAAATGATGATTTAAATCAAACTGTTATTTTGTTTTTTAAATTAATTTTGTGTTTCATGTTTGGGCGGGAATTCTAGTGAAGCGGTATTAATCACTAGCGATTTTATCGACAATTATGACTTAACGGATAATCAATAATAAATGCATTCAATGGAAAAGTGTAAACAAGAAAAAGCTTTATTTAAGAGAAAAGTTACATTAGCGTCGTGTTTTTATTTTATACAAGATTTTTGTTCAATAAAAATTATTATTTTTTGGTAAAACCAACATTTTGCGGTATTAAAATATTGAAATGTGTTAATAATATATGTTTAAACAATCCGAACAAGTGAAATTTCATACTAAACTATAATTTTTTTTTAATTATCCGAATCCCAATTTTTCTATACCCGGAAACTGATCTAAAAGAAACTCGGCCGAGTGTTTTTGTTGACTCAACATAAATTATATTTTACATAAGGAACTTCGACGTCTTCACCGCTCGCGTCATTGCAACACAATTCAAACACTAGTGCTTTTACGTGCGGTTCTAACTTCTTCTTCGATACTCTTCGTACGACTTCCGACATGGAAAGTCCGAAACGCTCTTGTGCTTTTGCTTTAGCCATGAAGAACGAATAAAGCATGCACACACCTTGCGACAACATCGTTATTTCCAAACCGTGTTTTTCTTTGAAATAATCCAAGAATTCCCGCAGTGTCATTTCTCCTTGTACTTCGAAACGGTCCCAAAGTGTCCAAGGGTTGCCGCAATATTCCATTTTTGGAGCAGCGATCGGTTCCGAAAAACCGAAAAATGGTAAAGCCAAATTTACAAAGCCGTTTTTGAATGGTTCTAAGCTTTTAACGCCCCTGGCGAGTTTAAAAAGTTCTAAACAAACCATACCTGCTACAACTGAAGTTGTCGTTGCTATAGCGGGAATGATCTTACCTGAAAATAAACAGCGAATTAGAAAAATATTTGATTGATTTTCACATTTTGTTGGCTTTCTACAACTTGTCAAACGTCAAAAAAGAGAAAAAGGTAGCGATGCGAAAGAAAATGTATTGAAAAATACTTTGTCGCCTTTACTCGTCGACCAGGAAAGCTTGTCCATATTTGAAATAGAGACAGTTAAGGTTTACCATTCAAAACAAAAGATTTTGCATGTTTTTTATCATTGCGAACATCTATATTGATTTATTAAAATACCTAATGAATACACCCCCGAAGCGTATATCTTGAAATTTAAAATGACTTTTTAGCTGATTACTCAACATATCAGTGGCCAATAGTTCTACGAAATCTTGGCATGTCACCATTTTTCATTTCTGTTTTTCAGTCACTAGCTCTGTCAGATGTCAGTGACAAAAATAAATTATAAGAATAGAGATACAGCTAATTAGAAATGCTACAAAAATATATTCAAAAATGGACATGCACAATTAAACGAATATCAAAAATATAAATATAACTGACAAGTAATTAGAATAATAGAGATACAGCTAACTAAGTTTTTAAACTAAGAGGAGCATTTTAAGAAACCTTAAACACACCACTGAAAGTACTAGATTGGGAGAGTGTTCCGAAAAGGTCGTTTTCAGACTTATTGAACGAATTGAAACTTATGTGAAATATGTATTGTACTTCTCGCATTTGTCGTTGCCAATGAGAGATCAAGGTATGTCTAAATACCTAATCGTGATTAGACCCAGGACATGAGGCCAGACAATGGCGAGCACAGGGGTGCGTTCGAAAACTTGGTGTGTCGTATAAAAATCACACAGTAGCCGTTCGAAAAGTCGGAGTGTATACAAAAATAGTACTCACAGTAATAGTTCGAAAAGATGGCTGTCACATAGTGGTGCACACACCAAACACTCTAGTCCCGACTAGGGTGAAATTTAAGCTGACAAAAAAGTCACATATTATATGACAGTTTAAGCATTTGAATTTATTCTGCCGATATGAACTTTAAGATGCAAATTATTAATTTTAAATCATTAAATGAATTATAAAAAAGGAAAAGTATGGAACAAGCTACATTGAGGAAAGGTAGAAAGTGATCAGGATTCCAATGGCAATTGGTTAATTTTGGACAAACCTAGACACCCTCTTTTTTATTAATTCCATTATTTGAGTCTTATTGTCTTATCTTCACTATTATTATTATTTATAATTATAGTCTCTACAAATCTTTGGGAGGTAACCCTAGCTGCAGCCAAAATGCATTTTCTTTTCAAACATTTTCGCTGCTCGTTCATTCCTTAAATAAATTCAAAAGAAAATATTCAGAGAAAGATTTGATGATTTGAATGACTGAATTTCCAATTTGATTAGTCAACAACCAAACAAACATAACCTTGAAACAACACACTCCATTACTGTTCGAAAACCTAGAGCAAATTTAGCACACCCAAGTGAGTTTTTACCCCCACTCCTTGAAACAATTTTCATACCAACAACCAGCTTCTCGAACGCAGCCCAGCTACCAAATGTCACATTATTGTGAAAACATTGTGGTTATATTATGTAAAATATTATGAATGACCCAAATGATCATTCAATATTTTGCGTATAAATAAGCATAGTATGTATAAAATGCAATTAAATATTTATATGTTGAATTATCCTTTATTTACATTTGAAGTTTAGGTATAGCACAAAAAAATCGGATCGATCGATCGAAAAATAGGATATTGTAGGTACCGTAATGTGTGTGAAACTATTATTAAAAATAAGATTTTACTTGTTAACTTATAAAGTTTGCTTCTCTGTCAGCGATAAATGATCCAAACTTAAAATTTCCTTGACCAATGATTAGCCTACTGAAATGCCAACTTAAACTCAATTCGCTCCTCTTGGTTTATAAACAAGGTATAGTGACTGAATAACAGAAATGAAATGGTGACATGCAAAGAATTCCTAGAATTATTGGCCACCGATATGTCGAGTATTCAGGTAAAAAGTCATGTTAAATTTTAAGATTTACGCTTCGGGGATGTATGCATTATTTTAATGTTCACAATGATAAAAAACATGCAAAATCTTATGTTTTGAATAGTAGACCTTAACTGTCAATCTTATCAGAAAAAAACACTTTTTGTTGGCCATACTGACCCTAGACTGAATTCCTCTGTTCCTACGTTTTAACTAATACCACAAAATAGTGAACTTTGTAACATTTAGGTAGAACACTAAAAACTAATGTAGGTACTTACCAGCAATAAGTTTTGACTTGTGTCTATCAGCGAGTGGAATCTTATAATTGGCAGCCCTCGAATTAGACGCGGCTACGATAAAGTCCATGTGGAAATTGGTATCATCATCCTTTTCAAATTCAAGAGGAGTGAGTCGCAGTCCTTTCAATTCTTCTACAGACGGTAAATCTTCCTTAATTTGCGATACACGATCCAAATCGACATTACCGCCATTCATACCCAATTGAGAATCGGTTACAGCTATTTTCACTCCTGATTTTGGTATAAATTCTGGAACCTGAGTGAAAGAATTATTAGAAAACAAAAAAAACGGAAAAATATATCTTCTAAGCAGCACTACCCAACGAAACTTCAACCTATTGTGAACCAGTGCTCGTGCCAGTGATACGAATTTATAAGAAAAGCAATAAAAATAATAACAATAATATTAATAATTCAGCTAACATAATTTTTAGAAACTTGACTATACCGTATGTTAAGGGTTTATCAGAAAGAATTAAGAAAATTGGTAATCAATTCAATAAAAGTAACAACAAACGCGTTTTATTAACAACATTTCTAATATAAGCGAAAAAACGAGCTATCCCAATAAAAACCGTTCCTGGAACGTGCACTTCACTGGATTCCATTTCTAGTAGACTATCATATCGTTGGAATGTCATATAATGAAATATTCTATTTCACATTTTGTCAGAGATATGATCTACTATGAATGGACCTTAATAAAAACTTGATAACAATGTTTTGCAGTCTTAAACTTGAACAAAATATTATCGATTGTTTGGTTGTCAGATTTTTTTCGTTGTGTCATACAGGGAGAAAAAAAATTAGTTATCATTTAGTTTATCTTGACAACGGTATCTGGAACGCTACCAAAACGTTGAAATAAATACTTTAAAAAACATTGTGGTTCAATTCCCCAAAAAATATGAAAGAAAAGAATGAATAATATACCACAAGGAACATACAAAAGATAAAAATTATATACTTACGTTTACTTTTTCAATGACTTGAGCGATATATTCCCTATTTCTGTTTGAAGGTAAGCCGTATACGGCGGCTTTCAGATTGGCAGCTGCTACGACATAATCCAAATGCAGCGAATTATTTACGTCGAAAGTAAGCGGTTCTGGACATCTCTTCGGACCTGACCAAAACAATTGTCCGGTACTGGTTAATTGTTCGGGAGGAAAATTGAATAACAGCTGACGGATTTGATTGGAATACTGTTCTTGCCAATGATTGCGCGCCCAAGCTATGCAATCGTCGAAATCTTTCGGTCTTTCATCGACCAAAGCGGATTTAACGGATTCTATAACTTCCAAGGGTTGAACGCCGGGTAGTTTTACGGTTCGATCGATGAAATCCGGATCGGTTAAGTATTGAGAAGCATTTTCGGCGTTTTGTTTGAACAATCCTTCGAACATATCTCTTGCCCATTGTAATGTGTGTTCAATAGCGTTCGGGAAGTTCTTTAGAGTACAAATGGGAATGCTTTTTTCCGGTGGGTCTTGAGACGAACTATAAGATTCCGAAAGGAACGGTACTACCACCTGGGTATTACCTTTCGTACCAAGTGTACCGGATTCTAGTAGAGGTTTACGATAATAAACACATCTTCGATCCATGTAGATTCTAGCGTCTACGTTATCAAGAGCGTTGGCAATGCCGTCCAAGTTTTCAAAGAAATCGTCGTTGTATACATTTTCTGTTTCAGGTCCGACTCTATTCTCGTGAGCAATAATGTTAATATCAGGATTCATCTTCTTAATTACCTACAAAAATCGAAATTTTATTAGTACTCAATAGAATTCTTTATCTTCCATAATATAACAGTAATATTTTCAATTCATAATGTTTGCTAATTAGCCTCAAGTTATTCACAGTGATAACATTTGTTAATGATTATTAACTTCTTCAAAATGATTTAGATAATATCAACATATAGTGTGAAGGAAACCTACTGTAGTTAAATGTTAGTAAATGTCATGTGATTAAATTTACTAAAATTAATGATCCTCTGGTTTAAACATGTCATATCAATAACAATAAATTTAAATAAAATTGTAAGGATAAGTTATGTTTGATTTCTAAATGAAGTTTAATATCCATATTGAAGATATTGTGAAAAGTAGAATTCGATAGATGGCGCTCCGAAATGTCATCCTAGCAACGAGTAAATAAATCAGCTGCCGTATAAGCCATTTGATATTTAAGTGGTTTTATTTTGCTGTTTTAGTTATTTTCAGTGTGTGTTTTGTACAACTTTTGCTTTTTCTTTTATTGTGCTTTAGTATTTTGTGTTGTTAAATTAAATTTTGACTCCTAATATTTTTATTTTTGGAGTAATAGGTATGATTGATATTTGTCAAAAATAAAACAAGTTTAGGTGTGATTTCGTGTTTTTATTTTATTATTGATGTAGTAATATCCACAAAAGTTACAGGGAAGGTACGTTTGTATTGAGTAATATTTCAAATCTTCAATACCGACTTATTTCCTCTTTGTTTTTGTAACTATGGATTAGGTATACACTGACTATCCAGTTTATTTGGATTTGTAAATGCTGAGCCTTCTTCTAGGTGCAAAAATGAAGGATAGGTAGTGTTAAATGCTGGCCATATATTTTGCATGGTACCTATAGAGGAAATAAGTGACACTTTCATAAAAGTGCTATGAAAACAAAAAATAGAATAACATAACCTCTTCCATAATATCTCTGATTATATAGGAATATAACCTCAGAAATGATGACAGTTGAATTGAATAGAAAAACACAGTTTTAAGCTTGTCACTGACACAAAATTAAGCAAATAAATTACGAATTTACGGTAATTACGTTGACTTGCATATAATACAATGCAAAACGAATTGTTTTACTCGTTGCGACAATTACATTTTTTTCCGCCAGAGGTCTCATTGAATTCTACTCCGCCCAATAGCACCAAGATCAGCTGAAATGTTAGGTTTTATTAAATAGTGTCTGAATTTAGCTGTAGTTGCTTTTCTTGACACTGAAATTAATTGAAAAAGGAATCTCTGATTTAAAATGCAAAAGCTCGTTTATTCTCATTTTTATATTGCGCGTTTTTGACTTTATAAAGGCAAGGCTATTTTATATAAAGTTCAATCAGTGAGATTTTTTATCATGTGCCCACGACATTTTTACAAAGATTGTGTGGAAATAAATTAATGAAAAATTAGGGAAGGGGAATAAATCTCTTTGAAACTGCAAAAAGAAACAAAGTTGAATAACCTATATTTTTACCCTAAGCCATAAATAATCAGTTGATAGAAAATAGGACCGATTCTATGATATATCACATCAATTCAGGTTTTGATCAAATAAAAATTGACAAAAAAAATTATACAAAATTTGTATATGTTCATAAATTATTTAGGATCTTAAAAGGTTTATCAAGATTTGGGATAAATTGTTAATTATTACAAACAGGGTTAAGAGCTGAAACACAAGAAGTTCTTCAGATGCATATTATATGAAACAAAAAATACTGAAAAGGTCCATATAAAACATCAGTAATGTACTATTCAACATACCTTCGCAGCTGTGGCAGATTTTGGTTGTTGAACATTATGTGGTCTGAATAGAAACTGTCGATTTAAATTCGATTTTTCAATTAAGTCCATATCTGTAACGGTGACTTGTCCTTGACTTCCTAATCCCATCATAGCAAAATTCTTCAATAATTCACAACCGATAGCACCAGCTCCCACAACAAAGTATTTCAATTGGGCTAAAAAAAATCATTGAATTATCAGTAAATTTATATTATGTAGAACACAGTTTTATGGGCAGATTTGTTAACTTTGTTAGATAAGTTCCAGTTTTGCCTTCTTTTCTCTTCTTTTGTTCAGAGATTTTAGTAATCTACTTTCCTTATTTCACTTATTTGTTAGATCAATTAATTTGAAGATGTTATATATTTCTTTTGTATGTTCCTTGTGGTGTAAGTTTGAAATTAAAGCAATACCTTTATTACGGTTGAAATATTCATATTTTAAAAAGGATTACAATTATGTTCAGAATTTACTTCAATTTTTGTCATACCTAGTTTCTTCTGGAATTCAGCTCCAAATACAGCAATTTGTCCATCATATCTGGTACCTTTAGGTGCAGCTAACTCTTCAGTGATTTCTGTTTTATCTTGAGGTAAGCATTCAATAGCATCAAAGTACATCCATTGATAAATGGGATGGAATTTGCCAGAACAAGCTTTCATCACTTCTTGGGCTACAATACCACCTACTGTGGCATTGATAGGGTTCAGATCACCAGAGGATATCTGTAAAATACAAATTTATCATCAATTAGTTATGTATTCTCAATCAAGTCAAAAAGAACAACAGTGTATTTTTATAATAAACAGATCTTTGGGAAAAACTTTCAAGTTTCTAGTTTCCCTGCTAGAGGACATATTCTATCAAGAATTGGCAACTTAAAAATACTTTGTTTAAGGAAAAAAATTGCAGCATTGGATCTGTAGTCAATTATCAGAATAATCAGCTGACTGGAATCAAATTTTTAATTAGAAGCAAGTGGATTGTGATGATGTTGAAAGTGATAACAGTAGTACCATATTTTTGGTATTTGGTTTTAAAACGCAGATCTTATTTTTTTGTTTATGATTACTTTTTTTATTGTGAGAAATAAAACATAATACCAAACCACTTCCTTTCAAAATATACTTTAGGTTTGAAAAGTAGAAACATACTTGGATTAACTATAAACTCTATTTCGTCAGCTTACTTTGAAAAATGCATAGATCCATTTTTGTTCACAATTAAAGTTTCAAAAATGCATAAGTCTTTTACTACCCTCCAAGGACCAGAATAGATCTACAAAGGTCGCAGTGGAATAGGACAAAGACCCACTCCAATTCTAATCTAATCTACTACCCTCCAACTAAAAAAAATTGTTGAAATTGAAGTTATCAACATTATATCAAGATAAATATAGGATATTCCTCATTTCAATATGCTCCTAAAGTTTCTCGAGTCTTTGACCCCTATGTATCTCTGGGAAACTTCAATCTGCTTGAGTATTACAGTCTTCATATTTAGAGTTGGGCAGAAGTACAATGCTATAATCATTTGGAATGCAAAAGAAAAGTGAAAAATACCTATAATGGTTTAATTGCCAGTAGGAAGAAACCTATTTTTATATATTATACAAGACCTTCACATTAATTTACAACCAAAGGATCCGCTTATTGGTCCATAACTGCAGATATCAGGTTCTTGCAATCCTAAGTATTTCTTCTTTCCTAATAATAATTTTTTATCTCATTAAGATTCTCAAGAAACAACAAATCTTTGAATTAACCATGACCTTGCAAGGTGGTTAATTAATTTATATTCTGTTCTCTAATTTACCAAATATCCTACCTTACTAGGTATGTCTATTTTTATAATTTTTCTAAAACAAATAAATGATAATTTTTTACATAGTCAATTTGAGCTTTTTGCAATAATATTTATTCCATTATTAATATCTAGAATTTGGGAGCAATTGAATAGAGATAAATTCACATTGCGGTGACAAGAGAAATGTTTTTAATAATTTCAATTTAATTTGTTCTTGCATCAATCATTTCTAAAAATTTTGAGTGCACTCATTTATTTGTTTTGGTCACAAAAAAGTACTTAATAATGCAAATTTATTGAAGCAAGTATCAGTTTAAACAAAATAACACTATTATAATCCACTATATTACTTAAAAGGTATTGAGATGTGTAAAATGTTACTGAAATACATTACCTTTGCAAAAATAGTAAGAAGATCAGAGTTAACTTCAGTATTAGAATCACCATTTGAAGCAAGTGCCTTTGCTAAAGTAACAAATTCAGCAGCATCTTCATTGTTCCAGGGTCTGGGTAATTTTCCACTTTTATCAGCAAATTGGTGTAGAGCAGTAAAAGCCAAGTGAAGTTGAACAGGGTGATCAAATTTAGCATAATCAGTAACAACAAATTCAGGATTCTGTAGAGATTCTTTTAATGATTTAAACTGAAGTTGTTTAGGCATTTTAACTTGGCTTACAATTCCACCACGTAGATATTTTGAAAATTTAGTGGTATCACCAATGCTGAAAGTATAAGGTCCCAATACTTTGATTTTAATTGGCTCACAGTTATTCAATTCTGTCATTCCTTGAACTTCCGAAAAGGTAACATAATCGCCTTCTTCCATACCATGTCTTGTATCATCTATACAAGTGACAACACTTTCAACATCATTAGATATATCAGCTATCATTGCAGACACTGGGGATTCTCCTGTTACATCAACCACAGTAAAAGAACTTCCAAAATCACAAAAAATTTGAGAGAATAAGCCTTTAGTGTCAGCTATTATTAAGGCAATATTATTTTCATGTGTTATTTCGCTGACACGTAGTTGTTCAGCACGAGTACTAACTGTTAAAACCACCACACTAAATTTTTTGATGAAATTTTCATTGAGAGACCCTGTATAAGATCTTGTTGGGACGTAAGTATTAAGTTCAGAGAGTTGCTTACAGCAAGCTTCTGCACGGTTTTTGCCAATATCGGCTTCGGTTAAATAAAACTGGGATGACAAATCTTGAATCGTGCAAATAGCCTCATCATGAAGAGTCACTGATTTGACACCACCAAGGATCACATTTTTAGCAACTTCCACTCCCAAACCACCTAATCCTGATATTAGAACATCACTATTTGCCATACGACGCATAGCATCATGTCCCAAAACATAAAGTTGTCTTGAATAAAGTCCCTCGTCGATATCAGCAGTGTTTGATGATCCAGAAGCTTCATTGTTCGCCATTTCGGGGGTAGCAATATTTGAGTCAAGCTTCCGCTTCTTGGTTGGAGGATCGATGGAACTCTCTAGTATTCCAGCACTAGACATCGGACACGAAGACACAGTATTATGAGTCTGCTTTTATGGATTATCGCTTAAAATAATCATATAATCACTTTTTTAACCGGCACAACATATAAAACGTAGGCTAAAAATGAACAGACAGAATGATGGACAATTGGACAAACGACAAAGGAAGATTTATCACGCAGTCTCTCAAGCATGCGCAGTATGTCACAAATTTAATTACTACCAGAGTTACCACCAACGCAGCATTTTAAAATGAGTTGTTTATAAATTTATATATTGTAATTATAACTAAATGACATCATAACATAATTTCTTGAAATATTCACAATAATTTAGACAAGGTTAACTTAACAGTTCGAAAAGTAGCTCTATGAGATCTATTTCTCATTCCATGGTGTGACATTTGATTCTGTTGTCAGTACTGTGTACTGTAGGGATCACGACAAATAGAATTCTATTCTAGTGACGTCACCAAAAGAAAGATTAATCATTTTTTCTATCTTTTAAGACTGGTATAATGGAGTCGATTTTAAGGAGGTGGAAGGAGACCCTTCAGATTCTGTGTCATGATACCAATTAATTACTCTCGAACGATGTGGAACGTTTTTGCTAAATAACGTGGCCACTAAAATAGAATTCTATTTGTTGTGATCCCACCACTGGAATATTATAGAATTCTACCTTCTACTATCCACTCGTCTATTGTAGACGATTTCTTCATCTTCATTGAAACTTCAAAATATTTTTCAGTAAGAGGTCAGGAAAAAATAAGACAGAGCGAGACTGTTGACTGCTGTCGACTGGATTGACTGGAAATACTGGAATAATAGGGAGTAGTAATTTGAAAAGCTTTAAGGTACATTTACATTCAATTACGCGCGTGCCTAAGTTTGAAATTTGCTCGCTTGACATATGACGTCTCCATGTATTTACATAGAAAATTTCAAGCTTAAGCAAAAGTAAAATTTTCAATGTAAATGGATACATGGAGACGTCATATGTCAAGCGAGCAAATTTCAAACTTAAGCTCACACCACTATAGGGAAAAATCACGTTACCAGATTAGTTACTAAAGGGTGTGTTCCGAAATAGTAGTCAACAGTCGTGTTCCAAATCTATTAAATATGCCTCGACTGATAAAGAAATCAACCACCCACAGTCATGTCAATTTCTCGTCTGTTCAGTAGATTTTGGACGTTTATTGTGGATATTGGATAATAGTATATTATTAAACGAGCAATTTATGATAGCCATAATTCACCCAAGTGAATTATGGCCATAAATTGCGAGTAGAATACTATACTTTGCCCACGACACTCAATTTATTTATTGATAAATAAAAGTCAGTAACGATTTGGCATATTACTAACCTCAAAATGTTTTGGCAGCTACATCAAATAATTTGACATATATATAGAGATGGGCGATGCTGTAGAAAGTATCAATACAACGTACCGTTATAAATATATTGTTTTAAAATACCTAATATTAGAAAATATCGTTATGAAAAGTATCAATACTAAAAATTACAATATTTTATCGATACGATATATGTCAGAAACAAATTTCCTGAACAAAATACACAGATTTAATAGTTTATTTTATATTGTACCAGAACCCCCATCTCTATAGTTCATAATACACTACAGTGTATTATGAACCATAATTCACGACAGTTGATATGGGTACCATATACCTTCTGTTAGGAGGTAAAATATTGACTTATTATTAGGTATAATAGTCGTGGACAAATGTATTTGATTTTTGACCGATGGATTATATTTTCTGCTGGCAGGGGTCATCTTCCAGCTATGGAGGACAATTTTCCATCTTCAAGGGTAGAGGTTCCTCAATTACTCAACTTTTTAAAAGAAGTTGGGTCCTAATTTTTCCAAATGCTCTTCTCTTTAAGTGTTGGTTATTTTGTTTCAAATGACATAGGTATAAGTATGACGATCATTCATTATTTCAAATATCGTGAAACCCTCTCGTATACGAGCTGGTTATTATTTCAAAGGATATGGTTGAGCTATGTCGTTCCCCATTTTTATGAATATTGTCCTGCCTTTCTTTTACAAGTTCATTCTTCGTTTAACAAACATTGGTAATAATTTCTATTTGACCTGTTAAATACGCTTCCATGTACCAGCTTGCTTGCTATTGACTTACTTCACGGAAGCACCTATTACCACACTGTGGTAAAGAACTTGCTCCCTAGGTTGTCGATAAGCCTTCCTCATTATTATAAATATTATCCTCCCTTTCTTCAACTAGCTGGATATTTTTTCAAAAGAGATAGGTAAGCTATGTCGTTCCCCATTTTTTCAAATATTGTCCTGCCTTCCTTTCATAAGTTCATTCTTTCTTCAACAAACATTGGTGATCTTTTCTATTCCGTACGCTTACATGCACAAGTACCAATTTATTACCACACTGTGGCAAAGTACTTGCTCCTAGGTTGTCGGTAAGTCTCGCTTACGAAACGGGCAGTCAGGGCAGTCATCCCGATGGGGTGAGTGCGCCTAAGTGTTTTCCTTTTTTGAAGGGTATGGGTTCAAAGACATAGGTAAACTATGCCCTTCTTCATTAATTTGATTATTATCCTCCTCTTCTTCAAAAGGTGGCTATTTTTTCAAAAGACATAGGTAAGCTATGTCGCTCCTCATTTTTCCAAATATTGTCCTCCCTTTCGTCAATAAGTTGGTTCTCTCTTCAATAGACATTGGTAAGCTTTTTATTTTACCTGTTAAGTACGCCACATGTAGGTATACAAACTTTGTTACATACGATTGACTATTTCCTGCACGGATGCACGTATTACCACACTGTGGGAAAGTGCTCGTTCTTAGGTTGTCGGTAAGCCTCGCTTGCAAAACGAGCAGTCATCCCGATGGGGCGAGTGCGCTTAAGTGTTTTTCGTTTGTCGAATGGGTATGGGCTGACAAGTTGGGGAAATAGTTGCCCAGTATGGGCTATCAAAATATCGTGGATGCCAAAGTGGTTGCATGCAAAATGGTCATACTTGGCAGATATGAACTAACAATTTTTTTCAGCGCTTCCTTTTCAGCACACTAACTCTCCCACAGGTTTTATAGATTTCATCGAATTCTCAATGATTGTCTTGATTTTATTCGATTTTTAGTCCCAGGAATTTTTTAGGGATAGTTTCATTGAGAACATATCGATATATTCAAACTTGCTAGTGTGCTTATCACCAAATCATAGACGTGCTTACAGGGGAGAAATGGCCCACCCTAACGGGCCTTCCCAATTCCTCAAAATATCAATCTATTCTACACCTTCAATAAATATAAAAAGAGATGGATTCGGTCCCGTTTGACCTGTCAGAGTATAATCGTTATATAACATACTGTCAAAACGCATGACAGAAGGTTGTCTCTGACAGAAGAGCAATTTGTACAATATAACGCGTGAAAAGTTTAGATTCAAGTGTACTTAATATAAGTACGCCTCCCAAAAACAACAAGGCCACAGTATGAGATGCTGTTGGAATTTTCAGAAAATCATCCTATTGTGATAAGAGGGAAGAACAAACCATGCGGGGTTTAAATAATTAATAATTTGGTTGAAAAAATGAAAAATCACCACGAAAAACTGATTAGATTCTTGACATTTGTTACACTTAACGATATCGTTAAGACATAACAAGCTGTCAAAATGGTCAAGTTATTTAACAACAAACTTTTCAAAAATAACGATAATAAAATAACGATTCTCGTTAACATAACGATGCGCATGATGATACAGAATCGGTATTTTTACTCATATCGTTATATAACATAAATTCACACTTAACGATAGTCGTTAAATAACATAAAGTGATACGGAATAGGGCCGAATATTTAAATTTGTTTTGTTTTACCTATGATATATGTACATATAACAGAAATGAGAGAAAATTCAGTGTACCTAATAGCTGAGATTTATGAAGAGAGTTAGGTTATAGGTTACAATTATTTAAAATTGGCGGGCTTATGCAGTAGTGCTCACAGTGCCTCTCATATCAGTAATGAGCATTTCAAGCGAGATTGATGACGTCATTTATGACGTCACTGATGCTTCTCACAGTGCTGAAACCTTTGAATATAAAACAGACGCTGAAACTGATCGTTGTAAGCACTATTCGGACCGGTACTCAAGGTGCTGACAATGCTCTAAGCGCAATTCGGAACGCAACATGACTGTGATTTGCTTATATCAGTGAAAAATGACAGTTCGTGAAATATCGCTCATCATAGAATATGGTAAGCTGGGATACACTGGGATCTACTTGGTTGTCAAGGCTCCGTCATATCGAGTATTGAGGTCATTTTTCAATTATTCCACCTATTATCCCAGTTTTGCTTAACCCTGATCTGTTCAATAATTCCATATTCCATTTCCTGATAGGATTCTGCTTCTACAGTTTGTGAAACTTGGAAAGGAAACTTATAGGTATAATACGGTGACGGGACCAGTTTCCTGGGGACTATTCCTTTGAATATGTAGGTAGGTACTTATTTGAAATTTTTTTTTTCTAACATAAAACCAATACCTTTTAGTCTGCGGATCCTACAATATTTCACAAATCGAAGGTATTTCAGAGAAATCGAGATATTGATTTCAAATATATATTTAAGAAATGAATTTCTACATCTTTGTAATAATACATTTGTACAATGTTAATGTGTTTTGCTTATTCCAAACATGCTCTCAATTGAGTTCTTCATCGTTCAGAGATATCATGCTTCCAAATACTTCAGAATTTTTTTTATTCTTGCTATCTTGTTTCGCAACAGAAAATCTTCTCTTTCCACCATTTCTTTGGATTTCTCCATTATTCAGTTCACCGGAAGATCTAAAAACGAATTCAAATATTAATGTCACAATTAAATGGAAATGGAAACATTAAAATTTATGTTTGGTTGCCTACACTGGCCTACACCGCAGGTAACTGTCAATATAAATATAATGTATAAGATGAGCGTTGGGTTGCCTAAATAAAATCGGTGATAAATGTGAATCATGCATTTATAAATAGGGGTCATTAATGTATGATTTTGTCATATTTTGAAAACGTTACTAGAATACACGATTGACGGTAAAAAATGAAGCTTGGGCTACGGTATTGACAGTATAATTAGCGTGACAATGGCTGATTACATGATAAAAAACTAAAAATGAAACATATTGAACTTACGTTTTATCTTCAGTAGGAAGTGACGTTTGTAGCGGACGAGCTCTAGTTCCGTTTGAGCTATTCTCTTCTACAGAATTATGTTTACGGTGACTTTTATTCTGGTTACTGTGGAAAAAAAAAACGAAACATCAATTTCCAAATATATATTCAAATAGTTTTTGGAATACAACCTATTTCCTATTTGGCGTTTGTCCAATTCCTTCCTAATAGATTCTGGAATGTTCTGAAAAAGATAAATGAATCATGAATGCAGTTTTGCATTTAATTCAGTATGCCTAAATGTCCTTTCTCCGCTAAACCGTTATTAGACATTTAAATTAAAAAGAGTACAGCGGACAGATCGAGATTACAGATAACTTCGAGCTGTGTGAAGTCGTTATAGACAGAGGAAGTATTCGTAGAAAATTGAGGCAAACTGTTTATACGAGTCTAAATGTCACACTTATTTGAAGTAATTCGTGAAGAACATTTGAAATGAACATAAAATGGACGTCAATTTGATGAACATTTCGGTATATCCAATAAGTATCCATGTTTGTACGTTCAATGGACGTACATCAAACGCCAATGAATGATTAGAGTTTAAATTGACTTATTGGACAAACAATTCATTACATCTAATAAGTATGCATGTTTGTACGCACAATGGTCGTACATATAGGGTATAGTCTAGCCTCTAACTTTCTATCTCTCTCTTAAATGCTGATAGGTTCCGAGCTGGCTTATTAATTCTATCTGTAGGATCTCTATGGTGAAAAGTAATCTAAAAATCCTCATTTTTTTCCAATAAGGTGGAATGTAGTTGAAGTGAATTATTACCGAATACTTCTCAGGTTCCGAGTTCGTCCAGATGTTCGTCATACCACTGTCGCTATTCAAAGCTTCTGCGGAATAAGCTGGTCTAGCTGGAATCAGGGGAGAGCTGCAACATATTCTAAAATAAATACGATTCATGGAATTAGTCATTGCGGGTTTCAAAGTGCCGAAAACAAACCAAAAGTATTGTTCAAAGCTAAACATAGTACGATAGCGACAGTAGATAAAGCGATTCACCATATATTCTAGTTGGTTCACATTAGTTATCTTCCGATTCTGTTGAGCAAATACATAACTTATCATTGAAGGTTATGACATGACACAAGGGGAAGATATTTATAAGCCTCGCACCTTATTCTGCTCGGTCAATAATAATAGTGTATTATATAGGTACTATTGTTTTTCAAATGCAATTATTGTGCTGATGGTTTACCGATTCTCGAGCACGCAACGTATAACAGTCCCTGTGCAAAACATAGCAGCTTAACGTCCATTCCATAAACTTCTACTAATTTATTAATACTAATTGGTATGCGAGGCGTACTGGAGACGTTTGAATTCAAGTAAAATATGTGACAACATCGAGTTATTTGGTGATGACAAATGGTTAGGACACTATAAGGAAGGTTTTGTCTAGCTCAATATGTGCAAAAGATATAGAAGGCTATAGAACCTGAAACTGTGAACTGAGCAAGGTCAGTATCGTGACCTCACTGTTCCAGTTCGCACTAGAAATGGAGAAAATAAAATAGCAAATAAAATAGAAAAGATAGCAGCTAAAACACCCTTTTGGGGGCTGGGGCCGTTTCATGGTATCAGCATATTGGAAAAAATAGTTACTGAATATCAGACCATTGGAAATATCCAGTAGGGCTAAGAAAATCGAGAAATACTTCTGGGAAAATACAATAAGGTCATGTGAAAAGAATGCCTAAGCTACAGTAAGACTGCACTGGAAGTGTAGACTCTGTGGATTGACCGATGAAATGTCCATTTGCGAAATATATAGCAGTACAGAATACCCTGAGGCATTACCTGGAAGTCTGCTGGATACAAGAGGAATACTCACGTAAAATAAAACCTATGGATATTCTAAAATTCTATAATGACTTTGTCTGAGAGTCGGAGGAAGATCTGAGACTTTCATCAGGAATTGAATATAGAAAGGGGGAACATTTGACCTCTTAGGCTTCAGTAAATGTGATCGCATTATATATTACAGACAAACATACATTCCAAACTCATCTAATAAAAATTGATTAACTATCTTACATCACGATTAAAAAATTTCACTAAAAAATTGATAACAAAAATATTGGTCCATACAATATTTTGGTAGAAATCCCGCAAGGCTTTGTCTTCTCTCTTTCTCTCTCCCCTTCTCTTCTTTGATCATAATGTTTCGATATTATTTAGCTAATGAAGAAAAAACTGTCATTTATGTGATTCTTCCTTTATAAATAGTTTATACTTCCAACAGAGACCTATAGAACACCAATATACAGATTCAGTACATATTCATTTTCCATACGTGGAATCTATAAGAGCAACAATAAACTATAAATTGAATTATATATGTCAAAGAGAGAACAGCATACTCCCTCTCCACAAACGCGCACTTCTCTGGACTACTTTCTATCTCTGTTAACCTATATAGCCTTCTGTCTCCCACCCACAGAATGGCTATACGGAAGATAATTATTTGCCGAATAATCTGTATACTGGTTATACTTTTCAATCATTACATAATATTTCATTAGAATCTAGACATGTTTGATGTAGACTCTCTGTTAGTTGGAATAAATTCAATAGTTGTGTTGTGAAATTGTCCACACGTCGAGTGCAAAAAACACGTTTTGCAGGAATTACAAACAATATTTTCCCTACATTCATGCAAAACTGGAAAATTAGAATATAATATTTTAGGAACTCAAACTGTTCTTCTTATTTTGTATCTTTATTTCATCCACCTTGACAGTACTCAATCATAGCTGGTTTTCGCATAGACCATTTAAATTTTAAATAATCTAAAATTTTTGCAATAATTGTAACTCGTTGAGACTAAGTAGTAAGATATATACATATTGTTACGCGAGTGCCCCAGCGAAATTCCCGTATGAGACGACTATGGACTATTGACCGTGTGAGCTCAGCGAAATCGAGAATTTTCGAGACTGCCTACCTCTCGCCTCTCCCACTCCTTCAGAGAGATCTAGTCTATGTAGCCCTTCCGCCAGAACATTCCAGAAACTCGTCACTAGAGCGACGAGAGAACATCGAGAGTATTCCAGAGATCTACCTTTGCCATATAAATATAAGCATCGCCGCAGAGGGCTCAGTTAACAGTCAACAATAATCAGATAGTTGAGACATAGTAACATAGATGGACAACTAGTATTGAAGGAAACCGATCGATAAAGTGTTATTCAGTGACGTTCATATAAATTAGTGTAGTTAGTTAGTTAAGTGATTAATATAAATTAGTAAATTAAGGACCGTACATATAATCTGTAAATATAAATTAATTAGTTGTAAATATAAATTAGAATAAACGTTACAATATATTGTTCCTGTATTAGAGCAGGATCAGACACCTGGATTTTTATTTAATTTAAATGTTTCTGTTTGTCATAGATCATCACAAAACTGACAAGAATGACAGATGAAAAAATTTTTGTTGCACTAGTGCAAAAAAGAACCACTTTTTTATTAAATGTGTTTCACAAAAGTGTTGTTTTTTGCATGAATGTAGAAAAATACTTTTCAAAGAGCATAACAGTTCGCAATGAAGCAACAACTACTTCTTTGGCTATGCGACTGACATGGAAACGGAATTGGGATATCTGTTAGATTTAAATGTGGTTGCATGCATATGCATAGGTACCTACTTACGAAAAGACGAACCCCCAGAGGAGATTCAGATTTAATGTGAATCTTGATCAGGGATCGTCTGGTTTAAGGTTCCTCTCGAAACTTGTCTATTGTTACACACTTACAAAAACATCACAAGAGGGAGGAGCCATCAGGGGATCACAGAATCTTGTGATCAAATTAATAAAAGTTCAGTCGCATGACAATCAGAGCATAATAAAGGAATGCGTTATGAAAGAGTAGGTACCTATATTTTCTGTCCCTGGCGAAGATCATAAGGTGATAATCAGACTGCAGGAGCCCGAGGGCAATATTATCATGACATATGTACATGAGTGACAGTTTCCTTCAAATAAAATGTCATTTTAGTTAAGGATGTCACTGTTACTGCATATTTATCGTTTTCGTTACCGAGATTGATGTATTTGCGCGATATCAATGATTTCTTCAGTCCAGAGTTTCTGGACGGATGATATCTACCTTATACTGAGGGGAGAAAATACGTGATATTGTTCTTTCGAATTGCAAACTAAGGTAGTTTGTTCTATATTACAGATATGCCAAACCCGCTTAACTTTGAAGTGTAATTCAATGTTTTTCGCTGCATATAGCCAGGGAGGTAGTTGTCCTTGATTTTCAAAGACTGCGAAGCGTTATTGTGAAAATACAAAAAAAAATGGTAGAGGTAGGTGTTTAATTCAAAATACGATTGCTGACGTCAGCACAAAAAGGTTTTTCCCACAATATGATAGAGTATTCTTCTGGAAAATACCAATGCAATAAAAATAACCGGCTTCGGAATTATTTCATATTTTTGTTTCACATTAATGTTGTAGGTTCTGGTTGCACTATATACAAGTAATTTTCAAGAAATGTGACTTAATTATTCAAATATGTATAATATCATTCTCTTGATTTTAATAAACTATGTTTGATAGCTGCTCTATTGGAGAAATCGTTAAAAAGCACTTACGAATTTACTTCCTCTACTTTTTTCAATAATCGTTCATTTTCTCTGCACACAACTTCGTGATCTCTTTGTAGCAGATCCCTTGAAGTAAAAAGCTCAGCGTTGTCTTTACGAAGCGCTTCGTTTTCTTGTATGTATAGTTTGACGAGTTCGGCTAGCTGCGGACCTTCCAAGGTAGCCAATTCTTCTAGATTTACATGCGGCGGAGTTTGCAAAATTCTTCGTTCCACTGAAAATCAGCATGTGCAAATCAAAGATAAAGTGAATTATAGTAAATATTTGAAGACTGTATGGCATGCATTTAACCATATATTACATAGAAGCGTGGATATGTTATTGCACTTCTATATATCATCAACTATATATGAGGAATTTAAATGGTGTTAATAACAGCTATGGAAAATGGATACTCTGAATTAGTTCAAGAGCTACATGAAGACGATTTATACCAGCGTCTACAGTTTCGTGAATTTATGATTGCACTGCACGATACTCTAACCTTTTTGCACAATATCTGCTTTCCCGGCAAATGTTCATTTGCACCAAATGTTGGAGTGTACAGTCTAAGTGTTCAACTTAAAATGTGTCACTAGTTACAATTAATAAATGACAAATGGAATAATTTTAAGTTTATTCTTCATATAGCAGGTTAAAAAAGGAAACAAATATTATGCAACTCATAATACAGATCAGTACGTCACTAGTTTAAACGTGAAGTTGTCGATAGTCTGTTCTTGCTGCTCCATGGTTTGGTTTCTTCTTTTTCTTTCTCCTTCATTGAAATGGTTTTTATTTGAAGTATTTTATTGATAGAAGTCATGAAACTCAAGCTCGAACTAATCAAAAGTTTAATGACGAGATGAAAGCACATGTGAATGCAAACAACTCACTGGCACTCTAGCCTAAACTTTTCCTTTTCTATCTCAATATATGTAGTGCAAGCGCCAAGGGTGATGGCGAGCCCGCCCTCATGCGCACAAACATATTTTCAATGTTACCTCCCACTATAGCTCTTGCAAAATATATAAATGCTCTGTACAGAGGCGTATCATTCGTTAGGTCGAATTCTGTTGGCGTTTTGCATTGAAACTGATTATAGGTACGACACTGACCGACAAGGGGCTTATCGCAATCCAATGAATAGTAGGTAATTTAGTTGGGAGAGTCTATACCTGCGCGATCGCTCGCCATCACGTTTGGCGCTTGCATAAACTGCTTTTATGGTTATTCTGTTCTATAACAAAATATGCGACTGACTTCAACTCATACTAGTGACGTCAAAATGTAGAGAGTGGATTTTGAGAAATTTGCAGAAATAGAGTTTTTTAAATGGGGATAAGAAATAAACAACACGACTAAATTCAATAATGCAATAATGTAACGGTGTTTTATTTGAAAAGTTGGTTGAGGTGACTATAGAGGAGAAGGCGCTAGAGCTATAACGTCTACATATGAGTAGAAAAATCTTCTCTTTAACATAATTTTGACGTGTTTGTTTTATTTTTTTGGAATACCCTGTATATTTAGACCAGGGATAATAAGACTTATGTATTAAAATACTTACCTGAAGAATCTACACCTGTATTTGATTCCGAATAAGCGTTTAATGCTGACTTCAGATGTTGATTTTCATTTTGTAACATACTAACTTCTCGTTTTAAATTCAGAATAAGAGCTTCCCTAGGGTCCTGCATCCAAAATATTTTACATAAATATGGGTATCTAACAATAAATATCATTTGTTAAAATATTTATTCAAGGTTATTCTATATTTTCATGTGTTTAGAGAGATCCTATTATTTACGTCACTTATGGGGCAATTGAGTGGAGTACTAGAGCTTATTGACGATGAGAGAAAAGAAGACTAAAATTCAAAGGTGGAGGCTGTATGCATTACAGGGACAATGAGAGCATGACCAACGCCATGGAAGTGATTCTCAACCAACCTGACACCACCACATATGGTGGTGGAAAGTGTTGCAGAGAGAACAAGACATAGATTAAGAATAGAGGGAATCCATTCAATTGATGCTCTAGATATAGCTCATTATCCATTTTTAGGTGGTTCATTGGATACCTATTTAATATTGTTTCAACTGGTTTTAAGAAAATTATTGAGTTATACAGCAAGACAACATAACCTGACAGAATGCTTGGGAAAACCCCCAAGTATCTTTCAAGTGGAAGTTTACGACCTATAGGAAAGTGTGACCAGTTCAATATTGACGGTGGATATAAAAGGCAAAGTTGTATAGTGAAGCAACCATCAGAGTTTTTGTATAATCAGTTCAAAAATGGTATAGGAATGTCTAGTGAAACTCAATGAATAAGGTAGAAAACCTTATTGTGGATTCCAGGATACACTGGAATAAAGTGGAATGAAATAGTAGATGAAACTAGCAGAAAGGGAGACTGAAACACCGTCTTGCGGCATCAGCTCCGATGCAATGCTGTAAGAAATAGACAAAGCAGTTAGATTCAGAATAAAACTGCACTTAGAGTTTTAACAGGGATTCTAACGAGATATTGTTGTCTGAATGGGCTCAAAATAGTTGAAGAAGACTGTTGATTTGTGGTATTGAAAAAAAAACCTTTATCCACATATGACGGGGAAGGGATGGATCCTTTAAAAAAAGTGAAGGGGCAAAACAGATCTTTCAGGTCTCCTCAATATACATACATATTACATACATAACTGATTAAAGCTTATTTATGATGTACCTAATATTGCATATTTATTTTTGGTATTTCTTTACATAAAACAGTCAAATTTTTGGAATAATATGACTCTATTCAAATTGGGAATGAATGTCACATTTAAAATGGATAAGGTAATGAACAATAAATATAAATGCTTAGATGTTTCAGGAAACATTTAAATCAAAACTCAACCTGTATATTAGAATTGCTAATTAATCGTAAAATATATAAAATCATGAGTTAGCAAGTGGATTATTTATAACTTGAAGATGAAAAATACATACCATGACCACAATAGGTTTGGTTCGGATTTTTTTCGCTCTGGCTGCGTATCGAAGTGTATTAAGTGTTTCATGGATACTCGATTTTACCGGTGAAATACAAGCTATCTAAAATGGACATTATTCATTAAATATTAAAATCACTGTGGTATACAATTAAAGGAACGAACCATTAAAGTGACACCATTTCCAGCTAACGAATCTGCCAATAATTTTGTTAGTTTTGAGTCTCGATATGGAATGTGGCTCTTGATTCTTTTTGGATCGCCTAATGATGATATACAATAACCTAAAATCAATAAAGTTGGGTTAGGTTACTAGTAAGGGGTGAGGAGACATGGCCGATATCTGTTATAAATGTTCCACTGGCGTACGGTATTTTATAAAAGTATCAGAAACTAAGTTGAAGTAAGGGGGCACAATAGATCTTTTATTAGTGAATGTTACCCCAAAAATACATATATACAAGAGGGCGCATTAGATCTCTTAGGTCTCAGTGAATGTCACGTCAATATACATACATACCTAATACCATAAGGCTTTTATTGATATTATTCGCTTCTTCCAGGGTTTTTCCCTCGCTCTGCGTCTTTTTTGTCATTTCACTACCAGCTAGATCAACAAAATTGATTTTTCCAGTACGTGAAATAAAAACTCCGTTTTCGGCAGGCTGTTCAGATGTTATGTTAACGCTTAAAATTGTATGGCTCCGACTAAAAAATATATTTAAATAATTTGAAAGCTTATATTCTGTTGATTAAGTATAATTTAACACCTGTTGAGTGTTGAGGAGTAGTTGTTTCTGATTCAGAGGACTATAATTCTTAGGTAAACATAAAAAATATTTACCTGGAATATTCGTTCATGTTATGTTTACCAACTGATCTGTTTCTCATACCCTCTTCTAGCACAGCTAATAAATCGTCAAATTCTTCACAATCTACTGAAAATAAATTTTCCACGAAAAATCCTCTAGCTTTTTTACTCCACCTGACGGCTAAAGATTTTCTAGGACCACCTGGATTTAGTAAATCTATTACCTGAAAATTGAGTGAAAAATTTAAAGAAGTAGACATAAAAGTAATCTATACATATATAAAATGCTTTGTCCTTAATAACTGACAGACTGATTGACTGACAAAGCGTGCGTGGTCTCTGTGTGACGGAGTCATCCGATAAGAAAGGATTTTTCGAAATTCTATAATTAAGAGGGTGAAAATTGGGGCAGAGTTTATATGAGAGAGCGATCCAATAAACTTCAAATTTTGCATAATAGCAATAGTAAGTAATAGCATAATAGAATTGATTGAAGATGTTCTTTGTATTTTATTGTAAGCCATCTCCTAAAGTGGTTGAAAACGTGTATAGGAAATTATTTGTTATTTATCAATACTCCTCAATTCATTTGACTTAAATTATATTTTATTTTGATACTCACTGGAAAAAGTAAAGATTAGGTATAACAGAAATCTCTCTATTAGGGTTGTACGATATACAGGGCTGGGATAAAGTGTGGAACCAAGTAAATATCTTTCAAACGAGAACCTAACCTACTTTTTTTTGTTGATAATATACTTCCGGTTCAACAAGAAATGCCATCACCTTCCTTAATTTAACTGGGACACCCTACAGATTTTGAAAGAGATTGTTATTTTGAATTCATAGGTACATACTGAGTTTAGTGTAAAAATGTTAAGTAAAAACGAGGAATATAGCACTTCAATCAACCTTTGAGTTTTTTACATTCTGAGAGAAATCCTATATTACGTTCAACAATAACTGAAACATTATAACGTTTTACTACAACTGGGATGGTAAGAAATTTGCTATAACCTAGAAGACCGCGGACTGCAACGAACGAAACTGTGAAACAAAATATTGCAATCGATTTAGAAGAATCAGCTCAAACTGCCACCACATATTTGGCACTTAACCATGGTATCAGTCGACGATATAGGAAATATATTATTAAAAAGTGAAAAGTATCATCCGTAGTGGGTACAGTTGGCTCGAGAATTGTCAGAAGATGATTTTGATTGGAATTTTGCGAACGGCTGATGGACATATATTGTCGACGAAAATTTTGCTACTAACATAGTTTTTTCCGGTGATACAATTTTTTTAAATGGAACAGTTAATCACCATAACTCAAGGTCATTACCACAAAACATTTGGTTTCAACAAGATAGCAGCACCTCCTCACTATGATAGGGATTTTCTGGATGCGAATTTTCCAAATCGTAGAGGATTCATAGAGTGGCCTGCTAGTTCTCCGGATCTGAGCCCGTTAGATTAAGATTTTTTTCTCAGGGGTTATCTAAAATCATGTCTTTATGTTAGACGGCCAACAAACTTACAGGAATCGAGACAAATAATTATTGATGAATGTGAACTAATACGTGGAGAAGTATTGGAGACACTCTTTCAAAATCTATGAAAATATATAGGGTGTTCCATTTAGATTGAAGAAATTGATGGCAGTATATTATTAACAAAAAAATGTACATCAGATGTATTTTGTTCCATTGCACTTACATGCAAATTTTCATTAATATCGTTCTTTTCGTTTAAAAGATATTTACTCGGTTCCATACTTTATCCCTTTATTGTGAATGAGGCAAATACGTTTCCAAAACTAGTGATTTTAGCAAGCAATTTCTATCGTTCGCTTTATAGTTTCAAGTATTTCGCTTAAATTACATATTGCATTTGAAAAAAAAGGGTATAGAAGGATGGTTTATATAAGATACATGGCGTTCTTTAAATGGATGCAATTTTTTTTCAAATATAGGTAATCAATATCAGAATATTATTATAAAGGAACCAACACTCACAATCATTCTTATTGAATACAAACAGCTGATAATAACTGATTCATTTTAATATAAAATGCTCTTACCTTTTCATTATATATTTCTAAAAAACTAGCCTTAAGTACAAATTGGATATCAGGTTGCTCCTGAATTAATTGAAAAAGGTACATAAAAGAACGGAATATAAGCCCATGTTGATCACTATAAGGAGCTGGTTTTAGTCCAAACTGAAATTGAAATAATATCATCAACCAAAGTAGGTATTTTATTTTCACGGAAAACAAAAAAGAGTTAAACTCAATTAATTCTACCCAATAATATATTATTCGTGGATAAATACGAAAAAATATGAATGTATGAAACTTGATTTACAGTTTCCTGCAAAAAACAAATCGTAAAGCGCCTTATCAATAGATGTCAAAGGTAATAATACTATAACGGGCTTTACTAAATGGACTTTTGCTTTGCAGGCAACTATAAATGAAGTGAATAACTTTACTAATCTTTAACTCTTTTGGGAATATTTATGCCAACCACGGCCAAATTCATGGCTAAAGTAGTACAAACATTGCTTATTCCTTTTACCTATACAAAAGCTAGAACTGCACTGTCGGGTTATGTAATGAAATAATTTTATACTGTTTAGAAATTCAATCGGTAATCTAAATTTAACTACAAAAATCATTATCTTCAAGGCTAGTGCATAAATAGTACCGCAATGGGTTAAATAGGAAATAATATATTGCCATGAACCACTCTAAACTTATTGGGTAGATCAAATCTAACTACTAATCTACCTCCACATTAAAATTCGTGTTTTCAATACTCACTAGACCTGGAGGACCTGTAAGGGTATGAGTTTTTCCACTTCCAGTTTGACCATAACAAAAACATGTACACCTAAAACCTTCTACTGCCATTTCAATGAGTCTCTTCATTCCGGAATATTGCAAAATGTCCTCTTGAGTAGCTGCTGGTTCGAAAACTACGTTGTAGGAAAATAATTTTGGTTTCTGACCGCCGCTCGGACCACCAGGTATACCATCGACCTAGAAGTAATAACTGGAGTTAGGTTAGCTTAGAAGCTATGACTGGAGTTGAAGAAGGTCTGTTGACTCTATAGATGTGGTCATTTTTTCAACGACCATATCGAAGGGGTATTCCACATATTGGTTTGATCTTCTCATTATTTTCCTCTCTCACCTTTGTATAAATCCGTTAACGTTAATGTGTCGACGTAATTTAGAGTTCATTTGATAGTGTCTCGTTATAGCAATACCTTGCATTGGGACGACACCTTTTTTTGTAGCTCGTACACCTACACATTACTGTGTGATATTTATGATTCGGTAAGTGAATCAAAACCTTTAAAATAATGAAATTACCTGTATTGTACCTACTTACCAATATTTGTCCACTACCTGGAAATTGAACCACTGATTCTTCACCATTTTTTAAATCTTTTGGTCCCAAAGGTCTCACTCTAAAAAATACTTGTCGGTAAACAAATAAATGATGAATAGCGGAAAATTTTCGCCTAATTGCATTTGGTTGATAAAGATTTGGTTGAGTTGGTAAGAGTTCAGGTTTTGTTCAATGCTGTTGTAAATTGAAATATATGTATAATGGAAAAGATCGCAGAATAGAAGTGAAAATAGAACGTCTGGTTGTCTTTATCTCTGAATTATTCAAGCGGATGAATTTTGTAATGACTAATATCTATGCTTTTCTCGTTTCAAAGCAATTGTTTAAAGATTATAAGAATTTGAAAATTTGCTGGTAATTCTAAAAGATATTGAAAAGGATATGTGATATCAAAAGACATACACAGGTAGATATCAGCATTTCGTATGATTTATATTGATTCAATTGGAAACTTTAAACCTCACTTCTTATTAAAACCAAGCGTTACTCATATTCACAGATGGGTAAATACCGGTTATAAATTTCTTCAGATTTATTAAGTCACAAACGGCTTACTATTGTCGTCAGGAACTTCAAATATTTCAAACTAAAATCGCTTAAATGAATATTTTTGAACTATTTACAAAAAATACTACTTCAATTAATCAAAAGTGGAAAAAGTATGAATCTAGATAAAAGCTAGAATAATCAAATATAAAAAATATTGTTTCCATTTACCTTACAACTACGTTTATATTATCTTCTATATCACTGTATTTGGTGATTATTCTTTGGAAATTATTATCTTCATCCTGTTTTTCTATATTGCCATTTCTGTAAAAACAATGTTTTTGTTGTATATGTGTATATTGCGAAAGAGAATTACTTGATCATAACATTTTAACAGCCGGAGCTATAAAAATCATCACTTGAAAGAGGGAAAAAGTCCACAGCAGAAAGCGTTGCCAAAATATGAGGTGATTCAGTTTCCTTTCCTCTTCAATATTCTCAATTGCCAAGATGTATTAGTTTAAGTCATGATAGGAGAAGGTCGCCTATGCTGGCATACTTAACTTTAATGCCATCTAATTTACTTATTTGCATCGAAACATTCTCTCTTTTGACTTTTGACTTTTGACTTTTGACATTCTGTATACAAAGCTTCTGATGATAGTCATTCAAATTTTGATAACACAGCAACGATATAAAAAATCATTAATCTATGCCATCATTAGAGCATGCCAGAACCATATACCATAATATACTCGATTCAAAAGTAGTTTTATTTGAAGAAAAAGTAACAAAAAAAGAGAAATTTTCATGAGCAGCAACATGAACATAGAAACGACAAAGTAGCAAAATAAATATTTTCGAAATTCAACGTAACAGATTACTATGATAGCATACCACCCATACACTGTCGCCTATGAAAGGAAGATGACCGCGCAGTATGCCATCATGGAAAAAAGTCGGATTTTGAATAATAACATAAAATACTTTGTCCGCAAGAATATAATCTCAAAGCAAGTGAATACGTAGAGGCACATAAAACGCCAAAAAACCCCACTGCAGGATCTATTCGTGTAGATAACATGTGACTAGTGCAATATGATATTGATTAGTCTATAATATTACTACACTACCTATCAATTTAATTTTTCTTCCACAAAAACAGAAATACCCCTCCACAGGCACCGCCTCTACACATAGACGTAGTGTAATTAATATATATCTGCAGCACCACAGACTAGAGCATTAGAACGGATACATATTCACAGATTCATATTTACAGTCGGTATGCCATCATGTGAAGGAGAAAGTCGCCTATGACGGCACGGTGGGGCCCTCTCCTAGACTGGTATACTTCTAGATGTAAATCAGTTAGACCAATCAACCATGCATATTTCCTGCTCTTAAAAGAGTAATAGATGGCCTTACCGGGGAGGTCGCCTTCTGTATTCCCAGCCTTATTGAAAAGATCACCCAATCCCCCAATAACAATAAGTCTATATTTTTTTATATCAAAGGAGCATTTATCGATGCACCAACTTAATTGCTTTGATTATAAAGGTCATAAAACCGACTGTTGCTGAGTGGATAAATGCGATGCTCACAATTGGAGCAGCCACTAAGTTTGTTTAGAATGAGGTCAAGTCAGGAAGGATATCGTATAGTATGCTCCAAAAGACGTTGGATTTTCATAGTTGATTCCAAAAAGCATCCTCCACTGGGGAATTGAGATTAAAGAAACTTCCGCCACTTTATTAATATAGGGATCACCCTAGATAAAAATTAACACGGAAACCCCCCTTTGAAAAAGTTATCAGCAAGGCCTCACTATCCTTTTGGATATGTAAGATATGTGGAAAATCTTGGGGCTTAGGACCCAAACAAATCCATCCATTAATGATTACATGATCAATAGCTAAACAGCGAGCTGCTGAAACAAATCTATATGTATACAGAACCTGTCTAGGTTCCATTAGCACCACAACGTCATACCATACAATAAATCTATCTTCCCATATACAATTGCGCTTGTTTCCAAATGCACAAAGCAGTTTAATGCAGATGTATTTATTATTTCGGCACCACCAGTCGAAGGCTTCGAATCCTTGGCAACTTCAGGCTTTTTGTACTCTTGAGTGCACCGGTTATGTGAAGAGCAGTTGTCCCTAGGATCAACAATCGTTTTACTAGGTCATTTTTGGAGAAATCCCATCTTAGTCGCTCTTATCCTGGAAATTTATATTTATATCCAATGCGTCACAATTGAAAATATTGTGCGAGATAGTTTCCTCCTCTTTTATGAACAACCAACAGATATGTTCATTCCTATATGCCAATTATATGCATGGGCTTCCTCAGGGAACAGTGAACAGTGAGTGATCCCGTCACATTCCTCATTTGGTCTCTGAAGAGGCTCAATATTTCATTGTTCAGTTATGGTTTTTAGACAAAAAGTTTGCTGTGGTTTTACCTTTTCACTGTGCTTCCACCAAGATGTACAACCAAGTGCTGCAGTTGCTTATACTCCAAATGCTGGTTGGCAACCAGTATACTAAGTAATATCACATTATTCTGAGAATAACCTCTAGAATACCTCCAAGACCTCCTTATACCGTCATAATTCTGTTCTGCTACGAGCAGATGAATGTGTATGTTGATCATTTTTTTCAAATTGCTACTACCATGGCATACATATTATACTTTCCTATTGTTGGTTAGCGGTTGAAAACTCTTCACTTCCATTTGAACATAGTAATACACGGAAATTTGGAAACATGTTTTCGGAAGACTGGAAATTTTATTGATTTATTATCAATTTCAGTTGAATTCAGTGGTATAAACTCGTTCTATGAAATAAACGTCGACAATAGGTTGAATAAAGTGGAATTTTGAGATTTATTTACCAAGGAAAGCTAATGGTTGTGAACAACAATTCCGTTCCTTTGTGTTTTTAAATTAAAAATTAAGGTTTTTATTATCAAACAATATAAAAGCGTTTGATTACATGACCTGCCCTTGAGTGTTGAAAAGAAAATTATCGGTTCAACTCCTAGAAATCGGACATTGATTGATTGAATATTCACAAGGATAAGTGAGCTACTTAATACGATTATTGTCCATTTTTAAATTACATTTACCGCAAACGGATGGTATTACTAATCAACTAACCTTGAATGTCCCTTTTCAAACGAATGATGATTATAAATAGAAAATCATTAAATTGAACTGTCCAAGTCCAAGGACTAAGGGCCTGAGGTGCGTTCAGATGCTAGCGGTTAATCTTGTCCAACCATTCAGCCCAATCGACACATCGGTAGAAATTGACCCGCATACGCTTTGCAATTTGAAATAAAAGGATTGAGAAGTTTGGGTTATGTTTATGAATTCACTAATAATATAATAATTGAATTGTATCTAGATAGGTGAGAATAATATTGGCCACAGTACTCGCAAGTGTTGAAAAATTATCACAAATGTTTATTTCTGGGAAAGTACGATTAACGACACACTTGACATCTTAAAATATTACTACAAGTCGTTCAGATGAATCTCATGTCAACGACTACAAGTAAGAATAATCCTACGATGCGTTTTTTCTTTACCAGACAAAGCATCTGAACGCACCTCTCTTCAGACTAACCACTTTTGTAGTTCGTGTGAATATGCTAATAGTTGTTGTAGAGTCTCCTATCCAGCAAACACCTGGATGTTTCCAAAGATTTAGGATTGCTATGCACTAGTCCATGGAATATGAATTCTTTTTGCTACACTAATTTGAGTTTTTCGAGGTACACATTTAGGCGACAGTATACTGTTCAGACACCTATCAAAACTCTCCGTCCTACTCTGACTTAGACATTCAGCTGTTCCCTTTTGGTTGTAGTTTCTTATGTATGAGTATACTTCATTGCTTTACCCCAACTAGATCTTTCCAACGATCAGATATCCTATTTTTTTGACGTTGACTTTTTTTTCCCCAAATTTAATTGATGCTAATACTGCAAAAGACTACCTTCCATCCACAAGATAATTGTTTTAGCCCCTTCTTTCAACTGCAATTTTATTTCCTTCTATTCCAGTGTGTCCTGAAATCCACAGTGGTGACAAAATTTGTTGAGCTATTGTTGATGATTGCTTTCATGTTTACCGAATATTCAATTTGTCGGATTTTGATTTTATATAGTAAATTACTTTTGAATTTCCTCCCAAAACGATCATATGGTTCTATAGAGTGATAATGCTGCCTATGCTCATATGTGCGGCTCTGGTCTGGTGGCCGAGGGTAACCTTAGTCACGTCTAGGATACGTGCGAAGAAGTGCAGGCATGTCAAGAAGCACCGGCTCCTGGAAGATATTCCAGTTCTGGCTTAGACAGGCCCTAAGTGCTACTTCACAACCCCACACAGGGATGATCCGGGATAGAGAAACCTGGGAAAAAGGGAGGAATACACAGCCTAATGGGTCCGTCTGGTACACAGATGGCTCATGCTCCGGTGATAGAGCAGGGGCTGGAACTTACTCCAGGAGCCCAAGGACACAAATTTGTGTACCATTGGGGGATGGTGTATCCGCATATCAAGACGAGATATACGCTATCTTGGAAGGTTATGTGGATCGACGCATAACCATATACACCGACAGTCAGGCATCAATTAAAGCCCTGAGTGGGTATACCATCAACTCAGGACTTGCTGACTAGAACGACTTGCTAATCATGCAAGTCGGAACACAGTGTAGCTAGAATGGATTCCAACCGGAACGCAGTGCAGCTAGAATTGATTCCAACCGGAACGCAGTGCTGGTTTTGAAGGCAACGAGATGGCGGATGCACTGGCTGCGGAAGGGGCGGCAGCACCTTCCTGCGGCCCGGGCCCGACCCTGTGCCTAACAAAACAAAAAATACGCAAGTTGATGAAGGAGTGGCTAAGGAATCAGCACCTCGCTCATTGGAATGCTCTGTAGGGTCCTAGAGAATCCAAATTTCTACTGAAGGGATGGACTGATGGACCCGCTAGAGCAGCTATTGAACTACCAAGGAGTAGGCTGAGGAAGATAGCAGGAATCCTAACAGGACACTGCTGTTTTAGGAAACACCTCTACAACATAGGAGTAGAGGAAAGTTCCCTATGTAGGGGTTGCGGCATGACTGACGGAACGTCAGTCCATGTTCTCTTGGTGTCCACAATGGGCTGTACTACGCAGGCAAATCTTCGGAGTCCCTGTTATGGCCCCTAAACACACAAGCAGGCATCCACTGAAAAAGGTTGTGTCCTTTATTGAAGGGCTCGGCTTCATGGATGTCTAGGTAGCAGGAGTGGCACAATAGGCTCGCCAGTGGCTTCAGTGCCGGAACCTTGGCTTGAGTTTGTCTAGGTCATAGCTCGCCTGCACATTTAGTAGTAGTAGTAGTAGTAGTAGTACTTTTGAATTTGGCTGAATGTTGGATCACAGTGTACTACATATTATGGTGGTATTTTCAAATCAAGTTCACCGAAAGTTTCCCTAGCAACTGAACGTTCGAGGTCACTACGGTCACGGTCGAGGTCACACATGTCACCTCTTTTCCAATTTAGAAGAAAATAAATGTCCAATACTGTTTTTCCATTAATAATACCATCGTTTACCATCACTTTATAACTCTTATCTACTGTTATGTCAAGTAAACCCTCGTTTGATTGAATAGTACAAAAAAACATCAAAATTCCTGGATTACTTGAATTTTTGTGATGATCGACATGAAAATGATAAAGTACAGTTATATCTAATTGTTAGGTCACCACCATAAAAATCGAATTTCTGCCCAAGCGGAGGTTTCAAGGGCAAACATAATCACGGTATTTGTGGCAAACGATTTAACTTTGACTTTGAACGTGAATATTAGGACATTTTACGTCGAGTTGAATAGTTTTTGTTTTTTCAACGGTTCGATACATTTTTTTTTTCATTGTGTGAATAAATCGCTTAAAAGCAACAAAGAAAAGTTTAATGAACCAAATAAATTCAGGCAGAAAAGTATACCTGCGAGGGTATGATCAGCCTATATTTTTCCAAGAAAATTGAACCAGCATAAAATTCAACCATAGGCATGGACAATTATAATTTCTGATAATGCAAACACTTATTCAATTTAGGAAAGCGACTTCATTGAAGTGAATGTTTATATCATAACATTATTTGCATACGCTTGTCGCGCCACTACACTGGAACTGAGAAAGGTACTATATACTACTATAGTATGGTAACGATGTACCCCAGAAGCTGTAGGTATAAAAAAAAAATCGTAGCATTCATCCAACAAGTGAGTATAATATGGAAAGAGTAGAAGAGAGGTAATAGACCGACGCAGTGCTATAATTGTCAGGATAATATCACCATGGACAGATGACATGCAGAGTGAACACCAAGTGTGTCAAGTGCAGAGGACCACACCGTTCCAACGAGTGCACAAAACCAAGGGGGAAGCCAGCTACCTGCGCAAACTGACAATAACTATAAGAGATACCCACAGGCCTCAAAAAGCAGGACGAAGAGAAAATTAACACCAAAAGGAACGAAGCAAACAGTCAGCTACGCCAAAGAGAAATCCAGGAAGACGACAATCATGACCATCTCGAAGAAACAACAGATCTTTGAGCAGGTGACAAGGCTATTAGCTCAGCTAATGGCCCAAAGTCACCTATTGACAATCTCAAGAAGATCCATCTACGAGAACGCCAATCATATCCACAGGAAGATAAGTCGGAATTTTAACTTGGCCAGAAAAACAGGAGAACTCACTCAATAAGGTCGTTTTTAATAGCAAATCTTCGAGTAAAGATTTGTCCTTTATGAAGGCAGCAAAAAAAACACACAACAGAAGACAAGAAATGAGTGAGGAGACCGCTGAAGAAATTACCATCTTGGATACACAGCCAAAAAAGAAGACAGCTCGTTTCCAGCGAACAGCCATTTCGGAAAATGCTAACGACGACGATGAGGACTTATCGGATGAGAAGGTAGGGGAGGAAGATTCTTGCCGGGATGCATCGCTTTATGCCCGTACCTATAGTAAGGACTTGAGGCTAGCCTTAAGGTTGAATACGAATTGAGACAGGGTCTGTATACTATAAACAAATCTTGGGCAGAAAGCAAGATTACAGCGGTAGATACCAGCCTTGAGCACGACTTACATGTCTTCGGTTTTTGACGACAGCATTCGCTTAATAAATTTGTCTCAGCTGTTATATTTTGAGAATTTGGAGAAGTTTTTAGAGTTTATAGACAATGCTGGGGATATTCGCTTACCAAAACGGTATATTCGAATGTTGCAAATCCTATGGAATTCTATAGTAAGGAAGATTTTAGAATTCGGTATAGATTATTAAAAAATATTATTAGAGAAGTAATTTTTCCTATTGTACATCCCAATTTTAGAACATTCAACAACAGAGGATTACGTATCCCTCCAATAATTTAGTTGTTAACGACCCTAGCAAGGTTAATCATAAAAATGCTGGCAACGTGAATTTATTAAAATCACTAGAATTTTGGTAATAACACAAAAGTTACCAGAACAACCAAGCCGGATCTTAACTTCTCCGAGAATTCACGAAGTCGGGACTATAGTATAGCAGCTAAACTTGAGACGAAGTCTGACTTGGCGAAGCACGTCTTAAGTCGTAGATTGAATAGGGACTATAGGTACGGGCATTATTAGTAGAGTGCATGCTGAGAGAGACGGGTTAGTACGACGCGTGTCTGTCAGTTTCCTTCTCCGGTTGGGAAGATATCGGTGTGATATAGTATTAAGCATGGTGTAAGGATAGACAAGGTGTGATATTGCGCATCCATTTTCACCGACCAATAGCAAATCTTTCCAAAAATTGGCCATAATAACTTTCTAACCAATCAGATATACGCGCGGTTTTAGGGTGGTTCAATTGAATAACTGCCTAATGAAATATTTTGATTTATATTGGTATGAAAAAATTGAAAATGAATCAAAACTGTTGTAAGACTGCGTAAAAGCTGTCGAAAATCGGTTTTCCGGAAGAACACACCTTGTCTATCCTCACACAATGGTATTAAGTATGAGTTAAAACTTAGATTCAAAAGAGCTTTAAAATTTTAAATGAGCTCCATTCAATAAAAAAAATTTTAACAGCCAACGAAAATGACACCCAAAAAATCAGCCAAAAATTCTACCATTTGACATCTCCAGAAATTTTTACTTGAAATAAAATTAAAACAAACAAGTTTTTTCACTTACTCTGTACCACGTGATTTTAATAAAGAATTTTTTCTAGCGGGACTTGCTCTCCGAGATCCAGCTTCCGCTTTACTTTCCTTCTGACCGTTTGAGCTGCTTCCTTTCCTGGATGAAGATCTAATCGAAGGTTTATTATCGATATTGGAAACGTTTTTGTCAGAATTCTTAATTCTAACCGGGCTCGTGCCGCGAGACGTAGAAGGACTCCTATGTGAATTATTACGTTTTGTTACCATGTTTCAATGCATCATCGAGATAATCAAACTCATTCTGAAAACAAAATAAATTTCTAATAGTAGTTTTATAATAGATGTCAAGATAATAGTTTTATAAGGGCGAGTTGTACCAAACGCCTAAACTCGGTTTAATGATAACTGATGTTTAGACTGTGTCTGATTGATGTATTTATGACAAACAATTACATCAGTCTAAACATCAGTCAACATTAAACCGAGTTTAGGCGTTTGGTACAACTCGCCCTAATAGTGTATTATTAAACGAGCAATTTATGATAGCCATTATTAACGATGGGTGATGTTTGCATCTCGAGCCACCTCAAAATGTTGAGGTAGCTACATAAAATTTGAAATATATAGAGATAAGCGATACTGTATAAAGTATCAATACAACGTACCGTTATTAATATATTGTTTTAAAATACTTAATATTAGAAAATATCGTTATGAAAAGTATCAATACTAAAAATTACAATATTTTATCGATACGATATATTTCAGAAACAAATGTCCTGAACAAAATACAGAGATTTAATAGTTAATTTCATATTGTACCCCTATCTCTAGTCAGTGTATTACGAACCATAATACACTCCAGTGTATTATGAACCCACGACAGTAGATATATATGGGTACCATATACCTTTTTTAAGGAGGTAAAATATTATTGGGTGGTCGTTACTACTACTACTAAGTTTGCAGGCGAGCCTTGTCCTGGACAAACTCAAGCCAAGGTTCCGGCACTGAGGCCACCGGCGGGCCCATTGTGCCATTCCTGCTACCTAGACATCCATGAAGCCAAGCCCTTCTATAAAGGTAAATTTGAACATTACTTCAAAAAATAGACCGTTCACTAGGAAGCAACATCTACTTCTTGGGATATATGCCCCGACAGTAACTAAATTACTGGGATAGGATACCTTCACGATATAACCAAATATTATGGTTCGTATAATTAGAAGAGACAATATCCCTTGTAGACCAGTTTTGACGTATTAGAGCCTGATCAGTAAAAGGTAGATATCATACATCCACAAACTCTAACAAGATATTTCTGGACTGGAAATAAGACTGAAATCACATTAATACATTTACCCCAGTAAAAATGTGATAAGAGTGACATCCCCACAAATAACAGCAAACCAAAATTCATATTTAGACAAAATATTTTGATTTAGTAGTTATTTACTTTAAAAAATTCATTTATAAATGTAATAACATACCGGTTGTCCCAATAAAAAAAGTCACGTGAACGGCAATTATAAAAAAAAGTGGTTCTAAAATAAATTTGACATTTAAGCATCAGTTTTAATATATATATTTCACGATATTGGAGTTTTAAAATGCCATGGAACACTCGGTATAATGTAACTTCAAATGTTAAAAAAAATTATAAATAAAATTTAATGCTAGAAGTATATAACTTTTTTGTGAAGTGTGGAAAATTGTCACCACCCTTCCTCATTGATAAACACTTTTATGAATAAGTAAAAACACAAACATTAGGATTATAAAAGACCACCCCAGCAACTGCTAACCTTCCCATACTAACTTACGTCCATTACGCCTTTGATTACTAAGTTCCGGCTGGGGTGTGTGGTTCTCGCATGTGAAATTACAGAAAACGTTTAAATAAAGTAATAAGTTTTTCTTGTTATAAGTACTTAACGACATTTCTTCCAAAAAAAACATAAAATATCTTCAAGGTAAGAATTTAGTGTTTCTAAAAAGTGATATCAATCAGTTGATTCATACATGTCAAAGTGCTTATTCTTATTGATTTTTTGAAGAATCCCTCATTCGTTAGATACAAGGCACTTAATACAAACATTCAAAAAAAATGTAATTGTTGATTCGATTTTCTTCTCAAAAAAAAAACGTACCCTATTACTAAGACTTCGCTATCCATCTGTTAACCAAACTGTATCTCATGAGCCATAATAGTTAGACAGTTGAAATTTTCACAGATATTTATGTTGAACAAAAAATACAATCAAAAACTCATTACATTTCAGTTACTTTAATCATATTGATATACCATTTGCTTTCTTTATAATATTAAAAATATTTTTTCGGTATTCGTCCCGAAAATAGAACTTTCGGTATGAAGTATTAAATCGAAAATAAAACTTTACACAAATCGTACTAAAAGTAGCTATTTTCGGAAAGTTTTGTTTAACTTCCGGGACGATTTTCAATATCTATTTAGCGACCTTATCAATGACATTTATGGAAACTTTATTATTGCATCGCTTGTCAAAATAAATTTGTTCAAAGTTTCACTGTGTATATTAAATTTTCCGATCCAGAAATGGAAATCTAGAACGAAAGTGACGAGGAAATAATTATTCCACATGAAATCAGTGCAAGCTGCTAATTGTACATTCAATGTACATAAGTAATATTTCTATAGTATATATCTATATTATTTTTTAATATTTTATCTAATAAACCGCTGCAGGAAAAATATTGTACGTAACGCTACCCGAAAGTGACTCGCAGGCGTCCAGGATTCGCCTACGACTTGCCCTGGAAACTGCCTACTCATCCCGTGAAATATCACTTTCGGAACTTGTTACGTGAATAACTATTATATACCGAACACTTTTATTTATTGCTGTCATTTATTTCTTTCTTTTTCTGAAGATACATTTGTAGCAAACATAGGTAGGTACCTACTGAAGTTTTCAAATTTATGCTCTATAGTTGTCAAAGGCATTTTTCTAAAAAATCTTGAATCTTCCAAAAACTAGGTCCTACTGAATATTTTTTAAAAATATAGTCGGCATAAGTTTTAATAACCCTCAAATCATTATCTAAACGAAGAATACAAAAGATGTACATTTTGCCAGTATCTAAAACTTTTGCATTCAAATGTATCGATGAAAAACATTATTTACTTCACAAATGGAAAAAAAGTTTCACCCCTTTTAACTTCCACCCCTTCTTGACTGCATGCATTCATAAGTTTATTTTTTTCCCTGAATTAGTTATGCGATTTCTAGCCCTCTTGAATTTCGTTTACGTTGCTAGGAACTTTTCTGTCTAAAAATGATATTATTTTGTATAGTAGAGTAGTTATTAATTTAATTCATCAAGCAAATTTCAAGACATTTTGAATATTTCAGTCTTAACAATTTTTCATTCGATTTATTCACTATAAATTAAAAACTCTTAGAATTCTCAAACTTACCTTAAAATAATGATGAAACAAGTGGTTAAAGCGTCGCGGGTTCCAGAAAAAGTTATATTACGAAACTCGTATGTCTACCAGCCTCGACCACTTTTCTAGCACTGACAACGATCTATTTTTTTACGCCCAACATAACAATTGAAACTATCAGCGTCGCTACGCGCCAATACATTAATACAAACTTAGGGTTGCGGTATTTTGTCTTTTGGGCCCTTTAAATGTATGCAAGATGACACAGTAAAAGGACTCATCATTATTTTATTTATATAATATATAACTCATCATTATTTTATTTATATATTATATAAATAAAATAATGATGAGTCCTTTTACTGTGTCATCTTGCATACAATGTGTATACAGGATCGAATGGATACTAAAAGCCGTATATATAAACAAGGCTAAAAGGTACTATACATTTTGCCTTTTGTAATTTGTTATTGCTCTACAAATATTGTACCTGGGAGCTAAATATAGTAAATACGATGGATACTAGATATGATAAAAACATTTTTGTTGGTAGAGATGCATTATTTTGATTTTCCAAAAGGCTGCAATATTATTCAGAGCTATTTATTCTGCCTTTCATAAGATAGTGAATCAACTAAAATACCCCGAAAAACATGCTGATCGAGTACTCACTATATCTGTTTTGAATTGGAGAACAAAAGTCAATGTCAAATAATTAGTATTAACTTGATCTAAAAAGATTGTGTTATCAGATATAGGACTACGTATACTATATACACTACATCCCATTTCTAATAGACTAACACTATGCCCATTCAAAACCCAGGAAAAGTTATTTCAAAAGCCTCACTCATACCTTTAAAATTAGTTAAGATTAGTTACCGAAATATTCAGCACGCTGGTAGCAAGCTACCGAAACGAAAAGACAGTTGGTCTGCCGACATCGCAGCAACAAGAAGTTGACTTAGTAACCACTAGCAGGTATAGGTACGAGAGAGTTCTTGTAGAGTAGAGTTTTGCTTAGAACTTGGGTACTGTTCTCAACCGCCGCATTTTTAAGTTTGGGCCTTCAGCCACCAGTGGATAAACCGAAGGAAAGCAAACTGCTACTGGGGGCGCTGAGTCTTTACAGCTCAGTAATATATTGAGAATACCATTGTTTTCCTTCAACTTCTTGCAGCTCAGGAAAAATACAGCAGCGAATACCCAAGTTGACAATCCAGGAGGTCAGGTAAAATCTGTTTTACCGGCTACAGTGCATTCGTCAACACTGTATTGACCTCTGGAGTATTTTCCTTCTTCACTGACGCTGCTCGGAGCAAGTGGAGCATATCACTTCAAAAAATTCGTCTGAGGCAACCGTTACCAGAGCTTAAGCGTCAAATAGACGAATAGCGAAGGAAAGGTCGTTACATTACCTATAACTGCTTTTAGATTTATAGACCCATAGACCATTACAGAACACGTGACTTTGACAGGTCGTCCATATTGTGCTGTAGGACAACATCATCTATTAGTTATCATTGAATTTTGTGCTTTTTGGCATGTATTAGAAAAATCTATCTTGTAGTTGAGTTGGTGCTTTGTCAGACAGACTTTGTAGGAACTCGCTCAGTTAAAATAACCGGAAATAAAAATAATTATACATTTAATATAAATGTATTTAGCATAAGAAACTATTTGTGTACCGACACATTTCGTTTTTTCGGAGGTAAATAAATAAAACAATATTTATGAACGGTATAATTGTATTACTATATTGGACTGATCATTTCTTCTCCAGCTAATACATTCAATATATTTTGTGCTGCCATAAGAGCCATATTTGCTCTAGTGTGATTTGTAGCACTACCCAGATGTGGGAGCAAGACTGAAAATGTTGAAAATTGGAATTGAACATACACACAAAACCATTCTTTTTATATTAACTCACCAACATTCGGTAATGTCATCAACTCGTGATCTGACGGTAAGGGTTCTGGTGTCATAACGTCTAGACCCGCTGCAAAAATAGTACCATTTTTGAGGGCCTTAATTAAAGCCGGTTGATCCACAACTGTCCCTCGGCTAACGTTGACAAACACAGCAGATTTCTTCATTTTTGAGAAGAATTCTTCATTACACATGGATTGAGTTTCCGCCGTTAACGGTACTACTACTATGACAAAATCACTTTCTTGTAAAAGTGTATTTAGAGAAACAAATTTGGCTCCCAATGCCGTACCTTGAAAAAACAAAAATATACATTTTACTTTGCGAAGCAAGGCAGCTCTAAGCCGGACTGGAAAAAACATCAGACCATGACGTGGCACATAGGAGAGGACACACAGAAATAAGGCATGTAGATAACGACATCTTCAATATGCAAACAGACTTTATGACCACCAGATTCTTTCGCAAGAGCTTCGAGATTGTCATCAAAGATAGAAAGGAGCTTGAGGAAGAGAACGCACCACCACTCAGTAGAGCAAATGAACTGATCTGGTATACAGACGGATCAAGGAAAGAGCTCGGCACCGGAGCGGGCGTATACAGCAAACAAATATGAAGGAATCATCTCGCTTGGCAAATACGCCTCGGTGTTTCAAGCAGAGGTCTATGCAAGGGCAAATAATATGAAGCCTACAACAATAGGTAGATCAGGATCCCCAGTCACGCTGCCCTTAAAGAACTTCAAAGCTCTAAGGTTACATCTCGGCTGTTATGGGAATGCGGCGAAGAACTCAGAAGACTCGAAACAGTGTAACATTGGAGTGGAAGACTTCTACAACCAACTAGCTGAGAACCTGTATGAGCTAATACAGGGAACGGATTGGCTAAATAGGTCGTAGTCAGAACACTAGGAGTATCCACAATAAGCCTAGGAGGCTGAGGTGGTACCAGAGAGGGGACGGCTCCTTCAAAAGAAACTTTAAACGAATCAGTTTGTACTACTTCTATATCTGTGTATTTTGAAAGGGAACAGAGTACTCTTTTGAGCTGGAATGCAAAACATTTTTTGTTTTTAATTTTTTTTTTCAATTCTGCTTCATCGTAAATTTTTCCGTTTTTTTATTATCTGCTATTTGAAATCTTCTTCCGAGACTCTGCACTGCTGTTTTGTAGATTAGATCAAATACAAAGACAAGACTACAATTACATATTACATTAATTAATTAATTATTAGATTCAATTACTTACCTTCTTTTTTTTCTTTGTGGCCGGTGTACAAAAATCGTTCTACATTGAAACCTTTCAGTCTTTTAACAATAGCCTGTCCTATATTTCCTAATCCAATAACACCAACAGTAGAATTTGTTATATCCTGACCCAGCATCCATTTCCAGTTTTTTTGTCCCCATTCTTCTCTAAAAATATATAATTATGAAAATGATTCTCATTCAAAGTCTTATTGATACAAAATGGTTATAAAAATAAAGGTAAATGTCAATGGAAATATAAATGATAAAATCGGGTGAACGAAAAAATAGTTGGTCGACAAAGTGCAGTATGACAAGTAACTTAGCGATTATAAAAATGGATCCTTTCAGACATGCGCATACAAGAAAAGTATCGGAAGCTTTGCTTCTTGTTAAGGTGGTGTATTCTTTGACCAAAGATACACTACTCCAACCAACAGACAGTTAAAAGTTCAAAAGACGGCTTAACCAAAAAGCGCAGTTGCCACGATGGATTAATAAAAAGGGAATCTTGCTATTACATCTATTAATTTTTATTAAAATATATAATAAAAGTGATAATATAATTAAAAAAACTCACTTTTCCATGTTTAATCGAGCTTCGTGCAATCTTCTGGCAGCTGCTAAAGTTAACAATACTGCTACATCTGCTACCGAGTCAGTTAATGGAGAAGGCGTATTACTGATTTTAATTCCACGTTTTTTAACTTCATCCACATCAATATGATTATAACCAGCTGACATTAATCCTATGGCTTTCAATTGTGGACCTTGAACAGATTTATTGAACTTTTAAAGGTATTTTGTTAATTTTTGATATATGTGAATATAAATAGTATAATATTAGTAAATTAATCGAAAATTTAATTTCAAAGTATGTATAAGCTTTAAAATATAATCTCAAATTATTTTATTTCAATACGATCGCACAAAAAATTGTATAAGCATCTGGAATGTTGAGGGTTTCACCAGTCTCCAGCATAATTGGAGGCTTCCCTGCGCTCAGCTTCCAAACATTGCTGTTGACCGGTAAACAACCCTTATGAAATGTTATTAATTTACTGCATTTCCATTAAGCAAAGTCACTTAAATGGGCTCTGGCATCGCGGATAATACTATACGCTTTGACAAATTTGACACATGTGACTGATTGTCATTTTGATCAGTTAACATTCAGGAAAGAGGTTTTCCAAATAAAAACTTGTTGTATTTACGCCGATACACATTGCTAAAATATTTTGAAATATACTGGTTATTCAGCCTAAGCGAGACAACATAAAGTTTACTTCTTTTAATGGAACACCCTTTATTTTTGCTTCCTATCAAATTCAGAGCAAAATTTTCATTTTAATGTGGCTTCTAAGCGCTGATTGAATCGAAATGGAATTTTTAGCTTGTCTATTACCTATTGATTTAGTTTGTTATGGAGAACGGGAGCATTATCAATGCACGCGTTTTTAAAGTTGGTTCTCAATATATTTATGTTCCATTTTTTCCCATTTTTCCAATAACTGTAGCTTATTTTTGTTATTCATTTCCTTATCTCACAGTGGTAAGATGCCGTAGCTTTCCACTGTGTCCCCTCGCCAAGCTGCGTCTCCTTTTGTGACTGTAAATTCTAAATTTATTTATGGGAAATCACAGATTGTTTGGAGCTTCACTGCATGTTTCTTCCAAATTGAACTTCAGAGCATGTTTTAAGAACAATTAATTAAGAAATTGGCATCTCTGTGAAATGAATTAAATTTAAGTAAGCATATAATGCGGCATGAGAATCAAAATATTCGAAAATAGTTACCTGAAAATGTAATTTTTAGTGAATTTACAATATCATTAACTTACCTACAACATCAAGAATTTCTTTATCCAATTGATTACTTGATGCCCACAATATTGCATCTACTCCTTTAGCATGTCTTATGATTTCTTCTTTATTTTCTTCTGACAGCTGGATCACTTGGCACCTTAAAAATTCACAAAAAATTGTATTTCTGTAATAAGAGCACAGTGCTACTTTGCCACTTGATATAAAAGCAATTTATCGAAAATATCGAATACCTACCTTTTTGCTAAAATGACACAAAAGCTTTTTTCTAAGACCACGCGATATTAAAGAGATTTTTTGATATTCTAATAGAATTTTTTCAATGGAAATTGGGGTTTTTCATACTCAATCTATTCCCCAGATTTGAAAAAATGGGGTTCGATAGTTGAATTATTAGTTGGGATTTCAATATAAGCGATACCTACTCTACCTGGCGGTAGATAATGGCACTATATCTCACTAATTAACTGTAAACAAAACCAAAACACTCATATTATATATCATATACTTTGACAGCAACAATTTTTTCAATTCGAATGGCCTTTTTTTAACTGGATATTGATTAACAAAACATCATAATCGGAAAATGGCTAAATTCATCTTTAGTTATATGACGTATCTGCAATGCGGGTTGCAAATAGGAATTTTTAATTACGTTATCTTCTGAAATAATTGGTTTAAATTATTTTTGATAAATCTTTTGGAGAGTAGAACCAATTTATTTTAAAAAAATATCAAAAGCCAGATATCGGCTTAAACAACCCACTAACAAAATAACTTTTTGGTAGTTTGACTCAAAGTTTTTTTCTAACGTAAAAACATTCTTTAGAGTATTCAGAATATACCAAGATTTTTCTAATTTAACAACTGAAAAATTATTTAACGGCGTGATCTGTTTACTTTTGACGAGGAAATTTCCCTTGACAGCTGCCTTAACAATTTGTAAAACTGCCATGGTTTATGCAGACACAATAATAAATTAGGAGAAAATAGCATGCTCACAAGCCCGAGATTCTAGTTATTTACAATAACCCTACATTTTCATGTCTATTTAAGCATTGGAACAATTTGGAAGATGTATAATAGTAGAATTGGAGGAGCTGAGACTTTTTTTCTTTTAATGATTCTAACCCTAAATCAACCACTTTTTTATTAAAAAAAGTTAAGTTAATTTCAGGATCTACGTAATAGTTGCGCACTGGATGAAAATTCGGTTCATTTAATTTAAGAAAGTTAAAAGTTGGCCAACTTCGTAATTGTTGAATGATAAATAATAATTGTTAATTGTGTGCATAAATGGAGTCATAGTGAAATGAGTAGTTTAACTTATAATTGATAAATGTTAATTGATAAATGCTAATTAATAATTGTTAAATGTAGCTGCATAAATCTACACTAAAATAACATTCAACTAATAAGACAAACGTAAAACAGCAGAATACATCACAGCAAAGGATGACTAAATAAACTATATTATTACTTACTTAGATATTAATTTTGGTATAAAATTTTCTTAGAAAATGTAAAATTTTCCTTAGAAAATGAAAAGTTGTTAATTTTCCTCAGCTGCGAATTTTTCAAGAAAATTTCCAGAAATAATAAAATTCGTGATCTAAGGGAGATAATAAGTGAAAATTTTCTCTCTTTAAGGATCTTTTTTCCGAAAAAATTGGTTGAAGCTTATTTTGAAAACAACAAAGCAATTACGTACAAAACTTCCAGCATACAGATCAATATGAAATTAGAAAAATTACTCACCCTTTTTCGGTTAGTAGTTTAGTACCTTGATCGGGCACAGTTGGATTTGTTACTAATACTTTGTAAGCGTTCATGTCGATCCGTTGCATTTTTCCCAGAGCTGATGCGAAACCAATAGCGAAAACCAGTTGAAAACCTAAAAAATTGTATAAATATCTTTCGTTATCTAATTATGTCATAAAATTATCTCAGATATTTAAACACCTTCATTAAACTTTATCAAATTTTGTGCAGTCCTGCTTAGTACTGATAAAGCCATTAAAAGAGATTAAAATGTAGGTAACAATGATTATTGTATTATCTGCTTATTGTTCCCTCGCATGATTGACAAACGTCACCTATCACTAAGTTTAATGCAATGCAATGCAATGTCACACTGTTGAGATTTCTTTTTCTTATTAAAGAAGCTAAAGCCTAGTTTACTTAAAACTAACATACAGTGCTTACATAAAGTAACGCATAAATTCTATTTAAGGTATAAACAGTGATATGAAAAAATCCCGGATCACGTTGATTTTTGATTTAAGTTAACTATTCACTTTTTATATAACTCAAACGAAGATTATTATTTTGAGTCCTAGACTTGAGAATATTATTTTTCCATGGTTATAGAAGTATATGAATGTTTTAAAAAATTCACAAGACGTAAACCTACGAAACTAAACAGAAAATGGATAAATACTGCGGATACACCCATATGTTATGATGAAGTTATTTCAACAAGCTTTAGAAACGTTGGAGATGTGGTACAGGAGGGAATGCCCAAGTGTGAACCCTGCAAAAACTGCCTTCAATGTGTAGCTGTGTCTAAGCCAGGAGGTTGAGTATCACCTGGAACTTACACCTTCATGACAAGACCAATAAATGAAAAATGGCTGCCAAACGGGCAATAAGAAACACATGGTAACCAAGTCCACGGACCGTACACTCTGTACACAACTGTGGTGAGACACATGGTCACCTATGGGGCCTTAGTTTGGTGGCCAAAAACAGATAAGAGAAAAGCCGAATTAGAGCTATCAAAACTTAAGAGGCTTGCCTGGCTGTGTGCATAACGGGTGCTATGAGAATCAGTCCGACTACTGCTATGGAAGTATTCATTCAAAAGTATATCAAATCCAAAAAAAATCCCAGAAAAAATTTCATGAAACCACCTTCTACTAGCTATCTCAAATCTATTTATCTTATTTCATACATGAAACTATATTATTGGAATATTTCTTCAGATCTACGACTTCAATCTCCCATACTAATTTTATTAAATTTATATCTTTCAAGATTAAAATCCAAGACAAAGCCATATGTTAACACGCGGTTTTTATTAAGTATAAACAATTGAACAAGAAATATAGCACTTACATATTTTATATAAACCCATGTTAAATAATTAATATAATCTTCTTAAAAGTTATCACACCAAATCATAAAATGTGCTTAGCATACCAATTTAATACTTTTGACACGAGCACTGATAATGTTAAACAGGCCGAGAAAGGTACGCACATCTATATAAAGTATCCAGTTTTATTACTACCCACCTTTTATCAAAATTGGTATGACACATTGAATTGTTAAATTTTTAATAGATTATTGTCTACTAGAAAATAATAGAAAATACAATATTTTCAAGATCATAAAATATAATGCGCCCCTGCACAATTTCAACTGCCCACTGTGGTTTTTAGAATACATCAGTCAAAAATAAAATATCAACAGAGTATCTAAAATGCTGTTAGCGTACGTCCCATGTTCTCATCTAAAATATTCGAAATCATTATCCATTTGTTCTCTTTTCTTTTCAAAATATTTTCATTTGAATTGTTCACTTAGACTGTCATAATATATCACTTTAGCTAAGTTAGGCTCTGCTCGATACGATATATTAAATATTATAAATTTGAAGGTCGACCCTGTGTCGACCCATCATATTATTCTCATTGAAATATGGACTCAATTTTATTTACACTGCAATGGAAAACTGTTGTAGATAATTGGATTATGCACTTACCTGCTTTGTATGTTTTGAGTTTTGATTGTTCCGGTTTGGACTTTTTTGTTTGTTTCTATAATAATATATTAAAATTTTTAAATTCTATTACATTAAGTGCTTGGAAATAATGTGTCAGCTATCTTGCATCATAACCGCTAAAGACGACAGGACACCACTTAGCCTACAACAGTTTTTAATAAAAAAGGATGATAGACGTACATTTAATCTCTGTATTTCTTATCTCTAGAATTATAACTTGACCTCAATCATTGTTTTGGAAGTAAAAAAATACAGTGAACTCTATTTACATTATCGAAACTATTCGTGTCAGTAAAATAATGCAGATATATAGGTATAAACTACATGTATCATACAAGGCAATATGGAAAAGTTTATATATTTTTCCATAGACTATTATAGTGATCGATTTTTATTTTTAAACATAATACACACTGCCCATAAGTATTTTTATACAATGTAAGGCTTGTAAGAACCTATAATTTTTGGCCATCTATTGAGGATCTAAAAGTCTTCATATTTATAACAAGTGGTACCGCATTGATAAATCCTGAGGTGGGTTAAAGGGCACGGCAGGAGTAAAGAAAATCGCATTGCCGATTCTTTAGCCAGGGGAGGCCGCTGGACTAAAAATTCTAGGACCCAGTGACACCTACGGCCTGAATACTTCGACAATTGCGGAACTAGCCAAACATTACACCCATGCTTAATCCCTTAAGAGATGGGATGGAATCAAAGGATGCAGTCTTGCCAGGATTACACTGGGCGACCCTGGGAAGCTGGCACCAGAGAAATATTTGGCGATGACCAGGAAAAACCTACGTATAGCAGTAGGATTTCTGACTGGCCACTGTCAACTAAGGAAACACCTCCATATACTATGGGGCTATAGTGAAAACACCTCTATGCAGGATATGTGAATTGGAAGATGAAACTGTCAGGCATGTCTTATGCGAGTGTCTGGAGTTATCGTCAATAAGAGTGTGTGTTCGGTGGGTCTTGGCCTACACATGCCGATATAAAGGAGATGTCTCCTAGTGAGCAGTCCACCTTCCTGAGAGGGTCAGGGGTCACGATGACCTAGGAGGACAATTCCTAGGGAGGATGTACAATGGGTCACATATGGCGTAAGTGCTGTGAGCACTTATCCTCCCTACTCTACAGATACAGATACCGCATTGATAATTTCTTAACAAAATTGTTTTGGAATTTTATTACTATGTACATAGCTACATTAATATATAGGTATTCTTGTAGGAAATTTGATGCTAAATATAAAATAGGACTATACTCTGTATAGGTTTTTAATAATTTTACTCCTTTCAAAATTAATTAATTAGTAGGTACTAATACATTTTTGTAATTTTCTTAATTATTCGATGCAACAATAAGTTTATGACAAAAATGTATAAGATATTTTTACTAGTGCGTTTTATTAGGTAAAACTTTTCTTCATAAAATGGTTTCTATCTAACCTAACCTACCGTTTATGGGTCGCTATAATTATTCGCATAAATCTGCATTAAATTAATATTATCAATACAAGAGTAGACAATTTTCTTCATTGTACCTAATACAAATCTTCTGGTGTAAAAATTACAATCTAAATAAATTATAATAAAAAACAATTTTCAGACTGTACATATAATTATTCCATTATTACAATGAATAATAAACAATAAAATTATGATAAGATTCAACTTTGACGCATGAAAAATATAAAAACATTAAATGCTTTACAAAAAAAACGTCATATAATTGATTGAAGTGTTAAAATTTATTGTTTTGGTAAAAGCTAGTAAAATGATAACAACTTTATAGTAGCTATTTTTTTAGAGCAGGTAAGCAGGTATTGCTCCCCTAAGTGAGTTATAATAAAATTCCAAAGCACCAGGCAATTTTGTTTCCATTTTGATTAAATGGAAATTTAAATAGAAATTATGAGTGCGTGGCACCTCTTAATATAAATATGAGGGAATCAAACTTTTACAGTATTTCATTTTCGTTATATTTATCAATATTTTCAGTTTCACAATTCTTTGATTAAATAAAACAAATGAGGGTGGAAATTATAGATATTAATATAAATATTAAAAATATATCATTTAAAACATATACTTACTATAAATGGAATTTGTTACTTTACTTATCTCCTCACTGTGTGAGACCATTTATACACTTATTGCTGTTGTTAACTCCAGATAATGAATACAAATACAAACAAATATTTTCAAGTATTATAACCGGATATTAACCAAAACCCCAGTCTTGTGGTATTTTCATATAAGTGTAGACCATAATAAAAATACCAGGTTTTATGAATAATTTATTTATTTTAATAATTATCATTAGCAATTAGTACTAAGTACGGCAGCAGCTGCCATAATTGTATGAGCGGTATGTACAAGAGGGAACGAACAAGCTGAGGGCTTTCTCTCTTTTCGTATACTGCACCTTAATAGGGAAACAAGTATAATGTTCATCTGTAATGTATATAAATGTATAAAGATAAAAAATGTATAGTAACCCGAACTTTGATAATAAAGTGATGACTATTCCTGTAGTTTACTTGCTAATCTGAGGATAGGAGGAACAGTAGGTACAATCAAGTGATTAAAGTGAACCTATAACAGTTTGTGAACCACCTTAGTATTCACCAGGTTTTGACCAAAACTATTCTCAGAAAAGCCTATAAGTCGACCTGGTAGTAATTTATTTCCAGGCGTGTCTTCCAACTCAGTTTTGAATCAAGGTTTACTCCCAAATATTTCTAGCTCTTCTCCGAACATCAGAGTACACCTACTTCACCCGGCGGGAGAACTCTGTAAAAGCAGCTGGGTACGTTTTTTTATTAACTGAAAAAGATGCTCTTTTAAAGTACCATTCCTCCACACTTCATAGTGCTTCCTGTAGGTGACAATCACTATGTCGTCCGCAAAGTACTGATTCCAATTGACTTGATCATTCAACCTGCAGATCAAGTCATCCACAGGTAGGTACCATATAAGTGATGAAAGTACTCCACCTTGAGGACATACTTCAGCTGTAAGTTATATCCATTTGCATATATGCTGTTGTTCTGTTGATCTCCCTCTATTTTTAAGGGATCTGTTTATTGATGATGTGTTATCAACAGCACTTCCAATATCTAAGAAATCTACAAGGGTTACTTCCTCATGATTCAAACTCCTTTCAAGACCCGAGGCTGAATTATGCAGGGTAGCTTCTCCTGATTTTCCTGCTTGATAAGCCCATTGTAGTTTATGGAGTAAGGAAGCACCTAAACACCCTTGCAAACACATTTCTAAGACTTTTTCCATGATTTTCACCAAGAATGATGACAGATTTATCGGTGGTAGGATTTATTTAGCACCTCCTTTCTCCACGCAACTGGTATATACCCTAGAGCATAAGTTGCTTCGAAGTATCAGAGCAAAAGGACTCTATAATATCTAATCCCTCTTGCATGAGCTAGGGTAGAGGAGATTTTGGAGATGGGTGACCTAAATAGGGCCCTTACGAAAGAGGCTCCTGAGAGGTGCCCTGAAACCGAGCTCTCTGAGCAAGACGATCAGATGATGGGAGCGGCGAGTGCCCAGACGATGCCGGGAACAACTGCTCCATCACCTGAAAGACCGGCAAGGCACCAAAAGTCTATTTGCGGTGCCGTAAAATGGAGAAGAAGAGCCGCAAGGGCAACAGAAAGGACACCGAAAGGTGGTCCAACTGGCCCTTGCAAAGAAGTGACATCAGCACCGCCAAGCCAGGACACGAAGGTTAATGCTGGTCCCAGCGGGGTCAAGCTCGATGCCACCATAGGGGGGGTGGGCAAGAGGCCTCGGGTGTATAACACTCCACCAGAGGCCAGGCGGGGTTCCAAGAAAGCGTGCACGGTCTCTGGTGAGCGCAAGTCGTACGGGGAAGCCGCAGGCAGCAACCTCAATGTGGCCATCATCCGCGATGGCTACCCAGACAATTTGCGCACCAGGGAGCGGTACGCGCATATCATCACGCAATTGCACGAGGATATGTACAGGACTGGCGCCTCATTTGTGCCAAGTTTTGAGGGACACTTGTTTACCCGGGGAGCCGTTATGGAGACCTGTGAGGATGGGGGCTCTCTGACTTCGCTCAACGAGGCGGCAGGTTAGATTGAGAAGGGGGGTCTGGTGCTCAAAATCATTGAGCAGTCTGCCCCAGGCGCGGATACAAGGGGGGGGGTAATAGGGTAATTACCCCCCCGAGTGATTAAAGACTTGTTCGTCCAAATGTGATTTGTGATTTTTAAGTTTTTTTTTTCTTCTTATTTTTATGTTTTAAGAGTTTTTTGTTATTTCAGGATTCAGGATTCAGTGATAAAATTATTTACCCCCCCCCGAAAAATCTTTCCAGATCCGCGCCTGGTCTGCCCTTGAATACCTTGGAAAGGCAATGGTTTGGGTGCCAGTGCCGGTCGTCGTCTCCTCAACAGGTCCTCAGGAGGAACCGGATTGGTAATACGACCCTGAGGACTGAAAGGTAGGTGATTCAGGTCTCCCGATGGAATGCTGCCTCTTTGAGGCAGAATATCGTATTGGGACTCGATCTTCGATCGGTGGGGGCACTCAACGATACGAAGGGGGAGATCCGGTGTATGGGCTCGGAAAAATAAGAATTATCTTTTCGGAACTACGGAGACTACCCCGGAGCCTAGGAACTTTGGCAATATTGATGAGATCGATTAGGCCATAGCGGAGCTGAGCTCGAAAATTGTCTCGTCTTTATGAAGAGAACTGCGCCGAAAAAAAAAGAGGAAGGAGGGTAAGGGCCACAAATGGTGAAACAAGTCTCTGAACTCGCTACGGGAACATACCCGGCGCCTATTTAATAGGGCTAGTAAGACAAAGTCGGATCTGGAGCAATACCGCCAGAAACGAAATAAGTATAAGAGTGCGGTCAGGTTAGCTCAGAGAGATGCCTGGCGGGCCTTCTGGGAGGATATCGTCTCGGTACCTCAAATGTCAAGGCTGCGCCGGATCTTAACGAATTCGCCATACAGGGTGTCCGCAAGGGGGTATTCTCTCGCCCACATAGTGGAACCTACAATAATAACCCTTTTAAACGGTGAGGACTTTCTAACGATTGGGTATGCCGATGATATCGTTGTCCTAGTTGTTGGAAGGCACATTACCGTTCTCAGGGACCTTATGCGAAGGGCTTTGAATAGGGTACATGGGTGGTGTAACACGGACTTGCAGTAAATCCTGCCAAGGCTGAGACAGTTGCTTTCACCAAGAAGAGAGGTATAAGATATGAGGGTCTAAATCTTGATAGATGGAGATGATCAGGTGAAGTATCTAGGAGTGATCCTTGATAGATCACTGACATGGCAGGATCATCTGATAGTCGCCTGAGCAAGGTTAGTCTATAGAGTAATCATGCTACCTATGCTCACATATAAGGTATACGTTGCGATGGAAGTGATCCTCATAGATAAAAAAATACTTGAAGATGGGAAACTGACCCGTGGCGCCCTCTATTCATACGGGTGGTGCTACCTAGAGAGTCCCGTCAGTACTTCTGGCACAAATCAGGTTGTGAACTTCGCTAACAGTCGAAAAAGAAGATTCCTGTAATTTTACAATTTTTTGCGGTATATGCAAAATTACTGTAATTTCACTTTTATTGCAAAATGACATTCACGATTCATTTTTTGATATTTCATTTAAAATTACTCAACATTAGATTGATATTACAATAATAACAATGAAAAGTCAAGTGACATTAAATGAAATGTCAAAAAATGGATCATATAATGCCTGAATTGCGAAAAATTAAGCAATAATCATCAAGTTTACATATTTTATTGAATAAAAAAGGTATACAATAAAATAAAACATATTTCAATAACAAACATGAAAAAAAAATAAATGTTAGGAATTCAACAATATAATGCTGGGAAGTTCAAAGTTGTATGGAAGAATAAGTACTACTTCTGTCACTTTCTATTTGATGGAACATGTTTTAAAATGAAGATAAAGCTTACCGTATGCACCTCACATTACAGTCTTTCACAATACATATTCTTGAAATTGTCTCTTAAAGTAAAAGTATCACTATAAACAATGAAATCCAAATACGAATACTCAACACACACAATCAGTCATGACAGAAATTTAAATCATAGAATACTCCAATACGATAGAGAGGTCACGCAATACAAATCTTGTTCTCTAATAGGTATGCAACTAAACATACATTATTGCCTATCCAGTTGCATATCTCTTTATGGGTTGTAGTTGTGGAAACTCACATTGTCCAAAATCATAATATGACGGATTTTATTTTAGAGTCATGGAAAGATTCCATGCAGTAAGTTAACAGCCGTGATGATGGGTTGAAATTCTTAAGTGAAAAAGCTGGAGATGAAGGAGATGGGTGGCCATTATATTATATTTCTCTATGGGTGGCCTCGTTCAGTGAGTTGGATAATTTACAGATTCGTTAGCATCTCCAACTGTACCTATCGATTTATATATACAGAAATAAACTTGTGATACTGCAAATCCTTGATGGAAAAGGCTGGAAGTTCGATGGGATTGTGGCGAAGACTGAGGTGGAAGAATCAGTGACTGATGATTGAAAAAATGCGAGTCCATTCACTAAGAGCAGAAGACTTAAAATGCCTAAAAATCGTTATCACGTTTGCTGTCACTTCATGTCAAAACTCCGTATTTCAAACACAAGGAATCAAAACTACAATTAAAATTGTAAATAAATTGTTTATATTTGTCGGTGTATAATGAACAGTGATGTAGAAAATTCAGAAAATTTGCAAATTGTAGAAGTTGAAGTAGAAGAATCTCAAAGTGACAATGAAAAGGAAAAAGTGATTTCAGAAGATAGTATTTTAAATCATAGTGGAACAGATTGTTCTGAAAGTAGTACTGAAGACAGCATTTCTAATAGTGAGTCCCTAAAAAATGATTATACAGACGGTAGCGTCGTTGAAAAATTACGAGAAACTATTGCCTATCAACAAAATATAATAGAACAAAAATCTAATACATTGAAATCTCTTGAACAAGATAATTCACATCTAAAACAAATAGTTAAAGATCAAGAAGTTAAACTAGAATTGGCCATAAAAAAGAGAAATGCAGCTATTAAAGAAAAGGAAGCAGTAGTTGTGCGTTATGCAGTATCAGAAAAAAATGTACTTAAAGAGAAACAACAAAAAGAAGTTTTTGAAAAAAAGCTTAGTAGTGCTTTACGTGAAACCGATATTCTACAACATAAAGTTCAGACAATGGGGTCAGAAAAAAATAGAATATGTCAAATGCTAGACAAAAAGCATTGTGATAATAAAATCCTTGTGCAAGAATTGGAGCAGAAAAAAAATGACTATACAATATTGGAAAATAAATTGAAATGGGCACAATCAAATCTTAAAACTGAATTGGATATTCACAAAGAAACTCAAGCTAAATTAGAGAATATTAATGCTAAATATCAAGAGGTAAGTTATAATCAGTGTCATAGAAAGTAAGTGCCATTTAATTTTTATATCTGGATAGGTTATTAAAAAATTGGCGGCTGTAAGGATCGCATTTTCATGTTAAGAAATGTCAATTTCTAATTTGTTTAGGGATTTTTTATAAATATAAACAGTAACAGAAATATACAATTTATTTAGTTTGGCTTTTACCTTAGCTTTTACACACTGAAACTTTTGTCATTCTAACAATAATATGTCAATTATCAATATTTTAAAACCTTCATTTTTTTCATTAAATGGCTAGAAACGGTTATTGTAGAATAATTTAAAACATATTAATTGAACCAAGAATTACCATACTTATTTTGCAGACTGTCAATACAATAGATCAAGTGAAACGAGAAGCTGAGGAATATGTGAAAACCTACCGTAATTCTGAAGAAAATAGAGCACATGTATTAGACCAGCAAGTCCGAGAACAACAAGCATCATTAATTATGCTGAAACATGAGAAAAAAGATAAAGAAGAGCAGATATCAATACTGCATAAACAGTTGGAAAAGTTTCAGACTAAACAAAAAGAGATGTTACAAGAAAACAATCACTTATCATTGAAGGTTCAACAATTAGAAAAAGATAGGTCAGAAAATGAGTTGAAACTAAGTGAATTTCGAGGTTGTGCAGATCAACAACGTCAAGATGTAGTAGATTTGCAAACAAAGTCAGCACAATTAGAACAATTGAAACTTCAGTTAAAACATGAGCAAGAACAATTAGCTGCTTGTAATGAACAAATGGGTTTGCTGAAACAGAGAAATCAGGAACTAGAAAGTGATATGGAGACATGTAGAGCTAGAGAAGCAGAATTACTGTTATTCACTCAACAGCTGACTGATAAAAATGTAAGGCTGCAATCTGAGTTCACTTCGCTTGAAACAAGGGTACAACAATTAACTTGTGAACAAACAATCCTTAAAAGACAATTTAAAGAACAAGAAACTAAAGCAACAATGTATTATGATAAATTGACAGAAGAAAGACATAATTATAAGGAGGAGAATGAAGATCTAGTAAAAAAATTAGCAGAAAAATCCAAGCTGTGTGATCAATTTAAACAAGAAGCTGTAGATCAGAAGTCAGAAAATATTTTGATAAAAAGGAAGTATGATATGTCTTTAAGAGAGGTAAACAAAGAGCTGCAACACCATCATAAAAAATTGGAAAAATTCGAAGATCTAGAAAAAACTAGCAACAGCAACAGTAGTTCAAATTCATCTTTAAATGTTAGTGATAATAATACAATTGATCAACAAATTCTTATTGAACACATTGTAAAGTTACAGAAAATCAGCGCGAAGAAATCAGAAAAAATAGATTTTTTGGAAGAACATGTGAATAATTTGGTCATAGAACTACAGAAGAAATCAAAGTTGCTTCAGAGTTATATTCTGAGGGATCAAAAGTCTTCTAATTTTAATAAAAGGGACAGTATTGAGGTTAAGTAAATTTTATGTATTCTACACAATGTTATTGTTATCTATTATTTGGATGTTCCTTGTTCCCATATAAATTTAAAATGAATCTCTTTTTTGTTGTGACTGATATACATTATATTTATCTTCTATGTAAACTAGTCAAAATATTAATTATACAAGTACGGATGAGTTTTTTGTTTTATTTATATTTTGTTCTTATTTTTGAGTTTTTATTGCACTAGACTAGAGCAATGAAGAATTGGTTTTTCCATGGAATAGAATAGAATTGAACAAAGTTTTGTTATTTGGAAGAACAAAATTTTTTATTGAAAAATAATCATAAACAAGGTAGTAAGAGCGAGATGACGGATACCATTTGAAAAATGCGGTCTCCACGCCGATAACACGTCGCAATCCAGAAATATATTTAGGTAGTGGCTTTGTGAAATTTTTACCGATCGGTTGAAGCCATAACTACAACACTTATCCTGAAAATCGCACTATTTCCTGGAAGTAAAACCGATCTCAAGTCGAGTGGAAATTGACGTGAAATTTTACACTTGAAGTTGCAGTCGTATGTGTGAACTTGTTGTCAAAACCAGCGCCATATTGTAGAATTTCACATTATAGGTGATTTCATCCTGCTTTGGTACCCCACTTCAGTCTGTAAATTACATACCAATCGATTTCGTTCCGAAAAACGATGACGTCAATCTAACTTTGGTACCTTTTTGGTCTGTCAAATCACATACCGAGATCTGCAGCACGGTTACTGAAATTGGTAGCTTTCTATCCTTGTCTAAAGTAGTTTCTGTCTTTCTTTTTATTTGTGAGTATATTGTTCTATGTCAATTTCATCAATCAGCTGTACCAGCTGGGCTATGCTGGGAACCAAACGATTTCGCCTGTTATTGGTAGTTTACGTCATAGCGGTGACGTAGGACCTACCAATTGGTTAACCAAAGTCCCTACCAACCAAAACGGGACGAAATCGCCTTATAGCTTATACCTACTTGAACGTTTTGAAATATTCAAAAATATTCGACAGTATGGTTCATACAACAGCCTTTTTGGTGTGCGTCATCGTTTGTTAATGTCTTTCTAACACCAATCCAAAAAAAGGTAGTCTTCGACGTTTCCGGTAATAAATTCAGTGCTGTTACCTTCGCACCCTCTATTATGTTCGGAGGTGTCAAATCATTATCACTATCAGTTTCCATTTTAATTAATAGTTTTTATAGAAAACAACTATGAAATTATACCTACTCGTTACCTACTAAAACTTTGGCAGAAACGATTTGCTGACATTTCATAAAACTTTTTACGGAATCTGCTCGAGCAGATCAGATGCTCTGTTGACTCGAATGATTTTGCGTATTCTTGTTTTGAACAGAGCTGATCTATCTCTTCTCCCCTTGCCCCTAACTGCACTACCTCCAGAGGGGGCTCGGTTCTGATTACTTGCTCCGTTCAGTTGATTATAACCTCAAAACATAAGGAAAACAATCAGAATTTGATTTATTTCGATGCGGTTTCAAAATGTGTGAGCACATATATGGAAACACCAATAATTTCATCATCACCATAAGAATTAATGAATGAACTAATTTAATTATTTTAGACTTCGATTTTTATAATAGGTATTTATGTATCAAGGGCGTAAAACAGGCGTTTATGGACCGCAACGTGTAAGAGCCCGAGCCGCAAGTCTTTTATGCACGACCGGGCGAAAAAGTCTACATTATAAATACGTTTAGCGGGCGTAAAGTGTCGCACTTCACCGCCCGCTTTGCCTTATCGTATATTCTCTTAGATTTGGCGGGTAGTAAACTTAATTTTGCATCTTCTGCTGCCTTAAAAATTTCCGGTGGTGTTCCAGAAACTATTTCATCGTCACTACTGTACATTACATAAACAAAATATGTAAAACTCCTAACCGAAAATATACTAAAAAACTTACAATACGTGAAGTAAACTGTAAATAAAAATGGCGTCTATTATATTCTTGTCCTATTGACTTTGTTGCTATGGTAACGCGTATAGGTATATGGATTATTGTTTTTCCTTCAAGCGTATAATAATAACTATATTACTTTTTGCAACACAGACCGTAGAAATATCCCATTATTTTACTAGTACAAAAATTAATTTTCATTATTGTACTAATAAAATAATGGGGCGTTGTAATCAAGTAGGTAGGAACTGTCATTTTTAAACTTATTTAATTTGACGTTTGTCTGTTTTGAAAATTTTGTGAAAAATGTCTCAAGAATTGCAATGTACGCCTCCGGAATTAGTTGAAATAGCTAATTCCAGTATTGAAACTCTAATTCCAACGAAGTCGCGTAAACTGTATGATTTAGCATACGAAAAATTTCTAAAATGGTGCAATGAATATAATGTACAGCAATACACGGAAAACGTTATGCTTGCATACTTCACGAATTTGTCCAGAAAGTTTAAAAGTTCTACTCTATGGGCACAGTATTCAATGATTAAAAGTCAATTAAACATTAAACATAATGTTAAAATAGAAAAATATAGCAAATTAATTGCATTTATAAAGCGCCAAGGGGAAAATTATACACCGAAAAAATCAAAAGTATTAACACAAGATCAATTTGATAAATTTCTCAAGGATGCACCAAATAATGTTTATTTAGCAACAAAGGTAGGTACTTTCTTATTTCTTTTTAATCATTATTACGTTTATTAAACCGTTGACAGTGATATCTACTAGCAGATCAATATTTAACTTGACAGCAAATATTACCTCATTTCCTACTTATAACATTTAATGACGGTAGCTCAGTGGCAGAGCTTTTGTCTTCGGTCGCAAAGGTCAGCGGTTCTAATCCCGGTGCTACCAGCTTTTTTTTTTATTTATTTCAACGTTTGTTTTAGGTTATATTAATATTTGGAGTCACAGGAGCCCTTAGATGCGATGAACTTGTTAATTTAAAGTCTAGCGAAATCCAAGATTTGGGAAATTTAATTTTGGTTAAAATCATAAACACAAAAAACAAAAAACAACGGTCGTTTACTATAATTGGCGATTTTTATTTGAATTTGGTAAGACAGTATACGGCTCTTCGTCCGGATGATATTGGCCTGCAGCGATTTTTTATTAAATACCAGAATGGTAAATGTCACCGTGTGGTAATGGGTATCCACAAAATATCAAACGTACCAAAAGACGTTGCTACGTTTTTGAAATTAACAAATCCTCATGAATATACAGGACATTGCCTTCGGAGGACTTCCGCAACTATTTTAGTTGACAACGGAGGTGATATTACCGCTTTAAAGCGGCATGGTGGATGGAAATCCACCAGTGTTGCTGAAGGGTACTTAGAGGATTCCATTTCCAGTAAAACACAAACTGCACAAAAAATACTTAATTGGCAAGAACAACCAAGTAATAGTTCTGGAATCGCTGACATAATAATCGACAATCAACTTACTAATAATATGATGTATACCAATGACAAAATTGTAAATGTCGAAGCTGAAAGCGGTGGCAGTGGCTTAAATTTAAACAACTGCAGTATACAAAACTGCACATTTAATATTACTGTTAATAAATAGGTAACACTTTATGTAATTTTTCGTTTGTATTAATTAAATAGTTGAGATATAAACAAAGCCTTCTATATTTTTTATAAAATGCATATTATTATTACGCTTGAAGAAAAAATAGTATATGTTACTCGGAGCAGAAGGCCCATTATATGTTTCGCCCAGTTTGCACAGCCTCGGCTAGCGCCTCGGCAGTGCAAGAATCTGGGCTCAACAATAATGTTGGCCTTCTACTCCTAGTAACATAATATACTATTATCATCTTAGTTCCAATAAGACTTATTTTCATTTAAATATACAAATGAATAACTATATTACATTGACAGATTAAATAATTTACGACATTAAGAAAGTTAAGACGGTTTCAAAAAATCACAACAAATGTTCAATATGGGCTTCTCTTACATCCACACATTTTCTCAATCTTCTATGATTAAATCTTTGTAGTCGAAATAACATTCCAGGATTATTTCGGATGTTTTCGCAGTGAAAACGTATCCTATCATTAATTCACTTCTGTATTTAGGTACAGGTGTATCTACTATAAACTAAGCTTCAAATGTTAAACAAAAAACAAAGTAAAAGTCTATAAATGTAGACTGCACTTTATTATTAATGTACTAATAATACAGAACGCTTCTTGTAACCGTACATTCAAAATAAATCTCAAGTCGCGTGCAAAAAACACTTTTCCAACCAATCAAAACGAAAGTTATGCACCACGTGAGAAACGTCATTTGCAACTATTTAATTTATGGTACTCTTACTACTGTTTTTTCTTGAAAGCTATAGTAAACATGTTGTAGCAAATACACTTGAAATTAAATAAATATTTTCTATCAGAATTGTCAATATAATTTCCAACCAATCAAATCCTTAGCTGCCAGCTGAAAGTTGTGAGTTTATAAACGCAAAAATTTACCAACTGAACTGAACTGCAGAATGGAAACGACGTGAACGACACCAACTGCGAACTGAACGCGAACGTAAAGTTTATAACTCCGCCTAAAGTCTTGCTATCATCTCCCAAGCTTTTTGTACGAACTCCTGGGACACACTGTATGACCAAGGTGATACGATGCTGTCTGTGGCCAGGAGATCAGAAGAAAACTCAACAGGATCTGTAACGAAACTCTAAAGGATTGCTTGTGTGTGCAGGACATATTTAGCATGTCCCCAGATCAAATCCAGATGGTCTGGCACTACAAATTTTCAACCCTAACAAAACGACAGAGCCACGTGCTTGAGCAAGAGCACAGTAAACTTATGGTCAAAAAACCAACGGAGTCACTGACTAATGAAATACAGAACCTATGGCAAATAAAATATTTGCCAGTTGGGTATGGAAGATGGTAGACTCACACATTATCTTCAAGTAAGAAGCACTGACTAATTGACTTGTGGCTAAAGCGCCTATTGGAGAATTCCTCTAAAAAGGATCTAGTGAAGAAGGTTAAGTCTGATAGGAACAACTAGGTAAAAAATACCAAATTATTAATTTCAATTTTGTGTATAAACGAAAGAGTATTTTCTTTTTTCAAAACACTCAATGTGAATATTTATAAATGGAAACTAATTTATCTTCCGTGTTTTACTTATACAACTTCAATTCGTTGTGATACCTTTCAACAGGCTATTATCGAATGTAACGTATGAATGAATGATCCAACATGTGTTTTGTCTTACTCCTCCTAGCTACCCTTTTAGACGCAAGCGTGTTTTTCAGGAAATTTCAGCGAGCAGTCCCGTTCAACCCGGTTTCTGTTTTAACAGTTTAGTGTCTGGAACCTGTAGGACTACCGGACGAATTTTCGAAATTTCGCGTGCTTATAACAACCTAAGAAAATCGAGAGAAAAACATTGAATGGTTAAAAAGTGAATATGACTTTAATATAATCTTTAAAATGGTGTTTTCAATGGGATCTTCGTTCAGTGAGACTTTTCTGGTAAGAAATAAAATTTAAAAACTCAACAACTTTCATATAATTTCACAAAAAATATAATTTTGGTAAAGTGATCCATAGTGTTAAAATAGTAGGTAATGTTAGTAAAATATTCTTATTTAATAAATTTGAGGTACTTCAGAAAAAGATTCGAGGGTCGTTTGCACCGGTCCACCTTAAATGTTCATCTCATCTAAGGTCTACTTAAAGTTAAGGTGAACCTTAAACTTTAGATGGTTTGCTAATCTGCTACTTAATGAAATCTTAGATAAGTGGCGAGAAGCTATGGCAACACTGAGAAAGCTACAGACATTCAAGAGATATTTGTGTCATCGAGTTTGATTTCACAAAGTTTGATTGTTGATTCTTTTTGTGACTGATGGTTTAATAAAAATGAATATTAATAATTGTAATGATAATAATATTAGAAAAAAGAGGACTCCAAATTTCACTGGACGAGAGCAGACAGCTCTTTTAAACCTAATATTTAGTCATAAAACAATTATTGAAAATAAAAGGACCGATGCAATTACCTGGCGTGAGAAGGAAAACGCGCGGATTAAAATAACTTCGTTATTTAATAGCCAATCTCTGGAATACCACGAACAAAAGAATCGTGTACGATTTCTACCTCAATTAGGTTCAAAATGTTTAGGCATAGGTTTTGTCACCCCAAATCGCGAAAAGAATGTCAAATCATCCCAGCTGTTGAAATATTAATTTCTATGATAAATCCTTCTGGGGTTTCCATGAAAGATCAAGTTAAGATCGTCTTAATCGTCATCGTCATGATCAAATAAATTATTCATAATTATTTTTTCAATAAATAATGAAGACAAGCCACAGCTAAAAAAAAAGGAAAATACCACAACAACGACACGCATGTCAAATAGTAAACTTACTGTCAGATTGAAGTTTAGATGACATTAAGGAGAACTTTAAGCGGCACAATTCTGAGGCTTAACTAAGTACACCTTAAGGTACACCTTAAACCTCAGTTGATAACCCGTGCAAACCAAATTGTTATATTAAGGTCACCTTAAAGTTAAGCTTCACTTATCTTTCGCTAAGTATAACCGGTGCAAATGGCCCTCGGAAGTAAACAAAGTGACATGTTTCTGGAAGTGAACTTTTTATCATATACAGTTCTTCTAATATGTATGAATGCTTGTTATACCCAAGTTATAACATGAAAGTTGACTCATATAGAACATGTCCGAGTGGATACGAACATATGACTTTGCCAAGGCACATGCCTTGTTTACGACTTTCCCAATTAATTTTGACAGACTGAAATACGTGATATGGCACTTGACCCAACTTGACCACACTTATTGACCCGTTTGATGACGAAGTAACCGATCACTTGCCGAAAGTTTTACCTATTTTCCCGATCATAGTTACCGATTGCTTACACAAATTAGTGGGCTTATGCTCACGCGGTAGACTAGGGTTCAATTTCCCGCATCATAATTCGTTCTTTACATAAGTCGCAGTGTGGACTCCACTTAACTACTACTTCTGTGAAAATGAGGCCTAGAACAAAATGGTATTAATAGAACAAAATGATATTAATAAAGGATATAACGCTTCAGGATGATCTGTTTGGAAATGAATTAATAGAATTTGATAGTCCTAGTCAAGATTTCTACTAAAGCCTATCAGATTATAAATTCAAAAAAAAGTTTCGATTAAGGACTATTAGCACTATTGGAAAATAGATTGGAGCTGCTTCTGGATATAGCTAGAGTTTACTCAGCTATCTTTTGCCGTTTCGTCATAATCTGTGACGTATTCTGCTGTTTTAAGTTTGTCTTATATTAGTTGAATATTATTTTACGCTTAACCTCAAAATCATAATCAAATTGTTAAATATTGAAAGTGTTGAATTGTCTACTAAATATGACAGAACAGTCAAAAGCGATAAATGAAATTTACGTCGACATGAGTTAAGAAGTACGTTAATGACGTCAAAATTCCGTTTCATCCATTTCATAAATGAGAGATCAAAATGGACAATGTATGACGTAACGGCAAAGAATGGTTGAACAAACTCTACGGGTGCATTGGCATTGAGCTCTTTTGGGATGATACATTGTGGTAATAGGTGCTTCCGTGGAGGAAGTCAATAGCAAGCAAGCTGATACATGTTAGCGTACTTAACAGGTGAAATAGAAAAGTTTACTAATATTTGTTGAAGAAAGTAAAGACTTGCGAAAGAAAGGCGGGACAATATTTGAAAAAAATGGGGAACGACTTAGCTTTCCTTAATCAATTAAAAAAATAGCCAGCTAGTAAAAGAGGGGTAGGATAATATTTAAAATAATGGGGAAGGACTTTGAACCCATACTCTTCAAGAAACGAAAAACACTTAAGCGCACTCACCTTATCGGGATGACTGCTCGTTTTGCAAGCGAGGCTTACCGACAACCTAAGAACGAGCACTTTCCCACAGTGTGGTAATACGTGCATCCGTGCAGGAAATAGTCAATCGTATGTAACAAAGTTTGTATATATGTGGCGTACTTAACAGGTGGAAAAATAAGCTTACCAATGTTTGTTGAAGAGAGAACCAATTTATTGAAGAAGGGGAGGACAATATTTGGAAAAATGAGGAGCGAAATAGCTTACCTATGTCTTTTGGAAAAAAGCCAACCTGTTAAAGGAGGGGGTGACAATAATTGAAATAATGAGAAAGGAGATAGCTTACCTATGTCTTTTGAAATAGCCAGCCCGTGAAATGAATGGAGGACCATATTCTTAAGATAAGAAACGACATGGCTTACCTATATGTCTTTTGAAAAAATAGAAACCTTGTAAAAGAAGGGTAGGATGATATTTAGGTCAATGTGGAAGGACAAAACCTACCTATGTATTTGAACCCCTACCCTTCAACAAACGGAAAACACTTGGTCGCACTCGCCCCATCGGGATGACTGCTCGTTTGAATACATGTGGCGTACTTAACAGGTAAAATAAAAAGCTTACCAATGTCTGTTGAAGAGAGAACCAGCTTATTGAAGAAGGGGAGGACAATATTTGGAAAAATGAGGCGCGACATAGCTTACCTATATGTCTTCAGAAGAAATAGCCACCATTTTAAAGAAGGGGAGGATAATAATCAGAATAATGAAAAAGAACATATCTCACCTATGTCGTTGAAATATCAAATCTGAATCTTTTGATAAAAAAAACAGAGCAGTGCCCTCCGCACAATGCTTTTGCATATTGCCACCCTTCAATTTCTCGCAATTCATATTAAAAATAAAAAACTGCTTCCTCGTATCAGTGAAGGAGCGTTAAAATATGAAAATTAAAGAATGTTTTCAATAGATTGATATTTTGATGAATTGGGGTTGACCGTTAGGGTGGGCCATTGCCCACCCTGCCCCTTTTGCAGGCGCGCCTATGCTCATGACCCCCTAAAACTAACCACGAGCCGCAACTATAACAGTTTTCAATATGTTGAAGTTTGTTCAAAAGCTTTGGAATTATCAGTAACTTATCGAAAGTGGTAAGCTAAAGTTTGATCAAAGGATTCAATAGTTCCTATGCTTGAAGATGAAGATTAGCAAAATGAGTTGTGATATAGAAGAATGATTCAATTGGAAGATATGTAATTCCATAATTTTATTTTCTTGGAAAAATTGAGTGAAACGAAATGAACTCATATATTTAGGCGAAGAGATGAGTAAAAAGAAAATCGAGTATGGTTCATATAACAGCCTTTTTGGTGTGCGTCATCGTTTGTGACGTATATTCGGGTTTTGGGTATGTCGTTTATTTTATTTGCCATTTTGACACATATCTAACCCTAAATTTGATGAATAAAATCATCAGGATCGCATTCAGCAAAATTCGACAAGGCTATGAAATTAATAGTTACCAGCATCTTTTTCTAAACTGAAAATACTTGAGAACTTTCAAAATGCTAATGTTTTTCTGTGTATCTAGGCATAATTTTTGTATTATTCGAATAAATATAACAATAATATTCATATTAACTTTTCATAAATAATAATTGACCGTGAACAACAAAGTACAGACCTGACAAGAACTGTCAGTGGGACAGTAGAAAAAGATGTCAGACACATTGACAATACGAAAGGTATAACTGCATGCCTATTTTAAATAAAGAAATTTCTCCCGATTGATAGGTCGCGCTTACGCTTAATCTGAACATCAACCAATCAAATTTTGGTCAGTCAATGATTAGGATTGACGTTTGTAATAAATTTGAACGGTTCATAATTGCGATATTTTGATTAGGATTAATCAAAGACCTGACTTTTTTTGCATTTCTTTCCACGTAATGTGTTAGAAAGACATTAACAAACGATGACGCACACCAAAAAGGCTGTTGTATGAACCATAAGTGTGTGTGTGTGTGTGTATGGTTCATACAACAACCTTTTTGGTGTGCGTCATCGTTTGTGACGTATATTCGGGTTTTGGGTATGTCGTTTATTTTATTTGCTATTTTGAAACATATCTAACCCTAAATTTGATAAATAAAATCATCAGGATCGCATTCAGCAAAATTCGACAAGGTTATTGAATTAATATTCACCAGCTTCTTTTTCTAACTGAAAATACTCAAGAAATTTCAAAATTCTCATGTATCTAGGTGTATCAAGGCATATTTTTTTGTATTATTCGAATAAATATAACAATAATATTCATATTAACTTTTCATAAATAATAATTGACCGTGAACAACAAAGTGCAGACCTGACAAGAACTGTCAGTGGGACAGTAGAAAAAGATGTCAGACACATTGACAATATGTAAGGTATATCTGCATTCTATTTTAAACAGAGAAACTTCTGCCGATTGATAGGTCGCGCTTGCGCTTAATCTGAACAACAACCAATCAAATTTTGGTAAGTCAATGATAAGGATTGACGTTTGTAATACATTTGAACGGTTCATTGTTGCGATATTTTGATTAGGATTAATCAAAGACCTGACTTTTTTTCCATTTCTTTCCACGTAATGTGTTAGAAAGACATTAACAACCGATGACGCACACCAAAAAGGCTGTTGTATGAACCATATATATTTGAAGAGGCATTGATTGTTTACTTTCAAAAAGTAATCAAAAACTTTCCGAACATGATGAATATGTCAGTAAAATTCATAAAAGTTGTCAAGTATAAATTTGTACGAGATGTGAAGGAAACGAAGAAAACATTTTATTAACAAGACTATCTATTGACTTATTTGACGTGAAAATATCTTGGGAAAAGAAGTGATTGGTTTTGAAAGTGATTAAAAGTTATTGAAAAAGATAAATCATCAAAGGGACATTCCCAACTATTGAGTGAGAAAAGCAATGAATAGACGAATTCCCCTGCTGTATATCTTTTCTATTCTCATACCAGAATAATGTCACGGTATCTGATTTTGTCAAAAACGTCATTCGTGAAATTGCCAAACAGAAAATTTTTTCTCTCGTGATATCAAGTGATTTGAAGAGAAATTGATTGATTTCACACAATTCTCTAGCTAGGTTCCAAAGAAACAATATTGACGGAATGGAAGTGGATACATTTGTATTGCGTATAGCTGACATGTGTGTGATTTCCTCTTACTTATAGTTCATATACAATATCCTTTTTGGTGTGTGTGTCATCGATTCTTAATGTCCTTCCAATACATTACGTTGAAAGAAATGGAAAAAAGGCAGGTCTGTAATTGATCCTAGTAAAAATATCACAATAATAAGCCGTTTAAATGTATTTCAAACGTCAATCCTAATTTTAAACTTAAAAAATTTGATTGGTTAATGATCAGATTACGCAAAAGCGCGACCGATCAATCGGGCGATCAAAATACGATAAAGGTGTTCCTTTCGTAGCGAAAGTATTCTTCTAATGTATCATTGATAGTTTTCGTAAGGTCTGGAAAAAAATCAGCATTTTAAAGGTTCTCAAGTTTTTTCATTTAGAAAAAGAAGCTGGAATTAATCAAATTCATAGCCTTTTCGTATTTGGCTGAATACGATCCTGATGATATTATCTATTAAATAAACTACATACCGATTATACCCGATTATACATCACAAACGATGACGCACACCAAAAAGGGTATTGAATGAATCATATTAATTTAACGTCTGATAAATTTTTTTCAAATATGCTGGTTACCATAGAAACAATGTCGAAATAGAGCCTCTGTCGTCACTTTGGCGAACGATATGAAATTAAGCTCTTTTCACTACTACTTTTTCAAAATTATTTTAATCCTTTATCATGGCTTAAATTTGAACCAGATCTGATATTTATAGGTCAAAATAATAATCAATTTAAAATCAATTTGCATGTAGCGAATTGATTTTGTTCAAATTACGCGAAGCAGCTTTAAAACACTTGAATACATTATCCACCGAACGTGGTATTTAATATATTAAATTTTGAAAACTTAATTAAAATCTGAATGAAGTCGAACATCAGGTTGAAATTTGTAATTAAAAGTTTCTTATATGTATGGAAGTTATACAGATTTTGATCTCACTTTTTTTGTCAACAACCAAAGCATAATAATATATCGTGATATTAAACTTGGCTCCCACTTCACGTTTATGTTTTTGATAGGATTATATGTACTTTCTCCTACCTGTCGTCGATTATATTATCCTCAATTTTTTCGAGTATCTTCTAGGGCATGTTTCTAGAAATGTAGGCTTGAAATTCCATCATATTTTATTCATAACAAGTTCAAGAGAACGTGAAGGCAGCACGAGAAGAATTTCATTCCATTAAATTGGATTCCCGCAACAATTGGCAATAAAAAAGAGAATGCCAAAAAAAGCAAATTCCCCTATCTTGTGCTGGTTTTCACGTGCTTTGTCTTTTTTTCGGGAGGAAATTCTTCTAATATCTCTTGCATTGAATAATAGTTATGCATATATGTTCATTTTTCTTCCTTTTCCTTCAATGTTTTTACGATCCTGGGATTGATTTGTTTTCAGTATCAATTACAGAGCGGTTATTTCTACAGATCATTATGATATTTATACTCTTTTATTTGCTTCTAATGCATGTATGTGAGCAAGGAGGAGGACTGAAATACCATTTTGAGGGCTTGAACCCTTTTTCGGAACCAGCCCCAATTGGAAGAAATTGGTAAAGCCGAGAAAAAGAGAAGATCTGACCATTGGAAAGATCTAGTAGGGCTTAGACAATCAAAGATTCTTCTGAGTGACTACAATCTGTTGAGATCAAATGAATGCAAAAGTCAAAGTAAAACTGCTCTGAGAGTTTTAATAGGTATCCTACTGAAACATTGTCGTCTGAAAGGGCACCTGAAAAAGTTCAAAATAGTGGGAGAAGAAGAATGCAGATATTGTGGCATGAGAGAAGAAGCATATATTATCTACATACTTTCCAACTGCACAGCACTCCAGAATCCTAGAGTACAGTACCTGGGAGATTACTGGATAGAAGAGGAACATTTACCTAAATTGAAGTTTGCAGATATCCCAATATTCCTCCGGGAAATAGGACTAAAGGAGCTACTAGTTTCAGAGACTCTCCTCAGAAACTAAGTAGAAGTACAATAGATCCTTTAGGTCTCAGTGAATTTTACCACAAAAATACATACATGTCTGTAAGAAATGGAATCTTCAAACCTAATTTTCATTGACCTTAATTTGAAACCTTGTACACTTATGAAGGACCGATGGAAATAAAATGATTCAATGAGCTTGCCTCAATATACTGACCAGGATCATCAAGATTACCGATAAGTCTCTCAGTCATATAACCAACCATATTATGTTATTGAGTTGGTAGAGACTGGTTTTGAAAAACTGCTCAATGCATAAAAGCTTACTTCTTCAGGGAATAGAGATTTGGAGGCAAAATATCTTAATATAACAATCGTTATTTACTGTGCAGTTTTCTGTTATTTCGGTCTTTAGTGTGAATTTTATAAATATATAGCCACTCGTGAAATATCTAAAACGATTGATCTCGAGCACAATACGCTTTTCATGTTGAATTTTCTTTAGGTTGGTTTGCTATGAAAGCATAATTTTCATTTCAGCTCTCACGTTACCTTTATCCTTCCATAGTTTTAATTTTATTTCTATTACATTTCCTGTTTATATGATTATCTCAATTACAACTACTTAGAGTTGATTACTTATAAATGGATTTGCGCGAAATTGCACGTTTTTTGTTATCTCTTATTTGATGATAAGTCAGGTTTGTTGAAAGAATTTCCCGAAGTGACCATAAGAAGTCTTCAAATAAATAGTCGTACATATCTATGACACATTGTTATATTTCTATTTTGTGCTTGTTGAACGAACAGTTCAATATTCCAGTAATATATTATTTTTATATTTTGCGACTGAGGCTTATCAACCATGTAGGTCTGACGTAGGTAAATGAGGCTTGGTTCTGCAAACTATCATCTGCTCTTTTCAACATTTGAAATCTTCAATTGAAAACACGAAGGACCACTTGCTATGCTCACATAAAGATAACTTTTGCTAGTTCATATACTATCATTTCTCACTATTCCAGTTTGTCCTGAAATACATAGTAAGAGGACTTCATTGTTCTCGCCTAGTTCATTGAGCTTGCCTAGGCATTCTTAAGCCATTTTGGAACTGATTACACAAGAGCTCAGTCTGTGTACCATGGAATGGCATTTTTTCCAAGTCTAGTAATAATATTTGGATAACACTTCTTCTTGTATCCCAACTCCGTTACGAATTTCTTTGAAAAGTTATACTTTTCTTCTCCACTTTTTTTCTCTACTTGGTCTGTATCCTGTTCCTTCCAACCACCATCTGTAGTGGTGTGAAGCTGAGAATCACTTCCATGCCTGCCTCTAGGCATGTTTTCATTGCTCTGGTCTTTGAATTTTGGAGATGTTTTCTCCCGTCGTCAATAGGCTAGTTTGTCTATGGTAGTGTACATCTAGCTCAGGATTTTTTGAAATCCTCGTTTATTCCTGACAGACTCCTGCAAATCACTACACGCCATTTTTAATTTGTATGTAATCTTCTTTCCGTGTTTCTTCCATAGGAGTTCACTGTCTAGAATCATTGACTTCTCTTGTTGCCATCAAATTTAATGAAGTAGAGGTTGAGTTTTCTATTCTTAGTGAAGGCTATCAAGATAATTTTGGTGGGGTTGATGCGCAGTCCTTCTTGAATACACTAGCTATTTCTATAGTTCAGCTTCTTTTGTACGATGTCACAGCACAGAGTGTTTTCAAAATTTCCCCTTTCTGTTATGACAATATCATTGGTATATCCTTGACGGGATGTTCCGAGGTCTGTCAAACTACACAGAAGTTCGTCAACCGTCATACTCTACATTAATGGGGATGCCCTTCCTGTTGTGAAGAGGGAGAAAGTTGTTTCCTATGGCAGCTACTTAGGAATAGAATAATATGTTTTTTTCCAACATTCATTGGAGAAACAGTGACACAATTGCAAACATTTTCAAAATAAGTTAATGAGGTCAACTTTATCCTGTATAACATGAAGTGCAAATTTGTAATTCAATTAGGTATCTTTCTGTTTATCATAATTTAAAAAAATGTTAAAGAAGCAATGACATTTGTTACTGTCACTGAGTAATTTAATGTTTTATGTCCTAACTCTTCACCCACTTCACTCCTCTACCTGAGAAAATTGATATTTTGAGTACCTACATCTAAAACAGTACACAAAATGTATTTACGCGAAAAAAAGTAAAAAGCATTGAAACGTTTTTATCTACTGGGGACTATGCGAACGAACCAAAGGAGGAAAAGCATATTAGTGAAATTTAAAAGGAGTAGCAAGCGTAGAGCGTTCAAGCTTGTGAGATATTTCGTGAATTTAAAAAAGGTTCATAAAGATGGAATTTTAGAAAAGTTATTTTTAGCAGAAAAGCAGATTTGTAAAATAACGGATATAAATGTAAATGTTTGGAAGTAAGTGCTTATTTATGGGGGGCATTGAACTGAATATCTTAGTAGTTTTTTCTTCCACATAATATAATATTGTTTTTCTCAGATCGTAGGAAAAGTTACACTATTTTGACCTGTTTTCTACGCGCAAAGCTCAACATTCCAAAATAGTGGGCAGTTGCTAAGCAATTAGAGAATAACAGTGCGGTAATATTCTTGCCGCACTGCAGTAGCGTTCAATATGAACATAGAGAAACCTATCTAAACTTACTTAATTACATTTTGAATGGAATATTTTTGTTAATTAATTTTTTAAATGTAAAGCAACGATCGAAGAAAAAATAGTATGTATAATTCGTGGGAAAATCATATTCCCAAACTCCTGTGTTACCAGACTCGTCGCTACGCTTCTCGTCTGGTAATCATCACAGTCGTTTGGGAATATGATGCTTTTCCCACTAATTATACAATATACTATTTTCTACACCCACATGTATATTATCCATTTTTCGCACAGTTTACAGAATGGAAATGTAGGCCATATCAGTCAACTGAACGTATATATTCATATACATCCTAGAACGTATATGAAATCCACCAATCAGCATTCGCGTTTAGTATTCGTCAACTCCCCTTCTTTGAATTTCATAGAAAAGTCAAAAATAACTTATCGAAAAAAAGGCTTCCCTAGAAGCACTGGATCAAGAATATTCATTTACAATAATAAACATAAATAAACTAATCCGTATAAATTAACAACAAATACTGAAAACAGAATAAAATGGGTATTTAAGAGGACTTTTGATAGACGTCAGCTTTTATAAAATTTTGTAATTCATGTGACGTTATAGATGTCAACGTAAACATTCCTCGGTGGTCAAGTTGTTAGCATTTTAGGTTCTTGCGCGCTAGGTACAGGGATCGATTCCCAATGAAGACATTTTTTTTTTAATTTTATTTCTAAATAATTATTCCGCTTGATATTGATTGGTAAAATTATGAAAATTGTTAAGAATTTTGAGATTCCAGTTATATTACAGTCGAGATTACAGTTTATTAAAATGTTTATTTTCTAGATTTTTCAAGTGGGTCGTAGAAAAAATATACTGTTCGACTCGTGTGGATTGTCCATGTCGCACTCGAACGATTGAGCACTCCGCCTACGGCGTCGTGCTCTTAGAGCGGCCGTACACGGACCACATTTCTGCAGTCGAGACAACCACAAAAATGTGGTCAGGTCAACTGCACCTTGCGGTCGAACCAGCGACATTTTTGTGGTCGACTTGCGGTCATATGAATCGCACGTGTGGTTGAAGCGACTGCAACCACATCACAGAAAATAGTCTCCATGGCAAACAACTTTTCGATACACTCGCTTAGGTACAAATGACTTTGAACGCGACGGCGCAACCAGGCGCAACGCGGTTCATACGACCACAAAAATGTGGTTCGTGTACGGCGGAGTCAGCAGCGACCACTCGGCGAAGATCGACTGCAGGTCGACTGCAGACGCCCGTTTTGACTGCAGTGAGCGCCCGTGTACGTATGGTACAGTATTTCTTATGGGTAGCTTGAGTTCGCCGAAACGCGACTGCAATTCTGTGGTCGGGTCGACCGCAAAATGTGGTCCGTGTACGGAGGCTCTTAGACTGAACTCCTCTATTGCATATATATATATGTCGGAAACAATCATTCATTCTTCTGCATTCGATACTAATTTCAATCACAAATTATATTTTGATGGATGATTCAATTTTAGCATTGTGAAAGTGAAAAGAAGATACCCTACCTAAAACTACCGCAATTACAAAGCTTTGTCAGACCAAAGTAAAAGTTTTACAATCTTCGTAGTACGCTATGCAATTCCTGTACTTGGTATAACGTGATATCGGAGAACATTACATTTACATGTGGATAGATACATCAAGCATCAGTATCTAATTGTGTATTTTGAATCTCCTGTTGAACGACCATGTACAACTTAATTTGATTTATTAATGAATTACTACATGGAAAATAATATCTGATATATTGGAAAACTGTTGTTAAAAAATATGATTCATTGTAATCGGATAATTTATAAAAAATGTATAGATTAGGTTATCAACAGGGTGAATAGTGAAAAATTGATTGACCTTAACAAAATTCCAGAAATCTTTAATTTCAGCAGCTACGATATTTTCAATTTTTTCTATTTAGTTAGAGTAACATAACGGAGATAAATTTTTACAACGTGTCTTAATTTAGATCGGAAAATATTAAGTAGTCACTCCAGCTATTACTTTGTTTGTAATTAATATGTGCAATTTTCTTATCAAATACCTGGGCTTTCAGCTTATCAGTAAACCATGGGTCAGATCTTGGTTCTGCTAATTTAACATATTATGGAATTAAATTGTTGATACCTGCATGTAAAATGTCATAAAAGGTTACAGTTGCTTCATCGACATCATGAATATTGCCAAAATCAGCCCCCCAGTCTATACTGGTAGTAGTTTAAACCTAAGTATAATTACCTCTACGAAAATTAAAATAATAGCTATCATAATTAAGTTCATTAAAATGAGAATCAAGTTTCACGTTAACAGAAATAGCCGGGTGGTGTTTCCCCGGTGGCAATAAACATTCATCCGCCGCTTCAACGAAAATAATACTTTTAATAATATGTAAACAGCAAATCCAGCAAGACCCCAAAGGAGTTTTAACAACATTTAATTGAAATAGATTATAAAAAGAGAAGTTCTGGATCAAAGTTTGAGCTGCTAAATTATTTGAATATGCGAAGACATATAAGAAAGGAGTTGATCAGATGTTGTCAAAATAGAATCCTCTCAATAAACTGTCCCTAGTCTGGTTCCCGTATCATTATGGTCTCTTCAACATGGTGGTGGGTACACAGGTGAATTTATCAAACCAGAACCAGCAATTGGCATATCATCAAGCTCCGGCAAACAAACCCCAAATATCTGGATAGCAATAAGACTTCTATACTTCTGATAAGAGCCACAAAATCCGATGTGCCGGCTTTGTATGAAAAATAATGAAATTGCAGAGCACATTATTTTTGTTTCGCCACCTGTCCTTCGTACCGCTTTGTTGAGAGCTAAATTTGTTGGAGAACCTGATAGACCAGCTCACCACTGTGTTCACAATTTATTTTGGTACGTTTCTCATCGGTGAGCAATTACTTATATCACCTTGCCTGATTGAAATATTCGAGACCATGACAAATAGCCGACTATTATTTTCTTGTTAATTCTATCGAGAGTAGCTTTTTTATTTGGCAATTTGATGAGACCATAATATGAACATTAATAATCTGAGCTAAAGCACTCGGGAGTTATTCTTTGATTAATTAATCATGTTCATATGGTGGAATTAAGTGTTCTCAAAATACGGGTTACTCGTGGTTAATTTAAGCCATTTGTCATGATCAAGTGAAATTCGGGAAGATTATTTCATGAGTAGTATCATTGTCTAATATATTTATATTAGACAATGGTAGTATAAAATGTTTCTTATATACTATGCGTTTCAAATTTTTTAAACTTGAAATAATAAGAAATAACAAGATATAAAAAAATTAGAATAACTGAAATTGAGCATGCAATTATTATAAATACTCGCACTAGCACCATTATACAGGGTGTTTCATAAGTAATTGGCCAAATTGTAAATCTACGTTCAGAAGGCGAAAATAATAATATTTTCATTAACAATAATGGGTCTTAATCTGCTCCTTACTGAGGTACAGGATGTTAAAGCAAAAAAAATTAAATAGATTTTTGTTAATAGATCAGCTACTTTGCTACATAATGACTTGAAAATTAGGTATGAACTGGTTTTTGTAATGGTAAACAAGAATGTGTGAGAGGATTTGAGTTAACTCGTAGATGTCGCCACATGCGCCATATGAATTATCAAGGAAAAACGATCGATCCCTTGCTTGCTGAGAATAAAAAAAAGGTTCACACCTTTTTTCAATAATGTACGCTATTTTGTCATACCTAATTATATATATACTGTGGAAAATGACCATTCAATAGACACGGATGTAGCCATTATACTAAATGAATAATATCTGGGACTGCCTTCAAAAACTCCTAACTCTAAAATGGGTCCCAGTGCACAGGGGTATTGTGAGCAATGGAACGTCAGACATCCTAGCAAAGCTAATAAAGTCTGAAACTGCATACAATGGTCCCGAAGAAGTATATGGAATATCAAAAACTGCTGCACGTGGTTGTACACCAGGTGGATTCGAACTAAGCATCAGACGTACTGGAGCCAAGTGACAAAATAGGAACACAACTAAGAGGGAAGGATTCACAATGTATATCAAATTATGTTGAACTGGTGAGGTAGTACGGTTTTAATGACAGGTGTCTATAGGTATTGGTGACATTAGAAACCACACTTTGATCCAGGTTCGTTATTAATAATTGTTATTAGTAGAGGATTCAACTGAGCTGTAGAACAATTACCAAGAAGATATACGGAGTGATTCGTTAGATATGACCAAAAACGACAAAACATCATCTCGGGTGCGAAGATCATAAGACCCAATAAATATTTTCAGCATGCCTCTGCTCTGTGACCTTTGCTCACAATCAACTCAACGCCCAGTATAACTTAATTAAGTTTAACACAAAAAGTAATTAATTGTGAAACTTTGGAAATTAACTGCTACGTAGGTACAGCAGGAAAAAATTAAAACGTTTTATATTTCCTTCATTTTTGTTATCTTTAACTACAAGCTATGTTACTCTAACCTCTGGGAAATCTATTGGAAAGTAGAAGGTTTCGTAATTAAAGAAAAACCACTCACCGTGGTGAACGTGCTACCTACATAGTGGCTTTAATTTCGACCGCATTTATAAGATTTTCAGTAAGTTTCAAGGAATACTCACTTAATTACAGTTTCCTGTAAATAATTGTCATTTAATTGAATCGTTTTATCAATAGATGTGAAAGATAATAGTTCAATATAAATTTGAAAATTTGTTTTAAAAAAGTAGACCGTTCACAACTACTCCTCTGGCTATATTATACGTAGGATGTTGAATTACACTTTAAAGTTGAACGGGAAAGATTATAGTCCGGTCAATTTAGATATTCGAAGTTACATAAAGTCCCAACAAGCTGAATTTCTGTGAAGTTGTTCAAAACATAATTACAAACAATGTCTAAAAGTTCCCCATCATTCCATTGTAAGGAAAAAATTTAATTCAAGGTCAAAGGTCAAAAAAATTAGTTTTTCGCGATTTTCAGCAAAACGGTAAGTTTTATCATAAAAGTACCGCAGACAAAAATTGTAGATCATAAAATTATCTATAAAAAATGTGTCAATACTTTTTTTTCTTACGAGCCAGCGTTTCTAAGATATAACGATTCTAAAAGTTATAAAAGTTGTTATGGTCATAATATGCACAATTGCACACGTTTCCACGCCACCTATGAGGTAGTGTACGCGTTTTTGATAACGTGGTTTCCCCTGTAGGCCTACTCCACGGGTCAGTTGTGATCCTGTTTAATGTAAATTATTGCAAAATAACGGAAATTTTCAAAGATTGGGAAAGATAAAAGCGATGTAAATGAAAACAAAGTGTTGAAGTGTATTCGTCTTATTCGTAAGTTTCAAATTCTTGTTCTTCTTCTTGATCTTCTTCTTGTTCTTCTTCTCCTGCTTCTTCTTAATCTTCATTTTGGATGCAAGTAAATTGCGTCAATAGTGATTTATCGCATGATACTTCGTCGGAGTCAAACGAATCCTCCATTGTTTGTGATTCAATATTAGAGCACGACCGGCCTTGACAATTTGTGCATGCCAAAGAACAAGACAGTCCGACTTTTTTGCAACTACATTTAGCTCTGCATCCCTTTTTGCAGTTGCAAAAAATACTGTTCAGCAGTTTTTCCAACCCCAGTCTGTAGGGTCTAGCTGATAACCAAGCCACACTTGAACTTGGTAATATACTCGAAAAAGATGTTGGTGAGCAGCAGCTGAAGTTGGAGGAAGACAAGCTAATTGAACTTGTTTTTTATTTTTAGTATTTTTAACGAAACATGCATATCGATGTATATCTAAACAGGTAGTTTTTTTAGGAGCTCCGTACATAGAAAGAAGAAAGCGGATGCCGTTGGTAATAACTTCTTGTTGAGTTGAATCCCTTTTTTTTTTAAAAAAAGTTCAGCACATTGAATCAAATCTTGTTTTTCAAACATTTTGAAAACTGCTGTTTTACCCCTCCTGTAAAATGCAGATGTCGTATCACAGCCAGTAATTGCGTGTAAAAATAGTACATGATCTTTACACTTTACAAAAGTAAATAAACTTTTTGATGAATATATATCTGATTGATGCTGAGCTTTTCCTGGTTTTAAGAAAAAAATAGTTATATTTTATATTGTAAGTATAAGTTACAATGACCGATAGAAAAATATTTAAACACATATATATATATATATATATATATATATATATTATATAAAATTTTACAACTCTAGATGTATATACGTGGCGTACTCATGCATATTATGACGATAACAACTTTTATAACTTTTAGAATCGTTATATCTCAGAAACGGTGGCTCGTAAGAAAAAAAGTATTGATACATTTTTATAGATAATTTTATGATCTACAATTTTTGTCTGAGGTACTCTTATGATAAAGCTTACCGTTTTGCTGAAAATCGCGAAAATCTCATTTTTTTGACCTTTGACCTTGAATTAAATTTTTTCCTTACAGGGGAATGATGGGGAACTTCCAGACATTGTTTATAATTATGTTTTGAACAACTTCACAAAAATTCAGCTTGTTGGTACTTTATGTAACTTCACTCTCATTTTTTGGTCTAAATTGACCGGACTATTAGTTAAAATCCGGCCACGCGGGCTCAGTTGTACGTAGTTGTACGTACCAAACTACCTAAATAGACGAAGTCTCTGGTTACGACATTAAAGCTGTCATTAAATCGAAATACAAATTATCTGGAAAAAATTGAACAAACAGTAAATCCTTGGATCCAACCAACGAACAGACTAACCAAGTACGAATATCACATTCACGTCTCGGTCATAGTAATATAGCTCATAAATATGTCATCACACGAATTGAGCTACCAATATGTGAGACCTGTCAAATTAGACTTAGCATGAAGCACATATTGATCGAGTGCAAACAATATGAAACGACACGAAAGAAATACAACAGTCCAGAGAATATAGCGAGACTCTAGGGCAAATCGTGAGCGTCGAAGGTTATTTAAAAGACACCGGTTTATATGTGTTATTGTAGTTTTTTCTTTTCATAAAAAACTTTACAGAATCTGATTTTTCCAATTTCATTTGTTGTAGCAGATATTTATGTAGTGATTAAACATGTCGTATTTGTTTTTACTTATTATAGCTAAATGATATTCTGCATAAATTTGAAAATAATGCTTAGGCGTAGATTATGTATGTACACCTTTCTTAACTAGAAGCAAAACCATAAAAGGTCTGAATGATTAATTGAGTTCCTTTTTTTTTCCATATCTAATTCACATTTTCCAACTAATCTTTTCACCGCGATTTGTAATTTTTTTTCCTGTCACATGCTTCGTATAGATTTGAAAATTACGAAGAACAACAAACAGAACAGCGAACTGAATGGTTTGATTTCGACGAACCGAACAGCAAAATGAGCGTTTGCGTTTGCTTTGTTTTTTTAGTGGTTCAAAACGGAATTAAATTATAACGGTAGCAACAGCGTGCATATGTATTTTTATTATTAAAAAAAAACGCGAAAAATAGGAAAATGGTGGCAAACACATTTTTTGTGCAGAAAGAAGTGAAAATATTTTTGTTAATAAACGTAAATTAGTTCCATGTTTTTTTCTTTTATCCACTCCATTGTAAAATAACATAAAACACGAAAAAAAAACTAGAAAATTCACTTCACTGAGGCTCACTAACAAATTTCGGTTTGCCGTTTTGTATAAACCCGTCGAAACCTGTAAACACATTCGCGCGCATTTTCTTTGAGGTAGAAGAAAAAACCTACAAGTGATGGGAAGACCGTTTGCCGAAAGGCCAGCATTTGCGAACATGTTTGCAAACGCGTTCAAATTCACTTTACTGTGGCTCACTTACAAATGTCGGTTTACCGTTTTGTATAAACCCGTCCAAACTTGCGAACACATTCGCGCACATTTTTTTTATTAGGAATAAAAACCGACAAGTGATGGGAGCACTACAGACAGTTTGACGAATGTCCAGGATTTGCAACATTAATTGCAAACGCGTTGCTATTCCTGTCCAAGTGTTCTGTTTGCCGTTCGGTTCGTGGTTCTGCTCGTTGTTCGGCTTAATATTCAGGTCTCCATGAATCTATACAATTTTATGTGAAAATTATCTGAGGTAGATGTTAACCATATGGAGTCATGCATTTTTTGTTTCCACCCTTACAATTTCTGCTAAATTATCTTGTTCCTGCAGCGCGTTATTAATTTCCTTACTGGAATAATATTGGAAACAACTCACACCTTCGCCTCCGCGCTTCGCTAATTCGTAAGAAACAGTGTAGTAGAATTTTATTTGTAGACCTGCCGGCGTATTTTCATAACACGAATCGATAATACTTATAAAGTGCTGCTGAAAAGTCTAGCACCAAGGGATTATCATTGAGAAGGATAAAGAATAAGTTATGAAATTCTAGGACGATGAATGGAACTTCAATCTGCATATTTTAAAGTAAATTTTAAATGTTTTTAACGATTTAAATCCTGGATGCTATTCTATACGTAGATCTACAGCAGCGAGCAGATTAATAAACAAATTTAATATAATTTGCAGTGTTAAGTGCAAATAGACTAACAATTTTAGGATACAGTTTGTAAGATAAAGTATAAGATTCTATTATAGTTGGGTACAATATTATAATGATTAATAAAACTCCGTGACACTGTCTCTCAATTTTACTATTTTACTCGATTCAGTATATGGTTATTTCTAGACTAAACATTTTTAAGTTTCAACTATCCAAATCTCAAACAGCCCTCTTCACTCTTCACCTCGGTCGTATATTATATTCTATGAGGACGGTGATAAAGATCGGATAACTAACACCGTAAGTGTTCGAAATTATATTCCATCTCAGTCTTGTATAATAGATACGATACGCAAAATAAAATATACCTAACAAGTTATAGAGAAAAATAGAACGCAAAACAATTTTTCACATTTTTTCTGGTATTTAGTGATATATACCTATTTTGCTTGAACGGTTCTGTTGACAGATATAATAAGGTGTTTAAGTGAAAATAGATTCTTCAGATCGCCAATTTCAAGTGAACAAATTATGTCGCGCAGTATTTTATCCAATTCAACATAAACCGGTAGAGCATGACAAGTGTAGGCTTCATTATTCCATATGAAAGCCATTTCCACCATCGAGATTAATGTGAAAAACACCTAGAGCAAGGCTATTTCGAGAATATTTAATTTGTTACTTTGTTTTTTTAACTCCCATAAGAATGTATTGTATTTGGTTGTTTATAAGAATTTTTCTAATTTACTGACTTTTTCTTCAAATAAATAAATAAGAAATTTCGTTCTATAAAACTCATGAAGTAGGTAGGTATTTTGTTGAAAAACCGTTTTGTTTATGCCTAAGAATAACGACCTGCTTTGTACCCTATCATGCTTTCCCTTTTCCACTTACTGAATAAATAATAGGATGAGGGTGTTTGGTAAATAAGATAAATTGGAAGCGAATGACGGTATACAACTGAATATTTAACTTGGATTTTAGTTGTTGACTTTAACTATTTTCAGTAAGTTAGTAGTAGAAGATTTTTGTTGTTAGATCAACACCATAGTACGTAGGCAGTGGAAATGATTTTAAATGCATAAACACACTGTACAAACAAACGGAGAAAAAATTATGTCTCATACGGCTCCGCCTCGGCGGCAGTAAATCTTCTTCTTTTCTGCCTAGTTAAACAAATAGATAACTATATTTTAGTCCCTGTAATTGACTAAGACAAGCTGCAACCATATCAGGAACCCAATGCTTGTACGTAAGTATTTCACTGGTACATGAATAAAACTTGAAGGAAAGTTTACGAACGTCAATTTTAATTTTCGAATGTTATGCGAGGAAATTTTTTTTCTTTCTAAAATATAGGTACCTACTAAAAATATTGTTTGGCATGACAAGAATAAAGTATTGAAATTTTAACTTTCAATAATTCTATTTTAAAGAACATGGAAAACAAATTGTTTTGTTTTGCAATGTAAACAATTTGACCTTCTACAGAAAGGGCTTGCATAACTTTTAGATTTTTTGACTATTTCCAAAGTTATTGAAATGTTATGGTTGAATCAATATTAAATTTTGATATTTTCTCAATTTTTCGATGCGCCAATAAAGTTTGTGAGAAATTTCATGAGATATTTCTCTTAGATAGGTCTATTGACTATAATTTATCTTCATGAATTTTTTGTATCTTCGTATTCGTGAAGTGAAATGAAAAATGATAATGAATTTTCCATTCGTTGGGCTCCTCCAGAGCTGGTTGTGCTAGTGAATACTGCTTCATTAGGATTATTGCTAAAGAAAACAAGAAAAAAGTACGAATAAGCATATATACAACTGTTAGGAAATATACTCATAGTGAGGAAATATCATTCTTTGAAAAATTTTGACATTCCAGTCAAGATTTCCTATATATTCACTTACTTATTGAAAGGAATTGATATTTTCTCACAGTTGTTGGTGTTCTATATACCTATTATTAATAGTCACAATCTCCTCAAGACTTACTATATTGTCCTTGTAATTTACCCTTTGTTAATAGTTTACAAGTTTTGAAATAAAAAAGTTAAGCCAAAAAATATCAGTCCCAGTTCAACATTTATGTTTATTTATTTCATTAATGAAAGGGTCACCATTACTATATTTAAACGTACATTTTTATCACTTTTGATGAAAATATTATATAATTTAAAAGGTTTCATTACCTTACAGCACAATATATTGATTCTTTCCAAACTTATTTACCCAAATCTATTTCTTAACACTATTGTATTGTTGTCAAGATCTTACTTTGTTTTTTTCTGTTTGTAATTAAAATACTCTCTTTCTTAATTATTAGGTCCTGATACTGATGAAAACCTTTATAATTTAGCTAAGCACGCGATTAATCTTCGTTTGTTTCCATTAAATACTCATTTCTCTTTTGCTGAATATATTAAAATGCTCTCAATTTGACTATATTTGCTTTGAGAAGACAAGGAGCTACCGGGAATTAGGTTTCGAGATTAACATTTTATGAGATATTTCATAAATTTCCCAATAAAACTGTGATAAGTCTTTGAAGACAGAATACCTACGCAGCGTCTATAATTCTATTATTGCCTGAAGCATCTAAAAATCTCGCATATTTCAATTTGTTTTCAATTAATGGCTTTATACTAATATTTCGTAAAACTGAGAAACATTTTTATTACGCGGTACGAAGAGGCTCCAGCAATAAAAGGGAAGCAGTTATAAAAAAAAGATTAACAGCTTGCAGGGGATAATATTTATTATATCAACAAACTTGCTATATCAGGAGGACTTTTATGACCCAGAAAGTGTTTTACTTAGCTCGCATATATTTCTACACTTATACTGTATTATACCGTTGGAAAATGATGTCCCAATTTAAATCTGCTTTATAAATTTTCACCATTCACTTCTGTGAACTTATTTTTAATGAAAAGTAGTGTAACCTAATAAGTCCCAGGCTAGAGCACTCTACCTCAGGGAATTCGGCACCAATTGAACTATTTTATACGCTATCACTGGGATGGGATGTACAATTAATATTAAATTGGACGTCACCAGCTTTTCAATCGGAACGAATCAATTGAAACCAGAAGCAAAACGTGGAAAGCAGGAAAATTAACGTTAAGTTACAAAAAATAATAAAATGAATATACTGTAAATGCGTAAATGTGCCTGGAAATTGCATTAAATTTGAATTGAATTTTCCTTAAATTAGCCGGTTGCAAAGCAGCAAGAGGATAGAAAACTGTTCACGAAAAAAATTATATGTTGCCTTTAAAGTGGCAGTTAGAGGAAAGAAAGAGATCCATTCGAAAATTAAAATTTCGAACATCGACAGACAAAAATGGAAGGGAAATTTGATAAAAGTTAATGTTTTATTTTGGAGGAACAAGGAAACGGCATGCTTAGAAATTTAGCAGAAATTTGGGAGGAAGTGACTAATGAGCCACAAAACTCACTAAATAAAATAATTTCAGCACGAAAAGGTAACAGCTGAACAGCAGTAGAAGGAATCATGATTAATTTCGTCAAAGTATCTGCAAACCAAAACAGCGTGGTTTGCCAGAGTCTGAACAAGTTAACTGAACTTACAGGCTTCTCTTTGGCCCTACACTCGCGACAGATCGAAAAACAGTTATTGTTCAACTAAGAAGCCTCAATTATTGCTTACAGGTCTATGGGTCCCGACGGCTATTGAATTATACTTCAAAGTCAAACGAGGTTAGTATTTCCACAACATATTAAACACCAATCACTCTGGTACGCAGTTAGAAGGGATCACACATTTTATACAATGGTTTCGGCATATTTGTGCCTCATATGTACAAGGCTTATGTTCTCCGTGCAAGAACTCTAAAAGAGCTAAGTCCTGGACTAAAGAAGGCGCAATCAATACATGTCTTCCTGTATGTTTGATGACTATAACAAAATCGTTTATTAAAAGAGGTCATAATTAAATGATTTGTGTTCATCAATGTAGCTTGGAGATGCACGATCGGCGGAAAAGGGCCATTAACGATTAATTGTGCATACATAAATAAAAGCTGGAGCTGAACAGTAGTATTTTAGTTTATTGAATCAGGTGGTTTCCAAATCCATAAATAATAAAAGATTTGAAAGGATAAAAAATTATGCTATAACAGCAGGTTTAACTATTTTAAAGATATTAATAAAACGGAAGCGGTTAGACGAAAGAGAATTTTTCAATGAAAAAGTAACTTTACTGTAAAATATATTTCATTTTTCAACATAATCTTCTTTTAACTCTACACACTCAGTCCAGCGAGTTTTCAATTTTTTCAAGCTATCCAAAAAATAATCTCCTTCATTTGTCTGAAGTCGCCTAGTCATTTTTTTAGCTTGGGAAACAAAAAGTAATCGGAGGAAGCTATGAGTTGTAATACAATTTTCAAATTTTTCTGCAATGGACGGACGAATGAACAGAAGCATTTCTTCAACAATTGCGGTCGTTTTATTTTCTTAAGTTCGGCATCAAAAGGTGTCATCAAATCAATATAATAATAACCAGTTATCGTTTTATCCTTTATCTAAATAATCAATAAAGATAACACCTTTGGAATAATTGGAATCCCAAAACATTATTGACCGAAAAAACGGTTTTCGCTTTCTTAGGATGAAATCAATTGTTTCGACTGTACTTTCGTTTCCAGGGGATAATGATGTACTTAAGTTTCATCTACTGTGACATATCTAAAGAAAAAATTTCGTTTGAAGATATTCAAACATTCTTTTGCATTTCTAATGTGAGCGAGCTTCAAATCAGCATTAATTAATCGTGGTAACAACCTTGCAGATACCTTCTTCATAATATGTAACCTTTCATGCATAATATTACATACTCGTCCAGTTGGACTAAAATCGACCAGAACCTTAATTATATTCAACCATCGCTAAGTCCAAGGACTCGGATCTTATTAACCATCTCAGAATCATCCGCGTTCATAAAAACCACTCACAATTATTCAATAGAGCGCATATTTAGTATAATATTCACATAAATTTTCCTCGGTCATTTTAATTGCTTTTCCTTGTAATAAATGATGTTTATTTAGTCTCTTAATTCTGGTTTTTCCATACTTACTCAACCGTTTTTTTCTTCAAGCGTATAATAATATCCATATCATTTTCAACAACACAGAAATAATGAATGCTCATTATTGTACTAGTAATAAAATAATGAGAAATGATAGCAGCGTCTTATAATGGGCGTTGTATCCAGTAGGTAGAAACTGTCATTTAATTTGATGTTTGTCAGTATTGAAAAGTGTAGGTATTGTAAAAATGTTTGAAGTAGGAGAATTTCAATGTACAAAGAGATTTACATTCAGGAAACCTTTAAAATGAAAATATTTCTGACAGTAAATATTGAGAAGCACCTTACTAATCATAACATTTACAACAATGACAAGATTGTGAATATCGAGGCCGAAAGCGGTGGCAGTGGCCTAAATTTGATACAACTCGCCCTTAATATTGCATTTAATAAATAGGTAATTCCTATGCAAGCCATAACTGTTTTTTCATATTTGTATTAATAAATAGTTGAGATATAAACAATGTATTCAATTTTTTCAATTTACGCTTGAAGAAAAAATAGTATAATGTAAGTTGAAGCCATAGAGATAGAATATAAGAAAGGAGACGACATCCAGTGTTAAGCCTTGTCTACACCAAAGAAACACAGAGGAACATTTTGTTGCTGGATGCCGCAACCTGTTTATGGAAACAGAAACAACAGCAAAAGTTCCGTAAACATTCTGTCTACACCAAAGTAACTCATTCTTGAGAATGTTTCGTTCTGTTGCTGCAGCAGGAAACATTGTGTCTACACCAGTGCAGTGTGACATCCTAGTTTCAAACAATGTAGTGCGACGAAGATTTACAGGCAGCAGCAGCTGCAATTGTAATTATATCACAAAACCAGAAATAACGAGTCCGTAAATGTTAGACTAGACCAAGTCTTTTAGACAGAAATTCGCATGGTGTCATACGTCTTCTAAGTTCCTTAAAGAAAGATGATATAATATCGGAATGTAATGGAAATGGATATGTAAAAAAATATTGTCGTATGAGTAGTACTGATTTGGAATGGTTACTGTGCAAAATTTCACCTTTAATTCGAAAAGAAGATACGAAATATAGAGCTGCTATATCTCCATTGGAACGCCTCCTATTAACACTTCGATTTCTTGCAACGGGAGGTTCATATATTATACTTCTCTGATCTACTTATTTCGGTATAATTCAAACATACTATATTTTCTGTTGTTCATTTAAACGGCATGTTTTTTATTGTTAATTAATATTTTTATTATTGATAAACTAAATCAAGTTGAGCGATATTTTCGGAAACGATGCGTCGGCTCCACGACATAAGTTTCAAGTTTAAGGTACAAGCAACAACATGTCCACACTGATAAAGATACCGTTTAGAAACAAAAAATGTTTACCAATGTTTATATATCTCCTTTGATCTTTGCCGCTAAATATGGAAACAAGCAACTTATAGGAAATTTTGTTGCTGCAACAGTAAACAACGAGGAACTTAAATAAATTTTCGGCAACATTGAGAAACAAGTTCCAGGAACAAGCAGCATAAACATAATGTTCCTATGTGTTGCTTTCGGTGTGGACGTGGCTTTATGATAGCCTTCTACTCCTAGTAACATAATGTACTCTTCTTTAAATTAGTGTCAAAACTAAACTATTTGTCAAATTTATGTATAATATTGATAGATGACATCAGAAACTAATAGTATCACCGTAACAAAAGTGTTACCAACCTCTAAAAAATCACTCCTCGTCAAACTGCCCTCGTTAATACGTTAATTCCAGCTACTATACGAAGCTTCATAGTTAACGTATGGAGCTATTAGAAGTAATAGCGTCGACATGAATGGGCTTGTTACTTTAATAGATAGTGGCTGATACTGTAACGAGCTATTTCAGAAAGATTATTAGTTCCATCTACAAATAAATTTTATGTTTACGACATGAGCACGCTTTTAAAATGAAATTTAAAACATAACGAATATAAAAAGTTACTGAATCGGCTTGAAATGTCATAATATTACGAGTAATTTTTATACAAAAAGTAATAATTCACTACTAAAGACGATTTGAGCAGCTGCTAGAACCGTACTTGGAAACAATTTGAAGGGAACAATGTACCGGGAGGTTCAATAAGCCGAAATCTCAGCTATATATCAGGAACTAATAATGTTATAACTTTGGGAGGAAAAATTCCCTTGTAAAAGTGGCTAATAGAGCTTGCTGGAAATAACTCTCAAGTTTCTAGGTTAACCGCTATGGGGCGTAACCTGTGAAATGTACACTTTTTCTAATGACACTAATTTCATTAAAATCGGTTGTTTCAAACCAAAGTTGTAGGTATGAATCCAAAAACAATATGCCACTTTTCCCCACCCCTTATTTGAAAAATTCAAAAAAAGGACGTTAACAGATTTGTGGGAAATTTAAGCCTCTTTCTAGCTTACATATTCAATACTTGGTATAATTGGACAAATTTCACTTCCCTAGGGATTAACCTAGAAACTTGAAAGTTATTTCCAGCAATAACTCTTAGCCACTTTCACTAAGGAATTTTTCTCCTCAAGTTATAACATTAGTAGTTTCTGATATAATATAGCCAAGAGATCGGTTTATTGGACCACCCTGATAGATTTGTTAACAGCAAATGAAGATGAAAACCGTTCAGGATTTCAATATGTATTTAAAATAATTCAAAATCACCAAACGTACCCTGATGATCCTTTAGTATCCTCATAGATTCATTTTTTTGCAGAATCTATGAAAACAAGTGAGCAAATATGTAAAACACGCTCCACACTTAATTATGTTTCAGTAAATTCTGAATTTACTCTTAAGAACCCGAGAATGAACATCACTTTGGGTAACCAAAACCGACCAAGGTTATCCGTTTTCGTGGTGGCTACATTTTTGTCTCAAAAGCGAGGTAAGTAAGTGTCTTGTCGTGAATAATAATCAGCGATGATCACTATTTGACACCCGACGAAGGGTCCAAATTGCCAGCTCAATGCATTATTTTTTAGACGCACTGTACAATGTTTGTAATGCGAATATTTGTTATTAATGATTTTATCTCGTAAAATATTAATTTATCTTAGCAAATATTTTGATAAAAATCATAAGAACTTATTAAATTTTTATGACGATTATTTATGAGAAATTTATGGACCAGAGCCTTGCTAGGAACATATCTGAATTTTATAGATGGTGCCAGTTGGTTACGCTATAAAATCCATTTTGCAGAATATTGTTTGCATTACAATTTGAAGGAGTTCTAGTTGAAGTTCAACATAATTTAGTCAGTCAATCTTAACAAAAGTGGCTCTTCCTACAAGTTGAACATACTATTTTTCCTACAAATTCGACAGATATGAATTAATTTTGATATGATATGATAAGGTTTATTTTTGAAATCGCCACTCTGTATTTTTATTTGGAATTTTTTTTTGTTTATGCAATAATAACTACTTATGGCAAGGACTGGGGCATTTATAATGAATAACCCTGTACCTAGCTCAAAAAGTATGGATATTAGAAAAAATCTCAATTCGTAGAGAATAAATTCAACTTCAAAAATGGATGAATGCATTTTATTAGTATTTATTAATCCAATATTTCAAGAGTTAGCCGAGATAGAAGATTCGGTTAGTTGAATGGGCCATAAATCGTAAACAATGGGTTTAACGAAAAACTTTGTGGAAAACAAACGGTACGAAATTTTATTGTCTACAATGATGCTTCCATTGACTTTTGACCTAGGGTGTGATGTTCCCGTTATATCGCCTAAAAACCTTTTTTATCGAGGATCTGTGATCGGTATGGAGATTCAACCATAGTTATTCAATTCAATTGAAAAAATCAGTGACACTGACATTGACAAAAACAAAAACGATAAAGACATTAAAGAAAAAGAAACATTATCAAAATCAAATCATATATGAATAATTCTAATTGAAGATTTAAACGAATTAATAGTGTATTATGTACCACTTAAGTACTAAATGTCAAAAACGTTTCTTTTAGTCACGAGTTTCTTATGAAACGAGTGACTAAAAATATTTTTGACACAAGGTGTTTACTATACTCTCTCTACGCTTGCAGGAAATGAAAAAAACATATGATAAGATTTTTAACCATGACTGACCTATCACTCAAAATCAAATGACACATAACTACAAAATCATCACTTAATATCAATTACGGAAGATACACTCAGATACACTTGATGTGACTTCTCGCACTTTAAACACTAGAGCTTATCTTTTTTGTTAAACTACTATCCCCGAATTCTCAAAATATTCGAATTTGTTCATTATTGACATAACTTCACAGCAAGTAGTGGAAAAACTTTTTTTTTCTACATTCATGCAAAAAACAACACTTTTGTGAAACTCATTTAATGGAAAAAGTGGTTCTTTTTTGCACAAGTGCAACAAAATTTTGGTTGCACTCATCTGTCATTCTTGTGTCAGTTTTGTGATGATTATTGACTAACATAAACATTTGAATAAAATAAAAAACCAGAGCAAGTGTCTGATCCTGCTCTAATACAACAATAATACATGTATATCTTACTACTTAGTCTCAACGAGTTACAATTATTGCAAAAATCCTTAATTATTTAAAATTTGAATGGTCAAGGCGAAAACCAGCTATGTTTGAGTACTGACAAGGTGGAGGCCATAAAGATACAAAAAAAAAGGAGAACGGTTTGGGTTTGATTGGGTTAGGTTAGGTTCCCAACATATTATACTTAATTCTAGTTTTCCAGATTTTGCATGAATGTAGAAAAAATATTGTATGCAACTCTTGCAAAACGTGTTTTTTGCACTCGACGTGTTGTCCAATTCGGCCTATAGACCTCGTTGGACAATTTCACGTCGCGTGCAAAAAGCACTCACTTTTTGCACTTGTTGCATAAATAACTATTTTGCAGGCAAATCCCATTTTTTTCAACGACAACCCGATAGAGATAGGCTCGAAATTCTAGTGAATGCAGTGCAATTATAAAACTTTGTACATAAGTACTCTAACTACTAACACACAGTGTATATTTTTTACCTTATGCATTATGCAATCGCTATATACCACAATGTGGAATGACATGAATTATTCAACTCTGCAATATATTCAAAGATTAAAAATAATTATTACGTTATCTTCGCAATTTTAGGTTGATGTAAATGAATTAACCACGAAAAGGGCTCCGCTGCTAGTTGTTATCTCGCACAAATTACGTTTTTGAGCAATTTTGATATTATCATGATGGTACAATGGATATAATTTAACTTTGTTCACATTTAAAAGCGAAAGTTACTGAAATTTTGATTAACACAAATGTAGTATAGATTATAAGAATAGGTAGGTACATTGCTTGAAAACGACTGGAATGAAAAAAGCTATATTTTGGTCACAACAACCACTTTAACAAACTTGATGTAACGGAAAATTCAAATATTTGAAGTTTTTCTTTTGCTATTGGTTGTATCGTAGAACACTATATTTCGTTACAGCCCGTTCGTCCATGCGACAAGGAACGAACTTTCTTGGTTTACTTGGCTCACTTTGTTTACTGTATTGTATACTCGAGTGATTCCACGTGTTCGTTTGGTAGGGAATTTAGGACCATAGCACTAAGGCCACATATGACCTATTGATATGTCTTCCCGAGAGGTTGTACTCCCGGGATATCGTTCATTACTTCCTTTCCAGGAAAGTAAGCAGTTCATTAAGAGACTCCCTTACTTTCATTGACGACAACTCCGGTCACATCCTACATGGAGGTATGTCCATTGTATGAAGGTATTTCCTTTATTGACAATGGCCAGTCAGAAGTCCTACACTGTTGAATTTCATCGGCACCAGCTTTCCAGAGTCGCCCTGGGAGAACCTAGCAGAGCTTTATCACTTGATTTCATCCCATCTCTTTAGGGATTGAGCATAGGTGTAACGCTTGGCTATTTCAACAATTGTCTTCAGGCCGTAAGTGTTGCTGAGTGAAATTCTTATTCTTACTTTTACTACTGTTGTGCTCTTTAATCTACCTCAGGAGAATATTTTTTACTGAAGCGTTAGTACTAGACCTGGTGCAACACGTCCGCTAAAGGCTATAAGAGCTTGTCTGCTATCAGTGCAGATTATTGTTTTTATCAGAAATTCTTTTCTGTTTAGTTCCTTTAGGGCGATTGAGATACCTGTTTCAATATGGCTGGTATTTTTCCCCATTCCCCACTCAATTCATAGGATCAGTGATCTAAAGTATACTCCACATCCTGAGGTTTTTGAGCCAACTCTCTATATGCGTATTGCATTTTTTGTGTTTCGTTTTATTTATTACGAATACCTTCGTGCAGTGCTGCTAGCATAGTCCAAAAAACAATATCTCGTACAGGTCTAAAAAATACCATATCTCTTCACATAATGATAATACGCTCTACTAAAATTTGATTTATTATTATCATTCATTTTATTTACAAACTAGATGACTGAGTGATATACTATTTATACTACTATTTATTCCAACTTACATTAGAGCTGATACCGCAAAAGGGTTCTGGTCCCCAAATGGTGTAACAGCCTCCCTCTTTATTTTCCGATGTTGCCTGGAATCTAAAGTGTGATGAAAATGTTGTTTTCTCTTGGTTTATTGAGTTTTCCTATGCATTTCTATACCATTGTAGAACTGATTTTGCAGAAACTCGTTACTTCAATGGATGCTTCAGTATCCGACATGATGGATGTTAATCCTTTGCCCTTAATATATTTTACCAGTAATAGCCATGAGCGAGAAAAAAATTCCGGTCTTAATTTGACCTCATGTGGTACTCGTGCTGCTATGGAAATCTCACGAGTGGACGAAGCCCACGAGTGGGATATTCTAATAGCAGTAAAGAGAAATGCTAATCTAGTTAAAATTACCACGAATGTAATTCGGCGTGGTTATTTTTTAAACGATTCCATAAAATGTTAAGCAAATATGTATCTTCATTAAACAGCATAACTGACAGCAAATTTTCAACGTCAAATGAAAATGAGACTGACAAATGTCCTGTACCCAATGGCTTACGCCAGTCAAACAACGTGAAAAAATTATCAAAGGTAATACCACGAGTGCTTCAAATTTTATCGATAATTTTTTCTTTTCCACGAAAACTTGTTTATTTGGCAAAAATATGAAAACAAACCGATTTGATAAAATCACGACTCCGTTAGGAGGAGTGATTTTATCTAAATTCGGTTTGTTTGAATGTTTTTGCCTCAAATAAACAAGTTTGAGTGATGAAAATAAAAAATTATGTGATAAAATTTGAAGAGCGAGTTGTATTTGGGAAGATTATTTTTTTCATCAATTTAAAAGGATTTTTGAAAGCGCTTTTAGTTGTCAATAATGACAAATTTAAAGTAAAATTTTGACGTTTCGATGTAAACAAGGTTTTATCGATGAGGAAGCATAATTATCAGTATAATACCGAATGATTGGCTAGAATAATGTATTGCTATTGGTTAAAACCACCAAAATGTCAGATTTTGACAAGTGAAAAAAATAATCATTGTAATTTTGATGATATTGGTCGATTTGAATTCTTTTCTCATTATGATTGGCTGACAAGATCGTTTGAAAAATAATCACTAAAATTTATGTTCATTTTATATTTTCCGTGAGATCCTCAGTATGAGTGAAAAATACACCTGAAAACTGTATAAGATCCCCCAAAGTTTGATAAATTAGTCGAGAATATTGCAACACTTCCTGACAGATTCATTTAAAGCATCTTTTTTTTTCCACCATAAAATCCAATTTGTACCTAAAACCATCACTAGAATTTATTTCTTGTTGTTTCAGGTTAAACTAGAAGTTAAACGAAAATATCCTCAAATTAATGTTCCAATTTCAAGGCATATTGGCATTCCAAAGCAGCGGTCTACTTATCAAGTAAGTGAATTAATCGTATTTTACCTGTTGAATTTTTATTAAAATCTGTTTATTTTAAATTAGGTATCGCATTTCTGGCTGGTTCAAAACTAAGGTACAACGGAAACGATAAACTCATACCGTAACAAGATTATATCTATTCTTTCATTACTCAAATCAATAAAACGATTTTATTAATTTCCGATTGGAGAAATGAGTAAAATTTCAATTATTTTTTGTTATGGTAATTAACAATATGGTAAATCGGTCGAACTACAATTATCATTATTTATTTAGTTTTCATGAAGGTTTAATCATGAAATTTTGAATTGGATCTGATAAGTAGTTTGCGGTTAAACATGATTTATTTGGTTAGATAACGGTATGTTTGCTTCGTGAATTAATAGTTACGTTTTGATAACATTTTATTTTGCTAAAATGATTAATTTAATCGTATGAAAAAAACAACATAGGTGCCGTAATACTGTGGGAACTCTTGTGGCTTGTGACCCAAACAAACCTATTGGATATAGGTGATGATCGTTAGACCAACGATCACATATGGAGCTATTGTTTGGTAGCTAAAAGCTTCATAGCGAACGGCCCAAGCAAAGCTCTCCGGCTTACAGAGGTTTGTCTGGCAATTACTGGTGCGATCAGTTCCACACCGTCAGCAGCAACGGAAATCCCTCTGGACCCACCTACTCTCCAGATATTTTTGGAAAGAGAGGCTAGATAGACAAAATACTGAATCAGGGTAATAAAGAAAGAAGCAAAATGCTAGTGGACACTGAAAGTCGCAAGATTCTGGGAGTGACTTCTCATATAATGCCTCCAACAGTGAACTACAACCTACTTTATATCCTTCTAATTCCAAATAGAGATGAATGGATCCTACGTAAGGATGAACTGGTGAGAGCAGATAACTGTTGGTACACAGACGGCTCAAAAACACCCTTAGGCTTTGGTGCAGGTGTATACGGGCGCAAAAATTTCAACCTGTGGAGGAATTGAACGATAAAAATTTTCTCGGGCAGCGAAGCGGCTTTGAAAGCACTTAGCTGTCACCGTGTAACGTCGAAATAGATTTTAGACTAACAAAAAAGACTTTCCCCGAGAACTCAATAAAGTATTGCTGGTCTCGCCATTCTGGCATGGAAGACAGACTCTCATGCAAGGGAGGGTGCAGCACGTGTTTCTATCGGACCAGAACTTACTATTGCCATTGCAATAGGTTTTGCCAAACAAACACTAAATACCTAGACATTCAAAGGCTTTTATAGATCCTTCGAAGAATGTCTCCAAACAAATGTTAGACTATAGCAAGCATGATCTACGTTGTCTAACTGGCCACTGTCATCTGAATTATCATGGGCTAAAACTTGGACTGTCAGAAGATTCGTCTTTGTCTGGAAGATGATGAAACAGCAAAGCATATCATTTGTGCCTGCTCCGCCGCGGCTCTAAGCAGGTGTCTGATATCGCCCTCGAACCTGACATATCATTCACCAAATAAACTTATCGGCTTTGTCAAGAAGCTGAATTTGCTTGGTGAAATCTGAATACCTGTGAGCCACAATAGACTCTTGCGAATCGCAGTGGAGGGCCTTTATAGACCCACTCACCATACACCTAAGTGACTTAACCTTCCGCAATAATAATACCTTTAATGCCCGGTTTTATAAGCTCGAGTTACCCCTGCCCCGAGAGTTATCCCTTTGACGGTCAATGGGTTAACTCTCGGGGCAGGGGTAACCCGAGCTTATAAAACCGGGCATAACTGAAAAATGAAAAGTGCATGGTTGTCAACGTTATCAGTGTTACTTGTATTTGTTTCACCATTATTTACATTAAAAATTGGTTAATAATAAGGTTCTACTTTCAATAAAATTGTCTACGTTGTGATCCATATTCCACATGTCATTTTCAATTTTGCCAAGTTTCTTCGGTAATTGTATTTTCAAGTTACAAAATGTAACAAATTTAATTTTTAATAATTTTTATTTATATCAATCATTTCAGAAAATTCCTTAAGACAAAAATAAATCAGTGGGTAGTTAATCTTATTAAAATATATTTTCTCACAAACCTATAAATAAGCTAATAAAAATAAGATTATCTATTTCTCTCGTCCTCTTGCTCTTTTTTCATCATTTCCCTCAATCTTCTTTTCATTTCTTTCGATTTTTCCAAATTCCTCCTCATTCTAGCCATTCTTTCTTGTCTAAGACATTTCAACATACGTTTATCCAAATCGTTACAAATTCCTATAAACTTTTTGAATGGGTGGTCGACGTGACATTGTTTGAGCATAGCGATGATTTTGTTACACTCTTCGTTGTGTAAATGTGTCGAAAGATCTGTATGCATACTAAGTGAAAAGTTTTCAAATTTCGAGTAAAAACCATCAATCGAAACAGAACTGTCAATATTTGTAGTTTGTCAATACTCAGTGTCACAATGGAAATATGAAAGGTGTCAAATAAACTGACCTACTTTTGCTTGGCTGGACCTATCAATTGGAAGAACTTACAACGTTCATGACGTACCTTTCGTGGCGGCAATGGTCGCGTTTATCACAAGCTCTACCGAAGCGATCATCAATTTCCTGCTGAACGCTTGCTGAAAATGAATGAACAGCTGAAGGTTAGTCATGGTTTTTGATAATAAATTGTATAGTGTTCCAGCAGTGTTATTGGTCTATTTTTATGTCCAATAAGTACCTATATCTGCTTTTGATTTTTTTATGTTTATGGAGCTCTCAACGTACCCTTCGGCAACTGTTGCACGTTTCCGACCGCCGTGACGCTTCAACATATCCACAGTGGTCCCAGAATTCTCTAATAAAGACGTGCATGTTTGCCTAAAACAGTGGCCTGTACACAAGGACTCATCCAGCAACTTCAAAAAAGCAGCTATATTTTGAGGCAATTTTCCTAATGTGTTTTTGCCAACAGGCTCTGTACAGTGCACTTTGTATCCTTATAATAAACAAAACATCTTGAATGCGCTGTTTCTGATTTTTGTAGAGTGTTATACTCTCTGTATATTTCGAAGTGTTTAAGAGAATGATTGTCTTCACCATTTTTGATAACGAAAGTAACGTTTAGAGTTCTTAACATCAACTATGATTTCTGAACCGGTATCTTTCATATAGTTGACAGATAGATGCACTATTTCGTTGCCTCTTCAAGCTCTAGCTACTACAAAAATGAGTGCCACCTTAAAATTGTTGAAAATTATTCCTATGAAACGGTGGATTGCTTAACTCGGCCTCCGCTGCGCTGCGCCCTCAGGAATCAAACACTATCCGCGCGATAATGGGTCACTTTGGTCACTTCGTGAATAAGTATAATACACTATTATATCCAATACTAACAAATAATTTCGCTACCAACTATACGGCGTATGCCTGCATCGTTCCTCTCCCGAGACACTCCTGAATTTCTGTCAGAGCTCATGGGTTTGTCAATGCAAAAAATTATTTCTATATTTTGATGTGTAACAGACAATGCATATCATTTTTTTTTCCGATGAAAAAAGAATCAAACTGGAAATAGTCAACTACAAGATACCACACAAAAAAAATCAGGTATCCTAAACTGTTCCTCAAGCGACCAGTAGCTTCTGAACTAAATTTGTAATTAATGATGTAGTTATTGGATGATCCAACAATATTTTTGTTCTAATCTGCTTCATTTGAGTCGCGGAGTCTACCAAACCCCAATAATAGAATAAACTCGGAAATTATCCGACCAAAACTCTCATTCAATTTTTGAAGTTCTACAATCCATTTTATTTGTGTAACATAATTATTGAAATAAATCGATGCCGAAAGTGATCTCGTTCCGAAACTACTTTGAAATCTTGTTAGGACCGACCCGTTGCGGTGAATAAAATCGAATGTGACAGCCACTCGTTGATCCGAAACTGCGGGTAAATGGTCCATATAGGAGGTCATAACGGATATGAGTAGATACCCTTCACAGGGTCGAAATGGAATTTTGTCAATAACTTTTTAATGTGAATTTAGGATCACAAAATTATCAAATTATATAAAAAAAAGTTAATTCAACAGTATCTGGAGAATGTCATAGAGGCTTGATTTTTCGGTATGATTTTTTTATTAAAATACGTCCATAACATGTAAGCATTTCATTTAGAAACTCTTCCACGGAGCGCTTGGCATTAATTAGATGTTTTTGATAGTTTCTACCCATAGTATAAAAGTATAACTAGAAGGATAACTCTTTTAAACTCTACCTTTATTTATACGTGGACAATGTTGCCGGATGAAAGTGTTTAGTTTCACCCATTATGCATGACTTCGACAAAAAGTCGACGATATCGAGACAAAAATATCCTGTGTACAAATTAATCTGCGCTTCTGGCAACAGCGGTTAAGATAGGAAGGCAATGAGCATTAGAACAGCCTCGGGAAATAAGTATACACCCTAGCTGACTGCCCACGATTATTCTTTTTCTCTTTTTCAGCTGTTTTTCTCATAATTTCTTGTCGTACTTGTGTAATACGCAGGGTCCGTAAGATTTTTCGCAATCTGTAATTTCCAGTCCCAGAGATGTACGTCGTAGACCTGGGGCCGTATTCCCGAGAAGTAAACTTTGGATGCGTATGCGCACTTGGAGAGATTCGTACGTTTCTGTATTCTTGACTCGTGAACATTGATGCGTATACGTCTTCAAAACGAGTGTTTACATTATCAGTTATTTCCATTTCTTTTTCTTGTAGTAGTAATAAATACCAGTATTTTTAATTTCAAAATGCACCAATCAAAAAAATAGCGTAAAGTATTCGTGGATAACTGGTCTCTAAATCACTTGCTCTATTTCGAGTACTCCGGCCTCGCCGTCGTGCTCGAAAAATCGCGCGTGTCGCAATCATGCTCTATGCATGGAGGGACAATTTTTCTGAAATTGCAAATAGTGCATTCGTTCCGTCGTCTCATCTACTCATCTGTATAATCGCAAAATCTGCTTGTCCACTTTGTTTAGCTTACAGAGATGTTTTCTTAGTTAACAGAGTCCAGTAAGAAATCCTGTGTGAAATAGTGCAACGTTATTTTGTTGTGTCTAGAAAGTTGTAAACAACGCATTTTGAAACCGTTTTTTAAATTAAAAAGGCTCTAAGTTCCGGATACTTGGGAACATCTATGTTTTCCTCTATAAAAAGGGTGGACTTTAGCATGGAATACTCTCACATATGCTTGATGGACACTGCAATACAGCAAATTTTTCGTGAAAATATATGCCAGTTTTTTTTATCAGTTCGCCCTGGTTTCCGTTGTTCTATATTTTTTAAATGAACGTGTAGTCCGTGATGTCTCCTAAAACAGAAAAAATAACATTGCAATAACAACTAGAAGTAGAATAAAGCTCAATACAGATTAGGATGTCATTTGTTATTCTATAATCAGAAAAATTTCGTGTTTTTGGTGATTCATTGTTCAAGACAAGATACGTTTGTCGATCCCTTTTGTTATTCTCTAATCAGCAAAATTTGTTTTTGCTAATCTATTGTTCAAGATACGTTTGTCGATGTTTAAAACATGTTGACTTATTTATGTCACTTAATTTCAAGACGATTGTACCATCTAATTCGCCTAAATCCTCGTCGTGAAATATTCTGTATACTTAGATACTTAAAAATCTGTCCATGTACCTATATCGTTTACAATAGCTTCTTAGATTCAAATTAATTCGAAGACAGCGTGAAAAATGATGTTTAAAGCTATAGAATCACCGAGTAGAATAGTAATCGTGTAAATAGAGAAGCAGCGTGAATTTCTATTAAAACGAAGTTTGTTCTCTGGCGTAATTGGTGGGGGTATAATGATAAAATGGGACGGAAACAAAGGGAGTGTGCGATTGCGCATTTTCAATAATTATAGCACAGAGTACAGTTAGATGGTGTACTCTGTGATTATAGTATATACAAGGAAAGGATGAGGGTCGTTTTGGTTAATGTCTTAACAGATTGGAATGTAATTATGGGAAAATGTGATGTAAATAACAAAAGTGATATGGATACTCTGTAACGAGTAGAATAAAATTTATACTGAAGATCACATGACTATTACATATTTGACTTATTTTCGAAAATATCGCAATTTTGTTTTTTTTTTGTATTAGCTCCACTTGTATGTTTATTTGTAAAGCAGCATGGAATAGTTATTTACGTAACTAGTTATGAAAAGTGCGATATTGTTCGACGAGCGTAATATTTGCCAAAACGAGCGCTAGCGAGTTTTGCAAATTACGCGAGTTGAACAATGTCGCTCTCTTCATAACGTGTTTACGTACAAAGTTTTATCTAATTCCGCGCTTTTATAATATTTAATAAAATTTTCAATTAGAATAAAAATATTAAGGTAGAATCAAATGTTACTATGGAAACAGTCAGAAACAGTTATGTAAAGTCTTTACATAACTGTTTTTACTACTTTACATAACCGTTTTTTGAAGGTTATGAAATATGTGACGTTACCTAACGTCAAAGAGTAACGTAAAGTGTCACATTTCATAGCGGAATTAGGTAAACTTAATTTATTCACAACCATACCAGTAATTTTGACATTACTAATGTCATTGAAGGTTTTTCCATTTCCCTCACTTATTTCCCTCACTCGTTCAATGAAGCAAAATATTTATTTAAGTAATATATTGATTGAACAAATTCTCATATAGAAACAACAGGGCAATTAATTAACAACAATAAAATCTAAATAATTTATCATATATTATTTATTAGAATATATGGTTTTCAATTTATAATTCGCGAATATCAAACTTCATCTGACATTTATTGACTTTATCTGACATTTACGGAAACAATATATCTACTTGAAAACCGCGTTTTTGGTAATTTGTCGTTAAATGTAATATTTTAGGAATGTTCAGAACGAAACAGAGATTTATTAATTTTGATGGAAATATGATGGTTGTAAATAAAATAGTAGGTAGTAGTAAAATAGTAGGAAGTTTCATTCCTGTCTCGAAATCATAGCTAACTAATCTTAGGACAGGAATGAATCACTTCCCACCTCGGTGTGTAATATACTATTTTACCACAATAAACTCTCAGATTAATTTAAAATTTTGCACACTTGTCAAGGACCAATGAGAATATAATATAGTAATAAAATATGGGGTGTTCCATCTATAACACAACAATATAATATGGTAATAAAAAAATACAATAGTAATAACTAACTGGATTTTTATCCACTTCAAACTCAACTTGATGTTGCCATGGTAACTTTGAAACTCGCGCGTGTTTTAAACACGCTGGGACGTGCTTTAAATAGGTAAAAGGGTTCACCAATAAACAAAAATATGTGTGTATCATTCGACAAAAAAATAAAATAAATATAAGTAATTACTCACGAATATATATAGCAATATTTCCGATGTAATAAAGCTCATGAGGTAAAAACGGAAAGCGGAAAATTTTCTTCCTGTCATAACATAACAACGTAAGAGAAAGTCATTTTCTGATTTGGTGGAAAAAAATTGGTGTGAAATTTTCCAAGTAATCGCTGGAACTGGAAAATGATTAATGATTCTTGCGATAACTTCTTTGTTATTTATTAATATTTCTTGACTTGCGTCAACTTTATTATTCTTGGGTGCGACTAGTTATATTTTGTAACGCATTCATTTTTCACAACATAAACTGTATTTAATTTCAAGATATTTCGTTTTGACTTATGCCAACATGATGGATTCAAGACCAAAACCTACTACAGCTGGGAGTCGTAAATCCGATAACGAAACCACAGTGTCGTACACATTTCTTTGAAAAGCGAAAAAATAATCCTTAACAGTATGGTATGGGCTAAAGGATTACACTAATAGTATATTTATACAACAAGAAGGTGAAAACTATTTATATTAAATTAACCGAGCAAAGCCCTTCGCGAATTAAGATACGAGGCTGATAAATGTCTTCACCACCATGCCTATGGTGTATATACAATTTTTTCCACTACTAGCGAAACTTAAGACAAAAATTGAAAATAATTCAGAGAAGCGTTCATCCCATCGTCTGGCTGACAAGTACACTGTCAGTTTTCGATATATTATGAACGCACTCCTTATGTCATCAGTCATTTTCATTTGAGCGTGAATTTTAAAGTAATAGCATTTTTATTCAAATAATTTTATCTTGATATGTAATTTCAAACAGCAAATATGTTGAAGAAAATCTCCTGGGTATACAAAATTATGTTGCATAAGTTTTTGTTGAACGATCCCCGAATTCTCAAAAATTTTGAATCAGCCCATTATTGTCCTAGGTTGATAATAGAAAAAATTATTAACCACTAATAGAGAAATTCAACTTCTCAGTTGGCTAGAAGAAGCAATAATTGTCAACTTCACAGCTAATATAGTGGAAAAAACCAATTTGTAAGACCAACCACCTGTCACATAGCCGATGGTGTCAGTGGCATAACATAATGTTTGTAATACATTTTTTCCAATATAATAATATTTGTCTTCAAAGTTTCCAGAAATGAATATATGTTAATGAAGTATTATCAATGGAAGGAAGTCAATAAAATCAAGCAATATCTCATACACTGTGTTATTTATAAGATGCGACAAAGAAATTCCTGTGCAAAACTGTCAAACTCGAGCTAACAGGTCGTCAGGTGGAAAGGTCGTTGAAAAATACATTCAAATGCAGGTTTAACTTTTAAAATTTCCCGTGCACTACCAGGTCAGCTATCACTTAATCGATTAAGATCACCCAAAAGTAGTATGAAAATGGAGTTCGACTCTTTGAAACATAAATATCCATTTTGTTATTGAACCAGATCGAATTTAAGAAAATTAAAAGTGCATTTGAACTTATTTTTTAACTACTTTTCCACATCTGCTATTTGGTAAAAACGCTGGATCGATTTTGACAGTTTTGTACAGGAATCCCTGTCGCATCTTATAAAAACACAGTGTATATGTTTGTCTATGGTTACCACAGTTTCTATTTTTAGCATAAGTAATTTTTATTTGTTAGTTGCTAGTTGTCGAGAGTCATTGACGATTATTATAGAATTTAAATTTGAGTTGCAATTAATAAAGTGAATAAATATGCAACAAAGAATTCTGTGAAGCAATTAAAGTCAGTTTTAATTGTCATAAATGACACTCCAATTAAAAAAACAACACTCAGAAACATCCAAGTATAGTAATTTAAAGCGAAAACCCATTAAATTCGTAGGGAATCATAAAACTAGTTTGAGTTGAAATAGCAGAATTAAAGAAAAAAATATCACAGACAATAAGACTTAATGTCCATTAATGGATTTATCCGGTCTAAATATGATTTTGCTATATGTTTGTTATCTATTTGTTTTTTCTTGGAGTTCGAACGAGAAGCATTATAGAATCGTATATGTCTGTCCTTTCATCACAGTTACACTGCTCCGTATCCACTGGACCAATTCAATTGATATTTGGTATATAAATCAATCTCTGTGACCCAAATATAAACATATGACGTAAATAGATGAAGTTTACATATCAGCGTCGTTTTTTTTTTTTGGATACAAATGGGAAAAGTCTTGCAAACAGTACAGTGTGGCATATAAAATGAAAGGACTTTTGAGAGTGTCTCTAATATAAATATTTAATAATTTCTAAGATTAGTTTTGAAGTAGTTCCAGAAGTAGATGAGCTTTGACCTTCCTTTCAGCTATTTTTCCATGTAATCTGTTATAACGATTGGATGGGTGGTAGTTTGAAACTTTGAAAATTATTTTTAAAATGAATTACTTTTTGGTATTTTTGTGTTGAGTTTTAGTTTATTATCCCACTTACGTTCTTTTAAAAATTGAAGCAAAGTTTCCTCAAAGCTTGATCATGTATAAAAGAGTTCACTTTAGGAGGAAATAATCAGTTTGTGTTTTTAGCTGCTTTTTCCGTGAATGGAGAAACACTTTTTTGTCTTTATTTCAGTATATATATTATGCTGACCCTAGATTAGATTAGATTAGATAAGAATTGGAGTGGCTCTATCCCACTGCGACCTTTGCCAATCTATTGTGGTCCCTCCTATATTTAGAGCTCGATATCCAGCTTTATTCTTTACCCCTAATCCAAAGTTTCAAGCAAAAATCACGTCATAAGAAAGTGTGTTAGTTTGATATTTTTAAAGGATATAGAAGGCAAAGGATTATCATAATGTCGTGTAATTGGTTCCAAAATGGCGTAGGAGTGCTTATACAGCCTCAATGAGAACAGTATGGGAAAGAAATAGCAACCTTTTGGTTCCATAATCCTTTACGAAATCAGTTTCAATCTAATTTTGGAAAAAAATAGGCAAAATCCGGATAAAAAGAAGATCTATAACCATTGGAAAAATTTAGTAAGGCTTAGAAAATCAGACATTCTCCTGGTGACTATTTGTTGAGATGAAATTGATGCATGAGTCAAAGTGAAAGTACAGAGCTTCAACAGGGATCCTATCAGGACCTGTAAAGGTCAATAAAGTGGAAATATGGAAGAGCATTGACATACTTGCGAGTTGAACAGCAAGTCAGAATACTAGGGCACAGTACCTAGTAGATAACCTGAGTTAAAGATTGCAGATATCCTAAAATTCCTCCATAGAATAATGGATCTGCTAAGTTTTGAAATATACCTTAGAGATTACGTAGGAGTAAAGGATCACAATAGATATTTCAGGTCTCAATGAATGTCACCACAATAAACATGCATCAAAGGAAAACTAGCGGCTGCTTGCAGATAAAAAAATTTTTTGTATACAAAGAAGAGTATAATAGATTTTTCAGTAACGGTTCTTATATCTTCAGAAATTTCATTGGATAAACGACACCGTTGGATGAATTCAGTGAAAAAAGTTGTTCAGCAAATTTTAAGGTGCAAGTGCGCACTCACTTGAGGTGAGGTTTCAAATTTCCTCTGATACCATAATGTTCAATCTTATGTAGTAATCTTTGCGTTGGAACCCGATCAAAAGCCTTGGCAAAATCAATTTAAATAACGTCTTTGGGTAAACCTTTACCAAAGGGTATAATCCAATCACTTACACACAACAAAAGATTTGTTAAAGTTGAAAGTCCTTGTATGAAACCATGCTGCTGAGATGGTAGAATATGTTGTTGAAGAAGAAAAGAAAACATTATGTCACATATAATTGATTCCCTAACCTTGCAAACAATAGGGACAAAACTGATTGGCCTATAATTGTTTGGGTCAAGTTTATTGACTTTTTTGAATATGGGAGTAACTGAGGCAGTTAGGCAGTTAGGGCCAAGCAGTCGGCTTCTAGCTACCGACTCAGGGGATTAGCAGAGAAGGACTAGCAAACCTTCGAGGATGCATATCCCAAGACCGTCTGTGTACCTTCACGTGGTGGCCCTGTTTATACAGAACACAGCGGATCGAACCAACCTAAATCCAAGGTGTGAGATACCGTGCCGAGGGATGAATGGCACTAGGGTCAAATAGTGTCACGAACGGTTCCTCTAGGGCAACGGGCGAAACCCTAGCAGTAACTTAGCCTTAACCCTGTGCAGGGGGCACCGCAGGGTTGGACACACCCCTTCCCCCTTACTCGTGGGACTTAAATGGACCCAGAAGAAAGAAAAAAACCAGACGACGGCGGGAAGTCTGAATCAGAGAGCATGCTCTCAGACGAAGACAGGACCATCGTCGGAAGCGAGAGTGACGCATCAGTGGGAACAGCCGGAACCACCGATACGATCACAAAACAGATCGCTGGGCTTGGAAAAGTCCAGCAAGAAAGGAAAACCTCGGGAGCCTTCAAAAGAAAGCAGACCAAGGCAAGGAAAATGGCGGAGGGAACATGGACGCAGGAGAAGCCCAAAAAGCAGGCTCCTAAAGAACATGAGCCCAAAACCAAAAAGGGGAAGAGAAACCGGTCGGAATCTCAGACCCCTCCGAAACCGCGACCGAGCAAAAAACCGAGGAGTGGACCCCCACAGACCGGTTCATACAGCGAGGTCGCCAAAGGAACACGGATGGCAATTATTGACAAACGCCATCCGGAAATAACATTGAGTCAAGAGCAAGCGGACTTGGTTCAAGACAGACTGGTGGATGCGATTGATGCCGCCCCCTCGGGCAGTGGCACGAACTTGCAGTTCACCAGGACCACGTTCAGCGGAGGCGTCTTGTGGCTGACGTGCGCAAACCAGGAGACAGCCGACTGGCTCAGGGGTAGTGCAGGGGGCCTGGAGGGTCTATGGGAGGGGGCGGCTTTGACAGCAGTCGAAGCCAAGGACCTCCCTAGACGACCCAGGGTCATAGTATTTATCCCTGGACCGGCGGATCAGGAGGAAAAAGTGCGAGGACGCTTGGGGAAGCAAAATGCCAACCTGAGGGTGAACGGCTGGCTCCTCCTGAGTCGAAAGGTTCAAGAAAAAGGCCAAATCCTGGCCTACTCCATCGACGAGGTCTCCCATGGGGCCTTGGTGGCTAGCCAGTTAAAAGCTTATTACAAGCTAAACATGGTTACTTTCAGGGTCCTGGGGGGGGACTCGCCGAGTGGTGAAATTCAGGGTACTTCAGGGGAACCTCCATCACAGTAAAGGGGCTTCGGCGGAACTTACTGTGATAAGAGGGAAGTATGAAGTGGCCCTTCTTCAAGAACCCTGGATTAACAGAGGTAAGATTATGGGACTGAATGGCATTGGTGAGTTGATTTATGACAGAACCTCTGACCATCCAAGAACATGCATTATTGTTAAGAAAGGTATAAAAGCCCTTTCACTAACAAATTTTTGTTGTAGGGACCTAGCGGCGGTCCTCATCACACTGGGGCAAGGAAATGGGACTAGAGAAGTAATTCTCGCATCGGCCTATCTTCCTTACGATGACCCCAGACAACCACCAACCAGGGAAGTCGAAGAACTGGTCAAGTACTCCAGAAAGAAGGGTGTGCAGCTGATCATTGCATGCGATGCCAACTCACACAATCTTAACTGGGGAAGCACCAACACCAACGAAAGAGGTGAGTCATTACTAGAATTTATTACGGCTAACAATTTGAACGTATTAAATGAAGGAAATAAACCAACTTTCGTTAACTCAAACAGAAAGGAGGTTATCGATATCACGATTGGCACTCATTACATAAGTAACTTCGTGAGTAATTGGCATGTGTCCGAGGAAGAAAGCTTTTCTGACCACAGACACATATACTTTCAAATTTCGGGAACCGAACCGAAAATAGAATACTATCGTAACCCGCGAAAAACGAACTGGGAAGCATATAATGCAGAACTAGTTAACAGTTTAGACCGAACGATGGTAAAAATCAAGAACACAACAGACCTAGAGATAGCAGCAGACCTAACACAGGAAGCAATTATCTCAGCGTTTGAAAACAACTGCATAACGGTAAGGAAGAAATCCAACAGGAATGTGCCCTGGTGGACAAATGAACTTGCCGAAAAACGGAGACAGTTGAGGAAGAAGTTCAATAGAACTAAAGAAAATTCAGAAGAATGGACGGATTATAAGAGGGCCCTAACTGAATACAACAAACTGGTAAGGAAAGTCAAGAGAGACTCCTGGAGGAGGCACTGTGAGGAGATAGAACAGACTCATGAGTGTGCCAGACTGCAGAAGATTCTCTCCAAGGACCCTAATCAGACTATACACGCTATCAAAAAAGATAACGGACAGTATACAGAAAATGGAAAAGAATCCTTGGAAGAGCTACTCAAGGTACACTTCCCTGGATCAATACCCACCATTCCGCCGCAGAACACTCCAGCGACAGAACTGGATAGACCACGATGGGCATCCAGGATAGACTGGCAAACAGCGAAGGCTGTGGTAGATGCGGAAAAGACAGAATGGGCTATTAACAGCTTCAAACCATATAAATCACCGGGACCAGACGGGATTTATCCTATCCTACTCCAAAAAGGAGGAAGCACACTGCACAACAGGGTAAGTGAACTGCTCAGAGCCAGCTTAGCTCTGGGGCATATTCCAAGAACCTGGCAACGCATCAGAGCAACATTTATACCAAAACCTGGAAAATCTGGACAGGACACGGCTAAAGCTCTGAGACCAATCAGTCTAATGTCATTTTTGCTGAAGACTCTTGAGAAACTTCTCGACAGACATATTAGAGACGGTATATTGGCTACAAGACCAATACACCGAGATCAATATGCATACAGAGAGGGAAAATCAACCGAAACAGCATTACATCAACTCATAAAAAGAGCTGAATACGTGCTGGAAAACAAAGAGGTGCTGCTGGCAGCCTTTCTTGATATAGAAGGAGCTTTTGACAACACCTCCTATGAATCTATAGCCAAGGCGACGAGGAATTTAGGGATCGATGCCACGAGCTGCAGGTGGATAGACTGCATGCTCAGAAGCAGGCTCATAGAATCAACTCTGATGGGGGAAACAATGGCCGTATGTGCAACCAGGGGCTGTCCGCAGGGGGGAGTACTATCCCCGCTGCTGTGGAACCTGGTCATGGACGGGCTCATTAGAACCCTACACAGAGGAGGATTCGACACCATAGGATATGCAGACGACCTGGTAATTCTATCCCAAGGTAAATACAACAGTACAACCAGAGACAGACTCCAGATGGCTTTAAATGTAGTAACAGGCTGGACTGTAAAAGAAGGGCTACGTATTAGCCCTTCGAAAACACAGATAATTGCGTTCACCAGAAGAAGGAAAAGGGAAGGACTTGGCCCTTTGACGCTTCAAGGTGAACCAATACGACTGTCGGATGAAGTTAAATATCTTGGGGTTATTCTAGACCCAGGCTTAACTTGGAACCGACATCTCCAGCACGTGATCAAGAAAGCGGAGGTGACCTTCATGGTTGCCAGACGTACTTACGGCATTAAATGGGGACTAAGACCCAGCATGGTATACTGGCTATACAAAATGGTTGTCATTCCCAGGATCACATATGCATCTTTGGTATGGTGGCCAAAGACCAGACAATCCTCTGCTATGCTAAAACTAAGCAAGGTCCAAAGACTTGCATGCACTGGCATTACAGGGGCAATGAGGACTACTCCTACAGCGGCGCTGGAAACAATGCTAGACCTTCCTCCACTACATTATGTCATAATGTACGAAGCAAGGGCAGCACTAACCCGACTGGAAAAAGCACTAGACCATGATGTGGTACATGGGAGAGGACACACAGAGATAAGGCAGGTGGGAGATGACATTTTCAAAATGCCAACAGACCAAATGACTACCAAATATATCTTTCGCAAGAACTTCGAGATTGTCATCAAAGATCGAAAAGAGCTTGAGGAAGAGAACGCACCACCACTTAGTAGGGCGAATGAACTGATCTGGTATACAGACGGATCAAAAAATGAACTCGGCACCGGAGCGGGGATATACAGCAAGACGAGCAAATATGAAGGAATCGTCTCGCTAGGAAAATACGCCTCTGTATTCCAAGCAGAGGTTTATGCAATACTTGCGTGTGCAAGGGCTAACAGCATGAGAGCCTACCACAACAGGCAGATCAGGATCTACAGCGACAGCCAAGCCGCCCTTAAAGCACTTCAGAGCTATAAGGTGACATCTCGGCTAGTATGGGAATGCGGCGAAGAACTTAGAAGACTGGCGACTCGGAACAGTGTAACACTGGAGTGGGTACCAGGTCATAAAGGAATCGCAGGCAATGAAAAAGCTGACGAACTCGCGAGAGTAGGATCGTCAACTCTGATGAACGAACCCGAACCTGCTGTGGGCATCCCCAGATGCTTAACGAGGTCATGGTTGAAAGGGTGGTTGAAAGAACAACACAAGAAATACTGGAAGAATACGACTGGGCAAATACATGGGAAGAAATTCATAAAAGAACCATCAGAAAAAGTAGCGAAAGAACTGCTCTCAATGAGCAGGAACAAGCTGCGCACCATTACGGGGCTACTTACGGGACACTTTCCCACAAAGGAGCACCTAAACAAAATAGGGCTGTACAACGGAGACCTTACATGCAGAAGATGCAAAAAGGATACCGAAACAGCTCTGCATATACTATGCAACTGTGAGTCGCTGGACCACAGAAGGCAGAAACTGTATGGCAGAACCCAAATGACTCCAGAAGACTTCTACAATCAACCAGCAAAGAACCTGTATGAGCTAATACAGGGAACGGATTGGCTGAATAGGTTGTAGTCAGAACACTAGGAGTATCCACAATAAGCCCAGGAGGCTGAGGTGGTACCGGCGAAAGGACGGCTCCGGGAAAAAAAAAAAAAAAAACTGAGGCAGTTTTCCATATCTGAGGTAGTGTGTAAGTTTTGAAAGAAGCATTCATTATACGTGATATGGGATGACATAGAACCTCGACGCTTAATTTTAATATATAAGATGATATATTGTCCATGCCAGATTTGAATTGTAACTCCCTGAGTTTATCTTCCACCTGCTGAGAATCGAAGGAGATGATGGAAAGTGAAACATTTATTCTGTTCACAGAAATGTATGACAATGGTGTAATTGGATCTTCTTGTGTGAATACTTTGGAGAAAGTATTTGGGGAAAAAAACTCGACTCTTCCTCAGTAAATTCTAGTAGTGGGGTAATTTTTTCATTGGAATGACCCATCACAACTTCATACCGGAAGTTAGATCCTATATTTTTTCGCATGAACTTAGAAACACCCAGTATATCTCCCGAAGATGATTTTTGGTTCGCAAAAAAGCCGAACTGGAAGTATTCAAAGTGATATAACGAAAACATTTTTCAGAAAAAACGTAAAGATTCTCTTCAAAGAACTCGAAAAGACATGTCCACTGGGCTTTGATAAATGCTACTGAGCGAAATATAATGTAAATAAAATGGACTACTCTCTTTTCCAAACAAAAAGTAGTAAATGAAACTTGCAGCTTCACCACAAAAATTGAAACTGATCGTTGTGAAAAATTTACTTTATTTGGGTATATGTTCCAGAAATTGGAAATAAAATGAAAACTCTTCACAATATATTGAAAACTGAAAGAAATACGACGAATTGATTTCCTCAATGAAAATTGGACTTTCCTCAGTGAAAATATGAATTATACTTCTTGTATTGATGGCTGAAAGGATATTTTATTTCATATGGATTCCCGTCCTCATTGATGGAATCGATTGAATATAAGATTCCATGATTGATAAAAATATCGCGTGTACCATACACGTGATGTTAAATAATTCTTGTTTATACAATTTCAATTGAAATTGAATAAATAAGATTCAGATATTCTATCATAGAACATAATAAATACATTTAAAGACCAACTCATTCGATTTTAATAATTTTTTTGGCAAGATCTAGGTCCCTTATTCTGGAGAAAGTCTGTAGTTGGCATTTAAGAATATAAAAAAATGAATAAATGTATGGATATGTTTTTATGCAAAATTTTGAACACTCTTCAGCATGCAGCAACTGCGACGTTTGGGTTTTTATTCACGTTATCACCTCTTTTATTAAGCAGTGTATTTGTTAGGAACGGGGCTAATAATTACCCACTATAGTGTTACAGTTTCAGGGATTATTAACGAGCCCCTGCATTCATGGACCTCGCGCTCATATTTCTGTGATCGTCCCGTCGTAGAAAAAACTCACGTACAACTCAACACTAGTACATCATAGCATGTTAGAATTATTATAAATTCATATCCGTCCAAACTTTTTTCTTATTATATAAAAAAAAATTAGTTATGAGGAAGTAACACTAATTCCAGCACACTATATAATGAAATAAAATCTCTTCAATTTCCATAACAAGAAATCCAAACTACCACTACTACTACTACTAAGTTTGCAGGCGAGCCTTGTCCTGGACAAACTCAAGTCAAGGTTCCGGCACTGACGCCACTGGCGGGCCCATTGTGCCATTCCTGCTACCTAGACATCCATGAAGCCGAGCCCTTCTATAAAGGCCACAACCTTTTTCAATGGATGCCTGCTTGTGTCTCCAGGGGTCATAACAGGGACTCCGAAGATTTGCCTGCGTAGTACAGCCCAGTGTGGACACTCTAAGAAAATATGGACTGACGTTTCGTCAGTCATGCCGCAACCCCTACATAGGGAACTTTCCTCTACTCCTAAGATGTGGAAGTGTTTCATCATACAGCAGTGCCCTGTTAGGAGTCCTGCCATCTTCCTTAGCCTACTCCTTGGTAGTTCAGTAGCTGCCCTAGCGTGTCCATCAGTCCATCCCCTCAGTAGAAGTTTGGATTGTCTAGAACCCTGCAGAGCATTCCAATGAGCGAGGTGCTGATTCCTCAGCCACTTCTTTGTCTCCTTGCGTATTTTTTGTTTGTTAGGCCCGGGCCGCAGAAAGGAGCTGCCGCCCCTTCGGCAGCCAGTGCATCCGCCATCTCGTTGCCTACAAAACCAGAGTGGGCTGGAATCCATTCTAGCCGCACCACGTTCCGCCTTGCAAGATTAGCAAGTCGTTCTCGACATTCATTAGCAATTCCTGAATTGCTGGTACTACTTCCTTTTAATATCTTTTTTTGGAAATCTCATTCCGTTAACCAATGCTTAACTCCATCCCTACCTATGAAGGACACTGCTCTATTTCTCTATCCCATTTCACCTCTTATTTTCTGCGGAGATTAAATTTATTCCAGATTGAAAATCTGCGAAATGAAGCAAATTTTTTGTGCCCTCTATCAACATTATTAAGTATAATCCATATACTATTTTACGACTTATTGGTCAAATATATAGTATGGTTCATACAACAGCCTTTTTGGTGTGCGTCATCGTTTGTGACGTATATTCGGGTTTTGGGTATGTCGTTTATTTTATTTGCCATTTTGACACATATCTAACCCTAAATTTGATAAATAAAATCATCAGGATCGCATTCAGCAAAATTCGACAAGGCTATGAAATTAATAGTTACCAGCTTCTTTTTCTAAACTGAAAATACTTGAGAACTTTCAAAATGCTAATGTTTTTCCGTGTATCTAGGCATATTTTTGTATTATTCGAATAAATATAACAATAATATTCATATTAACTTTTCATAAATAATAATTGACCGTGAACAACAAAGTACAGACCTGACAAGAACTGTCAGTGGGACAGTAGAAAAAGATGTCAGACATATTGACAATACGAAAGGTATAATATCTGCATGCCTATTTTAAATAAAGAAATTTCTCCCGGTTGATAGGTCGAAGTCTGCTGGTTGATTGTAGAAGTCTTCTGGAGTCATTTGGGTTCTGCCATACAGTTTCTGCCTTCTGTGGTCCAGCGACTCACAGTTGCATAGTATATGCAGAGCTGTTTCGGTATCCTTTTTGCATCTTCTGCATGTAAGGTCTCCGTTGTACAGCCCTATTTTGTTTAGGTGCTCCTTTGTGGGAAAGTGTCCCGTAAGTAGCCCCGTAATGGTGCGCAGTTTGTTCCTGCTCATTGAGAGCAGTTCTTTCGCTACTTTTTCTGATGGTTCTTTTATGAATTTCTTCCCATGTATTTGCCCAGTCGTATTCTTCCAGTGTTTCTTGTGTTGTTCTTTCAACCACCCTTTTAACCATGACCTCGTTAAGCATCTGGGGATGCCCACAGCAGGTTCGGGTCCGTTCATCAGAGTTGACGATCCTACTCTCGCGAGTTCGTCAGCTTTTTCATTGCCTGCGATTCCTTTATGACCTGGCACCCACTCCGGTGTTACACTGTTCCGAGTCGCCAGTCTTCTAAGTTCTTCGCCGCATTCCCATACTATCCGAGATGTCACCCTATAGCTCTGAAGTGCTTTAAGGGCGGCTTGGCTGTCGCTGTAGATCCTGATCTGCCTGTTGTTGTAGGCTCTCATACTGTTAGCCCTTGCACACGCAAGTATTGCATAAACCTCTGCTTGGAATGCAGAGGCGTATTTTCCTAGCGAGACGATTCCTTCATATTTGCTCGTCTTGCTGTATATGCCCGCTCCGGTGCCGAGCTCATTTTTTGATCCGTCTGTATTACCAGATCAGTTCATTCGCCCTACTAAGTGGTGGTGCGTTCTCTTCCTCAAGCTCCTTTCGATCTTTGATGACAATCTCGAAGTTCTTGCGAAAGATATATTTGGTAGTCATTTGGTCTGTTGGCATTTTGAAAATGTCATCACCCACCTGCGTAATGTGTTAGAAAGACATTAACAAACGATGACGCACACCAAAAAGGCTGTTGTATGAACCATATATTTATTTAATTTATGAGAAACAACTCCTTATCCGATAAAATATACAGGGTTGAAAAGTTTGTGTTTTGATAGGAGAGGTGTGCAGATGTATGCGGTATGAGAAGGAGAAACAACTCCTTATCCGATAAAATATACAGGGTTGAAAAGTTTGTGTTTTGATAGGAGAGGTGTGCAGATGTATGCGGTATGATCAAATCGACCAAGCAGTACAGCTGGAAAGAAGCGTCATTGAAAATGTTAAGGTGACATGTTTCTTATTACAAATTATAAGCAAAAGTAGAATGAGCTTAGAATATTCGATTCAAATGTCTCTTACCCATTTTTATTTGCCTGGACGAGAGTTTATTGTCTACCTTGTCCAGTATGGAGCTCTTTGTAAGAAGAGCTAAAGAATTCTGGTACAATATATGATGTTGAAACCGTTCTTCACCATTTCTCCCAAAAATCATCCCCTTTCAAGTAAATTATCTAAAAATAGCCGCCACCTAGCAGCTGTTGAAACTACTGCACTGCTATAAAACAATGATAATAAATTTCATTAGGCGTTAAACTCCCTTTCAAATGATACCAAGTTTGTCCAAAATCCATAAAGCAGAACAAAAGTCTTAACAGTTTTATTACGCCAGATCTCCCACTCACTCCTAGCAGTTAAATTACAAGATGAAGGAATGAGTACTGGAACAAACTTACGTAGAATAATTTTATTATTACAAATATTTCAATATTGTATCTGTAATTATTATACACAAAGGTTGTCGGACCCATAATAACTTATGGGTTCGTGGTATGGTGGACAAAGCAATAAGGCTGTTGAATAACACACAAAGGCTGCCTTTGTGTCACAGGGGCCATCATTACTCCTACAGCTGCAATGGAAGTCTCAATGAATCTGCCACCTCTACACATATTCATACAAGGTGAAGCGAGATCTGTAACGCACAGATTAATAGATATTCAACAACACATAAACCAAACGCATAAGTAGTGCTGACAACTTGAAGCTAAACGAGGATCTAAAAGCGGAGATATAGCTTCGATAATAAGCTAAAGTAACTATACCAAACAGGGAAGACTGGAAAATGGTGTACCCATACATGCGGATATTTTTTGATATACAGACGGGTCAAAGACGTTAGACGGCATAGGAGCCGGTATAGTAGTGCTAAAGCAAAGGATAGCCTTCTCAGTAAGCCTATTAAGGAATGTCACAATTTTCCAGGCGGAAATGACGGTGATTTACGCTGTGTGGAAGAAATTAAAAGGCAGAAGAGAACATATCGTTCAATTGCCATATTCACAGCCAAGCAGCATTAAAGGCACCCAACTCTGAAGAGGTCAATTCTAAGCTAGTATGGGATTGTGTGTGGGCCCTATACATACTGGGTGAGCGTAGCAATGTTACGGTAGTCTGAGTACCAGGGCACGAGGGTCATAAAAGCAACGAAAAAGCAGATGAAATGGCCAAATCAGGTTCTTTAATGCCTTTCGTTGGGCCGGAACCCTTCTGTGGCGTTGAAAAACCATAACAAGAATGGAAACAAAAAGGTGGGTCGCCCACAAACCTCTGAAATGGTGGAGAAGCTCAACAAGACAGAGGCAAGCGACATATAAGACACTCGCCAAAATTCACAGCAGATCTAATGGCCAAAGATAGAAAAACTGACACAACTGTAGTGGGTCTGTTAACGGGGCATTGTAAGCTCAATAGGATAGGATTGACAAAGAAGATATGTGCAGGTTATGTCATTTACAAGAAGAAACAGCAGACCATATTCTATGTTAGTGCGACTCAAATGAGCTTTAGGCGAAGAAAAGTCATTGGCAGAAAGCCATATGTAAGGTTAGATACACAACAATAACTTTGAGCACTTGTTGTACAAACTACTATTTTCTCTCCTTCCGGCTCTTAACTCTTATTTGCATAAATATCACAGAAACCTTAAAGCCTATTATTTTACTAGTGTTATACTGTTTACTACTATGAAATGGAGCAGATTATTAAATAAAAATCAATTATTCTACTAACAACAGCGTTATTCTTGTTTTATTGATGGCGATGTTACACTATCAACATTCTCTTCATTAATTTTCTTGAGACGCTTTCAGGGATTAAGACGTAGAGCTAGAAATTCCAAACTGAACGTCAGTCTTATTAAGCATACTCCACATCATAGAGAAAATAATGGAAATGATAAAATTTGTTAGTTGCCACTGTGTTTTATGGCCGACAGTTTAAAAATAAAGTAATTTTATGAAGACTAATTTGCGTTGCACCGCTCTCTAAATATTCTTTAAACTAGTTAAATGAAACTTAGTGCCAGCTACACCGATGATTAGGTGTGGTATTTTCAATTCAGGTACGGTACGAATACAGATGAACTCTGTGATTAGTGACTGCCTTGAGAAAGCAGTTAATTTTCTAGCACAGACAGAGAAGGTACAGGATTCTGTTCTCTATGTGGTATTAGATGTTTCTTTTGAATTTTCACCTTTGACTGTGTGAGAATATGAGGTGGATGCCGAAATAACTAGTTTAACTTCAAAAACACAAACTACTTATTTTATATAAGTGCGCAACACTGAACTAATAACTAACTTAATAAATTATTAACTATGGTTGTGGTTGTAAATGCTGTATGTATGTTTGTATTGTACCAAAGAAGCTGTGTGTATTCTATGGTTTGTACCCTTTTGCATGTAGGCATGTAACTCGTGCCACACTGACTGTGACAATCTGTTAATCCCGAACAATCCCGACTGTCGCCGTTAGGTAATCTATTTATAATGTGTCAACGTTGATACATATACCTGATATATACAACTACAGAGTGGATTCACAATGCAAAAATAACCGTCTGTGTGATGATCAAATTCCCTGCCCAGCAAACTTCATTAGTATTTTTTCACCTCTTTACCAGCCTACTATAAAACGTTACGTATTATGATCCAATTAATGTTATTATAAAATAGCTAATACAATAAAAAAGCTAATATAAACTCACCATCCAAAATGTATTAGCAAGAATTTCATGGCACATGTACAGCACATTTGTTGTTTTTATTTTTAACAGGTAGATGGAAATATAAGCCTGATATGCCTCGCAAATCTTCAAATTTGAACACATATAATACTTCTTCTCTATTACTTCACTACATTTGCCGCAAATATAGCAGAACGAGTCAGCGTCTCGTTCACAACTTCTTGAAACCATTTTGTACGTGATCAGAGATAAGATCACGTCGTACTGCCGTAATATGCAAACACCTACTCTCGTTCACAGCTCTTGTTTTGCACTCGTCCACAACAAGCGACACATGAAACACTCCATCTAACTTTTCTGTCGACAACGCTAGCGTGCAAACATCGACTTTAATTGGGCGTAAAAATCAAAAATTATTAAATCGCTTTTTAAAAAGCAAATATCTTTTGTTTGCAATCGCACTTTTTCATAAATATTTGCCCATATAATGAAAATATACCTATTGAATAAAACCCATGCGCAAAAGATTTGTGTTTTATTGAAGGTTATCGTTTTCTTCTCTTTTAGATCCTTTTGCTTTTTCAGGCGTCGGATGTTGATTCCATGTCCCTTACCCATTTCTTCCATGTCTTTCTGTCTCTGGCAAGGTTTTCCATTTCTGCTATGGTCTTTCCTTTCTCTAAACTCATCTCTTGTGTTTGGTCTACCCATTTCCTTCTAGTCCTACCCCTTTGTTTTTCGATCGGTTTGCCAATCTCCATTATTTTCTTAGTTATACTATTTGGTTCCATTCTTACCATATAATCATACCAACTAAGTTGTCTCTCTTTTATTACAGTTATCAGTTCCTGTTCAGTTGTCTCTTTAATGACCTCATTTCTAATTCTATCCCATTTAGTTTCCCATGCAATTCAATGTTTCAATTCTATGGCGTTCATTCTATTTTCGTCCTTCTTTCGCACAGAAAATCTATAATACTCACATTGAAACTAAATTTTTGGCATCTTATCAATATTTAGAACCATTTTAGAACTTCGTTAATGGGCTATAAGCATAAACATACGATACGAGGCCCTGCGTCGAGTATAGTATATCATGCAATGATGCCAATTTTGCACGAGTATGAAATTTTCAGTACGAGACAAAGGCAAGTGCTGCATTTCATACGAGTGCAATATGTCCATTTTGCTGCGAGTTGCATACTATACTTTTTCTATGACAACATATCGTTCACGTTTAATACATGCATACATTGCAAAAACTTTGAAAGAAATAAACTGATAATATTTCATTACTCCGAATTCGCCGCTAATAGACTTTCTATCAGAATTAAAATATAAATTGAAAAAATAGAAGAATAGAAATTTATAGAAAACAACTATGAAATTACTCGTTACCTACTAAAGCTTTGAACTGCTTTCAATGAGCAGGAGCAAACTACGCACTATAACGGGGCTACTTATGGGACACTTTCCCACAAAGGGGCACCTGAACAAAATAGGGTTGTATAACGGAGACCTTACATGCAGAAGATGCAAAAAGGTCACCGAAACAGCTCTGCATATATTATGCAACTGTGAGACGCTCGACCACAGTGGGCAGAAACTGTATGGTAGACCCCAAATGACTCCAGAAGACTTCTACAACCAACCGGCTAAGAACCTGTATGAGCTAATACATGGAACGGGTTGGCTGAATAGGCTGTAGCCAGAATACTAAGAGTATCCACAATAATCCCAAGAGGCCGAGGTGGTGCCGGCCAAGGGACGGCTCCTTCAAAAAAAAAACTGCTATAAACGATCTGACATTTCATCAATTAATCGCTGGAAGTCGTAATCTGACAAGCTGTAGTCATCGTAATTTTTAAGTAAACCTAGAACCGTTGCCTAGAACTAACACGAAATATTCCATTTCGCATTTGTTGCTTAGCAACTCGCCTAGCAACCGATGCAAAAATGAAATTCTGTACAAAATGTGCTTATTTATGATTGCAGCTACGATTATAAAATGAACATTTATCGAGGTTGTCGTAGAAAAATGTATTTAGGAGCTAGATTGCACAAAAGTGTCTTGAAACCTTGCGGTAATAGAAATGAACTGAATAGAACCAGCACTTAACACTACAACATGAAATTAATAAAAAAAAAGTTTCAACGATTTAACTAAAATAGTTATTTATGCAACAAGTGCAAAAAGTGAGTGTTTTTTGCACGCGACGTGAAATTGTCCAACGAGGTCTTTAGGCCGAGTTGGACAACACGTCGAGTGCAAAAAACACGTTTTGCAAGAGTTGCATACAATATTTTTTCTAAATTCATGCAAAAACTGGAAAATTACAATATAATATGTCAAAAACCTAATCTAACCTAATAAAACTCAACACGTTCTTTTTTTTTGTATCTTTATGGCCTCCACCTTGTCAGTATTCAATCATAGCTGGTTTTCGCCTTGACCATTTAAATTTTAAATAATTAAAGATTTTTGAAATAATTGTAACTCGTTGAGACTAAGTAGTAAGATATAAATATATTATTGTTGTATTAAAGCAGGATCAGGTACTTGCTATGGATTTTTATTTAATTTAAATGTTTATGTTTGTCATTAATCATCACAAAACTGACACAAGAATGACAGATGAGTGCAATAATAGTATTTTATGCAACGAACATGTAATGATAGCCATTAAGACACGAGCATATTGTAGGATACGAAACGAGCCGCAGGCGAGTTTCGTATATAATATGCGAGTGTATTAATGGCCATTACATGAAAGTTTCATACAATAATTTTTCTACTCCGATTAATAAAAATTATTAAATCAATAATTATTTAGTTTAATTGTTACTTTTGAAAATTAAAATTATTTGACAGCTATCAAATTAAGTGTCACTTTATAGGTCTGTTCGCCTGCAATAAAAGTGTAGCACTGAGCTATATAATTTTGAAAAATTCAGGTCTATCTGTGAAAAAATACGTGTAAAATTACTAAATTTGGGAATATCTATGTATATTGCATTTGTATACTGCAAAAAGCATTAAAACATAATTAAAATGAATAAATTCGTATAGCTCCAGTGCTACACTTTTATTGCATGGCCACAGACCTAATATAATTAATTTCAGAAATGTCAACCAGGTATCCATGGCTATATTAAATATTGTGCGAATGTCGCATTCCTATTGGTTTAAAAATCTGTATCATAATGAAAATCTGTATCATAATGAAAATCTGTATCATAATGAATTTCATTATGATACAGATTTTAGTCTTTTAATAAGTATATTATAAAACGGGAGTAGAAAAAATATTTTATTGCACTAGTGCAATAAAGTACCACTTTTTCCATTAAATGTGGTGCACAAAAGTGTTGTTTTTTGCATGAATGTAGAAAAATAAGTTTAATAAAATGATTCGATTGGTACCAGTGATCACTCATCAATTTACAGCATTCATCAGAGAATATAATTCATATGTCGCGTGACATGTTTTCCACCAATCAAAATTGAGAATCTCCCTAGATACATGTCAATCACAGCGATGATAAAAAACAAAGAAATTATCACCTTATTTTGGTTCGTTACTAAGGGTAATTTTCATATTGACAGTTCACGTCACTATAAATTCATTATATTCTCTCATTAAATATAAGCTCGTGATATGATTAATAATCAAAGATATATCTCGTAAAACAACATCACTTGTTATATTACGTATGACAATAAAATGAGAATATTTCGCACTTATTATAACGTTCGGTCACAGTTTCACTAATGTATAATAATTCCCAATTGTGAGTACACAAATCGTAGTTTGCTATCGGCTAAACAGGAAGGAGCAGAAATACACCGTAGCAACGCTCTAGCATTTACTGCTCGTTTATCAAGCGCTGCGTTGCACATCATTTTGAAAATTGTGAATGTAAAATAAACAGCAAATATTATTCCAGTAGATATATCAAGATTTGGAAATATTTGCGAGGCAGAAATAGTGAGAGAGATTGAAAAATCCACACAAAATAAAATTGCCATTAATCCATTTGCAGTTAATTTTGTAAACTACGAAACTTCAATTTGAAAACCGAACAGTCAATGAAAATGTGACAATAATATTGATGACTAGGGCTTTAATATGATGGAAGAGAATAGGGAAGATTATAAAGAATACGTGGTTAAAGCATCGTGCAACAGCAGAAATGCGTGTATTTAGAAAAATATTAGGTTAATTTCAACCCTTTCTCTGATATTTTACATTCTAGAAATCCCGTAACGCATGAAATTCTAAGCGAAATATACAAGGTAGTTTAGAAAAACGTAAAAATATTTCAAAAGCATTATCCAAAAGTGAAAGATGGTGAAGGTGTAAAATGAAAAGTATAGTAAAGCACTATTTTAAAGAAGAAAAATGAAATAATGGGTGATTTAACTAGTGACATTGAATATAATACAGTTTTTTCCATAACATGTCAAGGTGGCTTAAATAAATGCTGCTGCTGTAGTAAATGGTTGATAAAAGACTCAGACAATCCTAGCATAGACCCAGTAACATTGTTTTCTCCACGAATAAATAATAACGCACAAATTATTTATACTGCTGCATAATGATATAAATTCTTCACACCAGTAAATAATGAAAAAGAATTCACTTTCGTTAGCCAATCACATTCTGTTATTATCAGAATTCATGCTAAAGTGAATTAAAATGAATAAATCAAACCGTCTCTTTTGAAACGCCAAAAACCTAATAACGCAAAACCCCAAAAAACTCAAGTAATAAAACTTTTGACTAAAACTACTTCCTGAACAAGAACAAAAACTAACGCTATTCTATTAAATGTTCAATGTGAGCTCCTCCTATTTCCACGCACATTCTAAGTCTGTTTGTTCACCGACTATAATACCTATTCATATCACTCTTTTCACCCTGCTCCCTTGTATCAATTTCAACTACACCAGTCGTCCTTTCCGAGTGGTATTCTCGTATTTCATTCAAATACTGGAAACAAACACATGATTACCTCACCCTGTGTACGTGATTTCAGTCCAAACTAAATTGTATAAATTCACAGTACGAACGTGGTTGAATTTAACTTTAACAAGAATCCTTCACGTGTGAAATATTCATGTGAATGTTATATGGAAACTCCGCTTGTTGATATAATAGGAGCCATCTTAACATGGATAATTATTTCACAGAAACGTGATCAAAATCGATCTATTGTGTTGTTTAAACGTTTATAGCAGAAACTTGGAGAATACACTGTTTGTTTGTTTGAATAGAATATTTTCATACAAAAATCTTTATACAGTGCTCCAAGATTACAATGGATTATATCTCTAGTAAAACTCTTTCTAGAGCAGGACCCATGGTCTATGGAGCTTTAGTCTGGTTGCCAAAAACAGATCAAAGAGAATCCAAACTGAAGCTATCAAAACGTTAGAGCTTTTTTACATAGTATATAGCTATGTATGTATATTGTGGTGACCTTCACTGAGACCCAAAAGATCTGTGCTTCCTTATTTTCAATGAGGAATATATCAGAGACTAGTAACTTCTTTTGTCCCATTTTTAGGAGAAATTTAAGGATATCTGCATGCTTAAACTTAGCTAAATGTCCCTTCTCTATGTTGACAATGTCCTGTTAGGATCCTTGGTATTGATAAAGGTTTCACCTATTTCTTCTAATATTACATTGGAGCTGATTCCGCTATATGATTACGGTCTCTAAAAATATGTTTCAGGTCCACCTCTTTGCTGGTTCATCTGCTATTTCATTTCCTCCTATTCCAGTGTCTCCTAGTAACTAAATTGTTCTCACCTAGGTTATTGAGTTTGCCCTTTTGTACGATGTCAAAAAGGGAGTTCCCCTAGTTGTTATTACAATATCATCGGTATATCATTAGCAGGATATTCCAAGGTAAGTCAATAGGCGCAGGAGTCAACCGTCTGACTCCACATTGTTCGAGATTAACCCCTTCCCTGCGGACATCTGGTTGTACAAAAGGAGACAATGTCTTTGCTCGTCCTCATCTCTGCTACTCAAGAGAAGAGCAGTTCTGACATTAATTTGGATGTTCTACTATCTACAACTTTTTTATTTTAGGCATTTTTGGTAGCATCATGAAAAGTATTGTGGAATTCATTATAGAATATTCATGCCATATTATGCTTCATACATTAATACAACAGATTTGTCTTGATAGTAGGTACGCCAAAAGGATAGAAGGTCTAAATATACCTATAGCTCTTTTGCTTTTAGCTTTGGTTAATTTTCGACTTAAATCACTTTATTTCGTTTATCCTTATTCAAATTATTGAAAATATCTAGATTAATTAATGATCAACATTACACCTGTCAGGTCACCTGTCTATATTTTTGTCGTTCATGGAACTTCAATATAATATTCCACAGTATCAGACACCACCCTCGATAAAACAACCCTTCGCTCTACTTTCCCACTTTTTCAAAAGATAACTCATGTAATCCTGTCGAGTAGGCCATGTGTGCTCAAAATAAACACATCACCGCAGGTGAATTGATACAGTCCCCCTCCACGTGTGCCTTTCAAGTAGGCTAACGTGTTACGGTTGGTTGCACAAAGCTTCGAGTGAATAGAACGGAAGCATAGAATGAGAGAATGATAGAACTAATGGAGAAAGATTATGATAGACCGAGTTGACGTATATGTTTCATACAGATTCGGAGAATAATTATATTCTATGACTGGAAAGCTATAGAATAACAGGGAGAAGTGGCCACTTCGTGGAGAGGAAGTATGCTGTTCTATCTATAATTTAATTTTTAGTTCTTACTGTTGCTACGGTTGCTATCAGATGTTCTACATATGGAAGATAAATATTTGCCGAATGTATATGTATAGCAATATTGACCGTAGTTGTTCACAAGCCCTATAGGCGTTTTTATGAAAGTAGCTTCGTCTCTTTTACAATTTATTCAATAAACTAAGCATTTATAATAGTGACAGCAATTTGATGAATGTAACTAGGACCATAACGAAAGGAAGTTTGCTATTTTATCAATAAATTCGCCAAAAAATGTATACAAAATTTCCTGATGAAAACACCAAATGTATGTGCAAATTCTTTCACAGAATGAAAGTATCTGTCTGTATCTGTAGAGTAGGAAGGGTGAGTGTAGGGTCACATCACTTAGGCCACTTGTGACCCACTGTACATCCTACCGAGAAGTTGTCCTCCTAGGTCATCGTCCATCCTGTCCTTCACAGGAAAGTGGAAAGGTCACTAGGAGATATCTCCTTTATATCGGCAGGTGTAGGCCAAAACTCACCGAACACACACTCTCTTATTGACGATAGCTCCGGACACTTACATTAGACATGCATGACAGTTTCATCTTCCTGTTCACACAACCTGCATAGAGGTGTGTCAACTAGCCCCATAGTATGAAGGAGCTTCCTAAGTTGACAGTGGCCAGTCAGAAATCCTACTGTTAAAACGCAAGTTTCCGATCTTATTTTTCGGTAATGGCCATGAAGAAGTGTTAACTTTTACTGAGCCACTAGCTCTTTAAAATAATGCTAAAATATGATATTTCTTCAGTATTTCAACGGTATTTTAATTTCATTAATTTCATGGAATATTTTGTTTTTGCTTTTCAAGTATATCCTTCCCATTACAGCGACTTGGGACCCAGTTCCATTTAGCAGTTACGGGGTTGACATAACTAGTGACTGAATAACAGAAATGAAACGGTGACATACCAAGAGTTCCTAGAATTATTGGCCACTGAAAAGTCATTTTAAATTTCAAGATATACGCTCAGGAGGTGTATTCATTATTTTAATAAAGCAATATAGATATTCCAATGATGAAAAACATGCAAATATTTTATGCTTTGAATGGTCTACCTTAACTGTCATTCATGTCAGAAAAAAAGCAACACTGACCGTACGTTCCGTACTTTATATGAAGGCTAGGGCACCGACATCAACCTAGATTTAGGGACTACCTAGGGCAATTAGGGATCACACTCGACTTCTTGACCAAACGAAAACAGATCCCCACCTAAATTGACATAACTAGTGACTGAATAACAGAAATAAAATGGTGACTTGCTAAAGTTCCTAAGATTATTGACCTAAATTTAGGAACTACCTAGGGCAATTAGGAATCACACTCGACTTCTCGAACAAACGAAAACATAACCCCACCTAAATTTAGGGTACCTTTAGCGTTAGAGCTGACTTGAAATGGTTGATTTAAAAGAGCATCAGTTACTTAATCACATTATTATATTTTTTTTTTTTTTTTTCCCGGAGCCGTCCTTTCGCCGGTACCACCTCAGCCTCCTGGGCTTATTGTGGATACTCCTAGTGTTCTGACTACAACCTATTCAGCCAATCCGTTCCCTGTATTAGCTCATACAGGTTCTTTGCTGGTTGATTGTAGAAGTCTTCTGGAGTCATTTGGGTTCCGCCATACAGTTTCTGCCTTCTGTGGTCCAGCGACTCACAGTTGCATAGTATATGCAGAGCTGTTTCGGTATCCTTTTTGCATCTTCTGCATGTAAGGTCTCCGTTGTACAGCCCTATTTTGTTTAGGTGCTCCTTTGTGGGAAAGTGTCCCGTAAGTAGCCCCGTAATGGTGCGCAGCTTGTTCCTGCTCATTGAGAGCAGTTCTTTCGCTACTTTTTCTGATGGTTCTTTTATGAATTTCTTCCCATGTATTTGCCCAGTCGTATTCTTCCAGTATTTCTTGTGTTGTTCTTTCAACCACCCTTTCAACCATGACCTCGTTAAGCATCTGGGGATGCCCACAGCAGGTTCGGGTCCGTTCATCAGAGTTGACGATCCTACTCTCGCGAGTTCGTCAGCTTTTTCATTGCCTGCGATTCCTTTATGACCTGGTACCCACTCCAGTGTTACACTGTTCCGAGTCGCCAGTCTTCTAAGTTCTTCGCCGCATTCCCATACTAGCCGAGATGTCACCTTATAGCTCTGAAGTGCTTTAAGGGCGGCTTGGCTGTCGCTGTAGATCCTGATCTGCCTGTTGTGGTAGGCTCTCATGCTGTTAGCCCTTGCACACGCAAGTATTGCATAAACCTCTGCTTGGAATACAGAGGCGTATTTTCCTAGCGAGACGATTCCTTCATATTTGCTCGTCTTGCTGTATATCCCCGCTCCGGTGCCGAGTTCATTTTTTGATCCGTCTGTATACCAGATCAGTTCATTCGCCCTACTAAGTGGTGGTGCGTTCTCTTCCTCAAGCTCTTTTCGATCTTTGATGACAATCTCGAAGTTCTTGCGAAAGATATATTTGGTAGTCATTTGGTCTGTTGGCATTTTGAAAATGTCATCTCCCACCTGCCTTATCTCTGTGTGTCCTCTCCCATGTACCACATCATGGTCTAGTGCTTTTTCCAGTCGGGTTAGTGCTGCCCTTGCTTCGTACATTATGACATAATGTAGTGGAGGAAGGTCTAGCATTGTGTCCAGCGCCGCTGTAGGAGTAGTCCTCATTGCCCCTGTAATGCCAGTGCATGCAAGTCTTTGGACCTTGCTTAGTTTTAGCATAGCAGAGGATTGTCTGGTCTTTGGCCACCATACCAAAGATGCATATGTGATCCTGGGAATGACAACCATTTTGTATAGCCAGTATACCATGCTGGGTCTTAGTCCCCATTTAATGCCGTAAGTACGTCTGGCAACCATGAAGGTCACCTCCGCTTTCTTGATCACGTGCTGGAGATGTCGGTTCCAAGTTAAGCCTGGGTCTAGAATAACCCCAAGATATTTAACTTCATCCGACAGTCGTATTGGTTCACCTTGAAGCGTCAAAGGGCCAAGTCCTTCCCTTTTCCTTCTTCTGGTGAACGCAATTATCTGTGTTTTCGAAGGGCTAATACGTAGCCCTTCTTTTACAGTCCAGCCTGTTACTACATTTAAAGCCATCTGGAGTCTGTCTCTGGTTGTACTGTTGTATTTACCTTGGGATAGAATTACCAGGTCGTCTGCATATCCTATGGTGTCGAATCCTCCTCTGTGTAGGGTTCTAATGAGCCCGTCCATGACCAGGTTCCACAGCAGCGGGGATAGTACTCCCCCCTGCGGACAGCCCCTGGCTGCACATACGGCCATTGTTTCCCCCATCAGAGTTGATTCTATGAGCCTGCTTCTGAGCATGCAGTCTATCCACCTGCAGCTCGTGGCATCGATCCCTAAATTCCTCGTCGCCTTGGCTATAGATTCATAGGAGGTGTTGTCAAAAGCTCCTTCTATATCAAGAAAGGCTGCCAGCAGCACCTCTTTGTTTTCCAGCACGTATTCAGCTCTTTTTATGAGTTGATGTAATGCTGTTTTGGTTGATTTTCCCTCTCTGTATGCATATTGATCTCGGTGTATTGGTCTTGTAGCCAATATACCGTCTCTAATATGTCTGTCGAGAAGTTTCTCAAGAGTCTTCAGCAAAAATGACATTAGACTGATTGGTCTCAGAGCTTTAGCCGTGTCCTGTCCAGATTTTCCAGGTTTTGGTATAAATGTTGCTCTGATGCGTTGCCAGGTTCTTGGAATATGCCCCAGAGCTATTAATATTATATTACTGGTCACGCTGCTCTTTCTGGGTTGTTTTATTTTTGGAATAGCTTGCTGAGCCAGACGACTGAAAGATTCTTTTTTCTATGACATGACAGGCTGGATGGAAGTACAAAATATATAATACAGAAATACCGTGAAAGTTTTGAAATAAAAAACTCAGTTTTGTTATAAATAAAACCTACATTACTGTTGAATTCCATCTGATATTAACCTAACCACATTATTTTCTATTATAAACGTTAGTTGAATCATCGTTCGTGGTAAACGTAATCATAATTCGCTCAAAATTATTTAAACAAGCAGCTGCTATGTAACAAATTTTCCGTTCGTTAGTCATTCGTGTCCGACTTCAACGCTTTTAATCCCAGTGAAATGCGGATTTACATAAATTGTCCAGTCGTGTGATTGAAATCTACTTTAGGAAGTTGTTTTAAATTGAAGTGAATGTAGCCTAGTGAAAAAACCTAATCAACACATTCGAAATTTTTCTAATTTGTTGAAAATATTTTTATCCCTCCTGATCGCTTGTAGTTTTATGATCATATGGAAGAACGTACGACTATATGTAAGTTTATTTTGCAAATAAAGAACAAAAATTGTCATCAATTATTATTATATTTTTAATAGCAAACATTTTATTAGATTAGAACTCACTTTATGGTAGTTTTAAAGTTGGAAACTATAAAATTATTGATCTTAAGTTTCTTCCCAGGTGGAAAGGTCATAATTTAAGCCTAGCTATGTCAATGACCAGTTGATTATTACGCTCATTTGAGGATTCCCCACACCGGCGCGGATCTTGCACTGCGCGTAATGGAGTCGATCCAATATACATATAATATATGTGAATACACCAAGTGGCGCGGAATTCGCAGCTGCTAGCCGTGGCCAAGCAGCTGTGACGCAGCATCATCGTTTTTCCTCTGCCTTCACAGTACTTACTTTTTTCGTTTATCTTTCTCTAAATAAAATTAAATAATTTGTTCTGGTACCATTCTAGAATAAATTTGAATATTAATTATACAGAAAACATTATTGACTTACATAATGAAGCCCCAAGCATAACTTAAGGCAAACTTTTTCTTTAACTAGAATAATAAGTGAAGTTAGGTACAGATGTTTTTCATTATATTAAAGTCTTAGCGACTCGATTATTTGTTGCCAAGTTATTATGAATTGTTAGGATCGGTTTTACCATCAATTAAAAACTTCTCAAACATTTACTTGATTACAGTTTCCCTTCTAATTACAAACAGAAATTGTTGGTTCTATTTTTTAGATGTGTGTATGTGTATGTGTGTGTGTTTGGGGTAACATTCACTGAGACCTAAAAGATCTATTGTGCCCCCTTACTTCTACTTAGTTTCTGAGGAGAGTCTCTGAAACTAGTAGCTCCTTTAGTCCTATGTCCCGGAGGAATTTTAGGATATCTGCAGGCTTCAGCTTAGGTAAATGTTCCTCTTCTATCCACTAATCTCCCAGGTACTGTGCTCTAGGATTCTGGAGTGCTGTGCAGTTGGAAAGTAGGTGGATGGAGGTTTCTTCTTCCATGCCACAGTATCTGCATTCTTCTTCCTCCACTAATTTGAGCTTTTTCAGGTGCCCATTCAGGCGACAATGTCCCGTTAGGATCCCTGTTAAAACTCTTAGTGCAGTCCTGCTTTGACTTATGCATTCATTTGATCTCCTTTGGCTGTAGTCACCCAGGAGAATCTTTGATTGTCTAAGCCCTACTAGATCTTTCCAATGGTCAGATCTTCTCTTTCTTTCGGCTTCGCCTATTTCTTCCAATATTACATTTGGGCTGATTCCGCAAAAAGGTTCAGGCCCCCAGAAGGGTATTTCCGACCCCCTCTTTGCTAGTTCATCTGCTATTTCATTTCCTTCTATTCCAGTGTGTCCTGGAATCCATAGTAGGGTAACTATATTGTTCTCGCCTAATTCATTTAATTTTTTAGATATACCAGCTCGCTTTAGCATTGAAGTGTAATTCAATATCCTCCGTAACATATTTATAGAGAAGTAGTTGTTTGTAATGTGTTATAGTTATAATATTATACCTTTGACATCTATTCTCACACATTGATGATTTTTTTCTTTTATTTACAGAATCAATGAGAATGCGTGATGGAGAGGGGTTTTTTCTGGTGGATTCGGATGCTTGTGCCCGCCATTTTGTTCAGTTCCATTCTTATGGAAGGAAACGCGCTCGCGAAAAAGGTAAGTTCCCAATAACTTTCCTTCTAAATATCTAAAAGAGTGATGATTGGGAATAGTTTCATTATTTTCTAAACCTTTTTTCAGGAACTATTTTATTAAATGCGGAAATTAATCTATATTGTACTTCACAAACAAACACCTGTCGACTGAATAGTACTACTATATAATACTTGAACTTCTCCAATATTGAACCCGAAACTACTTTTTCTTGCTAGCCAAGTCTGATTAGCTCAAAAAGGGTCAAACCTGGAGGAATTTAAAGTAGAAATTTTCCTTTGGAAAGTTTACAAGTATAATGTCTCTTCTAATTGCAAACCAAGATGTTTGATTGAATCTTATAAATCATACCGATCCAGTGTCTGTTGAGAAATATAGCCCGGGTAGGAGTGGCTTCTTCTTAATTGAATGGTCATTGTGATTTGAAAAATATTTTTGTATGGCATTATAATATTCATATCAATTCTATTATTATTCGATATCTACTGGTGACACGCTTTACTAAATACAACAATTCACGGGAATCTGTAATCAAACAAATTTGAATATTGTTTGACATTAGGTTAGCCAAGGTGACTTATACAGGGTGTCCCGAAGACTTAATTAGGTACACAAGTATTCATGGTTGTATCTTCCAAGCCAAATTACAAAGAGGTAAAAAAGATCACGTATAGACTTTCTTTTTCAGGGGCGTTCCATACTTATTTTGTTGAATGGATCCCTCAAAAAACGTTGGGGATCAAAATGATGCTGGCCCTCTCAGAAAATTCATAATAAATAAAAATTAATGATCACCACTACTTCTAGTTTAGGAATTGTTAAATACTATTTAGGCCACACACTTAAGAAAAACGCTTGGAAAATGAAAATAAATTTTCGTTAGTAATATCTTAAGGGTATCCAAGAAAAATCGATTAAAACACTGCAAAGTAATTTTTGAACAAGAGGCATATAGGTGTGGTGTAATTATGTGTTTTTCACAGAAGAAATCAAATTCCCGAATGGAATTTCACAAGACTATTTCATAAGTAACAGATAATTTTACATATACCTACTTATAGCATAGAAAACATTATACATGCATACACAATAAATATGTATTAGCTATTAATTTGTAAACTGCAAAACAGGTAATTAACTTAATAACAAAATACCACAAACATAATTATCCTTGGTACAATTACCTAAAATATAAATTGCAATTAATTTTGGTACACATGTTCCAAATCTTTGTTAACTCATTGATAATGGTGTAAATAAATCATTAACGTTGTTAAATTATAAATAACCGTTTCATTTGAAAATGGATAACCATCAATTACCGATTCTAGTAGACACTGCGACTTTGTTTCCGTAATTTTTAATTGAGGGTGATTTACTATTGGTGGTCGATTTTTTTGGGAGATCAGGTACATCACTTCGCTGTCAGAATTCGTAAGCTTCGTTTCATTAAAAACTTTGCATGAAGAATGTACGTCGTCTGCTTTTCCTGGTAACTGCGTTTACAACATTGTCAAGTAGTATCGCTTTCTCGCGCATCGTCAACTGCCAAAATTAATTTGCCAACCTGTAGATCAGTACAGTCATCACAAGAGTAATTAAGTTTAACCTGTTTAAACATAACTACTGAATAATTTACTACTCTGCGTGTTCGTATAAATGAATACCGCAATGGGTATAAATAATATAGAGAATTCGAAATATTCCAAAAAACACTTATATAATGCTCTCGTAAACCACTGGTAGCTTACGGACGGTAGACACAGCGGTTGCGGTAACGAAAAAGCCAAAATGTAACCTCAAATCAGTGAATGTTATGTTTTTAATCTCTGATGTCTGTTTTTTCATTGCGATTGCGAACATTATTAATAATTATTATGATAACTAAAAAAATTGGTATGGTCTTGAACAATAAGAAAAGAAGTTGGATTCGGTTCTCTGAGAATGAAGTGGGAATTATAAACTTTACGTTCGCGTTCAGTTCGTCGTTGGCAGTTGGCAGTTCAGTTCAGTTGAAGTTGAACTAAAAGGATCGCACACTTACGTTTATAAAGTCAGTTCGCGTTCAGTTCGCAGTTTCCATTACGTTCGTTACGCTGCGTTCGCGTTCGAGATGACCAAGATTTAAGTTCGCAGTTGACAGTTCAAATATAAACCAATCAAAACGAAAGTTATGCACCACGTGAGAAACGTCATTTGCAACTGTTTAATTTATGGTACTCTTACTACTGTTTTTTCTTGAAAGCAGCATATATTAAACATGTTGTAGCAAATACACTTGAAATTAAATAAATATTTTCATCCATCTTGAACAAAACAAAATATAAATAAAATCAGCTGAGATCTATCAGAATTGTCAATATAATTTTCAACCAATCAAATCCTTAGCTGCCAGCTGGAAGTTGTGAGTTTATAAACGCAAAAATTTACCAACTGAACTGAACTGCAGATGGAAACGACGTGAACGACACCAACTGCGAGCTGAACGCGAACGTAAATTTTATAATTCCGCCTTAACAATTAGATTTTGCTAACTGAAATTTTGGTATCCGAATCAGCATCAAATGAAACAAATATTTTTAATTTTATTTATGTTTGATTAGAAGAGAGTGAAAAGAAAGAGAGAATGAGACAGGTTTTGGAAACAAGACGGTCAACGCAGCTGCTAACTGGGGCTCACAGGTGATAGCAGTGGTGGTCTATTTGTAAATTTTAACAATATCTGCAATGGTTCCCATATCTTCATATCTCTCCACGAATAATTATTTTGTGTACCCTAAACTACACACGCCACTGTACTTTTGTTAATGTTATAATAAAATTAGTTCATAACCAAAAAACTTTTATTTCAATTTTATTTTGTTCATGCACTAATAGCTTTGTTAAGGACTGTGACATTTATAATGAATAACCCTGTAACCCTGTACCTATATTTTTGAGTATTGAGTCTTCTATTCTTAAAAAAAGAACTTTCGTCACTAAAACAGAACTATTCCGCAAATAGTTCTGATTCCCTATGATTCTTTTTACCATAATCAAAATCATCTGTCAACTCATGCATAATTTATAGCACTTTTGAATATTTTTGACAGTAGTTTGCGAAATATTGCATAATTTGGCCACGTGCTTCGATACCTGTTAGGGATCAACAACCATTTCAGCTAAAACCTAGATTTTAACATCATCCCAACACAAACTAAAAACGGCTTAAAAATTAGATAGGGGGGATGTAATGTAAATTCGGAACAGAGATTTGCAATATTTACTATAAAATGGAAATTAAGGGATTGAAAAATTATAATTCAGTCGTCCCAGTGCTAATTGGCATATTTAAATAAACACTGTCAATCTTGTTTCATTTGTTAAAAAATTAATTTCGCTGTTATGAAAGAAGATTTTTTTATTAAGTAAATATATCAAACTGTCAACAAATATAAAGCATTTTCTTTCATTTTAGAAGGACATCGAGTCCAGTCTGCAGAGCATCCACGACGTCGCGATCTCTAGCCTTGGGGATTTATGCGTAACAAAACAATTTAATTCTCTCACTGTTCCCTTGGATACACTTAGATTTGAGTCAACGAGACAAAAAGCTGATTTAGCAGCTACATTACTACAAGATTTAGGCGTTGCTCATCATAATGGTAAGCATTTCATTTTATTTATTTTCCGTAATATTGAAATTTTTATGTCAAAAATTATTTCAAATCTTATGGCTATGTACCAGATTATTGAATTCCTATCTTTTTTCCAATAAAACCGCAGCTCTTTACATACACTGCTATTTGAGTTGAGTACTTCAAAATTAATTTAAATCTTGTAACTCGTCACAAACCGTTTGAAGTTGACGTGTCAGTACAGTTATTAACAATCTCGTGGAAAATGGAAATTCATGCAGAATGGAAAGGTGGTGGAGTGCATTTGATCGTTCAGAAATAATAATTTATAGGAGGGCGGCTGGCTACAGCGCTTGCCACATGCATATTTCCAATGGACACATTTAGGTCAATTAAATTATCACATTATTGGTTAAAACTCCAATAAATCCGCTCCATTTATAGTTACCCTGAAAAAATTAAATCGATTGAATCAAAACTATTCGAGTAATTAAAATTTAAAGTCAGGTCCGCCCCTTGAACGAAACGCGACGTCACATCATCCCTGAAGCTCGACAGTATCGGCTGCCGAGGTTCCAGGTTCCAGGCATAGAGACCTTTTATTTATCACTCTATGGTAGAGACTAGTGATAATTAATTTGCATAACGGCTTTGTACGCAAATCTAATCATTCGAAATGGTCTCGTCAGAAAAAGTTTTTTTAAAAGGAGATTCTGGCAATTTGCCTATGGTTTCTAATAATGATTATAGAGTATTTTAACCAAATTAAGAGCAGAATTAATAGGTGTGGAAATCTAAAAGTAAGTTTTCACAATTGTATTTGAAATCTTTAACCTAAATGGGTACAAATTATTAGCAGGCGAATAACATTTAAAAAATAAACACGCGATGTCGTATACAGGGTAGGGTGATGATAAAATTAGAAAAAGCTTGCTACTGGAAAAAGTCTAGCTTGGCTGCAGCATCAACAATGGGAAAATTCGTTAAAGATTCAGACTTTGGTAGAAGACCTTTCCCATCACTCCGGGATGAATATATCACAGAAGTCAGAAAAAGAAAAACAACTAAATAATATAGTCAAAGGCACTCTTAACGTGCGGGTCATACGATTCAACAAAGACATACTCACAGTTTTTGTTTTTTTTTTATTACGTTAAATTATAACTTCCAAATGAAATCCGTTAGATAAATAAGACAGACTTATGCAATTTTGACGGGAAAAAGAAGGATATGTATTTAGTTTTCAGCGATTCTAAAAAGTCTTTCACCAGCAGAGTTCTTATTTAAATATGTCGGTTTTGTCACTTTGACAATTCAAAGTGACAATTTGAATAATAAGTAGCAATTTTCAGTTTTTTTGTACTTAGTTCGATGGATTATTTCGAGAATGAAAGAAGAAGTGGAAATTCGTCAATCTGCAGTGTAATCTCACATTTTGGTAACCTCTGTGTTTTCCGATTTGATACATATGGTTAGTGACCTTTGAACCCGCACGTTAAGAGTGCCTTTGACTATACTTTAATGCGTTAATATGTTTAATAAACCAACACAAACGTCAACCATGCAAAATTCGCCGAAAATACCAAATTAAACCAACATTCACACGTTAAATGTACTCGGCTCGTCGCCAGTAGGCTGATTTGACGTCACAGCTTGGACATGCCCAGTTTCTGAGCTGGCATATTATTTTAACTCTGAATGTGAGGGTGAAATTGGTTGGATAAAGTTCTGATTTTTTGGCAATTGTCTTTCCGAGTAGGGAACTTTTTAAAACTAAATTTAAAAAAATGAGCAAAAATGACCACATTCAATAACTATTTTTTCTACTAGCGTGCGGAAAGATCCACTTCTCCGCACTATGAAGCGTGTGGAAAGAGTCACTTTTCCGCTCCAGTGCGGAAAGTAAATTTGTAGAGTTTTTGGGAGTATACTGACATTTGAATATTTAAAATATGTATTTGTATGGTTGTTGTTTACCAAATGACTGAAAAGTCTATAAATGTATTAGAAATCTGCCATAATTTTAGTATAAAAAGGATTATTTTTTTCAATAATTTTTTGTGGCCCTAGTAAAAGCCTTATCAAATGGAAGTCAAATAATAATAATTGAGTTGTTGATATATATTCAATAATAAATGTTTCGTTATGTTAATTTTTGGGTTTTTTTCCGGATGCTAGTAGAAAAAATAGTGTACCTAATGTAACGTTAAGATAATTGCTTTTATTATATAATTCTAAAGAGAATATGTATGAGTGACAATTCAATAACTAATTAATCAATTGAATTAATTTAACACACGGTGTCTATACTTTACATCTTCCTTTCTTTGTAAACTAAATATAACTTAATATAACTCATAAGATAATATTGTGATAACGAATTCGAGTAGTATTAACGATCAAGTCTAGTCATTAAAGATCAAGTCTATTTATCGGTTTAATCACTCTTCCAAATCTTGATAACCTTAATGCTGTCGCTGGTTGAGGCAGGTTCGTGTTCTGCAAATGATTAGAAGTGTTTGGTGGAGAGCTTGTTGATGCTGGGAGCGATTTGGAAATAGCTGGTGATTGATCTTGTGCTGGAATCTGTTGTACTGCTGGTTCATCTGTGTATTCAGTATCTGGAACTACTACTCTGTTGCTGGTGATGTTCGCTTGTGTCTTGTGCAGATGACTGAAGTTTCTACGTAGGGTTTGGCCTTGATCAGTTTGAATGATTACAGATCTTGCCCCTTCCCATTGGCGATGAGCTACTTTGTGTCTGATTTTTTCATTAATTTCAAAATTGTCAGGCCTTTTGGTGTGCTTATTACTGTAGTCTGCTTGTTTTCCTCTTAATCGTTTTAGTTCAGCTGTGACTCCTTGTATTATTTTTGGTTTTAGGTTACTCTTTTGTAGGTAATGGAGATCTGGTTATTCTGCTGTATAGACGTTGGTTGGGTGAACCTAAAATGTCGTTTCTTGATGTATTTCTCCAGTTTAATAAAGCAAGTTGAACATCGGATTTGTCTATACTACATTTTTTCAACATGTTCTTGGCTACTTGAACGGCTTTTTCAGCAAGCCCATTGCCTTGATGGTGATGTGGACTGGATGTGACATGGTTGAATTTCCACTCTTTTTGGAAGATCTTGAACTCTCGAGATATGTATTGTGAACCATTGTCGGTTTGTAGCTCTTCTGGTATTCCATGTACAGCAAACCATCTTTTCAGTTGTTATATGACTTCATATGAAGTCTGACCTTTTAGCTGTTGAAAATCTAAATATCCAGAGTAGCTGTCACATATTACGATGTAAGTTTTTCCTTTTAACTCAAATAGATCAGATGCAACTATTTGCCATGGAAGTGTGGGGATATTTTTGACTAGCACTATATCTTTGATATTGTCCCTTTGTGTTTGTTCACAGACAGGGCAGGTTTTAATTAGTTTTATGATGTCGTCATATTGTCCCTTCCAGTAGAGAATTTGTCGTGCTCTTCTTAAACAACTTTGTATACCTACATGTCCTTGATGAATATTCCTTAGCATTTTTGGGATCTGTGATTTTGGTACTATAATTTTATTTCCTTTGAAAATTATTCCTTTGAGATAGCTCAATTCTTCTTTAAAGTTGAAATAGTGTTGTAGTTCTATTGGGAGTTCACCGACTTTCTCTGGAAATCCTTGTATTATTGTCTGAAGTAGTAACTGTAAATGTGAATCTTCCTTTGTAGCCGTAATTAACTCCTCTTTTGCGTCAAGTGACATAGGTATATAGTATTACTGCAACTTTCAAATTTTCTTCTTGTTCATATTTCAGATTAGATGCATCACAGTCTCGACTAAGAAAGTCTGCTAAGGGTATTTCTGTGCCCTTTTTAAATATTACTTTTGGAGAGTATGGTGCAAGATTAAATATTATCCGTTGCAATCTCGCTGGAGCAGATTGTATGTTTTTCTTGAAGATTGTTTTTCTTGAAGATTGGCTTATGGTCTGATTCCACTGTCAGTTCTTTACCATAAACATATTCGTGAAATTTCTTACATCCAAACTGTATAGCGAGTGCTTCTTTTTCAATTTGTGGATAATTCTCTTCAGATTTTGTTAACGCTCTTGCTCCATAGGCGATTGGTTGTCCTTCCTGAAGAAGAGCAGCGCCAAGATTTTTTGAACTTGCGTCTACGCTTAATGTTACAGGTTTGTTTACATCGTATAGTCTCAATACTGGAGGACTTTGAAGAACTTGTTTTATTTTGTTCAAAGCTTCTTCATGATGAATGTCCCATATAAAGCTTGTATTTTTGTGTTTTTGTTAGGTCAGACATTTTTGGAATAAATTTATTTAGGTATGTGATCATTCCTAGTAGTCTTTGTAGTTCAGTTTTGTTCATTGGTGTCTTCATTGCTTGTATAGCTTCTACTTTTTCTGGATCCGCTTCTAGTCCGTCTGCTGAAACAATGTGACCAAGGAATTTTATTCTTTCCGATTCAAAAATACATTTATTTTTATTAAGTTTGAAGCCTGATTTCTTTAGTGTTTTTATGACTTGTAACCTTGTAAGCCCCAGGCTAGAGCACTCTACCTCAGGTAGTGGAATTCGGCACCAATTAAACTATTTTATACGCTATCACTGGGATGGGATGTACAATTAATATTAAATTGGACGCCACCAGCTTTTTAATCGAAACGAATCAACTAAAACTAGAAAGAAAAGGTGGAAAGCTGGAAACACCTTGTGAAAATTAAAGTTAAGCTACCAAAAAACAATAAATGAATATATTTATTCCCGAACACGTTTATCCAATTTAATAATTATTGAATAATCAATACAAATTGAGAATAATAATTATTTATTGAATACTTGAAATTCCATATAAATTGAATATTTCAAAAAACCAAACGAAGAGAATATATTCAAGTGTAATTAACACGCCAAATACAAATCTTACACACGCTACAGATAAGACGAAGGAATAACTTATCTGAGAGGGCTGAGGATGTTTGCAGCTCTTAGCGAGGTGGCGGCGATGTTGTTGACGGTGGTGATGTCTCCCCTCGTGCACGGATCGGGAACGGAGCTGGCTTGAAGAAAACGATGAATGATTGTCTTGTCTAAAATTGGCCGTGAACTAGCCTAACCTAACCGGCTGCAGAGCTGCGGAAAAAAAGAAAAAACAGGGATAAGGAACTAGAAAAATATTAGGAAGGAACGAATAAATAGAACAGATCAGGTAAAAAAGGAGCTTATGCTATAGCGCATACAAAACCCAAACTCCACGTGTTAAAATACAACTTGACAGTGATCTGTTTTATTCTATTCGTTTTGTTCCACAAATATACAAAAAATACGAATTAGCAAATAAGCAATAAATATAAATAAGCTGTAAGCACTATAAAAAAACCTAGGAAAAATAGAATAATCAACTTACCAACCAGACAATAGAAAATTGTTCACCAAAGAAATATGAAGATGAATATAAATTATAACTGTTGCCTTTACAGTGGCAGTTAGAGGAAAAGAAAGAGATCCTTTCGAAAATTGAAATTTTGGACATCGACAAGCAAAAATGGAAGGGGAATTTGATAAAAGTTAATGTTTTATTTTGGAGTGGCTAATGCGACAAGGAAACGGCATACCTAGAAACAAAGCAGAAATTTGGGAGGAAGTGACTAATGAGCCACAAAAATTCACTAAATAAAATAGATGAAAAGGTAACAGCTGAACAGCATGTTACATCCCCTCTCCTCGGGAGAAAAAAATAATTCAACGAATTACTTTTTTTTTTTTTTAATTTTTAATTAACCTATTTGGAAAAATGGGAAGAAGAAAAAAACTGGTGAACATCAAAACAAAACGTAGTGCTTACATATGACTCGAGAGAATTAATAAATTGAAGAAAACAAACTATTGAATAAAAAGAGAAGAGAAAATAAGTGCAAAATTGAGGTGAGTGTCTAAAATTTATGCCAGAAAGTGAAATGATATTTCTAAGCTCATACCAGGGATGTTGCCAGTTAGCATCCACAGTAGCCATTGGTCATCGCGCAAGCAGAACATTAGAAATAATCATCACACAAACACAACAAAAATTGTGACGATCTATAAATATATTACCATACTGTAGAGAAATTGTACTTAATTCCTGACTCACTCTTTTTTATTTCAAAAGCGTAGAGAGAAATAAACTAAACTCATCAAATATTGAAAAAAATTAATAGGGAACTTTCCTATTAACGGCATAAAAATAATCAAATAAATGGTTGAAAAAAAATGTTTAGAGATCACAATATTTATAGTTGCAACTATGCAATGTTATTTAAAGTGTTAGCCTCTATTATAACATGAAATGTCAAACATTCCAATACAAAAATAACTGTAAGTAGAAATAAAAAATTCAAGATGCTAAACAAACAATAAATAGAGAAATCCTAATTTCTCAACAAAAAAAAAATCACCTGCGTTGTGATAAGGGTAAATGTGATCTCTAGTAACTTGAACTTAAAAACATTGAAAAAATAAACAATTATAAAGAATGAAAAAATGAAAATAAGAAAAAATTAGTGAAGTGTCATTCCAGAGTTATTAATTGATGAGGCTATCAATTGCATTAGAAAAGCCTCGCAGATGGTGTTAATCGCGTCGTGGTTATCTTTTCCTACAATCAATTTCCACATCCGTTAACAACTACCGAAGTGCAGGCATGGGTCCTATGACAACCAAGTCCTTGCTAAGGGAGGGAAAGGGTTTAAAAAAATTTAATAAATTTTTTGAGCCAAGCTCGGGCTATTTACGAACCCAGCGTTATTTAGAAACGCCACAACTGAAATGGAAAAAAATCCAGGAGATAAAAATTATTGACTGGATCTCTACAGCTATGACACCGTGTTGCAGTGTCCATGTAACACATCCCTCCAGTGTGATGATATGACAAGTCATAAATCCACCCTTCCGGACGACGGCGCCCCGTAGGTACGATACGTCTATGGAACTATGACCCAACATGACACACCTCTGAAAGTTTGTCTTCCACTTAAGGTTGTTACAAGACTAGCAACACGCCCGTCAAAGATGTAGGCCTTAACAAAAAAACAAAATTCACGGTAAGCATTTTTTAACAGGAAAGCGAAAACCTCCAAAAATTCCGTCATGGGAATACTATTGCAAGATATTGTATGAAAATAAACACGGTAAAACTAGAAATTCCGTCATGGGAATACTATTGCAAGATATTGTATGAAAATAAACACGGTAAAACTAGAATAAGATTATTATTTAACGTGACCACAAAAATATTTGTATGCATTTACAATACGAAAGGGAACATAATGAATGTAAAACTAAACAAGGCATGGCCTTTCCCCCTCTTTCCTCCATTGGAAAATAATTCGGAAGGATGAACCAAGACTGAACCAAATGCTAAAAATTTAGCGATCAACAAAAAACTAGGAGAAAGTACGAAAATTTTAATCAAATATCATTAACTAAACTTGTTTAACAACCAGACACACAGAAGGTGTCTCGAAACATAGTTTTGTCATCAACTAATGTAAACAAATATACCAGAATGAATTGATAATATGTATCAGTCAGTACACAAGTAAAACTAAATAATTTGTATGTTGTCTTATAAAAAAAATGTATTATTTGTGAATGTATCGAAATATACTATCATAAAATGTATATTGAGAACAAAAGCGCTACCAAGCAAAAAACATAATTTCTCAATATACCTACACACGATAAGGAAATGCTACAAAATAGACTGAACCATATATTTGCATAAAGCAAGGATTTCAGAAAATATTTGAGCGTAATGGTTGTTACATAATATGCTGGATTATGAAGGTGCATAAAGCAAAAAATCCAGAAAATTTGAAACTTCCACGGAAGATTGTTCTCCTAAAGGACAACGTTTTTTGGCATTTTAAAAACCCAAAAACAAGAAGATACGGTAAAAACACAAACATAATACACTTACTAAATTATTGACAACCAAAAGATACCAATAAATATGTACTTATGATACAAAATCCTGAAATAACAAAGGGGCAAAAAGAAGGTAACGGTAAATAGTATACCATAAAAAATTCGTATAGAGGTACTAAGACATATACCAGAAACATTCCAGATGAATATATATACAAAATGTATCTGTAACCAAAGATTATTGTTGACAACAAAACAATACAGACATACTGTATACTCAAAATCTTTTTATATTGAAACAAAATAGAATAAAAATAGTCACGTTAATAATAAATTACTTATTAAGTTATATATATTTGAGAATTCTAAATTAATCAGAATCACTATTAGATCTGACTCGCAAATCATAATTCTTATTCGACACATCTAAATCATCAGAAATTTGAGCAGAAGGCTCATCATCAGGAAGATTTTCATCTACATCAATAAACTGGTTCTTCAAATCTGTAACATGCCAGTTACCTAAGTCATTACCTGATAGATCTTTCAAATTGTAAACCAATTTAGAAATAACTTTGTTGACAACACAGGGTATATATTTAGGAGCAAATTTAGCTGCAAAATTATTAGATTTAGACGAAAGAACATAATTCTTTTTCCATAACCTGTCACCTACATGAAATTCTAAATCTCTCTTCCTCAAGTTGTAATGTTTTGCATTTTTTTTGTATGCGTTTTTTAACTTTTTTCGAATATCTATAAAAAGTTTTGGGAGAGTTTGAACATCATTAATCAATTGCAATTTATCTCCAGTGTTAATAATGTTATTCGCGTTTTCGGAAATTGCACCATAAAAATCTCCACTTAACGGAACGTTTCGAGCAAAATTTAGAAAAGCTGGGGAATAACCCGTAACGTCATGTTTCGCAGTTCTGATTGCTTGTGCAACTCTGTGTAGCGAATTATCCCAGTTATTATGAGACGAATTTTCATGAATATAACATCTTAAGGCTGTAACAATTGTTTTGTTGGTTCGTTCTGTGTGATTTGCTTGGGGATGATAACGAGCGTTATAGAATATTTTTTGCACTTTATATTGCGACATTAAGTTCTTAAAAAGAAAGGACGTAAAAACTGTACCATTGTCAACAGAAAAAATCTGTGGAACACCAAAAAGAAGAAAAACTTGATTTTCTATAAATTTCACAATACCTTTAGCAGTTGCGTGCTGCATTGGATGAACAAGACAAAATTTGGTGAACCAATCGGTTATTACTAATACAAATCTGTTACCAGATTTTGATTTGGGATAAGGACCTATCAAATCAGCGGAAATCCATTGCCATGGGAAATTTATATCTTTATACTGACCCATAACACCAGCTTTAGGTAAGTTTTGGGTTTTACAAGAACCACAAACTGAACATTTATTAACGTAACGAGATACAGAACTCCTAAGTTTTGGCCAATAGTAAAGTTCGGAAATACGAGAAATAGTCTTAGATATGCCTAAATGGGCACTCAAATCATTATCATGAAATAATTTCAATATATCAATTCTATTAGGGGTAGGAACAATAATTTTCCAATTAGATAAATTACTAGAAATTGGATTGGACGAAAAAACATGTTTGTACAAAACATTATTGTCAACCTTGAATGTGGGATATAAATCAGGATTATTAGTGACCTTTTGAATCATAGATGTGTACCAAGCATCTTGCTTGAAAGTATTTACGTCAATTATAGAAATTTCTGAGATAGAACGTGATAAAGCATCACTGATCACCATAGTGATTCCTTTTCTGTGCTTAATTTCAAAATCAAACTGAGAAAGCCTAAGAGAAAGACGAGCTAAGCGACCTGAGGGATTCGAAAGTTTTGATAGATATTGCAGCGATGAGTGATCTGTCTCAAGAGTAAAATGAGTACCTTCAACATAACCTCGGAACTTTTCAACACCAAAAATAACTCCTAAAAGTTCTTTTTCTGTTGTACTATATTTTCTTTCAGTTTTATTTAAAGTACGACTTGCATAAGCTATTGGATGTTCGATACCATCGCAATCTTGATAAAGAATTGCTCCAAGACCAGTTTCACTAGCATCAGTTTGTATAATAAAGGGTTTAGAAAAATCAGGGCTTGCAAGAATAGGACTAGAAGTAAGACGTTTTTTAATTTCAATAAAGGCATTTTCAGCTTCGGTACTCCAAGAAATGGGTTGACCTTTTTTTCTGCCATGAAGAAGATCAGTAATTGGGGAACAAATAGTAGAAAAATCTTTAATAAAACGACGATACCAACCAATAAGACCTATAAGACGTTTTATCTCTGTCGTATTTTTTGGAGCAGGATAATTCAAAATAGCAGAGACTTTCTCGTCATCTGTACGTAAACCATTTTTATCCACAACAAATCCTAAAAATTTAAGGGAATCACGACAAAATTCACATTTTTTAAGATTGACAGTGAGATTGGCTGTTTTTAGCCTATGATACAATTTGTTAAGAGTTTCCATATGTAATTCAAAAGTAGGGGTAGCGATAATAATGTCATCTAAATAACAAAAACAATACGGTCTAAGAGAAGGATCTATAACCATGTCCATTAGACGAGCCATAGTTTTGGGAGCGTTGACTAAACCATAAGGAGTAGTAACGAATTCAAAGAGTCCAACACCGTATACAGCGAAAGCTGTTTTCGGGCGAGAAGATTCAGACAAAGGTATTTGTAGGAAAGCCTTTTTCAAATCAATAGACGTCAGAAATTTTGCGTCTCGGAGTTTACTAAGAATAATATCGACCTGCGCCATAGGATATGAATCTGCAACAGTAACTTTATTCAATTTTCGACCATCAAAACATACACGACATTCTCCGGACTTCTTAGGGACAATCCAGAGAGGTGAACACCAAGGGGAATTCGAAGGTTGAATGACTTTGAGATTTAACATTTCTTCCACTTCTTTCACAAGAAGTTTTTGCATAGCAGGAGACAAAGGATATTGACGCTGCACAATTGGATTTGCGTTACCAGTATCGATGTTGTGCTCTATAAAATTAGTTCGACCAAGGCGGTCGGAAGGAGCAAGTGTAGCAAACAAATTAATAACCTTGTCTAATTCATCTTTTTCAAAAGGAGTAAGACTAGAAACGGATTGAATTGTGTTAATAACACAAGTAGAGGACAAAAGAGAATACGACAAATCATGACAATTGATGTCTATTTTACATAGACTTAAAAAATCCATACCCAAAATAAGAGAATGATTGATAGAAGGAATAATTAAAATTTTAATTGTTTTCGTAACATTATTCACGGTAACGGGAACAGTAATAAAACCCATACATTGCTGTGGAGTACCATCAGCAGTAGTGATACTTATTGAAGCATCATATTCGATAGGTACATGAAGAGAATTAATAAGTGAAAATCCTTGGTTTCCAATAACACTAGAATTGCTTCCAGTATCAACCATAGCTATAACATCAGTATCTAAAATTTTGACAATTATATAAGGCCGATTATCATTTGGTTTCTTAACAAACAAAGGACAAATATTGGTAGAAATAGAATTGATATTATTTTCACATAAATTATTCACCTTAGGTGAAGGTAAAACATTTGAAGTAGATAAAACAGGAACATTAAGATCGGAAGTATTTTGCGTTTTCTTAAATATTTCAACATCCTGTACAGAATTGACAAGTGGAATGGTACGTAAACATAATTGTTTGTCAAGATTTTCAGAACGATAAGAATTAACAGATGATAAAAAATCCTTGACAAAACTGAGATAAGCTTGCCATTCGGTATCAGTAGGTGAAAAACATGAAATTAATTTCGACTTGTTGATGGTTTGTGTTTTGGATTTTCTGACTTTACTTCTGACGTAATTTGCACATGACTGGAATCTGTTGTCAGATTTACAGGACCAGTGCGAACCTCGTTTTTTGGATTACAAGAACGACAATTGGGTTTTGTAGTGTTTTTTGCACCACAACCATAACAAAAGATTGATTTTGGAGAACGACACTTTGTAAAACTATGACCAGGTCTGCCACAATTCCAACACGCGGAAGAAGTTAAAGCAGAAACGTTAACAGAAGATTTCCTGTTTGATGAAGATGCATGGGAAACATAAAGACATGCTAGATCAGGTTCTAATAAACGGGAATTATTTGAAGATGGTGGTCGATAACGATCAGACCAAACTCTAGATTCTTCAATTCTTTTACAAAACTCAGTAAGTTCATCAACAGTACTTGGGGAATGCAATGCTAGTGCAGATACAAAAAAAGGTAAAAGATTCCTGCGAATCTTTGCAACACGGGACTGTTCATCTACAACATTTGTTAGACGATTAAAAAGACCTACCATAGAAGAAATATAAACAGTAACGGGCTCATTTGCACCCATGGTTCGATTTAAAATTTCCAATTCTAAATCTGTTTCATAGCTGTATGGGAGAAAATCTGCTTTCAGTTTTGCAACAATATCTGACCAAGAACTAAATTTTACACGATTATTGAGATACCAGGTGAAAGCGCTACCTCGGAATAACTCACAAGACTGTAGAAATAACTCATTATCAGAAATACCTCGGGATACTCTAAGTAATTCGACTTTTTCTAAAAAAAGATGGAGCGATTCATTCTTTCCAGAGAAAGAAAGATTCCATTTATACACTGGATCGTGTCGAGAATGGGGTACTGTGGGAGAAGATAAAGATGAAGATGAAGCAAGAGGTACATCATTGTTATGTGGCTCTATACTATCTACAGAAATAACTGGAGTTGTCTTTGTATCTAAATCAGATTCAAGAATTAGTACTTCTCTATCTAAAGAATTTTTTATTTGTTCCTCATCATCGGAATCAACATTCATTCTATTTATTCTATTTGTTAAATGAATTAATCGTGAATTTATTCTTTGAAATACGGGTTCGCGTTTATTACCACTGAAATTGTTAATGACATCAGTCAAATCCTGAATAGTACTACGAATTTCAAAATGATCTTCCTGAAATGAGTAATTATTTACGGGCAATGAAAAACTGCGGTTTGCTTTCTCACGAGCTAACAAACCAGTAAGGACTTTGCGTTTTTCGTCAACTGTATCGGGTACAGTAACAGATCTAATTTTAATTTCATAAGAAAGCTCATGTGCTTTTAAATGATTTGCCTGCATCTTGATTTTATTTAGAGAATCAATTAATATGAAAAATCTGATGATTATTAGCAATGAATAATTCCAAAAAATTTTACTGAATTTAATAAAAAAAAAATCAAATCAAATTCAAGATTACTTATCAAAGTTATTAAGAAAATGTTAAGGAAAGCAGATCTGCAAATATTTGCAAAAAATTAAGTGATGTAGAAAAAAAATTATTAAAATTGCTTCTATAGTAGTATAAAATTTCAAAGTTTTTCAAGTCAGAAAGAATTTCCAAAATGTATCAAAGTTTTAGAGAGGTATAAAAAATTCCAAGTTTGAAAAATATTCAAACTATTGGATAGCTCAAAAAATAACCAAACAACCAACTACCTATAGTAATCTCCAAACATATGTACACAAAATGTGAAAATTTTATATTTAATTGTATGAATAAAGCAATACCATGTACCAAAAATTATATCCCAAATAACTTCAATGAACCTGTTTATTAAATTTTCCTCTACTGAAATAATTAAAGTAATGGTCAAAAACAACAATCAATATTTCAAAAGTTTGAAAAAATTTAAAAAAATTACAACCGGCAAAAGTACCTGAAAATGGAATAGAACAATCAAAACCAAAAGATACGAGGAGTAGTCAATAAAGAATAAAGAAATATGAAAAACTAGATAAGAAAAAACTAACAAACCTTAATATTGATTAAACACACCAACTCAGCAAATAGCTAAAAACCGTTTAATTGGGCGCCAATTTGTAACCTTGTAAGCCCCAGGCTAGAGCACTCTACCTCAGGTAGTGGAATTCGGCACCAATTAAACTATTTTATACGCTATCACTGGGATGGGATGTACAATTAATATTAAATTGGACGCCACCAGCTTTTTAATCGAAACGAATCAACTAAAACTAGAAAGAAAAGGTGGAAAGCTGGAAACACCTTGTGAAAATTAAAGTTAAGCTACCAAAAAACAATAAATGAATATATTTATTCCCGAACACGTTTATCCAATTTAATAATTATTGAATAATCAATACAAATTGAGAATAATAATTATTTATTGAATACTTGAAATTCCATATAAATTGAATATTTCAAAAAACCAAACGAAGAGAATATATTCAAGTGTAATTAACACGCCAAATACAAATCTTACACACGCTACAGATAAGACGAAGGAATAACTTATCTGAGAGGGCTGAGGATGTTTGCAGCTCTTAGCGAGGTGGCGGCGATGTTGTTGACGGTGGTGATGTCTCCCCTCGTGCACGGATCGGGAACGGAGCTGGCTTGAAGAAAACGATGAATGATTGTCTTGTCTAAAATTGGCCGTGAACTAGCCTAACCTAACCGGCTGCAGAGCTGCGGAAAAAAAGAAAAAACAGGGATAAGGAACTAGAAAAATATTAGGAAGGAACGAATAAATAGAACAGATCAGGTAAAAAAGGAGCTTATGCTATAGCGCATACAAAACCCAAACTCCACGTGTTAAAATACAACTTGACAGTGATCTGTTTTATTCTATTCGTTTTGTTCCACAAATATACAAAAAATACGAATTAGCAAATAAGCAATAAATATAAATAAGCTGTAAGCACTATAAAAAAACCTAGGAAAAATAGAATAATCAACTTACCAACCAGACAATAGAAAATTGTTCACCAAAGAAATATGAAGATGAATATAAATTATAACTGTTGCCTTTACAGTGGCAGTTAGAGGAAAAGAAAGAGATCCTTTCGAAAATTGAAATTTTGGACATCGACAAGCAAAAATGGAAGGGGAATTTGATAAAAGTTAATGTTTTATTTTGGAGTGGCTAATGCGACAAGGAAACGGCATACCTAGAAACAAAGCAGAAATTTGGGAGGAAGTGACTAATGAGCCACAAAAATTCACTAAATAAAATAGATGAAAAGGTAACAGCTGAACAGCATGTTACAGACTTCACTGACGGTTTCTTGTAATTCTTCTCTACATTTTGAATAATTAAAATTGTCATCGACTGACACTCTCACATTTTTAAATTTACTGAGCAAATTTGTTAAAATTTCTTGGAATATTTCAGGTGCTGATGATACTCCAAATGGAAGTCTCTTGAAAGAATATCTTCCCCATGGGGTAGCAAAAGTTAATATTTTTTGTGTTCTTTCTGAAAGTTTAATTTGCCAGAATCCTTTTGTGCAATCTAATAGTGCGAAGAATTTAGAACCTTTTATATAAGCTGAAATTTCCTCTATAGTATAAGTAAGTGGAAAATGCCTTCTGAGTATGTTTTTGTTCATATCTAATGGGTCTATACAGATTCTTATTTTGCCTTTTTGTCTTACAATTACCATAGGACTTACAGCAGGGGTAGGCTCTGTTTCTGGTTTTATGACATCTAATTTCACCATTCTGTCAAGTTCTTGCTTTACCTCATCTCTTATGGCATATGGAATTCTTCTTGACTGTTACAATTATGTCAATATCATACTCATTATTTTTATAACAGCCTAAGCCTTCAAAGATGTCATCTTCACATTTATTTTCCTTCAGTGTTTTCACCCTTGCGATAAGCTCTAACTTTTCACAAGTATCAAGTCCTAGGATTGGTGTTACCCTTTCTTCAACTACCTTGAATATAATGTTGTTCACTTCATTTTTTATTTCACAAAGTAGCTCTGCTTCGCCTAGAACTGACATTTTTTATCTTCAGTGTAACTTATCAAATTTTTTGTTCGGCTTGGTTTCAGACTTGCCTTCGTTTTGTTCATTATGTGTCTCGGTAACACGTTGCATTGTGCTCCTGTATCTAGTTTGGCAGTAAATTTCACGTTACCAACTTGTATTTTCTCTGTCCAGTCTTTCTTTTCTCCGGAATTTATAGTTGAAATGTATACCTCATCTTCAGAACTATTTGAGTTTTCTTCTACTGTATTCACTCTATTTTTCTGTCTGGGATGTTTCTTGTTACTGCGGCACATATTCGCAAAATGACCATTTCTATTGCACTTAGAACACGGCTTGTTAAATGCTGGACATTCTCTGCATTTAGGGTTTGTACCACATCTTTTGCAGTTAAAATATTCATTTTGTTTATTTTTGACACCTTTATTTCTTACCGCTAATACTTTATCTGCTTTGTTTTTCCTTCGAACTCGTCTAGTTGTTTGGAAGTTTGTTCACTAGTTTTACAAATTGTTATGGCTTTGTTCAAATCTAGTTTATCTTCTGTTAACAATTTCTCTCTTACTTGATTCGATTGGATTCCAAATACTATCTTGTCTTTTAGCATTTCGTCGAGTAAATTGTCAAATTCGCATTTGCTTGCCTGAGTTTTTATTCTGGTTAAAAATTCGTTGAATTGTTCATCTTCGTTTTGTACAATTTTGAAAAATATATATCTTTCAAACGATATATTTGTTTTTGGTGTGAAGTACTCCTTAAACTTGTTTTTAATGATATGCAAGTTATTTTTGTCTGCGTCGCTAAGGTTGAAACTGTTGTATATTTCGATCGCTTCTGAGCCTATCACTGCCATAAATGTTGCAGCCTGGACTTCGGCTGGCTTTTTATCTAGTTGAACAGCGATTGCATACCACTCAAACTGTTGTAACCACTTTTTCCAGCACGTTGATTTTTCCGAATCAATTTGTGGGTTAGCTGGTGGTTCTATTCCAGATACTGCATCGTTCGTAGCCATTTTACAACTTTCTCACGTATTTTCTTTTATTCTGACACCATGTAACGTTAAGATAATTGCTTTTATTATAATTCTAAAGAGAATATGTATGAATGACAATTCAATAACTAATTAATCAATTGAATTAATTTGACACACGGTGTCTATACTATACACCTAACACGTGCGTAAAGTGACTTTTCCGCACGCTATTGCACTAGTTAGGTGAACTACTATTTATTAACAGAATTTTGGTCATGCAATGGCTCTTGCCCCACACCAATTTTATCACATGAAACATTTTGAAACCCAAATAGTGAATAATCCAAAACTAAAACCAATTCTCTGGTGTAGATATGCAGGCGACATTTTCAGAATGTTTCTTTATGACTTACTATCTCTGTATTATTTTTCAACAAATATAAAAGATAGAGAAAATGTATATAATATAGATACTTATAGATCTGCTTTTTTGTATACAATGTTTTATTGAAAACGGAAAATAAACTATAACTTTAGGAAGATTTCTTACTTGAAGTACGCATAATCATGTCAAAGTAAGCCTAAGACTCCCACAACTTCGAATGAAAAGATCCTATTGGGGTTATTTTTTTTGCAGAATGGTAATTGAGATTTAAACTTTGCCGAAATTACGATGCCGCACAGACTTCCCCAAAATTCACCCCAATTGGGTTGATATTCTCAGCATACTTCATAAAACTGCCGTCCCAAGCGGGTCAAAAATTCTTCTTGGGGTGTTGAAGTGCCCTGAATCCATTTTTTGTCAGGTCGACCTTCCCAGGGGTGTGTGAAATAGTGTCCGGAAGAACAAAATATGAAATGTCTACAGAAATGTGTTTGGGCCACCAAATTGGATCAAGGGGGTTTCGAAGCGCGGGGATGTAATTTTTGTCTTTTCAACCCATCCGGGATGTAATAAAAGGGGTCTAAAATATCATAATAACGCGGGATTGAGTTTCAGTACAGAGAATTGGTACGCTCCAGTGTTATAAGGTTAGCAGCATTATATCTGGGAAGCCAAGTCTAGGAACACTATATTTGGAGAGCCTGTGACCCAAACAGGAGTGTCCAAAAGGAGTGCTGAGCCCAAAATATTAGATTTGATTTAATATCAACATGTAAGATAATTTGTACAGCGAATATACTCCATGGGATTTTTAAGTCCATGTCACTCTCCGATGATCCCTGGTATGGACGATAGGGAAAAATTTAAATATTCGTAAAAATTTAATTCTCTCATATAAAGCTGGTACGTTGGCATGCAGCCATGCGGCACCAGTGGTGCACGAACAAGACTGTTAAGAGGGAGAAATTTTCGTCCTCTCCTTGGTTTGGAGAAGGAAAAATCAGCGAGATTGCTAATTACGTTCTCGTGACCTCCACCAAGTGGACTACAACACAACAATCTGGACATAGTTGAGCAAGTCACTCAATGATCTCCGATTATTATGGAAGTGTTTTATTTTTTTAATCAGAAACAGGCTTTCCAGATGGCACCACTCTCCACAGGTGGCGATTTCGCATTGCATTCACAGCAAGCTGTCAGCACTTTTCACCTTTTAATTATCTTTATATTTCTCCACCAACCAAAGAGTTCTTCCCCTTCAACACCGTTCAGATGTTAAGAAACGTTATCTTATTTACTGTCTTTTTAAGGTGTATAATAAAGGATAAAAAAAACGGTCTTCTTGAAAGGTGAAAAACTCATTTTATTCCATAAAATGAGATTTATATTCGGTTTGCGTCGACGTAGACTTTATTTTTGTGTCGATTTTTTTTTGTATCTATTCCTATCGAAGCTTTCATCTGTAGAAAATCGAGTTAGACACGGTACAAAATTGCTAAAGTAATCAATGAAATGACATGTTATAAGATATGCGACATGTGTATATCTCTATAACAGACAATTCCAGGCCAAATAACAAACTGAATAAAAAATATCATGGAAAAAAATCGTTAACGGAAAAGTGAGTGTTGACATGTTTCATCTGAAGGCACTTTGGTTACATGTAATATAGTGGGTACATGATATTTGTGACACAGTTCTCACCTCGGAAAAATTAATGATGTGCGAATTTCACTCAACCAAACGCTTTTTTCTTTAGAATGTGTGAAATGAAATAGGATCAATGTAAATAATATCATAAGGTTATCTAATTTTTCCGAAATTTTTTTCAAAAAACACGCTGCTTGAGTGTTTGAGGCAAATGCACGAATAGATCATATAATAAACTTTTTGGTGTGCCTCATCGATTGTTAATATCCTTCTAGCACATTACGTTGGAAAAAATGAAGGAAAGGCAGGTCTTTGACTAATTACATCGCTAAAGATAGTATGCAGACATACCTTTCGTAGCGATAATGTGTCTTACGTCTATTTCGAAAGCAGTCATCGGCACTGTCTTCACATAACTCTTTATAATTTTCACCGTCTTCTTCCCTAATATTCCACGCCAAATCTCTTAGGATGAAGTTGGGCTGCTCTAAGTGTACTAAAAAGTAAAGTGCCTTTCAATCTTCCCGCAGGATGTAGTTTATTGTCAGACGCGAAGCAGAAACTCAGTCTATTGTCCTACGTCTCTTTTATTCAGTTCAAGTCTCATGGACTTGTAGTTCTATTCCCTGAAAAAATTTTGGGATAACCACTGATTCTAGTTCAGATAAATGCCTCTTTCCTTTACATTTTTGGACTAGCCGAGCTGCCAATTACATCAGCACTAGCAGCAGTTCATGAAATGTATCGCTGCAGCTTGTAGATTTCAGAGTCCTTCCAAAATTGCTTTTCTATGAATAATATATTGATCAACGTAACCCTACGTCTGCCAGCAAAGAAGACCTTTTATAACAGTGACCAGTATATTCCTTTCGATCCGGTAGGTTCAAAAACTCAGCACCCAATCAGGGTGCCGATTCTCAGATAAGATATATTTTGCCTTTGTCACTGAAATGACAAAGTAAACAAGCGAAGCGAAGACAAAAAATGTGTTCTATTGGATAGCGCGGTTCCCTGGCCTGAGAATCGGCACCCAGGTCATTTTCCACAACGTATTTATTCAGAGTTTCAGAGTATTAATGCAAAGCATTTATAATTCAAGTATTTCAGAAAAAAACGTCAATGAATAATAGCAGAAGAGCGTATTTATCGAAATAGTCAATATATTTTCTAGTAATGCAAAAAGAAGAGCTAATTTTCATGATTCATCCAAAAATTTAATATCATCTATTAATAAATGGCACAACTCTTTACGTCGGCTGGTATATATTCCAAAAATAGTAGCAGCTTTTACCATCAGGTATGTTTCATCTGGTGCCTCAGTTATAAACTTGTTCGTCCGATCGGATCTTAAGCCGGCTACTCACTACGCGATACTTAACAAATACTGGTACTTGATCATGTACATGTACAAGTTCAAGTATGGTCCATACATTACGCGGCTACTTGGCAAATGCCAATTTTTGCGGATACTGCAAGTACTTGTGAAAGATAATTACAATCATGGAAATTGATTGTGAAACAGAGGCAGCAGCAATTGTTGTAATGAGCACAGTGCATATCTTTTTATGAAACCAAAACTTCATTTCGATTTTTATGCTGTTTGTGACTGGGGCCCCAAATAAAACTTTTATTTTCATACAAATTTAAAAATTCTATAGTCATTTCATTGGACCACTCCATATTTGGGAACTAAACAACAACATTCACTATTTACTAGTTTTTTACCTCTACAAACTTGTCGAATAAGTGTGGCGCTGCTACTTGACTCGCTACTTGTTACCTTTGACTTTACCGACTGCGTATGGCAAGGCTCGCCGATTTTCATGTTAGTTTCGTACACACTACTTGAAATATGCCAAGTAGGTACTTGTCAAGTCCTGCGTAGTGAGTAGCCGGCTTTATAAGTTGGGAGGGAGGAGCAATTCCACTGCACCCAGGCCTCATAAGGTATTTCCGAACCAAAAAAAAATGCGTGGTGAACAACGCTTTTTATATGGAGCTTCCATTATAACACCCAAAAGCGTGCGTAAATGACCAATGCTTTTTAAATGGGTTTTTCATTTCAACATTCTTTTTTAGTTACATAATTATCTAGTTGTCTTGAACTTAGTCGCTTGTTGTATAATCTTTTGTGCTGGCAGTAAATTTGACAGAAGTGTTAGACATAGTGAAAAATATTTTCCGTTATATTTAAAATTTCAATTACACTTATTTTAAATGGAAGAAGGTTTCCGAGGTAGTATCCGAATAAAATGTCACTATTCAACCCTAAACCGTGGCAAAAATATAATCGATTCTAATTGAAGGTACAAACCAAGTTAAAATAATATAAATTTCATAAATAGCTAAAATTTTATAAGACAACAAAGCCAAAATTCATACTAATTGACGACACAATGTGGGGCTATAAAAAATAAGGCACAAACACTTAATGTATAATAATATAATATTTGTGCGTGTATATACAGTGTGGAATAGCCAAATGGAATAAATTCGATAACGAATAAATGAGAGCGTGTTGGGGAAAACGCTTGGACACGACGATTTGTATTTTTATATGCACATTTTTTTCAAACAAAACTAATTTTATAGGGTATGTCATGTGACCGTAGCCGATACCAACATTTTTATATTAAAAATTAACATTAAAAAAAGAAAATTATTTCATTTCACAAAAAAAACTCAATTTCAATGTAAGAAATGTTCAAAATGTTTGCTAATGTTTGGGCAGGAATTGTTCGAAATCATATCATAGGTCCCTTTTTCATTGATGGCAGCTTGAATGAAGATAATTATTTAAAACTGCTCCAAAATAATGTGCCAACTTTGACAAACTTATATCCCAATCCAACAAACCCACAAGTTCCTGCCAATATACTATGGTTTCAGCAAGATGGACCACCGTGCCATTACCAAATCAATGTCCGGCAGTACCTGAACCAAAATTTTCCAAATCGGTGGATAAGGAGTCGCGGATCGATAGAATGGCCATCACGATCTCCTTATCTGACGTAATTAAACTTCTTTTTGTGGGGATATGTCAAAAGTAAAGTATACCAAACTAAACCAGTCAATTTAGATGACTCAAAAAGACGAATCACGCTTGCGCTTAAATCAGTCATGACTGAGATGTTGAGGAACGTTAGAAGACATTTCTATACCAGAGAGTAGCATGCTGCCAAGACGTTCGCGGGGAACATTTTGAACATCTCATACTTCGAAATTAATGTTTTTTTGTTTTTTTAACATTATTTGTGAAATAAGATAATTTTCTTTTTGTAATGTTAATTTTTGTAATACATCTGAAAACTCTTAATATTTCCGAAACAGTTGAAGATATGTATGGGACATTGTACATGAATTACGTCTAGTATTTTCTGAAGAATCCAAAAAACTAATAATATACAGGGGGTTGTATTTGAAATAAGAAAGTTGGTATCGGCCACGGTCACATGACACACCTTATACAAAATGTCTCAGTAAGTTGGAACCATATGGGAAACTTTTTTATTATTAATTTTAGAAAAAAAATGTATTCTTCCTAAAAAGTTCTGCATGTTCTAAAATCTAAAATACAATCAACAGATATCAATTTTTTTCAGTCGTGTACGAGGTATGCCAAAAAATATTAATTTTACTCAAGAGTAAAGTACCTTTATTTTCCAGAATATTGACAATTGTTATTATAAAAAGTTGATTATAATTGAAAGCTATTGTCAGATATCTAATATTATCCATCTGCCATGAAAAAATAATTTCTGTTATTTTTACTCACTTCTCTGTATTAGCAATGATAATTCTGTATATTAGCAATTTGCGTACGTAGCGATTTTTAATCTAGGATGCACTGACGGCAAACGTCAAATCGCTAGTTGGTTTTTGTAAAATACAAGAAATGGCAGCTCTGTTAAATATTGAAGAAAAAATAGAAACAATAGTAAAGAAGCACAAAACCTATTTTTTCAAAATAAATGAATGTAATTGCATATTTGAACATAGTTTTTGGTACTAATAACTTTTTTTCAATAACATTCTTCGATATTGTCAAAGGACCCCGCACTTTTTATAGGTAAAATGGTTCTCGGTGAAATTGTCTGAATTTTTAGTATATTGTAGTATTCGATGTACTGATTGAACGTGCAAAATCACAAATTTTGTTGACGGATAGATATTGAAATACAGGGCGTTCAAGTTAAAGATCAATAAATTTTATTCAATTATTTCCTCGGGATTTGAAAGTGCCAACTGCATTTTTTTTCGATCTTATTATCAACGTACCTTCATATTAGTAAATATCATTCAGATAGTGAAGATTATATCATTATGTACAGAGTGAGAGATAAAAACATTTTAGTAATGTCTCAAAATTCGATGTAATAATGAAATATTGTTAAAATTATTCTGGCATGCGATAAACTTCTTTCATTCCATCATTTATCACAATTCATACATTTCGTACAGGGTGATTTGAAAAATTGGTGAAATAAATGGCTGGTTCTTTCGTACACATCCTGTATATTCCAGTGGATTATCATCCTTCAAAGATAGCTGAAGCCGTATGAACATGATTTATTTGGGATATATAGGGTGCTCATGAAAATTTTCGATGATAAAAATGACAAAATATCAATGTTTCAGAAATCACCCTGTAGTTCACAATTAAGCCGGTGAAATTCCTTTATTATTATTAAATATATTCATCATTATCTACTCAACACTTTCGCAAAAATTCACGTTCCTACCATGATTAGTTTCATAGTTATTGTTATTAATTTTTGACGAATTGAAGGAACTTCGTTCACGCGTACATAATTCTTTTAGTGGCAAAGATATTCCATAAAAACTGAAACATGAGAATGTGGAGATAAAGGTAAAAAAGGGTGAATATTAGAGATAACAATCACATCAGATATTTGAATTCAATAATATAAGAGGTGAAATATCTTGGCCACGAGTAGAATTATGTACGCGTGAACGAAGTTCCATCAACTCGTCAATAATTAATAACTTTGAAACTAATCATAGTAGGAAACTGAATTTTTGGGAAAATGTTGAGTAGGGAATGATAAATATATTTAATAATAATAAAGGAATTTCACCGGATTAATCGTGAATTACAGGGTGATTTTTGAACCTTTGATATTTTGTCATTTTTATCATCGAAAATTCTCATGATCACCCTATATATCCTAACGAAATTATGTTTATACGGTATCAGCTATCTTCGGAGGATGATAATTCACTTGAATATACAGGATGTGTACGAAAGAACCGGCCATTTATTTCACCAATTTTTCAAATCACCCTGTACGAAATGTATGAATTGTGATAAATGATGGAATGAAAATAGTATATTGCATACCAAAATAATTTTAACAATATTTCATTATTACATCTAATTTTGAGACATTACTAAAATGTTTTTATTTCTCACTCTGTACATAATGATATAATCTGCACCATCTGAATGATATTTACTAATATGAAGGTACGTTGATAATAAGATCGAAAAAAAATGCAGTTGGCACTTTCAAATCCCGAGGAAATAATTAAATAAAATTTATTGATTTTTAACTTGAACGCCCTGTATTTCAATATCTATCCATCAACAAACTTTGCGATTTTGCACGTTCAATCAGTACATCGAATACTACAATATACTAAAAATTCAGACAATTTCACCGAGAACCATTTTACCTATAAAAAGTGCGGGGTCCTTTAAAGGTACTTTACTCTTGAGTAAAATTCATATTTTTTGACATAACTCGTACACGACTGAAAAAAATTGATATCTGTTGATTGTATTTTAGATTTTAGAACATGCAGAACTTTTTATGAAGAATATATTTTTTCCCTAAAATTAATAATAAAAAAGTTTCCCATATGGTTCCAACTTACTGAGACATATTAATTGTATAACTAATTTTTTTTAAATACGCATCTAAAAATACAAATCGATGTGTCCTACCGTTTTTCCCAACATGCTCTCATTCATTCGTTATCGAATTTATTCCATTTAGCTGTTCCACACTAATAATTTCAACAATATTTCCTTTTAATAAATTCAATTTTTTACAATGAACGTATCATGAACTTGCAGAATTTCTTCCAAATTATTGCACTCCTTATAAGGATTGTCAGCTTCGTTCTTGTCGGCTGTTTTCATTTTGCTTTGTCTCTGCCGTAACTCGTTAATCAATTCTCTATTACTGGATAAACTGTCTGTTCTAACAACTCCTTTAACAGACGGCTTTGGAATCAAACCGTGTCCATAAGGATTGACATATATAGGAGTCTGACCTTCTAAAGGGTTATAATCCAATTCTTGCAGAGGACTTTTGAGTATAGAAGGAGCTTTCATCATAGGATCTGGATTGAAAGAGCTGCTTCTGGAAGTTCTTTTTACATTAACATAATTCTCATCGTAGAGCTCCTTAACGAAAGCTGCGTTGTCTTGATGAACTGGGGGCATCGAAATATCCTTATAATAATTTTCGTTTAAAGATTTGACGTTGTTAATACCGATGTAGTCGAAGTGTAGAAAGTCATTTGGGGAATTCACGAAAACTGGTGATCTGATGCTTACTTCGTCTGATACTTCTGATAATGGTGTTGAGGGAGTTTGTATATTCAACGGTTTTGAATCTGGTTCATGGTGCCTGAAGAAGAAAAATTAATTAGAGTATTGTATTGAGTCTAGCGTTATATATTATACACCATTCAGTACTACATTCCTCTGTTTTATCCCGCTTTTTAAAAAGTACATTATACTATAAAGAAGAGAAATGAGTTATTTTGACAGAGGTGCATTGCACCGAGGACAAATTAGCATCTCTTCCGAATGGAATATACTTTTTTGTCCACGACCACCTAATAATAATTCAATATTTTATCTCCTTACGAAAGGTATATGGTACTAATATATCTAGTGTCGTGAATTATGGTTCATAATGTATTGTGATTCATAATACACTGACTAGAAATGGGGGTACAATATGAAATAAACTATTAAACCTGTGTATTTTGTTCAGAAAATTTGTTTCTGAAATGTATCGTATCGATAAAATATTGTAATTTTTAGTATTGATATTTTTCATAACGATACTTTCTAATATTAAGTATTTTAAAACAATATATTTATAACGGTACGTTGTATTTATACTTTACACAGTATCGCCCATCTCTGTATATGTTAAATTATTTTATTCAGCTACCACAACATTTTGAGGTTAGTAATTCCAAATCGTTACTGACTTTCATTTAATAAAGAAATTAAGTCTGTGATCGATCACAATAATGAACCGTTTACATGTATTACAAACATTAACCTTAATCTTTGATTTGATATGATAAGTTCATGTTTAAATTACGCGCAAACGCGACCTATTAATCGGGAGAATAGGATGCAGACGTACCTTTCGTAGCGACAGTTCTCGTCTATACTTTGTTGTTTACGGTCAATTTATGAAAAGTGAATATGAATCTTATTGTTATATTTATTTGAATCAAACAGAAATATGCATATAGGTAATCGTAAAAATATCAAAATTTTGAAATTTCTCAAGTATTATTAGTTAAAAAATTAAGCTGGTGATTATTAATTTCACAGCCTTTTCGAATTTGGCTTAGTACGATCCTGATAATTCTATTTATCAAAATTAAGGTTAGTTTTATGTCAAAATAGCAAATAAAATAAACGTCATACCCAAAACCGGATATGCGTGACAATTCATCGACAATAAGAAGGATATTATTCGAACTCTAACATCAAACTTGAATGTCATGTATGTGTTGATTGTAAATGATTAAAATTTTATGTCAGATAATAATACATTCTATCAATTTACAAACAATAAATAAATCAAATCTCTTAATATACCTCGTAAATTCCAATGTAGAAAAACATTCGCTTATACATACATATTCAATAAATATTTAATAAAAAAAATTTATTGGCAGTCATTTCTTATCTTGGTTGCATATTTTTTGTAAAATAACAAAAGGAAGCTGATAATACGACCAGAAAATTTACGAATATTCCTATTCGCTCTCCTACTGGGATTTATTCAGATATATTTTTTTTGAAAATTTATGTTCGAACTTTGAAAACTTATATACATTCTCCGCTCCCTATGGTAAAACCTAATTTTGATTTATTTAAGTTTTGTTGCTTCTGATCATTGATGAAATGTAATTTAATGCCTGTCTGAGCAGCTGGACGATTGGTTGTTTTATTTTCGAAGACGTTAATGTATATTTTTGACATATGAAATTACAGCTGACAAATCCAATATCAAAAAATGAAATGTTGAAATGAAAAAATTGCGTTACATTAATATTTAGAGTTGGTTTTAATATATTTCAATATTTGAAAAACCTGGGACATACTGTAATTTGTGTTGTGCAATATTTAAAAGTATAAATCTCAAGTTTAAAAATAAATATTAGCAAGCTTATGATACCCACTATTATTTTTGCTTAAACTATCGTTAAGGAGTATTTTTCTTTTACTTGTTCAACCTAAATTTTCCATAGAAAGAGAGAGTTAATAAGAGAAGGAAAACATATTTCGAACTTTTATCTCGAAATGGATTAAAAATTGGATTATTTAACTTGGATATTGGATTAAATTACAATTATATTGAAAGTCAAAGACATTTTGAGTTATATTTTCTCAGCCCATCCATTATAAAAACCGTTTTCCACGTAAGAAAGTGCGATAGAAACGTCTCTCTTTGTAATATGTCATTTGTTTACTGCTGTCAAACACTATGGTAAATATTGAAATTTATGGATCGCACACTATTAAAAAATATAAATATATTTCAAGAAGCATTTTGTACTTAATTTAAGCGAACCATCGTATTTTAATGATTAGCTTTTTTCGTCAAATGCATAATTTTAAAATTTAATGTGATTTTAATTCAAACAGATTTATGATTTTGTAGTCAATTTTTTTTGACAAATTCCTATCTTATTAAATTATAACTACTATTGTTCACTTGCAGGTAATGCACTGATAATGGTGTAACAGCCGAAAGCGCTTTGCAATTTTTTGTAAAATAAAAAAATCTCTTACACAGAATACACTGTTTTCGACTTTCATTTTTTTATAACCTACAGTATATGTGACAACTTGTAATTCAACTCACTTGTTATAATACAATGGCGGTGACGGTGAATTGGACTCATCCTGATCAAAAACATTCTCTTTTTCGGAGCTCTTATCTGAACTATCTTCAAAGCTGAATTTCGTTATGTTCGATTCAATTTCTTCTGCTCTTATCAATTTTCGCTCTTGTTGTTTTTTAAGAGACTGAATCAATTGTCGATTAATATCAAATTCTGTGCTTGTGTTAGGACGCGAAAATGGAGCTGAATTAGGTGTAATTGTACCTAAAACAAAACAAAAATCATAATTTTCTTAGGAAATATAAAGTTTCTTCTTGCTTTTTCCACTCCCTTTCCTCTCTCAACCCTTTTACTCTTCCCTTCACCCTATCCCTCGGCTATTCCCCAGTCTTTTTCCTATTCCTTCCACACTACCGCTCCCTATTCTTCCCCTTCCCTTATCCTTCTCCATCCTCTATTTTTCACACCTTGCCATTAATTCCCTTCTTCTCTCCTATTCCATTTTCTCCTTCCTCTGTATTCTTTCCCTTTCTTTTTCTTCCCATTTTCTTAATTCACCTTCTTTCTCTATATGTTCCCTAAACCTTTCTTTTTCCATACCTCTCCCTTCCTTTTTTCCATCAGACCAGAACCTAATATTGGCATTGCCAAACAAACACTAAGTAACTTGCTAGCAAAAAGAGCCTTAGACTTCTGGCATAATTTACCAGGAATGGTTCATTCAAAGGTTTTTATACATCATTCGAAGAATGTCTCCAAACAAATGTTAGACTATAGCAGGCATGACCTACGTTGTCTAGCAGGCCTTCTAACAGACCACTGTCATTTGAATCATCATATGCTTAAACTTGGAATGTCGGAAGATCCGTTTTTGTCTGGAAGATGATGGAACAGCAGAGCATTAAATTCGTGCCTGCCCCGCCACTGATAGAATCAAGTATCTGATGTTTGGCAGGGTCTATCTCTCGCCCTTGGACCTGAAATATCATCCACCAAATAAACTAATCGGCTTTGTTGAGCAGCTGAATTTATTTGGTGAGATCTGAATACAAGTGAGCCACTGCGAGTCGCAGTTGAGGGCCTCATAGACCCAGATCAGAAATTTTATTTTGTATCTTAAAATATTGAAAATATCTTTATTTCTTACCATAAACATGACCAGTATGAGTTTCAATAACACCCCTCTTCTTTTCGTTATTACTACTGGTAGATAAGTGTTTCTTAAACATTTGGTTGTAAGAACAATCAGCTTCATGATGCCACAAATCCGTGCCAAATTTTAATCGTGTTGGACATCCTCTGTTTCTGTAGACGCATGGAAAAACTATGATACTTGACAACGTCTCATAAGCTGCATTTCTGACACAATCTTTAGGAATTCCATTTGAATGTATACAACGATGACAAATGTTTTTGCCGTCACTTCTGATAAAAACTGGTTCGCAAGAAAGGTAACTTTCGCAGAGGAAACATTTTATGTAGTCTAGAAGTTTTTCTGGTATTGGTATAAGTCGAAGATCTGCAACATAAAATTGTTCATTTTTTATTAAAACTTACAGTGACAGAAGTTTGACGCTCTTTGTCAAAAATATGTGTTTCACCATAGTCAGTGGCAATGTTGCCACCATCCAGTGGGAGCTATTTTAAAAAACTGTGGATAATAAAAGGATGATTATTTAAATAATATTATACAGGGTGAATCACGACTAACGGGACGGAGGTAAAAAATTTGAAATGTTTGTCACCTTAGTAGTTTGCACATCCATATAGGCTACATTTTGAAATTATTTTGAAATATACAGGATGTCCCAATAAAGTGTGGCGTATCAAAGTTATATTTTTCTTATGGAATACCCTATATTTGACTGCATTTTCTGATTGCGCCCAAAAAATAAAGTACTGTTTCATGATGGTTCCCTTTACCTAAATACAGAGGGTTCCGAGTTATGCTGACTTTTTTAAAAATGTGAACATTTCGAAAAAAATTAATAACTCATTGATATAATAAATTCTAGCGAATTTCCTCTCACAGCTCAATAGTAGGACATTCGTTGAATGTATTCCACGATTGAGTACTGAACATCTCTTTACAGGGTGTTCAGAATTATCAGTTGAATTATTAGATCATTAAATGTCTTATAACAGGCTTATTTCAAATGGAATATCCTGTATTTCAATAACTCATCATATTCAAAAAAATGTCCCCTTTCGAATGATATAAGGGTGTCCTATACCTAGGTACTATACTTTTCGCGCAATTTCCAATTTTCTGAAATTGTATGGTAAATTGATTTTGAAACATCTGCAACTCTCTCTAAATTTTACACTAATTATCTTGACAAAGCTATTGTGAAGAAAAACAGTGAAGCTGCTAATCAAATATAGGGTGTTCCATGAGAAAAAATATAACTTTGATACGCCACACTTTATTGGGACATCCTGTATATTTCGAAATAATTTTAAAATGTAGCCTATATGGATGTACAAACTACTAAGGTGACAAACATTTCAAATTTTTTACCATTTCGCAATAAACCTCCGTCCCGTTAGTCGTGATTCACCCTGTATATACAAATAGCTCAAAAATGGAAGGAGGCTCATGATGTGGTGTTTTCTCCAGAGTACTGAGCCAAAGAATTAAGTTGGGAATGGGAAACAATACCAGCGTGGTTCAAACAGAACTGGCTGGTATATCAATTGCCTTAAAAGAACTAACCAGAATAGGAATTTATAGCAAAAAACATAATCTGCACTGATAGTAGACAAGCCCTATGAATCTTGAGCAGACAACGTGTTATATAGGGGCTAGTACTAGAGTGCCACCAAGATTTAGCTTACGCCTCGGCAGAAACAATATTATCCTGAGGTGGGTTAAGGGCCAGGACAGGAATAAAGGCAAAAATTTTAGCAGTGACACTTATGGCCATTGACTTTGACAATTGCGGAACTAGTCAAACGTTACACCCATACTCAATCCCTTAAAAGATGGGATGGAATCAAAGGATGTAGTCTTGCTAGGATCACCAAGGGCGACCTTGGGAAGCCGAAGAAATATATGGCAATGACCAGGAAAAACCTACGTTTAACAGTAGGATTTCTGACTGGCCAAAGTCAACTAAGGAAGCACCTCCAGACTATGGTGCTAGTGGGCACACCTCTTTGCGAGGATGTGAGAACTTGAAGATGAAACTGTCAGGCATGTCCTAGGCCCGGTTTTATAAGCTCGGGTTACCCCTGCCCAGAGAGTTATCCCTATGACGGTCAATGGGATAACTCTCGGGGCAGGGGTAACCCGAGCTTATAAAACCGGGCCTTATGCGAGTGACCGAAGTTGTAGTCAATAAGTGACTGTGTATTCGGTAAGTCTTGGCCTACACCTGACGATGTAAAGGAGATGTCTCCTAGTGACCTGTCTACCTTCCTAGGAAGGACAGGATGGACGATGCCCTACACTTACCTTCCCTACACTACAGATGTATATTAAATAATACTAAATTTCTATCACGATCATTTTTTTCTTTACCTCCGAATGGCATCTCTCTTTTTCCTTTCAAACATGCTCTAGGATGTCTCCAAAAAAATCCACATCCACCATTATAGGTACATTCTTCTTCGTGCGTGAAACATTCGTCCCAACGGAGAATTCTCGGGCAGTGATCTTCCCAATATTGACAAGGATAAAGGAACATTGAAGCTAACGCTTCAAAGGATGTGTTTCGATAAATATCTTTTGCGAAATTCTGGCACCTAAAAAAAAAATCAATTGATTATCTTCCAATTATACGTTATCGAAATGATCAAATCTACAATCAATAGAAATACTAATCCTATTGTTTTATGGAAAATCCAATCTCATCTCTAGCAGCACTATAATTAGTAAGAATCAAGGAATTGCTGAAACTCTTGACAAACATTTTTTTTTAGAAAATAGAAGCAAATTTAATCGCACTCTACTCAAATCATTGATTGCCACCAGCCCAAGACATCACTAATCCAAACTATTTATTCAAAACTAATTTCGGTCATTCAATCCTGCAAGAACACTGCTTCTGATTCTATATCTCGAAAAAAAAAATTATCCTTCAAAGGCCAACAAAAACTTTTTGAAATGCACTACTCAATTTGGACTTTCAACACAATCGCCTACCAGTGGCGAACCCATGACAGCCTAGTTCTTGATAATTCTCCAAAGTCATATTTCCGATGCATTAAACAAGAAACCAGACTGTATTTCCGATGCATTAAACAAGAAACCAGACTGTATTTCCGCTGTTTTTGACATTGAAGATGTCTTTGAAACCATTAGCAGACAATCTATACTGAACAAAGTAACTCTCCATAACATGAATATCAACATATTTTATTTTATCAGAAGATTATTATCGTCACGATCGTACAGAGTCTCAGTTAAAAGCATCTCTTCATCATCTTACAGTCGATCGGATGGAGTTCTACAGAGCTCGGTGTCACATCTTTATGTTTTAGTCTCCTCTATTAACTCATTAGATATGTCTTGTATCCAGATGATCTTTACTATATCGAACCTGATTCAATTTGGCAACAGAACAAATCACCTAGGTTTATACAGGGTTTAACAAAAAGGCAGATCATAAATCATACCACATATTCTGGGGCTAAAAATAACTCGATCCAACCCAAGTTACCCTAGTAAAGATGTGCATGCGAAAAAATCCCCGAAACATCTCTATCCCTGTAGTTGGTCACTTCAAAATATTCGATATAACAAAAATGACACTAGTGACGTTACAATTTCTTTGTATTATTTACATAACGGATATTTCCAGTGAAACGTTTCATATATTATTTATTATTTTGTCCACTAACATCTAATAATAAGTCAATATTTTACCTCCTTACAAAATGTATATGGTACCCATAGAGTGAGTTATGGTTTATAATACACTGGAGTGTATTATGGTTCATAATACACTGGAGTGTGTTGTGGTTCATAATACACTGACTAGAATGGGGGTACAATATGAAATAAACTATTAAATCTGTGTATTTTGTTCAGGAAATTTGTTTCTGAAATATATCATATCGATAAAATATTGTAATAATTTTTAGTATTGATAATTTTCATAACGATATTTTCCAATATTAAGTATTTCAAAACAATATATGTACTTTGTATTGATACTTTACACAGTATCGCCCATCTCTATACCTATATGTCAAATTATTTTATGTAGCTACCACAACATTTTAAAGTTAGTAATACCAAATCGTTACTGACTTTTATTTAATAAAGAAATTAAGTATCGTGGATAAAGTATACCTAGTATTCTACTCGCAATTTATGACCAATATTCACTCGAGTGTCTTGCATCCCTCTCCTGCGGGTCGTGACGCAAACGTCACCCTTCGTGAATAATGGCTATCATAAATTGCTCGTTTAATAATATACTATTATAGTAGCCCGCGACAAATGTGACTTATTTGTAGGTTAATTATAAAAAGTTACCTTCCGCATAAGACACTTTCGTCCGGTATAACATAAACAGGTCCACAACTGACCACATTTTGACAATTTCGACATCTCAGCTCTCGTAGTATGGAAAATGGAATTGTAGGAGGCCGAATATTCATCTGAAACAAAACATATACCACGGTCAAAACTAAACTGTACAGAAACGCATTAATTTTTCGATAAGAAATAGATAACTAAATCATTTTTATATCACAATAGCTAATTCCTATATTTATTAATGGATTTATGAAGTTTATAAAAGTAAATCCTGAGTCGACAGTAATTTTGTACTTGAATTACGTAGGTGGGTTTGACTTTATAAATATTGACGGTGACAATTGAAATATCCAAATATAAACGTCTGTGATAAGTCACATTAACATCTGTTAATTGATAACTGTTCCATGAAACGAGTATAAATTATCAGTATGGAAAGACAATATCAATTACAGATGATATTTGACACAGTTTAAACTAATATATATATATATAAATAAATTTTGAAAAGTTGATAGGTAACACTGTGGACTCCGTTTCACATAAGACGAAACCACGTGAAGTTTGCCAACTGTTTTGCGCAGAAACCAAAATTGGTCTTGTTGTAACAGCCGCTTCTTGCCATTGGCGTTACAAACGATATTTCATTCCTAAAGCCATTTTATTATCGACATTTGGAGTTGTGTTTTCGAGGTTTGTTATTGTTCAATATTTTCAATACCTTAAGACGATCAGCTAATTTATCTGTTGTGTGTTTTATTTGATCTTAAACCATGCCTCCTAAAGCGCTTGTTGGTCTTAAATAAAAATGATCCTCAGTCAAATTCTGAAAGAACGTCTTAGGGCGGGTTTATCAATGCTCGGTTAAATCTGTCAGCTACGTAGCCCACAGCTAGTCAAAGTCTCGGTTACATTAGAAAGCGTTTATCAATGCACTACATAACCGACAGCTAGCTAACTGGAGGCGAAGTGTAATTGAGCATTACAACCTTGTTCGGGTTATAAACGTGAGTGTAATGTTGTCAAAGTGTAAATTTCTCATATCAATTTGTTGTAAAAGGGATCACCTAGCTGTTACATGAAATATACATATTATTAATTTCGCTCCCATATTTTGTTATAAAATACTGAATCAAGAATATAGAGGTGAAAGTTATTATTTTTCTACGTTACCGTAAGCTTACTCTGACAACAACTTGTCAGTGTTAAAATTATGGTATGGTTCATTCAATAGCCTTTTTGGTGTGCGTCATCGATTGTTAATGTCTTTCTAAAACATTACGTCGAAAGAAATGGAAAAAAGGGCAGTTCTGTGATTAATCCTAATCACACAATAATAAGCCGTTTAAATGTATTACAAACGTAACCCTAATCATTGACTCACCAAAATTTGATTGGTTGATGTTTAGATTAAGCGCAAGCGGGAGAAATTTCTTTGTTTAAAATAGGACATATCTTTCGTATTGGCAATGTGTCTTATGGTTCATACAACAGCATTTTTGGTGTGCGTCATCGTTTGTGACGTATAATCGGGTTTTCGGTATGTCGTTTATTTTATTTGCTATTTTGACACTTATTTAACCCTAAATTTGATAAATAAAATCATCACGATCGCATTCAGCAAAATTCGACAAGGCTATGAAATTAATAGTTACCAGGTTCTTTTTTAACTAAAAATACTTGAGAACTTTCAAAATGCTAATGTTTTTCCGTGTATCGAGGCATATTTTTGTATTATTTGAATAAATATGACAATAATATTCATATCAACTTTTCTTAAATAATAATTGACCGTGAACAACAGACCTGACAAGAACTGTCAGTAGGACAGTAGAAAAAGATGTCAGACACATTGACAATACGATAGGTATATCTGCATCCTATTTTATACAAAGAAATTTCTCTCGATTGATAGGTCGCGCTTGCGCTTAATCTAAACATCAACCAATCAAATTTTGGTAAGTCAGTGATTAGGGTTGACGTTTGTAATACATTTGAATGGCTCATTATTGTGATATTTTGATTGGGATTAATCACAGACCTGCCCTTTTTTCCATTTCTTTCGACGTAATGTGTTAGAAAGACATTAACAATCGAAGACGCACACCAAAAAGGCTATTGTATGAACCATACATCTTTTTCTACTGTTCTACTGACGTCACAAACGATGACGCACACCAAAAAGGCTATTGAATAAACCATACTGTTATTTTTATTTCGTCTGTGTTGTGCTTTTTGTTGAGTTGTTTGCATCGAATAGGTCGTCAAGTACCTAAAGATCCATTGACAATAACAATGTCATGGAGCCTGGATGCTACTAAACTATGGTTCATACAACAGCCTTTTTGGTGTGCGTCATCGTTTGTGACGTATATTCGGGTTTTGGGTATGTCGTTTATTTTATTTGCTATTTTGACACATATCTAACCCTAAATTTGATAAATAAAATCATCAGGATCGCATTCAGCAAAATTCGACAAGGCTATGAAATTAATAGTTACCAGCTTCTTTTTCTAAACTGAAAATACTTGAGAACTTTCAAAATGCTAATGTTTTTCCGTGTATCTAGGCATATTTTTGTATTATTCGAATAAATATAACAATAATATTCATATTAACTTTTCATAAATAATAATTGACCGTGAACAACAAAGTACAGACCTGACAAGAACTGTCAGTGGGACAGTAGAAAAAGATGTCAGACACATTGACAATACGAAAGGTATATCTGCATGCCTATTTTAAATAAAGAAATTTCTCCCGATTGATAGGTCGCGCTTACGCTTAATCTGAACATCAACCAATCAAATTTTGGTAAGTTAATGATTAGCATTGACGTTTGTAATAAATTTGAACGGTTCATTATTGCGATATTTTGATTAGGATTAATCAAAGACCTGACTTTTTTTGCATTTCTTTCCACGTAATGTGTTAGAAAGACATTAACAAACGATGACGCACACCAAAAAGGCTGTTGTATGAACCATACATACCATTAATGATTCAAATAATTTTTGATTCAAAATGTGAGCATGAAAAATCATGACACAGCGCTTCTGACAGAAGGGATTAAAAATAGAGGGCAATGAACATTCGGCCAGCCTAGGGAAATAAGTATATACCCACGCTGACCACGCACAATTATTTTTTCTCTCTTCCAAGCTGTTTTCCCATATTTTACTTGTTGTACTTGTGTAAATTGCATGGTTCGATAAGCTTATTCGCAATATGTATATTCACTAACTGAACCGGCAAACGTTTTTTTGTCAAACAACTTATATCCAGTAGGATATCTTGGTTGTTAATTTAAAAATAAATGTTTTATAAATGTGTGTGGATGGGATCTATTTCAGAAAAAGGAGTCGAGAACTGTAGACCGTGATCGCCGATAAAAAAAACACCAGTCATTTATTTTCTCAACGCAATTGAATTTGTCTAGCGTAACGTAAATATTTATTGTTTGATCTCTCAAAAGTTGAGCATAAAGTAAAAAAGGTAATATATATTTTAATTTCGGAGATCAATCGAGTGTACGATATTTTTTGTCAGTCCGTCTCTAGCAAACTCAAATGGGCCCGATTGTTTGTCAATGTATGAAAACATCGTTTGGCATTGCGACTTATTGATTGTCATTACGAATGCTATTCTAATAGAAGCTTGAACGCGTTTGAGATCAATTATTACTTTTATTGGAATAATCGGAATTGATGGCAGCAAAACATTTTTGACTCAAAATTCACAATTCAATATTGTGGCTTTGATTACATTTTCTAATTACCAATCGTGTGCCATTGCGCAACCATGGTGGGTTCGAATTCCGAAGTAAAATAGCTGGGGATGCGTGCCAAATCCAGTAAGTTCAAAAACTGTGTGTGATGATGTACCGTTTCGCTAGCATCGCAAAACTGTATAAATCGATTTGTATGATACTAAGTCGCATGACAACGACTGCTGTATCTTGAAGTTCTAATCGAGAAATAATATTAAAATCGCAATTAAAAAGTAAGGATTGGTAGTGGAAGGGAGAAATATTGAGGTTATATGTATTTTTAAATGAGAAATAAATTGAAATTCTAGGGGTGGACCATCCTTATTATGAAAAATAGTTCACATCCGATACTCAAACCAAATATGCATCAGAATCGGTTAAGCTGCTTCGGATGATTTTTGCAACACCAGAATTTCATATATTAGCTTAGAGGATGCCACAAAACTATTCGTCACGTACAAAACGTTGACAGATACAAACTGACATGACATTTGAAATAAGCTAATTACACAATTTTTCCGGTTTAACTGGCTCAGACGTTAGTTTAAAGAAGTGGTTCAAATTTTACCTTAGTAACAATAATAAGATTTCTGTGCGGTTTTTCATTTTATTTAAAATCTGACAAAACTTACTTGGAGGACTTTTGAACGTTCAATTAGGACCATTTATATATTCAGCCTATGCTCTCCCCTCAGAATCACAGCGCCGAGAGCCTTTTTCGCGCACATTATCTCTTCTATTTGATTTAATTGTTGATAAGTTATGAAAAGTGGGTGTGTCTGGGAAGTTTGCAGAAGAACCTGCATAACAGTATTTTTTTCTCGTTATCTTGTTGATCGTTTGCCGAGAATCGTTGATCAAGTTTGGGGTTCAATAACTCGGGATTAAATAGTCCGAATCGAATGTTCAAAACGCCGAAAGTTGTGTTTCTCCAAGTCCTTCAAGTGGTTTTGTCCAGATTTTAAATAAAATGAAAAACCGTAGAGATATATTGATTGTTACAAGGTAAAATTTGAACCACTTCTTCTGAGCTAGTTAAACCGAAAAAAATGTTGAATAAATAATTACTTATATTATAGCTGTAACCTTCTAGTATGTGTAAAAACATTATTGTAAGCTTAAACAATTTTTTGTAAGATATGTTTTTATTCTAACAATGTCCATTTTTTCCACCTTATGTTTATTAACAATTAGATTACTCAGCAAGTAAATAAGATATTGAAACCGCGTTTGTTGCAGTTAGTTTGTAAATAAATAACGTATTATGAGACAAATAATGAATTACATTGCTTCATTGAGTGATGAAAATAAAAAATTATTTGATAAAATTTGAAGAGCGAGTTGTATTTGGGAAGATTATTTTTTTCAACAATTTAAAAGGATTTTTGAAAGCGCTTTTAGTTGTCAATAATGACAAATTCAAAGTAAAATTTTGACGTTTCGATGTAAACAAGGTTTTATCGATGAGGAAGCATAATTATCAAAGGTAATACCACGAGTGCTTCAAATTTTATCGATAATTTTTTCTTTTCCACGAAAACTTGTTTATTTGGCAAAAATATGAAAACAAACCGATTTGATAAAATCACGACTCCGTTAGGAGGAGTGATTTTATCTAAATTCGGTTTGTTTGAATGTTTTTGCCTCAAATAAACAAGTTTGAGTGATGAAAATAAAAAATTATGTGATAAAATTTGAAGAGCGAGTTGTATTTGGGAAGATTATTTTTTTCAACAATTTAAAAGGATTTTTGAAAGCGCTTTTAGTTGTCAATAATGACAAATTCAAAGTAAAATTTTGACGTTTCGATGTAAACAAGGTTTTATCGATGAGGAAGCATAATTATCAGTATAATACCGAATGATTGGCTAGAATAATGTATTGCTATTGGTTAAAACCACCAAAATGTCAGATTTTGACAAGTGAAAAAAATAATCAATAGTAATACCCCTAGGGTCTTGATAATACCGAGATAATTTTGTCATAGAGAATGCTGAAAGCGTGTTGACACATGACTTAAAATTAAGTAATTTGATTGGTTACTATATTTAGTAAAAAATTATCAAAGGTAATGCCACGAGTGCTTCAAATTTTATCGATAATTTTTTCTTTTCCACGAAAACTTGTTTATTTGGCAAAAATATGAAAACAAACCGATTTGATAAAATCACGACTCCGTTAGGAGGAGTGATTTTATCTAAATTCGGTTTGTTTGAATGTTTTTGCCTCAAATAAACAAGTTTGAGTGATGAAAATAAAAAATTATGTGATAAAATTTGAAGAGCGAGTTGTATTTGGGAAGATTATTTTTTTCAACAATTTAAAAGGATTTTTGAAAGCGCTTTTAGTTGTCAATAATGACAAATTCAAAGTAAAATTTTGACGTTTCGATGTAAACAAGGTTTTATCGATGAGGAAGCATAATTATCAGTATAATACCGAATGATTGGCTAGAATAATGTATTGCTATTGGTTAAAACCACCAAAATGTCAGATTTTGACAAGTGAAAAAAATAATCAGTATAATACCGAATGATTGGCTAGAATAATGTATTGCTATTGGTTAAAACCACCAAAATGTCAGATTTTGACAAGTGAAAAAAATAATCATTAATATCATATTTTTGAGAGATTCCATCAAAAATTTTGCCTACTACTTTCACATCCATGTTTTGATGGTTTTTTGAGATTACCCGACTGGACTATATGGTTGGAATTTAATTCATGGTATTTTAAGACAAGATAATTTTATCTAAATCTCCCATTTGTACGCAATTGAGCTTCGAAATTGAAAGATTGTGATGCTTGCTTAGTGTCTGAAGAGCATTTAAATTCTCACTACTCACTACACGAGTCGATCCCAATCGATCAGTGTGCCCGCTGTCAAAGTCTGGTGTCACTTTGGCAATTCATTCGTGTCTACTAAAGTTCATTTGAGTTTTAATAAGCTGATGTCCAATTCTGTTGTTCGTAATGACAAATAGATGTGCATTCATTCATTTTATAAAATGTAAGCAAACGCTAGAATTACAGACCAGGTTTGGCAGGTAGAACATGGCTTGATCTTTTTTAAAGCGGCATTCAAAACTGTCAGATAGGAAGCCTACTGAAATATCGTTTGCTAGAGCTGCAGGAGGGGGTTTTTGATTTTTATGATCTCTTAGGAACTGTTACAAAGATGTTCCTTCCCTTCAGCGAACATTCACAATTTAGCTAAAACAATCGTCAGATTGCCCCTTCAACTTCAGCAAAAAGAGGAGCTTTGATAACAGTTATCTTCTGCATGAGTGCAGACTTTACTAACATTCCATAGGAAAAATATTAATATAAATATCATGAATGGTGCTCACCCGTGATCTTGGAGTTGCACATCCGTCTTAGGCGAGCGTATTCAGCACCCTCGAAAACATAAAGTAACATGGTTTTTAGCGACTAGAAGTGATCTGGTCACTACTATGTCATTTTAGGGGTGGTTGCCGCTCGCCTATCTGGAAGGGAACAAGCCCATATGTTCACTCATTAATTACTTCACTGCATCGAGCATTCAAGACCGTCTGAGTAGGGTCCAATTTTATTAATTATCGATGGTTACTACATCGATAACCGTAACATCGACATTATAAATCTTGCAACAGAGAACTACATAGTTATCGTGTCTTCACCTCCGCATTCGACAAATAAACTTGGACATTTATGGGATAAAGATGAACTGAATGAGTCCATCAATAGGAAAAAAAGAAAGTAAAGCAGAAGCCTCTTGAGCAAAAGAAATGTAAGCCTTGAAAATTCAAAAGAAAAGCAACCTATAAAGCAATCAAACATTAGACGTAAGCGCCTCTTAGATGTCTCATCTGAAGAAGAAGGGAATGACGATTTGGAGACAGCAGATCATTCTGACGATGATAATGCTGCTGATGACAATGACGGGGAGGGTATTTTCTGTTAGCAAAAGTTTTCAAGAAGTGAGGTATGGGTGCAGATAAATTAGGCTGTGATTGGGGCAAGTAGTATTTTAAGGTTATATTAACAAAAAATTCAAATACTGAAATAGTTTACTTATTTTTAGCGGTACCCATATTTTCCCCTATATTTAAAGTGGAGATTTTGACATGTTTTCCACAAAAAAAATGCGAGGGTCGCCATTTCATCGAAAATTTTTATCGAAAACTATATTAGGTAGTGCTTAGGTGAATTTAGATTTGTTTCACCAACTGTTTTCGAAGATGTCTCTACTAATAATAATAGATTTGCCCTTCAATTATATAAGTTGCTATTTCGAACAGTTTTTAATGCGCAAGATAATTATATGAAATATTCACACTACAAAATTGAGCTGGAAACTAATTTAAAAGTTTTTAATTGAACAAGGCAATTTCATGCTGCTACTCTGTTTCAATTTAAAAGCTTATGCACACGCTGTAAAATACGAGGCAGTGAAATTATCATATTAACGTTTTTATTGAGTAAGTTAGTAACATTTTATGTTTATTATCATGAATAATTATCATGCTTTCATAAAAATTAAAATTTCTATTTTCCATTTTTATTTTATAGCGTCATTTCGCGTCGTTTTTGTCCCAACGCTTTATTCTTCAGAAATGGGCATAAATATATTACTAAGTTGTAAAGTTCTAACGAGTCTGAGCTTTCTTTCATCTGAGCTTCTTTTACCTGAAATATTTTATTGTTCTCAGTCATCACTGACAAATACTTTAATACTGGGTGTTTTATTAAATTATAAATGGAATTTAAAAATAACTGGAAGTGGTAATTTATATCTTTTTAAGTATTATCACAGTTTCCTGTAGAATTGACGTATTGAATAAGGAGTGTTACCAACAGATATAGAAGAATGGATATAATAATTTAACGCTTCACAAAGTTTTGAAAAATATTTTCAAAAGAGTCTCGTCTGTAAGCGCTTTAACGGTCGTTATGGAAACTGCGAACTGAACTGACTTTATAAACGTAACTGTGGAATTTCTTTAGTTTAATCTCAACTGAACTGACTTACCAGGTGTCAACTACGAACTGGAGCGCTATTCTTAACATTCTTCGTAATTGTACAAATGCGCATTGTTACGAATGATATTCTCAACCTCTCTTCGTAGAGATTAGCAAACATTTTAATTCGTGTGGTGGAATGATCTAGCGTTAGCTAGACAACATTGTAATTTGCAGACTATTTAGTAGCTCTGTGTCATCAGATTATTATAATAATTGACAACAAAAGTCATACACAAATGTATATTTATGGTTTATTCAATAGCCTTTTTGGTGTGCGTCATCGTTTGTGACGTATAATCGGGTTTTCGGTATATCGTTTATTTTATTTGCTATTTTGACACATACCTAACCCTAAATTTGATAAATAAAATTATCAGGATCGCATTCAGCAAAAATCGAAAAGGCTATGGAATTAATAGTTACCAGCTTCTTTTTCTAACTGGAAATACATGAGAACAGACATTTCTCACTAATGATAGGTCACGCTTGCGCTAAATCTAAACGTCAACCAATCAAATTTTGGTAAGTCAATGATTAGGGTTGACGTTTGTAATACATTTGAACGGCTCATTATTGTGATATTTTGATTAGGATTAATCACAAACCTGCCCTTTTTCCATTTCTTTAGACGTAATGTGTTAGAAAGACATTAACAATCGATGACGCACACCAAAAAGGATATTGAATGAACCATAGCAACTTTTCGCCTTTAAATAGTGCAACAAATCTCTCGCCATACTTCAGGCTTCCTTGGAGAAACTCTGTATTATGTAAAATAGTTATTTATGCAACAAGTGCAAAAAGTGAGTGTTTTTTGCACGCGACGTGAAATTGTCCAACGAGGTCTTTAGGCCGAGTTGGACAACACGTCAAGTGCAAAAAACACGTTTTGCAAGAGTTGCATACAATATTTTTTCTAAATTCATGCAAAAACTGGAAAATTACAATATAAATATGTCAAAAACCTAATCTAACCTAATAAAACTCAACCCGTTCTTCTTTTTTGTATCTTTATGGCCTCCACCTTGTCAGTACTCAATCATAGCTGGTTTTCGCCTTGACCATTTAAATTTTAAATAATTAAAGATTTTTGAAATAATTGTAACTCGTTGAGACTAAGTAGTAAGATATACATATATTATTGTTGTATTAAAGCAGGATCAGGTACTTGCTATGGATTTTTATTTAATTTAAATGTTTATGTTTGTCATTAATCATCACAAAACTGACACAAGAATGACAGATGAGTGCAATAATAGTATTTTATGCAACGAACATGTAATGATAGCCATTAAGACACGAGCATATTGTAGGATACGAAACGAGCCGCAGGCGAGTTCCGTATATTATATGCGAGTGTATTAATGGCCATTACATGAAAGTGGCATACAATATTTTTTCTACTCCGGTTAATAAAAATTATTTAAACAATAATTATTAGTTAAATCAATTTTAAATATAGTTACTTTTGAAAATCAAAATTATTTGACAGCTATAAAATTAAGTGTCACTTAATATGTCTGTTCGCCTGCAATAAAAGTGTAGCACTGAGCTATATAATTTTGAAGAATTCAGGTCTATCTGTGAAAAAATACGTATAAAATTACTAAATTTGGGAATATCTATGTATATTGCATTTGTAAACTGCAAGAAGCATTAAAACATAATTAAAATAAATAAAATCGTATAGCTCAGTGCTACACTTTTATTGCAGGGAACAGACCTAATATAATTAATTTCAGAAATGTCAACCAGGTATCCATGGCTATATACTAAATATTGTGCGAATTTCGCATTCCTATTGGCTTAAAAATCTGTATCATAATGAATTTCATTATGATACAGATCTTAGTATTCTGATAAGTATATTATAAAACAGGAGTAGAAAATAGTATTTTATGCAACGAACATGTAATGATAGCCATTAAGACACGAGCATATTGTAGGATACGAAACTAGCCGCAGGCGAGTTTCGTATATAATATGCGAGTGTATTAATGGCCATTACATGAAAGTTTCATACAATGATTTTTCTACTCCGATTAATAAAAATTATTCAATCAATAATTATTAGTTTAATTAATTTTAAATATTGTTACTTTTGAAAATCAAAATTATTTTACAGCTATCAAATCAAGTGTCACTTAATAGGGCTGTTCGCCTGCAATAAAAGTGTAGCACTGAGCTATATAATTTTGAAAAATTCAGGTCTATCTGTGAAAAAATACGTGTAAAATTACTAAATTTGGGAATATATATGTATATTGCATTTGTATACTGCAAGAAGTATTAAAACATAATTAAAATAAATAAAATCGTATAGCTCAGTGCTACACTTTTATTGCAGGGAACAGACCTAATATAATTAATTTCAGAAATGTCAACCAGGTATCCATGGCTATATTAAATATTGTGCGAATGTCGCATTCCTATTGGTTTAAAAATCTGTATCATAATGAAAATCTGTATCATAATGAATTTCATTATGATACAGATTTTAGTCTTTTAATAAGTATATTATAAAACGGGAGTAGAAAAAATATTTTATTGCACTAGTGCAATAAAGTACCACTTTTTCCATCAAATGTGGTGCACAAAAGTGTTGTTTTTTGCATGAATGTAGAAAAAAAACATTTTGCACTCACATTTTGACATATCTCTTTTTTCTTTCGATGAATTATTCTTTTATCTGAATTAACGCTAATCGATTATTATCTAATATGTTTATACAAAATCTATGCTGAACGCACTCATGATAATTAATAATAATAATACATTTTTTTAAATCACCAATCAGAAAAACAACATTTTTCAAAATTACAAATAAAATCAGATTGATAAAATGTTGAAATTCCTACTTTTATTCATTTGTAGGTCGGAAGCATTTCATCAAATCGAACTCCAGTCCGTAAATTTGTTATCGAGAATTCCTCTAAGCAAAGCAAACCAAGAGGTAACATGTCCATCTCCCTGCTTCGATTTTCAAAATTATAACTCAAATCATCCTTAAATTCCCGCACGTCGTCTCATTAGCCCTTTCGAATCCCTAGCCCTAATAGTTGAGACAATTTACATCTGACAACATCCGCTTTCGAGAGTGACAACATCGCCCTTCTTCGCTACCGACCTTCGTGGAAGCAACGCGTACCTTTATCCATATTCCTTATTCAGAAAAGCAAAAGAACAGCCAATTAGTATTCCAAGAAAAAATCGGTGAACGCTTAGCAAAAATGATCTCCTCTTGGAAATAATCGTAGAACATTTAACATTTCCATATTATTCAATGATCTAGTCGACCCTAGATTTTGTATTAGATGTTTTGAATCTAATTGATTCTGTCAATTTGAATTATAATGCAAATATTCCCCGACTATATCAATTTACCCTAATGTGACTATTTCACTAATTTTTTTGTATTACGAGGGTCGAAGAAATTGAAAAATAAGGAGTTTCGAATAAACAAATGCAGCATTCTTTTTATTACTGTGAGGACATATAACGATGTTGCTTATGCAAATTTCACACAAAGGTTAATATTATAATAGTCTTCCGTATTTCATATTCAAAATTCGCTGATAAATGATACGAGGGTCGAAGAAATTGAAAAATAAGGATTTTCGAATAAACAAATGCAACATTCTTTCTATTACTGCGAGGCCATACAACGATGTCCCTCATTTAAATTTCATACAAAGGTTGATAATAAAATAGTCTTTCGTATTTCATATTCAAAAATTCGCTGACAAATGATACGAGGGTCGAAGAAATTGAAAAATAGGGATTTTCGAATAAGCAAATGCAACATTATTTTTATTACTGTGAGGCCATATAACAATGTCCCTCATTTAAATTTTTCACAAAGGTTGATATAATACCCCGTCATATCTAAAATACAGAAACAAATTTCTTTTTCAGTCATTCGCCGACATTACTCCTTAACTTATTAAACACTATACAAATTAATTGAAATTTAAGTTTCACAACAGACACAATTAACGTGATATGGAAGATAATATTGATGGGACTATGTTATTTCCACTAAGATTCATTTTCAGTCAAAACTGAAAGCTAATCAAATTCTCAGTATCTCTCGGATTCTATAAAATCTACAAGTTATTCACCGAAGTAGAGTTCCAAATTTTCATACCTTTACAAAGTTGATCAAGTGAGAATTAGATTGAGACTGAGCCCTTTCAGACTTGGATACTGTATTCGAGATACTGTATGCGAGATACAGAATTTAGGCCAGATACAGTCAAGATACTTTTGTTAGAATACGGTTTTGTAAATAAATTTTATCAGCACAATATCAGTGCTTTACGATGCTTTTTATGAAATGGACATTGAAGAGTGCGCTATGCTGTGGTATATTATAAACAAAAAGAAAAAAATTGAAAGGAGACGAACTATGTGGGTTCATCCTATTATAGAATTAAGGGAAACCAAAGGAATTTATAACCTTCTTCACCAAGAATAACTACAAGGGTTCTCACTGCAATCCGTAAAAACTTAAAAGCAATATAAATTAACGAATAAACTCATAATTCATCGCTAATAAACAATAGTATTGAAATATTTCATTCAATTTTTTTTATCCATCCTGAGATGATTATTGTAAAAAAAGTTTTTGACAAATAATCGTCTTGTTTCGAGAATTTTTAATAATATAATAATTTTATTTATTTTTCTGATGAATTTATGCAGTACTTTTTTAATGCACTGAATAATTACTTTTATAAATATACCTACCATATTCATATTGTTGAAAAATTGTCATTTCTTCAAAATTTTCACACATCTGTTTGACAATTTCCACCCAACATTTTTGTTTTATATTTCTGTCGGAATAATTTTCATTACTTGTATCCCATATACAAGAATTCAGTTCCACCAAACTTATAAATTTCTCGTTATCAAAAACTTTATTCTCCATGGTACAATCGAAAGACCGTTCGATTCCACTTTTCACTTCTACTAATAAATATTAAAAATATTGTACACCTATGCTATTGTGCTTTTTGAATCGCAAAAGTATGCAAGTCTGAACAGGTCCATAAGCCACAATGATAATTCGGTATCCCGGATTCGGATACTGTCGCCGGCGACTGAATGGGCGAGATTCAGAAATTTAGTATCGCGATACTGTATGCCGTGCTGAATGCAATGTGAAAGCGTACATATAAACGCATGTATCTTCTGTATCTGGGATACGCGTATCTCGGATACAGTATCCAAGTCTGAAAGGGGGAATATATAATTGCACTCTTGAAAAATACTTCTCCCTTTGTGCCTACAAACTACAAAATTGCACGTTTACACTCTGCATTAGTCAAATCTTCACTTTAGGCTTAATCACATTAAAAAGATAGAAACGCACTTTGGATTTGGTACATTTTAACTTTTAACCTTACCCACTACAGAATGATAGAATCGCACTTTGGATTGGAATATATCCACTCTGAAATAACAGAATTGCACTTTGGATTGGGTCCGAATTTGGAACACCTAGTAAACTTTAAGAGAAGTACACATGTATACATTTTTATTAAGAAAATAAACAACAAAATAAACAACAAAATGTAAAAAATTGTTACATAATTATGTATTATTGTATGAACAAAAAAAGTATGGCAAAACTGGCAAAAATATGGCAAAAATAAACAAGAAAAAATGTATGGCAAATACAGACGAATCAGGAAAAAATACTAATGAATAATTATTAGAGCCTTCTTTGCTAAAGCTGGCCGTCCTCTCTTCCTTTTTCGACCGAGGGGTACACTTTTCGCTTCGATGGGCACCTTTGCATGTTTCATAATAACTAACAAACAAACTTACGCTTCAAGTGCAATCTATCGTTTTAATGTGCAATCTATCGTTTCAATGTGCAATCTATCGTTTCAAAGTGCAATCTATCATTTTAGTGTGCAAACCGTTTTTAAAGAGCGTGATACAATATTTTAAAGTTAATTAAGTTTTTTTAGAGTCGAAAATTATTACAATAAGTTAAGTCTGTTATTTTCATGTTGTAGCAGATTTAATATAGGTTAATGTTATTTTCTTAAAGTGCATTTTGTCTATCAAGAGTGGCATATATTATTTTTTCTACTCCTGTTTTATAATATACCTATTAAAAGACTAAAATCTGTATCATAATGATATTCATTATGATACAGATTTTCATTATGATACAGATTTTTAAGCCAATAGGAATGCGACATTCGCACAATATTTAATATAGCCATGGATACCTGGTTGACATTTCTAAAATTAATTATATTAGGTCTGTTCCCTGCAATAAAAGTGTAGCACTGGAGCCATACGATTTTATTTATTTTAATTATGTTTTGATGCTTCTTTCAGTATACAAATGCAATATACATAGATATTCCCAAATTTAGTATTTTTCCACGTATTTTTTCACAGATAGACCTGAATTCTTCAAAATTATATAGCTCAGTGCTACACTTTTATTGCAGGTGAATAGACCTATAAAGTGACACTTCATTTGATAGCTGTCAAATAATTTTGATTTTCAAAAGTATTATATTTAAAATTAATTTAACTAATAATTATTGATTAAATATTTTTTTAATGGGAGTAGAAAAAATATTGTATGTAACTTTCATGTAATGACCATTCATACACTCGCATATGCTCGCAATATGCTCGTGTCTTAATGGCTATCATTACATGTTCGTTGCATAAAATACTATTATGTGCATCACCTTAAATTAATGTTTTAAAGATTTTTTTTAATGTTTATTCGTTTCTTTTTAAGGCGATTTTAGTCTTTTTTAAAGTGAGTTTAATTCCCACCCGTCTGAAAGGGCTCTTACAGTTATAATCAGATCAGTCAATAAATCAACATTGATATATGACAAACCAAGAAGGAAGAAAGTGGACAAGAAATTTTGATAAAATAGTATTCTGAAAAAAATTAACGTACCTTATACTTTTTTATGTATGGCCCATTTCTTGCAATATTAAAAAAAATCAATCATTCATGAAAATAATATTTATCACAAAATTAATATATTTTATTATTTGTGAATAAAATTAACATTCACATCAACATGTTTGGTAAAAATTCAATCAAAACCTTCAAAGTTAGCTTTGTTAGGAACATACACTTCTATTATAACTCTATATTCACTAAGTAATTCAAATAAACAAAAAACAAAACAAAAAATGTGTAGCGACTGAACATATTTGGCCCCAAAATTCTTTAACGTAGATACTCCCAGATATCACTTATAGGCGGGTTTTGGCGTATTTGCGCCTCATCAGTACAAGGTAGATATCATCCGTACAAAAGAATAGTGACATCTAGCAACAAACTTAAATTCGATTTGACAAAAAAACTAATGAAAAAAGCATTGTATAATTCGATACAATACATTGCAAAAAACTTAAAGATGTGATACGCTATAGCTTGTTTTAAAAACTAGGAGAACCATAGGAGAATAACCCCACTGAAATTCACTGGAAAGGGAGAGTGCTTCAAAAGGGTCGTGATAAGATTTTTTTAACTAATTGACTCTTTTGTGGAATATGTATACTTAAGTACTTTATTCACAGCTTCGTACAAAGAAAACGTCTCTCGTTGATATAATTAGATATCAATCTCTTCTTACCTGTTAAGAGGCAAATCATGTCACTAAAACTATCTCTCTATGTTGTTAAACCCGTCTTCATCAAGCGAGCATTACAAATAAGATCCTAATCAAAGCACGAGCTCAACCATGGGATATCTTTGAAGTTTTATTTATACATTAGCGCTAAACGGGCAAATAATATCACAGTAAAAAATCTAGTGACCAAAACTCTCTTAAACGTCTGTGTGACTCTTTCTTCTCCTTTCTCTCTATATCCCACTACCTTTCACTTTCTTTTTTTTTGCTTTATCATTCTCCTTTATCTCCTTTCTTCCCTCCATATCTATCATCCCCTCCCTGCTTTTACCTATCATTCTTCCTATTTTCCTAATTCTCATTTCTTGGCTCTATTCCCTTTCCTATCATTCTCTATCTCTCCACCTCTCTAATCTTAATTTCTCACTTTTATTTTCCTACCATCCTCATTCTCACTATCTTCCACTCTTCCACCTCTCTTGGCCTCTCTCCATATCCACCTTTAACCTCCTTCCCCATCCGCAATCGTGTAATAATCTGATATTCATTGTTCGATATCTACATGTTTTAAATTTTATGTTGGGGTTATCTTGGTCATACCTATTTTTATTGATGAAATGAATAGTACTAATTCTGCCGAATCAATAGAATTCGGGTTTATCTAAAATAGTTATACTTTGTTATCAATAAAAATTGTCATTTTATCTCTATACATTTTATTGTATTTTTTTATTGATATTTATACCGACACCGATCGAACTTTGACATTTTTAGCGTGAATGTACAAGTTTCGAATAAAAAAATTATGTAACAATAGTTGGTAAATTTAGCTTCTCAAATTCAATTACGCCTTCTATAATTTCCAGAAGAGCACTTTTGCCATCATTCCTCCTCAAAAACTGGACTACATTTTAATTATAAGACATACAAGACGGCCTTTTTTTTTGACCACTCGGTACAAAAAAAAGTGATAATGAGCAATATTATCATGCGATTCATCGTCAGATAGAGACAACATTAAGCAGTATAATAATTAGGTTCAATAATAGTTATTTGTTTAACTAGGAAGCAAAGTAGTAGATTGAGGCTGAATTCATAGCCGAGCGTAGCGATGCTAGGAATGCAGCTAAGGCAGTCAATCTACTTTGCTGCCGAGTTGAACATATATTTTTTTCTCCGATTGTTCATAATGATATAGCAGGATATTGTATTTGCAAATTATTACAATTCCTACAATCTCTTTATTTTGGTTTGTTGCTATGGAAATGTATAATCACAGGCAGCAAAGTAATAGCTTTGCTGCCTAGGCAGGAGAAGTAATACTTTGCTGATTGATATCAGTCAGCAAAATTAATATTTGCTGCCAGTCGGGGAAAAAAATATTTGACAGTCGTGAGATTTGTTATTTCCAGATGATTTGTTTTGTATGAAAAAGATTATAAAAAATAATTTCGAATACCGTGTATATTATCCATACAGTTATTGCCAAATATTCTACAATGATTTGTTTGTCAAAACTCCGCCTATTTACCCGGTGAAAACATATCTCCACATGACGTTTAAAATAATTTTTTTATCCTATGAATATGAAAGTGGCACCAAAAAATATTGAAGCTTAATCTTCATAAATATTCTCTTCATTATTTTCTATTCTCTTTGTATCAAAATTTGTCCCAAATAGTTTCAATTCATAGTATTTTAGATATTGAGGGATTCTACTTACTGTGTAGCTTCCACAGCGTTAATTTCCACAAAATCTAAGTACATCCAGCATGTTTTAACACAAAACCACTAAAATTGAAACAGCACATTAATTCATGATGGTAAACATAGCGAAAATGTTCATAAATTAAACCAAGCGTAACGGTATAGGTACTGAATGTATTAACTCAACTAAATATGTACCTAAGCAGATAAGCACGATTACCTTCTATCTGTTAATATCTACGTAAATTCGCCCAGATTAACTGAAAAATTTTTATCTATAGGAATTAAATACTACGGATGTCTATTAATTATTGCCAAATTGTAATATCTGGATAAACATAAATCTTATTTTCTTTTTAATATTAATATATTGTAGTTGAGTTTTCCTAGCATAATAATAATCCTCTGCCTTCTATTACATTTAGCTAGGCATTTTCCTATGGCGTGAATCTGAGCTTGAAATATACTTAAGATTTCGGAATGTTTGGCTCCTGGCCCATACACTCCTATCATAGTTATTTCTATTGCTTTTGAGCTGTCTGTGTATCATTGAATGGAAATATTTCCAATTCTAGTTGTGGTATATAGAAAGTGTGCAGAAAAAAACAAGATGAATCCAATGCTACACAGACAGCTTGAAAGCAATAGAAAGAACTGGGTTAGGAGTGTATGGCCCAGGAACCAAACTCTCCAAAAGTTTGGGGAAAATTCCAAGTATATTTGGAATATGTTCCCAGTTCAATATTAATAAAAGATACAGAAGGCAAAGGATTATCCTAATGTCGGATAGTCAAGCAGCAATTAAAGCACTAAACTCTTATGTAATCAGTTCCAAAATAGCATGGGGTATCCTAACATTCCTCCAGGAAATAGGACTAAACGATGAGCTACTAGGAATTAGAAACTTATTTTTTACAAAAATATTGATTGTTGAATCTAGAAAAGATACTTATTGATAAGCCCAAAAAAATGCTGGATCTGCGAATACATGATTTGAACTATTGCCAAACTCATATGAAATATTTCCATATCTAAAAATACACATACTACATCTTCTTGGTTATCTGAAGCATCGCGGATATCCTCCCTCTCTTGTACGTATGCATGCTGATATGGATGGAGAGGTAGTGTCTCAAGTATTTCTATTTTAATATGATTACTAGTGAATCCCTTTCTACTTAATGTTGAAATCACTCCTATGATTGTCGTTGTGAATGTTTCCGTTGCTCCCGAAATGCATATAAAGGTTAGTCCTAAAAATCTGATGGACTGCTTCTCGTCATCAACTGTCTAGTCCTACCACACCACGAAATGGTTCCATAAGTTATGGCTTGCTGTGTACGCCCACCTCAAGATCCTTACTACTAGTACTACTATGTTCACCTGCAAAGTTTTTGCACACCATCAGAGAAATTTGTCGTGTATATGTCATATCCTTTGGGATCGAGGGCCAGACCTAGATACTCACTAGATACATCAAGTTTGATGGTTTTGAGGTTCAGCTAAAATATATACGAGTATTAAATAGATGAGGCTTTCACTTAATGTAGATCCATACTAAATTAGGGAATGAAACAATTTTAATTTGTTAAAATCTACATAATATTTTAATTTCTTAACTTAAAAATGTTACGCGTTTCGCTAACACAGAGGCTTTATCAAACGAATGGAGGTATAATGCGAATGGCTTGTTTAAACATCACAGGAGCCATGAGAACAACACCAACCGCAGCAATGGAACTAATTACTGGTCTGACCCCTCTGGACCTGTACGTCAAGGAGGTTGCGTTCACTAATGATGTAATTAAACCCAGATTTTTATTTAATAAACCCTACAAAATACAAATAAAACACAACACAGAGCCAGATGCTGCAGATGCAATACGCATTTATACAGATGGTTCAACAATGAATGAAGGCTCAGGATGTGGAGTTTACTCGAGAGCACTAAGCCTAACGATTAAGTGGGGAATGGGAAACAATACCAGCGTGGTTCAAACAGAACTGGCTGGTATCTCAATTGCCACAAAAGAACTAACCAGAAAAGGAATTTCTGACAAAAACATAATAATCTGCACTGATATTAGACAAACCCTATTAGCCTTGAACAAACAACGTGTTATATCGAGGCTGGTACTAAAGTGCCACTAAGATTTAGCTAACGCCTCGGCAGATAACAATATTATCCTGAGGTGGGTTAAAGGGCACAACAGTAGTAAAGGAAATCGCATTGCCGATTCTTTAGCCATGGAAGCCGCTGGACTAAAAATTCTTGGACCCAGTGACACCTACGGCCTGACGACTTCGACAATTGCGGAACTAGCCAAACGTTACACCCATGCTCAATCCCTTGAGAGATGGGAGGGAATCAAAGGATGCAGTTTTGCCAGGATCACCCTGGGCGACCCTGGGAAGATGGTGCCGAAGAAATATTTGGCGATGACCAGGAAAAACCTACGGATAACAGTAGGATTTCTGACTGGTCACTGTCAATTAAGGAAACACCTCCATACTATGGGGCTAGTGGACACACCTCTATGCAGGATGTGTGAACAGGAAGATAAAACTGTCAGGCATGTCCTATGCGAGTGTCCGGAGTTATCGTCAATAAGAGAGTGTGTGTTCGGTGAGTCTTGGCCTACACCTGCCGATATAAAGGAGATGTCTCCTAGTGACCTGTCCACCTTTCTGAGAAGGATAGGATGGACGATGACCTAGGAGGACAACTCCTCGGGAGGATGTACAATGGGTCACATGTGGCCTAAGTGCTGTGAGCCTACACTCGCCCTCCCTACTCTACCGATACAGAACCTCTATTCTTTATATACAGCAAAAGAATATACAAACTACTGGTGTATTCTGTGATTAAGTCTATTTGATTTATTCATTTTAATCCATTCTGATAATAATAGAATGTGATTGGCTAACGAGAGTGAATTCTTTCTGATTATTCACTGGTGTGAAGAATTTATATCATTATACAGCTAAATATGTAAAAATAATTTGTGCATTATTATTTAGTCGTGGAGAAAATTATTCAATAAATTTCGTTGTTCTAGGTCTGCAGGACGCCATTTCGAAGAATCTCATTATTTCGGACAGGGGAGTATTATCAGCTCGTGTTTTAGCTATAAATGCTTCCGTTGGATCGATCGTCAATTGTGCCTGGTGGCAAAAACAAGGATTAGATATAGGAGAACCAAAAAAAGTTTTGGATGCAGGGATGGAAGTTGGACACAGACCTAACACAGAATATCCATGGTAGGTACAAATTCGACACAATGTATAAGTGCTCCCTAGCTCCCGAAATAAATTAATACCAACCTATATGTAGGTATGTATTTTTTGGGGTGACACTCACTGAGACCTAAAAGATCTATTGTGCCCCCTTACTTCTACTCAGTTTCTGAGGAGAGTCTCAGAAACTAGTATCTCCTTTGGTCCTATTTTAGGATATCTGCAGGCTTTAACTTAGGTAAATCTATCCAGTAATGTACCAGGTGCTGTTCTCTAGGATTCTGGATTGCTGTGCAGCTAGAAAGTATGTGTGTGGAGTAGGACACTGCAAAACACATCCTTTGCCAGTACACCTATCGGTTTTTCGTACCAGTCAATGATATGCCACCAGCAAAAAACTACATGAAAGGTTCAGTTTCCAGACTGATTGGTTACAGAAAAACAAAGCTCACTGGAAAATGTAATCTATATTCAGGAGATCACAATATAACTGGAAAAGTCGGAGTGGAATAATTGGGATTACACTTTTCAGAACAAGTGATTTTGAGGTCAGCCTGTTTATCATTTATTAGAGTTAGGACTACCCAGAGCACTAAGTGACATTTTTTGTAAATGCAGCTACGCATAGTCATTCTTAGCACAAAATCATAAATTACCCAGACAATAAATGTCTGCAAGATAAAGTGGAATTGCGCAAATGCTGACTCAATTATTTTTGCTGGTCAATATTCTGGACTGTACTGTTTAAGAGATATTTTCTCATTTAAGGTATGAAGATGCAGATTCAAGTCCAGGCGTAAGGTCTCCAAAGTTTATAGATAGTCCTCCAAACGTAGCTTACAAAGGCTGGTGGACATATCCATACTACTCTTGCTTAAGTAGAAAATGGCTGATATCTTACAGTGTTCCAATTCCGCCACCAGGAAGAAGAGGGTGAGTAATTTCAAGCAGTTTGGTGTATATTTTGTTTGCAGTATATTTTTTATTATAGTACTTAATCATGAAGATAATTGAAAAATGTTTTATGAAATAAATTTAAATAAAGCGTTATCAAATATTATGCAGCTAGACTATTCGATGAGCCATCTTTCCAATTTTATCTATTTCACTCTCCAGAAGATCACCTTTTTGTAAATATTGAGGTGGGATTTGACTAGCACCGACGCCGAAAGGTGTTCCAGTTAAAATCAAATCACCTGGAAGTAAGGTCATCACACTAAAAGAAAATAAATACAAATTATACTAAGAAATAAAATAACCTTTTTAGTGTGCGTCATCGATTGTTAAAATGAAAAAAGGCAAGTTAGGTTTAAATTTATCACAAACGTCAACCCTAATCTTTGACTTTGATTTGAATAATTGATGTTTGAAGCGCGATCCATCATTCAGGAGAAATCACACCATTCAAAATAGGATGCAGACGTACCTATCGTATTGGCAATGTGTTATACGTCTAATAATATCAAATAATGTCCCACTGACAGTTCTAGTGAGGTTACTTTGTTGTTCACGGTTTACAGCATTTCAGTTAGAAAAAGAAGCTGGTATTTATTAATTTCATAACCTTGTTTAATTTGACCATCCTGATGATTTCATTTATCAAAATAGCAAGTAAAATATAGGACTTATTCAAAACCCGGATATACGTCACAAACGATGAAGCACACCAAGAAGGCTATTGAACGTACTATACTACATTTGTTTCATTGACAATAGCTATAATAAATTTAAAAATATTACACTGCAGGTTTTCAAATTACTCTTTTCATACTTACCTTGATAAATACTGTATAAGAACATCAATTTTGTGCAGCATATTGCCAGAATGCCCATCCTGTTTCAACACTCCATTAACCCACGTTTTCAATTTAACATCATAAGGATCTCCCAATTCTTCTTTTGTTACTATCCAAGGTCCCAGCGGTGAAAATCCGTCAAAATTCTTACATACTAATAGTTGTCCGCTATTTCTCATCACCCAATCTTTTGCTGTTAAATCTTGCGTTATTGTATAACCAAAAATATAATCCATACTATCTTTCGCTTCAACGTTTTGTGCTTTTTTTCCTATAACCGCTACTAATTCCACTTCCCAATCCAAAGCCTAAAAAAATTACTTCTTATCATCAAAGTTTCATCAACACCATTGTTGGCGCGACCTTTAGATTTAGTGTGTATATTGGGTGATATTTAATAAGACTTAAAAGATCTATTGTGACTCCTCGGTCTCACCGACTAACTGCTTTAGTCCTATTTCCCGGAGGAATTTTAGGATAACCGCAGGCTTTAAGTTAGGTAAATGTCCCCCTTATATCCAATCTCTTACGTGTTGTGCCCTAGGATTCTGAGTTGCTGTACAATTCCCAAGAATGTGGGTGGATGTTTCTTCTTCCATGCCACATAACCTACATTCTTCTTCTACTTCTACTATTATGAGTTGTTTCAAGGACACATCCAGGCGACAAAGTTTCCTTTGGATACCTGTTAAAACTCTTAAGCAGAATCGTTGATTGTCTATGCCCTACTAGATCTTCCCAATATGATCAGATCACTTCGTCTTTTCGACTTCACCAATTTTTTCCAATATTACCTTTAAGCTTATATCGCAAGAGGGTTCTGACCCCCAAAAGGATGTTTCAGTTTCTTTTTTTGCTAGTTCATCCACTATTCCATTTCCTTCTATTTCAGTGGAAGCTATCTTACTTTTTGGACCAAAAACTGTTAGGCATAGACCATCTTTAATTTCATTCACAATAATTTCATGTGCAACTGATTTAAAATGATTTTAGCATTATACTCACATTAGTTGCTGGTGACTTCGGAATAGAATCGTCCGGTCCGATTATTACCGAACCAAACTTACTAAACACTGTCGGTTCTTTTGGAAACGGTATGTTTCTCATTTGACAATCATCCTTATAATTTGAGGCTACCCCTATAATCTTATCTGGTTTCGTTATTGGAGACAAAAGTTTTACTTTCGTTAAATCGTGTATTAACTTTGGATTGTTGGCAATGCTACAACAACAAAAATAATATTCATAATATTTAAAATTGTTTCTCAACACTTTTCTTCTTTCTTCTTATTAGTATTGACAGCAAGTAAGAAGATAATTCCAATATTTTATGTGAAGTGATGTGGATAATGGTCCAGTAAAATGAAAATTTAAACTACAAAACAAAACGAAAGCATTGATTTTTGGATGAAAGTTCGATTTGAAATAAAGTTGAAGTGAACACAATTGAAAAATTCTGAATTTCATATAGGGGTGGAAAAAAGTAAAAAACTACTCATATACAATAACTTTTTTGAAAATATTTCGAAATAGAAAAAAATGAGGATATAAAAAGTTTCTATAAAACCATTCCTGAACATTTTTCGACCATTTTCAGACGAGACACTTTGTGGCCAAGTATATTCAGATGCAGTCTAAAGCCGCGTCCACATTATGTCGAATGGTGTCGATCGACAAATCTCATTCGACATGTTCGACTTTCAACCACTTTCAACTCAACACAACGTGTTGACCGACATATATCGCCGACATCAAAACTGAAAATACTTTGAATTCGTTTTGCGTCATTACAATTTTCAATTATGAGTGATGAAGAAGATGCTGTAGTGGCAGCTGCTGCTACAATTATTTTTGCAGTTGTTGGAAACCAGCAACAGCTTTTTCGTCGACCTCGAAGATTTTGTCAATGGTAGAAAAAAATATCATACAAAGGAATTTATAAAGGATTTACTGCTAGATGAGGTTGATGATACATTTCAATGGAAGTTAGCGTTTGCTCCTCATTCCAATCCGTATTGAGATACTACACAGCGCACAAAACTAACCAAAATGAATAGGTACGTTTAGGAAATGTTGAGCAACATGCTTCGACACGTCCAAACTAGCCATGTCGATTCGACTTCCTTTTATCCGTACCGACTTGGTCCGGGTTTGCATTCGAATATGGACGCGTCTTTATCGTGCGGGTCATACGATTCAACAAAGACATACTCACAGTTTTGTTTTCTTTTATTGCGTTTAATTATAACTTCCAAATGAAATCCGTTAGATAAATAGGACAGACTTATGCAATTTTGACGGGAAAAAGAAGGATATGTATTTAGTTTTCAGCGATTCTAAAAAGTCTTCCACCACCTAAAGTGTTCATTTAAATATGTGAGTTTTGTCACTTCGACAATTCAAAGTGACAATATGAATAATAAGTAGCAGTTTTCCGTTTTTTTGTATCCTCAAGCAAAAAAGGGTACTTAGTTCGATGGATTATTTCGAGAATGAAAGAATAAGTGGAAATTCGTCAATCAGTGTAATCTCACATTTTGGTAACCTCTGTGTTTTCTGATTTGATACATATGGTTTGTGACCTTTGAACCCGTACGATAAGAGTGCCTTTGACTATACTCATGTGTCTCGTGTGGATGCGTCTATTTATATTAATATATTTTCAGCTGCGTGATTCTTTTCAAACACTAGTCCGGTTACAAAGTGTCTCGGCTGAAAGCACTCTTAAGCACTATGTATCCCTTATCTGTGTTTAGTGTGAATGCGTCTATTAATATTGTAACGTTTATTTTAATTTATATTTACAACTAATTAATTTATGTTTACAAATTTATATGTACGGTCCTTAATTTACTAATTTATATTAAAACACTTAACTAACTAACTACACTAATTTATATGAACGTCACTGATTAACACTTTATTGATCGATTTGTCTTTAGTATAAGCACTACAGTGTCCATCTATGCGACTACGTCTCAACTAACTGTTCACTGTTAACTGTTTTCTGTTTACTGTTCTTTTCGCCCTGTGCGGCGATGCTATTTATATCCGAAATGTAGGTTTCTAGAACACTCCCGATGTTTTGTCGCTAGACGAGTTTCTGGACTGTTCTCGTCGGCCCGTAGTCTCGATCATCGTCGAAATCTCTGGAATGTTATCGGTTACTTAGCTTGAGGGGACGCAGGGCGCAGGGCAGGTAATCACAGTCGTCTCATGCGGGAATTTCACTGGGACACTCGCGTAACATTGCCCCCTCCTTAAGAGACAGTTCCTCCTGGAACTAACTAGGAAATTGAGACGAGATGACTGTATCGGCAACTGGTTCCCTTGTTACATTTTCCAGTTGCATGCGACCGTCTTCTCCGTTTACTGTGCCTCCTGAGAATGTCCGCAGACAAGTACCTGCACTTCGGTGTCTCGGAAGATTACTTCTACCATGTTACGGATTATTCGCCAATCTAAATGCCTACATTCAATCTTGGGCATGGCTAGCCTATGAACGTTTAGTTCAAGCACATGCTCTCTCAAGTTTAGTAAAGCTTCCCAGACATTCTCGTACGTTGGTCTTTCGTCGAAGGTGTTTCTCGTCACTAGGTGGAAATTGTAACGGGTGCCATCTTGTACCTTCAAAGCTTTACCTGGTACTGGTAACTGGTTTTCCAAACTTCGTGCGCCACTCTTCTTTATTAACAGAGATGGCAATCCACGCGCATCGGTTATGCTGGCAGGGATGTTTATTGCCAGTGAGTATTCCTCCGGCACGGTGAGCAGATCTTGTCGTTTCTCCGTGGTGACGCCGTATCTTGCTTTTCCGGTACCACCATAAGCACCCATGAACTCTACAAAAGCAGGATCGGCTACTTCTTGGAGTTGTCTTATTTCCTCATCGTGGTCACCCTCGAATGGCGCTAATCGATTACGGTGTACCACCTTTGGCTTTTCGTTTGGGATCTTGGTGATGCGATAAATGACGTCGTTGATTCTTTTATTTACAAGGTACGGACCGTCCCAAGCTTTCTGCAACTTTGGAGAAAAACCCTTTTGTCTTCTTGGGTTATGCAGCCAGACTTTGTCTCCTTCGTGGAAACCTCCTTCTGTAGCTTGCGTATCGTACCTTTTCTTCATCCTATCGCTAGCGATCTGGAGATTCGATCGAACCAACTCGTGGATATCGTCCATTCGTTTTCTCAACTGGGTTACGTAATCTTCACCAGCTATGTCTTCTCCGGGTCGGCATCCAAATTCAAGGTCGCAGGGTAATCTCATTTCGCGTCCGAACAAAACTTTTGCTGGTGTTTGGCCGGTAGACTCATTGATGGCGGATCTGTAGGCCATCGCAAATAGCGAGAGATACTGGTTCCAATCTCGCTGATGGTTAGATACTACTTTGGACAAGTATTTGCCAAGAGTTCTGTTCATTCGCTCAACCATTCCGTCCGACTGTGGATGTAGAGCAGTAGTTCTCGTTTTCTTCATGCCGAGCTTATCACAAACTTCCTGAAACAGCTGGCTTTCGAAGTTTCTGCCCTGGTCGCTGTGTATTTCCAGAGGCACTCCATATCGGCAAATGAACTCCTTAACAAGCACGTCGGCAACAGTTGCGGCTTCTTGGTTTGGAATGGCATACGCTTCCACCCATTTTGTGAAATAGTCCATCACCACCAAAATGTACCTGCTGCCATCTGCTGTCGGTGGAAACGGTCCGGCAATATCCAGGGCAATGCGTTCAAAAGGGCTTCCGACATTGTACTGCTTCATAGGAGCCTTTCTTCTCCCGTGCGGTCCATTGGCCGTGGCACAGGTAGTGCATTTCTTACACCAGTCTTTAACATCTTCGGAACTGTGCATCCAGTAAAACCGTTCTCGCACCCTCTGGAGGGTCTTCTTCACACCTAGATGTCCTCCTGATGGACTGTCGTGTAATTTCTGCAGTACTGCTACTACCCTTGATCTTGGAATCACCAACTGTCTTCTACTTTCCGAGCCATCATCGTTCTCGATTACTCGCTGTAGCAAACCGTTCTCCAGAACCAGTGAGTCCCACTGGGCCCAATACGATTTCATCGTTGGCGAGTATCTTGAAATCTCCTGCCAAGTAGGTCGACAGTTTTCCTCTTTCCAATGTCGGATTTTCTTCAAGTCAGGATCGTTCTGTTGTTCCTCTTCCAGTTTTTCTGGTGTCCATTCGTCGCTGGTCACCGTGGTTCTTCGAATCGCAGCTTCCTTAGCTTCTGTTTTACTGCAGTGGGAGCATTCTGCAGGACATGGTCTTCTGGACAGGGTGTCCGCATTTCTGTGGCTTATTCCGGCTCTATGCTCAATAGTGAAGTTATATTCTTGGAGCCGCTCTATCCATCTGGCGATTTGTCCTTCAGGGTTCTTAAATTGCATAAGCCACTTAAGTGCTGCATGATCGGTTCTAATCACAAATTTCTTCCCATACAGATACTGATAGAAGTGCTCCACGGACTTCACTACTGCCAGGAGCTCTCTTCTTGTGACGCAGTAGTTTTGTTCCGGTTTGGAAAGGACTTTGCTAAAATATCCCAGAACTTTCTCTTGTCCTCCTTGAACTTGTGATAGCACTCCTCCAATTCCAACATTGCTAGCATCAGTATCTAATATGAATTCTCCATCTGGTAGTGGATAGCCGAGTATGGGTGCAGTAGTCAAATGTTTCTTTAAGGTTTCGAACGAAGTTTGGCAATCTTCGTCCCAGCGAAACTCCCTTGCTTCCTCTGTAAGTCGTGTCAAAGGCTTAGCGATATCTGCAAACTTCTTTATAAATCGCCTGTAGTATGTACAGAGTCCAAGGAAGCTTCTAACTTGGTGCTTGTCGGTAGGTCTTGGCCACTTTCGTACAGCAGCAACTTTTTCTTCGTCTACAGCTACACCATCCTTGCTGACTACATGGCCTAGGTAATTGACTTTGTTTTGAAATAGTTGACATTTCTTGGGGTTGAGCATCAGTTGGGCAGCTTGCAGCCTTTTGAAGACATCTTCCAAATTCCTTCGATGTTCTTCGAATGTCCTTCCCAAGACAATGATGTCATCAAGGTACACTAAGCAGGTTTTCCAGGACAACCCTCGCAATACGTTTTCCATCAGTCTTTCGAACGTTGCGGGGGCATTGCACAGCCCAAATGGCATAACGGTGAAATGCCATAATCCAGATCCGGTGGTAAACGCTGTATTTTCTTTATCGGCTGGATCCATTTCTACCTGCCAATATCCAGACTTCAAGTCCAAGGTAGAAAACAACTTGCTACCGACCAGCGTATCCAGAGTGTCGTCGATTCTTGGCAGCGGATAACTATCTTTCTTGGTAACATTGTTCAACTGCCGGTAGTCCACGCAGAACCTCGTGGTTCCATCCTTCTTCTTTACCAGAACTACCGGAGAGACCCAAGGACTGGTAGAAGGTTCTATTACCTTTTCCTCTTCCATCTCGCGAACAATTCTCTCCGCTTCCTCTCTTTTCGCCTGTGGTAGCCGTCGTGCCGATTGTCTTATCGGTTTAGCGTCGCCGGTGTCAATTTTATGTTTGACAGCAGATGTTCTTCCTGTCTTCCCTCCTTTTGGTACAAAAAGAGAACGATATTGCAGCAAGAGTTCCCTGATTTTCTTCTTCTCTTGTCGGCTAAGGGATTTTCCAGCCACTGCTATCATTTGTTCAAATTTATTATTGGCGTCGTTAGAGGTTGTAGTTTGATGAATTACTGACGCCACTGGTACGCAAGTTCCAACTTTGGTCTCTTTTTTTATAGTTACGGGATGGTCATTAACATTTATAATGCGTACAGGTATCTCTTCGGCAGCCATGATTAACCCTTTTCCAACCAGGATTCCTCGACCGACCTCTTTATCGTGATTCCATGGTTCCATCATGACCGGTGTTCCTTCTTCGACGGTTCCTTGTAGCCTTGCCACAGTGAAAAATTCACTCCTTGCGGGTACAACCGTATCCTCCTGTACGGCTACCTGAACACTCTTATCCTCGTGTAGGTGAAGGAATACTTCTTCAGAACCTACTCTAATCACTCGGTTCTTGAAATCTAGCTGAAAGCCATGTAGGTTCATAACGTCCATTCCGAGTATTATATCCCACTTCTGACACCAATGTAACGTTTATTCTAATTTATATTTACAACTAATTAATTTATATTTACAAATTTATATGTACGGTCCTTAATTTACTAATTTATATTAAAACACTTAACTAACTAACTACACTAATTTATATGAACGTCACTGATTAACACTTTATTGATCGATTTGTCTTTAGTATAAGCACTACAGTGTCCATCTATGCGACTACGTCTCAACTAACTGTTCACTGTTAACTGTTTTCTGTTTACTGTTCTTTTCGCCCTGTGCGGCGATGCTATTTATATCCGAAATGTAGGTTTCTAGAACACTCCCGATGTTTTGTCGCTAGACGAGTTTCTGGACTGTTCTCGTCGGCCCGTAGTCTCGATCATCGTCGAAATCTCTGGAATGTTATCGGTTACTTAGCTTGAGGGGACGCAGGGCGCAGGGCAGGTAATCACAGTCGTCTCATGCGGGAATTTCACTGGGACACTCGCGTAACAATATTAATGTATTTTTATCCGCGCGATTCTTTTCAGACACTAGTAGTCTGCCACAAAGTGTCTCGTCTTAATGTTTTTGCAATAAAAACCAAGATATTTTCGAATGAACAAATCTATTTGTATTAAAAAGTTTATAAATAATCGAACAATGTAAATTTCTTTACCCTTTTTCAATCGTATCTATAAAATGTAGCAAATCATCTCAGAGAGATATTTCAATTTCCATTTATTCATTATGAGTAGGTAATAAAAATTTTGATTTTCCAATAATTTCCTATTTGTATTTAAATTATGAGAAAAAATGTTTCTCTTAAATACGTTCTCTGCAAATTTCTGCATTCACTATTTTAATACCCCTGACACATTCTTTTTACCCCATTAAAAATTGAAGGTTGAATATTTTAAAATGTTGAAAGAAACTGTGCCGCCACTTCTACCGAACGATGAAGCGCTTTATCAAGTTTTATAAGTGAATTAAATTTTGGACGAAACAACGCGGTTTTCTTCAGTTAAAATCTTTCACCGTTCAATCTTCTTGTACTTCACTCTCCTTTATACTTGAAAAAACTTTTATCGTTGTTTATAAGTTTGTCAAAAATTGAGTAATAGTTATTTATCATACAAGGTTTAAAAGTATTAGATTTTAGCTCGAGGTTATGAGAGCTAAAATCTAATATTTTTACCGTATATAATACACTATATTACAATATATTAAAGTCAGAATGTTGTAGATATGAAATATGAATTTTTAAACTAGTAAGCTGTTGTAGTTATAGCGACAATTAGAACTGCGTTGTTAAGGAAAACAAAAGTAAAAAAATATCTGTCAATTTAATTCTCTGATTTGATTTAAAAATTGCAAATTCAGTGATTGCTTAGTAGTTATTTTGAATAATCTGATATGTCTGATTCCGAGTTTTCTTTGAATCCACCGGAGTTGATAGAAGCAGCGCAAGTAGCGTCACGAAAATTATTGCCAGCTAAATCGCGGAAAATTTACGATACCGCGTATTCAAGATTTAAGGAATGGAAAATATATAATTATGTATGTACATATATCCGGGAAAAAAGTAATTTCGTGAAAAGTTATATAATAAATGAACACCACTATTAAACGTCAGTATGAAAATAAATTGTTAGCAGTTGTAAAATTCAATCACGTTGTCGTATTTTGATGTTTGAATCTACATCTACTGTAACTGCTAAAATGACGACTCCTTCAATAAAAAATTTAGCAGACGTAGGGGCAACAGCTTCAACTACTTCCTTATCTGAGCAGTACAGTTATCAAATTCATCCAAGCAAGGAATCTCTTTTGTTAACCTGTGACCTTTGCAGATCTATTGTGGTCCTCTCTATATTTAGAGCTCGATATCCAGCTTCATTTTTTTATTAGACTTAATAGTCTGGTTACCGCCTCCTTTGCGTAGCTCTCTGCCCTCGGTTTTACTTCTCCAAATAGGTGAAACCGCACCCTTGTTGGGCATTCGCACTCACAAAGTACGTGCTTTGCGGTTTCGTCTTCTTCCTGGCAGAACCTGCATAGGCTGTCTTCTCTTAGTCCAATTGTATGCATATGTTTCATCAGCCTCCAATGTCCGGTGAGCATTCCCACCATTATCCTTGTCCTTTTTTTTTAATTTCTTGGGAAATTAAACCACAATATTTTTAAATTCTTCATTTCAACGTATTTCTACTTATTTTTTTCTTACGTTGAAATAAAGAATTTAAAAATATTGTGGTTTAATTTCCCAAGAAATTAAAAAAAGAATGAATAATATACCACAATGAACATACAGAAGATATTATCCTTGTCTTTTTCGACTTTGACAAAGTTGGTCGTGTGACAGTTTGGCCGAATGGCTAAGGAATAATTTAGCGTGCCTTGGTCCTGGGATTCCATACCACCAGTGCAACGCCTGGTTGTTTATCCATTTGTGAATGCTTTCTTTGCTTTCTTTACTTAGGTATTTAGCAATTCCACAGCAAGGTTCTGGTCCTATAATTACCTCCACTGCTCCCTGCTTGGCTAATTCATCGGCCTTTTCATTGCCTTTTATTCCTTGGCGGCCTGGTACCCAGGCTAGGGTCACTCTATTATGACTACCTAGTCTGTTGAAGGTCTTGCGACACTCCCACACTAGATTTTACGTTATGAGAGTATCGCCTTTAGTGCTGCTTGGCTGTCGGAGTAGATGACGATTCTTTGGCTATCCGCTTCACCGCCTAGGTATATACAATAATATAGTATGGTAGATTCTGATTTCACTCATATTAATGGATCTGTTCTTTGCTAGCTGTTCTGTTTTTTGTAAAGTGAATGCATTCTGTTTCGTTCTTGTAAGTACGAGGGTGGTTTGACGGAAGAGTGACTTTTCAAAGGTTAGTTTCCGTTAGTGTTCGCCATGTTTCTGATGTCATCTGTCAAAATTGTACATAAATCTAGAATAGGCTTAGTACTCTGTTAACTCGGTTAGATAAAAGAATGACTTTTCCATGAAAAAGATACTTTACTGTAAGAAAAATATTTATTTTTCAATACAATCTTCTTTTAACTCTACACGCTTAGACCAGCGAGTTTTTAATTCTTTTAAACCATCCAAAAAATCATCGGAAGTTTCTCAAAATACGCGTTTGTCTCTGCAATCTCCTTTTCATTTGTCCAAGTCATTTTTTTAGAATTAAAAAAAATGGAAGTATTCGGAGGAAGCCAGATCGGAGTCTTGACATTTTTTCCATAAAAATATTTGAATTTTCTCCGTAACGGAAATAATATGGAAAATCCCAAAATTCAATTGTGTCAACAAGCTTACACTTACTTTTTCAATCGTTCCAAAGCGTTTTCATCATTTAAAAAATCTACCAGTGAATTAGGAATAGTTGTGTCAGCAGCACTAACATCTATAACACTTTGACCATTAACAATACCAATTCTAACCCTATCCTCATTCAATTTAAATTGCACAACTCTCATCTTTACTAAACTTCCACTTACGCACTGACTAAACTTACGAATGCTAATATTCATCTATAAATTTTGACATTTATGAGTACAGATATCTTCCAAATATTTACGTACTACATAAGTACCTATTATTTAGTTGTAAACTCGATAATTATTTATCTCATTTTTATCTTTTATACGGGGGTACAGACCGTGCCCTTGACTTGGTAGTTGCAAAACATTATAATATATTTTTATGATGTGCCAACAAATATACCACCATTAGCTGGAAAAAGGCGATAAGAACATAATTATTTATACGTTGTTTTGACAGATAAATTATATCTCGCGACTATTTTGGTTGTTATTTGAAGAATAACGAAGATTTATTATCAACAATTAATAATATTCGATTGCTATGTTGCATTCTATTGCTGATATGTGGATGAAAAGAAAAAAAATTAAAATCTCAATTATAAAATAGAGTTTGTTGGTAGAAGAATGAAAATTTAGGGTTACATATATTCTTTAATGAAAAAATTGTTGAGGAATAAGGTGCGAGGCTTATAAATGTCTACACCACCGTAGTGTATAATAATATACATATTTTTCCACTACTAGCCAAATTTAAAACAAAAATTAAAAATAATTGACATTATACCCTATTTCAATGCTAAAATATTGCGGCGGTTTTTCGTTCACAACACAGCAACTTGAGTGTAAGAGCTATACTTATACACCACAGCAATAACAAACGCACCACTAAATGATGATTCACATTATCAGACATGCAACGACACGGCAAGGACCAACAAAGACCCGATAGTCGCGGCAGCAATTCACATTATACGATAGGTATTCGACATCTCGACGGGTTGTTTGTAATAAATTAGTTTTTGCTAAACAAAATTCAGAGCCGTAGTGCTACAAAGTGAGCAATGCTCGTGTGTCATGTTGAGAAATTTTACCAATAAAGATCTAGCTATAATGGCTGTATTGCTTGATGAAGATGACTAAGGGCGAGTTGTACCAAACACCTAAACTCGGTTTAATGATAACTGTGTCTGATTGATGTATTTATTATCAACAATTACATCAGTCTAATCATCAGTTAACATTAAACCGAGTTTAGGCGTTTGGTACAACTCGCCCTAAGCCGTAAAGAAGAAACAAAAACGATTATGGGTGCATAAAATGTTACAAAAACGTAAAACTGAAAGAGAATATTACACTTTATGTGAAGAACTGGTAGACGACTAAAGAAAAATCCAAATAAACTGTTCACACTATCCAGCAAGTACGCGTCACGTACAGGCACAGACACGAAAAATATTCTTGCCAAGAATGTCGGTCCGCTCCGTCGCTGCCTTTATGAGTCGTTGTCGGTTAGTGTGTATATCAATATTTATTTATTATATCTAAAAATAATGTTTTGTTGTGTCTTTGTCTGTCCTTGCCGTGTCGTTGCATGTGAATCATCCTTAATAGAGAAATTCAACTTCTCAGTTGGCTAGAGAAATAATTGTCAACTTCACAGCTAGTAGTGGAAAAATGAGCTTTAGTAGCCCAAGACTATTAGATACATATACTTAAGAGCTGCTCAAGCGTTTCCTGCGTTTGTGACACACAACTGTTTTCCTGTCTTCTAGCTTTATTTGCAACGTCTATTATTTTTATTCACAAAAAAAATAACTGCATTGTTATTGCATTGCATTTTAATCTAATTCATTAAATAAAAAGGTTTTATTGACTGTGTATATTTATTGCTGGTGCTGTAAGCGTGTAAGATATAATAGCGCTAATCAGTAAATATTAACTTTAAATATAAAGAACATAATATATTTACAGAAGTACGCGTCCTTGTATTAACACACTTGAAAACTTAAATATAAAACTATGTTATATAATTATCCATTTTAACAATCGCTTGCTCGAGAAAAATGAATAATCAAAAATTTAGTTACAATTGATAATAGTTATTCACGTAACAAGTTCCGAAAGTGATATTGTACGGAGTGAGTAGGCAGTTTCACTTTCGGATAGCGCTACGTACAATATTTTTTCTGCAGCTGTTTATTAGATAAAATATTGAAAAATAATAGAGATGATAGATACTATAAATATAACTTATGTACATTGAATGTACAATTAGCTGCTTGTACTGATTTCATGTGGGATAATTATTATTCTCTCGTCACTTTGGTTGTCGATTTTCATTTCTGGATCGGAAAATTGAGAATACAGTGGAACTATTAAAACATTTATTTGAAATGCGATGTCATAATAAAATTTCCGCAAATGCCTTTGCCTTTGATATTAACCCCCATTAATGCATCTCTGTGACGTTTCAATGTCATTATTTATTTTCGACAGTACTTAGCAATGAAACAAATGAATATTTTTAGTTTTTAAATATTCAGAACAACGAATACAACTAATACAGTCGACGGAAAATCTTTGTAACTAACACGAGTATTAAAAGGGCAATTAACAATCTCCAACATTAACAAACTCGCTCTACTCTTGCGTTAAATTATCTCGATTATTAATGGCCTTCTTTAATACACTTGTTGGTTAAATAACTATGATTATACCGTTACAAGTTTAAGTTGAACAGGCTCGAATATAATGAAGATTTAAACAATTTAGATTGTTTTATTGTATCCTGTCATGATGTATATGAATAGGAAAAATGTTTTAATTGAATACGAAACAATAACTTTCATTTATAAGAGTAAAAACGTACATTTCAATATCTTAAGCGCTGACATCATTAATTTATTAATTTATCTTCTAAATATTGGAATTTTGTTTCAGACTCAAAGGATTCCTAAGTTTAGACGTAGACGTATCTCACTTAGAAATTAATCAGTGCGAAGCAATCAAAAATCAACAGGCTTATAATGAAATTACCATCTTTCACGGATCTCACAAATGCCACAACTTCACTACGAAGGTAAATTTTCTTATATCATTTCCAAAATTGGAAGTGAAATAACTTTTGATTTCACATAAACTTGAATACTATTGAAAAGAAAGTTTCTAAATTGTCTATATTGATTCATTTACCATAAACATAAAAATGGCTATACATAACCTAACATAATGACCGCTCAAGTATAAAAACATACATACCAGCGACGCTAATATAATTTATCCAGTTGATTGATTTCACTTTTGTGATTTCTATTCAAAGCTTCGCATAGTATATAAAGAATAAAAATAAAACCAATAATTAAGCCACGGCGCCAGCTATATATTGCCGTATCAATATCGAACAAAAGGAGTAGAAATAGTTATTTTCCTAACAAGTGCGGAAAATCCTTTCCCGCACGCGACTGCAGTTGACCCGCACGACGCGTAGCGGATTTCGGGCAAGCGCTCAATTACGGGTAAGACACTTAACGCACGAGTTAGGAACATTATTTTTTCTACGACCTTATATACAAAAAGTATACCAACCCATTTTTCAAAAATTATTCCATTTCAACATATATATACAAAACCTTAACTAAGAACTACTAATCATTATAAATATCAATATTAAAAACACAATTTGTTGCATTCTGTAAATTACTCAAAATTGCCGGTACAGTGGAGTTAGTTGGTATTATGGTTATATAAAAATATGTTCATTATTTATTATTTTCAAAAAAAATGCAACAAAAAGCTAGAAAAGATGCAGATTTTATTTAATGGACTATTTCGTAAATATTTATTTACCTGTATTAACAATAGTTAAAACTTACGAAGTAAAAAACCATCCAATAAGGTCAAAATATGCATAAATTTACACTCCCGCACTAGTGCGAGAAAGTGACACTTTCGAAACGTGCGTGCGTGCGGGAAAGTGGGTTAAAATGCACGGTCATAGAAAAAAGTTATTTTTCAATATTTATTTCTTTTATTTACTGTTAGGGGGAGAGTTAAGTAAGCCGTTGTCATTCTAGAAATTCAACGTAACAAGTTCCTATGATACCATCATAGGTGACAGCGTAGTATGCAGTCATAGGCAAAAGTCGGATTTTCAATAATAACATAAAATACTTCCTCTGCAAGAATATAATCTCAAAGCAACCACATACGTTGATGCACATGAAACGCCAAAACACCCCTCTGCAAGATTCATTCGTGTAGATAACATATGACGTGCAATATCATATTGATAAGTCTTTAATATTACTACACTACCTACAAATTTAATCTTTCTTCCACAAAAACAGAAATACCCCTACAGGTACCGCCTCTACATATAGACGTAGTCTAATACAAATATTCATCTGCGGCACCACAGACTAGAGCATTAGAACAGATACATTCATATTTATAGTCGGTATGCCATCATGTGCACCGTGCCATCATAGGCGACTTTCCCTTTAGAAATACATCATCTGTGAAAAATTTAACTCTCCAACGCGGTTCATGAGAGCCTGGTAACATACGGACAGATTCTTAAATTTCTATTTTATAGTGGTCTTACTCGATCTAAAAATTGCTTTTTTATATATCATCTCCATTTCCTTCAATTCCTTTTCTATTTTTCTTTGTCCTTGTTCTATTTTTTCCATTAATTTGTCCTGCATATTCACTATACTTATTTCTCTGATCATCTGTAACCAAATTGGTTACATTTACCATCCTCTCTAATGTCTTGTTATCATTTATTCCATTTCTTCCCAGTTATTTCCTCATTCATCTCTTTAGATCTATTAAACATTAACTCCAAGTATTCATTCTGTAATATAATAATTTAATTATCAGTTATTTATAATTAGTACCTCCTTTCACAGTAATTAATCTATAATAATTAATTCTATAATTGCTACTTTGATTTCACGTGGAGACCTTAATATCTACATAAAGACCAACTATCATCAATTTTGATTACTGATTATTACATCACAGGCACTATAATTAAGTGTTACTTATAAAATCAATTGAAAAATTATAATAAAATGATAAAAATTCACTAGTTCATAATTTATTCCTTTGTGCTTAGTGTTTGTATCTAGCAAGTCTCAATAAATTATTTTTAAATAGGTATTAAAACTACCATACAAATTTTTTTTTATTGGTGAACCCTTTTACCAATTTAAAGCACGCCCCAGCGTGTTTAAAACGAACTTTAAAACACGCGCGTTACCATGGCAACATCAACATCTCGAGAAACGAAGTGTAATGTGTAATCGTCTAAATGACAATTTTTTCCGTTAATGATTTGACAGGAGTACTTTGTAACGTCAAAACCTTTATTTAACAATATCAATTTATTTATAAATGAAAATGGAAAGTGCAGGTGATATTGTTTGAGATATTAATATTTCGATTTTTCAAATCGAAGGAAATGGTATTTAATTTGATACTATTAACATTTCCATGACAACGCAAGGTGAACTAATGTCATCACGAATTCAACCATTTTACATTGTCAGTTCCTATTTCCATTTACTTTCCTTGTAGTAGTATTTATGATTTCAAAGTGCACCAATAAAAAAAAATAGGGTAAAGTATCCGTGGATAACGGCTCTCTAAAACACTTGCTCTATTTCGAGCACTCCGGCTTCGCCGTCGTGCTCGAAAAATCGCGCGTGTTTTAAGCACCTTAATATCCACTTATACTTTAATATACTATTTCATGTTAACTGTTAGTATAATATACCTTTGCACGACCACCTAATAATAAGTCACTATTTTACATCCTTACAAAAGGTATATGGTACCCATATATCTAGAGTGAATTATGGTTCATTATACACTGAGTAGAGATGGAGTATAATATGAAATAATTTATTAAATCTGTGTATTTTGTTTAGGAAATTTGTTTCTGAAATATATCGTATCGATAAAATATTGTAATTTTTAGTATTGACACTTTTCATAACGATGTTTTCTAATATTAAGTATTTTAAAACAATATATTTATAACGCTACGTTGTATTGATACTTTACACAGTATCACCCATCTCTATATATGTCAAATTATTTTATGTAGCTACCACAACATTTTGAGGTTAGTATGTAATACCAAATCGTTAATAATGAAATTAAGTGTCTTGGACAAAGTGTATTATTCTACTCGCAATTTATGGCCAATATTCACTCAGCAGCGGCTCGTGACGCAAACCTCGCCCATCGTGAATAATGGCTATCATAACTTGCTCGTTTAATAATATACTCTATGATAATACTGTTCATCTTGATATAAAAAAAATAATTATCGTACACACAACTACATTTTTCAAACGTATATTCATTAAATATAGTTATTTTCCTATCAAGTGCGGAAAGTGATACTTTCCCGCACGCGACTGCAGTTGACCCGAACGACGCAGAGCGGAGTTGGGGCAAGCGGTCAAATGCGGGAAAGACACTTTACGCATGAGTTCGGAACATTATTTTTTCTACGACCGTATATATCTACAAAAAAGTATACCAACCCATTTTTCACAAATTATTCCATTTCAACATACATATTCAAAACTTTTACTAAAAACTAATTATTATTAATATTAATATTAAATCACAATCTTTTGCATTCTGTAAATTACTTGAAATTGCCGGTTCAGTGGAGTTATTTGGTGTTAGGGTTAAATAAAAATATCTTCATTATTTTATATTTCCAAAAAATTAAGAATGCAACAAAAAGTTAGATAAGATTTTTTTTGATGGACTACTTATTTTGTGAATATTTATTCACCTGTATAGTCACAATATTTATAACTTCCGAAGTAAAAAACTATCTAATAAGATCAAAATTTGCATAATTTTACTTTCCCGCACTCATTTTACTTTCCCGCACTCATTTATTACTTTCCCGCACTAGTGCGGGAAAGTGACACTTTCAAAACTAAAGTGCGTGCGGGAAAGTGGGTTAAAACGCACGGTCGTAGAAAAAATAATAATCATGTGGTTAATATATACCTTTTTTGGTTGTTGTAATGATATGGATTTAATTATTTTTCACAAAAGTAGCGCTTCTGTTAAAGGCAAAGAAGTTTTGCGTACATTTATGCCGCATACGTGGCCTATGTGGCGCACTCTACAAAATACATTGGAATATGTAGAAAATTATGATTTCTCATATTTAAAAACCCCCAACATAAAATTTTTGTGCATATACGTCAAAAAGCGTTAAAATTATTTGTAAAAAACGAAAATTAAAATTTCATTTTTAATACCTTGTATATCTCTTAATTTCAACATTTTATTAAGGCTAGTTGATTTAGATAACAATATTTCAAAGTAAAGATTGTAGTGTACTTCTATGTAAAACTATTTAAGGGCCACCCTGTATGTTAGCCAACTTTTTCAATATCTTCTGAGTAATGAGGGGTTCAAAAGTGGCTTCAAATGGTTCGATCAATATTACACAAGGTATTGCTAGATTGTTTCGTATTATTAGTATTATTCTTGTGAATTTAATATTTTTAAATTATTGTAAAAATTTTATATGGACAGTGAATATAATTATTATCGTAAAACCAATATGAAATAGATATATTTTTCAACTATCTATTTATTCATTGTAGTAATGAAATCATTAAGTACGCTGAAATTGAATCTATATTAATGAGGAAATGAAGTACAGGAAATTAGAATTCTTATATCCCTTTTAGGGATTGCTTCTCGGCTTTTCGAATTCAATTAATGAACTTAATGGTTTACACTTTATACATAAAATTGGCTTCTGGAAAATGCAGTCATCTATTAAGGGATGTTAAAGTCTCTTAGAACCGTTATACACGTACGAGAATTATTGCGAAATTTACTCTGAAAATAATTTACTCTGACAATTCAACTCATGTATAAAAAATCGCATATGCCTCAGTGTAATTGTCACTTTGACACCGGCAAAAGTTAGCTTTAACTTTTTCAGCGATAAATGTACTTGTGGTTTTTTCACTTATGCATTTGTTACCATGATAAATAATTTGACATGTTTGTCAACAACTTATTGAATTTCTAAACACTAACAATGAGCCGATTCATTGAATTGTCCTGCCGAATTACACTCGATGTTTGTATTGATATCGGGTAAATTTGTGTTGTTCAACTTCTAAACTGTTTCCTTTAGCAATTAGACTCGAAACCTAAAAACGCTCCACCTTCGGTGTCGCGTTTTTAATAGTTGACAGTTGTTCTCGTCTAATTGCTAGGAAACAGTTTCTCATTAAACAATCCAAATTTACCCGATTATTTTTTTCACTTGTCAAAATCTGACATTTTGGTGGTTTTAACCAATAGCAAAACATTATTCTAGCCAATCATTCGGTATTATACTGATAATTATGCTTCCTCATCGATAAAACCTTGTTTACATCGAAACGTCAAAATTTTACTTTGAATTTGTCATTATTGACAACTAAAAGCGCTTTCAAAAATCCTTTTAAATTGTTGAAAAAAATAATCTTCCCAAATACAACTCGCTCTTCAAATTTTATCACATAATTTTTTATTTTCATCACTCAAACTTGTTTATTTGAGGCAAAAACATTCAAACAAACCGAATTTAGATAAAATCACTCCTCCTAACGGAGTCGTGATTTTATCAAATCGGTTTGTTTTCATATTTTTGCCAAATAAACAAGTTTTCGTGGAAAAGAAAAAATTATCGATAAAATTTGAAGCACTCGTGGTATTACCTTTGATAAAATACAAACCTCTTGTGCAATTATAAGTGACAATTCAACTCATGTATAAAAAATCGCATATGCCACAGTGCAATTGTCACTTTGACATCGGCAAAAGTTAGCTTAAACTTTTTCAGCGATAAATGCACTTGTGGTTTTTTCACTTATGCATTTGTTACCATAATAAATATCTTCTGTATGTTCCTTGTGGTATATTATTCATTCTTTTTTTAATTTCTTGGGAAATTAAACCACAATATTTTTAAATTCTTTATTTCAACGTCCACTTCACTGGATTCCATTTCTAGTAGACTATCATATCGTTGGAATGTCATAAAATGAAATATTTCATTTGACATTTTACCGGGGATATGATCTACTATGAATGGACCTTAATAAAAATTTGATAACAAAATTTTGCAGTCTTAAACTTCAAAATATTTTTGATTATCTAGTTGTCAAATTTTTTCCGTTGTGTCAGTTAGGAATAAAAATCAATTTTTTTTACTCATTTTTTCTTGAAAACGGTAGCTGGAACGCTACCGAAACGTTGAAATAAAGAATTTAAAAATATTGTGGTTTAATTTCCCAAGAAATTAAAAAAAGAACCATAATAAATAGTTTGACATGTTTGTCAACAACTTATTGAATTTCTAAACACTAACAATGAGTCGATTCATTGAATTGTCCTGCCGAATTACACTCGATGTTTGTATTGATATCGGTTAAATTTGTGTTGTTCAACTTCTAAACTGTTTCCTCTAGCAATTTGACTCGAAAAACTGTCAACCTAAAAACGCTCCACCTTCGGTGTCGCGTTTTTAATAGTTTACAGTTTTTCTCGTCTAATTGCTAGGCAACAGTTTCTCATTAAACAATCCAAATTTACCCGATAAAATACAAACCTCTTGTGCAATTATAAGTGAGAATAATTTTCGTCATAGAATTATTGCCAAAATTTTCGGAGCAAAATAGTTATTCATGCAACAATTAACTGCAAAAATTGAGATACATGTGCCCCTTGTACATCCTCCCGAGGAGCTGTCCTCCTTGGCCATCGTCCGGAGTGCGTTCGGTTATATTCTCCGGAGACTATCCGATTCTCCGATAGCGTTCGAAAATCAGTTTAGATTACTATCTTATCCCGTTCGGTAAATCAGTTTATTCTCTCGGAGACTCTCGAAGCTATCTATCAAATTTGATCGAGAAAAAGTTAGTCGACATGCGCATTCATGTCCTCCTCGTTATTAAAAACATCACGACGTGTTTTTTTCCATTTTAAAAGCTTGAATGCTAATTCGTTGGGGCTACAACTACTTATAATAATATGTCCATAGTATTTCATTAGTATCTAAAGGGTTAGGTGCTTTTCAGCAAAAACCGAAAACATCTGATCAAATTTAACGTTGCCAGATGAATTATTAGTAAACAATAATTTATACTCTACATTTTGAAAAATGGGTGATTAGATATATATTGTCTTAAGAAATTTATTGAAATACATTAAACCACAACCAAAGTAATCTGACAGGATACTCTCCGGTTGAGGAATTTCCGGACACTTTAGATACAAGTATTCTTTGGTAGTTTACGCTGTTACCATATTTTTTTCAATATTTACTTCAAGTTATAAAATTTCACTTATTTTAACTCTCTTTGGTGGTGGTTTAATGTATTTCAATAAATTTCTTAAGACAAGATATATCTAATCGCCCATTTTCCAAAATGTAGAGTATTAATTATTGTTTACTAATAATTCATCTGGCAACGTTTCATTTGATCAGATGTTTTCGGTTTTAGTTGCAAAGCACCTAACCCATTAGATACTAATAAAATAATATAGGTATATTATTATAAGTAGTTGTAGCCCCAACGAATTAGCTTTCAAGCTTTTAAAATGGAAAAAACGCGTCGTGATGTTTTTAATAACGAGGAGGACATGAGTGCGCATGTCGACTAACTTTTTCTCGATCAAATTTGATAGATAGCTTCGAGAGTCTCCTAAACAATAAACTGATTTTCCGAACGGGATAAGATAGTAATCTAAACTGATTTTCGAACGCTATCGGAGAATCGAATAGTCTCCGGAGAATATAACCGAACGCACTCCAGGGTCTTAAAATTCTCAGCCCATGGCTAAAGAATCGGCAATGTGATAACCTTTACTCCTGTCGTGCCCTTCAACCCACCTCAGGATAATATTATTTCGCTTATAAATAAAATCTTCTTATATTACCCTCGAATATTTGTTATCATCAGTCTTTTGTATTTTCATTTGATAACGAAATTTTTTGTTTTTAGTGCTTATATAGACCAAGTATGAATCAAGAAGCTTGGTCAAGGGGGAACTATCAGTGTGTTTGTAGACCTGGATTTTACTCAGAATATCACCAAGGTGTTTTTAATGGATCATTAGTTGAAAGTAAGTATATCAAAAACTATTATATTTTAGAAAGTGAAAACAGGATTAAACTGGATTTAATATATTTCTGCTTGAAAATGTAAATGTTCATTTGAGTTTACTGCTTAATCCTTTAGTTTTCAGTTTTGATCAACTTATGAAATTTAAATGTATTTTACTCTTGAGTAAAATTCATATTTTTTAACAAACCTCATGTAATACTGACAAAAATTGATATCTGATAATTGTATTTCAGATTTTCGAACATGCATAACTTTTTATGAAGTATAAGTTTTTTACCCAATAATACAAATTATACAAAAGTTCTATCTTACTGAGACATATTGTATTAGTATCTGTATCTGTAGAGTAGGGAGGGCTCCTTTTGGCTTCGGCGCCGCAAATACGCTTTCGCCTTTGTGTTTTATCCCGAGGTGATCTTCGGTGTCCAGCCTCGTTCTGTGCAGTATTTTGGGGTGGACATTTCTGTTCATCCCCAGCTACTGCTTTTGATTGAGGTGAGCACTTCTGTCCAGCCTCGGGATTTGTTTTTGTTTTTGTGTTGGTGTACATGTCACCTCTGGCAGAGCCCCACATTATCAGAGGAAGGCTAATTACAATGGGGCTCCGCCCGGTTCCCCAAGGGGATCGTTCGTGACCATATATTACCCTGCGGCCATTCAGCTGTCGGCACGATTCCTTACACCTTAGCTTGGGTAGGCTGGTCCGCGGTGGCATGTTTTGCAAAGGCTTTTGGGGAGGTTTAGCTCCCCTCACCCTACTTATTCTGCCACTGACCAAGGGACCGGCGACAGTCCCTTGGCCGTTCCCCTATCCGCCACCTGGGGACGCGCCCGATAGATAGCCCAGTCCACGTATTAAGCCCAGTATAAGTATTAAAGGAAATATTATACTGTCAATTGAAATATAATATTCGACGAATCTAAAAAATTCTGAGAGTGTTCTTTTTACTGAAGAATTCCGGAAAGCTAACACATGGGAATATAAATTCAAATTTATCTAAAACTGGTTTACTGGTTACATTTGAATCATATTTTATCAGAGATACTAAACTCTATGGTACGCCACTGTAATGTGAGATATTCATTCAAAGCGTCTCTCTATTGTAGTAAGATTTGAATGACGTTGCTTAAGGAACAATTTGGGATATGTATGTAGGTAGACAATAACAGTGATACGGATTTAAAAAAAAATATCATTACGTATTCACTAAACAACTTTAAAGCTCTCCACTATGCTCGATGCGTTTTGCAATTCAAATGTAATCACAGAAAAAGATGAAATAAATGTTGATTTCAAGTTACTGAATTAGAATTTAGAAATGTACAGGGTAGCTTCAAATATATGATTATTAAAGATGCGATAATTTTTCATTTTCAGTTGCTTGGTCTGAGTATTTAAAAACTAGCAGTTCGTCGTGGGAATTGATCTTCCAATGTAAAAAATGTGCTCCTGGTTGTCATTTTTGTCAAGATCCATCACCCTGTTTAGCTACATATCATTGGCCATTCAGGTAAAGAGAATTTTTTTAATAGTTTAGTACAAAAAAATGTCAAAATCAGTTCCAATTTTCAATACCTATACAGATTTAGCATAATTTTTGTTAATACTACGTTAAATCTGTTGAAAGCCTAAGATATATGTATTGAGAGGAAAAAGAGTGAGAGAGGAAGTGAGACGGAGAGGGTGGAATGAGAATGGGATGAATATGTGGTGATAAATAGTAGTAGTGGGAAAGGGAGAAGAAGGGAGTTGAGAAAAAAAGGTGGGGAATATATGCTAATATGATTAGAATGATCATATTTTCACACAATTTTAAAATATTTTTTTCATTGTTGGAATCAGATTTTGCAATAAAAGGTTATACAATTTGCAAAACATTAAAAAATATAGATATTTCTTTTTTATTTCCAGGATTAGTTTGTTAACGTTTTCAATTGTTTGTGTGATTTGTACAATAATATTAATTTTGTACATGTATAAACACCGAAAACTGAAAGTTTTTAAAGTCGCTAGTCCAATATTCCTCAGTATTACTTTACTTGGCTGTGCTACAATGTACTTAGAGGTAAGAATCACATATTTTTTATGTTTCTTCGATAATTGCCAATTTGTACTTTAGGACTTAAAGCTAAATACATTAATAAAAATCACACATTACAGTGAGAGATATACAATTTTTCGGTATCAATAGATACTGGTTGAAAGCAGACGACATTAATGATCGGGTCATTTTTGTAAAATAATTTTTTTGTTATCCATGTAACGTGTAACATTACAAGGCACCTGCTCAAAGAAGTGCAATGAATTTGTTACCCAATATATTTATTCAATGCTCGATTCAATGTAGGCTAACTAATTTTTATGTAGGTATCAATGGATCTAATTTTTTATTGAATAAATTATTTTAAAATAGAGAGTGTACGCCATTGGTATGCTTATAACAGATATTGGCCATGCTTCCTCACCTCTTACTGATGCTTTATATACGTTTGCCAAACTATACATGTGTCGTAAGCTACCGGTTGATTACTTTTTTTCCTTCATGTAGAATGCTTATCTTCAACTAATATTTCACGGCTTTAACACTTAAGGTACATTTCGGCCATTTTCAAATTTTGTAAACTGCAGATGATATTTATTTGCAGATGGCTGCGATTTTCCCAATTCTAGATCAGTATTCTTGCATAGCTACTAAATGGTCTCGACATTTAGGCTTTTGTGTTACTTACACTGCGCTCTTAATGAAAACTTGGAGGTAATCAATTAAAATATTCTTTTCACTCGAGAACTAAAAACTTGTTTTTTTACAGAGTATCTTTAACTTATCGAGTTAAATCTGCTCATAAAGTGAAATTGACTGATAAACAATTATTACAGTGGATGGTACCCATTTTACTCGTAATGCTCATATATCTCGGTACATGGACAGTGTCAGATACTCCAAATACGGAAGAAATCGTAGATAATGCTGGATTAAGATTCAAACAATGCTTGTATAATTGGTGGGATCACAGTTTAGCAATTGGTAAGTTTTCTAACGATTGTTACGGACACGTTGCGCCATCTAGCTGTCTAGCATAAGGCCTGCGACTTCATTTTTCGCTGCTCTGAACTCACAATTCCTACATTGACGATAAAATACAAAAAAAATAACGTGTGATGCCACTGGCGAAGAATATAAGTTACTAGAAATATAACTGATCTTGCTCGACAATTCTCGAGTATTCAAAAAGTCTCGCGCATCTATGTAAGAAGGTTGAGTTGAGAGGAGTTAAGAGAATACTGAAACAAAAATCTACCACTGATAACAAATGCAATATTGCAAGGAAGTAGCGCTTTTTTTGTTCCGAGATGGAATACTCATATTCGAATGGCTCCTATCCAGGAACACCAAAATCCACCTCAAACTTGCAGTTAAACCGACTCTGATTCACTACCCTAGAATAATTCGAGATGGGCGGTGGTTTCCATAGAGATACTACAGATAAAGGCAACAAGAGAGAAAATAAGATAGAACTTGATAGAGAAAGTGGTTTTCCTATTTTTGTCTGTAAATATAGATATTGCATACTCTCTTTTAAAGAAAAACAGCCTAAGTCTCCTACTTTCTATCTTTCTCCTACATGATGACGGGTTCCGAACTGGCTTGTTGCCTCTGTCTGTAGTATTTCCATGGTGATCCCTCACTCACTCTAAACTCATCTCCTCTCTATCACTTCTACCTCTCATACCATATTCAGCTCTTCTCTCCACTACTCCCAATAGACCGACAACCTGTTCTCCAACTTCTACGGCACCTCTACAATCTTCCAGCATCTGAACACATGCCCCTCATCATCCTCTCGCACATTCTAGTATCCATTCAACCTTGTGGAGGCACCCTATTCTCCACCTCTTCCAGAGAGCACCTGTGTCAAAAAGTAGTACACCTTTCCGAATTTCCGGACCCTCCAATCTATCCTTTTCCCAATGATGCAATTGAATCCAGGTTTGTGTTGAATAAACCCTACAAAATACAGATCAAATAGAACACAGAGTTTGATGCTGCAAATGCTGCATATATATAGATGGCTCAAAAATGGAAGGAGGCTCAGGTTGTGGAGTTTACTCCAGAGCACAAGGCCTAAGGGAATGGGAAACAATACCAGCGTCATTCAAACAGAAGTGGCTGGTATCTCAATTACCACAAAAGAACTAACTAGAAAAGGAATTGCTAGCAAAAACATAACAATCTGCAGTGATAGTAGACAAGCCCTATTAGCCTTGAATAGACGTGTTATACCGGGGCTAATACTAGAGTGCTACTAAGATTTAGCTAACGCCTCGGCAGATAACAATATTATCCTCAGGTGGATTTTAGGGCACGACAGGAGTTAAGGTCGATTCTTCAGCCAAGGAAGCGGCTGGACTAAAACCTACAGGACCCAGTGACACCTACAGCCTAACGACTTCAACAATTGTGGAACTATAGTCAAACGTTACGTTATGGGATGGAATTCAAAGGATGCAGCCTTGCCAGGATCACCCTGGGCGACCCTGGGAAGCTGGCGCCGAAGAAATATTTGGCGATGAACAGGAAAAACATACGTTCAACAGTGGGATTTCTAACTGACCACTGTCAACTAAGGAAACGCCTCTATACTATGGGGCTAGTGGACACATGTGTGTTCTGTGAGTCTTGGCCTACAGGAGATGTCTCCTAGTGACCTGTACACCTTCCTGAGAAGGACAGGATGGACGATGACCTAGGAGGACAACTCCTCGGAAGAATGTACAATGGGTTACATATGCCCTAAGTGCTGTGGGCCTTCACTCACCCTCCCCATTCTACATATACAGATACAGATAATCTCTCGTTCTCCCAAGCACCCCTTTTAGCGTGCCCTCATACTCTTCCCACCTACCTCCATTTCTTTCTCCATACTTGTTGTGATTGGTCGGGTTGGTGTTTTCTATAAATAAAAAATTGTTGCATTGATTCAGTTACGTATCTAATTGTGATGGCACTTCTTCCGGGATAAACATCATTTAACTATCTAGCTGCGGATCTTGCAGATTAATTGTTTTCGTAGTATAATCCCACAATTTCAATTCTATTATCAAGGGAACTAAGCTAGCAGCTTGATATTTTATTTAAAAACGTAGCTTGGCAAACTGTTCAGCTGCTTAATTATAGGTTCCTATAAAAATGGTAATCCCAACCTTGTTTTGTAATTCAATGTCTGTCATGGCATACAACTAGAGAAGTAGTAGTAGTAGACTCATCGCTCTATCTCTAATAAAAATGAAGTATTTTTGTAGGTGAAGTATTATTCTTAGCTTGGGGCATAAGAGTGTGTTACAACGTAAGAAACGCTGAATCCCTCTACAATGAAGCAAGATTAATCAGCTATGCAATATACAATATCGCCATTGTCAACATAATGATGATTGCGTTTCAGTAAGTATTTTAATAATCATTATTTATTTCAATAGTATTATCATTGTGTGTAGCGCTCAACGCACTTAGAAACTGGAAAACTTTTAAAGATTCATGTTAAAATAATACGTCCATTTTTAGATAGGCGACTAGTTTTTTAGAATATGAAGATGCAAAGAGTCTAGGCATAATTCCTTTGTTACTAATTCATATTAATTTCATCAATTTATTTATTTATATTCAATGAATCTGCCAACTGCACTTTTCGGTGCTGTGAAAGTGGTTGGCTAGATAAACTAGAAAAGGTTGAAATGAGGTGTATTTACTTGTGTATCGAAAGTTATAAGTGTGGTTTCTAGAACTTGACTTATTTATTTCAATCATGGAATGCTAACCTTTGAAGGGCAACGCTGAAAAATATGTTTCGATAGAAAAGGGTCTTTGTAATTCTCCTCCCCTTTTGCTTTATTCTGAAAACATTGAAAAAGTATATTTTATTAACCTTTTAGTTTGTTCATCTTTCCACGAGCTGGTCCAGATATAAAATATTTACTCGGTTTCATCCGAACACAACTTTCCACGAGTACTACGATAGCATTAGTGTTCGGTCCAAAGGTAAGTCACCAAATTATTGTATACAGGGTATCCATTTTTTTATTGCCATTGTATTAGTAAATATTAACAATAAGAGATAAGAGATGGTTGTCATTAGAACCAATTTGCCTATTCATATGTGCAATACCTATAGCGGCGTATGGTTCACAATAAATTCATGAAAACACAAATTGGCTCTATTTTGTTTGAACCTCTTAAACTGAATGTGGCTGAAGGTGTCATTCTCACTAGTGATACCACTAGAGGTAAAAGTATTCATGAGCTCTAAGAAATTTCCGGATTTAATTTGACCTCGAGTGGTATTCGGTAAGAAAATTCCACACCAAATGTGTTTATTTCCAACAACATCAATTTTCATCTTCATTAAATACTTGCAAAACATAGAAGTCAATCCAAGAATCTTTAAAACAAGAACAAGCAGCTTCCAATCAACCTGCCATAGTAAATAATAATTGCGTTTTTAATATAAACATTAATCATAATAGTCCAAGGAATTTAAAAAAACATCTAAGCTTGTAGTTAAAATAAATCAAAATTATCATGTGAACAAATAAAAATTAGATGTCAAGAAAATATTCTGTCATTATGAACGTCAAAAAAATTTCCAGTATAATTCGCTGTTGGGTATACACCAGAAAAAAAATTTCCACTAAAATTCATCCGTTGCGATGGTGATCTGTCAGAAATGCACGTTCTAATTGGTTAAAAATCTCATATGTGGAATTTTAAAATTCATCTGTTTTAAGATTATTCGAGTACTGCGTGGCCAAGGCGACCAATGGGATAACAGAGCTAGATCACGTGGAGTAACGGCTTCATTTTCCTTAAATGGAATTGGTATGGTTCCTGAAGAGACACCTGATCTTTTCCAGGAAAATGAGGAGCTCAAGGTAAGTTAAATAACAATCTACCACCTACTTTCTCCAAAAATTCGTTCTCAAATACTGCGAGAAAGTAAGTATACCCCCCAAATCTGACAAAATTTCATGTGAAATAATTTTCTTAGCACTTCCAATATGGAAATTCAGACTGTCTTTTTATTTTTTAAGGGTGAAAACTACCCCTGATTGTAAAAAATTGTGAAATAACATTTTAAACCTCAATATGGATGAAATTTGTTTGAATTAGTTAATAAAGGATTGTTTTATGCTTCAGGATACAGTTTCATAATGTTTCAACCCTCAAAAATCAACCCTTGTTAGAGCTTAATGGAAAAAAAATATTTATTTTAATATCCATCCTGAATCAATTTGCACAAAAATTTTAAATTAGGCTCATCTCACATTCTGTTTCAAATTCTATATCATGCCAATGGGCGCTGTGTGTTTTTTAAGAGCTAAAGCTACCCTTAATTCTCCAAAACTCTAAAATGACATTGTAAAGTTCAATATGTGTAGAGTTTGGTTTTGGATTAGTTGTTTGTTGTTTTATGCTGTAGGATATAATATCATAATATTTCAACCCCTGAAAAACTACCTGGAACTTAATATGAAATAGTATATTATTAAATGAGCAATTTATGATAGCCATTATTCTCGCTGGGTGACGTTTGCGTCTGAAGCCGCAGGCGAGGGGCGCAAGTCACCCGAGTGAGTATTGGCCCTAAATTGTGAGTAGAATACTATACTTTGTCCATGACCCTTGATTCGTTCGTAAGAATTTGGTATTACTAACCTCAAAATTCATTAATTTCAGCAGTAGGTTGTGGTAGCATTAAATCTGGTGGTAGCCTCACATAAAAATCGCGCGTGTTATAAAGACCTCAATATCCACTTATACTTTAATATACTATTTTTCCACTAGTTGTGAAATTGACAATTATTGCTTCCTCTAGCAACTGAGAAGTTGAATTTCTCCATTAGTGGTTAATAATGTTTTTTATTATTAACCTAGGTCAATAATGAACAAATTTAAATATTTTGAGGATCCAGGGATAGTAGTTCAACAAAAACTTGTGCAACATAATTGTGTATACCCAGAAGCTTGTCTTTAACATATTTGCTGCTTGAAATCACCTATCAAGATAAAATTATTTGAATAAAAATGCCATCAGTTTAAAATTCGCGCTCAGCCAAAAATGACTGATGATATAACGAGTACGTTCTTAATATATCGAAAACTGACAGTGTACTTGTCAGTCAGACGACGGGGTGCACGATTCTCTAGATTATTTTTAAATTTTAACCTAAATTTTATGTAGTATTGGAAAAAATTGTATATGTGTAAGACATTTTTATAACCCTTGCACCTTATTCCGCTCGGGACAAAGCATATCGCGAAATAATTTTGATACTCGGTCAATAATAATAGTTTTCACCACCTTGGTGTATAATAAACTATTTTTCTAGTAGGTTATTCGAATTTGATTGGTTTCTTGATAGTTTAGTTATAGAAAGATTTTTGAAAGCTTTGTAAGATTTTGTAAGCTTTGTGAATCGAATTCCTTTAGAGTTTAGATCATCATCTTTTTAAATCGATTGAGTTTAAAGGGCTCGAACATGGTGGTGTTTGCTCGTATGAGAAAATCTGCGCACATGGAAATTTTAATATTTTACGAAACTACAATTATATAAAATTATACTTGGACTATTCCCTACTATCTGTGAAAATTTCCTGGACAAAAAAATTTCCAATTTTCTGTACTATATAAATAATTGATTACCATTAACAACTATTTATTGACAGATTAGCACTAACTTTGTAAATTGAGGTACAGACTAAAATGTAGAGATTGAAGATCTTTTGTTTATACCCTACTCTTATGAAATAGAACAACAGAAAATTATAGAATTGAAAAATTTATTAATTTCCAACTCGTTACAAATGTACAAAAATTAATACTAATTTATAAAAAATGATCTATACGATTTTGTCGAAGTGTCTCTATTTACCTCCTCCAAACCCGCCACCTCCTCCAAATCCAAATCCACCACCACCGCCTCCTCCTCCTCCTCCACCACCTCCTCCTCCACCGCCAGATCCAGCACTCTGATGACAAGTATTACAAGAATTAACTTGCTGGGGCCTTGGTTGATGTTGGACATAAACTGGTTGACGCTGGACATAAACTGGTTGACGCTGAACATAAACTGGTTGTGGCTGAACATAAACCGGCTGACAGCAAACTGACCCACCCCCATAACCTCCGTTTCCTCCTTTCCCTTTATTTTTAAAGGTTGGACTGCAGCTAACTAAAAGTACCATACTCATGGAGATGAGTACTACGACGATCTAAAACAAAATTATCAAATTACTGAGAATATGGATAAGAGGGAAGCAAAAGAGTGAATATAAGTTTTATGGAATACCAATACCATAACCAGTCTTGAAAGAATGCCATACAATGGAACACAGACGGCTCAAAAGCAATAGGAGGAACTTAGTGTAAATTTACGCCATTAGAAAGAGTGCCAGTTCAATATTGATCAAGGATACAGAAGACTGAGAATTATCATAATGTCGGATATGCAAGAAGTCATTAAAACACTGAGCTCTTGTGTAATCAGTTCCAAGATAGTGTAGGAATGCCTAGACCAACTCAATGAACTAGGCGAGAATTATATAGTTACATTTTTTTAATTTCTTGGGAAATTAAACCACAATATTTTTAAATTATTTATTTCAACGTTTCGGTAGCGTTCCAGCTACCGTTGTCAAGAAAAAATAAATAAAAATTGATTTTTTCTCCGATTGGCAGCAAATATTAATTTTGCTGACTGATATCAATCAGCAAATTATTACTTTTCCTGCATAGGCTTCAAAGTGGTTACTTTGCTGCCTAGGCACGAAAGTGATTACTTTGCTGCCTGTGATTATACATTTCCATAGCAACCAACTGAAATAAAGAGATTGTGGGAATTGTAATATTTTGCAAATACAATATCCTCATGAACAATCGGAGAAAATAATATATGTTCAACTTGGCAGCAAAGTAGATTGACTGCCTAGTTAAACAAATAGCTATTTATCCCTAACTGACACAACGGAAAAAATTTGACAACTAGACAATCAAAAAAATTTTGAAGTTCAAGACCGCAAAATTTTGTTATCAAATTTTTATTAAGGTCCATTCATAGTAGATCATATCTCCGGTAAAATGTTAAATGAAATATTTCATTTTATGACATTCCAACGATATGATAGTCTACTAGAAATGGAATCCAGTGAAGTGCACGTTCCAGGAACGGTTTTTTTTTTATTTAGTTACCTTATTATGGATTCCAGGACACATTGGAATAAAAGGAAATGAAATAACAGATGAACTAGCAAAGAGGGGTCAGCATCACCCCTTTGGAAGTCGGCATCAGCTCCAATGTAATATTAAAAGAAATAGAGAAAGCCAACAAAAGATCTGACCGTTGGAAAGATCTAGTAGGGATTAGATAATCAATGACTCTTGACTACAACCTGTTGAGATCGAATGAATGCATAATTCAAAGAAAAACTGCACTGAGTTTCAACAAGGATCCTAACGGGACAATGTCTCTTGAATAAGCACCTGAAAAAGCTCCAAATAGTGGAGGATAAAGAATGTAGATTCTGTGGCATATAAGCTAAAGCCTGCAAATCCTCTGGGAAATAGGATTAAAGAAGCTACTAGTCTCTGAGACTTTCCTTGGTAACTAGGTATTACTCTGTATACCATCTGTATACTGTCGACATTGTCGACAAGTATTATTTTATTTCTGACATGAAATGAAATATATTGAAGTTTTTATTAAGAAATCGTCGACAAAAGACGAGTGAATAGAGTCAATAGTAAAATTCTATAGTGTGCAGAGTCCCGGCACTGGTATTTTCCCCCCCATTATAATTATTCATATTTTTTTTACTACTCACCACTTTTATTCCTACCAACATGTTAAAAAAATCACTCTTCAAAAACTACATTATCCTTAAATGTCAGTTATATATTCGCTTTTATATTTTTATATAAAAAAGGGGAATTTTTCGCATTTATTTCACGGGTTATTAAATCCTGCAAAATAATTACTACCTACACTGTTAGCAAACTATAAAGATTATTAGATAAGTTTGTTTTTCTTAAAATGATAGTGCGTAAAATTAACAGGGATACCCACGGAAAATGCACATCCTTTAACGATTCACAGAAATGTTTTTTATATTAATGCTTACGAATGGATGAATAATTACACCAACAAGCTATTATTATAAGTTATAAATGACAACATTGTTAACATAAATTACACTGGTCAATAAAAAATCTCTCTTTGTATGTATCACGAAAAATTACGAGACTTAAAAACAGGGGAAATTTTTAATGCTCCTGTTCCCCAAGTAAAAAGCTGTTTGTTCCACTCTAAATTAGTGAAATAAATATATTGTTACGAGCCCATGAATTCAGAAGCCGGTCCTGTCGTGAACTATAAATTTTGGAGAATGTGACCTTTCTAGAAGATTCCATAACAGAGTAATTCGATGGTTTATTCTCGACTGTTCTGGAAGCGTAAAAGGTGGTAAATTAAAGAAGGTTCTAGATTTGTGATTATTATACCGAGTGTAAATAAATTAGTAGACATTAAGTAGTGATTATACAAATTAAGTTTATCGCCAACTATCAGTGAAGTCGCCAATTATTAGGTTGATTTCCGGAAGTAAACAAACAGTTTACCTAACTAGAATGCGGCAGGTAATAGGCAGGTAACAATATTACACACCGAGGTGGAAAGTGAGAATAGAAAACAGGTCAAAATAATGTAACTCTTCTCACGATCGGAGAGAAAAAAGCTGTTCAAATAAATATAGAATACATTACAATATGTTTTGACACGAGGCTCCAGCTAGTACGTCTGCAATTTCTTATATCCCATCATCACATATATCCAATGATTATGTTCGGGTCCTAAGCCTCATGATTTTCCACAGATTCTACATGTCATCAAGCTTTATGTTTGAAGTCGAAAAAGATATGAATAATTAAAAAATTGCTTAGAAAAAGAACACATAAATGGACTGGACAGGCCCCAAAAATCATTGAATGTATCGACCGAGAAATTCCATATCCACCACTAAGACCCGGCTTATTCCTACGATGAAGTTAAATGTCAATTTTCATACGTCAGGTGTTAGCTATCATACGTCAACAGTCAAAAGCCGTGTTTATTCTTGCACATTTTACATTTAAAGTCGTTTAGGCATTGAACTAGTTTGTAGTTAAATGATTCTTGATTTTAATTATTTAAACTGTTTTATTAATGAAATATTCCCAAAGTATATGTAATTCGAGATTCACATAAAAACTATCATATCCGTAACTGTGAACGAGAGTATTGTAACCAACCAAATATTTTCATTTCATTTAAAAAAAGTTTTTTCCGGCGTTAGCAAAAAATGATTTATTTTGAAGGGTACCTTTAAGAATTTCTGGAAGTACGTAAAGAGCTTTTGGATATTTAATATAGCTGAGTTAAAGACAAAAAATCCTACCGAATTATAAAAAAGAGACTGGCAAAAGTTTTTAAATGTATTGGTATGGCACTAATTTAGTTTCCTTCTTGTAGACGTCGTTCTATATCAATTATCATTCTTGACATTTCCTTGGAAACGCGAGGAAGACTTTTTCATAAATTAGTGGGTATTTGAAAGGGATCACTTGAGTCTCTAATACTTTTTCAGTGTTATCTAAATAATAGAATAATCTAGAATAATATATAAACATGGTTAATTTAAATTGTTCTTATTAGTTTGCAATTATTTCTTAAATAAAAGCTTCCTCAGCCAGCTGCATCTACATACATCGTTTTTGTTTTAGTTTTTATGAACTTTTGTTTGAATCGTCAATAGTGGAAAGACAGAAACAGAAAAAATAGTATATTATACACTAAGGTGATGAAATAGTATATTACATACCGAGGAGGGAAGTGTTTCATTACTGTCGAGAGATTAACTATAATCTCGAAGGTATGTATACTATTTTATTTACAACCACATCGTTTGTTGGAAATTCTATTTCACATTTTTTAAATGTAGTAAAAATTAAATTAAAAATTAAGTTGAAAATTATTTGACACCATTCAAAAATGTGACAGTGACAGTAAAGAAATTTCAAATCATCAAGGAGATTAAATATCTCGGTTAAATCCTATAATAAGTCAAATATTACCATTAATTTTATCAATAATATATAAGTTATTTAAATGTTGTTGTTAATTAATTGCCCTGTTGTTTCTATATAAGAATTTGTTCAATAATAGTACATTGTTTACCGGGTAGGAAAAGCTTAACATTCCTGGACGACTGTGAAGATTGCTAAGTCGAGGCGCAAGCCTCGACTTAGCAACACAGAGTCCAGTAATGTGGCTTTTCCTACGAGGTAAACATACTATTTTTCCGCAAATCGTTTAAAATTCGACAGATATTGATTGATTTAAAAAAAAACGCGATAATTTTATTCCCAAATAAATGGTGCTTTGAAATTCCTAATAAAATTACTTGGGTTACTATGGAAACGTATTGAGGTTGAATTGTCAAACTTGACGCTTATAAATTTAATTGCTGGTGTTCTCGAAAGTAAAATGATAAGTGATGATGAAATTCCCATTCCTGGGACTCCTCCAGAGCTGGTTGAGGCAGTGAATACTGCTTCATTAGAATTATTGCCAAAGAAATCAAGAGAAAAGTACGAAAATGCATACAGACGTTTTATGGATTATGTAGAACACTAACAACTGTACGGAAATATCATTTCCTTACAGTAAGGAAGTCCTGACTTTTTCTTCAAGAAATTTTGACAGGAATGTCAAAATTTCCTAGCGATTTGCGGAAAAATATATTACTCAAATAAATATTTTGCTTTATTGAACGAGTGAAATCAGTGAGGGAAATGGAAGAGGGAAGTAGACGTAGGTAATGTGACACTTTCAAACCTTCAATGACATCAGTAATGTCAAAATTACAGGTATGGTTGTAAATAAACTATTATTATTGACCGAGCTTTGCCGAGCGGAATAAGGTGCGAGTTTGATAAATGTCTTCACCACCATGGTGTAGATATATACAATTTTCACCACTACTAGCCAAATTTAAGACAAAAACTGAACATAATCCACAAACGCACCACGAAAAGCGTTTACTTCGTCGTCTGACTGACAAGTACACTGTCAGTTTTCGATATATTATGAACGTACTCGTTATATCATCAGTCATTTTTGGTTGAGCGCGAATTTTGAACTAATGACATTCAAATTCAAAGAATTTTAACTCGACTGGTAATTTCAAGCAACAAATATGTTAAAGACAATCTCCTGGGTATACAAAATGATGTTGCACAAGTTTTTTTTAACTACTATCCCTGAATTCTCAAAATATTCGAATTTGTCTATTATTGACCTAGGTTAATAATAAAAAAACACCAATAGAGAAATTCAACTTCTCAGTTGGCTAGAATAAGCAATAACTGTTATGCCCGGTTTTATAAAGTAGAGTTATATAATATCTCGAGTTACCTCGAGGATTAACTCTCAGGTTAAAATCCATAGATCACAATATATAAAATATATAAAAGAAGAAAACTTCGGTCCATAAAACAGAGTCCATAGTGTCTTCTATGATTCGAGTGCAGCCTATAACCTCACATTTTTTTTTTAAAGTGGCATGGAAAATGTTGTAAATATATGAGCTATCACAAGCTCAATAATATCTTCAGTTGAATGTTTAGATAAACAGAAACGTGCTATGAATTCTTTATCATTCCAGTAATCTAAAGACTCTATTCTATTTCTAAAAACCCTAGGTTCTCGAGGTGCCTCAACCATTTGAATAATGTCTTCCTCATCATCTGTTAGGAAGTCATCAAAAATTTCAAATATATCTCTCACTGCATCCATGTCTATGGTTCATACAATAGCCTTTTTGGTGTGCGTCATCGATTGTTAATGTCTTTCTAACACATTACGTCGAAAGAAATGGAAAAAAGGGCAGGTCTGTGATTAATCCCAATCAAAATATCACAATAATGAGCCATTCAAATAGGCCTTTTCATCAGGTGATTGCGCAAGCGCTGCAGCCATTTTGAAATAGCGGTAATTTAAAAGTTTCGTACTGTTTTTGTTAGCAATGGCTGGGAATGCAATAATATTTCTACCAAATGATAAATTACTTGCAGAATTAATTGATGGTGCTTCACTTATTTATAACTCTGTGGAAGCTCATAGCTGTGAGCAATTAAAAAGATGGTTAAAATGTCACCGACGTTCACAGCAAGAAAAAAAAGTGTGCTAGTTGAGAGGTTAGGTGTCATTACTTGTATTTACTCTTGTAAAAAATCAGAAAAAATAAATAAAAATCATGATTTCATTTAAATTTGCATATAAAAGCACCTTAATTAATATAAAAATTGACTAATATAGGTACTTAACTAATGAGTTTGAGTTTATTACTGTAAAAATAGAATTTTTGGATTAATAATTATACCTACCTACCTTATTGGTTGATTTATGAACTTGATAGCTCAAAGTATCAGGATTTTGTTCACTTGGACCACTTTCTCCAGAAAAATGCAATGAACAAATATAAGTGTCCTTAGTAACATTATCAATAGATTTAAATCCTCTGTCACTTCGGCCACATTTTTTCATCCACGAATCACATTTAGAACATTTTTGACATGTTTTAATATGTATTTTTTTGGATGAGTTAATTACTTTCTCACGATATTCCAGGCAAGGCTTTGTAAAGTTTATAAAATAATAAGTATTTGTTTTATTTTAAAAGGTTTATAACGTGTATCACTTTTGCCTACTCCATAACAACACCGTTTTGTTGTACCTTTTCGTACAGATAACATAATTATAGTCTATAGAAAAACTGCTCTATTGAATCCTGACACTTACTACTTCACTTTTTTTACTTTTTTAAATCACAAATACATTTATAATAGTATTTATTAATTTTAAGTTTTAGTACGCGGGCACTTTAACACGCTTGTTTACAAATAACAGTACGAAAAACATGGCTGATACGAACGCATGCGCACTGAAAATTACATGACCTTGAAAAAGCCTATGTATTACAAACGTCAATTCTAATCACTGCCTTACCAAAATTTGATTGGTTGATGTTTAGATTAAGCAAGGCCACCTCTAACACACTACAGTGTTGTAGGAGGCCTTGGATTAAGCGCAAGCGCGACCTATCAATCGAGAGAAATTTCTTTGTATGAAATAGAATGCAGATATATGGTTCATACAACAGCCTTTTTGGTGTGCGTCATCGTTTGTTAATGTCTTTCTAACACATTACGTGGAAAGAAATGCAAAAAAAATCAGGTCTTTGATTGATCCTAATCAAAATATCGCAATAATGATTCGTTTAAATTTATTACAAACGTCAATCCTAATCATTGACTTACCAAAATTTGATTGGTTGATGTTCAGATCAAGCGCAAGCGCGACCTATCAATCGTGAGGAATTTCTTTATTTAAAATAGGCATGCAGATATACCTTTCGTATTGTCAATGTGTCTGACATCTTTTTCTACTGTCCCACTGACAGTTCTTGTCAGGTCTGTACTTTGTTGTTCACGGTCAATTATTATTTATGAAAAGTTAATATCAATATTATTGTTATATTTATTCGAATAATACAAAAATATGCCTAGATACACGGAAAACATTAGCATTTTGAAAGTTCTCAAGTATTTTCAGTTAGAAAAAGAAGCTGGTAACTATTAATTTCGTAACCTTGTCGAATTTTGCTGAATACGATCCTGATGATTTTATCTATCAAATTTAGGGTTAGATATGTGTCAAAATAGCAAATAAAATAAACGACATACCCAAAACCCGAATATACGTCACAAACGATGACGCACACCAAAAAGGCTGTTGTATGAACCATACCTTTCGTATTGTCAATGTGTCTGACATCTTTTTCTACTGTCCCACTGACAGTTCTTGTCAGGTCTGTACTTTGTTGTTCACGGTCAATTATTATTTATGAAAAGTTGATATGAATATTAGTGTCATATTTATTCAAATAATACAAAAATATGCCTCGATACACGGAAAAACATTAGCATTTTGAAAGTTAGTATTTTCAGTTACAAAAAGAACCTGGTAACTATTAATTTCATAGCCTTGTCGAATTTTGCTGAATGCGATCCTGATGATTTTATTTATTAAATTTAGGGTTAAATATGAGTCAAAATAGCAAATAAAATAAACGACATACCGAAAACCCGATTATACGTCACAAACGATGACGCACACCAAAAAGGCTGTTGTATGAACCATACATTGAAAATATATATCATAGAACAATATACATATCGGATAATGATATATTATCTTCACATTTTAGAATTTTGCGCATGACAACCGCTAACTTGAGAGTTAACCCGAGCCAAATGGTGGGGCAGGGTTAACTCTAACCCCGCTTTATAAAACGCTGTATCACCTACTGGTCAAAGGGTTAACTCTCGGGGCAGGGGTAACCCGAACTTATAAAACCGGGAATTATTAACAACACAACTAGTAGTGGAGAAAATAAGTTGCATAAATAATAGCCTGTTCAGTACGACTAGCGACCTCTATCGTAAACATTTTGAACCTAATAATTATTAGTTAAGTGATAAATTTTGTTCACGTTTTGAGGTTTGTATACACATGAGGACACTAACATATTTTTGAAAGTATAAGATTTAACAAACTATTTTAAAGGAATCTTTCAGAATGTGGATATATAGGGAATAAGATTTTGTTTTAGCTTGTCGATGATGATGCGTATTGATTTTGGGGGGTATTTGACTCTTCGAATATATGTTTGAGATTAGTTTTATAGACTTGGTTGACGAATGTTCAACTGAAATATGTCTTTAAAAGGTATTTACGTCTAAGGTGACGGGCAGCTCTTTAGAATTGCATATAAGCTATCAATTGAGCTGGATTTAAAGGCACCTATGCGGAGGGTTTTTAGCGGCATATTCAGAATTACTGTAATTTTGGTTTTATTGCAAAATGGGATTTATTATCCATTTGTTGATATTCCTTTAAAGTTACTTAACATTAGATTGATATAACAATAATATAATAACAATCAAATAGTCAAGTTAAATTAAATGAAATGCATCTGCAGCTGCTACTAACGGCGTTGCAGTTCTCCTTAAATCAGCAATTTTAGAAGTGACAGGACTCTCTAGGTTAGATAGTCCATACCATAATAAGAAATAATATGTAATAGTAAAATGAGCACAACATCATTTATTTTTTCTTAAGATTTATGATCTTTAAAATTTTATGTTAGTTCAATAAATTCTTTCCCTTTTTCACAGGAAGAAATTCAAAAATTGGCAGCTCAAATCGAATTCATGAAAATAGTACATATGGAAAGCAACAATCGACACGTGAAACCGAAAAGCGGCGGTTATTTTTCCGTTCAAATCGCCTCGAACATAGTTCATAGTCCAATAACGAAACCTGGTCTCAATCAGGTTACAAAACCACCTGATGAAATGTGACAACACCTCAAGGCTCCACACTGCCTCAAGGACGCAACGCACACCTTAACGGAATCTGCGCTCCTTCTGAAAGAGCAAGTAAGCGGTGTTGATTGGTTCAAAATGAGTTTGAAAGCAAAAATGAAGTGCTCAGAAGAGGGAGAAATTTCTCCTTTGTAAATAGAGGTGTAATCAATATTGTTTCATTTGAGGTGCGTTTGGTATTTTTTTACTCTTTTGAAATATGACGTCAAGAGTTATTTTTTGAAAATTATTACAATGTTTAACTAAAAAGTATCGTATAAACATAAAAGTAAATTTACGAAAGCGGAAAAAGGACATACAACATTTCACTTTCCGTTTAATCTTTGGATTTTGTTGTTTCTAATTGAACAAAAATTTGCAGCTTATATTTTTATTACGACGTTTCGGTAGCGTTCCAGCTACCGTTGTCAGGATTAATTGTTATCTGACAAAACGAAGAATTTTTTATTTAGTTTTTAGTTAATTCCCAGTTAAGAAAAATATGGTGAATTTCAATGTCAAACTGTAAACTTTGAAAACCTTTTAGCCTTGAGTGTGTAATTAACCAAATTGTGAGCTTAAAGAAATTTATAAGGGAATTAACTAAACTTCGTTTTAAATCGTACACTAGGTTAAAATCCCGATCAAATCAGTGTTTTTTTTTTCAGATTTTTAAGGTTGTAAATTTTAATAAATTCCGTAATTCTGTAAATTTAAGCTAATCTTGAAATTTAGAATAAAAAGGGAAAATCAGTTTTGATTAAGAATTCAACCAAATGTATAATTTAAACTCAAAATTCAGTAGAAAGCTACAGCCTTAAATTACTATTTTAATCTCCAAATATGTTTAAATTTCCTGCTTAAACTGTAAATTGACCAAAATTATCAGTTCAAATTGTAAATTTAGTATACAACCGTCAATTTGTTGACATTCCAAAATTTGAATCTCAATTTAATAAAATTTAAATAGACCAAGCAGCAGAGCCCCAATTTAGTGAGTTTTTGACAAAACTGTGCTATTAGTAATAGTATATTACATAACAAGAGTTGTAAGTTGCTTATTACATGTGAATAGAAAAATGGCCAAATCTGACCTATATAGTAGAATCATACGTGGCATTCGATTGTTTTAACCGATGTGCGGGAGATCAAAGTGCAATGATGAGCCTTTGTTGGCGAATGCTTGTCAGTCAGTTTAGCGTTGCACATGTTACCACACGTCTAGAAACTGCAGTATATGTCAAAATGTCAGTGGAATAGGGAAAACAAGGCTAACCCATATATAACATTGTGCTAACCCCAATTTGTTTCAATACACGTACTATAATAGTGATTTGGTTTGTTTTTCCCATTCCAATTTTGCTCGTTTTCGCGAAAAAAAGGAGCTCAGTCTAAGGTCAGTGTGGCCAAAAAATAGTGGTTTTTTTCTAACAAGAATGACAATTAAGATCTACCGTTCAAAACATAGGATTTTGCATGTTTTTTATCATTGCGAACATCTATATTGCTTTATCAAAATAATGATTACACCTCCGAAGTGTATATCTTGAAATTTAAAATAACTCAACATATTGGTGGCCAATAATTTCAGGAACTCTTGGCATGTCTCCATTTCATTTCTGTTATTCAGTCACTATTTATGTCAAATGTCTGTCATATTTATTTTTGTTGATATATTCGTTTAATTGTGTATGTTCAGTTTCCATAAGATTTTTGTAACATTTTTAGTTGGCTGTATCTCTATTCTTCTAACCACTTTTTGTTGGCTACACTGACCTTTAGAAGGCATACTCGATTGCTATTATCATTATACTTATTAGGTTGACAGACTATTTCTTTTTATAGACAATACTATTATACGATCAGAAATAGAATCATTAGCAAGACAAATCCAGAAAACTGAACAGAAAACAAATATATTTGCAGAATTGATGTGAATAATTTTTGAAAATAAATTGGGTAACTTTTTCACACCTACCTATTTTAAAAAATCGCTTCTTGGACGTCTTTCAACTTTTGTATATAAAAACTTTGTACCAAAAATTCACAATTTTAAGTGGAACATTTTTGAATAAACAATAAAAACTTCAATCCAGAATTATACATTATATTGTTAACTTCGTAAAAAAAAGAAATATATATGTATATCTGACTGATTTTTATATATATACTAGAGAATATGTGCTTAAAATTGTGTGATAAACAATATATTATATAGACGTGATGTTAGTTATCAATTAATAAATAAAATTTAAAGCAAAGTAAGATATAAAAATTGATCTACTTCAAGTTTATTCAATGCCAAAGTATACCGTCATGTTATGATAATACACAAAACACTGAAGAGAATGTCTCAAAAAAATATCTCATTATTTTTAGCTGCCAATACCTTCGAAAATTGGATAGATGCATTTTTTGCAAAGAGTTTTTTCCAACTTAAAGATTAACAGTAAATTCCAAGAGCTCAATTAAAACTCAAATTCCAAACCACAATAATTATTGTGGTTTTAAACCTCTTGTTTGGATTAACAGTAAAGTTTTAAGCGGGGAGTTTAAAAGAAGTTTCTTGTCCTACGCATGAAATGAGTCAATTTTTTCAAAGGGAGAGCATTTCAATGAAAATTATCCATTCCACATAAGTTTCAAGGCGAACTTTTATGAAAAAACTTATATAAAGGGGACCATTTCAACCTATCCACCCAAGAGGAAATGATTCGCTTAAAAACCATCTTACATCGAGAGCGTAATGTGGAGGTGTCCCATCTCTATGACTTCCCATCCATCGCCCAGGAAAACATTCATCCTTTAATTAGCAGAGTCGAGTGCAAAAATTCATACGGTTTTCATAAAACTGGCTATAACATGAAAAACTTGAATTTGATTTCATTTTATGTTGTTCCAGAGCTAGCAAAACTTTTTATCAAGATGACATTTTTCACTTAAACGAATATTTAATTATTTTTCACCTAATGGAAACTCCATATGTGGACACGCTGTATAATAAAGTGGAAGTGTTGTGCAGTCGTTCACTCATCAATTAAGAAAACTGTAGACGCCGGTTGAAATAGTCTTCATGCTGTTCTTAGACTAATTTAATTTTGTATGGATTGAATTTGTGCAAGAAACATCCTCTGCATAGAATGTATGATATTGACTGTTGTTCTTTTGTCCTAAAACGGCAACTTCCATAGCCTCGTCAATCGTCAATCAAACATTTAGTTATATCATTGTCTTAAACCCATACAGTAATAAATAAAAAAGAGATGTTGAACGTGTAGCGTTTTGTGATACAAAGATACCACTAGCGCCTACCTTGGCTACAAGTATGAACTAGCATTCTAGACGCGCGCTTTTTGAATTTGGAAGTTTTCAGCATACGCGTAATATTGTGTTAAAACACTATTTTTCATACAATAAAATATCGAAAATAACACAAAAACAGTCAATAAAAATAAAATAAGAACAGACAAACAAATAATCCACACCAATCGACCTGGAGACATCTTGAAGCACACACCAATATCACACGAACAATGTTCGAAATACCACTTTTTCACATAACTAGAACTTTTAGCAAACCTTCCTTATTGTCTGCAAAAAAAAACGATAAATTGAAAAATATTCTTTCCATTATTTTACTTTTTTAACTTAGCTATGATGAGTTATAATAAATCCTATGATAATAATAGGTGCCAATGTTAAAGATAGGATTAATTTAAATAGAGAAAGGCCAATAAGAATTAAATAAAAATAGATATGTTCAAAAGTGACTACAAGTGACTAATCTCAAATTAAAATAATATTGACACATTGACAATTTTCGTGTGGTTAGAGGCGGGGTTTGTTAGTTCACTTAGTCGCTGTGATGCGCCATGCTCAACTGGCTGCGCACAAACTTTGTGCCAGTTTCTTTCATATGTTTTAAAACATCTCTTTTTTTTATTTCTCTATGATTCAACCAATGCGGTGCATTGAGGCGCAGAAAGTTAAAAAATATTTTGCCAATACTTTCTAACTTATCATACCTCTCATAACTCCTAAAAGGTCTCGATTAAATAAACGTTATCTCTAAATAGCGTACAAATTTGTGAATACAAAGGGGGTGGTGAATAGGGTGGTCAATCAGGCGAAAAGACCCTGATTAGTAATATGTTCTCCATTTCTGTCACGTAACATTGGACTCCAAAGGAAAGCAACAACAAAAGGACGGTCAATTGAGTAGATGAAGGGTATGTAGTGATTTAATTATCTAGAGAGTCCTCTTTTATCCATAAGGGTGGGTTTTATCTTAGATTTCTACCGAATATTTCCTATTAACATTTCAAGGGGGTGGGTTTGATTTGAAATTACCGCGTAATAATTTTAAATGCTGCACTGCACATTGAAGGCAAATAATTTGAGGCGATTTCGTCCCGTTTTGATTGGTAGGGACTTGGGTTAACCAATTGGTAGGTCCTACGTCACCGCTATGACGTAAACTACCAATAACAGGTGAAATCGTTTGGTTCCCAGCATAGCCCAGCTGGTACAGCTGATTGATGAAATTGACATAGAACAATAGGCGATTTCGTCCCGCTTTGGTACCTTTTTGGTCTGTCAAATACCGAGATCTGCAGCACGGTTACTGAAATTGGTAGCTTTCTATCCTTGTCTAAAGTAGTTTCTGTCTTTCTTTTTATTTGTAAATATATTGTTCTATGTCAATTTCATCAATCAGCTGTACCAGCTGGACTACGCTGGGAACCAAACGATTTCGCCTGTTATTGGTAGTTTACGTCATAGCGGTGACGTAGAACCTACCAATTGGTTAACCAAAGTCCCTACCAACCAAAACGGGACGAAATCGCCTAATATATTTACAAATAAAAAGAAAGACAGAAACTACTTTAGACAAGGATAGAAAGCTAACAATTTCAGTAACCGTGCTGCAGATCATAGCTGCAGATCTCGGTATGTGATTTGACAGACCAAAAAGGTAGCAAAGTTAGATTGACGTCCGTTTTTCGGAACGAAATCGATTGGTATGTAATTGACAGACCAAAGTGAGGTACCAAAGCGGGACAAAATCGCCTTTGGTAAATTTCAACCAAAATGGAAAAAATTGTCTATATCACCATTATTTGGTATTCACATCGAGTACTTTGAAATGAATACGAAGAAAATCATTCAGATGGACAAGCGGAAACGATCACATTTGGCGAAGAAAAAAGTGCTATTTCATCAAAACAATCCAAACGTATGAATGCTTGTTGAGAATACGTTGGTGAAACTTTAACCATCGAGTGAGATCTCTTGAAAGCAAATTTTGAATAGGAGGGAAGTGAACCTTTTTTATAATTCTATTAATGGATAGTTGACTTACTCTTGATCTTGCTGACTGGTGACATGAACAACAGTATTTTCTATAGTAGGTACCTCATATAGCAAGAGAGTGAAAATAAATTAAAAATAATTTGGCAGATTTTAGAAAACTTGTTTGCAGGCTTTTGCAGGTCCTATCGCCATATTTTGGTCCAAATAACCATCTTTTAGACTATATATCTAAAATTTATGGATCATTCAAGATGCAACGGAATATCAATCCATTATAGATTCGAAAAATTGCGAATTTTAGGTTGAAATAAGCTTGAAGAGTCAATTTTTCAAATGCTCGATGTCAATACATGTTAAAATATATCAATTAGGTATATCATAGATTAATGTGTTATATTTATAATTTTCAATAAAAGCTACAAAGTTAAGTAAAAAAATATTGTGTAAGCTTACGTTATTAGAAGGGTGTGTAATTTTCAATTTTATTTATTTTAATTGAAAATTGTCTCTTTCTATTTTTAATTCCCCCATTTTTTTATTAAACGTGGTAAAATGTATCCAAAAATTAAATAAAATAGAGAATGATCCTACCTATAAAAATCGGCTTCTTCCTAACTGTCTTGTATGGATCGTATCTATAAAGTTTTGTGGACCTTACAACAGATCTACCCTATTCAACTACTAAGAGAAGGAGATATTTTTTATTAATTTTAAAGGCTTTTATCTTCCGAAGGATTCTAGATAATGAAATGCGATTTTTACAATTACAATTGTATAGGTTTAAATTACTTTAAAAGTTTGCCGTTTATTTTGCCAATCACGATCCGGTTTGAGACACGATGCTGTGGTAGACTCCGTTTCACATATAAGAAAAAGCCAATTCAAGTTTGCGAACTGTATTGCGCAGAAGCCAAAATCGACCTTGTTTATCCAAGTCGCTTCGTAACGACCGTTTCGTGCCGTTGGCGTTACAAACGACAGCCATTTTATAATTATTGTGTCAATTTTACAATATGGCGTTGGTTTTGACATCAAATTCGCGCATACAACATCAAATTCATGTGGGTTCCTTATACGTGAAACGCAATGTAGCTAAATTATCGGCAGTTGAGTTTTGTATTTTCTTGGGTATTATTTATTAAATTACTACAAATGTGATAGTCAGAACCAATTTACTTCACTTTGTAACTAAAAAAAGCGTAGGTACCAACCATTTAATGATATTTTAGACAAAAATGTTTGTGATAGATTATTATTAGGTACAATAAACTAGTCGATGAATACGACAATACGATTAAAGATATACTTTAAATGTCTAATTTTATTTTCAAAATATATATTTAATTGTTACATCTAGTATTGTTATAATTTAAGAAAAACTATAATATATTGTGAAAGAAAATATTGTTAACTGTTTTAAAAACCAAAAAAAAAGATAGTAATTAGGACCAACATCGTTGCCGTACATAAAGATTTCTAATAAAACAAGACACCCTATTTTCAATTGACTACCTACTGCTTTCTGTATATATACTTTTGAATAGTTGCTATATACTGATGACAATACAGTTTGTTTACAACCAACTAAATCGCACTTTTATAAGTGAATCTGTATTGGTAAATTGATTATCATTTATGATAACCTTTTCTCAAAGGCGCGTATGGTATTATCAAAAGTGGGTATTCTAAAGTTATAAAAACTTGTTCATATATTTCAGCAATTTCAGGATTAAGTGGAGAATGGGAAACAATACCAGCGTGGTTCAAACAGAACTGGCTGGTATCTCAATTGCCACAAAAATACTGACCAGAAAAGGAATTTCTGGCAAAAACAACAATCTGCACTGATAGTAGACAAGGAGGTGGGTTAAAGGGCACGACAGGAGTAAAGGTAATCGCATTGCCGATTCTTCAGAAAGGGAAGCAGCTGGACTAAAAATTTTAGGTCCCAGTGACACCTACGGTCTAACGACTTCGACAATCGCGGAACTAGCCAAACGTTCCACCCATACTCAATCCCTTAAGAGATAAGATGGAATCAAAGGATGCAGTCTTGCTAGGATCACCTGGGAGGCTGGCACCGAAGAAGTATTTGGCGATAACCAGGAAAAACCTACGTTTAACATTAGGATTTCTGTCTTATGGTAAAAACCCTTCGTAACTTCCACCATGTACTCCAACATATCGTTTTCCACAGCTACTATACAGTGATGGGCAAATGTGTGGTACCAAGTAAATATCTCTGGAATTATTGAAGATGTCAAAATGAAATTTGGAAGGTGGATACTAACAGTAGATTGCCTATTTGTTTTCATATTTTTTAACAATTTTGAACTTCCGGTTTTACCGGAAGTAATGTCGATATTAAAATTTGCAATGGAACACCCTGTATATTATTTCAGTTTCTGATGAAACATTTTATTACGAATACAAAAATATCAGGTTTGATATTTTTTATTTCAATACCTACCAAGATATTAACAGAAAAGTAACTAAGGAAAGGAAAAATCTAATATCCATTAAGGAAACATTTATAATTATTGACTGAAACTAAAGTGATTTTCAAAACATTGAAACTCAACTAAACTAAATTTAATCTATTAGATGTTCAAACTGAGCACCGTTTACTTCTTGACAATAGGCAAGTCGGTTTGTAAATTCTCTAGTAACATTAGCTATTACTTCTGGTGGAATTCTGTGGATCTCTTGAGTTATTCTTGCAGCTAATTCTTGCAAATTATTTGGTTTATCAACATAAACCTTAGACTTTAAATAACCCCACAGAAAATAGTCCAGTGGATTTAGGTCGGGACTTCGTGTAGGCCATTCATAAGTACCCCTTCTTCCAATTCATCTGTGATGAAATCTCGAAGAATGCGAGCGTAATGGGGTGGTGCTCCATCCTGCTGGAACAAGATATTATTTGGTAATTGTCCATATACCTCCAATGCCGGAAATCACTTAGTTTCAGTTAATAATTATGAATGTTGAATGGAATGAATGATATTAGATTTTTCCTTTCCTCAGTTACTTTTCTGTTAATATCTTGGTAGGTATTGAAATAAAAAATATCGAACCCGATATTTTTGTATTCGTAATAAAATGTTTCATCAGAAACTAAAATAATATACAGGGTGTTCCATTGCAAATTTTAAAATCGACATTACTTCCGGTAAAACCGGAAGCTCAAAATTGTTAAAAAATATGAAAACAAATAGGCAATCTACTGTAGAATCCACCTTCAAAATTTCATTTTGATATCTTTAATAATTCCAGGGATATTCACTTGGTTCCACACGTTTGCCCATCACTGTATACAGGGTGTCCCAGCCGAGAGTGACCCATTTTAAATGCTTATAACTTTTATACCAGTTGTGTTAGCCATCTGCGGTTTATGCCATTCCTTTTCTCTTGGCCTAAAGTTTTTTCTAGTTGGTACCAAATTTTGTCTACAATTATACAGTGGGAGTAAAAAAATTGCCTTTTTTCGACATTAAAATTTTCAACTATTTTTAATGGAACACCCTGTATATTGCAACGCCATAATTAGGAGTCGTGTCCAAGGTATCCATATACCAATAAACTTCGGACTTGTACCTTGAAGTTTTAGCAGCAAAAAATTAAAATAGTAGTCTGGATATTTTAGCAAACGTATTTTTTATTAGCATATTTGGAACTATACATTAATAAAGAAATAAATATTAATCTTAAAAAACTGCTGTATATGTTGACCGTTCTGCTCTACGCATTTATGAAGTCGGACCATTTAACGGTTGAATGAATTGTGTAACATATCTTGGAGAATCGCTTCAATTACTGCACGAATATTCCTCTAAAATCATCCAAATTATGTGGAAGGGGGTTATAGCACCTATCCTTGACATAATCCCAGAGAAAAAGTCTGGAACTGTCAAGACAGGAGAGTACGGTGCCCATTCTATAGGGCCAGTTTACTAATATGGATACCTAGTTACGTTTTTTTTATACGTTTGCTAAAATATCCAGACTACTATTTTAATTTTTTGCTGCTAAAACTTCAAGGTACAAGTCCGATGTTTATTAGTATATGGATACCTTGGACACGACTCCTAATTATGGCGTTGCAATATACAGGGTGTTCCATTAAAAATAGTTGAAAATTTTAATGTCGAAAAAAGGCAATTTTTTTACTCCCACTGTATAATTGTAGACAAAATTTGGTACCAACTAGAAAAAACTTTAGGCCAAGAGAAAAGGAATGGCGTAAACCGCAGGTGGCTAACACAACTAATATAAAAGTTATAAGCATTTAAAAAGGGTCACTCTCGGCTGGGACACCCTGTATGGAGATAAAGGAACAAGCATGTTTTTCCTCATCCTACTATGAATATATTGTCAAATTAACTGAATTGCAGATATTTCAGATTGACATCCTGTTCATAAACGTTTACTCATCTATCAATGAAATTATAAACGTTGAAGACTACGAAACATTCAAAAAACTAGCTAGACTTTTCACGTCAAAAGATATCGATTAGGTCCGAAGCTATGAGCAAAAAACCATCATTTACAATACATTATTAATAAACAAATTTATTATTCCTGATTTTAATAATATAGGTACATTATACGTTATACATATTACATAATAGTTAATAAAAGTGGTATCACAAAATGTCAAAACTAAAAATAGGTAGGTACTACTTATATTAATATTACCAAAGTCTATATATTCATTGAATATATAGACTTTGATATTACCTATTAAAGAAGCATAAGGTAGATTGCTATAATTCACGAAGGTGCGGCTATTTCGCACGTTGGTTTTTAATTTTTATTTTTGGATGAAAAATTAGAGAACAATATTTTCTCATCAATCAGTCGCAATATATTATACGCAAATCAAGATGTTTTTCTCTTCGCTCTATGTATACCTGTATTACTGTTAATACCTCTATAAATGTTTTATATTTGTATTGTTTCAAATACTTATATATGCTGAATCCGTTCAGGACCAGAAATATATTCATATGAAAATGTTGAATAAATGTCTCTACAAAAACAATATATTGATGTTATTATCTGGGAAAAGGGACACAACAAACCCCAAATCCTTTAGACCAATTAGCCTAACATCGTTTGTACTCAAAACGATGGAAAAAGCAATTGACAACTACATTCGAACGGAAATCCTAGAGAGACTACCTCTCCACCCATGTCAGCACGCTTACCGGGCAGGCAGATCTACGGAGACTGCACTGGTACAACTGACGGAGGATATCCGAGGTGCTCTACTCTAGACAACCAAGAAACTGTAGTATGTGCATTTTTGGACATAGAAGGAGCTTTTGACAATACTCCACATGAGGCTGTCAAAAGAGCATTAAGCAGAAGAGGTGAAGGAAATTGAGGCTAGAAAATAAGATGATGCAAAACTCACCTTCACAGTCTTTAGCGGAACCTTCAGAGCTAATGAAGGATCACCGATATTGCAGTATCGGACCTCGTTACCCGTGACAATAAAATTGCCAGAGGGATAACCAAATATAAAATTTGTTATATAGGGAGAGCAAATAAGTAGGAAAATAAATTTGATGCTGATTCTAAGTAACAATAACAATAAGTATTTTATTGAAATCAACAAAACATGAAACATACCAGTGTGAAATAAGATACATTGGTTATGGAGAAATTCCCGGCATTTCTTCCGGTGCATACAAATAAAATATAATACAAGTACAAAATATCAATTCCCGGCAATTATTCCGGTGTAAACAAGTGAAAAATAAGTAAAGTTTTATACTGTAAAATTAAAGCACAGTCCGTCACTATCTTCTGGCAACAATGTAAAGATACCGGTAGGCGGTAACCGGCATAATATCCTTAATAAAAGAAAATGCTACTTACAATTTATGTAGACTACGAAAATACACAGAAACCTAATATATGATTAGGGTGACACTGATTAAGCCCCATTTTATAAAGGCAAACTAAACTTATAAAGAAATATATAAAATTAGGAAATGGAGCATACGCTCGTGGTTCAATGAGTTTACCTCACAGAGTTCAGTTGTAACTAACTTGTGACTGTTATGCAATACTTGCGTGTGCAAGGGCTAACAGTATGAGAGCCTACAACAACAGGCAGATCAGGATCTACAGCGACAGCCAAGCCGCCCTTAAAGCACTTCAGAGCTATAGGGTGACATCTCGGCTAGTATGGGAATGCGGCGAAGAACTTAGAAGACTGGCGACTCGGAACAGTGTAACACTGGAGTGGGTACCAGGTCATAAAGGAATCGCAGGCAATGAAAAAGCTGACGAACTCGTGAGAGTAGGATCGTCAACTCTGATGAACGGACCCGAACCTGCTGTGGGCATACCCAGATGCTTAACGAGGTCATGGTTAAAAGGGTGGTTGAAAGAACAACACAATAAACACTGGAAGAATACGACTGGGCAAATACATGGGAAGAAATTCATAAAAGAACCATCAGAAAAAGTAGCGAAAGAACTGCTCTCAATGAGCAGGAACAAACTGCGCACCATTACGGGGCTACTTACGGGACACTTTCCCACAAAGGAGCACCTAAACAAAATAGGGCTGTACAACGGAGACCTTACATGCAGAAGATGCAAAAAGGATACCGAAACAGCTCTGCATATACTATGCAACTGTGAGTCGCTGGACCACAGAAGGCAGAAACTGTATGGCAGAACCCAAATGACTCCAGAAGACTTCTACAATCAACCAGCAAAGAACCTGTATGAGCTAATACAGGGAACGGATTGGCTGAATAGGTTGTAGTCAGAACACTAGGAGTATCCACAATAAGCCCAGGAGGCTGAGGTGGTACCGGCGAAAGGACGGCTCCGGGAGAAAAAAAAAAAAAACTTGTGACTGTTGATTTTTGCGGGAACGCGTCGAGAGCATTCGGTCGAGATCGCAACATGAGTCTCACAACGAGGGAAATCTAAAAATTGACAGGGCCGTAGTTAGGCCCACTATTGTAAGAATTTATTAGGAAATTCGTACAAGAGGTGTTGATAGCACAACATCCAAATGGATGTCGGAACTGCTCACCACAAGGGTAGCAGAGACAAGGACAAGCAAAGACATTGTCTCCATCTGCACTACCAGAGGATGCCCACAGGGAGGAGTAGCATCCCCTTTAATGTGGAGTCTGACGGTTGACGAACTCCTGTGTGGTTTGACGAATCAAGGAATATCCTGCCAAGGATATGCCGACGATATTGTCATAACAGCCAGGGGGAAATTCGAAAACACCCTTTGTGATATTGTACAAAAGGGTCTGAACTATACAAATAGCTGGTGTAGGCAAGTGGGACTCAGCATCAACCCCACTAAAACCATCTTGATAGCCTTCACTAAGAGAAGAAAACTCAACCTCAAAACCATAAAACTTAATGGAAACGAGATTGAATGGAGACAAGAAGTCAAGTATCTAGGTTTGATTTTAGATAGTAAGCTCCTGTGGAACAAACACGAAAAGGAGATTACTCACAAGGCGAAAATGGCTCTTATGGTCTGTAGGAATCTGGCAGGGAGAAATTGGGGTTGCAACCCAAAAATCCTAAGCTGGATGTACACTGCCATAGTGAGACCAATCATTACTTATGGAGCCATTGCATGGAGCAGCAGAACTAGTCTATTGACAACGAGAGAAAACCTCTCCAAAATTCAAAGACTAGCTTGTATATGCATTACAGGAGCAATGAGAACATGCCCAACGGCAGCAATGGAAGTAATTCTCAACCTCACCCCTCTACATATGGTGGTGGAAAGTGTTGCAGAAAAAACAAGATACAGACTAAGTAGAGAGGGAATCATTAAAAGAAAAATCACCTCTTCACTTCTTAGAAATCAGACAACCTGGGACATGCCACAAGACGGTATGATGAGAAAGTACAACTTTTCGAAGAAATTCGTTACAGAATTCAGCAACAAGAAGGAATGGGATCCGAATACCATTACCAGAATTGGAAAGAATGCCATTCAATGGTACACAGATGGCTCAAAAGCAATAGGAGGAACTGGGATAGGAGTGTTCGGGCCAGGAACCAAACACTCCGAAAGCTTGGGAAAAACCCCAAGAATCTTTCAAGCGGAAATCCACGCCATAAGAAAGTGCGCCCAGTTCAATCTTGATAAAGGATACAGAGGACAAAGGATTATCATAATGACAGATAGTCAAGCAGCCATCAAAGCACTGAGCTCTTGCGTAATCAGTTCTAAAATGGTTTGGGAATGCCTAGACAAACTAAATGAATTAGGCGAGAACAATATAGTTACCCTACTATGGATTCCAGGACACACTGGAATAGAAGGAAATGAAATAGCAGATGAACTAGCAAAGAGGGGGTCGGAAATACCCTTCTGGGGGCCTGAACCTTTTTGCGGTATCAGCTCCAATGTAATATTGGAAGAAATAGGCGAAGCCGAAAGAAAGAGATCTGACCATTGGAAAGATCTAGTAGGGCTTAGACAATCAAAGATTCTCCTGGGTGACTACAACCTAAGAAGATCAAATGAATGCATAAGTGAAAGCAAGACTGCACTAAGAGTTTTAACAGGGATCCTAACGGGACATTGTCGCCTGAATGGGCACCTGAAAAAGCTCAAATTAGTGGAGGAAGAAGAATGCAGATACTGTGGCATGGAAGAAGAAACCTCCATCCACCTACTTTCCAACTGCACAGCACTCCAGAATCCTAGAGCACAGTACCTGGGAGATTACTGGATAGAAGAGGAACATTTACCTAAGCTGAAGCCTGCAGATATCCTAAAATTCCTCCGGGACATAGGACTAAAGGAGCTACTAGTTTCAGAGACTCTCCTCAGAAACTAAGTAGAAGTAAGGGGGCACAATAGATCTTTTAGGTCTCAGTGAATGTTACCCCAAACACACACACATACATATTATCATTCAAGGGTTGTGGGGGTTCTGAACATCTGGTCTGCGACCGAAGAGTCTACAAGCTAGCTTGTTTCTGTGGCTGCTTTTTTATATAAGTACCTACAAACTACGCAATGCGGAAAATAGACTATTCTTATAAATAAATAGCAAAAACTGTTGAAATTAATCAACCTTCTGGCAAAATTTTTGCTTACTAAAAGATTTGTAAAACTGAAACATCAAAATGATACCAATTGCCCTACAAAATGTACAGATTGCGAAAAATCTATTGAAGACATACGATTTACACAAGTAGGTATGACAAGGAAAATATAAGAAAAACTACTTGAAAGAGAAAGAAGAATAATTGTGCGCAGTCAGAGATGGGCGTGTGTCTGTAGATAGATATCATAATATCACAGCACTTTTCCTAAACTTCCGCTTCCCTTTACTAATTTCTTAATTGTCATTTATTAGATCCCAGATACCTTACTCTTCAACTCGGGTGAATAATTAGTGTATATGTTATTCGCAATAGAAGAAATTCGTTACAGAATTAAGCAACAAGAAGGAATGGGATCCGAATACCATTACCAGAATTGGAAAGAATGCCATTCAATGGTACACAGATGGCTCAAAAGCAATAGGAGGAACTGGGATAGGAGTGTTCGGGCCAGGAACCAAACACTCCGAAAGCTTGGGAAAAACCCCAAGTATCTTTCAAGCGGAAATCCACGCCACAAGAAAGTGCGCCCAATCTAATTGTTGCAGTCACTCTTGATTCCAACACTAAAGTAGGGTCGACCTTTTCAATCGTCGAAATTCAATAGACCATAATCTCATTGGTACCGGTTAAAAAATTTTTATTGTTTTTATCGTTTTGTAAACTAACTGATTTTAATTAAACACATTAATCTTAATCCAATATATTTAATAACAAAATCTAACTAAATAAAATTAAACAAATTACATATAATTTTCAGATTATAAAATCCAAAAACAACAACAACAATAACTGTGACTCCACTCCTATAGACTATAACACACATGCATAATATTCAGGCCTGTCATTCACTCTTAATTCAAAAACTACAATTAAATAAATTATTTTCATACAATACCAAAAAATTAATAAAATTAAAAATTAGCAAAAACTATGAAATTATCTGAATTTCTCTCTTCACTAAATTTGTTTCTATGACAAAGAGTAATAAAAATGGGAAAACACTTATCTTGAGATTGTAAGCATTGCTGTAACAATCTTATCCTATAAACTTTTCATCCTATATGGTGAAGTGTGCCGGTTGAAAAATCTACATGCAATTTCTTCAACTTGAGGGCTCCTTGTAAATTCTGAACACTCGACTATTATTCACGTTAGCTTTAATGGGTGGGAATTATTTCAAAACTTCTTATGGTGGGAATTATTTTACAACATAATCTATTTTTGCAAAACTTGACAACTTTTCAGCGTTTTATTTTCAAAGTGACTCTAAATAGTGACATTAGGTTACTTGGTTTTTATGGAAATAAATAACCCATGGAGACGAATGTATTTTATTAATAATTTGACAGATGCCAAAACCAATATTGAAATGAGGTTATATAATGAATGTCATGATGACAACTAGCCATAGGAATTTCTACCCACAATTGACACTTGCCAATGTTGGAGCTACTCGTTCTCCAACATACTCCCCGCGTTGAAAGATCCTCATCTTTCAAAACAAACAATAATAAAGAACATGAGCAAAATTAAATTCTAAAACTAAACCCAAAAAAAAACTATGTACCTATGTATGAAGGGAATGAATCTGGGATGGATTCAAAAACAACAGAAATATATCTCTAACAATAGTATACCAATAATACATAAAAAAAAAAAACGCACAAATTTGAGATAACAATTAGTCTTGTCCCTGGGGAAGAGGACATACCTTCGTTATGGGTCTGGTATAAATACCAGAAGAAGTTTTCAACTGAATGGATCTAACATTACCATCCTTTCCAGGGAAAATTTTGACAATACGAGCGAGTGACCACTTCAGAGGAGGGGAATTGTCTTCCTTTAATAAGACTAGTTCATCTACTGAGAGATTTTTTGTGAGCTTAGTCCATTTTGGTCTATTCTGTAATTGATTAAGGTAATCAACAGACCATCGTTTCCAGAACGATTGCTGCATTTGAGAAATTCTCTTCCATATGGAGAGTCTGGTTTCAGGGATTTCTGTAAAATCCTTTTCAGGGTGAGCAGTGAGGCTTCTGCCTATTAGAAAATGGCCAGGGGTTAGGCACTGTAAATCATTGGGGTCATTCGAAAGACTACAAATAGGCCTCGAGTTCATAATAGCTTCTATTTGGTTCAAAATGGTGTAGAAAACTTCGAAAGTGAGAGAGGTTTGACCAATTATTCTAACAATGTGATATTTACAACTACGAATGGCAGCTTCATGAAGGCCTCCCCAGTGCGGGGACATAGGTGGAATGAACTTAAATACAATTTTATTTTCCACACAAAATTCTTTAATGGGGTTAGAGAGGTGAGAATGCATGAAAAATTCGTGAAGACTTTTTAACTGATTTCTGGCCCCCCAGAAATTGGTACCATTATCACTAAAAATTAAGGAAGGGTTTCCTCTACGGGAAATAAATCTTTTCAGTGTCATTATAAAAGCTTCTGAGGAGAGGGCAGTTACCAGCTCTATATGTACAGCTTTGGTGACCATACACACAAAAACACAAATATATGATTTGATCACAGGTGCTTTACGTAAATGAGATGATTTTAAATAGAAAGGGCCTCCATAATCTACTGCCACTTTCTGAAAGGGTCTAGAGATAGTTATCCTGTCACGAGGAATGTTGGACATCAACTGTTCCTGGGGTTGAGCTCTAAATCTAAAACAGGTGTGACAATTCCTAATAATCTTCTTGATTTCTTTTAAGCCATTTAAAGGCCAAAATTTCAATCTGAAATTGGAGAGTACTGTTTGAGCACCAGCATGTCCCAGACGTAAATGTTCATCTTTGAGCATGAGGGAAACAACGATATCATGGGAAGGTAACAAAATAGGATGCTTTTGATGGTAGGGAACATCAGCATTTTCTAATCTGCCTCCTACACGGAGAAAACCATCTTCTTCATCATATTTGGGTGTGAGTGAAATGAAAATTTTATTTCGTATGCAACCATTCTTCTTTATTTCAATAATCTCTCGTGAGAAGTACTTATTTTGTAGAGACTTCACAATGCAATTAAGAGAATAAGTCATTTCATCAACTGTCAGAGGGCCAATCGATTTTTCTGAGGGCGTTTTTAAGAGAAATTTATTATGGATAAATCTTTGACAATATGCTACCACCCTTTGCAGTTTGGAAAATCTAGAATACTTTTTATATAAATCGTCCCAAAAATCATCAACAGGAGTTTCCACTAAAGATATAAGGATCGCTTTTTTCTCTTCAGGAAATTCTGGTGGTTGACTTAAGGGTTTAAAAACTGGGAGATCAACAGATGGGTCCTTCAAATACGTGGGACCTTCCCACCAAAGTGAATTATCAATCATTTCTCTTGGAGTTATTCCACGAGATGGAAGGTCAGCGGGATTATTTTTAGTCCCAACATGATGCCAAACACAATCTGAAGTTAGTTCCTGAATCTGAGACACCCTATTTGCTACAAATGTTGACCAACGAAAAGAGTGAGAGTGAATCCAGTGAAGTGCAATTTCTGAGTCTGAATATAAATGAACCTTTGTAACAGTGAATCTGTTTTCAAAAATACTTAACAGAGCTTTTACTAATTTTGCTAACAGTAGCATGGCTGATAATTCCAAACGTGGAATCGACAAAACTTTCAAGGGGGCTACCCTTGATTTTGAGGCAATCAAGTGACAAGAAACTGATCCATCTAAGTAAAGCGTGCGAGCATAAATACAAGATGCCATGGCAAAAGAACTAGAATCCGCATAACCATGAAATTCTACATTAATAATGGGTTTGTTCAAAAACAAATATCTAGGGACTTTCAATTGAGAAAGATAGGATAGATTATCAAATAAATTTTTCCATTCTTGGAGGAGTGAGGTATCTGTGATATCCGCATCCCAATCTAATTTTAATAACCATAACTTCTGAATAAGAAGTTTACCAACAACAATTACAGGTGAGAGAAGGCCAAGGGGATCCCAGCACTGTGAAATCATAGCGAGCAATTTTCTTTTGGTGAGTGTGCCTTGGGGTGCTATTTGAGGAATTGAAATACCTAAGACATCTGCAGTAGGGTTCCACTTTAGTCCTAAAAATTTGTTGGGTGAATCATCTAGATTCAAACAATATTCACTTGGGGTTTCATTAGTGATGTTAAGTAGAAATTGAGAACAGTTTGAGCACCACTTATGGAGTGTGAAACCGGATGAATTAAGGAGAGTGGTGAGTTCGGAATACAATTTTTCTAAGTCATTTAAGTCATCGCAGCCACCTAACAAATCATCAACATAGGTTTGGGTTAAAAGAATATTGGAAGCTAAAGGGAATTCAACTTTATGTTTCTGAGCAACTTCCTGCAATACACGAGTGGCGAGGTATGGAGCTGAATTTGTTCCATAGGAAACAGTTAATAACTCGATGCATCTTAAAGGAAGTGTGGGGTTATCTCTCCAAAGTATATTTGTCAAAAATGTTTGGGAGGGATTTATCTTTATCTGTCTGTACATCTTCTCAATGTCAGAAGTGAGCACATATTTAAAAGAGCGAAAGCGTAACAAAATGTCAAAAAGGTTAGGCTGAACTTGATATCCTTTAAGCATTATGTCGTTTAGAGAGATGCCTGTATTAGTTCTACAGGATGCGTCGAAAACAACCCTAAGTTTTGTTGTGGTGCTGTCCTCACGTATGACAGCATGGTGTGGCAAAAAATATTTGGGTTCTGAATTTTGATTAGTTTCAGATAGTGGGACATACTGACCATGACCCAGATCAACATATTCATCAATGAATTGCTTATACTTTAAAAAGTAGGTGCGATCTTTTTGAAATTTCTTTTCTAAGTTCAAGAATCTGTTTTTTGCAGTGTAAAGAGATTGACCTAATTTGAGGTTTTCACAAGGGGTTTTAGGGGCAAATTCACCTGATAAGATCCATCATCAAGTTGTTTAGTAGTGGACACAAAAATTTCTTCACATAACTTTTCATCAGGAGATATATGTTTTATTTCTGGAACTTCCTCTGATTTCCAGAACCTTTCAACTAAAGTTTCCAGTGTATATTGATCACTTACTTGTGTGAGCATTGATACACTAGAGGTGGGAGAAAAGTTACCTGATGAGCATGTTAATACATGGGAATTAGAATATTTTTGAGGGCGCAAAAGAGGAGCGTTGCCAGCTATCACCCAGCCGAGGAGGGTGTTTTGTAGCACGGGTAAGTTTTTACCTAATCTTAAGAAACCATCACTCATTAAATCATAATAACAGTCAGCTCCTATGAGAAAGTGAACCTCTGCCGGCTGGAAATAAGTCGGATCCGCAAGCTGAGTGTTGGGGGGTAACTTTATTTTTGATCTATCCACTATGGCTTGGGGAAGTTTACATGTAATTTTCTCAAGAATAGAACAAGAAGCATTAAACTTGGAGCGATTAATGGTAGAGTGAAAAACAATATCAACTGTTTGGTGAGAGAGGGTGGCACTTAAACCAATGCCTGAAACGTTCAACTTTTTATTATGAGGAGTGTAATTCAACTTTTCTACTAAACTTTTGCTCATGAAAGAATTTTGTGACCCAGGGTCAAGAATTGCTCGAGCTTTAACACGTAAACCTTGTGAGCTATATAAGTAAACTAGAGCAGTACCCAAAAGCACAGAGGAGTCTTTAGTACTTATAGCTGAGAGAGAATGAGTCATGTTGGAAGAGTTTTGCTGATTTTCAGTAACTACTGGTGAGTTGAGATCACGCAAACTATTTGGATTGCTTTGAAATTCCCTATTGGGAGATGGGTTGTGAGAATTATTTCTTGGTGAGGTGTTTGTAGTATGTGACGACGAACTAGTAGAGGGTTGATGAGTAATTGACTGTGAAGGGTGAGTATTTCTTTGGGAATGATAATCCGCATTTTCAGAGTGTTGATGTGAAGAGAATCTATTTCTACTTTGATTGGTTTGGTTACAGTGAAGGAGGGTGTGGTGTTTCCTACCACAAACATTGCAACCTCTACTTTGGCAATTCATAACAGTATGAGCAGATCCGAAACAATTGAAGCAAAATCCTTTAGACTTTACAAAATTTTGTTTCTCGGTGTAGCTCATATTTTTAAACTTTAAGCAAGAGTAAATTTTATGGGTCTTATCATTACAATATTGGCATCCATTTTGGCTCTGTCGACCGATGTGATTATTACTATTATTATTATTGATACTACTGAAAAGTGTTGCTTTCGTTTGCTTTTTTGAAAGACCTTCATTATTATCCAATGATTTTAAATTCTCTAAGCATTTTGATCTGTCATCTAAAAATGTCAAAAATTCATCAAGTGTAGGCAATTCATCTGAGTTTCTATCAAACTCAAAACTTCTCTTACTATTAAAATCTAACTTGCGTTCTAATGAATAAACTAATATTAAATCCAAAAGTTGAGTGTCTGTTAATTTATAGTTTTTTAAAGCTTCATAGTTTTTACTTATTTCAGTGTGAAATTCTCTAAGAGTAGTAGATGTACCTTTCTGTACAGGTTTTATGTCTAAAATTGCAGTCAAAAGACTATTTATCACCAGAGTTTTCTTTTCATATCTATGTTGCAAAATTTCAATAGCAGTGTGAAAGTTTTCATTAGTAACTTGCAAATTCTCAATTAATTTTAAAGGTTCACCTGCCAAATAAGTCTTTAAATAAATGAAACGTTGAATATCCGTCAGATATTTATTTTCAATTATTAAAGCAGAAAAAATTTGAAAAAATGGAACCCATTCTATTCCAGTACCTGAAAACTGTTGAATTCTAATTTCCGGTAATTTTACTAATGGGGGGGGAGAGACAGGAGAAAAAAGTGGGGATGAACGTGGTGGGGTGGGAGTTTTCATATCTTCCAAGTCTTTAATCTTTTGCTGAATTTTAGACAAAACATCATAATATTGATCTTCAATTAAATCTCTATTTTCAGTATTTTCCTCTACAGCTAAATATATATCTAACAAATCTTGAGCCTGACAATATTTTTCAAATGCACTTCTTAACTGTTCTTCGCGACCTTTTAAACTGAACACATTGTCTGTGGTATCAATGTTTACATCAACCCAGTTTTCAATTCGCGTAATAGCAGATTTTGCTATTGTTCTGTTTCCTTTAATTTCGTTGAAATTCATTGTTTCAAAGCACTTAACTGGGGACACACAAGGGCTTGAATTTTTATAACAAAATGGGGTTGGAGCAAGTGAAAATAACCGATTTCAAGTTTACAATGAGCGAGTTATATAACATTTACAACAACAAATGCAATTAAATGGTGGGAAACGCTAGAGCAGTGTATAGACAAATCAAATCAAATAATATCTGCAAACATGCAAATAATATGGTGGGAAACCCTGGAGCAAGGTATGACTAACTTCTAGTCATACACACATCAATTACAATATAAAATAAATTCTAAGTGTATCAAAATAATATCAAAAATTTGAGTTGAAGTCACAGCGGTGAGAATTAATGGTGAGATATGAGATAACTTTTTTAGAGAACTATTTCTTAGCGTACAAAACTTCAAAAACAATATCCGGCTCGAAGGACCATTTTTAATGTTGCAGTCACTCTTGATTCCAACACTAAAGTAGGGTCGACCTTTTCAATCGTCGAAATTCAATAGACCATAATCTCATTGGTACCGGTTAAAAAATTTTTATTGTTTTTATCGTTTTGTAAACTAACTGATTTTAATTAAACACATTAATCTTAATCCAATATATTTAATAACAAAATCTAACTAAATAAAATTAAACAAATTACATATAATTTTCAGATTATAAAATCCAAAAACAACAACAACAATAACTGTGACTCCACTCCTATAGACTATAACACACATGCATAATATTCAGGCCTGTCATTCACTCTTAATTCAAAAACTACAATTAAATAAATTATTTTCATACAATACCAAAAAATTAATAAAATTAAAAATTAGCAAAAACTATGAAATTATCTGAATTTCTCTCTTCACTAAATTTGTTTCTATGACAAAGAGTAATAAAAATGGGAAAACACTTATCTTGAGATTGTAAGCATTGCTGTAACAATCTTATACTATAAACTTTTCATCCTATATGGTGAAGTGTGCCGGTTGAAAAATCTACATGCAATTTCTTCAACTTGAGGGCTCCTTGTAAATTCTGAACACTCGACTATTATTCACGTTAGCTTTAATGGGTGGGAATTATTTCAAAACTTCTTATGGTGGGAATTATTTTACAACATAATCTATTTTTGCAAAACTTGACAACTTTTCAGCGTTTTATTTTCAAAGTGACTCTAAATAGTGACATTAGGTTACTTGGTTTTTATGGAAATAAATAACCCATGGAGACGAATGTATTTTATTAATAATTTGACAGATGCCAAAACCAATATTGAAATGAGGTTATATAATGAATGTCATGATGACAACTAGCCATAGGAATTTCTACCCACAATTGACACTTGCCAATGTTGGAGCTACTCGTTCTCCAACACTAATATTGATAAAGGATACAGAGGACAAAGGATTATCATAATGACAGATAGTCAAGCAGCCATCAAAGCACTGAGCTCTTGTGTAATCAGTTCTAAAATGGTTTGGGAATGCCTAGACAAACTAAATGAACTAGGCGAGAACAATATAGTTACCTTACTATGGATTCCAGGACACACTGGAATAGAAGGAAATGAAATAGCAGATGAACTAGCAAAGAGGGGGTCTGAAATACCTTTCTGGGGGCCTGAACCATTTTGCGGAATCAGCTCCAATGTAATATTGGAAGAAATAGGTGAAGCCGAAAGAAAGAGTAGAAGATCTGACCATAGTAGGGCTTAGACAATCAAAGATTCTCCTGGGCGACTACAACCTGCGGAGATCAAATGAAAGCAAAACTGCGCTAAGAGTTTTAACAGGGATCCTAACGGGACATTGTCACTTGAATGGGCACCTGAAAAAGCTCAAATTAGTGGAGAAAGATACTGTGGCATGGAAGAAGAAACCTCCATCCACATAATTTCCAACTGCACAGCACTCCAGAATCCTAGAGCACAGTACCTGGGAGATTACTGGATAGAAGAGGAGTATTTACCTAAGTTGAAGCCTGCAGATGTCCTAAAATTCCTCCGGGAAATAGGACTAAAGGAGCTACTAATTTCAGAGACTTTCCTCAGAAACTATAAGTAGATGTAAGGGGGCACAATAGATTTTTCAGGTCTCAGTGAATGTTACCCCAAAAAATACCTACATACATACATACATATTCGCAATAGCCGAAATTTTTGCCCACAATGCGTTTTGTGTATCGCAGTTCACCCACGAAGCGATTAAGAAGATTTCTATCGAGCTGTGAGCTAAAACGAATTAGGTACCCAAAACGCGTTATGGGTAAACTATACGTTACTCAGGAAAAGCGAAATTATATTTCGTGCGGCTTTGTCTTGCATTGCGTGGATCTTTCCGTTTACTCACGTTGCGATCTGGGCATATACAACTTTACCCATAACGCGTTGTAAATCAAATAACAAATAATTAAAAACCTAACCACGCACGTGCTTCGCTATACAAGAACTTGTTTGTTATTGATTAATACAGAGATTAATGTAACGTTTATTTTAATTTATATTTACAACTAATTAATTTATATTTACAGATTTATATGTACGGTCCTTAATTTACTAATTTATATTAAAACACTTAACTAACTAACTACACTAATTTATATGAACGTCACTGATTAACACTTTATTGATCGATTTGTCTTTAGTATAAGCACTACAGTGTCCATCTATGCGACTACGTCTCAACTAACTGTTCACTGTTAACTGTTCTCTGTTCGGCGATACTCATATTTATATGGCATAAAGGTAGGTTTCTGGAATGTTCTAGTCTTTCTGGTGGATGCGCTAGATTTCTCTAGAGAGAGGAAGGGCAAGAGGTGGGCGGTCTCTCGAAGTCTCTGGAACGTGATCGGCTAGTGCCCTGAGAAGAGACGCAGGGCTGAGGGGACGCAGGGCAGGTAATCTCGATAATTCTCGATTTCACAGAGCTCACATGGTCAATAGTCCATAGTCGTCTCGTACGGGAATTTCGCTGGGGCACTCGCGTAACATTAATATTCGTTCGTCAAGGTATTGACACTATAATCAAAGAGTAGCCTACCTCTTTGGTGTATATTCATCCGAAGATGTATAGCTTTTATGCAGTCCGCGCGAATACAGTTTCTAAGGTCTGTAGTTAGATAGCACCCCAATTCTGCCGAATCATCTAATAGGGAGGAAACATTCGGTATTTTCCACCAACCCTATTCTGTCCAGAGGAATTAGACTGCAGTGTTCTGTAAAGATTACAGTAACATAGGTACCTTCGTTGAGGTTTGAATAAGGTACTTCAATAAATGTCTTGGATCTCATTCCAGAAAGAACTTGCTTCGTGGTCAACCTGGCCCGAAATATGGTCCATTTTGCCAGATTCCCAGTCTGGCTCAAAGTCCCTTGAACTGGGATTTACCTTTTTCTGGTCCGCTAGTTCATCACTCAGTACATTACGTACGGGATGACCCGAAATTCACACCAGAACAACCTTTGCTTATATTGAGTATATTCAAATATTTTATTGATATGTGCCTTCATCCGCCAATTCGTTACCCTCATGACTCTCGTCACTTCCTCGTGACGTCTTATTGGTCTTCTCAAATTGTAAGTACACTATGCAAGAGAGTAGATTCTAGTACTGCAATACTAAAAACATATTGATTTATCACCACTTTTTGGTCTATATAATATCTTAATTTCAAAACTGAAACCTATTTATCCACTGATTAATGAAGAGTGTTTTCATGGCTTAGATGGTTGAAATTATATCACATCACAATCACAATAAATTGATAATTCTTCATTCTACCAATGTGAGTACATTCAAAAAAGTTTATAATTGCTTATTAATTAGCAATTACTGTTGATTTAATGAAATTTACTACAATCTGTTAAAACTAAGATCAGATTCCACAAAATAAAGGGTTGAAACAAAAACTTTTTGTAATAATAAAATTTATTAATTAAATTTAATAACACTTGGATCAAATGGTCCACTAAATGGTGAACCTTCAGCATTCCAAGCTTTCTTTAAAGTTTCATGCATTTGTAATTCTTCAGAAGTGGGTAAACCCAACCTTATTCTTTCTTGGTTCCACTGTAATTCCTCAATTTTTGCTTGAGCTTCCTCTGGCAGTTCTTCATAAGGTCTAGAACAATCTATTTTTGATACATCCAACTGTGTTTCACCTTTTACTAAACAGTTCCACCATTTTTCTTGACATTTGTCCAGATGAATTAGTAATTTTTGCCCATCTAAAGACCAGACAGTATCATTAGCTTTACATTTTTCACAAAAATCACCTTTTAACAAATAATCTTTATTTTTCAATTGTACTGATATACTACTAGGGAGTATGTTTACTGTTAAATCTTTTGTTGTAATATTTTGGGGAACTTTGACTATTACATCCACTTCTGTTATTGTTTGTGACCAACAGTAGTTATCAAAAATACCACCATTATAACTTTCAGATTTTGTGAAAGTTAATTCTGTTGGTTCTTCTTTTGTTGTAGATGTAACTTGAATAATATCTACAGAACTGTCTACAATAAGTTCTTCTGAAGATGTAGGAATTTCATTTGAAGTGTATTGTACCTCTGCAGGGACTGGTTTCCAATTTAAAAATGTATGTCTTACTAATTTCTCAGCAAGTCCTTCAGGTAAGCCAACGCCAGCTTGAGCATCTTTTGCAATATGATAAAAATCTGACCTACAAATAAATTAGTAATCAGTATCTATTTGTTTTTGTAATTTAGATACATTAATAAATAGAAACTATATAAACAAATTTGTATAAAGGAACAAATTATTTATTATAAAATGAAACATCAAATATTTCTGAAAGCATTTAAAATATTTCGAGGTAGGTATTTATAAAACATTATTGATTAAATAAGTATCAAATTAAAGTACACCATAATAAGCAAACCTAAATAAATTACATCTATGTTACAAGTTATTTTAAAACCTAGTGTCAGAAAGATTTTTAAAAAACTAACCTTCTCTTCAAAAATCCAAAAATGTGATCTAAGAAAGTTGGTAGAGTTTTACATTCTTTCAGCATTTCAAAAAGTATATCATCATGAGTTTGACTAGACATTGTAATAATATGTTTTATTTACATTTATATTGGTTTGTTTTTGTTATACATTAAAAATTTATTTACAAAATGTCAAACAAGGATATCGACTTGTCATTTTCTTCTTCTTTTCTCTACCTTTGCTGAATGGACATTTCAGCATATTAGGTAATAATGGCCCCTTCTTTATTTTAGTTACTAACTACACTTACCAGCCAGCGATTTCCGTAAACTTGATGACTTGTTTCTTGTTTCATTCGTACAACTCATTGGCAAAACATATTGTAAAACCGCAAAAAACTATGATTTAAATTGAACATTTTCCTATAAAAGCGAGCTGTTTTCTCTCTACAGTAGCGACCTTTAGTTTAGTATACAAATCAAGCGTGGATATTTTATCTAATTATCTTTATATCTAATATTGTGTAAGGTACTATTTATAATAATTTGTGAAAAATAAAATTTAGTTTTTATTGAAAAACGTTTAGCTTAGTTTTGTATTATTTAATATACAAATTCATCATCGAATATAAGCATTTAGATTTATCAAAAACCGCACTGCCGAACCATACCAATTAATTGAACACCACATCGTTTTTTAAAGTTAGAAATATGTATATTTAATAAACAGTAGTTGATAAAAGTTCAAGAGGTCAACGTTGAAAATTTATTACCAAAAAAAAACTTTACATTTAATACCTGTGATCAATATTTTAAATACAATGGTTACAGAGAAATTGATTGTTATCCTAGCTTTCTTATTTATAACAGCCAACTGTACTGATCCTGAAGAAGAACAAGGGGTGAAATATGCCAATAAATGTGAAGGTAAGTAAATACATTTCAAGTTACATGACTAAAACCATTTGATTGTCTCAACTATTCGAGAATTTGTGCATTTTAATTCAATTCTTTTCAGTTTGTAAAATATTAGCTGTTGAACTAGAATCTAGATTAGAAGAAACAGGAAAAACTAGTGAAGTTATTGAAACGGGATACTCAGTAGATGATATAAAACCTAAAAAGAAAAAAGAATATAAAAAATCGGAGCTTCGACTTGTTGAATCTTTAGAGGGTGTTTGTGATAGAATATTAGAGTATAATATTCACAAAGAAAGAGATGATAGCACAAGATTTGCCAAAGGCATGAGCCAAACCTTTCAAACATTACATGGATTGGTAGATAAAGGTGTTAAAGTGGAGCTTGGAATACCATATGAGCTTTGGGACAAGCCTAGTGCTGAAATTACAAAATTAAAGACCCAGGTAAATTAACAAATTATATTTTTAAATGGACCATTTCAGAACACCTGAATTTGACAGGGAGGCAATATACCTTACCAGTGTATAAAGATCTATAAGGAATCCCTTATACCTAGTAATGGAATTTAAATCTTGTAATGGGCTACCACAAAGTTTCAAAGATATACTCATTGAATTATGCCCAAACTGCAACATTTATTTATTTTCATGTATCTGTGTGCTTCCAGTTTTTTGTAAATTTTCTGTTTATTTAGGTACATTACTGTATTGGTCTGCATTATGTTTCTATTTGGTATTGTTAGATAAATTAATTCTATTATATGATTATAACTTTGGTTAATTATAACTAATTGCTACGTTTTTTAATGTGAAGTTGTGTAATTTCAAATAATTGTTCAACCACCTGTACAGTATCTCACTTTGAGATTCATTTATGAAAAATATGCTTTGATTGGCAATTTTTTTTAGTGTGAAACTTTATTGGAAGAAAATGAGAGTGATATAGAGGACTGGTATTTCAACTATCAAGGAAAGGAGTCTTTAAAAAAGTATCTGTGTGCTGATAGAGCTCTCAAAAACCAAGATTCAAAATGCTTAAATGAGTTGTTAAAAGGTGAAAAAGGAGAAAGGAAAGTTTCAAAAATTGATCATAAAAAACCTACAAAGGAAAATAAACAAGAATTATAATAACACAATCAATAATTCAAACATTATGTCACAACTGTTCTCAATCAGTAAAGGATATTGTCAAATGATTGTTTATTATTTAATTTCAAAATAATTCCTGAAAGTGAAAGAATCTATAAGATATAAAGAATTGCTGTTCATTTGTCTCACTAAAACTCAAAAATGGCTGATTTTGTATTAAAAATGTTTGTTGAGAAGATAGTTAACAGGTCAGGAATAAAATAATACAAAATGTTATCAGTTATTTTAAATTAGCTACAACTATACATGGGAATTTGTTTTACCTATCATTTATCAACATACTAAAATCTTATTCCTGTTTTGCAGCTGCTTCTTTCTCCCTCTCTGCCTTTGTTTTACGAATGTGTTTAGCTTTTCCTCTAAGAGCCCTCATTCTATCCATTTCATCTTGAAAATCAGCATGTTCATCTCTATATAAACCATAGTACCTTAACTTCATCATTAGTTTACCGATTTCTATATGTCTAGGGTAATAGTCATGAATTTCTTTTCGAAGATGGATAGGTTCGTCACTAAATAATTTTACTACTTTCATAGATTTAGCATTTGTAGGACGAACAACTTCTCCAAATATTCTATTGCTTAGCCTATTCATACGTCTGGCATATTCTGTAGTTTGTTTAATTAGATCTGTATATTTTGCGTATCTACTCATTTTCTACTTTAAAATTTCAAAATAATGTTAAAGAATAAAATGAGGTTAGTTAACTTGACGTTTTCATCTTCTTTCTTTTTATGCGGATGGCAATCCCACTTGTAGAGGTTGCAGCTTTACCACAGAGTACACCATGATGGTGTACTCTGTGAAGTGTTGTAGGAGGCCTTGCTCTGTGACTATACCCCAAACTATTTATTCTATCAATATTGGTGGACATGATTTCTGTGTTTCTTTTTTTTATAGGTTAAGTCCGGAAAATCAGGAGGTCAAGTTTTGAAATATTTCACAGGTGAATTCAAGGATATTAGATGAGAATAGGATTGATCAAAAGCTGAAAAGTGTCAGCCGAGTTTGATGACGTCACTGGTTACCCATGCGCGCGTCGGCTTGCGCGAATTATGAAACTGTGAAATCCGTGGTGTTATTTATTTATTTTTTAAATTTTAATAACAAAAAATAAAGTATTTAATGTATAAGCAAAATTTTTCAACATGTTTTTTTTCATGTTAAAATCATTCTGGGTATAAATCATGTAAGTCAATATTCCTTTTACCTTAAATAATAATTAATTGGGCGATTTAAAAGCTAGTTCAGGGGATAGTATTCTGGAAAAACATAATGCCATTATGTAATTTGGCATTTTTATTTGGCCAACTGCAAATGTTCAAGATAATCCGGATAAGAATGATGGAGAATATGTTTACGCACATGACAAATTTTTAAGTGTAATTTTCAATAAGCAATAAAAAAAAATGATTACTATTTACTATGTTAAATTATGTTCCACTTACCCCATTTCTTGCTAAAACAACATGTCATGATCAGTTTTTCAAGTTTCTTTCATTATTATTATTTATAAACTGTGTACCTAGGTAGGTTATTCAATATTTTATTTTTTTGCAACTCAAATATGTACTAAATTTAGAGTAAAAAAGTATAAGTGTATGAAATAGCTTTTATTGATTTCTAAAAAAACTCGAATTGTGTGATTTATGAGGTTTTTGAAATGGCTGATTCAATTTTATACTCATTTTTATTAATCAGCAAATATAATAGGACAAAACTGGTATTTTAACATGAAAATAAAACAACACTAATATCCTTGAAGAGTTTCGCCTTAGAAACAGCTGTTGCAATTATCAATAGTTACACTATTACAATACAGTTCGAAATCTGTCTTTGTTTACTACACAGAGAAAAAGAAGATAGACATTGAATTGATGGAACACCAATGTCGACAAAAGAACGTTGCTGTGACGTCACTGGTTACCCAAACGGCTAGCGTTGCTCTTATGGGAATAATCCATCCTATTCTCATCTAGGTGAATTAGCCAATATTTCGATCAACCCAAGTTTTGAGCTAATTTCATGTGTGAAATAAATTCTAATTCGAAAATATTTCACAAATATAATTCGGATGCTGTCAAGCTGTCGAAATGCTCTTTTCACATGCGAATTATCATTGTCTAATATATTAGACAATGGAATTATTCAGAGATTTTAGAATCGCCGGAATTTGTGTTGTGATTTTCTATATATTTCACGTAAATTTTCTTGTTTTTAAACCGAGTTTGCAGTTATTAGTCTGCTATTTGGTATTTATTATAGTTAAGTGAGTAAGTGACAGTGACACGAGAACGTTTTTTAAATGAAATGGCCAATTTGGAGGAACTGCAGCAAATAGTGGTAAACAACGTAGTGGACCTAGTGGAGCATGATTTATTATCAACAAGAACAGTACTACATCTTTTTAGGCAAGATCCTTACAATCTGAGTGATCACCAGTTCCTTATAATTTATAAATTACATAGGGAAGGTGCTCGTGAACTAATAAATTTATTACAACCTCATTTGGACTTTGGTAGCTCCTACAAGAATATCAGCTATTGACAAAGCTACTAAGGAATAAAAATGTATATAACCAAATTTAAATTCTAGAACTATTCTTAAATTTCAATATTATTTGTAATAATGACATTAGGAGTTATTGTCAACAATATAAGCTAACCTTAGAATTGTGTGAATTTAGCTTGAGTTGAAGTGATTCCAAGTTTGTGATTAGCTAAGTTCTTCTTCTTTTTAAAACCTACTGATCTGGTCTTTATAAGCAAACAGTCATTTTCTTCTTTTTTTAGATTATGTAATATATAAGCGATGCTGCCAAATTAAAAAAGTCAATTAAATTCGAAGCAGTGAATTTATTTCATTTCATTATAAATTTCATTTCACTTCTTTTGAAAACTAGGTATTGCAATTCACTGGTGAATTGATAATCGAAATATTTCGCATATGAATTGATTTTCACCTTATTTCAAAACTTGACCCCCAGAACGTTTTCCAATTGGGAAAAGTAGAATTCGATAGGTGGCGCTCCGAAATGTCAATGTCATCCTAGAAACGAGTAAAACAAATCAGCTGTCGTATAAGCCTTTTGATATTTAAGTGGTTTTATTTTGCTGTTTTAGTTATTTTCAGTGTGTGTTTTGTGAAAATTTTGCTTTTTCCTTGATTGTGCTTCAGTATTTTGTGTTGTCAAACTAAATTTTTACTCCTAATATTTTTATATTTGGAGTAATAGGTATGGTTGATATTTGTCAAAAATAAACAAGTTTAGGTCTGCATGCGAACTCTGTAACTCGATAGAGATAGAAATAGAAAAGAAATAGCAAAGAAAAGAAATTTCTTTCTATGGACAAATGCTACTCTCTATGATTTTTTCCTGAAATCTTCGGGCAAGTTCGTCTATAGAGAAATGTGTACTATTGAATCTGAAAACATTTTGGGAGATTTTAGAACTTTTCGATTTTCAAAGTATCTACCGGTGATTTCGACATTCCAAATGTCAAAATTGTCAATAAAAGCTTGGCCTAATGTCAGTATTGTCAGTTTATCTTGTATTATCTTTATCTATGAGTTTATCCTAGTTTATATCCAGTTATTGCAGTTTATTTTTATTCATTGTTTTGTTAGTTTTTTTTGTAATTTGTTTGAAATGGATTTGGTATTAGCCAATTTTGTAGAAGAGGCAGAAGAAGAAGATCGTAGAGAAATGCTGAGGATGGAAAGAAGACATCTAAGGGACACGACAAATGTCTTCGAACTCCCAGAAAGAGAGTTTAGAAAACGTTTTCGACTTAGCAGAGAGCTAACTCGAAATTTAATTAGGGAACTCTCGCCTCATATGCAGGATGGTCTTCGATCTACGAAGGTAAGTATCACAACGAGAGTCATGGGAGCCCTACGTTTCTTCGCACACGGATCTTACCAAAGGGGCATTGGAAATGAGATGCATGTTTCTATGGCACAGCAGACCTTCAGTACTGCTCTATCGGAGGTTTGTAGGGCTATGGAAGCCATTGCACATCGCTGGGTGAAATTTCCCATGGTTCAAGCAGAAAAGGAGAGAAGTAAAGTTCAATTTATGCAGGAGTTTGGGTTTCCTGGTACTATAGGCTGTATCGACTGCACCCATGTAGCCATTTTACAGCCTACCGAGGACGAACATTTATATTTCAACAGGAAGAGGTACCATTCCAAAAATGTTCAAATTATTTGTGACACCAGTTTAGTAATTGTAAATGTCAATGCTAATTATGGAGGCGCCAATCATGATTCCTTCATATGGAGGAATTCTGCTGTGAGGAGGCACTTGGAAGAAAGTTATGAAAGGGGTGACCGAAATAGCTGGTTGATTGGAGATAGTGGTTATCCACAAGAACCATGGCTAATGACACCAATTAGAGGGATGGCTCCAGATTCTCCAGAGGGTAGATACACCAATGCACTAACTAGAGCTAGGAATTGTGTTGAGAGATGTATAGGTAAGTCAGACAACATCATATGGTTACAGCCTACTTAACCTAGGTATTATTTTTCTACTCCTTACAGGAATGTTGAAAAACCGCTTTAGATGCATTCTACGTGAGCGTGTTTTGAGATATCAACCTTTTAAAGCTGGTCAAATCATTAATGCGGTCACAATTCTCCACAATATGTGCATTCAGGCCAACATCCCTTTAGAAGAAGATGAAGATGGGCTAGATAGAAATGATGAAGATCATGTAGATGACAGAGATGCCAACAATTTTGTTGCTCCGAACATATTAGGTTTAGGTCAGCAACGTAGAGCTGAACTAATTGATTTATACTTTTTATAAGTTTTGTAATCTGTTTCTTTTTTACAAGTTTAACTTCAATTGATTTATATTTTTGTAATAAGGTTAATCATGTTTAATATTAATTGTTTCACATTTTTTATAAGTTTTAATTAGTGTTATTTATTCATTTTCATCTAGGTATATAAGGTTATATCAGAAATTCAATTAGTAACTATCAGTTAACTTTTTAATTTTTGGTAAATTATCAAATTCAATGTTTGTTAGAGCATTTAGCCCAAAAAGTAGTTGTTCTGCTCTGTTAATCTGTTAGTAGTTTGGAAATAGTACTAGGAATTTTTTTATTACTTATATTTGTATTAATAATTTTTTGTTTTAAATATAAAGATGTTACTCTATTAATTATACTCTGTTGTCTTAATCAATCCTTCCTCACATGTGGGTTGATAGAATAATTTAGCACTATCTGTAATATATTATAAAAACTACATAACTTAATAATTGTTAATAATAATAAAAAAAATTTCATAGTAGGTTATTGTAATGATTAAAAATAAAACCCTTTTTGTAATAAATAACACTTTAATTTCTAATAAAAAAAGTACATATTATTATAACAAAAGTTAAACCAAAAAATAAATACTAATCTTAAAAAAAATTGAATCAGTTCTTGTTTATATAAAAAAAATAAAATTAAATAAAATCAGTTCTGGTTTTGAAAAAAAGTTAAATATTGGCACTCAAGTTCTTGTTTAAATAAAAAATAATCCAATATTGGCAATTGCCTGTAACAAAATAAATAAATCTTAATTGTAAAAAACATAAACATATAAATAAATCAAATCACTTCTAGTTTAAAAATAAAATATTGGCACTTGCCTAACAAAATAAATAAATCTTAATTATAAAAAACATATAAATAAATGAGATCAGTTCTAGTTTGAAAAAAATAAAATAAAATATTGGCAATTGCCTAACAAAATAAATCTTAATTATAAAAAACATAAATAAATGAGATCAGTTCTAGTTTGAAAAAAATAAAATAAAATATTGGCACTTGATTATCACAGTAAATACAATTATTACAAAGTGACTTTGATCAACAAACAAAAACACTTAAATAATGATAAATGCCTTAGTCTACAGCATGATTGACAAATTTTTCAATATTTTGGCTAATGCTTTGTAAGGCATTTGCCATTATTTGAATGTTTTTGTCTATTGACTGCAGCCTTTGCATAGTGTCACTATGCATTCTAGTTAGGGTCACAAATTTTTTGGATTTATCATTTGTGGCCCTAACTTGTCTCTTTGTGTTTGGCATAATATTCTCATCACCAGTTCTTTTCCTCTTTAAAGCTGCCAACTGTGGAAGGGGACCAACTGACTTGTGCACAGGCAACTACAAATAATTAAATTACTATTAATTAGGTCATATTATATATTCTTTGTTTACAATTCATGTATAAGATAACAAATAATGCAGTTAATACTTTATAGGTTTAGGTAAAGAGGCTATATAATTTCAATAAAAAGGAATTTTGATGGAAATTATGGAAAAACATATTCAATTTTACAATGTTTGATATATGATATAATTACAAACAAAATTTACTGCTAATATGTAAATTTGATATATAACTACTTACTTCTGGGTTTGATGGAAGGCTAGGCACCTGTTCATTAGATGGAGGGCTAGGCACCTCGACTCTAGATGTTGTAGGCTAAAAATCAAAAGTATTATTAAATACAATATGTAAGTATTTTTATTTACCTCTGGTGTTTTGGATGATATATCCGTAACATTTAGTGGCATCAGGGGTGGCTGCAAATAAATTAATGACTTTTATCAAGTATGAATACTTACAGTACTTTATTTGTAAATGGATTAATATATATATTGTATAAGCAAATTACCAGTCCTAATTCAAGGTTTTTATCTCCCGTAACTGACTTCCACCCCAGCAATGCCATTAACCTCTCCTCTACTTGGTTTAGTGGAGGAGCTTTCACCGGTCCCCCACCAGTCCTTTCCATTTCAATTCGCAACTGGCTTGCTTTTGCCTTGGTTTTGGATTTCCACCTACCTATAGCCTACAAATAATGATATTGAAGAAGATAATGGATTATATAAGACACCTAATAGAATATGTCAACATTGCACACAACAAGTAAAATAGTGTTGTAAGTCAAGTATAGCCTAGTAAAACCGATTTTGAGTTACAGTTTACATTATTTTATTGGGAGTGTGAATGTAATCTCACTGATTTTGAAAAAGCTTATTTCATAGAGGAGTTTTTAGATTACATTAAATGTATTTTGTTTTACCAGTTGCCACTTCTCAGTGCTCCTAGTGCCCAGCCCCATTGAATTTAATTTCATTGTTAGCTCATGCCACAATCTGGCCCCATCTTCCCGATCTCCATCAAAATTTTTAAATTTGTTTTTTAAAAGTGAAGGATTTTCTTCCATAAAATTTATTATCAACTCCCACTGCTGAAAAGTTGTCTTCATTTCTCGGTTCCTTCCATCTAAAAATTGTTGTTAATTAATTTAAGTTAACTAAGTATTGTTAATATCAACAGCAATTTAATCAATCCACATTAAAGTTAATAAAAATGGAAAATTAACTTACCCATCTTTAATTAAAAATAAAAACACTAAAAAAAAACAATGTAGGGTGTGTACTTTGAAATGAAATGTCAAAAATGTGTTTACAATATCTCTGTTTACAATTTACAACCCATAACAAAACGTCATAGAAATCACAGATGAGCCATAGAAAGACCCTTGTAGCCGTTTCTATTTCTATCTGCCGAAGATTCACACGAAATTACTCGAAAGAACCCGAATAGACATACGGAGTAACTTTACAAGAAATTTCCTAAGATAGAAAGAAATTTCCTTTCTATTCTGTTACAGAGTTCACGTGCTGATTTCGTGTTTTTATTTTATTTTTGATGTAGTAATATCCACAAAAGTCACAGGGAAGGTACGTTTGTATTGGGTAATACTTTAAATCTTTGATACTTACTTATTTTCTCTTTGTTTTTGTAACTATGGATTAGGTATACACTGACTATTCAAAGTTTATTTGATTTTGTCTTCTTCTAGGTGTATAAATGATGGACAGACAGTTTTAAATGTTGGTCATATATTTTTGCATATTACCTATAGAGAAAATAAGTGATACTTTCATAAAAGTGCAATGAAAACAAAAAATAGAATAACATAACCTCTTCCATAATATCTCTGATTATAATAAGAATACAAACTCAGAAACAATGACAGTGGGGATAAATAGAAAAACACAGTTTTAAGCTTGTCACTGACACAAAATTTAATAAATAAAGTACGAATTTACGGTAATTACGTTGACTTGAATATAATACAAAACCAATGCAAAACGAATTGTTTTACTCGTTTCGACAGTTACAATTTTTTCCGCCAGAGGTCTCATCGAATTCTACTCCGCCCAATATCATAACAACATGAATCCAAATTTAATTAGTATTGGCTTCAATTTAAAAAAAGCTGTACGTAAACTGAATAGGCTTTACAGAAAAATAAATTATTATGGAACTAGTAAAGATATTAAAAATGTGTCTATCGAAAAAATGAGAAATATAGGCATTTTGGCACATATTGATGCTGGAAAAACTACGACTACTGAAAGAATGTTATTTTTAGCTGGTTTGATTCAAAATATGGGCGAAGTTCATCGAGGCAATACAGTAACCGATTATATGGAGCAAGAACGTGAAAGAGGAATTACTATAAGGTCAGCTGCAGTTACATTCTATTGGAAAAAACATCAGTTTAATCTTATTGATACTCCTGGTCATATAGACTTTACTATGGAGGTAGAACAAACTCTTAATGTATTGGATGGAGCTGTTGTGGTGTTAGATGGTACAGCTGGTGTTGAAGCACAAACCTTGACTGTCTGGCGACAAGCTGATAAAAATCAGATTCCTAGAATTATTTATGTAAATAAAATGGATAGAATGAATGCTGACATATTTCACTCATGTGAAACCATTGAGAATAAGTTACAAATTCCTTATTTACTACTTCAGTTGCCTGTTATCAAAGATGAAAAGTTTATTGGCATAATAGATATCTTAACTATGGAACTCATCACTTATGGAGTACTGAATGATAAAGTTGTTAAAAAGACTCAACTGACTAAAGAAAACAATTCCGTATACTTTGAAGAAGCTAAATTAGCTAGATCAAAATTAGTGGATAAGTTGAGTAATTATGATGATAGTTTAGCAGATCAGGTTATATTATCAGATTCTCTTGATAATATACCAACAACTGATATTGTTAAATCCTTAAGAACTGTAACCAAAAATCAGACTGCAGTTCCTGTTTTATTAGGAAGTTCTTACAAAAATATTGGTGTTCAGAATTTAATGGATGCAGTGGTTCTATATCTGCCTACTCCAAATGATACAAACAAGATTTTTAAATCATTTGAGGATCATTTATGTGCTAGAGCATTTAAAGTTTTACATGATAAACAAAGAGGACCATTAGTATTTCTAAGGATTTATAATGGACATTTAAAAAAAGGACAAAAAGTTTATAGCATTAAACAAGATTGTTCAGAACAAATAGGTAGATTATATGTGGCTTATGCGGATGACTATGAAGAGGTAGATTCCATTACCTCTGGAAATATAGCTGTTGTAGCAGGTGTAAAAAAAGTTATGTCAGGAGATTTAATAACGAACTCAAATACTGCTAGCCAAAGGGCTAAAAATAATATCAAGAAAAATAACAATGTTGATATTGAGGAACAAGATATTAATAACATTTTAGGTATAGGTGTAGTAATTCCTGATCCAGTATTCTTCAGGTCCATTGAACCACCCAGTGCTAGTTCTCAGGCACTTTTAGAACAAGCTCTAAATGAATTACAACGAGAAGATCCAAGTCTTAGAGTAAGTTATAATACAGAAACATGTCAAACTGTGCTTGGAGGTATGGGAGAACTGCATTTAGATATTATCAAAGATAGACTTTTAAAAGAATATAAATTGGAAGTAGATTTAGGACCACTTCAAATTGCATATAAAGAAACTCCAATTCAAAAATTAACTGATACCTTGACTGTAGAAACAAAAATAGGATCTAGCAAGCAATTAGTTACAACAAAATTAACTGTACAGCCTATAGATGTTTTGAAGCCTTCCAAAGAAGTATTAAAATTGGATAAAAGTCCTGAATATGCCAGTAATATTGCTAGTATATTTCCTAAACATCTAGTAGCTGTAAGGCAAGGAGTGGAAGTTGGTTTAGCTCATGGTCCTAAAATCAGCTGTCCAGTTGTTAATGTTCAAGTGGTATTACATTATTTAGAAGTGGGTAAAGGTACTTCTGATACAATGATATCAGCAACTGTCACACATTTAATTCAAAAGATCTTGAAAGAAGTTGATACAAATATATTGGAACCAATAATGAGTTTAGAAATCATAACTCCAGAAGAACATGTATCTGTGATCCTTGCTGATTTGTCTAGGAGAAGAGCAAACATCTTTAATATAGGATTAAGAGGTAACTCTAAAGTAGTACTGGCCAAAACTCCTTTATCAGAATTATTAGGATATTCTACAATACTCAGGACAATATCTTCAGGTACAGCTACATTTACTATGCAGTTTTTAGATTGTGAAAGAATGTCGTCAGAATTGGAAGCTATTGCTATTAAAAGTGTTCGAGGTTTTTAATTATAAATTAGTTATATATTCATATCTGTGATAATCTGAATAAGTATTTTCCAATAATAAAATTTATTGTTTTCAATGTTGAAAATTATTTTTTTTGTGTATAAAACAGCAATTTAAAAATCACCTCATTTTGTGAATTATTTTCTCCCAATGTCTCAAAAACACATTAAATAGTAAAATAATAAAAGTGCTCCTAATCAAGCCAGATTCACATCTCAAATCTTTACACAACCTTTCATTTATGTTTGAATTAAATTATATTCAGTGACTCCTATCATGTGGTGAAATTATACTCAATTTCAACAACGGTATTCTTTGATCTTTCAAAGAAAAAAATACCAAATAATACAACTGTTCAGAAAAAAGACCTTTATTCTTAATTGGAGCTAAACTATCTATAACTCGTAAGCTGTTGTATAACTCGTAAGCTGTTGCCAGAAGCCAACGTTGGACAAGAAAAAATAAAGCTAATCTCACATGGTTTGTTAAGGTCTATGAAATAAAACAATTCAATTTGTTTTATGTCATAGTTTAGTATGAAAGGTAAAAGCCTCATCTATTCAATTATTGAAACTCTAGTAATTGTTATTACAAATAAACTTTTATATACAAGAAGCCAAAATGGATCTATAATAAATAATTTAGTTAAAAGTAGGAAAGCTTTCAATTCACTCGAATTTTTAATTGGTAACAAACTAGCACAGGCACTATAAATTATAGACGATTTTTTTGCATAAACAATGTTTGGTATCTTAGATTACGTTACGTAACGTCACCTGACAGTCGCCCCAAGATTAACAAGCGTTTTCTGCACAATACGTTGTTCTGTTGTATAGAGTAGGAGGGTAATTTTTTGCCCAAGCACTTAGACTACATGTGACTTATTGTACATACTTCCAAGGAGTAGTCCCAAGGTCATCATCAATCCTGTCCTTTCCATGAAGACATCTCCTTTTATATCGGCAGTTGTGGGCCAAGACACACTTTCTTATTAACAATATTCAGCCACTCGTATAAGACATATCTGACAGTTTCATATTCCTGTTCTTGTTCACACATCCTACATAAAGGTATAGAGGTGTTTCCTTAGTTGATAGTGGCCAGTCTGAAATCCTACAGTTAAACCTAGGTTTTTCCTCGCCATGGCCAAATATTTCTTCGGGTGTAACGTTTTGCTAATTCCGCAATTGTCAGGCCGTAAGTATCACTGTGTCCTAAAAAATTTTAATCCTCCTCTTCTCTGACTAAATACTTCTGTAGTGCCTTACACTTCAGGATAATTTTGTTATCTACCGAGGAGTTAGCTAAATCTTGGTGGTATTCTAGTTAGGTTAGGTTAGCTCACATGTAACAAGTTGTCTGTTCAAACTTAATAGGGCTTGTCAACTTTCAGCGTCGAAGTGCCACTTGGCCAGCAAATTGATCACAATAATGTAGCTTCAATTGCTTTTAGGCAATTTAAAATCTATACATATATATTATAATAAAAGGGATTAGTAAATCAATACAAAATTACAAATATAAATTCTATCCAAATAATTGTTTATCCTCAGGGCAACTATCATTATATGGTATCAACTTGTCAGTTGGTGGAAATGCCCTAGGCGGCTTAAAACTGTAGAAATAAATATTGATTTAATCTTTTATGAAGAATTGAATAAAGATTACGGCAAAAAGATAGTATTCCGTGACTTAACATTTTCCACTTGCTGTACTACTCTACTATATTTTTACGGGACCAGAGCATAGACAGCGTCGGAGTCGTAACACTTTTTCATTATTATATTATTCCGTTGTCAAGAATCCATCCTAAGTATATGTTGTATATTGTATACCAAGGAAAAGCCGTCTATAGATAACGTTAGAAATATATATATATTTATTTCTTGTAACATACTTTCACCAACAAAACAAAACTTGTTAAAACAAAAAAATCTTATTCAAAGTTTTTTGTATAACTGTCCTATTTTGGAAATTAAATAAATTTGAAGTTATATTTCGGTTTAAAGATACCAGGCGGAATCCATATTGTTGTGGGCGAATAGTCATTCAAATTCAAATTAGACCATATGGTTCATACAACAGCCTTTTTGGTGTGCGTCATCGTTTGTTAATGTCTTTCTAACACATTACGTGGAAAGAAATGCAAAAAAAGTCAGGTCTTTGATTAATCCTAATCAAAATAATGCAATAATGAACCGTTCAAATTTATTACAAACGACAATCCTAATCATTGACTTACCAAAATTTGATTGGTTGATGTTCAGATTAAGCGTAAGCGCGACCTATCAATCGGGAGAAATTTCTTTATTTAAAATAGGCATGCAGATATACCTTTCGTATTGTCAATGTGTCTGACATCTTTTTCTACTGTCCCACTGACAGTTCTTGTCAGGTCTGTACTTTGTTGTTCACGGTCAATTATTATTTATGAAAAGTTAATATGAATATTATTGTTATATTTATTCGAATAATACAAAAATATGCCTAGATACACGGAAAAACATTAGCATTTTGAAAGTTCTCAAGTATTTTCAGTTTAGAAAAAGAAGCTGGTAACTATAAATTTCATAGCCTTGTCGAATTTTGTTGAATGCGATCCTGATGATTTTATTTATCAAATTTAGGGTTAAATATGTGTCAAAATGGCAAATAAAATAAACGACATACCCAAAACCCGAATATACGTCACAAACGATGACGCACACCAAAAAGGCTGTTGTATGAACCATACTTAAAATATGAGTTAGATCAATATAAACCTTTGAAACTAAACTTTACAGCTGTGCTGTGAGCATCAGACAAAGTATCGGCTTTTTTGTAAATAAAAGATTTGACATTAAATTTTTTGACTATAAATCCCACAGACATATGTCTGTGATAAATCCCCGTTACTCCTGCCTTTATTACATTTGTCCAGGACCACCTAATAATAAGTCAATATTTTACCTACTAACAAAAGGTATATGGAACCCATATATCTACTAGAGTGAATTATGGTTCATAATACACTGACTAGAATGGGGGTACAATATGAAATAAACTATTAAATCTGTGTATTTTGTGCAGGAAATTTGTTTCTGAAATATATCGTATCGATAAAATATTGTAATTTTTAGTAGGTATTGATACTTTTCACTACGATATTTTCTAATATTAAGTATTTTAAAACAATATATTTATAATGGTACGTTGTATTGATACTTTCTACAGTATCGCCCATCTCTATATATTATGTCAAATTATTGTATGTAGGTACCACAACATTTTGAGGTTAGTAGTTAAGTGTCATAGAAAAAGTATAGTATTTTACTCGTAATTTATGGCCAATATTCACTCGGGTGACTTGCGCCTCTTGGCTATCATAAATTGCTCGTTTAATAATATACTATTTTCAGTTGTAATATATCAACTTTTAATTTGTACATAGGTACGTATTATTTAACGTGTACAAGTAGTGAATAATATTTCACTAGATGTAAAGCGTCATCAACGTTTAAAGTTTGTTTGCAAAAATAACTACAATGCTCTATTGCCAAATAAAAAGAAGAATATAATATGATAAACTCGAGTTATGAGTGTTATGACAGACGTGTTGCAAAACGGTATTTATACAGTACAAGCTATACGTTTTTTATAAAAAAAAATTACTTTATAAAGATCATCTTCACAGTCGATAAAAATGTCACTCTTAATGACAGTTATACAAAAAAAATTAACACTTAATTTCATCTAATATCTATCGGAGGATGATCTTCAGCTTGTCGTGCCCTTTGTTTTTTTAATTTCAAGAGATATCTACCCAAGAAATATAATCCAACGTATAGTATTGGTATACAATGGTAGACACAATTGTAATAATTGAGTACTTTTCTAATTTCTAGTAATACGAATGCAATACTCTGGTAGGAGAACATTTGCATCTTGAGGAAAACCATAACTACATTTGCTACCTGTAAAGACTGAAACAAAATAAGAAAATCAATAAAAATGTAAATAAAACAAGTGTTTGTTGTTAGTGCCAATTACATACTAAAAAAATAAAGTACTTTGAAGTAAATAATCATGTTAGAATAGTGTAATTCACATTCAGATGGCAATACACAGGTAAAGCGTTGCTAATTCTATATTACTATTGTAACTTTTGAATACTTTTGTGAAAGAAGCAGGTTCATCTTTAATAAGAACACCAAAATGTCTGCTAACCTAACCTAATCCGTTGGTGCCCTGAATACCACTATAAGTAGTAGAAATATTCACATTTATGAAACCACTAAAATTATAGTTATTTATTGTATAAATGTATTAGATTTTGTTTTATACATTCAAGAAAGTTTGATTATCTCAAGTGGATAAAACCCCACCAAAACACGAATGCAATAAAACGTTTTATCCACAATAACAGCGATTTAAGATCAGATTTCATCAATAAGTTATTTGACATCTCTGACATCTGTATTGATAGCACGCTTTACTTAAATATGACAAATGTTACAGGAAACTGTAATTAAGCATATAAATGTTATGGTTTGTTCAACCATCCTTTGCCGTTACGTTGAACATTGTCCATTTTGATCTCTCATTCATGAAATGGATGAGACGGAATTTTGACGTGATTAACGTATTTCCTAACTAATGTCGACGAAAATTTCATTAGTCACTTTTGACAACTCAGTTGTCATATTTTGAAGACAATTTTTGACATATGTCATTGATTATAATTTTGAGGTTAAGTGTAAAATAATTATAATACAAACGTAAAACAGCAGAATACGTCACCGATTGAGACCTAACGGCAAAGGATGTTTAAACAAACTCTAACTTTAGTATTGAATAACTAAAATGTCATTGATTTAAGACTATTTTTCATTATTCCACTAGTGGTGCTTTGTATGCTTAATAAGTGTGGATAAAGTGACTTATTACTTATTAAATACTTACCACTCCTTCGGTGCCTTCCAATAATAATTTAACCCAAACGTCTTCATATACTAGAGCAAAGGGTACAGTCGCTATGCAGAAGTAATAACCAGCGTAAACACCGTGCCACACTGCTGACATCAACATAGTAACGTGAGTTCGATATTTTTTATAAGGAAACCTCCTAAAACAAAAATAAGCATTGACATTTATCTATTAGGAGTTGATTACTTTCAATTCAACCAGCTTGAGAATTTTCAAGAGGCTAGTTTGATAAGTCAGCAACTTTAAGAAATTAGACTCATTCCAAAGAGCCCATATGAAACAATTACATCTACAGGATCCAATAGGCGAGGGTTTGAAGTACTAAGTCGCCAGTCTTCTTTGCACAGTCCTCCATCCCTTTTTTCATTCATTCATTTGTTGGGTTGTGCTCAACATGCCCAACATTTAAAATGAATCACCATTTCCCATATAATCTACTTCCATTCCAGAAGCTTCCTGTCTTCTATATCAGTCACTAGTTTGTAATTTTCTCTCCAAAATGCATCTGCCTGTGTTCTTGGTAAGTTCTTGCAAAATGAGGATGTGTGCAAAGCAAAGTTTCACCATAGAGTTCAAACAGGTTCACTAACTTCGCCCATTTTGTGTAGATATTTCCTCAGGGTGCAATGTCCAGTCACCAGGTCAGTCTCTAACCAAATTTCAATAGAGAGTTAAGAGCTCCTTGTCTACATTGTTCGGTAAACTCTTTGTATGGAGGTGTCCTTGTGTTAAACATTTGATTATTTGTTCTCTATCTAGCCAGTTACCGGTTTCCCACTTATGCAACTGGTTCCAGACCTATGAAGTCACCTGTAGAACCTTCTTTACCTAACTGGTCCGTCATTTCATTACTTGTAATCCCCTTATTTAGCGGCACCCACATTAGAAACACTTTGTTGTCGCTTGTCAGCCTGTTCAGGGATTCCTTACACTTTTTTACTAGTCTAGACCCAATTGTTGGATTATTGATAGCTTTAAGCATAGCCTGACAGACAGTGAATATTTAAATTTTTTGTCTGGTACATACTCTTCAGATGATTTCATCAATACAGGCTATAACGGCAATCGTCATAGTTGTATATCAACCAAAGTCTTTTTTCATAAAAAATATTTACAAAAGCTGCTTACCTATAGATGTATGTTGCCAACCAATACTGAATGGTAATGTTCCAATGTTTCATTGCTTCGCGCATTGTGGGTACACAATCTGATTCATAAGGATTAATAGATTGGATTGTTTCATAGTTGTATCTTACATGTTTCAAGGTTTCCGGATCTATTCTGAAAATTAAAAAGAATATATTTTTGCCCACGATCACCTAATAATAAGTCAATATTTTACCTCCTTACAAAAGGTATATGGTACTCATATATTTACTAGAGTGAATTATGGTTCATAATACACTGGAGTGTATTATAGTTCATAATACAGAGATAGGGGTACAATATGAAATAAATTATTAAATCTGTGTATTTTGTTCAGGAAATTTGTTTCTGAAATATATCGTATCGATAAAATATTGTAATTTTTAGTATTGATACTTTTCATAACGATATTTTCTAATATTAAGTATTTTAAAACAATATATTTATAACGGTACGTTGTAATGATACTTTACACAGTATCGCCCATCTCTATATATGTCAAATTTTGTAGCTACCACAATATTTTGAGGTTAGTAATACCAAATGATCGTTACTGACTTTTATTTAATAAAGAAATAAAGGGTGGTGGACAAAGTATAGTATTCTACTCGCAATTTATGGCCCATATTTATTTGGGTGACCTGCGCCTTGGGACGCAAACTTCACCCATCGTGAATAATGGCTATCATAAATTCCTCGTTTAATAATATACTATTAATCCTTTATATACATATTTTCAAAGTGAGAAGTATTGTTGGGATGTCTTGTATATTAACTGTATCTTCTGGGAACTATGACTGACCACACAGTACATTAATTTTTGAAAAAGTAAAAATGTCGTTAAAACTTTAGGTCGGGACTGTATGGAGGATGTTTCTTGCATCAAAAACTCAATCTGTGTAGGAACTTGTACTGTCTTGGTAGAGGATCATTTGTTGTTTGGGTAGGTTTTTCTAAACTAGGCAAACAAACCCATATGCACTACTCAGCAGAAACATCTCTTTGGTCTAACAGAGTAATTTTTGCTACAATAATTTCGTGAACAGATAACATTTGTTGTGAATTGTCAGTGGGATTGAATGATATGGATTTGGTATACAAGTAATATGAGATTTGTTTAGTTTAAAGGAAATGAGGATGTTTTGGCTCATGTCACTTTCAATAAAACTTACAGTTCCTTGAGTCGTTTAAAATTTTGGGTGGGACCATGACCTGATTTGGGATTGGTAAATTCTGGATATACACCCAAGCCTCCTAATACACATACTATCTCTGTCAGAACCAATCCAAAATATATTCTCGATCTAAATATTACAAAAGATGGCCAAATGTACCAATATCTATATAAAAATGAGCTGTTCAAGAATTCATCTGTACCAACATACTAAAAATAGAAAAAATAAGTTACATAAATAAAAATCAGCTATAAATTTTATAGATGCTTCCATTTAAATATAGATTATCAAATTGATACTTTTCACATGCGACCGCAGATACTTTAAACATGTGTCATGAACAAAATTTTTTTCTACGAGCAGGTGGAAGATAATTTGACAGACACAAAAAACTAAATACAAACTAAAAAGTGGATTAGTTACGTTCTGGTTATTGATGTACATAAAACATACATTTATACAATAAAATATCACAGACAGACATTATTGGTTTGAGCTACAAACATTTCAAGCTTAGAGTTAAGCACTCTCTATTGAGGCATCTATTAATAGGTATTAAGGCAACAAAAATTTGTACCTTTTAGATTTAACTACTTTACTATCGTTCATGGTATAGATAATTGCAGATACAACCACTATAACTAAAACCCACACACAAATAAATCAACAAAAACTGAGTATACTGACAGCATTTCCTTCTTTCTTGATCCTGAATATATTAGTTTTAAATAATAACTTACAGATAGAGGCCAATAATAGTTTGTCACTAAATGAATAGAGCCTAAAATTGGAACCCAACAAAGTTTTTTCTTAAGTGCTGGTAAGAAGTTATCATATTTTTGATAGGGTTTGTGTAAGTGGTCAAGATATGTAACATATCGGAAATATGGACCTAAAACAAAATCAGAAATTTCAAAAATACATACTACAAAGTTATTTGAAAAGTTTCAAGAAATCTAGAAAATTATGTATACATTTTAAATCGAGTTTTAAATCAATCTACATAAAATTACTATAAAACTCATGATGACTTCATCTAAGCTACTAAGAAATATTTATTGAATGTCTGCATATTTACTGAAAAATCCATACTAAATTGAAGAAAAACACATACCTGTTAACACACCACAATAGTTAAATGTGTAGCATAAAATATCAAAAAATCCTATATTAAATTGTAATCTTTCATCTTCTAATTGCTGTTCTTCAGTCTTAGAAGATTCATCTTTTTTTTTCATTGCTTCCAGTGATGTATTAACTTCAAAAGATAATCCCACAAGTTTTAAAACTAACATCATTTCTACAAGATTTGTGTGTCCTGGTGCATAAGGAATTCCAAAGTATGCAGTTGATCGAAAGAAGAATAAGTATAAGAAAGAAAAGGAGAATGAATATGTATGACATTTTCTAAAATAGACAAGTATTTGCATTAGATATATAATAAATTATCCGTTTTCAATATAGCAATATATGTAATTAAATAAAAATACAACAGAAAATATATTCAACTACCTACTTACTTTTTGCTAGTGTATAATATAATACATGCATTTATCAAGGTAGTTATTATAACGTGTACAACATGAATACCGGATACGATAGTTACAATTAAAAATCCTACTAATGCTCCAATTACTTTTTTTTGTCCTACGTTATTTATTTTCCGGTAATACAAACCAAATCCCATTGAAAATATCAATAAGGACAAGTAAATAATATCGTCTTTGTTCATTTTTAATTAGATCGATTTTTTTAATTGGAATAATTATTGCTTCATTACGTAGTCATAATACTTGGTTTTAAAGTTCACTATTCACAACTACTATCTGCTGCATCTGCAGCTATTATAAAGCAAAAGTTGCAATAAATTTGCAATTATTTTGATTTTTTCAACATTTCTGATGACATTTGTCATAATCAGCTGGACTTTGATATTTTACATTGTTCCGAACTGCACCGAATCAGGTCACACCATAGACGAAATAAACTATTTCTCTATGACTCATGCGTTACGAGCAAGAAGAAGAGTTTGAATTTAAGAACTTTTTGACAGGTTTTTCTAGTTTTTACATACATTTTACTTTAAACATTTTTTATTCAATCCAATACTTTTTTACAGTTTCTTCCATGCCGGAGAATGAATTCCTCCAAAGATAAAAGTATTGGAGAGACTCTTAAAAACATTTTTAAACGAAATCGAGGTTGTTTGGACAAATATTCAATGCTATCATAAACAATCTAAATTGTTTATTTTGCAGGTACTTTTACTACTCGCAGTGATGTTTTATGCATTAGTGAAGAACTGTTTAAAGATATAGGAAAAGATTCCCCGATACACACAAGATTAAGATTATTAAAAGAATATAGTTCAAGAGTTGCTGAAAGTAAATTAGAAAACGTTAGTACTGGTATATCGTATGGAAACAATTTTTTTATTTCATATTTGAACAATTTCAGACTACAGTAGAGAAATTATGGAAGGCAATAGAGGATTTGTTCAGTTCAGATCATCCAACAGAAGTCCGTCATACAGCTTTTCACTTTCTGCAATCCCTTTTAAAAGGTCAATTAAATTTAAATGAAATAATGAGGGCGATTTTTTTCCACTTTATTACTCAACATAACAATCCTGAAGACATTGGACAACGGTTTGATTTGCTTAACATTCTAACCTCAAATGGAATAACTTTGCTACACTTTGAAGAGAAAGTTGGAAGGTTCTTGTTAAATTGGTTACCTGATATTTGCCAAGCTGGTAAAATTGAGGAGTATTTAAGTATGTTGGATAATCTAGTGAGGTACAACGCTGCTTATTTAGATGATGAAGTTATAGCAGGTTTTATTCAGTAAGTAGGCTTTAATTGTGAAATTTCCAAAAAAAAATACCAAATAACAATTCAATTAGCTTCATTTATAAGTATTTGTTTATTTTTTTGTAGGCACATTTGTGTTTTATGCTATAGTACAAGTACTAAAACAGTGCAGTCTTGCTTACAAATAATGTCTTCAATAGTGGCATATAGCAACATGCCTCCAGAATCTTTACCCAAATTCATTGGTGCCCTTTGTAGAACAGTTAATGTTGAAGAATATTGTATGTCAAGTTGGATGGTAAGTTCAATATGATAATAGATCTAAATTAAAAGAGGCAACTTATATGTGTGGTTATTAGAGTGTTTTGTATTTGCTACAAAAAAGTTTCTTTGAACAAATGCTGTCCAAACAACAATTTTTGAGTTATAGAGCTTTAATGTTAAATTTTAATAATAGCTGACATCAAAGCTACTCAAAATTTGAACTTATTGGTCTTAAATAAAAATTTTATTGCTTCATAGTTCCTATTGTAGGTTAATTTTTTATTTAAGATCGTTGAAATAAAATTAAAAAGAGACTTGATGCAATTATTATCAACATTCACATTTCAAGCTCTATAACTCAAAAACTTTGGTTTTAAATAAAAAATTCTGTTATTTAAATGGGAATTAATGAAGAATGAAGCCTCTGTTTCACTTAGAACTTTTTTTCCCAATTCTAACAATATGTCATTGACTTTTAATAATTAATTGATCAAATTAAATATTTCAGGTGATGAAAAAATTACTTGGTACCCACATGGGACATTCTGCCTTATATACAATGTGTAGAATTTTAAAAGAACCTGATCTTAAATCTGATACTGATCTCTTGAGAGGTGCTGTATTTTATATCCACATGGCATTATGGAGTTCCACACCTATAACAAACTTACATTGTCCACCAAGCTCTGTTCTCCCCTCATTTTTACAGGTAAAACAATTTTCATAATAAACAATAAACATTTACTGATCTTGGTGTCACATTTGACCCTGATCTTTCTCAACAAACACATTTATACCATTGCTTATTTGGTTTTTTATTTGTTCTTGAAATCACCTTTTTAAATAAAGTTTTTATTTGTAAAATAATATAGCTTACTTGCTTTTTGAACACTTCTATTTATTTCGGCTTCCTGAGCTCCACTCTGATCTAATTCTACTCCAAGATACTGATATGATTTTACTTATTCTATACTTTGATCTCCAATACATATTTTCATATTCATTGTTTTATGGCCAATCACAATAGTTTTAGCATTATTTGTGCTTATTTTCATTCTATAATCCGGAAACTACCAAGATACAACCAGCAGTTGATATTCCAAATATTGGTTCAGGAACAGTGAATGCAGTTGTTAGAGTGTCTACCGTTTTTCTTGCCTACAACACTTTTTAGTCCCAGGACCCTCCTAAGTGTCACCCTATGGTGGATTCTCAGTTTCTCAGCTAAAAACAAGAATAATACTGCTGTGTGTGGTTTCGGATCGACCTTTTATTCTTATATTTATATCAAAAAGTTTATCTAATAAAGGTTTTTTTGTCTTAGGCTGTCAAATGTAATCAAGCAGCTGTTGCATATGAAGTAATTTTAGGTTTGCAACATTTAGTTCTTAGTCATGGTTCAGAATTACAAGATCCTGCTTGGTCCATACTATTACAGATAATATCTAATATAATTAGTTGCATAGGTAAGTTGAAATCACCACTATTCTACCAACGACCGAATGTTTAACTTTCTGGAATGAATATTGATTCATTCAATATAATTTGAGCTCCTTCAAAAGATAATAATGGATTTAAAGTGTCCTACATTAATCTGCTTTAGAGTATCCTATATTAACAAAAAACCATCTCGGTTTTGTAGTTATTTACTTGTTACAATTTCTTGGCTGTCAAGAGTAACGAAAATATTTTCAAATAATGATAACCTGCAATTCAGCTGTAACAAAATACTTGTTTGCAGATCTCTCGTCAAATCAATCACCCAACAAACTAATAATAAGTCCGTTACATGAAACTCTCAATGCTGTAGAAAATCTAATGAAAGTTGACAGTTATAATGGATCCGTAAAACAGTTCTACGACGTTATAGAGCAATTTTCCTCAGAAAGACCGGAAAATTCTGTATTGGGACTTATCCAATACCTTTCACTAAATATAGTACCTACTGAGCATCTGTGGTTAACCAACCTCTATAATTTATTACACAAATATTTTAAATCCGAAAGCAGAAGGAATATAAAATTGAAGGTTTTAGAAACGTTATCGAATGTCATCAAATTGAATAGGTACGTATTTGTATTTATTTTATTCATACTATTTGTTTTCTTATTATAATCATCAGGAGTCACTTTGATATAGGAGAGGTTTATTGGATAATGAATTTGTTACCTTAGAATAACTTTTAAAACAAGTAATGAGTGTGACAGAGGATTTATAGATAGTTGTATAGTTTATTTAACGTCTTTTCCAACCTGAAACTGTCAGAAGCGATCCTAGTGTTCCCGGTGCAAAAAGTATATGTAGCTATTTGATTAATATATTGTTCTCTGTGAATAAGCAAGCTGAATTGCTATCATATTATCTAAATTATATACAGGGTGTTTTCAAATGACACTTACAACGTTTGCATGTAGATACCTCTCTAAAATTGGACAAAATGATATGAGGATTGAGGGGTCCAGCTCATTTACTTTTCGAAATACGGGCTGTTGAAGTTATTACAATTTAAATGTTTTTAATTGATAACTTAAAAATGTATGAATAAATTGATTTGATATTAGGCAGGTTTTTTTTTAAATGTAAAAAGGCATATTTTGATGAAAAAACATTTGTCAATTCTTGATCCAGTGGTGTATATTTGGAAAAATATGTCACTTTTCTCCTCCCATTTTCCACGCCACTGGCATTTGTGGTTATTTTCTATTATTTTTTTATTCCTTAATGTTTTTCACGTAAAAAACACCTTTACATATAAAAAAATTTGTAGTTTTTAAGATATTTAATGTTTTCATGAAGTTTGCTACATCATTTCCAATAATAAAAACACAAGTTTGGACAAATATTTTTGAGTCTTTGAGTCTTTTGTGTCTTCTCACAATGTTTAAGATGCATTACTGCTTCACAGATTAGTTTCTAATACATATTTTAACCATTAGTAGTTTGAAGGTTATTAAAAAAAAATACAAAACAATATTTTTCGCATCATTATTAAAAAATTAGGTTGCAGACTTCATGAAAACATCAACAGCCTTATTCATAGTCGTCTACTTAAAATAATGTTAAAACACCACTAGTTAGTGGCCACTAACATCATACTAACAAGCCACTAAAGTTATCTATTCATAGTCGCATATTTGTTTTCCACTAGTTAAAATAATATCAGCTGGAAAATGAATGCGGCAACAATGGAAATTTTAATTTGTATCTGAGATGTTGGTTGTGGGATGGCCGGATGCTGCAAAGCAAGAGGCCAAGAATCTGAAGAAGTGGTTGTTGTTACGTTTTTATTAGAAGTCTTATTTATACTTATTATATTGTTTATAATTATCTAAAGATAAGTAAATGAATTAAAATTATAGGTATATTGGTTTAACATAGGTAATTAATTTAGCAATATGGAAAACAGACATATAAACAATAATTTAAAATTAATTAAGAAAAAAAGGTCAAATTTCGAAATTGGTTATTGCCAGAAACATGGCAAACGATTTTACAAGCCCTCAACTATCTTAGGGGTCTATTCTGTAACCTAACAGGCGCTAAAATCGCATCTACCTACTTGTAGATGTGATTTCAGCGCCTGTTAAATTTTTAACGGCCTCTAAATTTTAAAGGACTAGTTACAGAATAGACCCCTTAGTGCTCATTTAGAATATGATGCAAAAACCTGCTCAGAAGCCACCTCCTTGTTGAAAAGCTTCTATCAGTATGGAACCATATTAATGTCATTCGTTTTTCTCGAATTGTTTGGATATCTTAATCCGGCTTCTAAATACTTACAAACCGGAGGCTTAGATTTAATGCAGACCCAGAAAAAATTATTTTGCGCCTGGCTGCAGAAAGCTCACTGTATAAAAATTGTTAATTTTGTCTTCTGTGTTCATTAATCATTAATAGTACGAAAACCAATAATTTGTTGAAATTTCCGTATGCGACTCATGAAATAGAATGAAACTGGTAATTGGGAGCCCCAATTTTTCAAAATGTCACTTGGCAAAGATAGGACAGTCCTGCACTGGTTGTTTATAGTAATAAACAGTTTTTTACAAAATACCGTATGGAGTAAGAAGTGGTCAATATTTTAATAGGTTTGGTTAAAGATGCGTTAACTGTTCATAATAATAATAACTTATATTAATTGATTAAATATTCTGCAGATACTGCCAACCAAAATATATACTTATATCAGGAATTATTTCCATACAAATTTGGAAAATAGGTAGGTATACAGTAACAAACACGAAGTGAACGCTCGATTTCACGTGCTTGACGTTTGTTGACTTTTTAGGTTAGGTTTAAAAGTAACTTAAATACCCGTTGTAACGCCACTAAGAAATGTATTGCCCACTAAAATTAGTAAGATCTTAGTAGCCACTAAATACGTCTATGAATACGAATTTCTTTAGTGGGATGTTAGTGGTGTGTTAGTAGCCACTAAATATGACTATGAATAAGGCTGCAAATATCTTGAAAACTACACATTTTTTGATATGTACAGGTTATGTGTTTTTTATGTGAAAAACATTGAGGAATACAAAATTAATTGAAAATAGCTACAAACGCCAGTGGCGTGAAAAATGGGAGGAGAAAAGTGACATATTTTTCCAAACGTACACCACTGGATCAAGAATTGACAAATGTTTATTTATTAAAATATGCCTTTTTACTAAATATCAAATAAATTTATTCATCCATTTTAGAGTTATCGAATTAAAATATTTAATTTTTCAATACTTCAACACCCCGTATTTTGAAAAGTAAATGAGCTGGACCCCTCGATCCTTATATCATTTTTTCCAATTTCACGAGAGGTATCTACATGCAAACGTTGTAAGTGTCATTTGAAAACACCCTGTATATTATAATACTTCTTGTTGTAAAGTATTATATTTTTCTATAAACAATAAAGATTGAATTTAATACAATAAATAACTTATTAGGATGAAAATCGCAATTATTTTTTCATATTTCTAGGCGACAGTATGACGATGAACTTATAGACCGTATTGTTGTGCCTCACATGACAAATATAAATAGTTGTAATGATATTGTGGTTAGATCATCAGTGGCTAATTTACTGATAGACCTTTGTCTTGAGTGTGAATCAAGGAAATGCTTGGATCTTCTGGATATTTTAGAAAAGGTAAATTTTATACAATGTGTTATTAATATTAGATAAAATCATTTAAGTTTATTCACATGAAATAATTATTCAAATAATGTAAAGTTATTTATTCAGTATTTATTTTTAGATGTTGCTAAGGCCTTTCGATATTCATCAAACTGACAGTATCAACAATGGGGAATCTGACTTTTCAGATATAAAATGTCTAATAGATGGACTCATAAAAATTTTTACCACAATAATTCATAAATTACCTTCAACGCATGCTGTCAAAATTTATAAAATGCTGGTAACATTCTTAGAATTTCATTACAGCAAACCTAAGCTGTTTGAAAATTGTTCAATTGTTAGAAAAATGGTAAGTTTTTATGTCAATTACCTACAAATTATATTTAAATTTGCCATTTTCGTGATAATATCCAAAGATATCTATTTTTACTCCACTTTTTCACTCCATTTGTTTATTTCAACACTAAGAATAAACATCTACTGACTGACAAGATGCTTCACATGACAATTGTTACAGGAAAATGTAATCAACCCAAAAAGGTTATTCATTCTTTTTTTAATTTCTTGGGAAATTAAACCACAATATTTTTGAATTCTTTATTTCAACGTTTCGGTAGCGTTCCAGCTACCGTTTTCAAGAAAAAATAAGTAAAAATTGATTTTTATTCCTAACTGACACAACGGAAAAAATTTGACAACTAGACAATCAAAAATATTTTGAAGTTTAAAAGAATGAATAATATACCACAAGGAACATACAGAAGATAAAAAGGTTATTCTCTCACCATAAAATTCTGTTTTTTTTTCATCATTTAAGTATCTAATACAATATAGTTTCACTGTTAAATTTTGTTATTTTGTTTTAGATTTCTTATTTTTTTTTATATTTCAAGTTGTACCACTTTCTCTTTTTCCTTCCTTTCTGTTGTAACTTGTGGTTTCATTTATTTTAATTTGTTATCGAATTTTAGCTATAGTTGATATTTTTGATTTAAAATAGCCATGTAATGTTTTTTCAGATTTTTGAATTCTTTTTAAAAATCCGAGCTGATTCTCTTTACCATTTGGGTTACCAAGAAGAAAACAATGTAAAATATAGTCCATATATTTGTGTAGTTTATAAGAGTAGTGAAAGGAACAATTTAGGTTCTCCGGTACCCCAATCTCCTGCTCCAGTACAAAGATTACCAGTTACAGTGACGTATGTGTCGTTAAGAAGAGCTTTTAAAATATTCATAACCTGCCTAAAAATGGAAAAAGGTAAGAATTTGTAGTTAAATTATACTAAACTGTGTTTATTGAAATAAATAATGCTTATTATATGGAAACAAATCGTCGCTATCAGTAATCCCAGATCTTATGTGATTAAATAAAAACAACAACTTGGGTATAAAGTGAGCGTTTATGAAACGGTACCTCACACTCTACACCATATCGTTGACAGAGGGACCACAATAATCGCCGAGGTTATACTCCTAGCTCTCCTCTCACAATTACCCTGATATGCGCATTTCGTATAATATGTACGCATGTTCTTAATTATAGAGATTACGGCACCAGTAATCGGTATTGTTTGCTTAGATACCAGTTTCCACTAGAAGATTTTCAAATTCCACTGTTAAAGGTCCTCGATCCATGTTTTTCTGCAACTAATGTAATGGCCGTTTGCACCAATAGAAGCATAAGCTTAGAATAGTTAGCGCGAGTTTAAAATTCAAGGGTCGCTTAGTTAAAGTTCAGTTGCACCAATGTTTTTGCTCTGTTTCTTGTGTTTAATACATTTGTCAAAGCTATTTAAGTTGAGTTTTATTAATTTCTCTATGGTAACTTTTTGTTTTTGTGGTTTGAAGTAACGTATTAAAAGCTGTAAAAGTCAATTCTTTGAAAATCAGAGTATTTTATTTTTGTTTTTCAAATAAGAAAATTGTTTATAATGGAAAACACAGTGAAAAATAAGAAAATCAGATCAGCAAATTATACAGTTCAGGAAAAAGAATTGCTAATATTTCCATTCAATTCTTCATAATAGTTTTTACGGTTGTACCGTCTTCTTGGAAATCCATTTTCAAATATATCCAAAATTAAAAGAAACACACCTGAAATTGGAAGACAGAAAACGAAAATACGAAAAGAGGAAAAACATTGACATATATAAATCAAAACACAAGAATGTTGGGTTAGTAATCTTCACTTAGGATAAGTGGAGAATAATCGAGCGATTTTCTAAGCTTAGCTAAGTGCAGCCTAAAATGACAAGTTGTTCATGGTGCAAAACAAGACTTTCTTAAAGCGCCACTTTCAATGTTAAAATCAAATTTTGATAGTGTCGATATACAAATCTCCCTATGCGTTTACCCCGTCGTCTGACTGACATGTACACTGTCTGTTTTCGCTACTCACCTAAATCCTAGATTATTAATGCACTCCTTATGTCATCAGTCATTTTTGGTTTTTTCAAACAAATGGTATATGTTAGAGACAATCTTCTGGGTATACAAAATTATGTTACGCAAGCTGAATTTTTTAAACTACTATCCCTGGGTTGTCAAAACATTTGAATTTATTCATTATTTACCTAAGTTAACAATAGAGAAATTAAGTAGTAATAGAGAAATTCAACTGTTCATTTGTATAAAGCAGATAAGTAAAATCGACAAGTTCGCAATAATGAACTGCTAAAACTGATCATGCTGTTTGTTGGACAATGTATATATCTGTATTTGCATAACTGATCTAAGATTTGATGAAATTTTATGTTTGCTTTATCAGGAAACTCAATATTTTTGGTTGAACAAGCAGCATTATTAAGTTATAGCTCGTACTTTTTGTTTGATCACTTCGTATCTGGGACGATAGGCTAGTAATTGTGTGCATTATTTTAATATGTTTTCAATTTTGTTTTAATTTTTAGATTGGGAAGTGTTAAGTTTGGTTTTGAAAGAAATGACGAAGTGTTTACAAAATAAATCGCTAATCTTATCTAAAAACGGTAATACTGAATTGGACCTTTTAGTAGACGTTTTATGTTCAATGGTAACTATTTTTATTATATCAAACTATTGCTATATATTTTTAATACTTTTATCTGAATGTGAATTCCATTACGCATATGAAATAACTACCTAGTTTTTTCCTAATAAGTTTTTATAGATTACAGAAAAAATCTACAATCTTCCCGAAACTCTGAATGTAAAAGTATCCAGACCGGATTTCCACGCTACAGTGCTTTTAGTGGTAATCCATTTAGTTTCTTACCACAACTACTTGGATCAAATTCATCAGCAAAAAATTATTCGTTGCCTCGTTAGATGCTCTCATTCGATCGGTCCAAGAAGTTCCAAACATTCCATAGCCGCGTTGACGCTTTGTACGCTCGAAATGAGAGAGGCAATGGTCAAAACTCTACCTGAAGTTCTACTTAACTTATCAAAAATCTCGGCTACGATACATATATCTATTCCAGTCTTGGAATTTCTATCAAGTAAGTATCCACTTTCCACCTAATTGGGTATTCAATATTGGTACTGAACTACCTGTTGGTAGAAAACAGAACTAGTTTTTTGTACATTATTTTAAAATATCTCTTTATTTGTCATGAATTTTAATTTTGGCTTAGAGGTTGCCTTGGACCCTTTTTTTTCGTTGAATTTGAATCCACAATAAATAGTTTATTCTAACTAGCCACTTAGATTATGTTATTTTTAGTTACTTTTCTGCTTATCATAATAAATATTAATTTACCAACCGTAAATACAATTTATTCTCAACAGCCAGGGCAATTAACAGCTAACGGATTGGCAAATCTTCAAGACGTTGTCAGATAAACTGGTAAAATTCCCCAGTTTGTTTTGACGTTTATTGACATTCGATCATCGTCTAATATTTACAAGTTTTTTTTTGGTGCTTTTAAATTCATTGTTTCTTTAAGATTAAAAAAACAGTTATTTTCATAACTAATTATTTAAGCAAATCTGCAGTGTGTAGTTAATAAAATGCCGAAGCTGCTGAACAGTAAATGTCAAGAGATGGTAACATCTTCGTTAAGCTAATTTCAACGAGAATGCCGAAATGGGAGCCCGTTCTTCTCCCGCTTACTGCTGTAAGAGACGTAACTAATAGTATTCGCTATTTACATTCATTATTATCAATACATATTATTGTTACATATTTAAATGTCAGATTGATTTTTCTAGTTTTCGTTAAGTAAAGAAAAAAACTACAGCTTGGCAACATCACAAAATATTGTTTTGTAACTTTATCGTCTTTTTACCGTAAATAAACTATACTATAACTGAAAATGACTTAATGTACTCCAATAATTCTTACACACACTCTTTGCTTGTAGATGCAATTGTTGTACTTCTCTGCCTCATTAGGGTACAAATAAATGTTCATTAACTTCTTTGGTTTATAAACTAGAACAAAATCATATTTAATTACATTCAATAAATTTACCATGGAGATTAAATATACATTTAAAAATTACCTTTTCAAATCCTGTGTTCCAACTAAATTAAAAGTTGTTGTTCTTCCTAGAAAAAGATGTATAAAGAAAAACTGGGAATAAAGTTATACTAACTTGTTTTTATAATGTTTTAGCTTTGGCCCAAGTTCCATTGGTTTACGCAAATTTTGTAGCTGATCAATATATGTCCGTATTTGCTATATCGCTTCCATATACAAATACTTTTAGATACGACCATTACACAGTCTCTTTAGCCCATCACGTGATAGCTGTTTGGTTTCTTAAATGTCGGCTGTCATTGAGAAGGGACTTTGTTAAATTTATTACTAAGGTTAGTAGACAATAAAAAACAGTTACAGCCTTATTCATAGTCGTTCACTTAAAATAATGTTAAAACACCACTTGTTAGTGGCCACCAACATCATACTAACAAGCCACTAACGTTTCCTATTCATAGTCACATATTTTGTTCCCACTAGTTAAAATAATATTAGCAGAAAAATGAATGCGGCAACAATGGAAATTTTATTTTGTATTTGAGATGTTGGTTGTTGGATGGCCGGATGCCGCAAATCAAGAGGCCAAGAATCTGAAGAAGTGGTTGTTAGATTAGGTATTGATCCGAAATCCGAAAGTTTACTTGGAAAAGCAGAATCCTTTGGTTGTTTATAATAATAAACAGTTTTTTACAAAAACGCCATTATTGAATCCAAGAAATGAGGCAGAAGAAAGATATAATAGGGCACACATATCTACCCGAAACATTATTGAAAGAGTGTTTGGTGTGATGGAAAATAAATGTTTTTTTAATGGGATAAACATAAATTTGGATACAACAAAAGCAGCTACAGTTGCAGTTGTAATTATACATTATAACGAATGATATACTGCAAAATAGAGGTTTTGTTCTCGATAATGGGGATCTCGCCTTTTAAAAATTCAATAAATAGATCCTTTTGATAATTGTCCCAATTTTGTGACCGGGGTCTTTTTCTCTAGAAGAAATTTATATTAATTGATTAAATATTCTGCAGATACTGCCAATCAAAATATATACTTACATGAGGAATTATTTCCATATTTTACAAATGTAAAAGATATGTATAATACAGTAACAAACACGGAGTGAACGCTCGATTTTACGTGCTTGACGTTTGTTGATTTTTTAGGTTAGGTATAAAAGTAACTTAAATACCCGTTGTAACGCCACTAAGAAATGTATTGCCCACTAAAATTAGTAAGATCTTAGTAGCCACTATAAAAATACGTCTATGAATACGAATTTCTTTAGTGGGATGTTAGTGGTGTGTTAGTAGCCACTAAATATGACTATGAATAAGGCTGTTCGATATTAAATATTGTACATTTATGTAAACTGGTTAAACTTCCATAGAGTGGATGGTGCACTCTAAAGTTATAAATTAATTTAATGTTTTAACGAGTTTAAGTGTAAACTAGTAATCTCAATTCCTATTGTATAATTTGCTTTAGCAGTTGAAATTTTGTAGGGATTACAAACACACGTACTGGATCCACTACAAGAAACCAGATCTAGTATATTCAATCAGAACTTGAGTGAACTTAACCAAGACAGTTCTGACCGCAAGAGGAGTTCCAGTCTTACCGAACAAGGGTCCAGGAAGAGGTCGGCAATGGTATCCGTTGTCAGGGACAAACCTGTACTTCTTAAATCGCAACCTCCAGAAAAAACCCAACTAACAACACAATTTTATGAAGAACTTACCGAAACTTGTCTTGATCTTATGGCTAGGTATTCGTATTCACCCTGCAGTGCTTTACCTACTAGGTGAGTTTTGGAAATTTTATGCCAAAAACGGTATTTAAAGAAAATATATACAAAATCTATAACTCCTTTTATGTCAGTTTTAACGTAAATCACCCTATTATACGAAAATGCTTCCAAAGCTCTGCAAATATTGCATTGTAATATTGATTTAATTCAAATAAATTCATAACAAAATGTTTTGGAATCCTCCAAATAAAATTATAAAAATAAGACTTTTTCATTGTTGCCATAAGCGACTCGTTTGGGTGGGGTCCTGAGTATTTTTATTAATAATTTTATTGCCTACCAAAATGTCGACATTGAATATATTCATGTATGGAAAAAATAAATGTTTGGTATCCATTCCTCTCTGTAATAGTTCCCATCTCCATACATTCGTTATTCTTTAATTATCAACCAAAATATTTACAACATGGCAAATAGCCTGTATATAAATAGGAATCTTTCACCAATTCCTCTTGTCTATTATTTCAGGCTACCTGTTGGTGAATTTCTAATGAATGGAGGACAAACAATGTCTTGGCTTGTTGGAAACAAAATAATAACAATAACTACTAGCGGCTGTTCAAAAAAAATACTTAAACATGGTCTTTGTGATAAATGCTGGACTATGTGTAGCAGCCAAAATGAAAGTAGAAGAACTAAATCCAGTCGTAGCGGCAGTAATGAAATGGACGACGTTGATTGGTTTTCAAGGTAAGATATTGATGAATTTTTACTGTTTTTTGGGTGTTCCTTTGTAGTTCTCTAGGTGTGAACGATTCTGATTTCATTAATTCTCTATTTCATTATCAATCTGTTCCTTTTCTAATCCCTATTATTGAACCGGACCATTTGATCAACAATGTGCTTTTCAACCATAGCATGACTTAGGTCACTTAGATTTTAAATACATACAATATTCATAATTAACAATTTTATAAAATGCTCTAACTTGTTTGCACGCATATACTTTATCAAAAAAAAAGGTTAAAAAAAATTAACCTCAAGATAAAATTCAAATTTATTGTCAAAACATTAGAATAATAATAAAGGGATAGGACAAACAGTTCATTAGAGCGCTTTCGCCAACATTTACTGCTAATCTAATAAGCGAAAATGTAACAAAACTGTTGAAATCCATACGATAGTCCATTTAATAACCAGGAGGAGTAATTTGGAAAGCTTCACTCACACCACTAAAAGTTACCAGATTAGTTACTAAAGGGCGTGTTTCGAAAAAGTAGTCCACATGCAGGTTCCAATTCTATTAAATATGCCTTGATTGATGAAAAAATCAGCCACGCATAGTCATAAGTTGACTTCTCGTCTGTCTAGTAGATTATTTGGATGTTTATACACACATCACATGAAAAAACTTTTTTCTGTTTCATATTCAAAGTGAAAAATTTGAACATACACATTACTCTAATATGGCTGTTTTTAAGTAGTAAATAACTGAATGCCAGTGAATGCAATAAAAAGAAAGTTTCGCCTTCAACAACCAATTCTCTAACAAAACCCGTTCTTTTCTAAATTTTCGATAGCTTGTAACCTCCATAGACAGATATTGTCATGTTCAGTTTCAACGAAACGAAGCAAAAATCATAAAATAACAAGAGCGGATGCGATGACAAAATTAAATATATTTATCTGTCAGAGCTATCAAAAATTGAAATTTTCAGCTGATGTCAATGCTGAAAAGTGTTGTGTGAAACTGGGTGGAGTCTGACCAATCATAGTTCTACAGAAGATGAGTACGATAATTACGCACTTTTCTAACTTTTCAACCCGAAGCGTCTTTTAATTTAGAAAAGTGTAGGATTTTCTGAATGAAAAGACGCTTCGGGTTGAAAAGTTAGAAAAGTGCGTAATTATCGTACTTATCTAGAATTGCCAACTTAAATTCAAATTACTCCTGGTTCTTAAATGAAATATAGTAATGTTAACAGGGCTTAACATGCATTCAAAGCTAATATAAGGAATGACACACGCAGCAAACTAAACCATTACCAGTTGAATTTTTTAATAAGGCATGTACACCGTTGTTAGTAATCCTATAATACCATTGGCTATGCTGTTTGCAGTGCGTTCTTCAATCCCGACCAACCCTGATCTCCTAAATTAAACACAATTTCTTTCAGGATTAGATAGGTTAGGATTACCTGGAATACAAAGGAGTATTTTCCAAAGTGTAGCTTCAACTGTCATCAGATATTTTGGAGTACCAGTACCATTCACAGTTTTAGACCCATTGGTGTACCATCTCTCTATATCTAAAGGTACCGAGTACTTTGTCAGTTCAATCCTTTATGTCTCTAATCCACATCGAATAGTCCATTAAAAGGAATATTGGTTGAGTAATATTTCCCATGCTTAGCACATCCAATTCCTACGATATGGCCTGGATAGAATTGAATTTTATATATTTTTTTTATATTGGTGTTTATCTTTTAGACAAAATTCTAACGACAAGTCCAATACGAATACGTCCGTAAGTTCGCCTGCGGAAGATAGTAAAAAAATAAGTGAAAAATTGGAAAAAGTTTCGTGTAAATTACAACAGATTGCTAGTAATTTTAGACAAGAAAAAGAAACGTGCAACTGTTGGTGTTCTGGATGGGCGGAAATATATATAAGAAGACCTACAGGTAATATAATTTAAGGATTATAAATTAACAAAGTTTTCATTTAATAGCAATATACAAAGAGCATACATTTTAGTGTCTCAAAAGCTTTTTAAACTGTCAAATATCCATCATTCTATAACAATTTTCAACAATGGTGCTTTCTTTAGCACAAAAAATTTATTATTCAACTCCTTAGGCGATGTCTCCTGGGTAATGAGGATCCAAAACAACGTAAACTTCACACACGCCATCTACGAATTTCCCCTGAATGACGTATCGACGTTATTTAGACCTTCACTGATGCCTGCCGAATCAGATACTAATCAAAGACCACCATTAAAGAGACAGCTTTCTGAAGATGAAACTAACGAAGGCAACGTTATAGCGTCAGAATCGAACACTAGTTTACAAGGTAAATGTTTGTATAATATTTGGCTTGTTAGATAACTTTTCTAGCTTCACTGTATATTATTAGTTATTAGAAAACAATATTTTAATTCACACTAGTAGGTTGGGAGGCGCTACTTGCCTTGACAAGGACGAACCACAGATTACACTATACTTTACAGTTTGGATATTTTTTCTGATAAAAAATTATATATTTATTTAAATCGTGGTAACAACGTCATTATTCGAATTTTAATATATCTGTTTGGAAAGGGTCTCCAAGGCAGTCACCTTCCAGGCAAAATTCGCGTGATAGCGTCGATGAAGAAATTGATGCTATTTACGATGACAACGGTAGATCAAGGAATCCCGTTCGTCGATCTAATTCTAGTCCCGAAATGTCGGCAAGTTGGAAAAATCCTTTTCTACATCAGAAGCCGTCTTTGGAAGAAGACACGAAAGGTTCTGATGAAGATGGAGGGAAGAAAAATAAAATTTATACTAAAGATATGAGAGTGAGCTGTGAAGCCATACCAGAAGAAATTGCCGGATCTGGTAAGTGGATATTGTTTCAGTCGAGTTAATTTTCAGAAAGTACCTTATTAATAATATGAAGGTCACCTAAATAATAGTATATTATACACCAAGGTGGTGAAGACTATTTTTCTTTTTTTTTCTTGGGAAATTAAACCACAATGTTTATTAATGTCCATTTATAGTAGATCATATCTCTGGCAAAATGTGAAATAAAATATTTCATTTTATGACATTCCAACGATGTGATAGTGTACTAGAAATGGAATCCAGTGAAGTGCACGTTCCAGGAACGGTTTCTATTGAGATAGCGCGTTTTTTTCGCTTATATTGGAAATGTTGTTAATAAAACAAGTTTCTTGTTACTTTTTTTGTGTATGATTATTTTTGTTTTCAAAATATGTATACTCAGTTTTGTGATTTTGTCTATTGAAATGTGTATCGATCAACAACTATTCAAATGATAAATCATAAGAAAACCTGGATAAAAACTTATCATGCTATCCTGATATCTTTCTAACATTGGTAACCAAATTTGACTACATTTAGTTGTATTAAAGCACTTTCTTTGATTTTTCGTCTTTTATTATTGGGTTCTTTCAATATTATTTTTGTTGAATCCCATTGAATTTAATGACCCTCTTCCCAAGCATGTTTGCAAATATATTACTTAAAGAATTCCCTATCTTTGATATATTTTTTGTGTTCGTTTATTCGTACTTTCAATATATTCGTACTTTCAATATATATTACCTGCGTTATCAGGATAGCATCATAAGTTTTTATCCAGGTTTTCTCATGATTTATCATTTGAATAGTTGTTAATCGATACACATTTCCATACACAAAATCACAAAACTGAGTAGATATACATATTTTGAAAACAAAAATAATCATACACAAAAAAATAAGAAACGCGTTTTATTAACAACATTTCCAATATAAGCGAAAAAAACGCGCTATCCCAATAAAAACCGTTCCTGGAACGTGCACTTCACTGGATTTCATTTCTATTAGACTATCATATCGTTGGAATGTCATTTAATGGAGTATTTGATTTCACATTTTGCCAGAGATATGATCTACTATGAATGGACCTTAATAAAAATTTGATAACAAATATTTGCAGTCTTAAGCTTCAAAATATTTTTGATTGTCGTTGTGTCAGATAGGGATAAAAATTAATTTTCATTTAGTTTATCTTGACAACGTTGAAATAAATACTTAAAAAACATTGTGGTTTAATTCCCAAAAAAATGAAAAATAAAAGAATGAATAATATAACACAAGGAACATACAGAAGATACTATTTTTATTAACCGAGCACCAAAATTGAAGCTTTGTTACAAGCACCTCTTTTACCTTTTATATGTACCAAAATTTTTTGACTATACTTCTTCAATGATTTGATTTATTTCAGGTACTACACCACCTTCAAGCGATCCGGTACACGTTTCAAAAACGGACCAACCTCAGTCGAGTTATGCACCTTTGTCGCACCCAGCTCTACTGAGTTGCCACAGTTATCCAGGTTCGTCTCCTCCCAAAGATAACGTTCCGGTCAAACTTTATCATACTGTGCCACCAACGCCGAACTTATCTACATTTAATAGTCAACAACCCGAATTTATAAAGAGGCCTACTAATTTACCGAATCTGACCAATTTGGTACCTTTAAGTGCTAAACCACCGCAAAGTCCTACGCAAACTTCGCCTAGGTTTGGTAGACACGCACACGGACTTGGGAAGGATGGTAAGTCGAAATATCCTTAAAATTTATAATTTATAAAGATGCCTCGATTTGTTTTTTTAGGTCGCGAAATACAAAAAAGCTCATCAGCTTCAACTATTGAAAAAAACAGCGCTATTAATTTAAATTGGGCTAGAGAAAGAGCCAAAGAACGCAAAAATAGCGGAAGTGTCGAAAGATTGAGTACAGTAGATTCGAATTTAACTCAAAAACGTGATAGAGTAAATACAATTTCGACGAGCAGTCCGGCTACTAGAAGGGCTCGTTCTGAATCACTTTTGCAATCTCAACAACAGAAAAAACAAATGGAACCACCCAAAAATGGCATAAACCCCAGTTTTGTGTTTTTGCAGCTTTATCACATGCCGAACTTTGCTAGCAATAATGAAAGACCGATATTGATTGAAAAGAATGAGGTTATTCAACGAGCTGTAAAGGTATTTTTTGCTTTTATTAAAATTTACAGCAGACGCCTGTTACCGGCCATCAATGTCACAGACATCAAAAGTGTCATAGAGTTTTAAAATAGTATATTGTGCAACTAGTGGGAAAAGCTTAATTTTTCTCACGAGTGTGCGTTTGTTGCACGAGCCTGAGAGGCGAGTGCCGCAGCACACGAGTGAGAAAAATTGAGCTTTTCCCACGTGTTGCACACTATACTTTTTCTACGACTGCAAATTAATGGATATTTTAACTATTTTAAAGTAGTATATTTTAAACAAAATAATAAAAAATTAAAAAAAAGGTACCAAGGTACTCGTACTCGTGCCGCTTGCGTAGCTGGCAAGCGCGAGCTACTGAGCCATACCCGCTAACGTTTAGTGCAGATTTAAAGTAGGTAATTATACGAGACTTCAAACTCTTTAAATTATACCAAATTTACTTATTCAAAATATACAAAAAATGTATTTTTAATCATTTTTTTATATTGTAACACAAAATTTAGTTGAAATTTCTTTAAGCTTACAGAAACACCTTCTCTCTACTTTTAAAACACTACCATTTGGGTACTTTTAACGTTTGACGTTTTATGGCAGGAGTACAAAGCATTCTATAATCGAGAATTGTGTTGATTTTTTCTCTTCCATAGCAGTCGTAGAAAAATTATATATTTCTGATGTACATGTCACAAATTGTCAAAAACATTTTTGTTTTATATTTCTGTCGAAATAATTTTCATTACTTGTATTCCATATACAAGAATTCGGTTCTACCAAACTTAAAAATTTCTCGTTATCAAAAACTTTATTCTCCATGGTACAATCGAAAGACCGTTTTCTATTCCACTTCACTTCTACTAATAATCATAGGCGTGCCTACAGGGGGGCAGGGTGGTCCATTGCCCACCCTAATCGGTCCATCCCAATTCCGAGAAAAGAGAAATTGAAGGGCGGCAATATGCAAAAGCAATGTTTCGGACATGGACATGGATATTTGTTTTTTCATCAAAAGATTCCGATTTGAAATTTGGCCCCCCCTAATAAGAAAGCCTGCGCACGCCTATGCTAATAATTAATAAAAATATTGTACACCTATGCTATTGTGCTTTTTGAATCGCAAAAGTATGCAAGTCTGAACAGATCCATAAGCCACAATGATAATTCGGTATCCCGGATTTGGATACTGTCGCCGGCGACTGAATGGGCGAGATTCAGAAATTTAGTATCGCGATACTGTATGCCTTGCTGAATGCCTTGCTGAATGCAGTGTGAAAGCGTACATATAAACTCATGTATTTTCTGTATCTGGGATACGCGTATCTCGGATACAGTAGCCAAGTCTGAAAGGGCTCTTAGAGTTTCACTATGGATCATTTTTCCTTTAACAAGTTTTTTAGGAGGCATTGTTTTTTAGATCAAATAAAACACACAAAACACTCACAGATAATCTTACTAAACCTTTAAAAATATTCATCAGTAAATGATTGATTCAAACACAACCTGAAATGTCAATGATAAAATGGAAGTCCGCATGAAACATTGTTTGTAACGCCAATGGCGACATAGATAAACAAGACCGATTTACGTTTCTGCGCAAGACAGTTGACAAACTTCAAAAATATTTTTAATTTAAAATAAACCAACTTTTTAAATGAATATTTTGAATAATATTTTAAGACCACACACGTAGTTTTGTTTAGCAAACATTCTAATCCTATTCAAAATGGATTCGAGGTATTTTTTCACGTCACAATTAAATTGCTTCTAAAGTCAATGTAATAGCATCTGGGGTTCCACGGAACGGATGGTCTAATGAAGTAGATTAAGATATAAAGACAGAGAACAAAATTCATAGAAAATGTAAAAATAAAGAAGTCGGGACAGATGAAAGATTACAGTACACAATGATTTAAGAGGAGTAATCCACCTTTCCAATAGGATTTAAGATTTAACACAGCCTTATTGAGCGAATTGGCAAAAAGTGGTGTGGAAGTACAACAATTGCTAAAAATCACTGGTCTTTGCAATAAAAATTCTATGAAATCTTACTTAAATCTAGAATCTAGCCCAAGAAGACCCCAAGGAGGTCATAAATATTATGCATCATAATAGATCTTTTCCAGTAGAGAACTGAAATAAACCTAATGTTACGTTGAATTTTAATAATACCTGTACCTTCCCTAGCTGTACTTTTAATAAATAATCGTAGTTGCTTTGAGTTGAACAGTTTTCTTAAAAAAAGATGTCCCGCTGATTATCCCTCGATATGCCTTAGACTTTTATGACAAATTTCTCAAGCTTCTCGTGTTTCGGGCCAATATCCTATGGATATTTCTACCAAGAGCACTTTAAAATGATACCTTACTCGGTGTCTAATTCCATTTATATATTTTGAGGCGATGCCTACCCCCGCTAGAGAGTGAAATTCCAAACTACCATCTCCCTTTGATAGAAAGTCGCCACATTTCCATATATATTTCTTTTTCGTCCACTTGCCATTTGTAGTGGTTTAACCCCATTTTATGATGTTATTACTTTGAAAGAGATAAAAGATGAGAACATAATTCTAAATTTGAATCCATTCGTATTTTCCTTTACAGGTTCTGGATACTATTCCACCTTATGAGACGCACAAAATCGGTGTAGTTTATGTTAGAGAGGGACAAACGCATTCTGAACCAGATATACTCAAAAACCGTTTCGGATCTTTAAGATACGTGGAATTTTTACACCAAATAGGAGAATTGGTGAAATTGGAAGATCTGGATCCTCAGGTAAGCACTATAAATATATCTGTATAGTGTTGTTCCTGTTAATGTTCCCAATTAAATGACATAACAAAAAATATTATTTTTTGAAACAGTTTTCTAACAAAGGAAGCTGTGAAAGAAATAATTCTCTCGACCCCTGTATATACGATGCATGTGTTTTTAAACTACCGTTTTTCGGCATGTCTATAGTTCATATAGTACTCTTCTTGGTATGCGTCATCGTTTGTGACGTATATCCGGTTTTTGGATATGTCGTTTATTTTATTTGCTATTTTGACATATATTGTAGCTAACCTCAAATTTAATAAATAAAATCATCAGGATCATATTCAGCCTAATTCTAAAAGGCTCTGAAATTAACAATTACCAGCCTCTTTTTGTAACTAGAAAAAGGTAACGAGAAGATTAATATTCACTTTTCATAAATAATAATTGACCGTAAACAATAAAGGGTAGAGCTGACGAGAACTGCCAGTGGAACTGTAGAAAAAAATGTAAAAAACATTGCCAATACGAAAGGTACGTCTGCAGCCTATTTTTAATAGTGTAATTTGTCCTGATTGATAGGTCGCGCTTGTGCTTAATCCAAACATCAACCAATCTATGATTAGGGTTGACGTTTGTAATACATTTAATAAACGACTCATTATTGTGATATTCTGATTAGGATTAATCACAAACCACCTTTTTTCCATTTCTTCCAACGTAATATGTTGAAAAAACATTAAGAATCGATGACGCACACCAAGAAGTGTCGACAAAGAATGAACCTACTATAATTAATTGTCTATGTGTGACCATACCATAAAGTTGATTCAAACTATCTTTTTATGTTTAGGCTTTCTATCTTGGAGGTATCGATCAACGAGGTAACGATGGTAAATTTGCATATATCTGGCAAGACGATGTAATTAGGGTTATGTTTTACGTGGCAACTATTATGCCAAATAAAGAATCAGATCCAACGTGTAATAATAAAAAGATGCACATCGGAAATGCTTATGTTACCATCGTCTACAACGAAAGTGGGGAAGATTTCAACATGAACATACTAAAGGTAAATAAAAACTTAATTACTCTATTTCATTTGATTAGTTTTTAAAGTTCAATTAAGTTTGCAAAAAAATTATTTGGCATCTCATAAACAATGAGTGTTATAAGAAAGGTTAAATGAAAAATAGGAATAAACCTTGATTCACATTATCAGACATGCAACGACACGACAGGACCGACAAAGACACGACAGTTTCGGCAGCAATTCACATTATACCAAAGTCTATATATTATTAAAGAAGTCAGCTCACTCTTTTGATCGTCGGAAAACGCCGGCATTTTTTGCTGGGAGTCGTAAATCATGTGCGACACCTGTTTTTGGTAGTATACGAGGGGACGGATGGTGAATTCATTTGTGAAGGAATTTACCGGGTGCAATTAGAAAATATGTTGACTTTATTCTTGTTTTGAGAAATATTGGAAACTTATATAAATTATATTTATATATATATATATATATATATATATAAATATAAAATAGCTACTATTATTGGTAAGTAGCTTTTTAGAAATTTTGTTTTAACCGAGGAATGATTTGAAAAAAATCATCAACATAGACTTCCGAGCGTATATCTGATAATACTTAATAACTAATACAAAATGAACATAAATAACACAGTTTAGCATCTACTTGGGACAAAACGGATACAAATGAACAATTATTTAGGTCAAGTCCATTTGAAGTGTACTCTGTAGCGTTGTATTGAATAAATAAATAAAAATAACATGAACATTCTTAAAAATTAATAAATACTTGAATATTTATAAATTTTTTAAGATTTTCAATTTAGGATGTTCCTTATTCTTTCTAAATGTCCTTAGTGAGGAATTTGCAAATTTAAGTGTGTAATAGATTCGCACCCTTGTATATAAGGACAGCAGGTATTCCCATGGGAAGTTTGGGCAAGGATGCGAAAATGCTACAGTGGACAACTTGGTCTTCAACTTCATTCCTACATCATCCTGCACACATAAATCATTGAAATTTTCAGTGAATATATTTTCTAAAGAAATCATATATTCATTGAAAATTTTTGGAGGAACTGTCAAGCCTCCAAACCGTCCCTGCCTTCTACCTTCATAGACTTTTTTTTCGCAGAATGATGTGGATTGGTCAGAATCTTCCTTATTACAAAAGTTTAGACAAATTTTGCATTTGTGTCTAACAAAACATGATAATTGTTTATGAATTGCAGTATTGTTTCTACAGAAATCAACGCAACAATAATTTCCACAAGAAGGCATCGCACACAATCAAAAACACAGCAGATAACGTTCGCACAAATTAAAATTCAAAATCACTTTCTTGGGCGCACCCGATACAACGCTCAGCTACACCACCGTGTAAGTCAAACAGAACTGAAAAAATCAATAAATACACAGCGGCTGTGCCTTTCGCCGCTGAGAGGGTGAGTGTCGGCAGGAGGGGGATTCTCGGGTCGTCGAGAGAGTGGGCTGACTTCTTGAATATATAGACTTTGATTATACGACAGGTATTCGACATATCGACGGGTTGTTTGTATTATTGCCAAGAATGTCGGTCCGCTCCGTCGTTGCCTTTACGTGTCGTTGTCGGTTAGTGTGTATATCAATATTTATTTATCTAAAAAGAATGGTTTGTCGTGTCGTTGTCGGTCCTTGTCGTGTCTGATAATGTGAATCAAGGTTAATTTGGAGTTTGTAATTCCAGAAATATTTGCAGAAATTTAATTTTGCCAATTTTTATTTTTTCACATGTACTTCTTTTATTATGGTAAATAATAAATATGATTTTCAATTTGACTTAAGGGCCCGTTATTGAACGAAAATATGACCGTAAAAACATGGCTTACGTTTTTCATTCAGTTAATTTTTATTAATGATTTTAGTGGAGATGTAAGGTGTTATATTGATTGTCAAACTATTAAGGTAGTGTGCATCATAATTTATATGGGTTTCTTGTTAGTAATAAATTTCACAGACGTTGTCAAATATCTCCAATTTTATAGCAATGAAGATTAAAATGAAATAAACGTGATACACTATGATACACCCTTCATAACATTATTTTATGGACAAATTTGTGACAATGCAGCAAAAATATTGTTATTTTATCTAGAACTGAATGAAATAAAAGTGGCGTAATTAGCGCTGTAATTCAAATATGGTAGCCAAAAATTCTGTCTTATTTGGTTGAACCGATTTGGCATCAGAGGGCGCTGACTGAATCAGTATCATTCGAGTGATAGGTATATATTATATCGATATGAGACTCTAAATTTCCAATCCAGTGTTGCCAGAGTGGGTACATTTGTATCAGATTTCGTACTCTCGATAATATAAATTAATGTAAACTGGTACAACGTGTGTAATGCAATAATGTTAACTTTTAATAGGGAATGTATTTGTTATACACGAACGCCTTCAAAGCGTTTTTCATATTGACAATCAAAGATCTTGCATTATATCTTCTCTTTACAATAATAAATCACAATAAGCCTAGTTAGATGTGATTTCAATTATTTATATTGATTTATTCAATTGAATGTTGTTTGTTCTTGAAGGTTTCATTAAAATTAAAGGATTTGTCTGGTAAATAATTTTGGTAGTAGCTGGCAACTGTGCTCTTATTTTCGTTACATAGGATAGAGTCAAGGATATTAGATGAATATCCTTGGGATAGAATTGCCTGTGGTTTTTAAAACGTAAAACAAATATGATGTATACATGGAGGAAAAAAAGCGTCATACAATATTTATATACAAAAAATAATCGAAATATTATTTTATTATACAGGCGGGAAAATAATAGAGATACAAATTTTATAATAAACAGGGTCACATGGCTAGTAGTCGGCTATTTTATAGGACATTCAAATTAGATAATAAGTTGCCCAGGTGTTTTCCAAGATAGGATGTTAGTTCTGAGATAGTAAGAAAGCACAACTATGTGACTATTTATGTACTAACAGAAAAAATATTACAATTAAGAGAAAACTCTTTGTTAATTTTTATTATAAAAATTCATTTTTTGTAGTAGTCGGCCACCCATAAGCTAGTTGCCGGCCGCCAGCAATTTACTTCAGATCAGAACTTACAATAGTAGTTAGAGCGGTAAGTGATACTTTTCCGCACGCTAAATATATAGCAATCTCGTGCGGAAGTCACTTTACACACGTGTTAGGAACAGTATTTTTTTTAAAGGCATGCGCAAAATATCCCAAAAGTTAGCATAAATTAAGGAACATTTATTGATAAATACATATCAACAAATTAATTATTATTATTTGTCATTCATTTGACGAGGCTTATACCAGGGCCATTAAAAAATTATTTAAATCCCTGTAAGTTTTTTTTCATTGAAAATTATATCAGAATTATAATAAATTTATAAATTTCTCAGTTATTTGGTAAACTACAATCATACAAATATATATTTTAAATGTTCAAATAACAGTATACTACCCAAAAACTTAACAAATTTACTGTCTGCACGCTAGTAGAAAAAATTTTATTGTTAGAATTTAAATTAAAAACGTTCATATTCAATGGCACGTTCTTTGTGAAAACTTGCCAAGGTGGTATAGTAGTAGACCTACCTAATCGCTAGAATTAAAAAAAAATGTTTCTTTATCATTTATTTAGAAAATATACAAGGATACATAGAAAATACAAAAATAAACTGTAAAAACATAAAATAATCCAATATAAACACTAACACTAAAACTTAAATGTCACAACACAATTTCAAGCATTTGCTAATAGCGTTTCCGTCAGATTTTCACTTTTGTGTATATAAACAAGAACGTAAATATCAACAACAAATCAGGTAATATTTACCCTCGTTGCATCGTTATCTCTGGCACCGCTCTGGTTAACAGATCTGATAGGAAATATAAATTATATCGAAAACTATAACATCTCGATAAATTTATCACTCGGTATTGTATCGAATGATACAAACTGGCATGGGAAGTGGGGAACGACACGTGTTTATTTGTCCGGTACATGGTTGAACAAGTATTTATTCAAGATTATAATAGTAATCAACCATTAACCACTTATTTGGTCAACTAAATTACCTGTTCCAAGAATATATGATTTAAATTTGGGATAAAACAACATCCTCTCCCCATCTTGTGGTTTTCAGTGGAAGCTAAGGTTCATTATTTTACCGTGGTGGCTAATAACGGAGCCTTAAATTTCCATTATCGAAAGCTGTATAAATACAAATAAGTTGTGTAACTCAACACTCCTTCAATGTAGCTCCGGGTCTCTGGTTCTAAACGATATAAGGATGATGCTTTAATAATACCACTTTGAAGAGATTGAAACATATATTATTTTATTGAAAGTTTTTCGAAGGACCGAAAGCTCAATGTCTTCCAAGAACTGAGCAACAATTACATAATATGTATGTTGATTTGGTGGTGTTGTAATTCTTATCTTCCAATTACACATACAACTTAAAAGTTAATACTAAGGTTACCTTGGATTTCCCTGAAGAATGCACACACGAACACTGATATACGCAGAAACAACTTGTATTCACTACGTGATATGTTTAGAACTTATAAGTATTAAAATTACTTATGTAGGAAAGAAATTTAGTTATAAAAACATACGGAGGAACTTATTATACTTTTCACCACCTCGTGGTGTAGGAATATATGGTTTAACTGCACAATCTCCCACGTGCTCACCATGCATTCGGTTTTTTAATGACTGTAAAGGGAAAGGGACGGGGGTGCGGTCGGCGGTCGTTCTCCCCTGCGTGGTGTTTTTCCCTCGCAAAACGGTTGCTGGTAAAGGCTATCGCAAAGTGGGGATAAGGGGATATCAAGCCGGCCAGCATAGAATTTAAGATGAATGGCGTGCATATAAAAAATTAAAAAAAAGGTTCCGAATTCCAACAAAAGCATTTGTCTAATAGGCTTAAAAAAATATATTGTATAGAACTTCTTCCATTATCAAAGTCACCTAAAAGATCATTCGTTTTTTCTTTTATATCATTAAGTTGCCGTAATAGTATGCTTCAATATAAATAGATAATAGGACACTTATAGGCACTGTTTTTTTATAGCGTATGTGTGACTTTGTCATGTATCACTCATGTCGCGTCAAATGTCACCATAAGTTTGTTGGCTTAAATACCTCGTCCAACAATTTATTTTTAGCCTCGTTTTAAGCCAAACTGAACTAGTCCTGGTAAAAACTATATTTATTAAAATATCTAAATAAAAAAATTACTTCTTTCCAGGGTCAATTTACGTTTGCGTGCATAATAATTCAACCATTAGACCATGGTATTAACAGAGTCGTGGTGAAAGTTAAGGAAGAACTTTCGTATTTAGTGACACCCGGAGAACCGAAACTGATATCAGATCAGAACGTAGGAATTCTGGCAAGGCAACTAGCATTACACTCAAACGTAAGTACTTGTTGTATTATAAATTATATGGTTCTGTCATAAACTAAACTTGATTTTGGTCTAAGAACCGTTTTACACATACGAGAATTATTGCGAAATTTACTCTGAAAATTTTCACAAGAATAATTTTTGCTGTTTTACACGTCAAAGAATTATTGCCAAAATTTTCGCAGTAAAAATATTGACGTTCTATATTTTTTAGAAAGTGCGTGAGAATCGACGCAGAAGCCAAAAATAGAATAAAAACTAATGGCGTCAATGTGTCATTATTTGTTGTCGTTTTCTTTATTTAGGAAAGCCAATACCTTGGCATAAACGCAAATCTCAATTAATAGAATGAATAATCAATCAAATAAACGGTTCGAATACAGCTGATTATTCAGAAATTTCAATATGTAAGTCGTAACCATGAAAACTTATCCCAAAAACAATCTCACTGCGCTGGCGTATGGTATGAATTCTTATGAAATTTGTAGTGGTAAAAATATTATGTGTAAAACAGTCAAGCAGTAAAATGTTTTCAAAATTCTTATGATAATTACCAATATTATTTTCAGAGTAAATTTCGCAATAATTCTCGTACGTGTAAACGGTTCTAATACAACCAATCCGGCTACTTGTGATTATTATTAATTTGACAGCTACCAGAATTGTGAAAAATCTAGAACAATTAACTTGTGTATTTAATCTACCAAAAATACTCCTTATGAAAATGTATGCTATTGAAATATTTGTATGTCAAAGACTTGTAACTTTTTTATACACAATTTTTCGCTTGTAGCGCATTAAAAATATGACTTGAGTTATTTCAAAGTTATCTGAATCGTCATATGCTAAAACTTGGACTGACGGAAGATCTGACTTGCAGTCTTTGCCTGGAAGATGATGAAACAGCAGAGCATATAATTTTTACCTGTCCCGCCGCGGCTCGTATCAGGCATCTGATGTTTGGCAGAGTCACTCTCTCGCCCTCAGACCTGAAATATCATTCACCAAATAAACTAATCGGCTTTGATAAGAAGCTGAATTTGTTTGGTGAAATCTGAATACGTGTGAGCCTCAATAGACTCTTGCGAGTCGCAATGGAGGGCCTTATAGACCCACTCACCAAACACCTAACCTAAGCTAATTCAAAGTTTTGTCATTTGTCACTTGTCATTTGTTTTACGTATATATGTTGCTTTCGTTTATTTGGTCTTCAAGCATTTGTGCGTGACGCCTCAGTCGTCACGACTTTTAAGCAAAACAAACAAGATTTTCAGGATCCTCAAAACCACTTGTCATGTCATGTCATCATCCGATATTATTGATGTGTTTCATAAGAACAGTTTTAATTCGATTGTGATGTTATTGATAATATAATGTTGAATATTTAAATATTTCCAGTAAGATTTAAATCGTAATCGACATAATGTTAACCTTTAAATAAACGTCAAACCGGACAAACGTCAAGCCTTTAATGTCCTTGGCTTGAAGCTCATACTTTTCGGTATGTGCTCAAGGGGAAGGTAAGACTAGGCGTCACGCCCGGTAATAAACGAACTAAATAGAGTCACTACGAGCTGCCACTAGCAGCCAAAAGTAAATAATCGAAAACACCTATAATAATACAGGCTTTCTAACGAGTCATGCCCCGGTAAAAGGGGAGTTATTTTTTGTTTAATGATTCTCTCTCTACTTAGTCTGTATCCTGTTCTTTTTTAATCACTTTCCCCCCATCACATTTAAGGGTGTGAGATTGAGAATTACTTCCATGTTTGCCGTTAGGCATATTCTCATTGCTTCTATAATCCATATACAGGCCAGTCTTTGAGCAATGGCTACATAAGTGATAATTGGTCTATGACAGTATACATCCAGTTCAGGATTTTTGGGCTACAAACCCAATTTTTGTTACAATTCATGGGTTTAATAAGAAGTTTTTTAGCGAATTTTACCTCATACTATGCGTAATACGTTAATTTTTTCGAAGAGTGGGTATGTCCTTTAAAACTTCAATGTGTTGAGCGCAATTCATTGAAATTCCAACGCTTTTACTAATAATTGTTTCAGATGGCCTCGTTGGTTACCAAATCGTTGAAAAATCCCAACGATTCGTCCGCCTCCAGTTGGTTAGAACGATTAAGGAAAATTAAAATTCTACGGAATAAAGTTCTACACGATCAATCGAAAGACGACAGCGCCCAATCTAGCGAAGGTGGTAATAAATTTGCAGAAGACTTTACAGATTATACATAAATAATTGAAAATATTTAAATATTTATCTCATAGCGTTTGTACACATATGAAGAATTCGTAATAATTAAAATGGCTGCTTATATTCTTGCCACGGTAACAAAACGTGTATTAGAAACACGTGGATTCATTGCTTATAAGACTGAAATAGTTTATCATTATTTCGCTAATTCTTCACGCCTACCTTTTAGTGATATAAGTTTAAAATTGGACGAAAATAAATACTATAACATAACCGTTGTATTGAAAACCTTTCATTTCAATTAACCTGCTTAATACGCAGAATCTTCAAGTATAATAACGCACATTAATCACCAGTGAATAATAGGATTGGATAATGAAAAGATCACATATGAAACATATTTATATTGAAGATTATATATAGTCAAAGGCACTCTTATCGCGCGGGTTCAAAGGTCACCAACCATATGTATCAAATCAGAAAATATAGAGGTTACCAAAATGTGAGATTACACTGATTGACGAATTTTCACTTCTTCTTTCATTCTCGAAATAATCCATCGAACTAAGTACCATTTTTTTGCTCGAGGATACAAAAAAAATGGAAAATTGCTACTTATTATTCATATTGTCACTTTGAATTGTTAAAGTGACAAAACTGACATATTTAAATAAACACTCTGCTGGTGAAAGACTTTTTAGAATCGCTGAAAGCTAAATACATATCCTTCTTTTTCCCGTCATAATTGCATAAGTCTGTCTTATTCATCTTACGGATTTTATTTGGAAGTTATGATTGAACGCAATAGAAGAAAACAAAAACTGTGTGCACGATAAGACTGCATCTGACTAAAACTCATGTTCTAATGAACCAGTACAATCCCTGAATTTCTCTCAGTTACGACGTATATCCTTGACGACGTGATATAATCGTTTGTGATTCGCCTCCTGCCATATTGTGATCATATCCATGGTAACGGGCAACCTCAATGAAATGTCGGTGAATTATTCAAAATGCAGCGCTTTGGTTTCATTTCAAGTAGTGAAATTGATCAAGAAATTGAAAACACCAGAAAATAGTCCAAAACCGCATAATTAATTGTTATATAATCGTAACGAATACCAACTCGAGATAGACAATATTTTCGATTATTTACCTCTTCACTCGGCGTATAATCGAATATTGTCTATGCTCTTGTGATATAATAACTGATTATTCATACAGATTGCGACAAAGCTTATCGAACCATGCAATTTACACAAGTACGACAAGGAAAATATGAAAAAAATAGCGTGAAAGAGAAAGTATAATTGGGCGTGGTCGGCGAGGGTGTTTACTTATTTCCCGAGTCTGGCCGAATGTTCATTGCCCCCCTATTTTAACCGATATTGCCAGAAGCGCAGGTTAATTTGTACAAATGATATTTTGGTTCTCGTTATCGTTGAATTTTTTTCGATTTCATGCACTATTAAGTGAAACTACTATACTATTAGGTGAAACACTTCCATCCGGCCAAAGTGTCCTTTAGAGAAATAATTCACTAGTTGGGGGTATTCAGTATGTTCCCAACATGTAAAGTATTGACCCAACATGTAAAGTATGACACTGTTGCCTTATGAAAGTGTTTAATAGTGCATAAGCTCGAAAAAAAGTCAACGATAACGAGAAAAATATCATTTGTACAAATTAATCTGCGCTTCTGGCAGCAGCGGTTAAAAATAGAGGGGCAATGAACATTCGGTCAGCCTCGGGAAATAAGTATACACCCTCGCTGACCACGCCCAATCATTTTTTTCTCTTTCTACAACCAGAGATAATATAACACACTACAACCTGTTGAGATCAAATGAATGCATGTCAAAGCAAAACTGCGCTAAGAGTTTTAGAAGGGATCCTCACGGGACATTGTCGTCTGAACGGGCACCTGAAAAAGCTCAAAATAGTGGAGTGGATGCAGATATTGTGGCATGGAAGAAGAAACCTCCATCCACATACTTTCCAACTGCACAGCACTCCAGAATCCTAGAGCACAGTACCTGGGAGATTACTGGATAGAAGAGGAACATTTACCCAAGCTGAAGCCTGCAGATGTCCTAAAATTCCTCCGGGAAATAGGACTAAAGGAGCTACTAATTTCAGAGACTTTCCTCAGAAACTAAGTAGAAGAAGGCACAATAGATCTTTCAGGTCTCAGTGAATGTTACCCCAAAAATACATACCTTCTGCTGCCTTCAATATTTGGAAAAACGTAAAATTTTTATTTTAATGTAAAAAATGGAAGAATAGCCGTGAAATATTTATATTTATGAAAATATCCTACAAAACCTCAAAACTCATCTACAAATGATATTTTTTACATTAAATAATGTATCGGATATTGAATATCTCGTTAAAAGTCTGTTTGAGAAGCGTGAGAAGAGGCGTAAAGATGAAAATAAAACATCAAGACCAATTATGCCAGAGATTTTCAAAATCCGTTTTAAAAATAACAACTCACTCTATGTACACACGCCCGTTTTCAAACCTCTTATTTTCTTTTTAATTACATCAAGTACATACATTAAAACAAATCACCCTGGTATATAAATCAGTAAATTGGGCGGGTGCAAACACGAGAATCGAGTGACGGGCGTATAACATAATGAATTTAAAATTAATAGCTAGTATTTTTTCTGTAAAAGTGTATACGTCTACATTATTTGATAAAAGGCATTCAGTTATTTGTTGTCTCTCTATATATATTTATATATAAATATTATTTATATTAAAACGGAGCTTTACTAATATTATTGGATCGAAATTACAAAATCGTTCAGCTTTTTTGTTTGTACTCGTTAACATTTATACGATTTTATAAAAACGAACTGGTTTGGTAGGCAACATAGCTTCCAAGTTATGAAAAGTTGAACTCAAATTCTACGTTTGTCCTCTTCAAACAACACACTTATATGTGGTTCCGTTCGAATGGACGAGTTCTATACAAGGGAATTGCTGCCAACATAACGAATAAAAAAATACTGAAAAAGGTTAGTCGCATATAAAGAAGTGGTTTTTCCAATCTATTTTTGGTTTTTCTTATATGTTTTGAGTCCCTTTACCACCCATGTTGTGCCCGAAATGTTGGGTATTTTTAATTTGGGGTATTTTACCTCTTACAGTTGACGAACAGCTAATGACAGCTGTCAATACATGTTTGTTTGGCTTTGTTCGTTATGTTGGCAGCTATTCCCTTGTATAGAACTCGTCCATATAATTCAAATTTGAATTACTCGAGAATACCTATAGATTAAAAAAAAGAAACTGTATGTTTTTTTATTATTTTGACGTCTTGTTCATGTTTAAATGAACACTGGTTAGTTGAAGATATACAGGTTGTAACAAAAATATTGATCATAAATAATACATATCACTTGATCTGGGGTCAAAAATGCTACAAATGTCATAACTCGATAAATCGAAATAAGTCCAAGATGAATCAAACAAAAGCAATAGTACTTATTTTATGTTGATATTACGTTAATTACCTTATCTGAAAATGCTTTCAAAGAGACCTAGATCTCTTAAGATGGCGCTGTGAAATCGATTTAACTCGTATAACTTCAGAATGCATTCTATACATTCATTCCTTGGAAGTTTTTTGAGCTGCATTTTTGAATAAGATGATTTACGTAAAGTCGACAAATTAGGGGCTCTAGATTTTGCATTTTTTCTTTGAAGAGCGCTTCAATATGTTTAAATAGTCACAAAAGATCCATGACACATTTTTCGAAACTTTTTATGGTTTATTTAGGAGCGGCGTGCTAAAAAAATGGAAGCGACATTTGAACTACCATCACTTGTAATTGATAAAAAAATCGGTTTCTATTAAAAAATCATAAAGACGTATTTTTTGAGCCTCGCATCCACGTACAACCCCTTAAACCAGTTTTAATTTTTAGTATCAGTGGCGGACATTTTTTAAATCCCATAGAAATATCAAAAGTGAGTATAGCCGCGATTTTACATAAATTGTTTTAATATTGAAGGCTGTTTTTATTTTGAACTTGAATCATTTATAATTCATTTCATATCCGTTCCTGTCGCACAATACCAATTTTTCTGCTACTATAGCCTGTATATCTAAAACCAAGCACCATAAAAATTTGGTTGAATTTATGTGGTAATATTGATTAAAGATTGGAATTAAACTATCGAGCTATATTGCCTATATTTACATTTGAAGTTGGCGAAACAAAACTAAAAACTGTGCTAGAAAATAAAAATGTATTAATATATAATATATTATATTATGTACAAGATTACAGGAAACTTCAAATGCAGATCCTGTTTATACGTTATATACTGCGTGTCCCAACACTCTTACTTTAAAATAATATTTCAGGATATCAAATATTTATACAAAGTAACGGTTTTTTTTGTAGTCGACATCAAATTACAATGAGACATTCAGTATTTAAAAGGAAACACAAAAGCCCAACTAAAAAGTGGAATGTACCTCATCATTTTTTAATACATAAAAGAATGCCTAAGGGAATACAAAAAAAAACAAATAAATTACTTAACTACCTTAGTAATGGTAATATATTATGATGACAAAGAACAGTATCAAAATTTTTTTAAATATAAAACAACAAAAACAAAAATCCAAGAACAAACTGTGAACTTTGATATAATTTCTTTATACATTCGAAGTTACTTTTTTGACTTTTCTGGAAATAAAAGTATAGATGTTTATATTCGGGTTACACTGTCTATCTATATGAATGTTTTCATGGTCCTTCGAGCCGGATATTTTTCAATTTAGTAAATGAACTGAAAGGGGGTATCTATTATTCGAAATTTCATCAAATTGAAATATACAGAAACGCACTTCAAAGAAAAATAGTGCAAAATATAAACCTCATTTTATATCAATTTTACGTAAATCTTCTAAAAGTTTGAGTTGTAAATGTAACATCGATTTAATTCAAAACTGATTCCAGTTAAATGATATCGCACATTTATGGAATGTGTCCAATAAATTTACATAAATAAAAATATTTAATTGTACCCATAAGCGGCACGTTTGAGCTTGAATTAAATTGATAATACGACGCCATCTTTAAACTTTAGCTCAATTAAGATTAAAATGATTAAGTAAAATTGATAAAATGATCTCTAGATTTAGCAGTTTTTTTGTTTCAAATACGTTTTTGGACACTCTGTATGCAACTAGACATTAATCTTGTAGAGGAAGAGAATTTGAGCTTTAAAAAGTCTGTTATTTCCAGAAAAATCAACATTTTCAAAATACGAATCTCTAAAAATTCCGATATTAAAAATATAATTGAAAATGAGATATGGTTATAAAAGTTTTCTCATTTCCAAAGAAAAATGTTTCTGGAGAACCATTACTTTAACTCATATTTTTTACACAAACATTCAATGTAGGATTACTGGAAAGTTGATAATAATTATAATTTTATATGAAATTTGAAGTAATGACAATTTTAAAATAATTCAAATGAATAAAAATAAAACCCCTGCTTTATCGGTGAATGTACATTTTTTAAATGACGTTCTGTATAATAACATATTGTATAAAATAAAAAACATTTCAGAAGTTTTGTAGAGGAAATAATAAAAATTATTTGGAATATGTGCTTGTCTTCAATACATTTTTGGGTGAAGATAGAAAAAAAAATATAGAAATAGGTTCACAGCCAGTTTTTGTGTATGTCCGTATACAGAACAATTTTAAAAAATAAGTAAAAAACAGAGTTAAAAGGTAATTTCTCCTTTGAAAAAAAAAAACATCGATTGATCTTAGATAAAGAAATACTTTAATTAGAACACTCACGAAAATAAAAAAGGAGGGGAAAATTAAATAATGCAAATTACAAAATGTGTTTAGATCCTATCCTTAAAACAAAAGTAAAAAAATTAGTAATTACGTATTTGTCACTTCGCTTCTACATCTTCTCGTAATTTCTTGCTCGACGGCTGGATGGAACTGTCTTCATACGGCCGTTTTGTGGAATCTCCGATACTGTTGGAATCTTCTGTTGAACCGAGCGAATCTTTGCTTAATTCTAGAAATTATAAAAAAGACAAATGAAAATACAATTGGTTGATTTTTATACAATCTGGTCAAATTTTACTGACCAAACCGAATGGTATTCTCATCTATACATTCCCTGACTCAAAAAGATTGTACAACTCTTGTACAAGGCTGGATGACATCTCGTTAAAAAAAAAAATACAAAATTTTACAAGAAAATAACAGCAGCATCAGCAGAGCACAAATTTTAATAAGCAGTTTCAAATTACAGCTTACAGCTTTATAATATGTATAGATATTGAATAAGGGCATAGTGATGTCTAAAAAATATCGTTTTTTAGATTTTGAAAAGAACCTTAAGGAGATTATTATTTTAAAAATAACTGATTGAACTTTTTAAAAAACATATGTATTTGACAGAAAAATAAAAATAGTTAAAGTAATCATGCAAAACATAAGAAATTTGAGACAAAATTATACCAAAAAAAAGACGCATTTGGCGAGGTTACAAAATCTAAAGAATTTACAGAATCCAGAACAGGAAAGTGAAATTCCAATCACTTCATTCTCCATGTAACAAATAAATTTGAATAAATAATAGAAACAATAATAATAATAGAAAAATTATTTAAAGACCAGAAATTCATGATAATATAATTTGGATTATAAAACAGAAATTTTTATATTTTACATGAATAAGAAATTTGAAATTCTTTTCAACATTGTCTAACTGAACAATAAGTATATTTAAAACAGATCGCTGGACAATGGGAAAAATGTTGAAAACATTAAATAGTTATTTATACAAGGGAAAAAAGTATTAGATTTTAGCTCGAGGTTTTGTTGTCTCCTGACACGAAGCCTGTGTAGAATACACTATTTTTTCTGTGACAGGAAAAACGACGAATTAATAGTGAAAGCACATATTATTACAATATACTATAGTCAGATTGTTATCAATATGAAATTTGAATATTTAAACTAGTAAGCTGTTGTAATTATAGCGACAATTAGACATTCAGGTTATTTATTTCGAAAATCGACTGCTACACATAAGTTGAATCTGGGGGAGACTTGATGTAACTAAAGAAACATGACGGTTGGAAATCATCAACGGTCGCTGAAGGGCATGTGGATGAATCGGTGGCACGCAAAACAGAAATTGCTAATAAAGTGTGGCAGTTCTGAAATAATACCCGATTTACGACCAGGGCCCGTATGTTTGAGTTTACGTGAAAAATTTCGAAGGTGATATTTGTACCACCAAAATTGCGTATGCGATATTCTTTTCGTTCGATACCCTATTCCCGAACCGAATGCGATAAACGATTGGTCGATTTCGAAGGATGTGATATATTGTGAGGGAAGTCTTAGCTTGGGTGACAAATTCAACCAATCGAGCAGCGCTGGATAGTTGATGTCATAAAGATAGAGAATTCGAAAATAAGTTCAATTGCTCCCTTGTCAATAATCCATCAGATAAATAACGACAAACCTGCTCATGTGATGAATCGCTGGGTGAGTATCGCCATAAGAGCAATGGAAATAATGTTTAATAAATTAAGGCCAAACTGGAAGTACCGCCTGATTTCAAACGTTTATAATTGAAAACATCTGCCATTCAAACATTAGATTATTCTACTAAGTCATATATTCAAATAAAACACCAAACGACCATTCGAATACATAAGAATTAAAAATAATTTCAAATACCTAAATTAAACACATCCATCTAAGTGTGTATAATCGAAAAGCGTCTAATAGTTTACAAAAGACGAAATTTCACACCTCTATTTGGTAAAAATTTGTTAAAGATATGAACTAATTGGGTAATTAAACTTAGTTCTAACATGATGATGGTAATTGTTACCGAAACTAGTTGCAAGTTTTGAGTCCCAACGGACATTAAATATTTTGTGGTTTGACTTTGAGTTTCATTGAACCCTTTATTTGGATTCTAACCACATTTGAGGTATGGATGAACTCTCAGAGTTAGTTCTAACATACCTTCTGATCCTGAAACAACACTGTCATTGGTCTCCTCGTTTTGATCCAAAGATGGCGGACTGTTATCCGTGAACGAGGTAGTAGTAGTGTCTTCATCTAAGATAGTTTTGCCGTTTAATGGACCCTGGTTGCTTTCATCTGACGTTGCTGGATCTATGGAATCACCGTTTTGATGAACTACTGGTTTTGGAATGGCGTTGCCATTTTCTAAAGGACTACCTGCGAAAATACCTGTAAAAAAATATTTCCGTTAGTATACTGATTATATACATAATTAGATTCTAATGATGTCAATATACACACAATAGGTTGTGTTGAAATTATGACAAAAGTCGTTTTACAAAAACTGTTCATATGATGTAAAGTGAGATACAATTAAATAACTTCCTTCAACAGATTTAAAAAGGCGCGAAATGTAAGGAAACAATCATGACAGTTGACATTCAAAGTCATGTAACGCCACTTTCACCTATTTAACTTTACGTTCTATTATTAACATAAACTTAATAGTGGCAGCTGTATAGGATAGCCGAAAGTTTGACTGACAGCTAATGCAAACCGTCATTAATAAAAACTTTGGCCGACTAAAGATTGCAATATTTAACCTAGCATTGACAAACCCTCCCTTTATATTGTAATTAATTAAATCTATGGGGTGTGTCATATCTGTACGAGATTAATAATTAATGTTATAAATTACAATACTCTGATTTTCTAATTTATATGCTTCTTGATAAAAGGATGTATCCAGCAAATGAGATGAGCTTCTTCAAATATTCAATAGGGGGAAGAGTAAATATAATTCCTAGGACATCTAATAAAAAAGTTAATCATACTAGTTCACCTTGTATTTGTTGCCAAGGCAAATAAACAACACAGGATTTGAATTTGATTTTTAGCTGGGATTGGGAGAGAAAATTAATTGGATACGATTTTCTAGAAAGAACTATATCAGCAATTCAGTAGTTTTCGCGACAGTATTGCGCTTTTTTGTTTTTACCCGAACTGTGTTTGTTTCTAAAAATAATTAAATAAGTTATTCGAATGGTTTGTTTCAAATTGAAAGCATATGAAGATGTTAAGCTTAAATTCCCAGTTCAATGTTTCATAAGGCCAAAAAGCAAACAGGGACGACTTTGAATTTGGTTACTGGAAATTGAAAAATGTCTCGGTTTTGCATTTATAAGTAGGCAAATTTGTAACGTCACCAATACTATGCCAATAAATAGATGGATACTTGGAGTACTTACTAGAGAGCAGCTCTGGCTTATGCTCGGAAACGACGTAATGCGTCCATAATGCTAATTCAACTTTGTGGGGAGACCAACGTACTGCATCGGGTCTCTCCGATTCTTCGGTTGCTTTGTTCAATCTTTCGGCGACGGATTTAATGTGATTTGCGAATTTCAGGTACTCCTTGGTGGTGTAATCGATACCTTCGATGTCTGGTATAGCCATTAAACATTCGTCCGCCATGAAAGGAGCGCTTTCTGGACATGCGGCTGCTAAAAGTGCTATAAAAAAAGAAAATAACCATTTAAATTGCCATCAACATATAGAGGAGAAAAATACTGCTTTGCAGCACTGTTGGATGTAAGCCTTTCAATAAAGTCTGGCATGTAAGTCTATTAAATGAACTCAAACACCGAATACCAAATTCATACTTCACTCTATTCGAGACAACCATTTATTCCTGATCGAAGAATGGCTCAACTGATGGAGAAACAAAATCAACTAAAACAAATCCCAGCACATAGCATTTACATTCATTCATTGATCCTGATTCCTTATGCGACAGTACATATGGCCGCAAAGAAGTAGGTGGCACAGAAATCTCTTTGATGGTTGGTAACCTCACCAGGTCAGACACAAGCAAAAAAGATCATTGGAAGACATTCACCAACTTTTACGGCAGACCTAATCAGCAAAGACAGAAAAACTGTAGTAGGTATGTTGTTAAATGGCTGAAAAACACCTTTAGGCAGGTGTTTACTGTGGTAGACATGCGCAGAAATATCAACCTCACTAGGATTTTATGCAAACGTATTTCAGGCGGAAATTTAAGCCATTTATAATTGTGCGTGGGTAGATTGGAAGAAACCAATCTCAGACAGTGACAATAAAAAATTTCTGAGATAGTAAAGCTATTCTAAAAGCACTAACACTACTGAGTAACGTAGAAGTTGGTATAAAAGAATCTCTTTTATTGGAAGACTCAACAAAATACTTCTGGTTTAGATTTCTGACCAATGTGGTATGGATGACAATGTAAAAGCTAATTTCCCTGCAAGACACGTACAGGACGTAGGCTCAGAATCTGCCATTGGCATACCTAGACTTCAAGAAGAGTATTAGTTTTATAGCCTAATTAATCAGGATTGGTTTCTGCATTCTAACAGAAAAATAGATGGTTGTCTTTATTGCCCCTCCTCCTCTGTAGGAGATAATGATGGGTTTAAAATAACGTTAATAAAAATTCAAATAAATATTAATTGATCTTACCAGAAGCCATGGTAGTTCCAACTCCTTTCAAATTTGACAGTGCCGACATAGCCAGTTCGAGATTAGGTAATTTTCTAAAGGCTCTCTTCGTTTCCGCTGCCACAGCCCTGGGAGTGTTCACTTTGACCAAGTACGATAACTGGGGAAAGAATTTTCCTCTTGTTTGTTTCCATTTCATGCATTGTACCAATTCCTCATGAACCAAATGGGCGTCTTTGCCACGACTTTTAATTTTTTTCGGTAATTCATTTTGATACCTAAAAAAAAGAAGGATTATTTTTTAGCACATTAAAATAGTAAATTTTAGCGTTGAAATACGATACTCTGCATTAAATATGTAATATTGATAAAATATGTATAGTAGAAGCTATTTTAGTGGGAACGCGTGAATTAATACCAGGGGAAACTCATATTGCTCCCGGTTCCCATGATAACTAAATCTAGACAAGCAAGAAGCGACAGTTTAATTTCATTTATCAGCGATTAGAAACTATCTAATATAAAATTCAAAACAATAGGTTACTTGTCAGGTACCGGGTGATTCAATAAGGTTATACGGTTTCCTAGATTTAAGTTATTTTAATTCTTGAGCTTGCCTATTTGATAATATATAATATAGATTAATAGTGGTTTGTTGTTTGATAATTATTGATCGTGTTTATGTGACATGCTCTATAGATTGCACCTTAACCACTCAAAGTTATCAATAGAGGAGTTCAATCTAAGGTCAGTATGGCCAACAAAAGCGGTTTTTTCTGACAAGAATGACAGTTAAGGCCTACCCTTCAAAACATAAGATTTTGCATGTTTTTTATTATTGCGAACATCTATATTGCTTTATTAGGTTTTAAGTATTGTGGCTTAGGCTGAATGGTACATAGAGACTTGATTCATATTTTTATAAAGGAAATATATAATAATATCGTCTTTGCGCTAAGTGAAAAAACTGGAAATGTAGTTTGTACATGTACTTTTTTATACAAGGACAGACGGATAATAACTCTCGAAAAAAGCAAAAAATAGACTAACAATTTGCAAGAAACTGTACTATTCAGTTGATTGAAATATAATGCATGAGTATAGGTTACATTATGTTGACCCTGAAATTAAAATCCATACTTATGATATCCTATAATGTATGTGTTTAAAATAACATAATAGATTATGACATAAATACGTAAATTGCAATTTTTAAATGCATTAAATATTTTATTTCACATAATTGTATATACATACAGGGTATTGCGTTATTAGAACGACAATGATATAGTCACATCTAGTCTGATCTTAGTTAATATGGGTGTATTTTTTGTTATTTGAGAAACAATGTGAATATAAGTAAGAATTGTTCCAAATATGACTTAAAAAAACAATCAGTGATAAAAAACAGTGACTAGAATAGGAACTTTTTCACCTCATACTTTTCCAAGTAATATGAAAATGATAATTGGGTTGTTCATTATTGCATATCCTCTCTGCTTCTTTAGACTTTAGAGAATCAAAAATTCACTGAAATTATGCAAATTATAAGGCAGATAGGTGGACAGTTTAAATATGAAAATGTGGATAATCTTTGCTTGTTGTTCTATGTCTTAGCTTGTTCATAACAAATAAATAATAATATGATGATATTAATTTGACATCTAACTATACGAAGGATTATTTTCCATTTTTATTGGAGGTTTGTTTTAATTTATTTAAATTATTATGAGACCCGTTCTTGGATATAACTTTAAAATATGATTTTTTAACTAAACTACAATACTAAATTTGATTAAAATTGGCTTGATATAATTTGTTTATTTAAATATCTTTTATGTATAAATAATAACCTATTTTCAGTTAAATATCTTTTGTACAAACATTTTCAAATACAGTAGGTGCCTATACTGCCTATAGGAAAGAGCTCTTAAAATAATTAAGGTAGCTGAGCTGAAATATTTTTTATTTTAGAATGAATTGTATAATTTTCCGAATTTAATTTTGACAGGCCCCCCTAACTCGATCAGTATGTTGTGTTGCCTACGTACATCCATAAACGTTTAATAAAAATAACATTGTTGCACATGTTTATTATAATTATTATATGATATTGGGTATTTTAGAATTATTGGTAACGTTAGCATTTAGATTATAATAAAATGTGTGCCAGGACAAAATCTATTTATAAACATTAAACCACATAACTAACCATACTATTGAGTAGATGTCTGAGCCTGAGCTTTCAATAAAAATTACAAAGTTATTACAAAACTGAAACAATGCACTCTCCTCTGTATATCTTTTCAATTAAATATATATAGATATAGGTAGATTATAGTTTAAATAAAATTCTTACTTTCCAAGGTAAATAACAACAAAATACTACGAACAAAAAGACATACCTTACATTAGAATAAAAGCATTTCTATTTGAATTTTTTAAAATCATACAAGTAACTTTAATTACATTATCTCTTTGATAGTTGATATATTTACCTATTGATAGTTATTATAAATATTACCTAATATGCATATTATTCAAAAAATAAAATTTTATATAAATTATTCATCAAAATCCACCTACAGTGTTGTTGTATCAATGTTTCAATTGCAAGACATTTACTAAATAAAATAACAAAAGCTAAATTAAATACAAGCATATTTCAAAAGCATAATCAGAAAAGGTTATTTTACAACTTATTGATTAATTATAAAAAGTAGGATACGTACTACGTACATTGGCAAATCATCTCATTAACTGGCACTAATAGTTTATAAAAACTACCCTAAACTAATGTAAAATATACCAATCGTATTTTCTATAGCATAGTGTATTATTTTGTGGAATGAAACATTGGAAATACCATCTGGGTATTTTCCATTAAGTGCAGCTGCATTAATAAGTAATGTTTGCAATAAATAAATAAAATTTATAGGATAGAAAACAACAAAATCAGATCTTACTCTCATGAGATATCATGAGAAAGTAAGTACAAGTAGTTAAAAATATTAAAATTCACTTAATGATGTTAATAGAAATCCCCACTACTCCGGTCGAGATTCGGTCAAGATCAATCATTTTAAAGTATGAAAACGGCGCGATAAATAAAAAGTAAACAACTGTAAGGACAGTCCAAACAAATATTGTTATGTTTTCAATCAAAAACCGGTGAAAATATGGAGAAAAGTATATAAAATTGAGTCCAACGTAAAATGCTTTGTTTGATCAGACACCATTTTGAAAGTTAGTTGTATTACTTTGCATGTTTTGTAAGTAATTTGGTATTTCAAGATAGAATAACACTACAATAAACACTCAATATTGTTGTTAATTTGTGGTAAATGTATTTAAAACTCTTACTATTAACTTTAAATGGCATTAAAATGAATTTTCAATACAAAAAGGACGAGGCCATGACGCCGTCATAGCAACGCGAAATATTTCATACGAAAATGCAAGTATTTTGGATTTAAGAGCATGTTGCAGTTGTCATCGATTACCACGTGACAAGCGTGATTTTAATGACCGTCAGAGAAAGATCTCGCGGGGGTGCTAAAGCTATTCATTCGACCTCGACGACTTAGACAGTGAACACATTAGTAGGGTTCAATGACACAAAAGTAAATTCACTAAAATGTACTCACCAATTGTCTAATTTGATCAGTTCCTCTGGTTTCTTAGCTTTTCTATCAGCTTTCAGTCGTAGGGCTTGTGGATATAGTTTGAGAACCTGCTCAAAATGTTGACAGGTGCCGTGAGTAAAGAACGTAGCCGTATCTTTCGCAGAGGCCATACCTATTGCTATTCACTAACTGGCACTGCTAAGCTGGCGTGCTGTAAACTAGTTGCCGAGTTCGCCGTATGTTAGCTGAGCGGCAGCACTACTGTGGCCTCGATTGTCTGATGTTTCCCCAAGCCCGGCCCAGCAATACTGACAATACAGCGTTGCCGAGAGTATTTTATATTTACCAGATCTTATCCTTTCATATAATTCTGTAAAATAAAAAATAACAAAATATAAGTTTATTACAATGTTAATATAATAAGAAGACTAATTACCTATCTTCGTTAAATTGAAAAATATAAAATATTACAAAAAAAATCAAGTAGTATAGTAGTTGGTACCTAGGTAGATACGTAAAACAACATAATTAATTAAATCCTTGGTTTGTTTGTGATTGTGTGTGATCTTTTCATAGTACCTACCTATTATTTTTGTTGTGTCCCTATTGTCCTAATTCGAAAACTAAATGCTTACCCAACATAGGTACACTAGTGTGCGTTAATTTTTAATTTATTGTAGCCCTTAAAACTTGCAGTGTAAAATATTATATTATTTAAATAATGATAAATTGTGTAGCGCCAAATTTTAAACCAATTTTTTACTCGAGTATCGTCGATAATAAAAACTTATCGATAATTGTTTGGAGAGTTTGGCAACGCAGTCTACCATTCCCTAGCAAGGTTGCCAGGTGTTTCGACACTGCTATTACGCGAGCAAATGAATGTATGATTGAGAAAAGCTTGTGAAAACATTTTTAACAGGCATAATTCTGAAAATAATAACCACCTGTAAAAATAAATTGATAAGAGATTGTTTCATATTCGTCAAAGTACGTTGGCAGTGTGTGAATGAGCTCGCAAAACAATTTTTGTTTCTACATACATATTTGCTGTTTTACTTTTAAAATTCAAGGCATAATGCTTAGGTGAATTTATTTGTTTATACCGAGTGTATTTAAAATCTTATTAACATAATAAAATTCTGGAAATCTTTTCTGGGATGTGGAAAAATTTAAATAGCAAAGCCCTATACTATGGCGGTATAGATACTTATTTAGGTATTATACAGAGCATAGCAAAAGCAATTGTTGCTATTTTTGTAAACATTGTTAGGTAGGTAACTTAAGGTCTGTTGGCGGAACTATGAATTTAAAATTACGGCGGAATAAACTTTATTTCTTTAAGAATTCCATCCGAGTGAGACTCGCAAACTCAAAAAAATAAATAATAATTATAAACAGATTTATAGAGATGATATCTTTGTGAATTTGATGAAGGGGAAGGAAATATTAACCATAGCATTCACCGTTCCCCTTAAACTAAAATAATACAAAACCAAACAGACACAATAATAGATATATAATATAGTTATTTACGTAACAAATTCCGAAAGTGATATTTTACGGGATCAGTAGGCAGTCCCGTAATATCACTTTCGAGTAGCGTTACGAACAATATTTTTTCTGCAGCCGTTTATTAGATAAAATATTGAAAAATAATAGAGATATATACTATAAATATTACTTGGGTACATTTTATTGTACAATTAGCAGCTTGCACTGATTTCATGTGGAAATCGGAAAATTTATTTTAACAAGTGATGTCATAATAAAATTTCCGTAAATGTCATTGCTAAGGTCGCCTACATAGATATTGAAAATCAAACGGAAAGTTAAAAAATCATCCCGAAAGTAGACAAAACATTCCGAAAATGGCTACTTTCATAACGATTTGTGTAAAGTTTTATTTTCGATTTAATAAACCATACCGAAAGTTCTATTTTCGGGACGGCTACAGAAAAATTTATTTCAGTGTACCTATGAGCGTAATAGTTGGGCATTCGTTGAATGAATTCCATAATTTAGAACTAATATTTAAGAGAACAGGATTACATCGTGAACATTTTGTGTGTGTGTTATTTTGTTAAATAGATACCTTAATAGTCCGGGGAAGTTAGGCCGAAAGTTGTCGGGAAATGGAAAAGATTTCCACCAGAGATTTTACTTTTTTAAACGAAAGTATATGTATGGTAGTATCGACTACTCTCTTAAATTTGTGAGAAGATTGGAGCACGTGAAATGCAACAGTTTTTTGTCCATAGCTCTTTTAAATTGGATTGTACAAAAAAATTGTGGGCATCAAAATTGTTTCAGCTAAACTCGAGCAGAATCTTGTCACAAATCTAGGAAAGTAGTCAATACTTCCACGGTACATAAAAGCAAAACGACCTATTAAAAATTTGACACAATTTTTCTTATTTTCAAGATCTTCTGTTAAACACGTCATAAATTTAGGTACTGCATATAAGGGTGATATAAGCTAAATATTCTCAACATTGAAAAAGCGAAACCATAGGGACCAACAAGCTTCAGGGACGCTTTAAGGAGGAGGCGGTTGCCCCAGCACTTGTAAGAATACAAATTAAGGATAATACCAAAATACATCTCCTTCTTAAAGTCCCCAAGGAAGATTTGTAAATAAATTTGTGTTTGAGTTGTTGTTTTTCCCCACTAAAAATTGTTTTTGCACTTTATAGGTGGATTAGGTCGAATAAAAATCAATAATAATTTATGCACATGTCTTAATGTTTAATATAAATTGTCCATGCTCAACCAGTTCTGGTTTTAATGGGCTGTAAACTTAGTTTATTTAGTATATTTCTATTGCTTGTGAATCAATAATTGTTATTATATTTTTTTTAAATAAAGTACTTCCATTATAATAGAATTAATAATAGCGTTATGAATTGAAAATAAAAAATAGCAAAAATAATAATTTAAATAGGTACATTTTAAAAAGCCCGCTATTTTTAACAGCAACGCTGAAGCGGAATGTTGAATAACTAAAATTACAGTGATTAATAATATTCAATTCATTTTTATTGGTAATCTACGGTTAGCACTTTATCTTTTGTTTTATTTGTTTTGTTTATTTGTTGCTGGAGAATTTTTATTTTGTTTTTATGTATAAAACTTTTTCTTATTAAATTTAAATTGCTACCATACAAAAAAATTGAATACAAGAAGCGCCAAAAACTTTTGCCGGCGCTGGTATTTCTTAGTGCCGCCCTGCTAAGCTTCTATTCCTTACATAACTCTCAACGCTTCGATTCCTTCCCATCAATGTTCCGTTCGGTATTATAAGCTACCATTAACCATTAACGTCTTACATGCAAATACAAACTAACGGTTAAACTTCAATATCCTTGAAATATTCTTAAAATATTTCAACTTGCTACGCCTATGGAGTAATGTTTTAATTCTCTCTTAAACATAAAAAGGCACTATACGCTACTTTCAAGAAACATAAATCATAAAGCTGATAATCCTCAAATAATAACGTATTCCTAGAGTTTAGGATTTAAGCTGTACCCAATAGCAGGTATAGTAGTCGTAAAAGATATAGTAGCAAAGCAATTGTAAGTTGTGCATGATAAACTCAGCCTAGCATGAATGAGCATTGAAGAAAACATTCTCATAATTTTTAAAAAAAGCTTTTTTAACAGCTTAAAAAAAGTGCTATGTTGCGAATAATTATCAATTAACTCACTTTTTTTAAGAATGATCTGCACTTTTTTCAAACATATTTTATCAACAATAGTATTAAAATAATTTACGTATATAAATTAGTTCAAATAAAAACTAACTATGCACAACCCTGTAGCTGGTGTTGCTTATTGGTGAAATCAAATAGCGCGCGCTTCACTGGCTTCCTGTTACTTACTTCCGGTCTCATTTCTCGAAATTATTGCCACAAATTATAAGGAACCCAGCGGAAAACTGTCGAAACAACAACTTTACTGCAAAAAAAATTGAGCTGTTTAAATAACTAAATTTAAGAGCTAATCATTTCTATTTAAAACAAAAAGTAAAACTACACAAAACGAAACGAAAGATAATGGATATGCGTGGAAAGTAGCGTGGGTTGTCTACATAGCAGCTATGAGCAATGAAATTACACTATCACCACCTGATATTGGAGGCAGAACAAAGAAGTCGCTTCCGTGTGAGAGGTTTATTATGTTGTAAAATTATAATTTCAATTATAAAACGCACTCTGAGTTCTTAATATAAGTATAAAACAATCTTTAATGCGTCCTAAATTAGTACAATAAATAATAGGTACTTATAGAACAAGAAATATCAAAAAAATCAAAAGATATCTAACTGAAATCCAACAATCGAAATCTAGGGATAAACCGCAGGCAAAAAACTTGTACACTTACTTGAAACTCCTCCACGTAACTTCCACATACTTCCAGAAAACTGCCACGCACTGTTTAAGATGGCAATATAAGAACCCTTGCAACCTTTTTTTTAATGCAGCACGCTTTGATAACGAGCACAAAAATTTATAATTTCTAAAAACACTCAATAGTATTGATGTTTATGATATTTTACCTGTTGTATGGGTAACTTTAACACCCTGTATATCGAAAACTAACGCTTCAATGATCCATGTCTATAAAAAATTTTACGTCAATTTTTGCATTTTCTACACGCCCATTCAGTTTGTAACACATATTCATTAACACCCTGTTTTCGTCGAACTTCGTCTGATTTTTGTTTTAAACTTCCACATACTTCCACCTGCGGTGTATATCTACTTCCACTTGAGGTTAACCTCTCGATGGAAAAGTTATGGAATAGAAAATGAAGTTATGAAACAATGGACATAACACTATAGGTACTTTGTTCCGATTCCATTTACTCCTCGTAAAAAAATAACCCAATCTAACAACTGCTCTAGCAGCAGTCGTTTTGCATTCGTATTGGTGGATTCGTTGTCCTCGATCCCCAACTATTTATATCTACATGTAAATATTAAGGAAGAACGTCTGTCACTAAATCTGTTACCAGATGAGGAATTGGAATTTGAACAGAGTCTAGTTTCGTTTTGTGCCGCCAGGCAGAATAGCGTCCATATTGAAATCCCAATAGCTTCACGTTTTTATACAACCTCTCTTAAAAATCGAAGGCTGAGACAGCCCTGTACTACGGCAATTCCCACATCAATGTTCTATTCAGTATTTTAAACGATTATTTAACCATTCGGCCATCCTGGTCCGCTCCTCATCCTCGAGGAAAGTTATTTGCTGTACCTGACGTTTGTGCGTACACCATCAACCTACTCGTTCGTGTGCTTGTTGGCTTGCCTTTCTACGCCTATCTCGCTGTCCTGGCCTTGTCACCCAGTTAGCCCCTCTCGCTATTACATCACATTATGGCCTCATGTAGACTTTTCGTAGACCATATCCCATATCCCACTTCTGATATATAAGCTGAATATTCTGAAATCTGAAAATGCGAAACCCCGGCGACTCGAACCTGGGACCCCTAACCCCTTAGTTACAAGCCCTTACCTTACGCTAACCATGTGCCACAGGGGTTCCCACCCATCAATGTTCTATTCCGTATTATACCTAAGCGACTTAACTTCAACTGCGTCTTACACTCATCTGTCTTTGTAACAACTTCATAAATATAAAAATTGTATGTCATCTACCAAGTTTTTATCAAAAAATCCCATACATAAAAAAAAGTAGCCTGCATACGATACACGCAGTGTTTTTAAATTTCTACCGATTTTGTAACATTTTCAGTTATTCAAATCAACACTATACCAAGAAGCAATGTATACCTATCTAGTAGAAGTAGTGAGAATACCTCCTTCTTTCATCTTTCATGAATAAGTTATAACGGGTCCTTACAGAATTCAGTGGTGGAGATACAAACATTATTTTAGTGTGTTCGAAAAACGTTAATAATAATTTATAGTATTGGATCTTTTTTTATTGTATTATATTTTATTTGAAAGTAGCACACATTTTAGAGCAACTCAAAAATCACCTATTAAAATTCTAATATTTTTTTCATAATAAAAAAGAAGAAGTACACCTGTGACACTGCGTCTGTTTTCTCAATCATTTTTAAATAGACTATAACATAGTTTTATGACTTTTATGAATCTGTAGAACGCCCTATATACATTTTAATTCATTATGTTCCTTATTTGATAAGTTTCACAACGATTTTTGTGGTTTTCTTTTCTGTGCTCTCCTTTTTTCATATAGAGATGAAAAATAACACCCAACATATTTTTTAAAGGAATCAGGTTAGCCCCCTTCAGCCGAACCTGTTCCTATAATATATTTCTTACCAATTTTTAATGGACAAATTTCAACAATCTATTAGCAACCAAAGTGAAAAGAAAGCGACTGTATTAGCCAATAAAGCATACCGCGGCAAGCGTAAAGTATTACAAAAATTCTCAGTATTCTTGCTACCATCGATTTCCGAAGCCCCTAAGCTTAAATTTATAACACGCCTGTTAAAAACTAAAATATTGACCTTCCCATTTAAATATCTTTATGTATGTAACAATGTCGAAGGATTTGGCAACGCAGCGCCTGATTTCCTGTGCTATCTTTACGAGGCAAACGAGCAACGGCGATTACGGAGAATGGTTTTTACGATAGTAACGAAACACTACAGCACTTTCGATGTTTTCTCTGCTAGCAAGCCAAAGTCATCAACAAAATTATACTCTGTGTTCATTGGAACGTTCGTCGGTGGGTTTTATAAACAGAATGCCTGCCTGCTTACCTAACTCACCGCTTTTTGTATGTATAGGGCGCGCAAACTTTATACATTTATAGTAATTATTATTTGAATTGCTTTTGAATAAAGTAATGTTCAGAAATTTATAATTATTATTTTCTATGGAAAAACATTGACTACCTATATATAGTATCGCTAAGGATAAATTAACCATTTTTCGCGTAATAGGTAGTTTGGTATTATGTACAGTGGCGTAGCAAAATAATTTATTATTTTGATAGATCTTAATTTCAACTGAAAAATAAATAAAAAATATTATTTTGTGGATCTTATTTAAATTACAGATGTTTCCAGAAAGAAAGAGATGATAGTTTTGGAATAATTTGGTGGGTTGAAGATAATTGAAAAAAAAAATGCAAACAATAATTAAATGTACCATCTACTGAATTTTTATTACTTTTCCCAAGACCTGAATATTAGATTTACACGACAATTCAACTCATGTATAAAAAATCGCATATGTCACAGTGCAATTGTCACTTTGACAGCGGCAAAAGTTAGCTGAAACCAGCGATAAATGCACTTATGGTTTTTTCACTTATGCATTTGTTACCATAATAAATAATTTGACATGTTTGTCAAGAACTTATTGAATTTCTAAACACTAACAATGAGCCGATTCATTGAATTGTCCTGCCGAATTACACTCGATGTTTGTATTGATATCGGATAAATTTGTGTTGTTCAACTTCTAAACTGTTTCCTTTAGCAATTTGACTCGAAAAACTGTCAACCTAAAAACGCTCCACTTTCGGTGTCGCGTTTTTAATAGTTGACAGTTTTTCTCGTCCAATTGCTAGGCAACAGTTTCTCAACAATCCAAATTTACCCGATAAAATACAAACCTCTCGTGCAATTATAAGTGAAAATACACTATTTATTCACTTCTGCTATTAAGTACTAATAAAAATTGCGCACCTCTGGAAATTTGGATACAGGAAGTCGATGCTTTTCGGTAACCGGTATATACTGCTGATGATTTTAACAGCATTCTCAATTGTCTTAAAATCTGCGAACCTGTTTTTAAATTACGATTTAAGATCCGTAATGAATGTCTTGTATTGCCGTTTAAATTGGCGAAGTATGAATTGTTATTATTATTAATAAACAGATGGAGTTTTCGCGAAAAACTTTTTACTTATAACATAAGCTCGGGTCATTGATATGTTTAAAAATATCCGTCAAGAAAGCAAAGGCAGCTGCATTTTCTTTTTCATTAGATACTGCGGGGGATATTTTATATTAAATTAAGTACTCTGTAGTGCAAGCTGCTGTCCTTTCGTAGATTGCGTAGACCGCCTTTTGGCGACCCCCTAATCTATAGTTAAATACTGATTAATCAGCGAATTAAAACTTGATTGAACAACTGGCCCAACAGAGTGAGCAAGTTACTTTTTATAATTAAGTTTCAGATTTTATCTCTCTTAACATATACCTTGTTATACAAGGTGGTCCTTAAGTGTACATAGAAGTACAATACAATCTTCACTTCAAAATACCACGATTTAAACCAACTAGCCTCAATCAAATGTTGATATTAAGAGAGATACAGGGTGTTAAACATGGAATTTTATTTTTCCTTTTTTACAATAATTTTAACGTTTTTTGTCGTATATGTACAAAAATTTGAAGTTAGGGGTTTATGGATATTAGAAATCATAATTTTATATCTATTTATTTATAAAAAATTTTTGTAAAAAATAATTAAAGCCACATCATTACAAAAAAAAGGCATCAAGATGAACCGTATTAGGATATACTATGGTACTTTGAATGTTTAAAAATACTAATTATCGTATACACAAAAATACAATAATAATCATTTAGTTAATCACTAAAATGTGTTGTACTGTACTTCCATGTACACTTACTTAAGGACCACCCAGTATTTTTGTACAAAAAACATTTTACGCTGACTAAAAAGGGTGGTTTTTACCCGATATGACATTAAGTTGATCCTATCAGTGGCGTAGAACGCATTTTTCGAGTGAATTTTTGCATTTTCTGTTTTTGCAAATAAGTAAAGAGAATATAATTGACAAATAGAAAAGGGGAAAAACCCAAAAAAATTGAAGAACCACACTTATAAATAAATCCAACCTTTTTTTGGTGTTACAACACTATTGTATACATTTTACGTGTTCACACTTCAAATCCCACATACCGAGCTAAAATCAATTATTTTTCTCCTGTTTAATAAAATAACCTTTACCAAATTTCAGCTATACGAAGTCCATAATTTTTTTTGGGACATTCTGTACGTGATTAAGCTTATACACTGTTTTCTTTCGTTTTTACTTTATGTAGAAACGACAGACTGTCGTCGGTTAGGCGACCACTATCGTTGGATTTCCTTTCAGTTACTTAGAAACTCATGGACGCGTACAGAACAGGATATCACTTGCGTTTTTTTACACAGCAATTTTTTCATATTTCTACGGGGTGTAATCCATTTACCCCAATTTCCATAGGAAAGTATAAACTTACCATATAGTTTTTTTTCTGGTATTTGAAGTAAAAATGACTATTTTACGTACTAGAATTCAGTGGCGTAGGTGGACCAGTAAGATAGAAACACCGAAGAAAAATGTCAACAGCCGAAAATTAAATCATATAGTAAAAACCAAATCAAAAGTGTTTTTTCATAAAATTTTATATTATTTCCCAAAATAAATAAAGGGCGTACAGATATATGAACAATAAGAGCGCTTTCAGACGATACACGATACACAGGTGTCTGAAAAGAATCGCGCGGCTAAAAATACATTAATATAAATAGACGCATTCACACGAGACACAGATAAGAAATACGTGGTGTTTAATGTATTTTCAGCCACACGATTCTTTTCTCATACTAGTAGGCGGCCACAAAGTGTCTCGTTTGAAACCCGTTTTTTACCCGCTTAGTCTTTTAAGACACTAGTAGCCGGCCACAAATTATCTCGTCTGAAAGCGCTCTTTTTACCCGCGCGATTTTTTTAGGCACTAGTAGACGGCCAAATAGTTTCTCGTATGAAAGCGCTCTAACGTTGTAGGTGGTCTGTGTCTAACAGTCCAAGTGCGAGTGCACGAAGGGTTCCGTACCATTATCTATGAAAACATAGCTTTGCTTAGTAAATAAAAAATTTAAAAAAGCCTTAATACCGCAAACGATTCGAAATCGCCATCTTCCTTTCACTAGACAAGTGCTTCAACCAACTACAACTAACCCACGGAGCCAGCTATGTATTGCCGTATCAATATCGAACAAAAATAAGCAAAAAACGTGATTTTTGAATATTTATATGTTTTTTAGTAATTGTTGTTATAGCAACAAAAATAAATAGTCTGTGAAAATTTCGACTGTATACAATAACTATAACTATTCATAAAATACGGCCGGACCAGCAGACAGAAAGACAGACGGACTGCTTTTACTGCTAATACGCCGGAAATTTTGAAATTTAGACCGGGGCAATACGATAATTCGTAATCTCCGACCAAAATTCGCTGCTCAATAGAGGAGTACAGTCTAAGGCCAGTGTGACCACTGAACTGACTGAACTCCTCTATTAGGCAAAACAATTCGACTTCAGCTGCTCGTTGTTTGGACACCCTATATATGGATACGTATTTCTGTAAAATGTCACTTCCGGTTATACCAACTTCTCGAACTCTACGTTAACTCTACCTTAAGTAAGTAAGATGTACACCGTTGTCCGAAATAAAGGAGTACCTACCTTTTTGAATTTAAAATTACTTTAGGGCAATTAATTTTTCTGACAGGGATAATAACACTACATATTATCCTCAATAAGGCGTCAAGATTAGATGATGAGTAAATTCACAGGGACGGACTTACACATTTCTTTATTGCAAATGAGACTTTTTCTAGATAAATTTGATTTCATATTATAGTCTTTTGGTAGGTTGAGCAGATAGTTTTCATTTCTTATCAACCTTTTATAATATTATTCGGCATTGTCAAATTTGAAGGTACTTTACTCTTGAGTAGAAATCATATTTTTTGACAAACCTCGTATAATACGGAAAAAAAATTATATTTGATTATTTTAATTTAGGTTTTGGAACATGCAGAACATTTTATGACGAATAAGGTTTTTTCCTTAACTTCATAATAAAAAAGTTTACCATAATATGGAGAGACACGGTGTATATGGTTGAACTCGAATTGAATCGGAGATTCCAATAATGACTGAATATACTGGGTGATGAATTTGAAGAATCAAATTTACTAGAAATCAAAGATAAACGGCAAATCTGGCAGCATTGCAAATGTCAAATATGTAATCTCCGTATCCTAAAATAGGTGTATCCCAACTTTTGTACAATTGGGATTAGCAATTTACAAAATAATTGGCAGTTTGCAGATATTTGGGCCACCCTGTATACACAGGACATTGCACGAAAAGTATGGAATGATGCTTTGGTCCGAACTGTTTTTCAGCTAAAAACAACTCATAAAAAACGACACAATTTTAGGTGTTTTCTGCTACAAGCCAGATGAAAATAACGTTTGAGTACTGGCGTACTGCTGAAATTTCCGACAAATACAATTCCTTATCGTTTTAACTTTTCGAAAGTGGTAAACTAAGAACTATAGCAAAGCACACTGTAATCTTTGACTATAGTGTAAGTATATATAAATTTGACCGGCTTCGGATCTGTAACTTTTTACTATAAAATGAGAGATTTTAAAACTTTCATTAGCCATAAATCCAGTCACGGAATCCACGAAATATTGAGAAATATACTTTATCTACTACTAATATTATCTTTTTGGTTAAATTGTAAATACACTCACGAGCTACGGAGCTAACGCAGGTCAAGAGACCTTTTTCTTTTCGTCCCCATCGGCTTATATTGGGTTGGATTAACCGTGGTCGGGGTTAGGGTTCCTATTGCCTGCCTGCATCCCATTCCACATGTCAATAGATATAAATGCAAGGAGTCGACCGTTATAGCTACACAGCAGAAGAAGCGGAGAAACAGAAATTCAATTGGTGACCAAATAGATGGTAAAAACTCTGTGTATTGTAGAATTTTGTTTTGTACATCTTTTGTTTCCAATTTTGAAATATTATTTTGGTAAATACTTCAAATATTTACATATAACATTGATTGTAAAGCTGCGTCCACACCGAGTCGACACTGTCGATCGACGTTGTCGATTTGGTGTGTACGTGGCAATCGACTGTGGCGATCGACAAAATTGATCGATCGACATGTCGATTTGTTTTCCGTCGCTTGTCGGTAAACATCAAAGAGCAGTCGATCGACTTTAGTGTGTGGACATGTTTTCGACGTTCGACAAACTGAGTACTCAGTGACATGTCAGTGACGTCTTACATTGTTGACATAATACCCGTGTGTTGTAGAAATGGAATCTATAAAATTACTGGCGTTGTATCTAGTTCTACTTGGAAGACTTGGTCGAATATATATGCGGCACAAGCAACTATTACGCCATCTTCGTCAGACGTTGATGTCGACTGATCGACAAACATTTCTGTCAACTCGGTGTGGACAGTTGCAGTTTTGTGGCTTGTCGATCAACAACCGTCGATAGACAGAGTCGATCGACAGTGTCGACTCGGTGTGGACGCAGCTTTAGTAAATAAACGGCTTAAAAAATGAAAGTATTCATTCATTCGTAGAAATATTCAAAGAACACCAACATTCAGTAACCATGAAAATTGCGTTCCAGCACCAACAAATTCCAAATTAGTTCGACTTATTATTTGAATTGTTATGCGCAGTAAATCAGAAAAAAATTGGAATGTTCTGTATTGATGAGAGTATTATTTAGTTTATTAAGAGTTGGATCGGTTTACAGGGCATATCATGACAGCTTCCATCGATTTTTTTTAGAAACGTGAAACAATTCCTTCATGGAATATTATATTCCCGTGGAAAAGTGACGATTTCCCGGAAAGTCCTGAAGAGGAAAAGAATTATTATTATTATGCAAAAAAATTAATTTAAAAGAAACAAAAAAATTCTATTTAGGAATTAAAAACTAGCCCGCCCTGTCGATGACGACAATCGACGAGTACGTCGTCGATTGTCGTCATCCGTTTTAAAAATAGAATTTTATAACCCATAGAGTCCTTTTAAGGGTAGTCGAACGGTCTGTGTAGAGGGCTAAAGCATCGTTCGCGTTGGAGGGATGATTTAACAGGGTGACCAACAGAGTCAGTGATCGATCGTTCCGGCTTTTTTTATCAGAATGAAAAATGAGGACATTTAATTTAATTTTGGTTGCCTTCAACGAAACGAAATTTTAAATTAAATAAGAAATAAACATTTTTGCAGAGAATCGTATCAATTTATTAAAGATTTAAATTACCCGCCACTGCTGACTTGGTGGCCGTTCTTGGAAATTGTGCTCGTTGTTCCACGAATTTAGAGTTAACTCGGAACAGAAAATCATTAGATTTCTGGAAAAGCGATTCGCTCGGAGTTTCTTTCAACACCATCATGCTTTACCAGAAAATCAAATAGGTCTTTTATAATAAATACGAGGGAAAGATGTAACGTACAGTATGCGATAGATTCAACAAGATTTATCCTCTTCTCCGGGGAATTAAAAAAAAAGTAATACAAATTAGTGGTTTTGTCCAAGACCACCAAGTCAATATTTTACCTCCTAACAAAAGGCATATGGTACTCATAAATCTACTAGAGTGTATTATGATTCATAATACACTGACTAGAGATGGTAGTACAATATGAAATAAACTATAAAATCTGTGTATGTATTTTGTTCAGGAAATTTGTTTCTGAAATATATCGTTTCGATGAAGTATTGTAATTTTTAGTATTGATACTTTTCATTACGATATTTTCTAATATTAGGTATTTCAAAATAATATATTTATAGCGGTACGTTCTATTGATACTTTACACAGTGTCGCCCATCTCTATATATGTCAAATTATTTTATGTAGCACAACATTTTGAGGTTAGTAGTACCAAATCGTTACTGACTTTTATTGAATAAAGAAATTAAGGGTCGTGAACAAAGTGTAGCATTCTACTCGCAATTTATGACCAATATTCACTCGCAATTTACAGCTGATAGGTTAGCAAGACTTTAAGACGTTGTCAGATGCACTGCTAAAATTTCCCAGTTTGTTTTGACGTTTATTGACATTCGATCATCGTCTAATATTTACAAGGTTGTTTGGAGCTTGGAAACTAATTGTTTCTTTAAGATTAAAGTCAAGAGATATTTAATATCTATTTTGAACGAGAATGCCGAAATGGGGGCCCGCTCTTCTCCCGCTTACTGCTGTAAGAGACGTAACTAATAGTATTCGCTATTTGTATTCATTATTATTAATACATATTTGAATGTCAGATTGATTTTTCTAGTTTTCGTTAAGTAAAGAAAAAAACTACAACTTGGCAACATCACAAAATTTTGTTTTGCAACGTCATCGCTTTTTTTAAATAAACTATATAGAGATGGGCGGTACTCTGTAAAGTATCAATACAACGGACCGTTATAAAATATATTGTTTTAAAATACTTAATATTAGAAAATATCGTTATGAAAAGTATCAATACTGAAAATTTTGATATTTTATCGATACGATAGGTACAAAATACACAGATTTAATAGTTTATTTCAATTAGTCACCTATGTAACGAAATGTTGTGTGTTGAGTTGTCATGGCGTGAATTATGAACCATAATACACTCCGATGTATTATGAACCATAATCCACTCTAGTAGATATATGGGTACCATATATATAATAAAAAAAATCACGCTTCAAATCTAAAAAACAACAATTTATCACCCAAGCCTAGTCAGTCAATGGTTTCGACTAACCATGGAAACGAGTTAGTAGAGATTGTTTTGAAGACTCGCTGTCCCTAGCTGTTAGTGTGAATGTACATTTGTTTTAAAGCCAAATAATTAAAATTCGTAGAAAAAGTATAGTACACAACTAGAGTTGTAAGCTTATTACATACTTATAGAATTACGCAACTTACAACTCTCGTTATGTAATATACTATTAAATAATATCGAAATATGCCCTAGAAATACGGAAACACATCAGCATTTTGAAAGCTCTCAAGTATTTTCAGTTAGAAGAATAAGCTGATAATTATTAATTTCATTAAATTTTTCAAATTATAATTTGACGTCCGTGACAGACTTATGAGAGAATCCTAAATTTCAATAAATCAAAACAGAAAAGAGATGAGAGAAGAAAATGTTGATAGGAGACTATTAGAAGGTGCGCAGCAACTCGTATCAACTCTGCTCTGTATCTTATTGCACACCCCTAGTAAACTTAATCTAAAAGAGTAAAACGTCCGAAATATTCTGATCAATATGGCTTCGTGAATCATTAAAGAAAACAATCGCCAACGATGGCAGTAGCTTAGACGACGTCGGCGACCGCCTACGATACGATGGGTCTTTCCACTTTTCCAGTAACACGCGACTGGTGGTCATGGCAGATGCGATGATGTAGCTCTTTTTCCGTGTACAATTATTCAATGTTGAATTCTACGGATTCTACGATCGCCGGTTACTTTGCCAGCAGTAATAGAGTAGCCTCGTTACCATCGCAGTCGATACGAAAACTGCGTCTTTTTGGTGGGTGCGAGGGTGCGAGTGTGAAGAATCGCTTAAAAAATAGTTTATGCAATTATTTGGTCAAGTAGCAATTTACGAATTTGAAAAAAAAAAATTAAAAACATGAAATAAACACAAGGATTTGTAGGAATTGTTAAACTTAATATTTCGTAAAAATATCACAGGAAGATACATTTTAAGAAACTGTATTTGTTGCTATCTGTCGCACTAGGCTCTTTCCGCTTCAATTTCTCCTCTACTATATAAAGGTACTGGGTGTTCCAGTCCCAGTGTAATAAAATAATAGTATAGTACGTTTCACAATATTTCGTTAACTCGACATCGGTCCTTAAGGATTAAAGGTGGATTTCCACAGATCCAGTTCTTAATTGACAAGCCGTTAAATATTTCTCTGCAAGTTTTAACTTAGTTTCGTCATGGGAAAAAGTTCAAGTATTATCCGTATATGATGATCTGCTTCTTTGGGATATTATTTTAGATTGAATAATAATAATTATAATAAAAGACTTTTTAAATCAACAAATAGTTTGCTATTAATTGCAATAATAAGAAAAAGTTTAAAAGTGATATGTCACTATTTTCGTTACTAACGTTTCCAAGCTAAGGGAATTGGCATTTTCATTCATCCGATAAGATGTGATACGGCTATATTCTATTTTTATGAATGAGAGAGTATTAAAAAAATGAAGCATTCTAATTCCATAGGCGTATCACTTATTTTGGTAGACAGTTAAATTATTTTTTGAAGTTACACCTCGAGTATTTTCTTATGAAATAACATTTGTATAAATATAATAAATATGGGATATATTCTTGAGCTTTACGTGCTTGTTGAAACTCTGTGAACCGTAGGTAAATAGGTACATATAAAATAATCTTATGAAATGGTTATGTAATTTTCAATACACAGTGCTTTTGGCCTGTACAAACCTTTTTCTATTGTTGTGTACATCTTATGGTTATAAAAGAACAATAAAAGACCAAAAACTTCAAGTAACAGAATATCCAGATTATTCTGTAATAATATTTTAAATGTCCGTACTAAGTTTTGCATTAAAATAGTTATTTGTTTAACTAGGCAGCAAAGTAGTAGATTGACTGCCGAGGCTGAATTCATAGCCGAGCGTAGCGAGCCAATCTACTTTGCTGCCGAGTTGAACATATAATTTTTTCTCCGATTGTTCATGAGGATATTGTATTTGCAAATTATTACAACTCCCACAATCTCTTTATTTTGGTTGGTTGCTATGGAAATGTATAATCACAGGCAGCAAAGTAATCACTTTCGTGCAGGAAAAGTAATACTTTGCTGATTGATATCAGTCAGCAAAATTAATATTTGCTGCCAATCGGAGAAAATAGTTATTTATGTAACAAGTGTGATTGTCAAAGTATTCCCATTCGTCAAAAAAAGTCCTTTACACACGGATAGCATACAATATTTTTTCTACTATTGAAAACTTTATCAAAATACAGAAGTTTAGGTGATTTGCCACGAGAACATTTTCGGAATATTTTACCATTTTATTTATCCTACACTATTTGCGAAGTAATCTTCTGAGAGATCCATCATTATAATTATAATAATCTAAAATAACATCATAGTTTCCTAAAAATATTCAATACCTAAATATAAATACAATTGATTGAATAATAGGTATAGTCGGGAGATTTAAATTTTAAATGTCAGATTCAACTCACCAATAAATGTCACCTGCCGCCAACTTATACCTATTTACTGTATTATTTTCCAGTACTCAATAATTATTTAATAGTTATTTATGTATCAAGGGCGTAAAACAGGCGTTTATGGACCGCAACGTGTAAGTAAGAAAAATTAACACGTAAGGTCCATAAACGCTGTTTACGCCTGAAATACATACAATATTTTATGCACGACCGTATTAATAATAGTTTATTAATAAATATGTTTTTTCTACTAGCGTGCGGAAAGTGAATCTTTTCCGCACTAAAAAGCGTGCGGAAAGAGTCACTTTTCCGCACTAGTGCGGAAAGTAAATTTGTAGAGTTTTTGGGAGTATACTGACATTTGAATATTTAAAATATGTATTTCTATAGTTGTAGTTTACCAAATGACTGAAATGTTAAAAAAATTTTTAAAAATCTGCAATAATTTTTTGATAAAAAAAATTATTTTTTTTCAAATTTTTTCATGGTCCTGGTAAAAGCCTTATCAAATGGGTGCCAAATAATAATAATTAAGTTGCTGATATGTATTTAATAATAAATGTTTCTTTATGTTAACTTTTGGGTTTTTTTCCGGATGCTAGTAGAAAAAATAGTGTACCTAACACGTGCGTAAAGTGACTTTTCCGCACGCGATTGCTGGCCGAACTCCGCTTGCGTCGTTCGGCCATCTGCAATAGCGTGCGGAAAAGTATGACTTTCCGCACTAGTTAGGTAAACTACTATTATTTTCTATTTTTCACCTTTTGTGCGTATAGGTTATTATAAATGTTTTAAGTTGGATAAATTTTATACCTCGATATTATTATAACTCACCCTGGATAACAATCTACCAAATCATTTGTATATTTAAATAAAAATAAGTCTTATTGAAACTAATAAAATGATAAAACAATAATCTATATACCTATACGCGTTACCATAGCAACAAAGTCAATAGGACAAGAATAGGTAGACGCCATCTTTATTTACAGTCGACTTCACGTATTGCAAGTTTCTTAGTATATTTTCGGTTAGGAGTTTTATATATTTTGTTTATGTAATGGACAGTAGTGGCGATGAAATAGTTTCTGGAACACCACCGGAAATTTTTAAAGCAGCAGAAGATGCAAAATTAAGTTTACTACCCGCCAAATCTAAGAGAATATACGATAAGGTAAGGCGGGCGGTAAAGTAGTCCGCGGGCGGTAATGTGACACTTTACGCCTGCTAAACGTATTTATAATCTGGACTTTTTCGCCCGGTCGTGCATAAAAATAATTATTAGGCTACTTTACCGAATTCTATTTTTTGAAAAAAAAACTTGTTTATTATCCATTTATTATAGCTACCTATATACTACATACATATTGAATTTTTTTCTTTACGAACTCGAAAGTGTGTCTAAAATACGTACTTTACACACTTTAGTAGAAAAATTAGGTTTTATGACTCTCTCGTATTAGACTTCAACAATCGGACATCAGATGACGGATATGTAGAAATCAACCTTTAGTAATTTATGTGTACGGTAAATAGTAACAGGTCCGTAATCGGTAAAATTTAAAACAAAAATCAAATTTATTTTGTAAAAAATAAATTACAAAATTTTTCGAAAACAAATTTAATATTTTTTTATTTTTATTATTTATTATTAGAAAATGTCTCAAAAGAAAAACACTTATTTTCATATTAGCAAGATATAAAAATATATCATCAAAGCAGCGGAAATTGATGAAATGAAATAAAATCAAAAAGAAGCATAAATTATCACTTTTCACATTTATATTTTTGAATATTTTGTAAGTAATGATGACGCCACAACTTAAAATGTTGCCTACACCTTGTGTACAAGTTACAAAATAACAGCTCATATATTGTATTTTAAACGTTTCAAAGCAAATGTGATCACTTCCCACCTCTTTATGATCTCAAAGCCTGCTGTAACCTTTAAGAAGGCGTGGTCTATTGTTTGACGTCAGAACGTTACTATGCAATATTGCACATTTGTCCCATCCGCCGTGTCTGTGTGTGGTGGGCTTTGAATACACTGTATACCTACTTTATACAGGGTGATTAATGAGCCTAAAATATTTGGATTTAAGACAGAAACACCAAAATAATATATGGTTTTCTGAGATATAGGTCATTTTATGTCAAAATCTAAAAATTGTTTATGTCCCGTTCTTCAATATTCTAGGATATATTTCTAATATACTTTGTAAGGGTTTAAGCATATGCAAATCATGGTATCGAACCTTCACTCAAAGAAACTAATTTTAATGTTGGTAAGATTAAGTGAACTGAACGATATGTATTAATTGGGAATTCGGAATCGTCTTCAGGCTGACAGAGCTCTCGAATGCAGAATATCTACCTTGTACTGATAAGGCGTAAATTGTCCTTTCTAATTTTGATGGTTAAATATTGTATAGTTTGGCAAACTGAAGCTACACGGAGTAGATGAGGGGGCTAGAAAACAAGGCCGACGATCAATATGAACCAATAGCAAGTCAGGTGGGTGCATAGCAATCAGCCGATTTCCACCAATTGTGCTCATTCAGCGTACTGAGTTATATGATGATTTGTACGGGTGTGCCGTATTGAAAGTAGCCCATAACATCTTTGGAAACATGTTTACCTTTCAGTATTTGGAAAAATAGTTAATAAACAAAGTCCATTGAAGCATAACGTAATATAATTTTCGATTTATTGTTGATAATCAAAAGTCCATTTTCAAAGAATTACTACTACATAGTCAGCACTTCAGCTTTTTTATAGTTAAATGTTTTAATATCGAATGTTTTTTGGTCGCATTCCTTTCATAGTTTCAGATAACTTTTCCAAACTATCTTACCGACCCCGCTTAATTCAATGTCTATCGGGGCGTATAGTCCAAGAAATAGTTGTTTTTTTTTACGTGAACGGAATTAAAAAAAAATATTTTCAAAACTTTGTGAGGCGTTGATAGTATGAAATTATTATTCGATGTCTATGGTTTTATAATAATTTTTGGTGGTCCTTGTACAATATACTAGTCTAACATGTTTTTAGCAACTATTAGTGGAAAAACTTGTTAGTCAATCCTCTTAGATAATATTAAATTGAAAAAAAATGGGTTTTTGCGTTTCTGGCCACATATGTATGTGTGTGTATTAACTGTTAGTTATCAGTTAAGCAGAGCTTTCTCGTCCCACTTACTACGATTGTATTGCGGAATTAAAATGCCGCTTGTGTTTTGTTTCGGTCTGCGGGAGAAGTATACAAGGGCATCCGCGATGTGATCCCGTTATAGAAGATAAATGAATAAAGCAGTGGTGGAGAAAAAGAAAACAAATTTCAAATATAAGACGAGATTATACTTTAAACATATAGATTGTGAAAATTCTATTCGCGACATACGATTTACACAAGTACGAAAAGGAAAATATAAGAAAAACTACTTAAACGAGAGAGAAGAATAATTGTGAGCAGTCAGCGTTGTGCGTGTGTTCAGTTCTAGCTAGCAATCTGATATGAAAGCAGCTTTGCCAGTTTAGAATGTTTGGTACTTTTTAAAGAACGAATAACTTATTTTGCATTCGATTTTCAACGCTGTATTTAGTGGGGGAAAATCGAGATTGGTAACATTACTGACTTTTGAAAAATAAGTGAGATCAACAAAAGGGAAACAAACACTCTTAAAGCTTGGAAAAAACCCCCAGTATCTTTCAAGCGGAAATCCACGCCATAAGAAAGTGCGCCCAGTTCAATATTGATAAAGGATACAGAGGACAAGGAATTATCATAATGACAGATAGTTAAGCAGCCATTAAAGCACTGAGCTCTTGCGTAATCAGTTCTAAAATGGTTTGAGAATGCCTAGACAAACTAAATGAATTAGGCGAGAACAATATAGTTACCTTACTATGGATTCCAGGACACACTGAAATAGAAGGAAATGAAATAGCAGATGAACTAGCAAAGAGGGGGTCTGAAATACCCTTCTGGGGGCCTGAACCTTTTTGCGGAATCAGCTCCAATGTAATATTGGAAGAAATAGGTGAAGCCGAAAGAAAGAGATCTAACCATTGGAAAGATCTAGTAGGGCTTAGACAATCAAAGATTCTTCTGGGTGACTACATCCTGTTGAGATAAAATGAATGCATGAATCAAAGTAAAACTGCGCTAAATCACAAAAAATGTTTTAACAAGGATTCTAACGGAAAAAAGCTCAAAATAGTGGAGGAAGAATGTAGATTTTGAGGCATGGAAGAAGAAACCTCCATCCACATACCTTAGTTTTTGTCTTGAATCAATTATATTGGCATAAATCAAATGAAATATATTGAAACGAAGTATACATTAAAACATTCGCACGCCTATGCTTACTCCAGAATTTAAATACTTAAAAAGTTTTTTTTCTCAGGCGGAAATTTTATATAAAGGAAGTGCATAAGCAATCTCGATTTCACCACAAATAATTTTAAAGTTAGGTATGCCTAAAAACGTTTTAAATGTGACTTCAGCTTCGAAATATTTAAAAAAAATTCTCATAATCATCTATTAAACGAATACTCTTAGCAAATATGTCAATTCAATAAAATCAATTAAAATTATTTATAACTAATTTCGATAACAATAAATATTCGATAATTCCGACCGTGAGTGTATATAATCAATTTGAAACTTGTGGAGGTCAAATTAGATTCGCGAATGGAAAAAAATTTCCTCGTATTATATCAATTCGAGTGGGATTCGGAAAAAATTTTCTAACGAAATAATATACGATTTTTTTTTCTACTGGGTCACATACATGGACGTAAGAGGAACCCACGTGCAAAGGCGTAATAGTAATAGAAATGGGCAATCGTGGTTTTCAGAATACTTTCGAAGTACTTTTTGGTAAAAAAAAGTTGATACCACCAAACTTCCAGAGGAAAGTGAAGCGTCTAGTTCTATATGAAAAGTCGACTTCTTTCATTATCATAAGAAGTAGTAGGTACCCAATCGATGAATTTAGTTTGCCAGGTAATGTTGGTCCAAATAAGTTCAATTTTGTTATTAATTTCAATATATGTTATTTATAGCTACCTACAATATGAGTTTATTTACTTTTTAATTCCTTTAACCCCCCTAGATACAAAATTTTCGACGCACTTGTCCAAGATGAAGTTGACGCGAACTTGTCAAAAACCAGCGCCATATTGTAGTGTTACGCGAGTGCCCCAGTGAACTTCCCATATGAGACGACTATGACTCCTTCACTCACTAGTCGAGAATCATCGAGACTACCTACCCTGCGCTCCCCCGCCACTAGCCGAGAACTATCGAGAAGACTACCTACCCCGCGCTTCCCCCCACTTGAGGGATTTTTAGTCTATCCAGCAGACAGCAGACGAGAGATTTCTAGAAATCTACCCCACGGGCGATATAAATAGACGGCATCGCTGCACACATAAATCAGTCGTCATATCACAGAGTACACAGATAGTGTACTCTGTGGTCATAGTCGTCATATAGATGGACAGTTAGTGTTTATACTGGAGGAAAGATAAATTATTAATTAAGGACAGTACATAGAAATCTGTAAATATAAATTAAGTAATTGTAAGTATAAATTAAAATAAACGTTACAGTAGTATTGACATCCGACTTCAAATCAGTACCGTAACGTTTTCACATTTTTGTCTTAAGAGTATTAAAAAATATTCCTGAGTAAATGATTGCTTCGAACACAATCACAAATGTCAATAATAAAATGGATGACGTTATGAAACATCATTTGTAACGTCAATGGCATGAAACGGTGGTTTTGAGGCGACATAGATAAACAAGACCAATTTTGGTTTCTGCGCAAGACAGGTACGTGACAAACTTCACGTAACTTCTTCTTATGTGAAACGAGTAAACATGAAAAAGAGATTGCATAAAAAGCAAAAATGGCTTTAAAGTTCACAGGAACATAAGGATTTTTGAGCTGGATGTACACAGCCATCTTGGACACTAGATAAAAGATCGAAATTATACAGAAAAATGAACAAAATCTGGCCAAAAAATCGTCTATCTAAGCAGTTTTTTTTCACTGCAAATCCAATAGACCATTCCAGAATGACGTCTCTGTCAGGTCGGCAATATTGTTCTGGAGGGCACATAGTTAGACTTCAATTAACAATGGGTTCTTGAAGGAATTTTCGGCTGTTTTATCGAAGCAAGGTGACCATTTAATTGATCTCTCTGATCAACGCCGAGATGCTGGGATTACTGCTTTGAAACGGGACTCCCTCTGTGAATTACAACTTTAAACTTAGCGTGTATTCTCGACAGGAAAGAATGTTATTAGTAAATTATGCTTACTGATTAAAAATACATGGTATTTTTTATTGTTCTGGTGCTAAATCCTAGTTGTAACATCACATGAAGTTGAAGAGCAATAATGGGACAGAGGGAAGCCCTGAAGGAGTCCTTGCTGAGATTTCAATGTTTGGCGTAAACTATAATTCACTTTTAATTGTGATTTTCCATAAAATAATATCTGTTTCTCTGCCTCACATACTATCCAGTCAATAACATACCATGAACTGGAATTGTATGCAAGGCTTAAGGTGGATTCATGCAAGAAAAAATTCAAACTTAAACCAGGATTCGCGTTCGCAATTGGGTAGTACTATTGGGCATAGACTAACGACCTGTTATTCAATAACTACAATAACTCTTCTTTTGAAAACATCATACTAGTACATTCAAACACATTTTTAAAATCAAAAACTATTAGTGGAGACGCCAAATGAAATTCTCAAAAGACTAATACTACTTATTAAAAAAATGATATTTTGACGTTTATCTCTAATTTTATTGTTCCATTCAGGCCAAACGGTTCTCTAAATAAAATATTCCAAATTCCATGTATACATATCGAGTAGTCCCAATTGTTACAAAAAAAACAAAAAAAAATTATTTTCTGGAAAAAAGATTTAGAAATATAAATGTTTCTACTTTTCAACTTCTTCTTTACTTAACATTTTTATTGTAACATTATTTAGTCATATATATTTTAAAACTTTTACACACCTTCTTTTCTTGTTACGCCCCTGATTGTTAACTAGATCACTTCTAAAAGAAGGATGTTCAATGTGCCACCGATTGTGACTATAAACACCAAACTTCAGTTTCTCAATAAATCTGAACAGCACCAACGGTATGCAATAAATTGACATTATTATTCTACCATTATACACACTATGTCAGTGGCGTGTCATCTATTTGTTTCCCATTAATTTCAATGAAGTTTTATATTTTCTTAAATTTAAAATCAACAAAATCCAATGATACACAAGGTATTTGATACGTAACTTAATATATTTTGATTTAGTTAGATACGGTCTCGCATTATTAAAATAATTAGTATATTATTCCACAAGCGTATGACAGGTAATAGCCATTATGAGCATGTTGAATACTATTCTTTATTAAATAAGAATGTTAAGGGTAGGTGTCCCATCCGTCGGAGTTGCAATAATTGTTAGGTGAAACCAGGGTATACAAATGCACACAAAAATGAACTTGCAAGGGTTTTGAAATATACAGATTTGTCAGCAACTATTGGATTTTTTTTAATGATTTTCCCAGGAGCTTAAAGAGAAGGTTTGACTCGATGTCTCTAATTATTTTTAATTCTGATCTGAGAACCCTTATTATTTTATATGGTCGCTCGAAAATAGGCTATTTTTAAATACAAAAATCATAATTTTCTATGCAATTTTGAAATATCTCATATAATTATAGACATGTCTCGATCTTTTATATACTAAATAGAGAAAAAATATTGCCAAAATACCTATGCAACGGTTTTCATAAAAAATGTGTATTTCTAAGGGCGAGTTGTACCAAACACCTAAACTCGGTTTAATGATAACTGATGTTTAGACTGTGTCTGATTGATGTATTTATTATCAACAATTACATCAGTCTAATCATCAGTTAACATTAAACCGAGTTTAGGCGTTTGGTACAACTCGCCCTAAACCTCTTAAATGGTATTTTCGCGCACCCGGGGAACGGAGCCTTAAAATAATATATTATTCAACGAGCATGTAATGATGTAAATCCATTACATGAAAGTAGAATACTATACGTTTTCTATGACTGAGTGTTCACCATTGAATTGAAACGAATAATAATAAATCGAAGTTTAGTTTTTGCATATTATGTTATTATTAGGTTATGAATTTTTTTCTGACTCAATAACCGTTGGAATTGGAAACAATACAACAGTAACTAAATTTACTTACGTAAGTCGGTATGGTAAAATATCAAATTCATAAATTTGTCGTGAAGGAAAAGTATAGTATATTATTAAACGAGCAATTTATGATAGCCATTATTCGAACCATAAAGGCGGAATTATAAACTTTACGTTCGCGTTCAGTTCGCAGTTGGTGTCGTTCACGTCGTTTCCATTCTGCAGTTCAGTTGGTAAATTTTTGCGTTTATAAACTCACAACTTTCAGCTGGCAGCTAAGGATTTGATTGGTTGAAAATTATATTGACAATTCTGATAGATCTCAGCTGATTTTATTTATATTTTGTTTTGTTCAAGATGGATGAAAATATTTATTTAATTTCAAGTGTATTTGCTACATGTTTACTATATGCTGCTTTCAAGAAAAAACAGTAGTAAGAGTAACATAAATTAAACAGTTGCAAATGACGTTTCTCACGTGGTGCATAACTTTCGTTTTGATTGGTTTATATCTGAACTGCCAACTGCGAACTTAAATCTTGGTCATCTCGAACGCGGACGCAGCGTAACGAACGTAATGGAAACTGCGAACTGAACGCGAACTGACTTTATAAACGTAAGTAAAGCGATCCCTTTAGTTCAACTTCAACTGAGCTGAACTGCCAACGACGAACTGAACGCGAACGTAAAGTTTATAATTCCCACTTTATTCGAACCAAATGGTTCGAACTTAGGGGTACATATTGTATACGTATACGGTGTGTCTTCCTGTATGTTTTGACTGTTCAATTTGTTCAATTCCAAATTATAAATAAAAGTTAAATTTGTTTTTAAAAATTTGGTGATTATTTTTGTTATAAAATAAATTTAATTTTTGTTTTAAATTTTATCGGCTACGGATCTGTACTATTTACCGTACACTGAGGGATTTGTAAACCTTAATTACTAAAGGTGGATTTCCACAGATCTTTCATCCGATGTCCAATGGTTAAAGTCTATTTTTATGTATGAGAGTAATAAAATCTAATTTATAATGCAAAACATAGCCGTATCATAAGATTATTTCCAATAGGTATCTATTTGGTTAGAAATTTTGTATTATTTGAAGAAACCTGAAAGGAAATATATTTTGTCCACGCCCACCTAATAATAAGTCAATATTTTACCTCCTTATAAAAGGTATATGGTACCCATATATGTATCTACTGTCGTGAACTATGGAGTGTATTATGATCCATAATACACTGACTAGAGATGGGGGTACAATATGAAATAAACTATTAAATCTGTGTATTTTGTTCAGGTAATTTGTTTCTGAAATATGTCCTATGCCGTATCGATAAAATATTGTAATTTTTAGTATTGATACTTTTCATAACGATATTTTCTAATATTAAGTATTTTAAAACAATATATTTATAACGGTACGTTGTATTGATACTTTACACAGTATCGCCCATCTCTATGTATGTCAAATTATTTTATGTAGCTGTCACAACATTTTGAGGTTAGTAATACCAAATCGTTACTGACTTTTATTTAATAAAGAAATTAAGTGTCGTGGATAAAGTATAGAATTCTACTCGCAATTTATGGCCAATATTCATTCGTGAATAATGGCTATCATAACTTGCTCGTTTAATAATATACTATTATTTAGATAAAATATGGATTAAGGCCAAATAAATTTTGACCAAATGAAACTTTTACTGGTCGAAGACAGGCGCAGGCTGATAATAATATACTTCAGCAGTTCAAACTGTGGTTTATTGACTTTTGAATCTACTCGTATCGGTGATTACCATGAGGACATGAATGCTGATGTCTTTAAAGAATGTTTCGAACAAATGATAGAATCTTCTATCTCAGAACTGTATAATAGCTTTATATTAGACAATGATAATAGTAATGGATCATGCAAGTTATCACTCGTGAATTTTAGAAAAATTGCCCACAAGATTTATAGAATAGGTTAAATTCAAAGAATATTAAGGTTCTGTGACAAAAGAACTTTATTCTTTGTATACCTTCTAAAAGAGAAATACAAAACATTTGAAATTCCAAAAAAAAAAACGTTTTTAGAACTAATCCCGATTGAACTGGTATGGACACAGTTAAGGCAGAGGTTTCAAGAAAGAAATTATTATTATAAAATGAGTGATATTAAGCAGTTGTTTTTGTAGACTGTAAATAATGTGATTCCGATTCTGATTTGGATATGTAAGAAGTAGCTCCTACTTATACTGGTGAGTTTTTATATTAAAATTATTATTTATGAACGTAACATTGTTTAAAAGCCAAAGTTTAAACCCCTCTACCTACATAACCAGTATGACACAATATTCTATAGAACATTTTTCCACACTCAGCTTTTTAGAATTTATAAGCCGTCTAGCTAGGTGAAAACATAAGTGTACAGAGTGATCAATATCTTATAAGATATGGCCGATCGCTACCCTTAACTGGTATATTTATTATATCCATACAAAAATATTTAGTCGAGGTATACGCCTATACGCTAATGCTTTATTACTATTTTAATACTCTCATCTCATTAATAATTATAGTCTATTTTTATACCTGTCATAACTTCTAAACGAAAGGACCGATTTGAATAATTTAAGGAAGAATTTACATTGTACATAATCAATCTTGGTTACAAAACTATTTAGATGGATCGATATCATGATACTAATTTTTTGATTTACTCAATTGAAGAAAAGACTGTTATTTGTGGATTTACTATAAAAGTTAGACTGTTTAGTGAGTAATGGAGAGTACTGTTAACATCTCCCAAGAACTTCCAATATTTTCGAATTTTATGCCATTTACTAATATTATATTAGATAAATTAAAATATATATAAATTTAATCAAATCTTTGTCAATAGACATAATGATTAATTTTGAAAAATTGCTTCAATATGTTTGTAAGCAAAAGCTTTACCAAAAAAATTAGTTTTTGAAGTAGAAATTTGTTTTTAAAATACAATAATTAAAAAAAATTAAAAATTATTATTGGATAGTAGAGAAAGAGACATTTACCTAAGTTGAATCTTGCAAATATCCCAAACTTCCTTCTGGAAATAAGACTAAAGAAGTTACTCTAAGGCTCTCTTCAAAAACTAAGTAGAAGTAATGGGGGACAATAGATCTTTTAGGTCTCAGTGAATATCACCCCAAAATACATACATACATGGTCTCCCAATTAAAAGTAATCTGTACCAACATAGTATTTCTCTCATGGAACTCTCTAGAAAAGTTGCACATGACTCTAACTGTTTTTCAACTTATTTTCATCAAAAATTTACCGAAAACTTATATTTATGTTTCTTTAATTTTATTATTAACAATCTATTAAAAAAAATAAATATCTTCTGTATCTTGTGGTATATTATTAATTCTTTTATTTTTTATTTTTTGGGGAATTAAACCACAATGTTATTAAAATATTTATTTCAACGCTACCGAAATATTTTAAAAACATTGTGGTTTAATTCCCCAAAAAATAAAAAATAAAAGAAAAAAAATTAACATTTTTCAAATCTAAATAATATGATGAAAGTTTTAAATTGTTCCACCCTATATAGATTCTGATAAATACTAAGGGATATTGTAAATTGTGTTATTTATATATGTAATTTTTGTAAAATACAAAACGGCAGATAGAAATTCGATTTAACCGGTGATATTTTGAATTCAACAAGTTGAAATACAACCGATTTCCAGACCTGTGGGTGAGTAGGCAAAAATAAACAGAAAAATACACATCGCAAACCCCAATCACTAATCTTGAAATACCTACCTACTTCTACTTTATTTTTATTTGCCTACATCCCAACAAACGGATGGTCCTGCGCATAACAAATGAAGACACGTGTGAGAGATAACCACGAACAATTGCATGTGGGTACTTACCAATGCAACTAGATGATGTTGACAACTATATTTGGTCGATTTCAATCTTGAAGCCACAGTAACAGCGATTCTTTTGTACAAAACAGTTCGACCACGGTACACTTGCGGTGTGTGGATGCTCTGCGCTATCGTCAGTGTTGCCGCTACCAAACGTTTTTCCTATCGGCCCTAACAATGTAATGATTGGAATAATAATTTTAGTACGAATCAGGGGCGGTGCATCTGGATTATGTATCTTTAAAATCAATATAAAAGTTAGACGTACAGAACGAAATTCACTATGTATTACATATTTGGAGTGTTGTATGTAACTAGGTACATATTTTATCAAATGCTTTTTGATAATTTTACTCTCTCTATACCTATAAAGATTGGAAAACGAGAGCAGAGAAATCGAACTCGAGTCGCCACGGTAACGTCCCCGTACTCAATCTCAATCATGCTATTCGTTATTTTAAGCTAAAAGAGATATAGTTTGAGCGAGGTACCCAAAGATTCTACATTTGCAATTTGAGCCCAATATATCCGATTCTTGAGTAGATCTTGAATATATGTATCTTCCGTCAGTCAGTACAGATTTTTTATATACAGTGTGGTCCGTAAGTGTTCGGATTTCGAGCATTATAACTCAATTTTATTTTATACGTTCGCATTTAGAACTTTCGTGTTTAATTTAATTTATTTCTGTCAGCGGTGAATTGACGCTTATCGACCGTGAGCCGCGATCGGCGCGCTTCCTCTCCAAATCTCGACGGAAAAACACGTGGTAATTCGTAATTTGACACTGACAGTAGAAAAAGAAAGGTAAAAAATTACGGCCACGGCGTGTAAACCAGTCTCATGAAATAAGTAATATTTCCAGAAATTGTATATTCAGTTTGTCAAATAAATGATAGTTATGTTGTTAACCATCTTCATTTGGAAGCTCCAAGAGAAGGTAACTAGAAAAATTGGTTGTCAAAATCCAAAAATTTTAGATAATGCGCGTCAATATGGAGACGATCCTTAAGATAGGGGCAGTCGCTCTTCAGTAAATAATAGTCCAAAGTGAAATGGAAGATTCTTCGCCTAAAAATATTACGGTACCTATGACGCAATTTCCTTTAATAAAATATCGATGATAAGAAAGATACAGGGTGGCAAAGCTGAAATGTCAAAAATGTAAATTGGATGATTTTGGGTATACAAAGATAGGGGTTTTAGGGCCTAACAAATTATAATATGTTATCCGTTTCGATGTATTTTCTAGAGGGCGCAACAAAAGCTATGTTGTTGGTGTAATTACGCGATTAACTTATCATTTGCGACAAAAAGGTATACCTATCATTAATCTCAAAAGTTACTGGTTTTCGAGATATTTGCATTTTTAAACCCCCTCTCATAATTTTTATTCCATTTATTAGCACAAAAGTGATAACATTCGTAGGTCCTGAAGTCAGAAATTTTATTATCGCTCTAATATAACAGGAACAGTCATAATAATTTGCAATAATATTGCCATAGATTTTGAAATCAAATTGCTTTGTAACAACCAAATTCCGAAGGCGGAATATGCTTGAGGAAAGCTATGGCAAAATTATTGCAAATTATCAATGTTCTTGGTAAATCATAACGGATAATAAATTTGCTGACATCAGCGCCTAGTATAGTAACATTACTATTTCACTTTGGTCCATATATTACTTACAGACCACCCTGTATAGGATGCATATTCACAATCCATGCAATGGTACTCAACTAACGCATATGATTTAAGTGAAGAAAATCATGTCAAATTTTGGTCTTATACAAATTACTTTGCAGATTTTCTTAATTAAAATCGATTTGTCTACTTCTACAGCTCTACGCTCATGTTTATTCTGTACCTAACTATATTAATATTTTCTTCATTTATGTACATTTCAGTCGATTTCTATCGAGAAATATTTGATATCAAAAATAAATATTTCACTATCATATTTAAAACATAAAAATGCTTTCAATTTATAAAAATAATTTCTTGTTTATGATAAAGAGGTTTTTGTTAATTTGGCAACATTGTCAGACAACGAATGCTGACGCCACACGTACCCACCGTTCGGCTGTTTTGTTGGCCCCTCGTAATTCGTATCGCAGCTTGCTTTGCTTCGCTAGAACGGATAAATAGTTGGTGTTATCGACGTCGAAATGTCCTTGTAAATCTGACTTGCTATCGACATCTAGCGACAAAATGCTTAATCAAAAAAAATATACCAGATATAACGAAAATAAATATGTTTTTTCTACATTCATTCAAAAAGCAACACTTTTGTGAAATACATTTAATGGAAAAAGTGGTTCTTTTTTGCACTAGTGCAACAAAAATACACTCATCTGTCATTCTTGTGTCAGTTTTGTGATGATTTATGACAAACATAAACGTTTAACTAAAATAAAAATCCAGAGCAAGTGTCTGATCCTGCTCTAATACAGCAAATGTATGTATATCTTACTACTTATTCTTAACGAGTTACAATTATTGCAAAAATCTTTAATTATTTGAATTTAAATGTTCAAGGCGAAAACCAGCTATGATTGAGTACTGACAAGGTGGAGGCCATAAAGATACAAAAAAAGAAGAACGGTTTGAGTTTGAGTTCCCAGCAATTTTTCCAGTTTTTGCATGAATGTAGAAAAAATATTGTATGCAACTCACGTCGCGTGCAAAAAACACTCAGTTTTTGCACTTGTTGCATAAATAACTATTGTGTACTATATAGGTAAATCGTGTTTTACCAAGTCAGCAAATATACCGTGCGGAGCGACGAGCTATATGCAAAATATAGATATACGCCTCAGCAGATAAATAAAGAATAAAATTGATATTAATAAGATTTTGTGAAGATTAAAAAAATTAATGATGGACAAGATTATTTGTTATTTTTTTTTAAATGTAAAGGTTTAAAAATGGAAAACATACAAATTTCAGCAGTACCAGGGTAACAGCGTCAACAGCGAAAAAAAAAATGGCTAGAAAAATATTTTTTCAATGGTGGTGCCTAAAGCTCCGTGTCACCGCTTTAGAGTAGGTTAAGCTTCACCTTGAAATTCTCAAGAAGTAATTTCCAACCCGGCGCGTCTCCAGGTGGCGGATAGGAGGGCCTCTGACAATGATTTCTATGAGGAAGAGATTGCGGGGAAATATGGGGGCTCACTGAGCATAAAACCTCAACTGGCAGTCCTTAACCCTACCGCGGACCAACTTCACCTATCCCAGCTGTAGTATCGTGAATAAGGGACTGCACATAGGGTTTACGATGCCAGGTGAATCTTAGAGGTTACCTCGGAATCACCAACGTTCTCTGGACATCTGTAGTCATGTCTCGCAGATGGGGGGTCTTGGTTTGACTGTCCGGACCAAGAGGAGAAAACTTCATCAATCCTTCGGCGGGATGACCGGGCCTACAGGATGCGTGGCCGAACAGAAGATCAGCACCTACTGGTCATCACCTTGGGGAACTGGGCGAAACCCCATTTTAGGTAGCCTTACCTCCGCATGTGGGGCTCTGCGGAGGTGAACCAAGATTTCCCTAGCTACTCGTGGGATCTATTATGGATCTGGTAAGTGATAGTTAAGAGGGGTGGGGCTCAGGAAAAGGGGACCTCTGAGGAGACTCTGGGGATGGGCGACCTATATAGGGCCTTACAAAAGAGGCTCCTGAGAGGTGCCCTGAAACCGAGCTCTCTGAGCAAGCTGTTCAGATGATGGGAGCGGTGAGGACCCAGGCAATGCCGGGAACAACTGCCCCCTCACCTGAAAGACCGAAAAGGCACCGCAGGAGAAGAGCTGCAAGGGCGACAGAAATGACAACGAAAGGTGGCCCTTGCGAAAAGGTGACATCAGCACCGCCAAGCCGGGGCACACATGATAGTGAATTATCTTCTCGGGAACTACGGAGACTACCCCGGAGTAAATTATTAATGGGTAAGGAAGTACCTATATAGAAATTCGATGTCTGTTGTAGGGCCTTAAAATGTACCTAGATTAACTTGCAGCATTGCCGTGCCGCTGCAGGAGTATTCGCGCAGAGGATGGCAAAGCTGCAGACAGGCATATGCCTCATACAAGAACCATGGGTGTATAGAGGTCATGTGCGAGGCTTAGGCACACCCGGGCGTAGCTTATTCTATGCAGTGGGTACTGGTACACAGATCATAGAGCAGGGGCTGGAATTTACTCCAGGAACCCAAGGACACAAATTTGTGTACCATTGGGTGATGGTGTATCTGCATATCAGGCCGAGACATATGCATCTTGGAATGTGCGCAGATAAACCTAGACAGAGGTTATGTGGATCGACTTGCTGACGAATGTCGAAAACGTCTTGCTAATCTTGCAAGGCGGAACGCAGTGCGGCTAGAATGGATTCCAGCCCACTCTAGTTTTGAAGGCAACGAGATGGCGGATGCACTTGCTGCGGAAGGGGCGGCAGCTCCTTTCTGCGGCCCGGGCCCGACCCTGTGCCTATAACAAAACAAAAAATACGTAAGGAGACGAAGAAGTGGCTGAGGAATCTGCACCTCGCTCATTGGAATGCTTTGCAGGGTCCTAGACAATCCAAACTTCTACTGAAGGGATGGACTGATGGACACGCTAGGGCAGCTACTGAACTACCAAGGAGTAGGCTAAGGAATATAGTTGGACTCCTAACAGGGCACTGCTGTATGAGAAAACATCTCTACAACCTAGGATTAGTGGGAATTTCCCTATGTAGGGGTTGCGGCATGACTGACGAAACGTCAGTCCATGTTCTCTTAGAGTATCCACACTGAGCTGTACTACGCAGGCGAATCTTCGGAGTCCCTTTTATGGCCCCTGGAGACACAAGCAGGCATCCACTGAAAAAGGTTGTTGCCTTTATTGAAGGGCTCGGCTTTATGGATGTCTAGGTAGCAGGAGTGGCACAATGGGCCCGCCAGTGGCCTTAGTGCCGGAACCTTGGCTTGAGTTTGTCTAGATCAGGTCAAGGCTCGCCTGCACATTTAGTAGTTGTACAAATAAACATCGCCAATTGTTAATTAACAGTACCAAATAATAGTAAAAATAGGAGTTTGATGCGAATCTTGTCATGAGTGTATGTAGACATGTCACCAGGTATTTCAATTTTTAGAATACTCTGTCATAGTTTGTACTTGGAATTCTCTTTATGGATAAATTCGCATCTTTGAGCTGATGCTAGACCCATGTGAGACACTTACGTATCTTTGGGAGTATGCATTGTAGTCCACGCTATTGACACTGCAACTGAATATAGAAAGAATTGTTTTTCTACCGTTTCGGACTAGCAAAAATGGCATAGTAATTTAATATGAAATAAAAAAAGACGTGTTAATAAATATATAAATGTATTTTCAACCATTCACTTAATTACAACAAAAACAATTATTCAACTTCCATGTTTTCTCTTGGACCTCGATCGTCAGTTTTAAGGTTAGAATATAACTTCCACGTCAAATTGTCTCCTTGTCTTCCGACGAACTCTTGCCTCGTTTTTACCTTCTCTTGTGACGTAAATATTTCAAGTAAAGTTCTTTGAGTGTTGTAAATTCCACCATTTCTATTTGATGAGTTTTTGGAAACTGGAGGTGCTATACTCGTAAGAGGAGGTGGAGACATCGGAGAATCGGTGGTAGCTCTAATTACTGATGCTCTTTGTACATCTGGTTCTGGTTTTCCAGGTCCTTGAAAAAATTTTAGAATTTTTGAAATTTCCATCTGCCACAACCCTAGGTTTGGTTAGGGTTGTGGTGTGTAATAATAGAAAAACAAAAAAACACAAATTTGTGTTTTAATTTGTACTTAAACTTACCAATATTATCCAACTGATGTAACGCTTCATCTAGTTCAACTTTATCAGGAATTTTATCTTCATCGAAATTGAATTTATGGCATTCTAATAGACACGTATAAACGCTTCTGTGATTATCGGAATGTAAATTATTCTTTACTAAAGTTTCCAATTCATTCCACATAGCTTTATATTGTTCCTCTCTTTTCTGACTCTTCATTCGTTGTCCCGAATTAAGCGCATGGAGTGGTTCCATGTTCGATTCCAACGATATCAAGTTATAGATAACTTTTTTACATTGAAACAGCTCCTCGTCTGTTATTTTGTCTTTGGTTATCAAAGTAGGTAAGGGATCGAAATACTGAAATCATAAATTTTATTTTATAAATATTGTTACGAAGTCACAACTCAGAAGCCGGTCCTGTCGCTAAGCTATTAATTTTGGCTGATCAGTGGCGTAGCTACCTATGGGCTAGGCGGGGCAGTGCCCCGGGGCCCTCAAGCTCAGGGGGCCCTCGAATCCTTACCAGATGACAGGTTGCAAACCCACTCTAATCATGAAAACTCAGTTGAGAGAAATTCAAAAGTTATGCCTAGGGAATTCCCCTAATTTCTTTCTGTAGGTTGGCAGTGTTGTCAATTTGACGTGCGTTTTATTATTCATCGATGTGCGTTTTATTGTGAATTCGAAAGATTTTTTTTCGAGAACGGTTAAAAAATTGATGCTGTATCAGGAGTAAGTTAGCTAATGTCATTAAACTTTTTTGTACTGGTCAATATAGAATATAGTGGTTCAATTTTATTTGATTTCACCACTCATATTGATGTCCGTTAAGTCAATAACTCGTGTCAAATCTATAGATTTCGGCTAAAATGGCAACAGTGGTAAAGTATAACCAATGTTAATTTGATGACCCATATTTTTAATCCCATTGAAGAAAAAAGCCGCCCAATGGCGTGCATAAATGCCTGGATTTGGACGAAGTCATTGATACTTTTGCGAAAACTAAAGCTAGGAAAAAATTGTAAATATAATTGTTATTTAGTCAGTTGGTAGGCCCGACCTTCATATAATAAACCCTTGAATCTTCTCTATTTCGTTTTATTAGCCAAACCTACACCAAGTATTAATTGTAATTTATGTTGTTACTGTTCAACATTTTTATTACCTGCCCTACAGTGCACAAAAAAGAGCAAGAGCTTAAGAAGTTAAGTAGCTTATCTTTTTAAAGTATTTGTATATTTCATATTTTTATTTGATAAAACATAATCAGTTTACATAGCAGTGAGGCCCCATTTTTTTATTTGCCCCAGGGCCCTTGGTTCCTAGCTACGCCACTGTGGCTGATGCGAAAGGCTGGTTCTAGATTTTTCTATGCAACTTGCAACTGATCCGCTTCACATACGAAGAACGTGCTAAATTTCAAGAAGGTTCGAGAATTGAGAAAGACTATTTATATACGCGATTTTTTAAGTTAGTCGGACAGTTTCTTAGGCCGACTGTTTGTGAATAAAGTAGTAAAGAAAAAGCGCAATATTCAAGTGTTAAACATAAATTAGAACTATTATACCGAGTGTATATAAATTAGTAGACATTACGTGAAGTGTGTGTAGTCTCCAAGAATGTGGGTGGAGTTTCAAACCATACTTACGTTTTTTAAATTAAAAATTAATGTAGAACTGATCGTCATTGGCCAATATCTTGTCAGTCTATTTAATCTCGTTTTCATTTTTTGTATAGGTTGTTCTGGTTCTTCATTATTTTTCACTTTTATTGGTAGTAGGGTATTCTGTTTAATCAGCATACCAAAATCGGTTATACGATAATCAGTTACTCTCCCACCACAACCCTCTGATATCGATGGTGGATCTTCCAGAACTGATCTAAAAAAATAGACTTCACTTTCAGCAAAAAGATATTAAAAGATATATGAAATTTTAAGGAACTATTTGTAACATAGATTTTGTATCATTTATAAGGAAAAACGTCTAAAAATATAAAAAATTTGATCACTGGAGTTTTTCCTAGTTTAGGCACCGCAGTTTTTACTTATCCGACCTTGGAAGAATTAAATCCGACTTCCAAGGAGGTCCTGGTAAAAAGACTGTTGAGACTGACAAGGACTAATGGCCTCTTCACGTGAATGGTACATTCAAGATCACAAAAAGGCTGAGATGCTGAGGACTCAAAGCCTTTGACTGGTGGTCTGAGCTAATGAATCACTCTTATTTATACTGTATACTAATGTTCTTGGATGGATAAGACGTTAAAGCGTACCTTTTTCTTCCATTGCGTTTCGACAGTAGCGGGTGAAGACCACTCGGTTACTCGATAATGAAATAAGGAATACAGGTTGATGTTAAGGAGAGAGTGAAGTTTAAGTACTTTTTTTCTAATAATTTTAATTAAATAAGAATTATTAATAGATAGACCTTACCTAGCTGTACATAAAGTGTGAATGAATATCTCCCCACCGTGCGCAGCAAGTAAATGACTTGTAATCTTCCCCCCGGCTTTTCTTGGCATTTCCAACATGACCGATCTACCATTGAGTAGAAAATTGATTAAACACAACGACGGTCGTGAATTTACATCAACAGGGGTAATTCGATGCATGGATGTACAATTCTGTAATTCAGATCCTGTCATGCCTCTGGGTGTACACCATTTTAGAGTAGTCTGAAAATATAATACTACAGAGTTATGCTATAAAGGATAATTTTTTTGTGAGTTATACTTGAAGAATTAGATACAAAATTCGTCTTTTCTCTTAATATTGAGCAACAGGTGGTACAACAAACTTTGGTAGGAACTTTACATGAAAATAGAAAGGGAAACTATGGAGGCAAAACTAAAGAAGAATGCTGCCACTTGGAAAAAAACATATTTATGAAATTACACAGTCAACTTTTGATTTGTTACCAAATTTTCTTCCAGAATTGCATGGAAGTGACAATTAAATCGAAACAGGGCGATTTGGGACAAAAGCTTGATATGTCAAGAATTGCAAACTAATGTTGTGCGTCCAAGTAAAAAGTTTTGCAATATTATAATATTGAATGGAAAAAAAGGCAACTGAATTAAGATAGTGATTGCATTTTCATGTTGAAGAATGTCAACTAATAATTCAAATTTGACATGTTCGGTTTATTTTTTATAAATATGTACAGTAAATAAAATAGTTAATTTTCTCTGTTTGCTTTTACACACGGTATAACTCAATAACATCCACATTTATAAATGGAAGGGTTAAAGTTGAAATACTTACAGTTTCATATTCCATGCCCTCTTTAATAGTTCTTATGGCAGCAGAATCTGATGCATTTCCTTTGAAAATTGCAGTGTGAGCGGAGCTTGCATGAAAAATTTCTACGTCATAATTAGCAGATGATGAAGCATTTTGTTCTTCCTTCATAGGTATACCAGTAACAGTAGTACTTGCAAGATCATAATGTTCCAAAATAAGTGACGACAACTTGTTTGGTATTTGCGGTGCTTTAATAGAATGTACTTCTGTGGTTAAAATTTGCGAAAGATTCTTAGCAGGATGATTATTAACATGTGATTCAATATTTATAGGAAATGTATTTATAATGACCAAATGGCAATGGTGAATCGGGAGTAAATTATCTGAAGTTGTGGATAGTTTGTTTTGTTGATTTAATACTGTTAAAAAAATATCTTCTAAACGTTTCATACTGTCATTATCTCGGGCTGAAGTTATGCAGATCACTCTAGTATTGTTTAAGACTTTAAGATTGTCTCCAGCTACTTTTATTTTTTCTAATTGCACATCTGTTGGTTCACTTAGTGCTTCAATGGCAGCACGTAAGCCATGTAATACTGTATGATCTAAAGGAGTACTTACTGCTCTTAAAGGAGGCGGAGGAGGTGGAACACCTATTAGAGACATGCCGTTCATAATCTGGAAGAGTTAAAATAATATAAATTATGTCTCTGGATTTCATGGAGAATGCTTTAAAACATTATAATAATGTTCAATCGGTTTTCTGTATTTGGGACACATTAATACCTTATAGCATGTCACATCAGACTTAAATGTATACAGTGTCTCAAAATGGACGCTTGTGTTTTCCAAATATGAATCAAGTGGCTAAAACAAATTGAAATGTGAGAGAAAAATTTTGCTTTTTTCCTTGGTTATCAAGTAATTGATAAAAAACAAAAATCTAAAATTTAATCTGTAAACTATATTCAAAAGGGAGTCGAGTAAGAATAATTGACTGGTATTGCATGGTTACTTCTTCAATGTTCAAAATATATTACTATTTATGTCAACTTTTGTCAGAAAAATTTTGTATGATTATGTGTTTTAAAAATGGAATATAATTATTTTAATTGAGTATATGTTGGTTTGTTGAAATTATTAGGTATGCATGTTATAGCAGCACTCGAGGAAAAATTCCCAGATTGATGGCATCTGGATGTAAAAAGTATAGGACAGGTGTAACAAAGATTACTGGATCATTCAAATTTTATATTAAATAATGGGGGATGCCATTCTACACACAACTTGCCTGACTAACTTTTACTTAATGTGTAGAATATATTACCAAAAAGGCAATGTTAATAAACATTTGGGCTGAATTATTAGATTAGATTACTCACATGAGTTAAATTTTGTTGAGCAGGACTCCATGTATTCAGGATATGGGCCACTGTATCACTGGCTATAAATCTTACCTAAAAATACAATTTTAATTATATTCTCCAGTTTAACCGGACAGACTCACTAGTTTTCCTTGGGGAAATAAGTCCCATACAATCCTACAATATTCAATAGCAGATTCAACACTGGAAGTCCAAAGAGATTTAGAAATTGGGTTCATAGGAATAAACCCAGGTGTCCGACTTTTAAGAAACTCAAATTCTATTGGATTTTCACATGATATACCAAAATATGGTGTGTGATCTAAAACAAAAGTAGTTTTATGGTTTGCCGGGTATAATTTGTTTGTTAAAGGAAACGACATTTCAATGTTTAATAATAGATAAACATAACCCAAGTTTTTAAATGTCACATTTATCTTTCTTCTTTTTGATTTGAATTGTGGCCTCTTCTGTTTATTTCTTCTTATATGGTATTTCTACTTCTGCAGACAGTACATGTTATACAACCACCACATTTATAGCACGTCGTTAATGAGTTCATTTATCTTAGGAATTTGGAGGAAATGCCTGTTGTAGATTTCAAAGGTAATTCACGACCTAACTATTCCAATCTTACGGTAATATTCTTCCTTACTGTTTTCATGTCTGTAATATATAACATAATTTTTGTCTATTAACAGAATAGCAGTACGACATGTTCAGTCTTTTTTGCTTGGATGGTGGTCCTGTCCTATCACACCTCCTCCTCAAGTGTTTTGTGTCTTTTTCCTCAACCTTCACAATACGGCCCAATCTGCAACTCATAGTCATCAATCTGTACAGATTCTGGTTGACTGTTTTATTATGTTTGGTAGTTTGTATCCCTTTGCCACATTGTTTGTGCAGGTGTCCTCACATTGGACTATAACTGGTGTAATTATTTCTGCTCATCTTGAGTAGTCTTCAGTTTTGTGTTTGTGATCTTCCGTTCGCATCCCCAGATGCATTAGCCCCGAGTGCTGCTTCAGGGCCATATCTGTCTATTACTTCAGCTTTTTCATTACTTTTTATCCCACATTGTCCCGGCATTCCCATACCTGTCTTGTTGCCATTTTCGGCCTCATATAAAATCCTTTAGCGACGCCCGACAGTCTGTGCAAATTTTGATCCATGCATTGCACACTTTCATCATACTTATTTCTCTCACGTAGAGCAGACCAAGATAGCGTAAATTTCCACCAGGTATGCGGAATGTTTGTTCCATACTTGTGAAATTCGCCTCTCTCTCTATTGAAAGATACTTGGTGTTTTTCCCAAGCTTTCAGAGTGTTTGGTTCCTGTCCCGTACCTATTCCATTTCATTCTATTGCTTTTTAGCCTGTAGTTCTACTACAGGCAATAGCTTCATAAGTGATCATTGGTCTCACTATATCAGTGTACATACGGCTCAGAGTCATTGACTCGGTATTGATTGTCTTATTTGTGGTAAAATGGTATAAAAACAATAAAAAGCTATACTCATAGAGCGATTTATTAATAATACCTAATTAATATGTATATAATTATTTATAAAGTTATTAACATTTCATGTGTATTCACTAAGTCAACTAATGTCAATAAAATATGTACAAATTTCTTTAACTATATTCCCAATTCCCTAAAATTGACATATTCTTACAACAGTAACTATTATTTACAAAAAAAACGTCCATCAATTTCGAACGTCGATGCTAGTTTTGAACAATTTAACAGTCCTAAACCTGTTTAATTAATAAAAATATATATGTATATGTATTTTAAATAAGTATATAAATATTAAGGAAAGTAATCAACCATTACTTGACAAAAATCTTTCCTATACAGGTTGTCCAAAATTAAAAAAAAAGTATATATCAATTTAGTTGTTCTAAAGTTTTCATCATAAAATAATCCTTCATTTTAAAGTAAACATCTATCATCACAATTTATTACTTTGGTTCACTTTAATAGATCATTTCAAAACGTATGTAAATTCAAGGACAGCCTGTATATTATGAGAAGTTGAGGAAATACTGTTAAAAACGAATGAAAATATACAATTTTGATCATAATAAGACGATTGCTAATGGAGATTAAATCACATCTTACAAGACTGACAAACCATGCAAGTGGTATCCTAAACGCGGATCAAATTTTGAGATCTTTTATTTATTTAAAAAAATAAGCTTTACCAATAACAAACTTTGGGTATATTTCAAAGATAAATTACATAAAACATTATGTAATAACTCTCATCTTATTAAATATGTCGTCAAAATGAAGTTTTCAATTATTAAACAAAAACATTTTATTATTGATTAAATAAATTACCTATAGTCAAAGGCACTCTTAACGTGCGGGTTCAAAGGTCACTAACCATATGTATCAAATCAGAAAACACAGAGGTTACCAAAATGTGAGATTACACTGCAGATTGACGAATTTCCACTTCTTCTTTCATTCTCGAAATAATCCATCGAACTACGTACAAAAAAACTGAAAATTGCTACTTATTATTCATATTGTCACTTTGAATTGTCAAAGTGACAAAACTGACATTTTTAAATAAAAACTCTGCTGGTGAAAGACTTTTTAGAATCGCTGAAAACTAAATACATATCCTTCTTTTTCCCGTCAAAATTGCATAAGTCTGTCTTATTTATCTAACGGATTTCATTTGGAAGTTATAATTTAACGTAATAAAAGAAATTAAAAACTGTGAGTATGTCTTTGTTGAATCGTATGACCCGCACGTTAAGAGTGCCTTTGACTATACATAAACTTATTTTCTTAATGAATGTATTATAATAACTAGCCTTACGATTTCGGGGTGAAAATTATCTTCAAAATATACCAAGCTTAGCGTAACTTCGGAAAACAATACCTGGAAAACTAAGCGAACAGGTTTTACGCGATTTTTGAATTTTACATTTATTTAAATCTGAGGCAACTCAATAATAAGATACGTTTTAAACTTTGGCCCCAGTATCTTTCTTACATACAGTAAAACGCTAATTTTAAACATTTAAATACGTACAATTTGGTTATTCAACATTTTTTGCTAGTCCTACGTAACATTTTATTTCAAACATTTTCCCTAAAAATTTTAATAAAGATAAAAGTTCTTGAACAAATATAATTATTCAAGAGTCTTTGAAACAGCTTCAGTCAGTAGAGAATAACAATAATGTATGTCTTTATTCAACGTTCTAGAGCTGCCATTGATATTAAACAATTTAATGTTATAAAAACAATTTCAATTAGCATCTACTGACCGTAAATTTATGTTATGTTGCGGGGAAAATGTTTGTTGAAATTGACAAAAAATAATGTTTGATTTAAATAGTTTTGGTTGTTTATTATTTACAAATTGTTCTAAAATTTAGTGGCGAGATATAAGGTTTTTCTTTTCGGCTAGCCAACGTGTCTTTTACAATCAGCAACATTCAAATATATAATACAAGCTTTATCCCTGTCTCTTTGGCAAAGTGTTAGAATATTACGCAAAACTTTGATTATATTGCTGTATTCAACGGAAAAATAGTTAACAGAAACAGAAAGAATTTTTCATAATCATTCCAGTTTAAGTGGTGAAAGGTGGTGTACACAGTGAAATAAAGATTGGGCAAAAAGTAATCTTACAAATACTCAAAAGTTACAGCATTTTTTTTAAATCTAATTTCATTAAGCCTTGCAAACACTATCAAATTTTTTTGCAGCCTTAAATTTATATCGACATTATGGAGAGAATAAAAATGAATAAACTTGACAAGGAATTTAAAAAATGGGAAAATTTTGAAATGATGTTCTTGATAGTAGTCACAAAACATCTCGTCGGATACCCAAAAACGGAATTTGACAGCCAATTATCTCGAATATTGCTCAAACAATTTTGTTGGCTCGATGATAACTTTAAATCGGAACTTCGAGAACAGCACATATCAAAATATCCAAAACAGAAATTTCTCAGGGTCTGGCGTAATCAAAGGAGGAGTGTTCGAAGAAAAAAGTATGGACAACTTGTGAACATTGTGAGTCATTTGAGAAAATTGACATTGAGAATTTTTTTTAAATAAAATATTGATAATAGTGATTCTTGAAAACTATACATATAGCCATGTTTTGGAATAAAAATATGAAAAATGTTATATATTTCAATTAATATTGCAGAACATTTTTGATAAAAATGAATTTTTTTACATAAACTAATAAAATCTCTAACCTTAACTTAACAAACATATATTTTGAATATCCCTGTTTCATATAAAACGATAAATGATAACGTCAGAATTCAAGAAGTAGAAAAAACCTACAAATTTAAGGAGTTAAAATAACTCAATGTACTGGGAGAGTTTAACGAATTTTATTTTTATCAAAATATACCCATCAAATATTTTAAATCGGAATTAAATTTACAATCTGCATATTTTAGTTTGAAATTTGTCTATGTAAGAACGATTATTTCTGTCTCCGTTTTTTTATTATTATTTAAAGATGATCTTTAATCCCACGAGGGAAAATTCAATAGGGTCACCTTCGCAACAATTTGCTTACTCAGTCTATAATTGTCTCGATTTACTTTTTTGTACATAGTTTTTTTCTTGCTTTTTTTTATTTACAACACATGTAACAGAAAAATAAATTATTTCTTGTACAAAATTTACACGGCTTTTTACAAGTTTAAAATTGTAAAAAATGAAAACCTAACAACAAACAAAATAAAATAATATATAACAACACAACTCGCATTAAAGTTTTTCTTTTTCATCTAATAAGGCATTAGATATTTTTATTTTTCGTTTATAAAAATTCAAGTCGGTTCTAAAATATAACGTAAAATATTTGCAGCTGAGTAAATAATATAAAAATGTTGGTATTTTTTAAAATTCGGGTTTCAAAACCCAAATATATCAAGCGTCGTTTTTATTTATATCTAAATCAAGAATTGGATTCCTACTTTAGAAATACACATAGGTTTTAAATTTTGATTATGGGCCTCAACGTATTCCTGAAGAAATTACCTTCAAACCTTCCTCTGTTAAGTTTGACAGACATTTGTGGAATTTATAGCAAAAAACAATTACTTTATTGTAAATATTATTGTAAAATTTGATTATTTATCATCAATTTTTTCAAATTGAAAAGATAAAAAAATCTATTGCCTTATTTACCCCGACGCGTGCGCTCCTGCAAAACCACTGAAACATCATCGACTGGCAGTATTACATTTTAAGAAATCGAATTAAAAAAAAATTAATTTTTCTCTCATCTACGTTTTTGTCTAGCGTTTCGGCGCAGATATTTCATCCTATTTGTTTTTTTTTAATTCTAGAGGTCATCTTCTAAAAATTAACTTCCTAAATATCACAATTCTTTTCTTTTGTACACATAAAAAAAGGATTTCACATTTAAAAATAACACGTTAAAATATATTTATATTTACAAATATTTTTACGAATTACTGAGAAAATATCATATATATGTCTCGTCATGTTTGAGTATTTTTTGGAAAAAAATTCGTTTGTAAGGTCACATTGATGAATCGAAGGACATTTTTTTTAATGCAATCTTTAGAATATGAAATTGTTTGATAGCTTTTTGCACGTAAACAATAAGGAAATGGTTCATTTATCAAAATTAGATAGAATAAGTTAAAATTTATTTTTATAATTGAAATTTGAACAAATAAAATTTATTGATACAACTATTTGATATTTTTTTAAATGGCGGGGACTATTTCATGTCAACCATTTTTAGGCGTATGAATTTTTTAAGCTTTTATCAAAAAAATGTCCAATATATTTTGGTTTAAGGCTCCGTTATTAGCCACCACGGTAAAATAATGAACTTTAGGTTCCACTGAAAACCACAAGATGGGGAGAGGATGTTGTTTTATCCCAAATTTGAATCATATATTCTTGGAGCAGGTAATTTAGTTAACCAAATAAGTGGTTAATGGTTGATTACTATTATAATCTTGAATAAATACTTGTTCAACCATGTACCGGACAAATAAACACGTGTCGTTCCCCACTTCCCATGCCAGTTTGTATCATTCGATACAATACCGAGTGATAAATTTATCGAGATGTTATAGTTTTCGATATAATTAATATTTCCTATCAGATCTGTTAACCAGAGCGGTGCCAGAGATAACGATGCAACGAGGGTAAATATTACCTGATTTGTTGTTGATATTTACGTTCTTGTTTATATACACAAAAGTGAAAATCTGACGGAAACGCTATTAGCAAATGCTTGAAATTGCGTTGTGACATTTAAGTTTTAGTGTTAGTGTTTATATTGGATTATTTTATGTTTTTACAGTTTATTTTTGTAATTTCTATGTATCCTTGTATATTTTCAAAATAAATGATAAAGAAACATTTTTTTTTTAATTCTAGCGATTAGGTAGGTACTACTATACCACCTTGGCAAGTTTTCACAAAGAACGTGCCATTGAATATGAACGTTTTTAATTTAAATTCTAACAATAAAATTTTTTCTACTAGCGTGCAGACAGTAAATTTGTTTTTGGGTAGTATACTGTTATTTGAACATTTAAAATATATATTTGTATGATTGTAGTTCACCAAATAACTGAGAAATTAATAAATTTATTATAATTCTGATATAATTTTTAATAAAATAAACTTATAGGTATTTAAATAATTTTTTAATGGCCCTGGTATAAGCCGTCGTCAAATGAATGACAAATAATAATAATTAATTTGTTGATATGTATTTAACAATAAATGTTCCTTAATTTATGCTAACTTTTGGGATATTTTTCGCATGCCTTTAAAAAAAATACTGTTCCTAACACGTGTGTAAAGTGACTTCCGCACGAGATTGCTATATATTTAGCGTGCAATAGCGTGCGGAAAAGTATCACTTTCCGCTCTAACTACTATTGTAAGTACTGATCTGAAGTGAATTGCTGGCGGCCGGCAACTAGCTTATGGGTGGCTGACTACTACAAAAAATGCATTTTTAAAATAAAAATTAACAAAGAGTTTTCTCTTAATTGTAATATTTTTTCTGTTAGTACATAAATACTTAGTCACATAGTTGTGCTTTCTTACTATCTCAGAACTAACACCCTAACTTGGAAAACACCTGGGCAACTTATTATCTAATTTGAATGTCCTATAAAATAACCGACTTCTAGCCATGTGACCCTGTTTATTATAAAATGTGTATCTCTATTATTTTCCCGTCTGTATAATAAAATAATATTTCGATTATTTTTTGTATATAAATATTGTATGACGCTTTTTTTCCTCCATGTATACATCATATTTGTTTTACGTTTTAAAAACCACAGGCAATTCTATCCCAAGGATATTCATCTAATATCCTTGACTCTATCATGCTCTATCCTATGGAACGAAAATAAGAACACAGTTGCCAGCTACTACCAAAATTATTTACCAGACAAATCCTTTAATTTTAATGAAACCTTCAAGAACAAACAGCATTCAATTGAATAAATCAATATAAATAAAAAATGAAATCACATCTAACTTGGCTTATTGTGATTTATTATTGTAAAGAGAAGATATAATGCGAGGTCTTTGATTGTCAATATGAAAAGCGCTTTGAAGGCGTTCGTGTATAACAAATAGATTCCCTATTAAAAGTTAACATTATTGCATTACACACGTTGTACCTTGTACCAGTTTACATTAATTATTTATATTATCGAGAGTACGAAATCTGATACAAATGTACCCACTCTGGCAACACTGGATTGGAAATTTAGAGTCTCATATCGATATAATATATACCTATCACTCGAATGATACTGATTCAGTCAGCGCTCTCTGATGCCAAATCGGTTCAACCAAATAAGACAGAATTTTTGGCTACCATATTTGAATTACGGCGCTAATTACGCCGCTTTTATTTCATTCAGTTCTATATAAAATAACAATATTTTTGCTGCATTGTCACATATTTGTCTATAAAATAATGTTATGAAGGGTGTATCAGAGTGTATCACCTTTATTTCATTTCAATCTTCATTGCTCAAAATTGGGGATATTTGACAACGTCTGTGAAATTTATTACTAACAAGAAACCCATATAAATTATGATGCACACTACCTTAATAGTTTGACAATCAATATAACACCTTACGTCTCCACTAAAATCATTAATAAAAATTAACTGAATGAAAAACGTAAGCCATGTTTTTACGGTCATATTTTCGTTCAATAACGGGCCCTTAATAAAAAAAATGGTAAGTACTTTTAATCAGTGTTTTACAGGAGTGCCGCGGCAGTATTATATAATTGGACTAAGACCTGCATATGGACTGGTAAGCAAGATAAACGGTCTTTCGTATTCGAATCTAGAGCCAGCCATGACAGGGCATTATAACCTTCCAGGACGTATCTGAAAAAAAAATACGATTTGATAAAAATTTTTTCAATTATCAACAGTAACTATGGTATTATTATTATTGTTCATCCAACGAATTGAATATTTTATGGTACCTTGAGTACCTGATACATGCATACAAGGAAAATTATAAACAGTAGGCCAAAATGAAAATTTCGCCGCTTATATTGATATGAACCGGTCGATGGATATCGTATGCTCAGGGTAACATTTTTGTTTGTTTACGGGACACTTTACGATCCTCTAACTCAACATTTTCAAGTATCCGTTATCTGACATTACGATTATCCGAAGTTAGGTCCATTGGTCGAATAAACAAATTCATAGGAATTATCTTCATAACTAGGAACTGAATAACAGAAATGAAATGGTGACATGCCAAGAGTTCCTAGAATTATTGAGTATTCAGCTAAAAAGTCATTTTAAATTTCAAGATATACGCTTCGGGGGTGTATTCATTATTTTAATTAAGCAATGTAGATGTTCGCAATGATAAAAAACATGCAAAATCTTATGTTTTGACGGTTTGACTTAACTGTCATTCTTGTCAGAAAAAACCACTTTTTGTTGGCCAAGCTGACCTTAGACTTTATTCAGCAGGTATATTTTCTTCAATACCACGAAAATCCTCAAATTTATTACCAGATGTTAAGCATTATCTCACTAATTAAAATAGTTATTTATGTAGCAAGGCAGTAACGTGATTCTTTATCAGACGAGTCTGAAATTATGAGACGAGCGAGCGAGGCGAATTACAGACGAGTCCGATAAAGACAGTTTACTGACGTGGTCGATACAAAATTTTATCGCCAACTGTTATACAAACAACTGGGGTATATTTCATTGCACTTTATTATGACAAATTAAACAGCAAATATAGAAAAAATCTACTTATTATTTGTTATATTGAAATTGAAGGTACAACCTGAAGCATTATAAAAATTAATTCCTGAAGTCGAAGAAATTCAAACAATAAATATCGGAACTATTATCGCAAATGCGGCATATAAACGAACATTACACGTTAACAAATTACTTGGGGCACAGAAGAGTAAAAACCCGGTCGAAAGGAGCTTCTCCCTGGAGATTTTTTTTCAAGGTAAAACCAAACGTGAATTTACCTGTCAATAAAGAGACCCTAATGAAAATCTACCTGTTGCTCTCCCGACACAACGTTTAAACTTCAGACTTTTCTAGCTAAAAAGGATGAATAAAACTACCATGAAGAGATAGAGATTTGAGAAATTATTTAAAGACAGTTTAATGCCGAATCTCCTAATAAATAAAATTCATATCTCTTGTGGTCTCGAAATATCTTTCAGCGTTCTTTTTAATGAAGGCTCTGCTTCTTTCACAAAAGTAGCAAAACTTACAATGACTCTAACGTGTACTGCATATGTGAATGTGAATTATGACGACAATATTCAGCTTTGAAGTTCATTGGGTTTTATCTGTTATCAAGTAGGATTGTTTTTAATGTATAATTGAAGCATTTAATACAACTTACCGCAAAACATCTGTGGTATATTGAGAATCTAACGGATGCGACGTTACGGCGGTGGATTGTTGAAACAAATCGTCCGAATTCTGCTGGATATTAGGACTGTGCAAATGTAGAGCGTTTTTCAAAAATGCTGGACACACGCCTTCACGATGAGGACACGACGACCAAAACCAACGAGGCATTTTACCTGTAGGAGCAGTCGAAACGTAGTAGCCTAGGGCTAGAGGTTGTTGTAGGACGACTCCGACTTCTTCGATCGGTTCAATGCCTTTAGAATTCACACCTCCTATCATTGGTGTACCTAAGATTTTAAATAAACATTTAGAAAAATTGCTCAAGTTGAAAAATATAATTAATGCTCACCTTCTCTACCGACATTGTTACCTCCATTGGGGCTTCCAGCACCACCTTCTTCTCGCCTCGGACTTCCAGGAGGACTTTGGCCTCCTGGAACAATTTCAGTCCAATTGAATATATCATGGAAATCGTTCATTCCATCGATTCCTTCGGGCATGTCTTCATCGAAGGGACTAAAAAGTTCGTCATCGCCCAAATCGGCAGTGATGTGCTGTTCTTGGAAAGCAGTTTGAGAGGATTGCGTAGTAGCGCTAGTTGGAAAGACTAGGATATGCGTGCAACTAACATCTTGAGGTGTAGAGAGCTGGGAGTTAACAGATACCTAGAAAAGAGAAAAAATTATAAAAATAAAAATCATATTATTTGTAAAAAATATCTTACCTGGCTGAACCTTTCATCAGGAGTAAATTGATCAGGCATTAACCTAAGTACGGAATCCGGTTCAAGACTGACCAGACATGCGCTAAGTATGCACGGAACAGAACTCGGATACATCATAGAACATTGATTACATATTTCTTTGAGTTGTTTTGAAGCCTTCAAAAGATTTTTTCGACTTAGTAGCCAGCTCCAACCTTTTAATTCTCCGTGACCTAAAATTATAATGTAAAAAATAATCAAACAATAAGCAACATCTAGCTTAGAGTATATGTTTTAAATGATAAAGTGGAAAGTGAACAGTAATAACTGGAAATAGTTTTTAGTTTGCTACTAAACAAAATGGAGTTTTTTGGCTAATTAAAGTTTCCTGTAACAATTTTCATATTTAAATAAATGTGTTATAAATAAAAAATAGCGTGAGCAATAAAAAATTAGTCACTTTCATACAACAGGGGTTACAATGTAGGGAAATAGTTTTTGATACTGAATGCATTTGTAGGCAATAGTTATAAGACAGACATCGCATTTACTTGTCTTTTCAAGTCTGTGCCTTTTTGTCTCATTATTATCATTTTTCACCACATCTGTGTTCAGCCAATACTGTTAAGCGAATAGAGAACTGGCCGTGAGTGGTAAAATTATGCATTATATAGTTAGTTAGGAAGATACGCAAACCTAAAAATGACGCATACTTCGGGTTAAGGGTTTAAAGCCTCTTGGGCGTCAGAGAAGTTTTTCAGCCAATGAGACTACACCCTTTAGCGGCCGTTTTACGAACTTGATCATTTCCGACTATATTGCAAAGACAATTTAAAAATTAATTTCTCTCGAGTCAACCAATCTCTTTTCTTAATAGCTATCAAAGTCGGAAATTTTTCAAGGTTCTGAAAAGGTAGTAGCTGAGAATCACTTATTGTGAATTATTTAGCAATTCAATTCCATGGTAAGAGCACTTTTGTTACCAAGTGCATCGTCATAATGAAAACGATCCAATAACAATCACAATAACATTCACAGTTAATTGTTTCAGCTTGTTCAAGACAAAATCTCTTTGGCATCCCATTAATATGATGCCAAAACCAAACATGCTCTTCGCTTTCTCTTCACCTACTTTGTAGCTGAACTACCAGCACCGGCCCACTATAAAACTCGTTAATTTGTGTTGCATACGGTATTGGAAATTTCAAGCTTATTGTATGGATCATCTTTAACACTAGTACTACCATTATTTAACAAGCCAGACAACTTGTAAACTATTCTTTCTGAACGAATTTCCATCAAGAGATTTTTAAAAATTTGTATGGTCAAATGCAGTGTTATCATGGGGGTCATACGATTCCACAAGACATAAGACTCACAGTTTTTGTTTTCTTTTATTGCGTTTAATTATAACTTCCAAATAAAATCCGTAAGATGAGTAAGACAGACTTATGCAATTTTGACGGGAAAAAAGGATACCTATATGTATTTAGTTTCCAGCGATTCTAAAAAGTCTTTCACCAGCTAAGTTTTCATTTAAATGTCAGTTCGGCGACTTTGACAATATCAATATGAATAATAAGAATGGTACTTAATCTGATATATTATTTTGAGAATGAAAAAGTGGAAATTTATCAACCAGTGTAATCTTACATTTTGGTAACCTCTGTGTTTTCTGATTTGATACATATGATTAGCACGATAAGAACACTTTTGACTATAGGTGATTAACAATCACACTCGAATGTGTTTAAGAAAATTTCCAGAATTATAAAGCGGTAAAACAAACGACAAATATATTATTTGTGTATCAAAAATATAAGAATATATCATACCTATCCTTCCAAGTCTGCCTACGACGAGTCTCCAAGGTCTTACGCTCTGAGACATAACTCCCAAAATGAAGTTCATCAATTTTTCCAGGCCGATTCTTCTTGCCGACGCCTTTTTTCTTCTACTTCTATTCGGAATATCCACGTTTACGGTGATTGTTTCGAATATTTCACCTTTCTCGTCTGTAGCGACCGCTAACAACCAACTTTGATCTTCAGAAAGGCAATAGCTGAGGTAGAGAACTGAGGCTTGTTCTTGCGTCCCTTTGCTGAAAGCATCCGCTGGTTCTTGTTTACCTCTCATTGGTGCCAAGATGTACGGCGGAGTGTATAGTTTGTAGGGTGCTCGGTTCTTTTCCTATAAATATAGAAAAAATTTTTAAAACAAACTGAATTGTAAGCGATATTATAGAAGATACGGAAATATTTATTAGTAAAACTCACAACTCACCTTTTAAAAAAGTATTTTAAAAGTTTCAAGTCGTTTTACTACAAATACCGCAAAACTATCCACTATAAGAAAGTTTGATTGATTTGTCGATAATGTGATACAGAAATAACCGACAACACGACACTAAATCATCAATTCTTTATTAATGGGACACCACTGACAAAAAAAATCAAATATAAAATTTAAATAAGACTAAAAATAAAATAAGTTGTTTATTAAAATTCGGGAATGGCAACACTGATTATTACATAAAACTGACGTTTATGATATGAAGTTTGACATTTTTAGCTGAACACAACATTTTTACACGTGAACAAGCTCAAATCTTGATTCCAGTGCAAGTAGATCATGAATTCAGGTACTGTCTGCATTCGGAAGATCTGTTTAATTTAATTTTAGATTTTAAACCAGAATCAGACTTTCTGATGTACGTTGAACAGTGGTAGCAGTATATCCAAGCTGTAAGATGTAGCCATTCACTTCCTCCATATTGGTTCAATTTCCTCGTCTTGTTTGATTAAAGTAAGCCTACTTGATTAGTGGTTCACTGTTTACTTAAAACAAATCTCTACCGATTTCAACCAAAACGTTCCATCTTGCACATTTAATTTAGTTAGTTATATCCTAATATTGTTGTTAAATATAAATATTCTTAAAGCTTTACATTTGTGTGAGAAATATGGAGATCTGCAATTTAAAATACAGCTGTTCAATGGCATGAACACAACAATTTTCCACTAAATCCAGCCAAATGCAACGTCAAACTATTTTCTTCAAGTTTGCATAAAAAAAATCATCTCCATTCAACGACCAGTAATCTTTACTGATCACATTCGACTCTGATTGGCATTTAAAGAAGCCAATTTGTATGTTTAAATGTAAAAAAAAGAGGAACCCTTAGGATAGGGGGTCATCAAATATTCGGAACATTCACACATGTTGTAGTAAATATAAATTCATATTTTATCCAGCGCTTTAACTTTGGTATAGATGAATATCTTTAAGATGGAGTTAATGACAGACAGAAGGTTGCAAGCAACAATTGTCATTTTACACATTAGTATTAACAAAACCTCAGTGCTTTCGTTCATTACATTTGTTTATTCAATAAACTATGGTATAAGCAAATGAAACTCATTGGTGTCCCCTTCTAGTGTGTCCGCCTGTCTCGATGTCCCAGTCAAATTGTTCCTATTCTACTGAACCAATTGAGTTGAAATATGGTTCAAATTTGATTCTTTGTGACCCAAAGGACATGTAGCATAAATAAATTACAATGGACCTTTGGTAAACCGGTCCCTGTCTAATCCGACATGTCTATTATGTATTATAAAATATTTTTTGACAATTTTCGCTAATGTAAATATGATATGCATGAGACAAATTAAATAGTTTAAAAAAAATCACAAACTAGCTTATTACTAGCTAGGGTCTTCTTATAATTGTGAAATAGTCTTAAAATTATTTGAGAAAATAGATGGAGATTGATCCTTCTCTTCGTTTGAACTACTGAACCAAATTTCATTAAATAAAAATATGAAAAATATTTCTCTCTACAGATTACAGAGAGCCAATGACCCTAATCTTGAAGAAACAAGGTCAGATTTCAAAAAAAACATAGTTAACACATTATAGTTCATTTATAACCAGGAGGAGTAATTTGAAAAGCTGTACTCACATCACTAAAAGTTACCAGATTAGTTACTAAAGGGTGTGTACCGAAAAAAATAGTCAACAGTCGTGTTCCAAATCTATTAAATATGCCTTGATTGATGAAGAAATCAGCCACCCATAGCAATAAGCCGATTTCTCGTCTGTTCAGTAGATTATTTAGATGTTTATAGTAGATATAAGATCAATGTATTTGATTTTTGACGGTCCTAAATGACCTTATATTGTTTTATCGGACTGAGCGAAGAACTGGCACTCGAAGTAGAAAGATCCATAATTGCAGATATTCAGTACAATTGCTTACTGAAGTTTTTGAAGGAACAGTTTAAACGAAACTGAGTGAAAATAATAAAATAGCAAGAGTGGATGCGATGAAAAAATTAATTATATTTATCTGTCAAAACTATTAAAAATGGAAATTATCATCTGATGTCAATACTAGAAAGTGTTGTATGAAACTGGGCGGAATCTGACAAATCAGAGGTCTACAGAATTGCCTACTTAAATTCAAATTACTCCTCCTGGTTTTTAAATAAGGTATATAAGAAAGTTTTATGAGATGTTTGACCTCATTTTCTGCTACAAGCAAAAAAACTAAATACGATACTAGAATTTAAAAAAATCTATTGACCTAAAAATATATTAAAAGTCTGCTTGCTTTTTTGCAGGAAGTACCTATACGATGTGGAAAGTTTCCTTACTTTCAACCCCTTTCATATGGAGAGTTTTCCAATGATTTTGGTACGCACGACCCAAATACACATGGGAAAAGGTGAAAATGCATTTAAACTTTATCCAAATTCAATTGCCGACTCGACTTATCTTTGATTGGGTATACGCAACTCTGTAAACTCCTTTATCATGTGTTTTTCAATGGATTCATCCAAGTATCTAGTTCCATCCTAACATTTTTAACTGTCCATTAACAACCAGTGTTGTTTGAATATATTCGATAAGAGTTGGTGAATAAAGAATAATATTTTTAAGCATAAAGATGTCTAGCTTTTAGAGAATTCGCATTTGCCAAACAACACACATAATGTTATGTAACTATCCACACGAGTTCAACTTGCACTCCACTGATTTTTTTGAAACACCCGTTTCCCAGTTCGGAAAAGAGTTAAAAAGTTTTCGAAGCATCCGGTATAACCGATACTTTCTTTCGACGTTTGAATACATAAAACCTATCTCGTTTAATTCAAGTAATAACTTATAATTCTAATTTTTTTCTACTTGAACACAAACAGTTACTTACGTCTTTGCTCTTCAGGAATTGATCGGCCATCGCAGCAGTTCCAAAACCAGTTAGGGATTTAACATTGTTCGTGTGTATAAGAAGTCGTCTACACTGAGAGAAAATGTTCAAAGCTAACGCTCTCATATGGTCACTGTGTCGATTTCTATTCCTAGCTTTATTCAATTCCACTATACTTTCTAATGATATTATCTGTGAAAAAAAATTAAAAATTGAAATGAAGAAGAAAAAAATTCATACAATTCCTTACCTGAACACTAATGTTATTCCTGATATTTTCAGGAACGGCCGCTAGAACTGATTGGTAACATCGCAATAATGCAAGACAGGCTAATCTCTGCAGGTCGGGTTGGTCGGAGCCTAGCGTGAATGGTTCTACAAGGTAAACTATAACCGATGGTACTTCCCTTTCGTCATCATCGTGCGAAACTGGATCGTTGACGTTGTTTATTGGAGACGAGTCTTTCAAGCCATCTCCATCTGCCAAAAAAATTCAGTAGAAATATAGTTAATACGAATACCAGATGCAGTCAACGAAATATTGTATAATATTCCTTATTTCTACCACTTTGTGTTTTTGGAAAGCCCCGAATACATTTCAAATTCACGCTTTTGCCGATATAAATTACCACCAACACTTAATAATTGCTTGCCTAAGCGGAAGAATTCTAGCTAATGACATGAAAATATTTATCGCAAAATTTTTTACCTTGGTCACTTTTTGGAGTTGGTACTTTGTCTGAATTGGTAGAACTCGACGATTGACTTCCATTTTCGGGCGTACTCGGCGGTGGCATTGGACTTGGGGTAGGTTGGTCTGTAGTGCTTTCTTGAGGTGGATCCAACAACGTCTTGTCCATAGGAACTTGCTGTAGATGAGGTGCCAAGTGATGCTTACAAACCTAAATAAAAGAAAAGTTAAAATTTATGCAAATAAAAAATTTGTTCAACTTATACCTGTGCATATAACTTCAACATATCCGTCGTCTCTCCTTCTCCTAAAAGTGTAAACCATTCCTCGACGGGTTCGTTACCGATTTTCGTTTTTGCAGTTTTTCCCACCCTCAAAATTCCATCACGAAGCACTTTCGTAATTGGACTGTGCCTTCCCAGTTTGCACATTTCATAAGCCGTAGACAGTTCTCTGAAAAACGTCCTCACTCTAGGTAGAATGGTGTCGTTATCGGGTGCCACGACAATATAAGCAACGTCTCTAGCATACGAGTATGGTTCCAGTAGAAGAGTTTCCCAATGTTGGAGGGCGTATGGAGAGAGCGATAACCAATCCTTGTCATGACCAACTATTATAGATGGTATCGGTTGGGGCTCACATCTGTCGTCGGTACCTATTAATTATAATTATTTAGAAGTTATAGTGCACATATAATATAATATAATCACCAAAGTCTATAGTTGCTCAGTTCAATATTAATCAAGTATGTATATAGAAGACAAAGGATTATTAGAAAGTCAGAGCAATTAAAGCATTGACTTCTTGTGTAATCGGTTTTAAAATGTTATTAAAAAGGCTAGAAAAACAAAACAGGATAAGAACAGTATCTAATGTGGACACACAGCTGTGGAAGGAAACGAAATAGCGAATGAACAAAGAGAGGGACAGAAACACATTTTTGGGGATCAGTACCATTATTTGGGAAAATTGGCCTATTAGAAAGATCAAGATCTGGCAAAACAAATATACTAAGGTGACATGTGGGATTAAAAGAATACAAAATTTGGAGTAAGTTGACTGTCATAAAGAGTCAGTGTACCTTACACCGTACTTAGTGCGAAGTACTGTGCAATACCATTGTCTAATATAAAGAAATAGTCTGTCAACCTCATGTGTATAACAGAGACCCTAAAAAGAGAGATGCATACATATTGAGAGGTGGCGGCTTACGTTAAATTGCGGTGAAATTTGAAACTTCCAGAAACTTTCGTGTATACGAGATGCTATTGACCAATAGGTGGCTCTATGATAAAATATCAATAACCCTCAAAATAAACATAACAAAATACATTTCTACTTATCAAAGCTGAATAAAAATTTTTACCTAGATAATTAACCCTACCAAACAAAATTTTATGAGTATAGATAAGTATATTTCAAAATAATTTCTGGACTCAGTTTCTGGTCGGATTTATAATAAAAGTAACAGATCCGTATTAGGTAAAATTAAGATACCAAATCATAAATTAAATTTATTTTTTGACAAAAAATAACTGAGTTTTACAAGAACAAATCTAATTGGCAAATGTTTTCAAACAATTTTTCTTTTAAAAAGGATACGATACTGTGTTATTGTTATATACAGGGTGTTTTCAAATACCACTTACAACGTTTGCATGTTTATACCTTTAGTAAAATTGGACAAAATGATATGTTCATTTACTTTTTGAAAAAACAGGGTATTTTTATAAAAAAACATTTGTCAATTCTTGATCCAGTGGTGTACATTTGGAAAAATATGTCACTTTTCTCCTCCCATTTTTCACGCTACTGGTATTTGTACCTTTTTTTAAAAGAGGAGTTCAGTTTAAGGTCAGTGTGGCCAACAAAAAGTGGTTTTTTCTGACAAGAATGACAGGTAATGTATACTGTTTAAAACATAAGATTTTGCATGTCATTGTTTTCTATCATTGCGAACATCTATATCGCTTTATTAAAATAATAGAATACACCCCTGAAGCGTATATCTTGAAATTTAGTATTGACTTTTTAGTTTTTAGCTGAATACACAACATCGGTGGCCTCAATATTAATTGTGTATTCCTTAATTTTTTTCACGTAAAAAACACATAACCTTTGCACATCAAAAAATGTGTAGTTTTCAAGATATTTAATGTTTTCATGAAGTCTGCAACCTAATTTATTAATAATAAAATAAAAAAATATATTTTTTTAATAACCTTCAAACTACTAAAATATGTATCAGATACTAATTTGTGAAGCCGCAATTAATGCATCTTGAACATTGTGAGAAGACTATCGAAAATATTTGTACAAAATTGTGCTTTTATTATTGAAAATGATGTTGCAAACTTCATGAAAACATTAAATATCTTGATGACTACTAATTTTTTTATATGTGTAGGTTATGTTTTTTACGTGAAAAAAATAAGGAATATAAAATTGATTGAAAATAGCCACAAATGCCAGTGAAAAAATGAAGGAGAAAAGTGACATATTCTTCCAAGTGTACACCACTGGATCAAAAATTGACGAATGTTTTTTTATCAAATAATGCCTTTTTACATTTAAAAACAACCTGCCAACTGTCAAATCAATTTATTCATCCATTTTAAAGTTATCAAATGAAAACATTTGAATTTTCATAACTTCAACACCCCACCCCGTATTTCGAAAAGTAAATGAACTAATCCTTATATCATTTTGTCCTATTTTACGAGAGTTTTCTACATGTCTACGTTGTAAGAGTCATTTGAAAACACCCTGTATATCGGATTAACGTCCACGTGCTGTTTGTTTTTCTTTTGATTCAATCATATTGTAGGTATCATAGTTAATCGTAGGTATTTTACTTTCCGTTCGCTACCCACCTAGGTATATCTCTATTGAAAAAGGATAATATGCTTAAGTTTTTCTTCAAAAAATAGTAATTAAGACTGTCCAAAAAAAGTGAGTTTATAGCAATTAATTGTCTGTGAACTATTTTGGAAATATGTAGGCTCTGTTTGTATAATATCATCTTTGTGACTGCAACTAACGAAAAAATAATTCAGAACCATCCATTATTAGTATATTTATTTGATAAACTGTATTCTATTCCATCCAACCACTATTTACGTATAATAATCAAAATAACAGAAATTCTTCAAAATACCAATCCACGCAACTACAACAAGAATTAAATACTTGATAAATGCGAGATAACTATAAACCTTTTCACCCTTTACCTAAGGGTGGTGTGGTTATTATAAATGACCTTCAAAAACAGGTAGATTTATTTCGAAAATAGAATCACAATTAATACAGATTGTCGTCAGTTACATCTAGCGTTTAAAAACATAATCACTTGAAATAAATACCTAGGTATCTTTCCTAATTCGAAGTGAAATATTATATTCAGCGCCATCTACTCGTTAAATCTACGCCACCTAAACGTCCAATCCGAACTACCGAAAAACTGTTAAATTTTTAGCCCATAAGGTTGTCAGACTATTTCTTTATATTAGACAATGGCAATACTAAGTATGAGACGAGACGCCCTGCGTAATTATGGACAAAGCCGTAAGAGTTTTGACAGGCGTTCTAACGGAACACTACCGCTTAAGTGGCGCCATAGAATTCACATACATGCAGAATACCACGGAAACTACTGGATAGAAGAGGGAGACTTGCCCTAACTGAAACTTGTGGATATCCGAGATTTTCCTCAGAAACTACGTAAGAAGGATACACAATATACCTTTTAGGTCCCAATAGATGTTCACCACAAAACCTGTATTCCTACACTTCCACGTTTTCCTCTTTAGACATGTCTTCAAGTCTTTAGACATGTCTTTAAGTCTTTAGACATGTCTTTAAGTCTTTAGACATGTCTTTAAGATAAAGTAGTTCAATAAGATCAATCGCAATCAGAATGTATGTTTCGTCTCCTTCTCCAGCAACCGTTAACAACCAACAATCCCACAATCCCTGAAATAACACTTTATCCAACCTCTTACGTAGTACAACTAGCACAACTCTATTTATGATACACTGCTCGAGAATCCAATAGAAGCAGACAAACATAAGGATCGTCCACTGTTTGACAGCACCTTTAGTTGCGTCGAGATACTTTTTAGTATATTTGTAAAAAATACAAATTCTTGTTTATAGGATTTTTACAATACAAAAAGGATGATGTTATTTTTAATTACTTTCCTGCTCATCAGAAAAAGTATTAATTTACCAACCGTAAATACAATACAGCCAGGGTAATTTACAGCTAACTGGTTGGCAAAACTTCAAGACATTGTCAGATCAACTGGTAAAACTTCCCAGTTTGTTTTGACGTTTATTGACATTCGATCATCGTCTAATATTTACAAATTTTTTTGGTGCTTTTAAATTCATTGTTTCTTTAAGATTAAAAAAATTATTATTTTCATCAGATTCCAACTACTCAAATCATTTATTAGCAGCCAACACTCTTTCGATTCAAATTTTGAAATTTTGCATTTAAATCTTTTAGAAGCCCTTGAGATGAATAAAAACAAATATTCAGATAATCTTAACCACCGTATAAATATCAACAATTCTCCCTTATTGAACCTTTTTACCTAGAAAGGTTCCTGCAGGATTGTTGTGAATGAGTTTCCAGGTAAACTTGTTAAATACTTTAGTTAATGCCATATTAGTCACATTTTTTTAGTTTTTAATTTATTTCCATTTAAATAGATCATAATTTTATTGTTAATATCTGTATAAATTGAAAATGTCTCATTATACCTCCATTCGTTTGATAAAGCTACTGTGTTAACGAAACGCGTCACAATTTTAAGTTTAATATTATGTAGATTTTAACAAATTAAAATTGTTGTTATTTTCATAACTAATTATTTAGGTAACATCTAGTAGCATCTTTTATTTTTAAATAAATATTTTTGACTGTCAATCTAATATTAGTTTGACTTTTCTTTGTTTTCGTTAAGTAAAGAAAAAAACTACAGCTTGGCAACATCACAATATTTTGTTTTGCAACGTCATCGTCTTTTTATCGTAAACAAACTATAGCTAAATATATTCATTATTTGTCGCGCAGCGTGTGCCATATTAGCGAACCATTCCAAAGTATATATTTCACTGATTAAGGCAATGCAGAAAAGTGTAAGATATTTTTGAGTGAATACATACCTCTACCAGCTAATCTGTGGAACTGTCTCCATGTAAGTGGTCCCTTGACAGCGGATGGTGCTTCCCACAGCCTCGTCTGGCATTTCTTTTGGATGGCTTCTTGTAATAAAGGCTGTAAACTTCGCATTACCCTGACTATGTCTTGGTTACATTGCGGACCGGTAGCCCTTAGGAAAGGCCACCTGTGCACAGTGATGATTTGTGAATTTTTAGAATTTTTTATATCTTCCAGCTAAAAAAAATATGGTCGATTAGCAAAAATAAAGTGATGGCGAGGTAATTATATTTTTTCTTTAGAAGTCCCTCAGGTTCATCATTCATTCATTCATATGTTTGGGTAGTGCTCAACAGCCCAGGCACTTGAACTGAATCTTTGTACAATTTAGCATGTTATCTACCTACTTCCATTCCAGAAGCTTCGTGTCTTCTATATAGGCCACCAGTTTATCTAGAAGGATCTTCAGTAGTTGTGATGGTGTTATATCCACTCCAAAGTGGTTCCGTCAGAGTCCAGTAAGTTCTTATAAAAGCAGAGTATGGCAGTAGGTTTTTCATTGTAGAGTTTTCTGCGCATAGGTTCACTAAGTTTGCCCATCCTGTGCAGATGCTTCCTCAGGGTACAATTTCCAGTCACCAGGTCGGTAAATGTCTTCAAATTTCTCTTACCCAGTTTCAACAGCCTGGACGAGAGTTCCTTGTCTAACTCATTCAGTAGACTTTTAGTATGGAGGAGTCCTTGTGTCTGCCTCCATTTGAGTTGGTGTTCCTGAACTAACCAGTTCCCGACTTCCTCATTTTCGTAATAAACTGACCGTTGCAAATACTTATTTGTCAAGAGCTGGTGCACTGAATCTTCTCTTTTTGAGAGGTGTTAGTAGGATTTTACGTTAAACTTACCGTGCAGCTCATGATGAAGTAAATTGTACGTCGTTGAAAGGGTTAAATAAAGTATTGAATTCTTTGTAATATTCAAGTATATATGGTTCAAATTTGTATCCTTTCGCATTGTAAAAAGTAGAAAATTGTTGATCGAATCGGAGCTGTATAAACAGGCACACACTAGTACAAGCCCCATAAATGTCGTAAAATGATAAAACAAACAAAAATAATATAACTAATTGCGTTATTTGAGTGAAATAAATTGAAATTCTTTATTTAAAACTTACCTTGCACATTCCCATACTTTCAAAAAAACTTTTACTTTGTTCCAATGCTATGCACGTAACTTCATGACTATCGGTGTATTCCAAAACGTGTATGTTACTAACGTTACTGTTACGAATGTTCACTTTCCTCCTCATATAACCACCAGCTACTCGACATAACGAATTTGTAGTATTAGGTATAAAGACGAGTTGTTCCCTAACCAGTTGAATAAGGCTATGCGGCAATGTATCAATTTGATCCCTGTCGATGTTCGGGTCTAATTTTATAGAACTGTTGGAGACGAGGAAAGAAAGTAAAGACGATTTTTTCTTTTCTCCCGGATCTTCTGCTATACCTGTTGAAATATGTTAATTTTTTTAGTGGAAATTCGTATGTTAATGGGATTTATTTTTATACAAAATGATTAATTATGAATTTTTTGTTAAGACAGCGCAACATAAACTTTATAAATTCTTTACAAACAGTGTTTATAAATAAAACTACTTAAATATTTACAACAGCAGGAATTCAACTCGAAACTTTTCATTCACCCTGTGTATCAAAATGTTACCTGTGATTTCGACTTCATCTTCATAGAACAACCCACTTCCGTGCGCCAATCTTCTATTAACTACTGCTGAGAATCCACAGCTACACCTAATCGAATCTTCGTCATTAGAGTGATTATCTTCATTCATCATACTACCATATGGTGGTGGTTGACCCATATTGCTACCTGGATATGGACTACTAGGTTGTGCGCTCGCATGTTGTTTGTCACTTTGCGTGTTGAGAAGATAAATGCCAGCGTCCGCTCCTCTTATGTTACCCACCACCTGAAAATGGTAAAATATTGAAGAAAGATTCTTATTCAATTAGAAATTGACCAGACCTAACTCAAGCAAGTACTCAGTTATTCAATCAAACAAAGCAATAACACATTTCTTCCTATAAAATTTTCCTTACAAAACAGTGATACTTCATCTTTACCTTCAATTACTTGTACAATGCACATTAGGTCAGATGAATGAAATATTTAAACTTCAAACTAACAATTAAAATATGAGGAGACAGGAGAACCCACTTCCTCCCACATAACTATTTGTTAAACACCTAACCTAACTAATGGAATCAAATGTCTTGACATTTTTCGGTTAATGAAGGTTTTCACTAACAATACATATTTTTAAGTTTCTTTTGACAAAATTTTCATGTTTAGTAACCAACTAAAATGTTTTTTGCATTAGGTTATTCTATTCCGCTCTAAGATGACATTAGGTACGTCAATTTCATCGATATAGGAAATTTTACTTCGGAGAGAAAACAATCAAAATCAAATAAGAAATGTATTATGATTCAGGACATGTTCACCAACTGACAAGTTGACACTAATGACAGCCGCCCTGATTGAATACATGTTAGAATAGAGGAGTTCAGTCTAAGGTCAGTATGGCCAACAAAAAGTGGTGTTTTCTGACAAGAATGACAGTTAAGGTCTACCGTTCAAAACATAAACATGTTTTTTTATCATTTCGAGCATCTATATTGCTTTATTAAAATAATGAATACACCCCCGAAGCGTATATCTTGAAATTTAAAATGACTTTTTAGCTGAATACTCAACATCAGTGGCCAAAAATTCTAGAAATTCTTGGCATGTCATCATTTCATTTGTTATTCAGTCACTAGTTATGTCAAATGTTAGTTATATTTATTTTTGTGTTGATATTCATTTGATTGTGTATGTCCATTTTTCATTAGATATATTGCTTTATTAAAATAATGAATACACCCCCGAAGCGTATATCTTAAAATTTAAAATGACTTTTTAGATGACATAACTAATGACTGAATAACAAATGAAATGGTGACATGCCAAGAATTTCTAGAATTATTGGCCACTGATGTTGAGTATTCAGCTAAAAAGTCATTTTAAATTTCAAGATATACGCTTCGGGGGTGTATACATTATTAATAAAGCAATATAGATGTTCGCAATGATAAAAAACATGCAAAATCTCATGTTTTGAACGATAGACCTTAACTGTCATTCTTGTCAGAGAAAACCACTTTTTGTTGGCCATACTGACCTTAGACTGAACTCCTCTATTGTAATTTGGCTGTTTTGAATTGATTTAATGATCCCTTCTATTATAAACAGTCAGATACAGCTTTTAAAATACCTAAGCAATTAAAACAATATCGAAGAAAGACTTGGACAAAAAAAAACAATCAATAGCAATAAAAATTATAAGAAATGTATAAATAAATAAGAATTAATACCTTTCCGGCGGCGTTACAAACACACAAGGTACAACTATCAAAATTGTGATCTCTGAAAATGTTAAAGGCAGTGTCGGTGAGCAGAATGTTGAGCACAAGACTGGAGGCTTCTGGAGTTCTTTGCGGTATGCCTGGTGTAGGCGTTGGGGCAGCCTCCACCGAATTGAGATTCTTATTGAGGTATGAGCTGGCCGTCGACGTTGCCGGACTTGCCATTTCGTAGGGCGGCGGGGGCGGTCGGAAACTACCCGGCGTACCTGCATTGTGTAATGGACTAGGAGGAAACAAATTGGTGCTCTGGAAAATAAAAAAAAACTGAATAAACAAATATCTTTGTAAAAATAAAATTGAGATTACTTACTTGATGTACACTATTAGATATTGAGCTAAGAGGAGCGTTCTGATTACTGGAAGCTGTAACGTTGTTGTTGTTATTAGTATTAGTATTATTGGATTGTTGATTCGTTTGTTGTTTTTCGACGTGTTGAACCCACGAAGGTTTGTACGTGAAATTGGATGGAAGAGAAACAGGCGGTAAACTTTGACTTGGTAAATTTGTTAATGGAGCGTATTTACTGCTTCCGACCATCTTACATATCGGCGGTGGTTTGAATACAAAACTCCAATCTTCTGTAAAAAAAATGCTGTTAATAAATGTAAAAATTGTAAAGAAAAAATGTATGAAGTATTAGGCTCCTTACAGAATTTTTGGCTGCCAGACACGAGCCGCATTTTAAATTTAGAAATTGTTCAGGAGGGAAAACGAAATTCATTAAGAATAATGTATTTTGTCAATTGATGCAGTTGTATTCAATATCTGGGATCCAATACTTGAAAACCGAGGAGTAGAACACGCCTTACTTAAGGGTGAAGTCGAGTGGTGCACGACGGCGCAGAAAAGCGTCAAATCTCAAAAGTAAAATTCTAAAATTCTTTGAATGTTAATGAAATTGATTTGAAACAAGTAATTGTCGAATATTTGTATCTGTATAACTATCACACTAAAAATAATGCTTATAAAATATTCGACCTATGATCGTGAATTAAGGTAAATATTATGCAAATTGATAACCCTGTTGAAAAGTTTCGCGAAACAGCCCGAACGGAGTCGACATACGACGATGGACCTTTAAATGGGTATGTCCACCCATCTCCCTCTTTTTTACTATTCTCTGTCAAGCTTTCGCATCTGCTCTCTTTTATAAAATGTGCCCGAAGCGTATATCTTGAAATTTAAAATGACTTTTAAGCTGAATACTCAACATATCAGTGGCCAATAATTCTAGGAACTCTTGGCATGTCACTATTTCATTTATGTTATTCACTCTTTAGTTATGTCAAATGTCAGTGAAAAAAGTAATTAGAAGAATAGAGATACGGCTAATTAGAAATGCTACAAAAATATAATCGAAAATGGACATACACAATCAAACGAATATCAACAGAAATAAATATAACTGACATTTGACATAACTAGTGAGTTAATAATAGAAATGAAATGGTGACATGCCAAGAATTCTTAGAATTATTTTGCCACTGATATGTTTAGTATTCAGCTAAAAAGACATTTTAAATTTCAAGATATACGCTTCGGGGGTGTATTCAATATTTTAATAAAGCAATGTAGATGTTTGCAAAGATAAAAAACATGCAAAAATCTTATGTTTTGAACAGTAGACCTTAACTGTCATTCTTGTCAGGAAAAAACACTTTTTGTAGGCCATACTGACCTTAGACTGAACTCCTCTATTGAAGGGATCAACCAGGGAAAATGGAATAATTTGACAGTTTTGCGAATTTATTAGACGTCGTAGACCATTAACCTCACTTTTTCACATATATTCTGATGGAAATTCACATGGCGATTTAAATAAGTGCATTTATAAAAAAATCGGTTTTGTGACTGGTTAAGAAATTTAGTTCCCTGTCCCATTTAGTTCATGTCCTTGGCGTTCCAGAATATGTAATTATTATCTTAAGAGAACATTGGTAGAGTAGAATACAGAAATGATCCCAGGGGAACGTCCTGATTGATTGATTCTGAACCACCAGTCGGAGGTTTCGAGACTTCGGCACCTAGAACTTAAGGCTTTTTGTGCTCTCAGTTTTAACAATTTTATTTTTCACTAGGTCCTTCTTGGAGAAATCTTCTCTAGTACAAATCAATCAATCCAATATCTAGTTTTAGTATTTGTTAATAATATTATTACAAAAAATAATGTTGTAACCCAACACTATAATTCTCCAATGAGTGTATACTCTTTGTACCGATGATCTATGTTGCATGTTTGTTGTCAATGTCAAACGTCACTACTATCATTAGTCAATCAGTAGTTCTATGAGGAGGAAGAATAAATGAACTTTAAGTTTACGTTAATTTATGTTTTATTTTACCGATTGCAAAACAAGCCAATCAATAAGTGGTTTTAAGTGATCTAAATACTTTTCCCAATAATAAAATATTTAAAGTGCAAAATGTCTAGCGACTGAAAATTGGTGTTCCCGTTACTATAACATAAATTACTATTACCGTCCAAACACCGTAAATCAATGTTTACGACTCGTCCTGTTTGATGATAATAATAAACAATTCCGCGTTATAAAATCCAGTGTTGATATGAAATGATTCAAAAAATTTTTGCAAACAAAATACCTTCGGATTGACTCACGTATTTCCGATCACACCTTATCGTGACTAAATTGTTTTAAAATTAGTTTTTACCGATAACAATCATCAAAAATTTCGATATACGAACCTATATTTTCTTCTTGCGGACTACCCATATTCGGATAAATTTCTTGTTTCACCCTAACGATACCGAGATCGGCGGTGAATTCTGGAAGAGGTATGTCAGTTTGACCGCACGGTGATGCTATTGGATTGTGCTCTAAGCTCGGTGGTGTAGGAAACATTTTACTTAATTCTGCCGGACATGGTATACCCATATTCGGGCAACCGTGTCCCGAAAACCTTTTACTGTCTTCGTGGTGGTTGACAGCAGTAGAGCCCGGCGGAGTTTGTACTTGCATCTGTAAAAATTATTAAATCGGATAATGTTTTAAAACACATATAAAAATATTTTGACTTACCGCTTCATCACTACTTGTATAATCCGAATTGTCGAAAATCTGGTCTAGATCCTTATACGAAGGTTGCAAACCTTCGCTAGTAAATAAATTATCTGTGGTGATTTTCTTAACTTCTTTATTTTCTTCTTTGACGCCCACTACTTGTCCCCTCTTGAAACCGTCAATGTTGCAGTTAGCACCACCGCCGTCTTCTTCGAATTCATAGGGATCACCAGGTCTTTTTACTCCGTGCGGCATAGAATTCGTGGTTAACGGTGTATCAGTTTCGACCTAATAAATATTGAATTGTTTATATTTTTTCACCAATGAGAGAGGAAATTTTTATAACATAGCTGAGCCGCCATTGAGATTACAGTTATATAGTCAGATGCTGTCTTATCGTGCGGGTCATACGATTCAACAAAGACATACTCACAGTTTTTGTTTTCTTTTTATTGCGTTTAATTATTACTTCCAAATAAAATCCGTAAGATTAATAAGACAGACTTATGCAATTTTGACAGGAAAAAGAAGGATATGTATTCAGTTTTCAGCGATTCTAAAAAGTCTTTCGCCAGCTGAATTTTTATTTAAATATGTCAGTTTTGTCACTTCAAAGTGACAACATGAATAATAAGTAGCAGTTTTCCGGTTTTTTTTATCCTCAAGCAAAAAATGGTACTTACTTAGTTTGATGGATTATTTCGAGAATGAAAGAAAAAGTGGAAATTCGTCAATCAGTGTAATCTCACATTTTGGTAACCTCTGTGTTTTCTGATTTGATACATGTCTTATAGCAAACGATTAGATAAGAAAATACTGAATACTAAATATATAAATATCTCATAATATATTAGCGACAGATGGAAAAGCCGACTTTTCCGCCAAAAATGTTAGAATACCGTAATACGCCACTAACGGACCTTGAAGTTTCACTCAATTACTATTTTCCCGTCGATTACACACAAAATACCAATTTATTATAACCAGAAATTTAGGCAAATATAATAAAGAAAATTAAACAGAACCGACATCAAGAGAAAAAAGTGAGTAAGTCAATCAGTGTTCCCAATCATACGGAAGGTATTTGGGATAAGGAATTAGTTATAATACAATACATATTTATTATTAATTTTCAACTTACACTTTGACCGGGTTCCTGCTTAATTTCCTGCTTCACAATCAACGGTTGATTTTTACTATTATTCACAACCTCGTTAGTTTGGTTAACAATATAATTTTTATCATAAAGTGCATATATATCCTGCTTGCCTAGCCTGTTCAATCTCTGGTTCTCCTTCCCGTCTGGTTTGAACTTTTTCACTGGATGGTTCAGCCAAGCATCCATCGTTGAATAATCATATAACATTTCTAATGTCTGTTCTTCCTCACCGAGTGCAGCCTAAAATAAACATAATATTTTCAAATGATACAAATTATTGGTTAATTCATTTCTACAGAATGAGCCAGAACTTTAACTTCTCAGTTTTTTTTGTTTTTTGTGCTCTACGCTGTACCGTTTATATGAAGACTAGTAGCCCGCTCCAGCATAGCAAGGGAAGAAAAATATAAAATAGCCTATGTTACTCAGAGGTACTCAATGATACACAGACGGCTCAAAAGCAATAGAAGGAGCTAGGATAGGAGTGTTTGGTCCAGGAACCAAACACTCTGAAAGCTTGGGAAAAACCTCAAGTATATTTCAAGCGGAAATCCACGCCATAAGAAGGTGCGCCCAGTTCAATATTGATAAATGATACAGATGACAAATGATTTTCATAATGACAGATAGTCAAGCAGCCAATAAAGCACTGAGCTGTTGTGTAATCAGTTCCAAAATGGTGTGGAAATGCCTAGACAAACTCAATGAACTAGACGAGAAAAATATAGTTACCTTACTATGGATACCAGGACATACTGGAATTGAAGGAAATGAAATAGCAGATGAACTAGCAAAGAGGGGGTCTGAAATACCTTTCTGGGGGCCTGAACCCTTTTGCAGAATCAGCTCCAATGTAATATTGGAAGAAATAGGTATAGCCGAGAGAAAAAAAAGATCTGACCATGGGATCTAGTAGGGCTTATACAATCAAAGATTCTTCTGTGTCACTACAACCTGTTGAGATAAAATGAGCATATGTCAAAGTAAAACAGCGCCAGGAGTTTTAACAGGTATCTTAACGGGACACCTTGGACATACTCCAAGGTGATATATTTTTTTGCGATAACTCCCAAGATATTCAGTTAAATTATATTAATTCCTACTTATGTCAATATCGAAATAATAATAAATATATCTTAGATTTTGAATATTTTTTTATTAAGTAGTGAAATTAATGAGAAACAGTTATTTTCATTTTAAATGAAACTAAAAGTTGATAGTTATTTAATTATGTGATATATTATCAAAATAATTATCAATGTAGAGTTTTCATATATTTTTTATTATTCAAGTGGAGTTAATTAGAGACTTTTAGTTTCATTTAAAATAGATATTAAGTATACACCACAAAGTAAGGACCGAAACAGTAAACTGATGTGACTTCTTTGGACTGTAATTATGTGAAATGTATTATCTGAAATAACATCTCATTGTGTGTTTTTGATCGTTTTAGACTGTATTCGGTGTTCTTGTGTGTTTTTGTGATTTATTGGAGTGAAAGAGGATGGAAATTAGTTCAATTGCACACCAACTTTCATTTTTAGGTATATTTGAGTGGTTTTTAGTCATCTTGTATGCTTTTCAGTGGTATTAAGGGGAGTCAGAGTGCAGTAAATTCAATTAAATGTTTGTTTTGGAAAAAAAATCAACAATTAAGTGGGATCTGTGGTAAAACTACAAGGCTCCATCAAATTACAAGAGGTAACAAAGTCCATATGTTAGTGTAACCAGCAGTTTTCAATTTCTTTACATTGCATTGCTTGCTGGTTACTACAATAGGAAATATTTGTCAAATGCAATGGAAATATGTTTATGATGAACATATATTATATGCACAACAAACTTGCAAAAATGACAAGATAAGCAAATGAACTGAACTCAATAGAAATGGTAAAAAGGAAACGATATCTGTTCTCTAAGAACTTAAGAATTCAAAGATCTTCCTCTGGGGGATAATTTACGCATTTTCACTACTGTTGAAGTGGCAATATTTCCCTCCCTTAAACAAAACTCTAAATGTAAATATATAAAATTTAAAATATACTTACACTCACCTCGTACTCTTTACTGATCAACAAAGGCCTCTTTAACATCGGCAAACTAGCCACGTTCGATTGTACTTCATTCTTTGTTTCGGCCGTCGTAGGACTGTTGCCAGAACTGTCGACACTTTTAAGAGGCTGATCTGGCGTATGTGTCTTTTCTAATGGAGAAGGATCAGCTGTTGGAGGATGAGGAGATAGAGTTGGCATCGTTTGATCCCCTGGAGGAACTGAAGCCGGTTGCGAATGAGGATTTGGTAACGGTGAGGGAGCTACTGATGGAGGTGAGCCAACTGATGGAATAGCAGTGGATTCTTGCGTTCGAGGATAAGATGGAGGCCCGCCTTGTGGTGTATATGAGCCGCTGTTACATCTGAAATAACAAAAATTAATGGCAACCATTAAATTTTCTATTATATTATTGTGAGCTCATTAGAGTGTATAATAAAAATTGTTTTCTAATAAAAGGAGGAACAAGTAAGTTTTTTCTTTTAATTCGAATTGTTTGAAAAATAAATAATTAGAAACCATGGAAATTAGTATCCACTCTAATGGCAAGGGAGGATGGAAAGCTTTTGATGATTTGGTTATAAATATAAAAATGAAGAAAATGTAGGAAAGTACAAAATTTACACTGAATACAAATAAATATTTAAAAAAAAAGGATATGAAATATTATATTTCTATAATTTCCAGTTTAAAATTTGATAAATTCTCAGTTCAAATCCAAATTTTGTTAATTTCTCAATTTAAACTACAAATTCTATTGAATTTGCATATTTCAACAGTAAATTTTGTTAAATGCTCAATTTCAGTTGAAAATTATATTAAATTCCATGCTTAAGTTATATACTCTGTTAAATTGCCCTGTTTAAACTCTAAATTTGCCAGTTTAAATTATAAATTTTACAATTTAAACTTTAAAATAAATCCAACTAATCATTACTCTGTCTCTATAACAACCTACTTGTGTAAAAATAGACGAGTTTTCCAGCACAGGTCCCTAATTTGTCCTTAAGTGACTTTTCGTACATTAAACAACCTATATGTTTATATGATAAATAATTGAACCTGTTGAAGTTTTAATTGGAAAAAATTGTTAACTACTAATTATAATTGCAAATATAGGCTACAATTTGTTTATATATTTTAACAGAATAGCCTTCGAGAATGATAAGATTTAAAATAAACAACCTCGCAAAAATGCCGATTATTTGTATTCATGTGTTTTTTACAGAATAAACCAATAAGGTCCATATAATTATATAATCACTATTCTACTCACTACATCTTAAATCTGTTATACACCTGTTTTGTATTAGTATATCATTCAACATAATAATGGCAATTACCCACAGATATTAAATATATCAACACAATCCGCAGGACAGGGAACAGTAGCATCTGAGGGTGACTTTTTACATGCGTTGAATACTATACTTTATCCTCAACCATAATTGTTAAATTGTTAAAAAAATACAAAAGATATTTCAAATAAACTATATTTATACAATGAAAATTAAGTTTTGAAATTGTGACATATATTAATCCTTCGAACTCTCTAAAAGCTTGAGAAAAAGTACACAAAAAAACACATATTATGCGAAAATATCTCCAGTTCAGTATTGATAAAATATATAGAAGGCAACAGAATATCTTCATTTCAGATGAAGCACTGAGTTCTTGTGTAATCAGTTCATGGAAATTACTAGAAAAAAATCAATGAACTAGTCAATACCAACTTCATCACTCAACTGTGGACTGGAATGGAAAAAGGGGAGGATTTAAAACACCCTTATCGAGACAGGAACCCTTTTGTGGTATCAGCCAGCACCGATGTGAAATTGGAAGAAATAGGGAAGACCGAAAAAAAGGGAGTATCTGATCATTGGAAAGATCTAGTAAGGATAAGACAATGAAAGATATTCCTCGGGAAATAACAACTAGGGACCAAATTTGACAACATGTCTTAACCTATAAATTAATTTGATAGTTGTGGATAAAAGTATTTACATCTCAAAGTTGTACCTAAAAAATTATAATCTGGAGTGTTTTATTTGTGATTTGGTTTGATATTTCTTTCATATAATGCATCAACTATTTTAACATCAAAAAACCTATCGATTTATTCTGGATTATAAATCTCAAGAAGTAAGTAAAAAGCATCATGTTTATTAGTAGATAACACTGGAGAACAAGAAATCTCAGACCAGTGCCTTGTTTTTGGTTTAATTTTGGCTTTCAAGTGAAAAATAATTGCAACTATTTCTGTTTACCACATACATTTTGTGAACTAGCTGATATCCTCTAGCTTTCGTCTCAAACGGAACAATTAGATCTGTAGTGGGAGGTTTACTTGACAAGACCAATTAGTTTATTTGATTAAAGTTTGAGGCCAAGAGAAAGTGAGCCAAATAGTGGAAATAAAAGGACATACAAAGTATAAGCTCTGCTGTTAAGCAATGCTGGTCATACTAGAAGTTTAAACCTCTTGTTGCAGTCCAATATTTAATATTTGACAAAACTAAATGTTAATGGCATGGTCCAGAAAAGTATTCTATGAAATCCTTCCTTAGAAGAGTTTTTCATTGACGTCTCTGTGGAACTGTCAAAAAGGAACAGTTACAAAATATACAGAAATTGTCCATGACCTTGTCTTAACCAACTGTAGCAAATATGTGAAAAATGCAATTTGATGCTTATGTTAAAACAGTGCATATTGCAAACATATCTTTTTTAAAAGTTTACCATGAGCATATGGATCATACAGCAAGTTAGAGGGCAAATTGAGTTCTATTTAACCAGTATTGATGGCAAATGGGAAACATTCATCTATAGATAATGTGATCCACATTGTATCGAGCATTGTAAATGATGTGAAAAAAACAATTTACGTGGTAAACAAAATTAACTACAGTCTTAAAATCAGTAAAATTATAGAACAGTTTGAAAATATCAAACGGATGAAATTTAGTTACAAATTGTTATCCAGTGTAATAATTTGGTTAACTTGAATTGAAATAAATATACCATTTTGTCTATAAATTTAGGAACAATCATCAAATCTGTTATTAATTGTTGTAATTAATAATAAATATTTTGCAACTAACTATGCTTTTGTTAAATGTTTGTTAATATTTTATTCAAATAAAATTACTCTATATTAGAAGCGAATGCTAGACAAAATGATCGTAAATTGATGATGATGAAAGTTGCTATAGCCCGTCACCCCTCTTTTTATATTTTGAACAATTTTCAAGTTAAAAATATATTATGTTTCCATAAATTGGAATAAAAGAAAAAATTGTTCTTATAGGTGTCAGTGTAGCTTTTTTCAATTCACTCATTGTGAAGAAAATTTAAATCTTTAGTGATTAACCATTTAGATTTTACTTAAAATTTGTCCAAATTATAAAGTACGAAGCGAGTGACCAACCTTTCATTTGTTAGGGGTAACAAAGGCGAGCGTCTATGAAAAGGAACTTTAGTCCTTCCTGTCTTGCCACTTGACCGGGGAGATGCCCCACTGCTCGACGTCCATTTATTGAAACTACTAGGAGGTGCTATAGACTTTCTACACCTGTAATTGTTTTTCATATTTAACAAACAAGAACTGAAGATAACACAACAATAATTTTTTTTATATTCACTTAAATCAAATTTACGTTATTTTCAGTTCTCTGTAATAACTTAATTTAAAAAAATCCAATGAATTATATAAATGCCTTATTTAAAATACTTACTTTGTACAAACACAATTCGTCCTTCTCGTTGGTTCAACAAAATCCCAATTACCGCTGAATTCCTTATCCTGTTGCGTATTTTGACTACCCCCCAATATACACTCTTGCCACGTTCGTTCTGGTAACACTGTAGCAGCTGTGGGTTCTCTCGACATGGAAGAAAAATGTTCAACAGACACCTAAAAAAAGTTGATAACATTTAGTTAGTATAGTTAATCACTTTAAGGTGGAAATAAAACAGTCTCTCCATGCGATGAATATCAGACCATGCTGGTGAACAATGAAATTAAAAAAACAGATGAGCTAAAGTAGAAGACAGATATATGCTACTCCTTTTGTAGAACCTCAACAATTCTATAGGATTGGATCTAATACCTTCAGGGCGGAACTAAGAAGGAAGAAAAAGAGAGCTTAGCTCTGGAATCCAGGAATAAACTTGTCCAAAATATATATTCAGAGACTTCAGCTAGGCAATGTCAAAGGTACTGATAAGCCTCAACAATGTGACACCTACGGCCTAACGACTTCGACAATTGTGGAGCTAGCCAAACATTACACCCATGCTTAATCCCTTAAGAGAGATGGGATGGAATCAAAGGATGCAGTCTTGCCAGGATCACCCTGGGCGACCCTGGGAAGCTGGCACCGAAGAAATATTTGGCGATGACCAGGAAAAACCTACGTTTAACAGTAGGATTTTTGACTGGCCATTGTCAACTAAGGAAACACCTCCATACTATGGGGTTAGTGGACACACCTCTATGCAGGATGTGTGAAAAGGAAGATGAAACTGCCAGGCATGTCTTATGCGAGTGTCCGGAGTTATCGTCAACAAGAGAGTGTGTGTTCGGTGAGTCTTGACCTACACCTGCCGATATAAAGGAGATGTCTCCTAGTGACCTGCCCACCTTCCTGAGGACGGGGTGGACGAAGACTTAGAAGGACAACTCCTCGGGAGGATGTACTGTTAGCTTACACTCACCCTCCCAACTCTACAGATACAGATACAGATACAGAGAAGCCTCAACAAAAACCAACTAAGGTTGTTACATTCGTTTCTGATTCAAAGAACTTTATATACCAACATGATGGAGCTCCACATCTTGAAGTGCAGAAGATTTGGCATAGTTTACGTGACTTCCCAATTCTCCTAATATTACACCATGTGATTTTTATTTTAGGGGGTACATTGAAGATCGGTTTTCGTACCTCCACTACTTAGAATAGTGGCTAAGCTCAGAAAACGCACTACCAATGCTTTTAATCTTATCGACTGAGATACACTGCAGCGTGTATGGTCGACTATCGTTTGAACGTTTGTCGTACGACTCAAGGAGCTCACATTGAACATTCGTAATGCGCTAAAACTTCAATATTTTCTAGTTGTATTACTAATTGAAATATAGCTTTGTCAAACCTGATATTCTTTTGTAGTAATCTTGTATATTAGGGGACATCTCTGCTAAAAAAAGGAAGCGCAGCACAATGCGCAGTCCTGCTATTTGAAATACACTGAACGTTCATTAATACCCCAGGTTCCCCTTTAATGAATAATATTTTTATTAGCTTACCGTATAAGGTCCCGGTTGTACAACCCTACTGTTGATATTTACTGGACTGGGTGGTGGAGTTTGCACCATCGCTACCGGACTACTACCCCTTTTCTCTGCTCGATCATCGACAACTGGTGCTGTATTACTTGCCGGTGGTAAACCGTTCAAAACCGTGGAATTTGCACTTTCATCCATATCCGTTACGAATACATAACAAGATGGATATCGCATTTTAACGCCGCCAACGATTACTTCGACGACGCTGCTGTCTGTGACTGTGTTGGTTTTATCCAAAGGGTAAAATTGACTCCAATCATCTAATAGGCGAGTTGTTGCTTCTGGTGATTTAAAACTGTGGCCGGTTAAGATGCCCGATAGACCGAAAGGGGCTAGAATCACTAAAAACAAATAAAATGTAAAAAATAATCTCAAAACTACTAAATTATAATTATAAGTGGTTTATCTTTGGTTTTTGTAGGTATAGAGTGTCACATAAACAACTATTTCTTTAAATTACCTTCTTTTTCATCAGACATTATTAAATATAAAGGAAATATTCTGGATTAAACTTGAACTTAAAGTAGTGATAGAAAACCATTTAAGGTTTAATTAAGTACAATTATTTTTTTAAAGTAAGTTTGCCTGACTTTCTTTCAGTTTACTGACAATGGTTCAAATTTGGAATCAATTATTGCTTTATGGGACATATTTCAGACACTCCAAAGTACTTGGACCTGCAACATCCACTTCTCTAGCAGACATTGAAATACACTTCTAAGTTGTATATATGTATTTTTGTAGTGACATTCACTATTGTGCCCCCTTACTTTTACATAGTTTCTGAGGAGAGTCTCTGAAACCAGCAGCTCCTTCAGTCCTATTTCCCGGAGGAATTTCAGGACATTCGCAGGCCTTAACTTAGGTAAATGTTCCTCTTTTATCCAGTAATCTCCCAGGTACTGTGCTCTAGGATTCTGAAGTGCTCTACAGTTGGAAAGTATGTGGATGCAGGTTTCTACTTCCATGCCACAAAATCTACAATCTTCTTCCTCTAATATTTTGTTGACTTGTAAGTTAAACAGGGTTGGGATATCTTCATGATATAACCAAACAATCTGGTTAGAAAGGACACTTGTAGTACAAGGTACAATTAATTGTCTATCGGGCGGGGCATATAGCCTGAGAAGTAGATGTTGATTCTTAGTGAATGGTTAAAGTAATTTTCCAATTTGTAAGAAGTTATAATCGTTTATTACTATTATCTTAAGAGATATTATACCTTTAAGTCCCGCTGTTGACGCCTGCGCCTGCTGAACATGCCATCTGGACAACCTTCGAACCGGTGGATGCTGTCTGACGTCTACAGATGCGCAAACTGAACTTTCGCCATGTACGAAGAATGCGAATGAAAAGCTGAGATGAGCGTTTCCAACAGAAACACCATCCGAATTGGTATTACTTACGCTTTCACTAGATCGTTTGACAGGCGCACCGCAAGGTTGCACGAACCATTTGCCGATACGAATAAAATCGCGCGACAGAAGGCATCGTTCGATTAAGTTGTGGAGTGCCTTAAAAAGTAGAGAACGGCATTCGTAGGAAAGTCCTGATTCCCAGGAGCCCTGTTCGCAATCTGTAACAAACAACATCTAATTATTATACAGTATTTATATTTATACAAGTGTTTGTTTTAAAAGCTTCTTAAAATACACTTTTTGTAAATTAAAAATTATTGAAAGTGTGAATTTGTTTTTATTAATAGAGTAGATTATTCAAGCGCATATAGTGTATAGTCTGTTTCAAAAAGTACATAGAGTATTGTAATGCAATAATCCTTTAACAACCAGATGTTTAGTGGTTATTACAGATATGTACTCAAACTTGAGTGGGTAAGGAAACTATTTTATTTTAGTGCAATAAGTGATTCACCTCAAGTTTTCTTTTATTGATTTGTGCCAGCCAACCATTTCATTGTAATTAAAACAGGATATTGCAATTTATTTATTTCTTCAAGACGACAGGGCTCTTATAATTATTTAACCAACAAGTAGTGCATTAATGAGGGCCATTCACATTCGAGATCATTTAATGTTCCGAGAATGTTAATTGTTCTTTTAATACTCGTGTTAGATACAAAGCTTTTCCGTCGACTGCATATATTTAAAATATTTAAAAACTAAAAATATTCATTTATTTAATAGGTAAGTAACATAAAATGTACTATCAAGAATAAATAATGGAATGTCACAGAGGTCATCGGTTCAAATGTCACTGTTTTCTTTTTTCTTAAATTCTTTTCTGAATGTCTTAACACTAATAATTATTATAATAATATTAATAAAACGATAGGTGCGTCAAAAACTAGAAGTATTCTATACCATATATATTCTATACAATCTATACCATATATTCTATCTATACCATATATATTGTATGTTTGGTTGCCTACACCACAGGTAACTGTCAATATATTATAAATATAATGTATAAGATGTGCGTTGGGTTGCCTGTAGAAAAATCGTTGATTAATGTAAATCATGCATTAATAGGGGTCATAAGTGTATGATTTTGTCAAATTTTGAGAACGTTAATAGCTTATTATGTTATACACGGTCGACGGAGAAATTTTTTTATTCCGCAAAACTCAATCTCGAAAAAGGATTATATAATCTAATCACAACACAATTTTTTCGTTTGATTTCAGAAACACCTGGTATCTTTATTATAATTATTATTAATACCCTGTATGTATATGAAAACAAGCAGTTAGATACAACATACAACTTCAAAAACATACTTAATACATGAACAAATCAATTAAATGATTTTTATTTTTAAGCAAGTATTGCTAATCCAAATAAAACCTTTGTTCTCAAATTGCACCTGTGTTACTAACAAGCTTCGCGCCCACCTCTATTCAAAGAGCAGTGGTGGCGGAATAGAATCCTGTGGAAGGACGACAATCATCTAGTTGTCTCAACACTCGAAATAACCAACCAGCCGGTATGCGACGTTGCCGATGTTCGTCTAACAGCTTTATCGACTGATTTACAAAGCAGCGGTGGGCATCAAACGTTTGCCGCTCAACCGATACAGAGTTTCAGGTTATTTTGCCATCGATACGCATGCATCTTTCTCTTAACGGTGCACGAAGTGAAGTATCACTCCCCACGTGTGTACTGTCGACAATGTTGCCGAGTGTATGTTATGCGCATTTGGATGAATAATTGATCTTTATAGTAGTAAAAGTAGGCAATAAAATTTCTCAATGCATTGATTCTTATCAACACATTCTTCAACAACTTTTAAGTCATTGTTATTATTATGTATGCTAGAATTAAACAATAAAAATAGTTAAAAAAACGTGATTTATTTTTAACGTCTTGTTTTAAAAAGAATTCAGGTAAATGTAATTTTTGGCAGTATTCATTTATAAAAAAGATATACCGGGAGGAAGCAGCATAAATTTATTGTTAATGTTATTGACGAAATATATGTTAAAAGACTACATTACTTTATTTATAGAAGTTTAATTGATTCTACTTGTTTTATTTTTGACAAATATCAACTATACCTATTACTTCAAAAATATTAGTAGTCAAAATTTAGTTTAACAACACAAATACAAAGTTTCACAAAACACACACTGAAAATAGCTAAAACAGCAAAATAAAACCACTTAAATATCAAAGGGCTTATACGGCAGCTGATTTGTTTTACTCGTTGCTAGGATGACTTTGACATTTCGGAGCGCCACCTATCGAATTCTACTTTTCCCAATTACTTGCACTTACTATACTTATCCATATTCACACGAAAAAAATAAAGCTGGTTCCACACGTTACTGTATTAGTAAAGACCATAAATAAAACATACTTAAACTGATTGAGTAAGTGTCTATTTTACATTCAATTAATAAAGAATCGAAAAAAAATAGTATATTATTAAACGAGCAATTTATGATAGCCATTATTCACGATGGGTGACGTTTGCGTCTTGAGCCGCAGGTAAGGGGCAACAAATCGTGCACGAAGCCTTCGAAAGTGATTCAAAAATACGGATAACCGTTTCTCGTGCGAAATTCATTCATTTTCGTACACGAATTGTACTCGAGTGATCTCGAAAATACAGTCCCTGGAGTGTATTATGAACCATAATTCACTCTAGTAGATATACAGGGTGTTTTCAAATGACACTTACAACGTTTGCATGTAGATACCTCTCGTAAAATTGCACAAAATGATATAAGGATTAAGGGGTCCAGCTCATTTACTTTTCGAAATACGGGGTGTTGAAGTTATAAAAATTTGAATGTTTTAATATGATAATTTTAAAATGAATGAATAACATGATTTGACATTTGGCAGGTTGTTCTTAAATGTAAAAAGGCATATTTTGATAAAAAAAACATTTGTCAATTCTTGATCCAGTGGTGTACATTTAGAAAAATATGTATGTTTTTTACGTGAAAAACATTGAGGAATACAAAATTGATTAAAAATAGCTACAAACGCCAGTGGCGTGAAAAATGGGAGGAGAAAAGTGACACATTTTATATCAAATTATGCCTTTTAACATTTAAAAACAATCTGCCAAATATCAAATCAATTTATTTGTCCATTTTAAGTTATCAAATTAAAACATTTAAATTTTTATAACTTCAATTTCGAATTTCGAAAAGTAAATGAGCTGGACCCCTTAATCCTCATATTATTATGTCCAATTTTACGAGAGGTATCTACATGCAAACGTTGTAAGTGTTATTTTAAAACACCCTGTATGTGTTCCATATACCTTTTGTTAGGAGGTAAAATATTGACTTATCATTAGGTGGTCCTCTCAGAAACTGTTGTATTGACAACTATAACATTTGAAGCGCAAACAGTAAAAAAAATGAAAAACTGAATGAATTTTCAAGGGTGAGGGTACATGCTCCACAATATTTATTTGAATTTTTTTCGGTATTGTTTATGGTTAGTGAAATAATGAGGAAGACAACTAATTTTTAAAAACAGCATAATTGTGATGTTATTGAAATATAATCTGTGTTGAATTATTTGTTGCTTGTTCACTATGCCCTTTGGCATAGTTGTTAGTGATACAAGTACTAATGCTCTGACCAAATTAATCAGTATTAGAAAAAAGGTTTTAGTTTATAAATTATGACGGAAAATATAAACATACAAGTGGAATGCGTTTTAATAATAGATGTCGTTGAATGTACTTCAGTTAAAAATATTCATTTCAAAAATATTACTAAGGTGCTTACTACTTTGCAACCTTCTCTATTATTGGCGAGTCAATGGCCTAGATTTAAATCAAATTCCAAATACTATAAATTATAACAGAATTTCTCAACAAGAAGTAAATTGTAGTATATTGAAAATAAAGAAATTTTCAGTGTACCTATCTATCATTTATCCGAATGGGGATCTAGGTCAAGAATTTCAGTGTTGCGTATATTTCAAGTTATTGTACAAAACAATGATTCATTTTTTAGGATCTGGCAGTGAACTGACGTAAAACCGATGTTGTGGGTGGTGTCCACTTGACAATAACACACTTATCAACAAATAGTTGGGATTTTTGATTCGTTACATACATTTTTCGGTAGGTGAAAAACGAGGTGAAAAAGGTTACATATTTTACGCTGAATTGTTTAAATTTTTAAGGAAAAATAATTAGTGTGTATGTATATATGTATTTTTGGGGTAAATTGTGCCCCGTTACTTCTATTTAGTTTCTGAGGAGAGTCTCAAAAACTAGTAGCTCCTTTAGTCCTATTTCCCGGAGGAATTTTAGGATATCTGCAGGCTTCAACTTAGGTAAATGTTCCTCTTCTATTCAGTAATCTCCCAGGTGCTGTGCTCTAGAATTCTGATGTGCTGTGTAGTTGGAAAGTATGTGGATGGAAGTTTCTTCTTCCATGCTTCCAAGATAATTAGTAGAATATGATATACTTTGTGTTGGGTTAGTAATTTTGACAGATCCTCGTAACAATTCATCGTTCAAAAAAAGACAAATCATACTAGGTACAGGATAATTAGGAAAAATCGTCAAACAAGTGTTTAAGCTAGAAGAAATAATGTCGGCACTGAAACACTTGAAACTTACTTTGATTAGGTTTTGGTTAACAATATTTGGGTGTAAACAACCACCAGGGTCTAATAGAGTTAAAACCGGTTGCTTCTACAGAAGCCATTATCAATGGAACCGGGAGGTACATAGTACTCTTCCCGCCGAATTGAAATTTCAGAACACACTGAGGTAATTTTGACTCCTAGATTTGTTGGAATATACTTTCGTGCTCTCTAAACCCAGTTGTATGAACTTCCAGTTAATATTCATCTACAGAGTGTTTTCAAATGACACTTACAACGTTTTCATGTAAAATTGGAAAGAATGATTGAGAGGATTGAGGGGTCCAGCTCATTTACTTTTCGAAATACGAGGTGTTGAAGTTATAAAAATTTAAATGTTTTTATTTGATAACTTTAAAATGGATGAATAAATTGATTTGACAGGCTGTTTTTTAATGTGAAAAGGCATATTTTGATAAATAAACATTTGTCAATTCTGGATCCAGTGGTGTACATTTGGAAAAAAATATGTTTTCCCATCCCCTTTTTCACGCCACTCGCATTCGTAGCTATTTTCAATTAATTTTGTATTCCTCAACGTTTTCCACGTGAAAAACACATAACCTTCACATATAAAAAAATGTGTATTTTTCAAGATATTTAATGTTTTCTGCAACATAATTTTTTAATAATAAAATGGAAAAAAAATTTTTTTTGTATTTTTTTTAATAATCTTCCAACTACTACTGGTTGCAATGCATATTAAACATTGGGAGAAGACTCTCAAATATATTTGTCCAAACTTGTGATTTTATTATTGAAAATGATGTTGCAAACTTCATGAAAACATTAAATATATTGAAAACTACACATTTTTTTAATATGTAAAAGTTATGTGTTTTTCAAGTAAACGCAAACGTTGTAAGTGTCATTTGAAAACACCCTGTATATCCAGTTAAATAATCACCTCTATTCCAGATCAGATATTCGTGAAATAGACTATACGTTCAACCCTATGGCATATTTATTTTATTCAATGAACTTTTAAAATTAGATAGATAATATATAATATATATCCGCTCATGTTAAAGCAATTAAAAAGTTGCAATTGCAACAAATATTTTATTGTATTGTATGATATAATTGAAATGGGATGGAATGTACCAAATATATTCTAAAATTCACGCCAACGTGTGAACCACCACTTATATTTAAAAGAGATAAAATTAACAGCTTTTTGTTGTGGTTATCGGTTAAAATAAAACTTGTTTGGTAAACAGTTGACGCGTGTCCGCTGTAAGCGGTGTTGCTAACTGCATCGTATTTGTGGTATTAATCCGATATTCTCTGAAAGTAACTCGTCTATTCAAACTTTTAGTTCGGATTGTACAAGATACCGACACTGATGTAATACGAAAGGTTCGGTTTAATTCGAGTTTCTTCGGATATTCAAAACAACGATAGATAGAAAAGTAGCTTGTTGAAGTAGGATTAAGTTTTTTTTCGTTCTGTTTGTTTGAACCAAATAAAAATCGGAGCACTTTCTCTTCTATTTACCTTACCATTTAGAGAGTGGTGATAATGAAACTGAAACTACTAACTAGATAATATATTTGTGATTGTTTATTATGTGGTATTTATTGATATTATCACATTCGTATTTTATTATTGTTCATTTTGATAAACTTTATAGTATAGCAGGTTGCGTTTAGTTAAAAAACAACCTACCTATCTAGATTGAGATGTAAAAATGCAAAAAATCTATCTATTTGATTAGATAATGATGAATTTAGTAAAAATAACTCAGTATCTAAATAAATGAGATTAGTTATTCAAGTAACTATAGTTTATTTCAGAAAGGTATAGAATAATAAAACCTCATTAGGTATGCAAAGGAAGCACAGAGTGTCCCAACGAATATTTAAGACACTTTAATAGTTTGGCATTGATTTCATTGTAAAATTCTTTCTCTTTACCAAGTACAGGTAGTACCACCCGGTTTGTGGTCAATATATAGGTTTAGCCTATTGTTATCTATTCACAAACACTAAAAATAGTGTGCCAAAGGCTAGGATACTAGTGAAAATTGAAGAATTTTATTTCAAGATAAAAATTAGGCATTATGTGTGTATTAGGTACACTTATTTTGTATTAAACACTATACAGAAATTAAATCATAACATTCTTCGTCACCTGAGGAACTGTCATCTCCTCTAGACGTTAGATATAATTAACGGGTGGATGAAGTAGTCAAGATCCCACATTTTCTCCTCTTTTTTAATGACATGCTGGACTGCTTTTCGCCAGTTCTTTGGTGTCACCTCCTTAATGGCTTGATCCAACAGTAGCTTAACGTCTTTCATTTTGAATCTCGTGTTGTGTCCAGGTCCTCGTGGTAATCTCCCGTATGGCACGACTGAAAGGTTAGCAAACCTTTTAAAAATCTCTCTTCGTTTCCAATATGGACGATTATTAGTATTTTTCCTTTACCTGAAGGCACCTTAATATACGTTGACAGGCCTCCCATGGAAGCTTGGCGAGTATCGGTTATGTTTTTGTCTTGCCACATTTTTGGTACTGTATAACCTTCATTGATCCACGTCTCATCAACATAAAATATTTTCTTCTGCTCTGTTCTGTACTGCTTTATACTTCTCAAGTATTTTCGTCGTCAGCAAACAATTTCATCGCTTTCCAGTAAAAGTGCTTGACATTTCAGGCCAGAAAACATACTTTTTCTTATTCTCTTACGCAATTATTTGAAATTTTAATATTGTAAACAATTGAGCCGAACTGGACACATAATAAAAGAGAACAGACGCGAAAGCTCGACAAAGAACAGTAAAAAAGATAGAGATGGGTGGATATACCCATTTAAAGGTCCATCGTCGTATGTCGATTTCGTTTGGGTTGCTTCGCGAAACTTTTCAACAGGGTTATCAATTTGCATAATATTTCCCTTAATTCACGATCATAGGTCGAATATTTTATAAGCATTATTTTTAGTGTGATAGTTATACACATACAAATATTCGACAATTACTTGTTTTAAATCAATTTCATTAACATTAAAAGAATTCTACAATTTAAAAGATTATAATGTATAAAAATCATACCATAAATATATACTTTTTTTCACAAACCATCTTTGGCAACCATGCACAATAACCGTGACGGCTTGGCTCAAAAATCAAAATACAAAACGTCATTTTTGACACTTCAGTTTGCTTCGCTGTTTGAAGGTTGTCATTCCGCGATATTATTTGTGCTATTTGACTAACCGATTGTAGGTTGTGGTAATATTAACTAAAAATAGTGTACATTAGTATATTGTTTTTATAAAATGAATAAACATCACGTGGGAGTGTATTGTTCATACAGAGACTGTCCAACTAAATTTTATTCGGAAAGAAAAGTAAAGAATCGGCACTGGAAACTTGTCCCCAAGTCAACATTGCAATTTGGTAAGAAATTCTGAAAATATTTTAAACTAGCAACATCGCGGCCATACCGAGTTAAAGGTCCAAGGTCATTGAAGTCGGAGTTGAACATCCTTTGATGTTTTGCCGAGATTCGTATCTGTTCTCTTTCATAATCTGTGCCCTGGACGGAATTCCTTATTTTATTACTCTATACTTTTCTGAAATAGTCTATATTATTCAATATTAGGGTAATAAGTTTACATATCAAAATTATTGTCTACAGAGTGTTCCATACGATTACAGCATAAAAGTTTATTTTTTTTTTAATGGAACACTTTATAAACTATATTGAATTTCATTTTGGCCATATTGGTAAGGAGTATGTTTCCCGAAAAATATATTTTCCAGAATTTTCTTCCAATTTCTTAAGAAAACAAATTTGAATTTGATTAGGTAATTTTTTTGATGACCTTATCCAAGAAACTGCTATGCAAAATATCAACTAAATATGACCGGCCGGTTATGAGAATTTCAGTACGAGCCCCATTGCAGCGCCACCTACTATGACCTATTGTGAATCTAAGCCATTTTGGAATTAACTTGAACAAACACAAAAATTTTTATCAAAGTTTTATATACAATACTGAAAGACCCGACAGACGTTGTCAACAAAATCAGATGATAGAACATTGTGAACCCGATTGCAGCCCCACCTACCGGGACTAATTGTGAATTCACTTACTGTACTGTACTTTTACGCGCCCAACCTTTACAAAAATTACACTTGTCCACGACCACCTAATAATAAGTCAATATTTTACCTCCTTACAAAAGGTATATGGTACCCATATATCTACTAGAGTGAATTATGGTTCATAATTCACGCCATGACAACTCAACACACACAATATTTCGTTACATAGGTGACTAGAGATGGGGGTACAATATGAAATAAACTATTAAATCTGTGTATTTTGTTCAGAAAATTTGTTTCTGAAATATATCGTATCGATAAAATATTGTAATGTTTAGTATTGATACTTTTTACAACGATATTTTCTAAAATTAGGTATTTTAAAAGAATATATTTATAACGGTACGTTGTATTGATACTTTACACAAGATCGCCCATCTCTATATATATGTCAAATTATTTTATGTGGCTACCACAAAATTTTGAGGTTATTAATACCAAATTATCGTTACTTACTTTTATTCAATAAAGATATTAAGGGTCGTGGACAAAGTATAGTATTCTACTCGCAATTTATGGCTAATATTCACTCGAATGACTTGAGCCCCTCGCCTGCGGCTCAGGACGTAAACGTCACCCTCGTGAATAATGGCTATCATAAATTGCTTGTTTAATAATATACTGGTAATATTCAGATGATAAATCGTCCATTTTTGACGTCAAGTGCTTTTCGTCCACAAACACTTTTCAAGTAAATAAGGATTATCCCATTTCATTCGGACGTAAGGAACCATAAAAAAAATGAAATATGGTACTTATGAGAAGTTAAAATATTTTTATTGATTCAAACAACTGAAATATTCAGACAAACCTTGTACGATTCACACTATTGCAAATAATGATAATGAAACATAAGGTTAACGATCTTTCTCAATGCTCGCGCGCACCAAACCACCTGTACAATATTTTTACTTAGTGTACAGATCAAATATCTGAGAAATGTCTGGGGAGCGTACGGAATTTATTTTTAGATTAAGGAAAAAAAAGGTGTTTAAAGCAATGTCGTCCGTAGAGTCCTCGCCCTCAGGAATGCCTTACTATAGTTAAAAAATAAGTGAAAGTTTTGGTTAAATGAATATAAAATAATCATAATAATAAACGTGCTTAAAATATATATTTCATTATCAAAGCAGTATGTTCAAATATTACTTATTAAAAAACATATAAACAAGATTGTCACCCGAGCCTCCAACACACCGGTGAGTGAGTCATGCTTTAAAACAAGAGGGAGCTGAACTTCAAGATCAAGATGGAGGATGAGTTGCTGTTGAGGACTTGAGTATTGTGGATAAGAAAACTGAAATACTCGTAGATTAAAATGTACCAAATACAAGTAATAATAAGGAACTAACTAATTTTTGGCCGCCTGATATTCCTTCAGCATCTGATCATTACACCTTGCAATTTCTGTTTGATGTTAACGATCAAGGTGTTTGGCCTGTTTTGTTTTCAACTGTCAAAATTTTATGGAATAAACAAAAAAAAACCTTTGCAAGTCATGAGGTTCATAGACTATTGTTTGTATACGGTAAAACTAGAATAAGGCGTTTTGTTTTTGCTGTAAGTTATTTTGTAGCAGCACTACTCTAAATTATATTGAGAAGGTCCTGCGACCCTCGTTGAGAAAGTAAACTGTAAAGCGTAAAGTACAAGTTCATACTGCATTGTTCAACTAGTTGAGGTCACTGATCCCCGCTCTTCTGAGGATATTCCCGAATCCCTTGATAATGATTGTTCAAGAAGGCTTCGCAAAAATTTTTTGCTCCCGGCCTCACAATTTCTGTGTATGTATGTATGTATTTTTGGGGTGACATTCACTAAGACCTAAAAGATCTATTGTGCCCCCTTACTTCTACTAAATTTCTGAGGAGAGTCTCTGAAACTAGTAGCTCCTTTAGTCCTATTTCCAGGAGGAATTTTAGGATATCTGCATGCTTCAACTTAGGTAAATGTTCCTCTTCTATCCAGTAATCTTCCAGGTACTGTGCTCTAGGATTCTGGAGTGCTGTGCAGTTGGAAAGTATAGTTTCTTCTTCCACGCCAAATGTCTGCATTCTTTTTCCTCCACTATTTTGAGCTATTTTAGGTGCCTATTCAGGCGACAATATCCTGTTAGGATCCCTGTTGAAACTCTTAACGCAGTTTTACTTTGACTTATGCATTCTTGTTATCTCTTTTTCTCGGCTTTATCAATTTCTTCCAATATTACATTGGGGCTGACTCCGCAAAAGGATTCAGGCCCTAAGAAAGGTATTTCAGTCCCCCTCTTTGCTATTTCATTGAGTTTGTCTAGGCATTCCCACACTATTTTAGAACTGATTACACAAGAGCTCAGTGCTTTAATGGCTGCTTGTCTATCCGACATTATCTGTATCTGTAGAGTATGCAGGGTGAGTGTAAGCTCACAGCACTTAGGCCACATGTGACCCATTTTACATCTTCCCGAGGAGTTGTCCTCCTAGGTCATCGTACATCCTGTTCTTCTCAGGAAGGTGTACAGGTCACTAGGAAACATCTCCTTTATATTGGCAGGTGTAGGCCAAGACACATCGAACACACACTCTCTTATTGACGATAACTCCGGATAACTCCTGCGTAGAGGTGTGTCCACTAGCCCCATAGTATGGAGGTGTTTCCTTAGTTGACAGTGGCCAGTCAGAAATCCCACTGTTATACATAGGTTTTTCCTGGTCATGGCCAAATATTTCTTCGGCGCCATCATCCCAGGGTCGCCTAGGGTGATCCTGGCAAAACTGCATCCTTTGATTCCCTCCCATCTCTCAAGGGATTGAGTATGGGTGAAACGTTTGGCTAGTTCCGCAATGATCGAGGTCGTCAGGCCGTAGGTGTCACTGGGTTCAAGAATTTTTAGTCCAGCGGTTTCCCTGGCTAAAGAATCGGCAATGCGATTTCCTTTACTCCTGTCGTGCCCTTTAACCCACCTCAGGATAATATTGTTATCTGCCGAGGCGTTTGCTAAATCTTGGTGGCACTAGTACTAGCTAGTGAACCATCTGTATATACGCGTTTTGCATCTGCAGCATCTGGATCTGTGTTCTGTTTTATTTGTATTTTGTACAAAAAAATTAAACAAAAACCTGGGTTTAATTTAAACATTCTGATAATCTTTTGTCTTCTGTATCCTTTATCAATATTGAACTAGGCTCACTTCTCACTCACATTTTCCAAGGACGGCTCTGGTTTTAATAATACTGATGTGGATTACTTATATTATCTCGGAAAAACCGAACTATCAAGAAAATTTTTTGTGAAATATTTTTAATAAAACAGCCATCCTCCATTGGTTTAGAGTCAAATCAGGACTGTACAGTGTACATACATAATTATTTTACGATTTTCTAGGTAGCTGAAAAGAAATCAGAGTATGCTTACAGCTGGTATAATTTTGTTCAAAATATATCGTTGGCTTTTACTGCCATAAATAACCATAACTTATCTACTTAAGACTCATTGTGTAGACCTGATAATTTTTAAAAATAATAAAAAAGGTTCAAGCCAAATAATATTTAAAATTATTATATTTTCATTTATTATCAAATGGAATTCAATTGTATATATTGAAATAAAACGACGCAAGCTCTACATTGTAATACTAAAATATAAGCAGATATGTTTCGTCAAGAAAAACAATTGTTAGATGTTGTTCTCTATATTGTTTAACAGCTTGTTCAACGTTGAGATTTTATTATGATTTGCCGTTTTAATATATTTTGATACAGGGCGATTTAAAAATATAAGATATATTCGAGTTATGCATGAAGAAAACTGGTAATTAAAATCTAGAACACTCCCTTACCAAAATTAAACTTAAAGTTCGTAAGGTACTGTGCTCTATAATGGTATATTAGACACAAAGGTGGTGACGGCTAATTTTATTGACCCTAAAGTGTTTTGACAATATCCTTTAAACTTCAAGACATCAAAATTGACATTATTTGGGATTTTCGGTAGTTGTGCCCATCAAAACTTTTTATCATGACAGGGCGTACAAGGTACCAAAATTACCAAAATTTCAATCATTTTGATCAGGATCGGATTTGCAAATAAAAAGTGCTGGTCATTTGGGTTTTAATTAGGATTTAATTGAAGCCAATGGTATATTTTGAACATAATTATATTGATAATCCAATAACATCAAGTTATTTAAAAAAATGAGTTAATTTGAACCCAACACTTACTACAAGATTAACATGTCGCGGTACATCCTGTATATGTAATACATGTTGACAATAGTGATTCTAGGAAAATTAAAGGTTCTCTTTGTTTCAAGCTCGGTTTAAGTAAATTCTATTTATACATCACATAAACAACGGAATGTTTATTTTCAATTCAATTGTTAAATTATCGAAAATTTAATTTTAATTGTAATGCTAATAAATGCCTACTTAATCGTTGGTTTTACAGAACTTTACACTTTATAATATACTGTCAGCTGTTTCCGGTTTGAAACTAGTTTTACGATGTTTTTTAAAAAAGCATATATGTAAAACTAGGGATAATTAATATTCAACAATTTCAAAACGGTATTATGTTTATTTTGATAGTTTGGGAAATTGAATAACATTACATTCTCCAAAAATTGTTGTAATGTACAGCAACTGTAATCGACTAACAAGTAACAGCCTCTGTGTTTCTTTACGGTTAGAAGGTCTCCTCCAGAGTTGCCGATGACCTTCTAAAACAATGTCCTGTATCCGTAGCTGGATCAGATAAATTAAGGTACTTTGATATAATAGATGGCATTTTGCCAAATATGTTTATGCCCACTACTAATCAAATAACTTCAATTTGAAAATTCCGAACCAGACATTATTCTATTTCAGAAAGGTATAGACATAGAGTAATCAAATGGGGAATTCTGTCCAGTTCGGCTCAATTTCGGTGTCGCCCATTGTCGAAGGTCTTGAAACTAAATCCTATAGAAGTGAAAGGATTTGAAGCAAGACACAACACGACATTCAAAATGAAAGACGTTAAGCCAGTTGGATCAAGCCATTAAGGAGGTGACACCGCGTATTTCCACTCTATACTCGACTAGTACGCAGCCATAGAAAACTGCTCAAGTATACATTGTTCTGCTTTTTTTAATTCTGTGATTACAATATATACACGAATTTTGCGTACTATTCGAGTATACTTTGTTACATGCACGCGCCAAGTCCTGGTTCCAAACTATACTGAGTCGCTTACACCTGATAAAAATTAATTTTAAAGGTAAACCTAATTGTAGAATTAGTGTAAATTTTAGGATTAGGTTAGGTTAGGTTAGGAAAAGCAAGTCTTTGTAACTTTGGAAATGTTGAACGTACAATCCAATTCGTGTTTGAGAAAGTAGAAAAATATTCAATGAATGTCTTACAAAATCCAGAATAGTCTTCATTATGTTCTCCCAACTTACACTTAACAATTAATTCAAATTTTTCAGAAGAATGAAATTCAAAAAGTTGCTGTTTGATTTCACCACATTCAAAAACTGTATTAAACTGTCTTTGGTAATCATTTTTTACGTTAATATTAGTTTCTATAATGTACCTATTTCACTTATTTGTAATTATCTATTAAATATGCCACAAAAACCGATGAGCACGAAGATGATGCAATGTTTAGAATAGAGAGTAGTCCATCATAAGTAGGTACTGGTGCGGTATATTATGGAACAAGCTATTTACCTAAGTCACTACAAAGTATACAAGAGTTTTTGTGTATTACTGTTGTATATATTGTAGTCACAAAATTAAAAATAGCAAAACAATGTATACTTGAGTAGTTTCCTATGGCTGCGTACTGATCGGGTATAGTATGGAAATACGCGGTGACACCAAAGAACTGGCGAAAAGAAGTCCAGCATGTCATTAAAGAAGAGGAAAAAAGGTGGGATCTTGACTATTTGATCGATCGGACCGTCGACCCGTTAATTATAACGTCAAGAGAAGATGACAGTTCCTCAGGTGACGAAGAATGTTATGATATAATTTCTGTATAATCTTCAATAAAAAATTGGTGTACCTAATACTATGTACCTACATAATGCCTAATTTTTATTGTTAAAATAAAATTATTTCCTTTTCACGAGTATCCTTCCGGTACGCCTTTGGCACATTATTTTCATTGTTTATAAATGGATAACAATAGGCTAAACCCATATATTGACTCCAACCCGGGTGGTAGTGATGGGGAACTCGAATACCAAGAATCGGAAAGTATCCGATTCTTAACAGTACTCGGTGTATTCGATTCTTTTATCCAAGTATTCGAATACCGGCTGTTCTCGGATCTCGGCATGGTTGATCGCATAAACTCGAGAATAAAAGTCCGTACCATAGAGAAATAATGGTCCGTACTGTCAGCAGATTCCGATTTTTATTTTTACATTCATACCATCTATTTATAATATTTTTTATTTTCTTCATTTTCGTATTCATTTTTTAAAAAATTTATTTTAGTTTTTCATTGGAATCATTATTATTTTTACATTTATCGAAACATGTACACTATCCTGTATATTTTATATTTTCTTCATTAACATTTTAATAGAAACCATGAACTTTTATTTCAAATTAAGATACCAAAATCTTAAGCTGCTACCTTACAGAAAATGGATATTAACAAATAACCACCTAAGAATAGTGAGAACAAAACGAGTTCGCTCAGACAGGTATTCGTGTTCAATCGTATTCGTACTCATCCATATACCTACAATCTTTGTTCTCGAGAACTCAGTACTCGGATAACCATTCGATTCCTAAAATGATTCGAGTACCATGTATCCGATTCTCAAGAGTATTCGATTCTGTCCATCACTACCGGGTGGTACTACCTGCAGTTGATAAAAAGAAAGATTTTTACAATGAAATCAATGCCAAACTATGAAATTGGTTTAAATATTCGTTGGGCCACTCTGTGCTTCCTTTACATATCTATTTTTATTACTCTATAGTCTATACCTTTCGGAAATAAACTATAGTCTACAAAAGTACCGGATTTCAATCCATTCGATTGTTTTGGGCTACATATATTCAGTGGAATTTTTCAAGGGTTAGACAATCCTTACAGAAACGATTAGATTTATGCTTGGTAACAAATGGTAGCTAGATCAGATTAGAATTCCAGTGACTTTTTGTCCTATCCCACTGCGACCTTTGCAGATCTATTATGGTCATCCCTATATTCCCACCATAATCCTCGTCGTTTTTCGGCTTTGACGTTGTGTGCCTGGTTGTTTACCCATTTGTGGATGCTCTCTTTACATAGGCATTTAGCAATTCCACAGGAAGGTTCTGGCCCTATCATGACAACCGTTCCTCTCTGCTTGGCTAGTCCATCGGCCTTTTCATTGTCTTTTATTCCTTGGTGACCTTGTACCCAGGATAGGGTCACTCTACCTACGACTACCTAGCATTGCGACACTACCACACTAGATTTTACGTTATCCGATATGAGCGTATCGTTTTTAGTGCTGCTTGGCTGTTGGAGTAGATGACGATTCTTTGGCTATCCACCTACCGTCTCTTCAACTCTTCTACTCAGCATTGCACCATCGTGATCTTCTCTTGTACCCCGACTCCTACTCCACCCTGTGTAAACTGAAAATTTGGACAACTTTCCATTCATAACAAAAGTTTAAGTAAATACATACAGTAAATAATGTGTCTATTCATTGATACTATTTCATTCAAAATATTATTTATAACACTGTCACTATCAAATAAACCGGTTGCTTCGAATCCAATACATAATAAAAATCAACTTGACCCACGCTTATAAAATACTTTTAATTTTTCATCTGTATCCATGTAACTATTTTTCCGCGAATACAATACACGATAATCGATCTGGCAACGTTGTTTCATACCTACGTCTTGTCGTCGCTAGGCCAATCGAGAGAAGGCGGAGCCATCGTTACTGACGATACTGTTACGTCGTGTGACGTCATGCGTGATTTTTACACGGGCCCATGACCACGTTTCGCGCTGCGAGCGGTGAAAAAACGTTTTAATATTTTTGTAATAAAATAACGTAATGATGTTTGCTTTCAGTTTTTAAAAGGGCTTCGCATGAAGCGTTAGGAAAACGCATATCTTTATGTATGTAAGAGAGAGATAGAGTAAGTGGAGAGGGCGCCATGTCTACGATGGAGTGTTGTGATGTAATGGGAAGGTATTTGGGTCAGCCCTGAATCGACAATTTGAGGTCGTAGGAATTTCGTGTGATGTCAAGGTTAAGAGGATTAATTGTTTTTGTAGAATTTTCTTTCATGGAATTAAATAAACGTTATCGGATATGTTCACTTTCACGGTTGAAATAATTTTTAGGTAGGGTCAATGAGTCATTAGTAGCGATTAGAACATTATTGAACTAAGCTGGATATAATTTTTGAGAATCATTCGTATAGGAAACAAAATTTGAAATTTATTGCTAAATATTAATGTTATTTGAACTTTATATTATAACTCATTTGAAAATATCACAAATTTTGTAGAGCTTTTCAAAAATCGCTCGACAAAATCAGTGTCGTAAAAAAATAAACACACATTGTATCTATATGCATGTTTTCAATCAGTTTTTGGTTTACTCCTCTTCTTCTTTAGTTATTCCAAATTGCTGCCCTCGGTACTCTATCAAATGCTTTCTCTAGCTCTAGTGAATAAAAAAAATTCTATAATATATTTGTTCTTCGCATATGGTTTTCTCGTTTTTCTTTTTTGGCCTATTGATACTGTGGATATTGGAATTTGGTCTACTTACATAATATTTCTTTAAATTATAACCAATTTGTTGAAGACTATATATAATATCTATTCCAGTAATGTATAATTAGTCGAGTATATTGTCTGAGAAGTGGTGCAGAAATTGTGTCACATCCTAGGAAGCAGATGACCTAGACCTACGCCACTGATATGACTTCAAAGTTTAACTGGTGGATGTATTTCAAGTTTTGATAATGCAGAACTTTTTTCAACAAAATAAAATAAATGAAAGTTGTGATATAACCTAGATAATAATAGAAGGCCAAATTAGTTTCCCCGTGCAATATAGCTTGTTTTTTGTTTTTCCATTAAAAATATTAATGCATTCGGGTTTTTTACATATTCCAGTACTAAATTTGTTTTGTATTCAGTTTTACGTGGGTTGTGTTTTTAATATTTACAGGATTATAGAACAAATAATTACATTCCATGTTTTGATTCAGAAGTATTTATTATGTGTATTAGTTAGGTAAATGAGAAATATTTGCTGTAAATATACAGTATGTACGTATTTATAAAGGGTGTTTTCAAATGACACCTACAACCTTCGTATGTAGATACCTCTCGTGAATTTGGACAAAATGATATAAGGATTGACAAATTTTTTGATATGTAAAGGTATGTGTTTTTTACGTAAAAAACATCAAGGAAGATAAAATTAGTTGAAAATAGCCACAATTGCCAGTGGCATGGAAAATGGGAAGAGAGAAGTGACATATTTTTCCAAATGTACACCACTGTATCAAGAATTGACAAATGTTTTTTTTATCAAAATATCCCTTTTTATATTTAAAAACAACTTGTCAAATGTCAAATCAATTTATTCACCAATTTTAAAGTTATCAAATAAAAACATTCAAATTTTTAAAACTTCAATACCACGTATTTCGAAAAGTAAATGAGCTGGACCCTTCAATCCTTATATCATTTTGTCCAATTTTACGAGAGGTATCTTCATGCAAACGTTGTAAGTGCCATTGAAAACACTCTGTATATATATTTGTTGTACTTTACCATCAACACTCTATCACATCATACATAACAATCAGCAGGTTAATGACATGTTTTATATCATATTTATAGAATAATATATTTATTAGACAAGATCCATTTACAAAAATATAACTTCAGTTTATTTATTAGACAGGACCCATTAACGGGAAATGTGACAAAATTCAAACAGTTTTATGGTTTTGAAAAGTGATGAGAGCTGTTTTTAAGAATTGGAAAGAGTAAATTCATATGGTAGTATTTTCCAGTTTTATCATTTTTCATTCTCACATTATACTGATGGGGTTCGTTATAAATATTGTGTCATTTTTACCGCATGAAAAATTTTCAATTCTAGACTATATCTCGGTAAATAAACCCTTTAAGGGTTCATGTTCGTAAATAAAAATGGTTGTTGGTCGAATATCGCAATACTCGGTATGTATTATTACAATATTTTGTAATATTTTAATTTTATTTCGAACAAGTTATAGAAATCATAGTAATATAAAAAAATTAAATTAAGGTTGTTATAATATCAGAATTTATAGTTTAATGGTTTTACTTAAATTGAAATTGTTAATTTTGTTTAGATCTAGCTCACTTAAAAAAAAAACAAGCAAGAGACTTATATTCCTATCAGGATGAACAGGTAGTAGGATTATAATTTTAGAATTCGTGCAATTTCCTTGAACCTTTTATACCAGTACTCCCAACATAAAATAAAAAACCAACGAAAATTAAAATGACAATTTATTTATCTAGTTGTTCTCTAAATGAAAATGAAATGGAACGAAACATACGCAAATGAATAATAAATGAAATAGTTACTAAAATTGAATAGTACTATTTCTTAATTTAAATATGAGATACCTAATTTTAAACATAAAGATATTTTTCTATGGTACATCTAGATAACGCACCTACAATATTCTATGAACTATGTCATTTGTCAATGAACAATTTAGTTCTATGGTTCAAATCAAAGTTGGAATATTAAAGTAAAAAGCAACCTACATAATAAATATTGTGATACAAATAGTATAAAAATACCCAACCAAAATTATAACACATTTACCAATAAAATGCACTTACGCAAAAAAATACTCAAATTTTACAAGGGCTCAGTGAGAAAATCCTCACCAGCAACATCAGACGAAGCAGGGAAAATTGTAAAGAAGCCTCCAAGCCTCACAGCAACACGAAGATGGTTTTGATATCTACTTTGGTTATTCCAATAACCAAAAACGGACAACGGTACTTCTTAAAACTGGATATAAATACCCAAAGTAAAATAATATGTAGGTATATTTACCAAATACAAGTTTGTTGAAACTTGTACAGTTTTTCTTTGGAAAACTCTGCTACATTTCCTTGGTAATACCAAGGAAAAACTCGCTATTGAAAACTTTTCTTTCTTTTTTTTTAAGAAAAATCCCCAACCTTCACGTTTTTGCTTCCCCACTCAAAACAACCCCCTTTTATTTTTTATTTCCATGGTAACCGTACTAAAAAGTTCTGGATTGGATATTGGATTACAACAATTTTCATTGGTAAGTTTTTTACTCTTAAAGTTTAATTTCTACCTTTCCACAGATTTCCATAGAACCCTCTAAATTTTATGTTTCCTTATAAATTAATTTAAAATATTTTTACTTGTGACAGAATGCTATCTATAGGATGTTTTGACAGTTTTATACAATTATTTAATGAAAAATCATGGTTGTAGATACATTCTGTTACAGTATATATATTATTTATTTCTGTATACCTACTAGAATCGAGCTACAGCAGACCCTGTTCAATATAATGCAATATTTAAACAAGATTGATACCGCTACAAGTAGAATTCAGAGTCGAGCACACATTGGCGAACGAAAATATCGACAAAAAGGAGAGTGTATATTGAACCAGCCTCCGTTAACTTTCAGCATCAAATTTTTTGTTTTGGGTATTCGAAATATGAGATGAAATGATCGACAAAAAAACAATTATAATCGGATGAGAAGAATTTATCGTAAGTTTTAAAAATTATAATACAATACCGTTCTCAACAGCTGACAAATGCTGTGTATGTATGTATTTTTGGGGTAACATTCACTGAGACCTAAAAGATCTATTGTGCACCCTTACTTCTACTTAGTTTCTGAGGAGAGTCTCAGAAACTAGTAGCTCCTTTAGTCCTATTTCCTGGAGGAATATTAGGATATCTGCAGGCTTCAACTTAGGTTAGGTTCCTCTTCTATCCAGTAATCTCCCATGTACTGTGCTCTAGGATTCTGGAGTGCTGTGCAGTTGGAAATTTTGTGGATGGATGCTTCTTCTTCCATGCCACAATATCTGCATTCTTCTTCTTCCTCTATTTTGAACTTTTTCAGGTGCCCATTCAGGCGACAATGTCCTAGTATTAGGATCCCTGTTAAAACTCTTAGCGCAGTTTTACTTTGACTTATGCATTCATTTGATCTCAACAGGTTGTAGTCATCTTTGTCTAAGCCCTTTTAGATCTTTCCAATGGTCTGATGTTCTCTTTTTTTCGGCTTCACCTATTTCTCCCAATATTACATTGGGGCTGATTCCGCAAAAGGGTTCAGGCTCCCAGAGAGGTATTTCAGTGTGTCCTAGAATCCATAGTAAGGTAACTATATTGTTCTCGCCTAGTTCATGGAGTTTGTCTAGGCATTCCCACACCATTTTGGAACTGATTAAACAAGAGCTCAGTGCTTTAATGGCTGCTTGACTATCTGACAAAAGCTTCAGCGGAAGACGTTTCCCAAAAATGTTTTCAATAGATGCCGCTGTGTTAAAATTGTCAACGGAATGCGAAAAACAATGGTCCACCATATAAAATCATATAAATTTGTATTTTTAATTTCAACATCTCAGCAAAAATTGTGTTAGATAAAATGAATTTGGTTGACATTTCAACGCCGATAGTGGATGTGTTATTTTTCTGATAAATCGGTTATCTATACACTACCAACATAATAATGAACTAACGTAAAAAGAGTACACACCAGAAGAGTGCGAGAGAATTTCTGTTACATCCAACAAACTCTGGAATTTGACAGTTCTCCAATGTTGATCGTTGTGCTGCCGGTTTCCATAGCGACAACCCAAATAGCCTGATAGCAACGTTGCCAGTCTTTAAATAATATAGTAGGTAGCGGAATACCTCTGAATTCCCAAAACATTTCAAAGAATAACAGCAAGTTATTGCTTTGGTTATTTCTCCAATTTCAAGTGTTGACTGTGTTTCATTATGATAGTTGTTTTTAAATAACTATTTCATTGATTTTCCCATTCTATTTCTGTATTTAGTTCACATTTTTACGTTTTTTGTTCAAGATGAAAACAAATTCAAATAGACCAAAATAGACCAACTTTTTTTATAATTTGTAGAATTAAATACACCGCGCTTAAATAACAGAAAAGTGCAAATTCATATTGTTTTGAATATCTTTGAAACCGGATCTGATACCCAACGGTACCCCATATTTTATTGTTTACATTTTACCATTAACAAGCTGGATACTGATTTTTTTCGATGTAACACTCGGTAATAAGTAAATTGTTAATAACTTGTACATTTTTCCTGTGATTTGAAGTTGATTTGTACAATATTTAAGCAGATGATGACAAGAAGATGTGTAATTGTTTTTGGTGTTATCAGGTCAAGTTTAAGGAATATTCTATGGCTCTGAAAACTGAAGTTATGTTCGCTGTTTTTAGTTCCTCAAAAATTCTATGAAACAAAAAAGGACATTAGAAAGAGAGTAAATACTCTTAATATTGATGAAGTAATGTTAGTTAGGAAAACAATACAACTCTACTATCTCGCTACTTCTAAACTTGAAAAATTATTCAAATTAGATGCATTAAAATGCGATAATTATCAGGTGGGAAATGGCAACGCCGCGACTGGGAACGATAAGGTTGGAACATTCGGCGGACACTGACGATTTAGCAACAAGCGTCGGCGTCGAAGTGTAGCGTCGTCGTGCACACCTGACCTTTACGAAAAGGTCATGCGTTCTACGTATATTAGATCCATACATAAAACAAGATAACAATGAGATGAAGAAGATTTAGATGGTTACAGGGAATTATGAAGTAAAATTATAAAATAAAGTTTACAGTTCTCAACATTTTGGCAAAATTGAATCATTCCAAGTTCAAGGAACCATTGCCAACATTAAAATGGAAAAACAGAATTGTAAGGCGAGAAGTCCCCACTCACATAGAACCTAACCTAATTATTATATAGTTATTAATGTTATCAATCAGCAATAAACATTAGAAATCACCTTTCTATAGTCTAACAAACAATTGGAGAAGGTGATTCCCAATATAAATTTGCCAATATAAAATGTTTACGCCACTGGAAAAATATATTTCCCAGTGAACATAAGCCAAGGGTATGATACCGATGTTTTGCAACCGAATGGCACGTGATTCCGATACATTTTGCAATAATAAAGCACGTAAACAGCTCTTAGTCACCTTCTCCAATTGTTTGTTAGACTTATAGTTTGGCTTTGACGCTTTTCACGTGTGTATCAATTCAATTTTGAAAAATGATAGAAAAAAGTTGATTAATACTATTAAATATATACAATGCTAAAAACGTACATCAACTCCACTGGATAATCAATATCAGTCAATAGTTAAAGTGAGAGTGAATGACACATGCACGCGCTTGCCAATAGCACGTTAGGTGGTTGCATAGCAACGGGTTGGGTTGGCAGCTTGGACCAAAGTCCCCCTTTGACATTATTGACATGAAATCAGATGGTCCAAAACAACTTACATTACTTTGAAGTGCGAAGGCTTTGTTTAGCGATATTTATAAATAATACGAACCTTCACATGGAAAATTCGTTCGAAATATTTTTTGGGTTGACAACTTGGACCGAAGTCCCCAGTTGATAGAAGTGTTATGTAACGTGTTTATAATAAGAACGTATATGTGTAAAACGCGGATTTATATTCAAGAAAAATTGTAAAAATAAGTATGCACATTTTACATTCACTACAAATGACGAGAATATCCATAGTTACAACCGTAATATGCAGTATTATATGCAAAAATATCTCAAAAAAGTGATACCTGTAGCATGTAAATTTTCCAATTTAAATGATTGGCGCCTATCTGTTAATATATATTTATAAGTTGAAAAACTTCATTTTAAGTCTAGTTATGTATTTCAGAGAAGAAATCCAAATGTCCAAATCAACAAGTTCAGACAGAAATCTCGATATATATCTCATATCATTTATTTTTATTAAAAGTGGCAGTTATTTTTTTTGATACTCTTTCTGCAATACTACCTTTTCTCTAAAAACAATTTAAAATATCGAAAAATTACAAAATATTCAGAAAATATGCAAAAAATTGGTAAAATATTCAAAAAGTGCATATATGTTTTTACATTAAATATACATTTGCATAAAAATCCGCACTTTATATAGGTGTAAAGTTTTGATAAATAATAGTTATTTGTCCACGACCACCTAATAATAAGTCAATATTTTGGGCGTACATGAACTGCGGACCAAAAACCATAAATGATTTTCAAAATTTGTCATGTGTTTTTAATGACCCATGAATTGCGGACCAAGTCGAAAGGGCCACCTGAAATCTACCTGCCCACTAATTGGGAAAAACCTATACTTTTATTATACGCTATCAATACCTAATCTACCTGAATGAATATTTAAATGTAACGCCCTTTATGTGATATGATTAAAATATCCAAAACTTCATTATTTAACTGAATGTCTTGTCGTCAGCATCAAATAAATATGTCGGTATTTGAGTGTTTACTAACCTAACCTAACCTAACCTAACCTTTTTTACACCTTACCTTTACCCTAGTTGTATAAACTTAAGCTTAGTCCGCAATTCATGGTTTTTAAAAGAGGGGTCTTCTTGGTTTGGTCCGCAGTTCGAGTACGGAATTATTAAAATCAGGTAATCGGTCCGCAATTCGAGGCCGCCGAATATTTTACCTTCTAACAAAAGGTATATGGTACCCATATATCTACTAGAGTGAATTATAGTTCACACTGGAGTGTATTATGGTTCATAATTCACGACTAGAGATGGGGGTACAATATGAAATATACTATTAAATTATGTGTATTTTGCTCAGGAAATTTGTTTCTGAAATATATCGTATCGATAAAATATTGTAATTAATAGTATTGATACTTTTCATAACGATATTTTCTAAAATTAGGTATTTTAAAACAATATATTTATAACGGTACGTTGTATTGATACTTTACACAGTATCGCCCATCTCTATATATGTCAAATTATTTTATGTTAGCTACCACAACATTTTGAGGTTAATAACAAATCGTTACTGAATTTTATTCAATAAAAGAAATTAAGGGTCGTGGACAAAGTATTTTACTCGCAAATTATGGCCAATATTCACTCGGGTGACTTGCGCCCCTCGTCTGCGGCTCGTGACGCAAACGTCACCCATCGTGATTATTGGCTATCATAAATTGCTCGTTTAATAAAATACTATTATGTACCAAGGGTATAAAAAGATGCTTATGCCCCGAGGGCGACGTATCACGAACACGAGTGACTCTGGTCAGAGGGTATACACATCTATTTATGTCATTGGTACATACAAACTTTTTTTGCTTTTATGTCATGCTAGTTCGTTATTGCAATCCAATCTCAATACACATCAGTATTTTTAAAAATCCGATTTGAATTAATAACATGGTCATTTTATGATAGTAAGTAGACACTATCGTTGCTAGGTGAATGTTGACAAACGTAAATGTCATAAAATCACAATAATTTTGATCACAGCACACCCTTTTTTGATATGTGTCAAAGTTAGAAGTCAAAATGAACGAAAATTTTGGAACCTAACGAAATTATCGAAAAAGCAAAGAAAGCAACTGAAAATCTGTTGCAAAAAAAGTCTAAAGAATATTGTGACATGGAATACGGAAAATTGGAAATTGGATGCAAGCAAACTACTTAGAAGATGTTGATGGAAAATTATTTCTCTTTATACCCGCGCTGGTCATAAAGTGAACTTTATGCCCGCACGGGTATAAAGTACGACATTAGATAGTTGGTAACTAAGCAATAAAAACACAATAATGAACTAGTATGACATAAATCTATTAAAGAGAAATCTGTTCATTTTATTATAACCCTATTTCCAGTCCAACCCCACAAAAATATTGCGTTATGCAATGGCTCCTTTCCTCGATTAAGTTAATTAAAACAATCTTTATTGTTCATGATAATACACGGCAACCTATTAAACTCTAATTGCTCAAGTTATAACAGTATCTCTCATTTTGGCTCCAATATCACATTGAAAATACGAAATTGCAAACTGCCAGTCGCCACGCGAAAGAAGCTGCCTGAGTATCAATCCAACACACATTGTCCAACTCGCAATCGTCTCGTCTAAAATACTTTATCTTGGCGCAATAGCATGACAAAACTTCAGTCTTCAGTCTATTTCTCCTCTCAGGAGAGAAGCAACTAAAATCTATAATCAGAAGAATCTGAATGATATATTGACCGTTATGCACAAACTGACTGCAACCAATTTTCCGCTACATATCAACGATTTCACCCAAGGCCTAACCTCAAAAAAGCGCTCCACTTCACTGCTGAGATAAAAAAATCTTACAATTTCTGAATGCTATGCTAATCTCTAACATAAAATATAATTTATAATTAATATCAAGGCAATTTGAGCTTAAAAAAAATGTAACTACACATTTTTCCTGTGGAATTAATTTTTGCAACAATTGTTTATTTAGAAATAAAAAAAAACTAGGACCTTACGACGTTCTGTAGAACTGGAACTAGGATTAAAGACGCAGGTAGGTTTTTGTAGAATTCGGCACCATGAGTAGCGAAAAATTTTGCAAATTATCTATTATTATAAATATATTATATAATATAAAAAATTATACCACCCTGTAATCTACTTAAGTATATACAGGATGCTTTCAAATGACACTTACAACGTTTACATGTAGATACCTCTCGTAAAATTAATTGGACAAAATGGATATAAGGATTGAGAGGCCCAGCGTCCAGCTCATTTACTTTTCGAAATACATGGTGTTGAAGTTATAAAAATTTAAATGTTTTCATTTGATAACTTCAAAATGGATGAATAAATTGATTTGATATTTGGCAGGTTGTTTTTAAATGTAAAAAGGCATATTTTGATAAAAAAACATTGTCAATTCTTGATCCAGTGGTGTACATTTGGAAAATATGTCACTTTTCTCCTCACATTTTTCACGCCACTGGCATTTGTAGGTATTTTTAATCAATTTTGTATTCCTCATTGTTTTTCACGAAAAAAATACATAACCTTTACATATAAAAATAATTGTAGTTTTCAAGATATTTAGATGTTTTCATGAAGTTTGTAACATCATTTTCAATAATAAAACACCCCGTATTTCGAAAAGTAAATGAGCTGGACCCCTCAATCCTTATATCATTTTGTCCAATTTTACGAGAGGTATCTGCATGCAAACGTTGTAAGTGTCATTTGAAAACACCCTGTATATATAACATTAACACATTAAACAACAATCACTTATATCATCGACATTGACTGGTAGACTTTGAAAACTGATGACCTGTTAAAAAGGGATATAAAACCCTAATAAAAACTATACAACCACCCAAAGTAGCCGTTAAACTGGCGCTCATAAAAGAAACATCAATTAACAATCCTCAAATCACGACCCGGCACAGCAGCACTTAACCATCGTTCGGTATTCAACAGGTTAACGATCCCTGATCGAAGCTAGATTTACAAAAATCCCTAGATACGATATTTAGCCGAAGCGCACGGCAACGTTGTCGGTTACAACAGTTTTTCACGGATTCGCGCCACGGACCGATCCTGCAATAATATAACGCACGTGAGAGTATCCCATTCGGGATGACGTCACGTGAACAGCCTTGGATGAGTTACCGGCCGGTGGATTCCATTTTATTAATAATCCTAAATAAATGGATTCCGGAATTAATATTTTTCGATACTAATTATTGAATTTATTTATTATTTTATAAATTATTTTAAGAATTATTGTCACGCTGTACCAGAAAAGAAATCATTTAATAATACCATAGTTTCGTCATTATTGAATTACACAATAATTATACAAACTTTACGATGTATAATTAGCACATTCCTTATTGTTATTATAGTTATTGTGGTGTTATTAGTAATTTGAAAACGGTATATTTACATTATTTGCAATCAATAAATCAATTTCTGTACATATCCGATATTATTTTAGATATGGCAACGGTGTATCTTGTTTACCATTCATGCGGATGCGCGCCACTTTGCCGGCGGTCGCCGATTCGATGGAGATCGTCAGCGCACATAAGGCCACCCTCGAGCCACCCACACGTGGCTTCTCCCTTGATCGTCGCCGCAACCTACCAAATTCTAGGTAAATACCGAAAAATAATAAAAGGGCAATGGGTTCTTTAAAAAGAAAGAAAAGGGAATTGTCTTATTGTAATCGAAAATTTATAAAAATTTGTATGCAAAACAATCACAAATTAAATAATAAAAACTTATAGACAGGGTAAGATATTGAAAATTTATATATTATGAGGTTAACAAGTTGAATATCAAAAACTTGTAGACAAAGCTAACAAGTTAAATAGTAAGAATTCATAAATAGAGCGATCTTATATGGTTAAAGTAGGTAAAACGATCTCAAGTTGAATAGTATAATTTTATTGACAAAAGCGGTAAAGTGGGAATTATAAACTTTACGTTCGCGTTCAGTTCGTCGTTGGCAGTTGGCAGTTCAGTTCAGTTGAAGTTGAACTAAAGGGATCGCACACTTACGTTTATAAGCGTTCAGTTCGCAATTTCCATTACGTTCGTTACGCTGCGTCCGCGTTCGAGATGACCAAGATTTAAGTTCGCAGTTGGCAGTTCAGATATAAACCAATCAAAACGAAAGTTATGCACCACGTGAGAAACGTCATTTGTCAACTGTTTATTGTACTTTTCAGTCAGTCTCCATTTTCTTTTATTTGGCTTGGCTTCACTAGCGTGACTTTGTTTTGTGTTTTGAACTTATTTCTTTTGTGTGTTTTGAACTGTTTTGTATGTTTTGAACTTATTTGTTTTGTGTGTTTTGAACTTATTTGTTTTGTGTGTTTTGAACTTTTTGTTTTGTGTGTTTAGAACTTATTTGTTTTCTGTTGAAAATATGTCGGAAAAAAGTGATATAACAGGTCTGCTAATAGACCTCATCCAGAACTACGAGTATTTATACAACCTACAAAATAGGTTTTACAAAAACAATAGTATGAAGGAGCAGGCCTGGAGAGAAATTTCAACTATTCTGAAAATAGATGGTTAGTATATTTATTTGTACTGTTGTTGGTGGCATATAAAAATTGTGAATTTTTTACAGCTGAAGAGTGCAAGAGGCTGTGGAAATCGCTGAGGGACAAGTATACCAGGGAGAAGAGGGAAAGCGCGAAGTCAGGTTCAGCAGCACCCGAATCTTCCTGGGAGTACTTTGATCGTATGCGTTTCTATGGGAAGTATACCAAACCCAGGAAGTAAGTTGAAATTTTGTTTCTCATTTTGTGTTCAAACTTTTGTATACCAATTCTTTTCACAGAACTTACACATCTTTACCTTCAAGTGGTGAAAGATCATCATCATCCTGTTCAGCTTGGTCAACTTATGAACAGCTGGTATCACTCGAACCAATGGTATTGGTTGAAGAGATACAGGATACCCAGGACCAAGTTCATATCCAGGACCAATTCAATACCGAGAGCCAGAGCGAATCCAATACCGAGAGCCAGAGCGAATCCAATACCCAAACCCAATTGGGTAACGAGGAAGTCGCAACTCCCTCAGCTAACCCAAGCACCCCTAAACTTGTCAAATGTAAGTAGATAATGTATGTTATATCTGCAGAGCTTATAGTTTGGCAAAAAAATGTTCAACTTTTCTTTGAATTCTAGCTGGTCCCATTCCGCCAGTAAAAATCTTTTCTATTTTCTAACATTATTATCCTGCTAACATTTTTTGGTTTTGTATTTCAGCTTCCTACAAAAGAAAACAAGATACTTCCGAAAATGAATTTGTTGCTGTCGCTAAAGAAATTGCTAGTGAGCTGAGCAACATGAAAAAACAGAAAACAAATCCCAACAGGACCTTAGCAGAATATATTTATTCTGAGCTTGAAGAAATGCCACAAGAGGAGGCGAGAAAAAAAAGAAAAGACTTACTTAATGTTTTGAACAATTGATTTATTTAATTTTAATTAATAAAACATACTTTTCAATATTATTTTTTATTTTGTCACCATTACAACATATAGTATATGCTTATAACCAACACACAATTAATATTTATTTACTAACTTGAAAAAATAAAAATATCTTCATCCATCTTTAGCAAAACAAAATATAAATTAAATCAGCTGACATCTATCAGAAATGTCAGAATAATTTTCAACCAATCAAATCCTTAGCTGCCAGCTGAAAGTTGTGAGTTTATAAACGCAAAAATTTACCAACTGAACGCGAACGTAAAGTTTATAATTCCGCCTTAAAAGTCTATGGCAAAAGCAATCACAAGTTACATGGTAAAAATTTATAGAAAAGCGATCTTAGATTAAATAGTAGAAATTTTTCAGACAGAGCGATCTTATATGGTAAAAGTAGGCTAAGCGATCTCAAGCTGAATAGTATAAATTTATTGACAAAGCGGTAAAAGTCTATAGCTAAAGCGATCAAAAGTTAAATGATAAATATTTATAGGAAAGCGATCTCAAATTAAATAGTGAAAATTTATAACCAGAACGATCTTATATGGTAAAAGTATACAAAGGGACCTCAAGTTGAATAGTATAAATTTATAGTAAAGCGATCACAATTTAAATGGAAAATATTTATATAGAAAAGCGATGTCAAATTAAATAGTGAACATTTTCAGACAGAGCGATCTTATATGGTAAAAGTAGGCTAAGCGATCTCAAGCTGAATAGTATAAATTTATTGACAAAGCGGTAAAAGTCTATAGCTAAAGCGATCAAAAGTTAAATGATAAATATTTATAGGAAAGCGATCTCAAATTAAATAGTGAAAATTTATAACCAGAACGATCTTATATGGTAAAAGTATACAAAGGGACCTCAAGTTGAATAGTATAAATTTATAGTAAAGCGATCACAAGTTAAATGGAAAATATTTATAGAAAAGCGATGTCAAATTAAATAGTGAACATTTTCAGACAGAGCGATCTTATATGGTAAAAGTAGGCTAAGCAATCTCAAGTTGAATAGTATAAATTTATTGACAAAGCGGTAAAAGTCTATAGCAAAATCGATCAAATGTTAAATGATAAATATTTATAGGAAAGCGATCTCAAATTAAATAGTGAAAATTTATAAACAGAACGATCTTATGGACGCACACGAATAGTGCCAAACTAATCCTCAGGTAGAATTGCAGTTATGGAAGGTCTTAATCTCTTGCCTGAATTGCGCCGGTTATAGGGATTATCGTTTTATTAGGAATTAACAAATCTTATTTAAAAGTAAACATTTCTGAAAATATTATGATAACTCCTAATTGTCTTCTAACAGGAGGAAGGGTAGCAAATTATATCAATTTTATTTTTAGTTTTACGTTTGCGTTTGAGTAAGGTGGTAAAGTTTAAAATCAATTAAGTATAACCTAACCTAACCGAATAAAAATTGGCGTTCAATAACAAAGTAATTAGACAAACATTATTTTGGCGCAGTTCGGACTAGGATTAAACCAAGTAAACAGGTAAAAAAAAATGGCGCAGTTCGGGTGGGGGATTATATCCTAAAGATAAATTTGGCGCAGTTCAGGTGCACCCGATCTTATATGGTAAAAGTAGACAAAGGGATCTCAAGTTGAGTAGTATAAATTTATTGATAAAGCGGTATCAAGTTACATAATAAAAGTCTTGCAAAAGCGATCACAAGTTAAATGGTAAAATAGGAAAGCAATCTTATAGACAAAACGATAGCAAGATAAATGATCAAACTATATATCAAAAGCGATCACATGTTAAATGGTAACATTTATAAATAAAGGGATCTCAAGTTGAATGGTAACATTTTTAAAAAAGGGATCTCAAGAGTCAAGATGAATGGTTTATAGCATAAAATTTATAGCATAGCATAAGCGATCACAAGTAGACGGTAAAGATTTATAGAAACAATTAATAAATGGTAGAAGTTTAATAGACAAAGCGATTGTATGAAATATTTTAGTTATATGAATAAAGGGTGTATAGGAAAATATTTAAAAAGTAAAATGAAAAAGTATTTTTCCTACGACCACATAGGAAAGTGACATATATCGCACTGACTAGTTCTATGGAAAGTGACCTTTATTCATACGCGTACGAAAAAAAATCTTATCCGTACGTGTGCGGATAAAAAAGCTGTCAAATTGAATGTTGAAATACTAGTCTTTTTACTCCGCAAATTATGTATATGTGAAATGCTTATTTCCTAAGTTGATTTGTCCATATAATAATATAATATAATTTATTTATTTCATTTAAAATTAAAAAAAAAAAAATAAAAAAAAAATACCGAGTCCGGACTCGAATCACCCTACTGTTTGTCAAAAATCGAGACTACGGATGCCTAGATTGCTCGACCATCCCACTGTTGTAGCTCATGGTTCTTGTCCAAGATACTAATAAGCGCTGAGGAAATATACACACACAAAATAAAAAGTGTTTATATCACAATTTATTGGACTTTCATGTTATTGAAACAATAAATATACGTTTTCAATTATTTGAACAATGAATCCTTGAAATAGCTAGTTAATACTTTCAATCTCCTACAGGTAGACAACAAGTTAAGTATGGTGCTAATAATAATTTTACTTTTAATTTTCACAGCAAATAAATAACTAATTTTGAACCGCAATATTTATGTAAAACTATTTCCGATGTTCTGTTTGTTGTAAGTTGTTGAAATAAATGTTCGTAATATTTTATATTTTGTGTACCAATACTTTTTTATAAAGGTACTTTTTTCCATTGCATAAAAATAACAATTTTCTGGGCCACTTTCAAAGGTAAGTAATCAAAACCATATAAAGTATTTACAAATACACATATGTAAAACCTCTCACATCTACATAAAAACGCAAGATTATACATGCCTAATTCGGTAAAAGTATATCGCGTGGTCGTAGGAAAAATAGTGTACATAACTTGTGCGAAAGTGATTTTTCCCACTCGTGTGAAAAATGTCACTTTCCGCACACGTTACGTAATATACTAATTCTTCCCAGTGAATATTTTTTATACATTAACCATAAGCGACTTGAATTAAAGACCAATTCTTATTTCATCACCCTGTATTTAAGTAAAAGTGCGGGATCCTTTGATAATTCTATCTGGTTCAATAAGACGTGATAATATCCCAAAAATGTATTAACTAGTCTATTTATTTTTCATAAATATATCAAAGTAACATGATTTGAATAATTTCAAAATATTATAGCCTGTACGTTTGCATAGATGATGTACCGAACGCATAGTCGTCATGTTTAACACTTCATCATCATTTTGAAAAAGAAAAACGCATATATTTATTTTGTACAACTTTTTATACCCTTTAATAGTATTAGGCTTTATATATTTCAATAATTTATTTATCAAAACCATTTAAAACATTATTTTATTGAAAAATATTACAATTCTGAAAATATTGGAATTACATTTTTAAAAACAAGGATTTTTGTCCCCTAACGACGAACTCTGATGCACTAAATTAGCCGTTATAACTGGGCACCTACTAGAGAAACCGCTGATGGTATTTGGTGTACCAGTATGGTATTTTTGGTATTCATTGGAAATATTTGTTAATATTAGGAAATATTCGGTATTTTGTTTGGTATTATTGGTTTTTTGGTAGTAATTTTGTGGTAATATCGTGAAGTTTTCAGGGTAGGTAGCTACTTTTTAAATATACCTCGAAATATACGCAGTAACATCGATAATAAAAAAGGAAAATTATGAGGAAATCTTGCAACGTCGCAGCCCTTGTCACAACCACATCATCTGATCGACGATTTTCATGCGTTGCATTCGGATTTTTACTTTTTAAAATTTTCTCGCTTTGTCTCTTAAACGTCCTACAATAATTAATATAAGTAAACAGGGAGAGATAATATAACCGTGTCGACACGCATGTCATGGTATTTTTTGGTATTTTAATTTCGGTATTATTTGTCAAATATGTATGGTAATTCAGTTTACAAATTTTGGTTATCGGTTTCCCTCTCGTAAATAAAGGAACAGTGGGGTGAAAATTAACTATATATATATATATATATAAGAAAGTAATCATATCTTTTATTTGTTTATAGGTTAGATTCAACATTTTAGTTATTATTGATAACGCTTTACAGCTAGTAAAATATTATTCACAGTTATTGCATTCAACTTATTAAATGCTATTATCACACGCCAATGAAATTTGTAACTTTTTTAGCATGCACATTTGTACTAGGATCGAGTTATTTTTAGCCCTAGAATATGTGGTATGATTTATGACCTGCCTTTTTGATATACCCTGTATAATTGCCAACTTAACTTTGTTATGTTAAAGGTATCAATAAACCATTGTTATAACATGACGTTTTTGTTGAAGTTCTTTGCAGCGGCTGGTTAATTGTTTCGGCATATTTTTGTTTGTTTTACAGTAATTTAATAACGCACTAATAATTGAATGAAATAAAATACGTCGGAGGTAACCACAAAAGTTGCAAAAACCATCTGAGGAATGTCAATATTTTACTTGATGAAGCAATTTTAAAAGGCGGCAACAGTGTTCACTTTTGTCAACAAATTTTTTTAATGTTAAACCGAGACCGCCGTTAGTTTGAATTTGATATTTAATTATACAACGAATTATATTTCGTTTGAATATAATTACAAAATGTTTCTTTAAATGTACAGGGTGTTTCTAAATTCATACGACAAAATTGCTACTATGGAATTAAGATGGGTCTTCCAATAACAAAATTTCCTCAGTCCACCCATTTCTGAGATATCATTCTCAAAGTTGGTGACTAAAGTGGTTTTTTGTCAGATTTTTCGAATTTTGGTTTGCGGTTGGAGGTGAGGATGTCGCTACTGTCACAACTTTTACACTTTCGTTACTGGAAGAGTCTTCTTCAGTTCGTGAATGAGCTCTTAGAGCTAGCGGGAGGAGAACATTATACCTTATACTGATGAGGGGCAAATACGCCGAAACCGGTCTACAAGTTATGTTGTTCCTTCTAATTGCAAACCAGAATGGTTAGTGTTAAATATCTTGTAGATATACCAACTCCGTTTACTCGGAAAAATAATTCAATATCCTTCGGGGCCTATTGCCCGGGAAGTAGTTGCTTCTTAGTTAAACGATCACTGTTTTTGAAAAATATTTTTCTAAACTTATAAAGTATTAGATTATTTTTCTAGGATATATATTGGTAACTCGCTTCATTAAATACGACTATATTGAAGGAAACTGTAATAATACTTAATTGTTTTCATTATTTTTAGTGAATGTAAATTCAACGAGCTTTGCTACCAAAAAATTAATAAGGGGAATCAAAAAATAGATTGGAGGAATCAAAATATAAATTTCCTGCAAGTCGAAAAATAGATTTATTCACTGATGATGATTCTAATTGATACAAAAACAATTTGATGATGAACAGCCACTAAATTTCAACAAAATAGCCGAGTCAAGTACGTAATACAACATCCAAGCAAGCAGAATCATGAAATTCGATCAAAATTCTAAAATAAAGTGATGAAGACCAGAAACACCTCTGGCAAATGCAAAAACCACGCGAAATCGAATTACGAGTTAATGCAAGCGACAAATTACTCTTTAATTGAACTGTCCCCTCGACCCGCGCTACCAACATTACAGCAGTAATAAAATTCGATGATTTTACTCTGCCATAAAAACCTATAGTCCATTGTAACGTTACATTTGGGGTTGTGTTTTTTAGAGGATTTTTTTGATGTGTAGGGGGGTCAGTGTAAAGCTAAAACCAAGTTTGTGGGGTCGCCATCCTTGTCCCACAGCCGCCATCTTAAAAATAGGGGTTAAAATATCTCTAAAACTATTCATCTGATGAAAATAAATTGTTAATATTCTTTGTTGCAAATTAAATTCTCTACAATTTTGATCCAGTAAATTTTTGTCGTAGAGCTATAAATAAAAAAGTTATAGGCGAAAAGGTTCAGAAATTCGGGAAAAAAATTTTTCGATATAATTTTTTTTCATCATTTTTGTCGATCGTTTTTTGAGGAACAACTTTTATAAACAAAATTTTTTCATCAAGTCAATAGCTTTAGTCAATAGTCAATAGGTTTTACAGCTCTCCGAAGTATGATTACTATTTTTCAGTACTCTTAACTATACATATTAAATTATACGTGTGTACTAATCATGTGTCCAGTGTCATTATGTAATTACAAAAACAATAACTGATTTCATGTTTAACACCCCGTATCTCTCTTAATATCAACATTTTATCAAGGCTAGTTGATTTCAATCGCTATATTTTAAAGTGAAGATTGTACTGTACTTCTGGACAACCCTGTATAATAAAGCGAGTTATTTTGAGGTGGAATAAGTTAGACATAATCGACATAATTACCAATAGCTAATGACATTCCCGACCAAATTTAATACATGCATACAGTCAGACATTTGAAAAACAAACATGCCGAAGCAGATTGTCAATGCTACCAATGTTAGTGGCAGGAGCCACTATGTTGATCGATAAACGGCCGCAGAACCTCCCTTCTAGCCCTTTTCTGTGCCCTTGTGCTTATGCCTCGAACAAGGGTCGATGTGCGGTGATGGTTGATGTTTCCTAAATAGATTGTATCTGGAAGGGTAAAACGTCTTTTTACAGACAGAAACATTTAAAAAGGGCGTTGTTCTGATTCAATTCTAAATATTTAGTTTCATTTAAACTAACCAAGTCAAATTGAAGGTAAATTTTTTCTAAACTAAAATAGCAGTTTTTTTGAAATAATTTTAAAAATTCCATAAGAGAGTTACATTTTTAGGGACAGCTTTATAATCATTTTTAAAGGTCTTTAAATCCTACATAAGGGCCAGTCTATTCTTCAACTAAGCCTTCAGAATTTAGAGGCCTCTTAAAAATAAATATTTAACGGGCCTCTCAATTTTTTTGCTATTAGACAAGTATACATTTTAGAGGACTGTCAAAAACTATTTATTTCAAATAGTTTCTTTTAAGTAGGGTATCTGGCAACAGCGCTTTTGTCATTTTAAAACTAAGCTAAATATGAAGATAGAAGAAAAACATTATTTGTATTAGATGGTAAACTAACCCACAAATCACTCTACATAAACTGTTTTTGCATAAAATTATTATAAGTTATATGTATAGTTTTTGCATATTTTAGGTCGCTTATTTGAAATTTTATACACAATTTCTAATTATGGTAAAAAGCTGTCTATAAGTGTATAAAGTGCAAAAGTCACATCTCGTTTATATTTTGGGTCACATCGAGTGTATTTTCTATAATTTATATTTAATATTCCGTGATAATTTTGTACTTCTGTGTCATTTCACGACACGTCAATTATTATCTGTCATCTTGTGAATATAATTAAAATGTGTCAAAAACATCTTTAGTCACTTGTGTGTGCATATCCATTATAACTGATAAAGCTCGTGATTAAAGTAACGTTTTTGACACTTGGTACTTAATATACGGTTATAGTGAATAATAAAATTTGGTTTTTATTCCTAGGCTGAAATCGTTAATTGAAAAGTTAAATTGGTTACATGGTCGATCTAAAATCCCATCTAATATAAGAGTTTCTATATACCTTGTATACACTGTGTTTTTTATAAGATGCGACATAGAGATTCCTGTACAAAACTGTCAAATGTCGAGCAACTTTTTTACCAAATAGCGTTCAATAAAAATAATAACAGATTTGGAGAAGTCGATGAAAAATAAGTTCAAATACACTTTTAATTTTCTTAAATTCGTTCTGGTTTAATGAAAAAAATGAATGGTTATGTTTAAATAATTCTAACACCATTTTCATACCACTTTCGGATGATCTCAATCGATTAGGGGATGGCTAACATGGTAGTGCATGGTATTATTTAAAAGTTAAAACTGAAGTATGTCGCTTCGCTGCCGAGATGAAATTTCTTTCTTTTTATTTTCAGTTCTTTTTCAAAATTTTTGTCTAAAAAAGATAAAATTTGAAATAATGCAAAATTATTTGTTTCAAAAATTTATTTATTTAAATGGTTTATAGTAAATGAAGTTCAGACAATTTAGTATCCATTCCCATTCCTTTTTATGGGGTTTCTTGTTACAGAATATGAACTGGAGACAGAAGATGAATTGAAAAATATTATTACCAATGAATGACGAAAAATTAGTTGAACTGTTATTAATAATGTGCGGCGTAACTTTTATGATCGCTTGGGGCACTGCTTAGCAGCAAACGGAAAACAATATGAGCATTTAATTAAATAAATAAATAAATTTTTGAAAGAAATATCGTTGCTTTATTTTGAATTTAATGTGTTTTACACAAAAATTGGAAAAAAAACTATCAACTAAATAATACTGTGCACTACTATATTAGCCATCATCTAATTCTAATCTATTGAGATCATCCGAAAGTGGTATGAAAAGGGTGTTTTTTAAACATAACTATCCATTTTTTTCTGGCTAATTGGTTTTTGCCAAAGCCATCTAAATGAAAGAAAAAGATCCATTTTTTTTATCCAGCCAGAACGAATTTAAGAAAATTAAAAGTGCATTCGAACTTATTTTTCAACGAAATTTCCAAATCTGTTATTATTTTTTACGAACGTTATTTGGTGAGAAAGTTAAGTGAATAGTTGACCCAGATTCATACTAATTTAGAAGAAAAATAATAACCAGGCGGTTACGAAATAATCAAGGGAAATTATTGAATGTCGTTCGTTGACCTTTCATGTAGTTAAAAAGATTTTTAAAAATAATTAAAAAATCATTTTAATTGTATTAAAAAATCTACTGCACTTGTTTTGTAACAAGTAAATTATCATCAGCATAGCTGGTCACATGGTTAATTGTGAAAGAAAATGCAGTAAAAAAAAGTGTGATTCTACCGGAAGTCGACTGTAACTTTGTTATTTTGAATGGAAAACCCTGTATATTAATATATTTTTCAAATCTACGTTAAATTTTAGTATACATTTGTCTGACTTTTTTCGAAAAAAATGTTCGTAAAAAATTTGATCGTTGCAGACCTTTATAAATTATTGTTTTAGGAGTATAACATTAAAGATTTTTGTTGATCATGTTGAGATTTTTTTATTTTATACAAGGTGTGTATAAAAATGTTATCTCCATAAAAATCAAATTTCTTTATTTTTTTAAATAGAATCACCCGGTATTTTCTATTTTATTGCATTCAGGGGTAAAAAATAAGGCAAATTAATTCATGTTTACTTTCCTACACCCAAACCTTACCGTTATCCAGATATTAAACGTTTTCTGTAAATTTTTAGAGATGCAGGTCACAGATTATAAAAGAGAACAGATACGAATCCCGGCAAAACATCAAAGGATTTTCAACTCCGATTTCAATGACCTTGGACCTTTAACTCGGTATGGCCGCGATGTCGCCAGTTTAAAATATTTTCAGAATTTCTTACCAAATTGCAATGTTGACTTGGGAACAATAACAGTTTCCAGTGCCGGTTCTTCACTTTTCTTTCTGAATAAAATTTATTTGGACAGTCTGTATGAACAATACACTCCCCCGTGATGTTTATTCATTTTATGAAAATAATATACTAATGTACACTATTTTCAGTTAATATTACCACAACCTACAATCGATTAGTCAAATAACACAAATAATATCGCGGATTGACAACCTTCAAACTGAAGTGTCAAAATAACGTTTTGTATTTTGATTTTTGAGCCGTCACGGTAATTGTGCATGGTTGTCAAAGATGGTTTGTGAAAAAAAGTATATTATATTTATGGTATGATTTTTATACATTATAATCTTTCAAATTGTAGAATTCTTTTAATGTTAATGAAATTGATTTGAAACAAGTAATTGTCGAATATTTGTATGTGTATAACTATCACACTAAAAATAATGCTTATAAAATATTCGACCTATGATCGTGAATAATAAGGGAAATATTATGCAAATTGATAACCCTGTTGAAAAGTTTCGCGAAGCGGCCCGAACGGAGTCGACATACGACGATGGACCTTTAAATGGGTATGTCCACCCATCTCTCTTTTTTACTGTTCTTTCGCATCTGTTCTCTTTTATAATATTCTGTGTAGTATATTATACACCAAGGTAGTGAGGACTACTTTTGTTGACCGAGCACCAAAATTATTTCGCGAAGGGGGCTTCCATTTTATTTGAAAACAGGCGATGAAAAATAATTTCCAAAAATTCATTAAAAAAAAATACTTACCATGCATATTCAATTCCGGAGCAACCAGCTCGTTCAAATCGGGCTCCTCGCCATACCAAAAAATCCACAGTTCTTTTGAGGCGGACAAGCTAAGAGGCGGCGGTTGCGAAGATGAAGGAGGACTTAAATCGAACATGTCGGCCGCGCGAGGCGTCGATACGCGTCTCCATACACAAAGAATATCCGCAGCTAGACATCGCGCATAACTTCGGAGAACCGGATCGTCCAAAGGTTCGGTACCGGTGCTTCCACCACCGGGAGGTGGACCGTGGTGGCCTACCCCTCCGCCCCCACCGCCTCCGCTGTTCCTGTCCGCCTCGCTCCATACTAACTTACGCCATTTAATGCCAGAAAGTTCAGTCTGAAACAAAATTACAACTTGTAATAAATTTGGAAATACATAGTTCGCATAAAAGTAAAAAACTATAACCCTTGATGAAAATTTAATAATAATAAATAAAGTGTGTTTAAATAAAAATTATCTTCATTTCATTGGACAGGTTTATAGGAGTAGAGATAATTTGATTATGGGCTACCCCCTACTACTCCTCTACTAGCAGAAATTTTCGTGGCCCTTAGTTAAAAATGTATGTATACTTGACGTAATGTTTTAGTAAATCTGGATTTAATTTTCAAAAAATTGGATTGAAAAGAATTTGTTGTGTTGATTGAACATACCACCTTTCACATGAACAATTATTGAAAATACGACGACGTAGTTAGTTCGATTAAATTTTATAATGGAAACCAAACTAAATACAAATTGAATCTTGACGACATGTTTTTACCGTAACTCGTATCTAAAACCGGCATACAAATGTTCTTATTAGCAGTACAATCAAAATCGAGAGGCGAGACTGACACAACGCAATGCTCGAAACAAAAAAGTCGTAATCGTGCCGTTTCGAATGCTTGGAATTGTTGATTTTTTTCGATGAGTTGGGCAACACTGTTTTTAACTGGCGTTAACGAATGACGAATGAATTTGTGAACAAATAATGGAAATTTAGAAAATTTCTTTCATTATGTAATGGAAGATTGTTTTGATATTTTTTTTCAGTTCAAGCACATAATACAGGGTATCAAAATTATAGGAGTTGGTGAAAGAAATCCCACTTCACGGTAAGCTGCAAGCTAAACCACTTTTTTATACTAATCATTGACTTAACAGAAGTTGGGAGAAAAGAAAAAAGTTAATGCTATCTGAAAATTATTCGAAAATAAGTCTTTAGATAACAAAATAAAAGCAATCAACATAATATTATTTGGTATATCCAACCCAGGAGATAAATTGTACGTTAATTAATTCAAAAATAATGACAGCCACTTAAGGTAAATTGACTTTTGTGAGTGTGTCAAATCCGATAATATGACTTGTGGTGACGGGAGCCAAAAAGAAACCAAATAAATCCTCATTTTAAGCTATTATTTGAATTGTTTTTGCTTAAAATCGATACAAAATTGTACATACTTTTATTTTAATAAAAAATTTTTTGAAATAAATAACTGCTTAATTTAAAATTCAATGTTTTTTAGACGAAAATTGTGAAAAGGAAAAACTAAAAAATTTCACGTCAGTGGTGAATCGAACCGCCATACATCAGGTTAAACTTTTAAATTTCCCGTGCCCCTACCCTGCTGGCTATCTCCTAAGCGGCCAAGATTATTCGAAAGTGGTATGAAAATGGAGTTCGACTTTTTTAAACATCCATTTTTTAATTAAACTAGAACGAATTTAAGTAAAAGTGCATTTGAACTTATTTTTCAACGACCTTTCCAAATCTGCTATTATTTTTTATGAACTCTATTTTGTAAAAAAGTTAGCTCGAGTTTGACAGTTTTGTACAGGAATTCCTTTGTCGCATCTTATAAATAACAAAGTGTATAGGCTTAATTGAAGCCAATTGCATTTTTTTTTGTACCAATTGATGCGAAGGCAGATACTATTATGGCCATTTAAAATATGCATTTTACTCCTAAAAGTGGACGCTGCTTCAAATATCTGGAAAATAGTGTGACAAAAAGAATAATGAGGAACAAATTAAGCCGGGAACACATTGTTCTGATGCTACACCACGCCACGCCATCCGACCCAACGTCAGAAGGATCTGACACCGTGGCGTGGATTTTAATGCATATTTATATAATTTGTATACACTTTTCGGATGCAATCCCATTCCACGCGACTCGATGCCATCCAAATGGTACGAATCCCCTCTTTTCATCATGATATCACGTCGCGTGGCATCGCGTTGTAAGGTGTAGAAACTGTGTGCACGCGAAGGTTGCATCATAGGTATAGAATGAAAAGCAAGCACTATAGAGTCCAGAATATGAGAGGAGAAGCTTGGGAGGATGTACGCAACATTTTCTTCATTTCCGTTCTAATAAAAGTAAAGTTGTTGCTGCACATTCTAGTTCTTCTTCTCACTCTGAGGGACTACTATTCGCCATAGTGTATGAACTCATTTTCTATCATTATGTAACACGTAGCGTCGCGTCGTATCGGATGACGTGGCGTGGTGGAGCATCTGAACAGTGTGTTCCCGGCTTTACACGCCACATTTATTCCATTTAGCTATTTTACACTGTATAGAAGCTTGGGATATAAATTTTTGATAATATATATATAATTAACTTCAATTTTAATAAATGATATACACATGAAATTTTTGGAGACACAGTTTAAGAAAATATTTATTTTATTATCTTTAAACGACATCATATCTGAGCGATAAAATTACTAAATCGTCGATGCATTAACGTCTCGACCACAAAATTTACAATGTTTTTATGACCCACTTACGTTTAACAACAATTGTTTTCATTTTGGGTTATTTATACAATTTATTTATATATCGTGTAGGAAAATGAAAATACATTTGAACTAATAAAAACTAAACGACAATAAAATTTAATAAATACATTTTAAAAAAGATAAAATGCATCTCTGTGAATCCCAAACGTTAAATAATGAATACGCAAACCATTTTTAAAGCGTATTAGTGTCACCTTTTGTTGTTGATAATAGTAATTAATTTGATAAGGCAAATTACGAAGTATATTAATAATCTGCCTTCTTGGAATTCTCTAATTATAGCGAGTATAATAGATTTTAATTTGTTACGACGAATTTAAATTATCTGAATATTTGTTACTAGATACTTCCCATGATACCGAGTTGGTTGAAAACAGATTATAGTTTGTTTCAAAAATTACATATAGTTTGGCAAGTTTATCTGAAGCTACGGAGCATCGATAAGAGGCGAAGAAACATGGCGCGTATATGTCATAAACTACCAATGGCGTACTGTACCTATTTTATAAAGTAAAACTGAAAAAACAAAGGTCACTGACAATAATAACGCCACTGGATGAATCAATATCAGTCAATTGACGAAGTGAAAGGGAAGAGCACACGTATGCGGTTGCCATTAAGAAGTCAGCTGTCGATGAAAATAACCAATTATGTAATTCGGAGGGTGTCGGTGTGGTAATGATGGTTATCGCTCAACGAAGAAGTTCATAACAAATTTGGAAAAGTGTTCAACTTCTAATATTTATAAATTGAAAAAATATATGCTAATAGACAAAATCCAAGGAAACAAGTATAATGAAGAATTAACGTTTGATCATATTGTTAATAAAGTCCATTTGCTAATTATTATTACTACATAATTAGCACCTTAGTTTTTCATAGTTAAACGTGGCAATATCGAATATTTTCGACTGCATTCCTTTTACGGCTTCAGATAAACTTGACAAAGTTTAGAGTATTGAAATAAAATAATTCTTTAAAAACCAGATTTTGATATTACACAGTTGTACTCAAAATTTATAAAATATTTCACAATTTGAGGACAATTTACACACAACAGTACCGTGCTTTTTCATTGGTGACAATTCAAACACATCCGCCTGTAGTCTGTACCCGGTGGGCAGGTTTTGAAAATAAGTTAAATTGAATTCACGAGTGAAATATTTCGATTTTAAATTCGCCTATGATCCGACACGCGGAAAAGTGGCATATATTAATCCAACTATAAGAGCCCTTTCAGACTTGGATACTGTATCCGAGATACTGTATGCAAGATACAGAATTTAGGCCAGATACAGTCAAGATACTTTTGTTAGAATACGGTTTTGTAAATAAATTTTATCAGCACAATATCAGTGCTGTACGATGCTTTTTATGAAATGGACATTGAAGAGTGCGCTATGCTGTGGTATATTATAAACAAAAAGAAAAAAATTGAAAGGAGACGAACTATGTGGGTTCATCCTATAATAGAATTAAGGGAAACCAAAGGAATTTATAACCTTCTTCACCAAGAATAACTACAAGGGTTCTCACTGCAATCCGTAAAAACTTGAAAGCAATATAAATTAACGAATAAACTCATAATTCATCGCTAATAAACAATATTATTGAAATATTTCATTCAATTTTTTTTATCCATCCTGAGATGATTATTGTAAAAAAAAGTTTTCGACAAATAATCGTCTTGTTTCGAGAATTTTTAATAATATTATAATTTTATTTATTTTTCCGATGAATTTATGCAGTACTTTTTTAATGCACTGAATAATTACTTTTATAAATATACCTACCAAATTCATTTTGTTGAAAAATTGTGTTTTCTTCAAAATTTTCACACATCTATTTGGCAATTTCCACCCAACATTTTTGTTTTATATTTCTGTCGAAATAATTTTCATTACTTGTATTCCATATACAAGAATACGGTTCTACCAAACTTGAAAATTTCTCGTTATCAAAAACTTTATTCTCCATGGTACAATCGAAAGACCGTTTTTTATTCCACTTCACTTCTACTAATAATTAATAAAAATATTGTACACCTATGCTATTGTGCTTTTTGAATCGCAAAAGTATGCAAGTCTGAACAGATCCATAAGCCACAATGATAATTCGGTATCCCGGATTCGGATACTGTCGCCGGCGACTGAATGGGCGGGATTCAGAAATTTAGTATCGCGATACTGTATGCCGTGCTGAATGCAGTGTGAAAGCGTACATATAAACGCATGTATTTTCTGTATCTGGGATACGCGTATCTCGGATACAGTATCCAAGTCTGAAAGGGCTCTAAAGGTTACCACCTTTTCAATGGGACACTATAACTTTTTTATAATAAGAGATAGAGGGTTACCCGTTACGGCTTTTGCGGCCTTATTTTACTTTTCAAGACAAAAAAAGTTTCCAAGGTCAAATTTTTGAAAATTAAAAAAAAATGTTTTCTATGATAATTGGAGAATATTTTCAATGTCCCAGTAGATATAAAAAATGAGTGGCCACCCATTATAGTTGGCCTCCTGGACTTAGTGTGGATTTATGCAGACACAATTAACAATTAGCAATTAACAATTATCAATTAACAATTAGTAACACTGCCATCGTTTATGCAGACACAATTATAAATTAGGAGAAAATGGTAAGCACGCGCACAAGCCCGAGATTCTGGTTATTTACATTTACAATAACCCTGCATTTTCATGTATATTGGTACAATTTTGAAGATGTATATAGTATAATTGAAAAATATGAGACTTTTTTGCTTTTAATAATGATGCTGACACACAACATAACCCTAAATCAACCACTTTTTTATGAAAAAAGTGAGATAAATTTCAGGATCTGCGTACTAGTTGCGCACTAGATGAAAATTCGTTACAATTAATTTAAAAAGTTAAAAGTTGGCCAACTTCGCAATTGTTAATTGATTAATAAATGATAATTGTTAATTGTGTGCATAAATGGAATTATAGTGAAATGAGTAGTTCAACTTAAAATTGATAATTGTGTCTGCATAAATCCACACTAACTCTAGATTAGTTTGGCCCTAATACTGTAATACTGAAAAGTTTGGAGACCCCTGATCTAGTAGATAAGGACAATTTTTTAGAATAATTAGTACCGAACACTTTCTCTTTTCTTGGTTGTGGGTGAGTAAACGAACACCTGATGTAACTAACTATTCTAAGCGGTTTGCCTTACAAATCCGAAAAATTTCATCACGATTCGATTACTTGTACTACCTACATCTATTGTTTCTACAAATGAAACATTAACTTAACGTCCGTTCACCTCTTTACCTATGAACTCAATCACTTTAATATTCAAATTTGTAATTTAACTAATCGAAATTATAATAATTATTAAATCCTATTCATTGTATTATATGCATAGCTAAGAGTAATTTTAATGTTAATTTGTTGGAATTATTCTGGAAGATAAAAAGTCACTGCATTTGTTAGGTGAAGTACACTCACCGGCAAAAAAACTTTTGCTTAAGTTCGTTGTCCAAGAACTTTCGTAATTTTTCAACGATTTCAATTGTTTTTACGTCAAATTGTAGATAAATTCTTTGGTATTAAAACAAAATCCAGAAAAGTTTTCCAAAAAAAGTTGATAGCTTATTTATACAGGGTGAAAAAAAACATGTATTTGTAATCCAATTTCTCAACACCCTGTGGAACAGTTCTAGAAATCTAAGTTTACGCTTAGTTTATTGTAAAGACCATCCTTTTCGCCATCTCTCAGTTTTCATTTCACCTTGATATCTTGATTACTTTTGAAGATACTCGTATTCAAATAAAAGCCTAGAATTTTTTTAAAACGTCAAGCTCGATTAGGAAGCTGTAATTTTTTATGCCCCATTTGTTGGAGACTACTTCATTTTAATGAACGACAATGCATGTCCGCAAAAAGTCACGTTTGTTGTTTGGGGGGCCTAATTTTATTTCGATTTAATTATTCATTTTCAACTTAACTCAATATTCTGTGAATATTTCAAGCGTCTACACCTGTTGCCCTTTATCAATATCAACCAAAAAAAAGCATTTTTGTTGTATGGGAGGCCCCTTAAATATTCATTTTATTCTGTTCTTAGAATTTGTTGTCATATCGGCAACATAAATCGTTTTTGAAAATTTCAAATGTCCAACTATCACGGTTAATAAGATACCGTCTGGTGACAGACGAACGGTCAGTGGAATGTTAGTAATAGGGTACGTACTACAGTGTATTATTTAATATACAGAGAATTTCAATGAAAACTATGTATTCATCCCACATAAATAGGAAGACAAGACTTTCACTTTTATGAGAAGATTTAAAAAATCTAGTCAGAAAATCATATAAGGACGTCTTTTTGCTCATGCTCATATAATTTTTGTAGTAGTTTTTACGCTGCTTTCAAAATGAATTCCGAACACGATGAAAATATACCTGTGGATATATTGGAAAGTGGCGAAGCAATAAATCTAAATCTTTTGCCACCCAAATCTCGCCAAATTTATGAACTTGCATACCACCGATTCATGGATTGGTGTAAAGAAAAAAATGTGCAAAACTATGCGGAGAGTGTTCTTATGGTGTATTTCTCAAATTTAACGAAGACCGCAAGTCATCCACTCTTTGGTCACATTATATTAGTATATTATATTAGTATTAGTAAATATTCAAAATTACGAGGCAAAGTGATGGATATGTATACCTAAAAAGTCTAGGGTTTTTAGTAAAAAAACCAGAAACCTCGTTTGTTTACCTTTATAGGCGATAATTGTTTGCGTTTATTTCGAAAATATGATGCACTACGGCCATCAAATATACAGGAACGTCGTTTATTTTTTAAGTATGTTAATGGGAAGTGTCAAAGAATAGTTGTTGGTATTCACAAAATTATTGCCAACGAGGTAGAAATCGAGTATGGTAGCAGAAGGATATATTGAAGAATCACGTATCAACAAAGAGAATACTGCTAGAAAAATATTGCAACCTGACAAAGAAGGTACAAGTACCTATCCAGGTATTTCCTCGAATGTTTCATCAACAGTTACGGAGAATATTTTGAGTTGTTCCAACATTAATGAAAATCTTTGGAATTGTTCGAAAATTGTTTGTGCAAATTTTTGTACGGTAAGGGAATTGATGGCTTTTGCACCTGAAAATAGTACAAAAATGTCAACATTTTTTGACGGTCGGAGAAAAAAATCAATATTGTGGTTTGATTCCCAAAAATAAGAGAAAAAATAATAAATAATACGTCACAAGGAACACACAGAAGATAAAATTCTGTTGTTCAAGTTAAAAATAACTAGCAAGCAAATTCTTTCCGAGGTTAAACTTATTTTAAGATTTTCACTTATTCTATTTTTTACATTATGAACGTGGCAACACCAACATACAATCAGCTGTCTTCCGTTCGTGTGCCTCCTTCTCAAATGGCAAATTGCAATCTTTCTAGTTCTTGTATCGTTTGAAACCGGTTCTACCGGCTTCAAACTATTATAATAACGCGGTACCGATGTGTGTTTATATATAGAAGACTATGGCTAGATGCCCCTTTGCATCGTAAAGGAACCTACTTGAAAACAGTCCCTTTTATTTCTTTAACGTTAACCACCGTATATATGTTGTCCGTGTCGGCGTTTATGACCTGTTGCAGGTGGGCGTCTACGAGTGGATGCCTAGTCGGCAGACAAGACTCTTCACGGTTTTGTCATGTGTTCACTGAACGTTGGTGCTTCAGATATGCGTTGATTATATTTTAATATGAACAAAGTTCGTTTTTTTATAAGATTCGCTTTATATTAAGTGTTTGTATTAAATAGCGATAGTTGGGTAATTAGAGGTCAATAGAAATATTAACAATCTTAGTTTACATTGTATTTACGGAAGTAGTATACGAGGTGCAATTAAAAAATTTACCTATACTCAGGGTTGCCAGGTCGCAAAGCAAACAGCGTGACAGACCAGCTAGTAATGCCGGACAATTGGAACAAAAGACACTTAATAGAGACACAGGGTTAATATTGGAGTTTGGTCTAAGGTCGGGGTGGCTAACAAAAAGTGGTTTTTTCTGACATGAATGACAGTTAAGATCTACTATTCAAAACATAAGATTTTTCATGTTTTTTATCATTGCGAACATTTATATTACTTTTAATGAATACACCCCTGAGGCGTATATCTTGAAATTTAAAACTTCTGACAAGTCATTCCATTTCTGTTATTCAGTCAGTAGCTCGGTCAGTAGTTATGTCAAATGTCAATGAAAAAAGTAATTAGAAGAATAGAGATACAGCTAATTAGAAATGATACAAAAACCTGATCGAAAATGGACATACTCGATCAAACGAATATCAACAAAAGTAAATATAACTAACATTTGAAATAACTAGTCACTGAATAACAGAAATGAAATGGTGACTTGCCAGAAGTTCCTAGGATTATTGGCCACCGATATACTGAGTAATCAGCTAAAAAGTCATTTTAAATTTCAAGATATACGCTTCGGGGGTGTATTCATTATTTTAATAAAGCAATATGAATGTTCGCAATGATGAAAAACATGCAAAATCTTATGTTTCAATCAGTAGATTTTAACTGTCATTCATGTCAGAAAAAACCATTTTTTGTTGGCCACACTGACCTTAGACTGAACTCCTCTTTTATTGAGGATTTTGTGACTCAGTAGAATGCAGTCCAGTGTTGCCGATGTATAAATAAAAATTCCGGATTTATATTTCAAAATTATGAGAACAGAAGTATGGTTCATATAACAGCCTTTTTGGTGTGCGTCATCGTTTGTGACGTATATTCGGGTTTTGGGTATGTCGTTTATTTTATTTGCTATTTTGACACATATCTAACCCTAAATTTGATAAACAAAATCATCAGGATCGCATTCAGCAAAATTCGAGAAGGTTACGAAATTAATAGTTACCAGCTTCTTTTTCTAACTGAAAATACTTGAGAACTTTCAAAATGCTAATGTTTTCCGTGTATCTAGGCATATTTTTGTATTATTCGAATAAATATAACAATAATATTCATATTAACTTTTCATAAATAATAATTGACCGTGAACAACAAAGTACAGACCTGACAAGAACTGTCAGTGGGACAGTAGAAAAAGATGTCAGACACATTGACAATACGAAAGGTATATCTGCATGCCTATTTTAAATAAACAAATTTCTCACGATTGGTAGGTCGCGCTTGCGCTTGATCTGAACATCAACCAATCAAATTTTGGAAGTCAATGATTAGGATTGACGTTTGTAATAAATTTAAACGAATCATTATTGCGATATTTTGATTAGGATTAATCAAACACCTGACTTTTTTCGCATTTCTTTCCACGTAATGTGTTAGAAAGACATTAACAAACGATGACGCACACCAAAAAGGCTGTTGTATGAACCATAGTACAAAAAGGACACCGTATTGTCTTAATAATAGTCCAGGAGCGGTCAATGCTCCCGTGTGCAATAATAGGCCCAGGATAAAAGAGATTTTCTTATGTATGTATTTTGAGCTGCTGAATTCGAATATGCCCGACGTTTTTGTGAAAAACTGGTTCGTTTGACTTAATTTCAGCTTAAATTATGAACAAATAGTTTCTTCGGTTCGGAAATATGGCCTATTTTATTCGACGATTTTTACTAACTTTCGATATTAATAACTTTTGACCTACTGAACATTTTTTAGAATTGAAAAATCCTACTTGTTCTTTGAACCTTACTCTACAAATTGGTATATTTCGATATTAGCGCAAGTCCGGCGTTTGAGACTTATAGCAATTCGCGGTTGACAATTAGGTAAGTGCTTTCTCAATGTTGCAGCAAGCCTCGAATACCGCGCGCCGAACACAAGACGATCTGTGGGTGAGAGACTTCTTATTGCGCCGTCAAAATATAGTTAGTGATCTGGATTATACGAATTCCAAAAATGTAACAAGGATTTAGTAGGACCTAGAATAACCAGTAAAGTTACGGTTTTTAGAAAGGGATTCTTGTTATGTTTTTCCTGTTCCTAACCTAACCTAACAGTTTTCCCTGCTCCACTCCATAGCTAGGCACAGTTTTAAAACACCACAAACATAACGAACATTCAAAACTACCGTTTTGCTCGTTCAATTCATTTCTGCGTAACGTACACCCTGGGCGAAGTTGAAAAAGTTGCGTCTTTGTCGGTTAGATTTTGCATAAAGTATTGGAATAATAATTTTCAAACTAATGGGAGTGTATCAAAAGAGCTATTATTTTGAATGAGTGATAAATATAAATGCCTAGAGATGTGAGAAAAGTAGGTATAGAATAATAATTCCTCTAAAAAGAAAACGAAAAATACACTCCCAGTATAAGCAAAAAGATATTTGGTCGTCATAAGTTTTTATTTATTTCGATATTTTAATTCACGAAGGTAATTAATTTTTCATATAACATGAATGTATGTATCTTTTAATTGCGTTGTTTATAAATTCATTGAATTTCTCCTTGGGTTTGCTTAAAACTTGATTTGTTTTTTGTTCACGTATTAGTTTGTAAATACTTTGCACATTTTTGTATAAGGCTTTCAACAATGTTTCGCAAACTGTAAGCATTAACTGCATATGATTTTCTTTCTGTACATACCGATACACGTTTAAAATAATACTTTTCCCTTTAGATTTAATGTTCTGTAAGATTCACAAAATATTCAAAAAATAAAACTCGGTAGGTAATACTCTAACTATCTAAAATCACTCTTCCATTCTCACGGTTATACACATATTCAGACATTTCAAATAATCCATTAAGTACCAAAAAGACTACTAAAATTTTCAGTCTCCCCTTGTATCCTGACCACCTGCATGTGTTAAGCAAACTCGGTTTACAAGCTAAGTAATTTGTTAATTTGTTATTTACACAAATATAACCCTCAAAACATAGACGTGCCTACAGGTGGGACTTTAATCGGTCCACCCCAATTCCTCAAAATATCATTCTATTAAAACATTTTATAATTTTTAAATTTCAACGATCTTTCAATGATAAGATGAAGAAGTTTTTTATTCTTAAAAAAAATTGCGAGAAAGTTTCGGCGGGCAATGCTCTTTGTTTTTTCATCAAAAGATTCTGATTTGATATTTGGTCCCCCCCCCCAAATAAAAAAGCCTGCGCACGCCTATGCCTCAAAGACGGTTATTACAGAACTAAAACCTTAATTAAAACTAATATAAAGTATAATATACAGTCTTCTTTTAATACTATAATGTAAAAAACTAAATGTGTATAGAAAACTTAAACTATGAAAAATAGTAACCTATACTCCTAAGTTTCTGATGTCAACATTTTAACAGTATTATATAAACATAAACAAATTTATATATTGGAGCGGCAGCAGCTGCACTTTAGTTTGAATCAACAATATTTAAGTCAGAGGCGGAGCAATAGATTATATTTTCTGCGTTTATTTACACGTCAAATTTATAGTGAAAGTTTGTTCAATGGGGTTATACTACATTACTTTATATTCGAAGTGATCAACCATAAGTTTTTATTTATAAACTTAAAAATTGTGGCACTTGAATGTACAAACATCAAAAATCAATTTGTCTATTCCCTATTTCCGACATCAATGTGTATACACGTTTCATTACGCGTAATCCTTGACCCTTTAAATAGCCCATAAAAGTATGTCATGGCACACTCAGATAACATCGATTTAAATAGACGAACCGTGTATTCTACGTACGGACTTGTCCCCTCGAGACACAAACTCAATCAACACGAAATGTTTCAATCGAATTTCAAGATTAATACAATATAGAATAATATGCAAAAATAGTGAAATTTTGGCTCAACTTCATATATTTCTGTGCAATTTTTTTCGGCATTCAAAATAGGATGCAGACGTACTTTTCGTAACGGTTATGTGTCTTGTGTCTTTTTCTAATAGCCCACTGACAGTTTTCGTCAGATCTGTACTTTGTTTTTACAGTCAATTATTATTTATGAAAAGTGAATATTAATTTTATTGTTATATTTATTTAAATAATAAAAAAATTTATACAGATACACGGAAAATCATCAGCATTTTGAAATTTCTCAAGTATTTTCAGTTAGAAAAATAAGCTGATAATTATTTTTTTCTACATTCATGCAAAAAACAACACTTTTGTGAACCACATTTAATGGAAAAAGTAGTACTTTATTGCACTAGTGCAATAATAGTATATTATTCAACGAGCGTGTAATGAATTACACGAAAGTAGAATACTATACTTTTTCTATGACTGAGTGTTCACCTATCAATTCAAACGAACGAGATATTTAGAGAATATTTTATTGAATAAACTTAATGCCTTATGTCAAACAATTCCAATTTGGAAGCTACAATGAAAATTCATTTATTGCTTACAATATTGATGGTGAAATTTGAGCAGTTGAATTCGTTTTCACTTTCTGTATCCATTCTAATAAAAAGTCGGCTCTAAATCACCTTCGGTAGGTATGTATAGGTACTGTCAAAGTCAAATTATGACATTTCATAGCGAATCTGATTCAAACATTACACCGAACCCTTGAGTATAGAGACTAATTGTGTATATAGGTAATCAAGGACCGAACATAGTCGTGGGTAATGGCATTCTTTGACGGTGATTGGCCAGATAGTAGTGTGTAATGGATCATTACACACGGGGCGTGGCTTGTTTTGTGTAATGCATCCAGTTACTCAACAAAAATGTTACATAAAAAGGGACCATTTCTCAACAGTCATAGAAAAAATATTTTATTGCACTCATCTGTCATTCTTGTGTCAGTTTTGTGATGATTAATGACAAACATAAACATTTAAATTAAATAAAAATCCATAGCAAGTATCTGATCCTGCTTTAATACAACAATAATATATGTATATCTTACTACTTAGTCTCAACGAGTTACAATTATTGCAAAAATCTTTAATTATTTAAAATTTAAATGGTCAAGGCGAAAACCAGCTATGATTGAGTACTGACAAGGTGGAGGCCATAAAGATACAAAAAAGAAGAACGGGTTGAGTTTAATTAGGTTAGGTTAGGTTCTTGACATATTATATTCTAATTTTCCAGTTTTTGCATGAATTTAGAAAAAATATTGTATGCAACTCTTGCAAAACGTGTTTTTTCACTCGAATTTCACGTCGCGTGCAAAAAACACTCACTTTTTGCACTTGTTGCATAAATAACTATTTTATTTATTTTATTACAATTAACGTGCTCGGCTACTAAGGCCACTCGCACAGGTACAGTAAAGTAAACAATAAATATATATTTTGTGGTATAGCTGGACATCTTTCAGGAACTGGAGAACGGTGAGGACATTATCTGGATTTCCGAGTATCTCTTGAAGACTTCCTTTGAGATTGAGCTGTTGTCTTTTAGCTGTGTACTGTTGGAATTCTAAAATGTGTTCAACGGTGTAGATGCAGTTACAGGTTGAACAGAATGATCGATTGTTGGATGACATAAGGTAGCCATGAGTGAATCTAGTGTGACCGATTCTTAGTCTTCTCAGCACCGCTAGGTCTTGTCTTGAGAGATTTGAAGCTCCAATATAGTAAGGGTGACTTAATGAAGGTTGGATTTTTTGCAGTTTTGTCGGGTGGAGTTCTAATGATCTTGCCATAGACTAGAGCATTGACCTTATGCTTGATGACTTGCTTGAGATTATTAAATTTATAGCCTTTTCGAATTTGGCTGAATACGATTCTGATGATTTTATTTATCAAATTTAAGGTTAGCGATATGTCAAAATAGCAAATACGTCACAAACTATGAGGGACACCAGGCTATTGAATGTACTATAGTACCTAACTTTAACTCATATGAAAGAAGTTCAGTAGTTATTTATTATAACTAGAAATTGGATTAGATTGGATGGAATCAGTTTTTTTTTATTTTATTTCAATTTTTGACAACCACTCACAGCACATTCCTTTTTTTTTTTTTTTCGAAAACTGTTAATTAGTGGTTGGAACTTGTAATGCAAATTTCGATAGTTAGATCTAATCTTCACATTTTTTGTAGATTTTTGTAGATGTACACCGGAACTATCAAAATTTTGAAAGTGATTTATGCGAGAAAAAAAGTTTGGGAACCTCTGGGATAGATGATCACATAATTACATCTAGTATCTGTAGTTTGCGTTCGAATGCTCACACTGTATAAATAATAAAATTAGTAGAATGGAAAGAAAAAATTTGATAATTTAGTTTTTAATGATTAATATCCAAAATATTGAAAACAATTTAAAATACTTTTCGTCTAATTCACATAGGCGGAATTTCACAAGTATCTTTAAAACAAAAATGTAATAATTTATCATCAACAAAGTATGCACAATTAGTTTGTTAGAACTATCTATAACTTTATGTAATCTTTAACCATAAAATGCAATTATTATTATTATTATCTATCTGTTTAAAGGTTATTTATACATAACACATTTTTTCTGTAGCCGTCCCGAAATTAGAAATTTCGGTATGATTTAATAAATTGAAAATGAAACTTTGCACAAATCATAGCGAAAGTTGCTATTTTCGGAATGTTTTGTTTTACTTCCGGGACGATTTTTTTTTACTTTCGGAACAATGTTCAATATCTATGTAGGCGACCTTAGCAATGACATAATATACGGAAATTTTATTATGACATCGATTGTCAAAATAAAATTGTTGATAGTTCTGTATTTTCAATTTTCCAATCCAGAAATGGAAATCCGCAACGAAAGTGACGAGGAAATAATTATTCCAGATGAAATCAGTGCAAGCATGGTATTATTTTTCAATATTTTATCTAATAAGCGGCTGCAGAAAAATATTGTTCTTAACGCTACTCGAAAGTGATTTTACGGGACTCGCTTACGACTCGCCTACTCATAAATTATATCACATATTGACAGCGAAGATATTTTTGTTGATAGGGAATTGCTTTCACCTTCCATATACAACCGTATGACAATCACGACATGAATGTCGATGTATTCGAAAAATATTTCGAACAGATAATCGAATTTATTCCAGAGGGATCAGATATGGACATAGATAACCCGATTTATCCAAAGTGGAAAAAATTCTCATACCCCTTTGGAAAACAAATTGTCCAACGAGGTCTTTAGACCAAGTTGGACAACACGTCGAGTGCAAAACACACGTTTTGCAAGAGTTGCATACAATATTTTTTCTACATTCATGCAAAAACTGGAAAATTAGAATATAATTCTGTTGGGAACCTAACCTAACCTAATCAAACTCAAACCGTTCTTCTTTTTTTTGTATCTTTATGGCATCCGCCTTGTCAGTACTTAAACATAGCTGGTTTTCACTTTGAGCATTTGAATTTTAAATAATCAAAGATTTTTGCAATAATTGTAACACTTTGAGACAAAGTAGTAAGATATACATACATATTGCGAAAAAGCTTATCGAATCATGCAATTTACACAAGTACGACAAGGAAAATATAAGAAAAACAGCTTGAAAAAAAGAGATTGAATAATTCTGCGTGGCCAGCGAGGGTCTATACTTAATTCCCGAGGCTGTAAAGGACACTGTTGCCAGATGATACCTAATACCTAGTGCATGAGTTCGAGAAAAAAAAGTCAACCATAACGAGACAAAAATATCATTAATCTGCAACAGCGGTTGAAGTAGGGGGGCAATGGACATTCCAACAGCCTCGGGAAATAAGTATACACCCTCGCAGAATTATTCTTTCTTTCTCTTTCAAGCTGTTTTTCTCATATTTTCCTAGTTGTACTTGTGTAAATTACATGGTTCGATAAGCTTTTTCGCAATCTGTATATTATTGCTGTATTAGAGCAAGATCAGACACTTGCTCTGGATTTTTATTTTAATTAAATGTTTATGTTTGTCATAAATTATCTCAAAACTTACAAGAATGACAGATGAGTGCAACAAAAATTATGTTGCACTAGTGCAAAAAAGAACCACTTTCCATTAAATGTGTTTCACAAAAGTTTTGTTTTTTGCATGAATGTAGAAAAACAATATTTTTCTGATTATTTTTTAACGTTTCTTGAAACCAATAAAATATTTCTTTATTTGTCAAAAGCGTAAGTTTCAATCAATTATGTTATTATTATAGTGGGAATAAATCTCTTGTGATTATTCTCGGGAATTATCACTGTGGCTTTTATTTGTCCAGCAAGTGTCAGATGGTAAAATAATTACACCTAATTGTGTCAACGCGATATATAAAGTGGGTGAAAATTATCGGTTTAGTACTTTTTCTGATAAAGAAATAACAAAAAAGATTTTATAAACTATTTCCAAAAATACTCTAAGTTATTAGTCTATATAGAGACAATTTGAGACCTCCACCAAAGAATTTGTGAATCAAAAAATAATCTATACAAATATAACTCGCGAGTTCCAAAAATTAGAAAAGACTTAGATTGCCTGGCAATAACAAGAATGCGTTTAGGTCACACAAGATTTACGCACGACTACCTGATGAAAAAAGAAGAGAGCCCGATTTGTGATACATGTAATGTTATTATCACGGTAAAACACATATTGCTAGACTGTAAAAAATATGATATTCAGCGAAAAAATGCAAATTTACCACATGTACTATCGTCCATTTTTGATAGAAAATACGAAAATAACCTATGTCAATTTCTTAAGTCAACAAAGTTGTATAATATTCTGTAATTCATGCATCTCTATCTAATGTACATTAATTGGTTTCTGTCGCTAATAACCCCCAGTGGTTGATGCGACAATAAATCGGAGAAAAAAAAAAAAAAAAAAGTTTTCAAAAAATCTGTCAAATTATTTGCAATTTATTCTCATTCTCCTGTTATATTATTACTGAAAATATGATAAAGAATATATAAATTATTATCACAATAGTATAGAAATGGTAAGAATTTAGGGATACTGAGTAAAGTAAAGACAAGTTCCGGATTTAGGGTACTTGCGAGAGTAGGTCAAAGTAACCCGAGTGGATACAAACAGTGGAGAGAGACATTCGTATAACTTTCCACAATCAACCAATCTACCTGCACTCTATAGCGGCTATAGGCTATAGTATAGCCTCTTATAAGCATTAATAATTATTTTTTTGTTAATATTCTAAAAAAAAAGTTTTAAACAAAAGTTGTATAAAATGAATTATTCTTTTAAAATCGGTAGGTAGATGCATTCTGTTAATAAATCCAATATTTTAAGAGTTATCTCCCGAAGTAGAAAAATCAGTTAATCAAAAGGGCCATAAATCGTAAACTGTGAGTTTTGCCAAAAAAGTATGGGAAATAAAAGGTGCGAAATTTTATTTTCTACAATAATGGTCTATATATGACTTTTGCCTTAAAGTGCAAAGTTCCCGAGATATCAGCCAAAAACAATGAAACTCCACCGGAATCAGTCAACATTTTGTTATTCTATACGTAGTAAGTGGTCCTAAACTAAATTTCAATTTAAAATGCATTATAATTTATCAATAATAATGTTTTCTGAATAATCATATATTATTTTAAAGATTGTGGGAAGATCAGACATGCCTTCATTGGCATGGAAGACGATGATATACTTTGTACCTGACCCTCCCCTCTCTACTACGACCCGTATCAGGTATCTGATATTTGGCAGGGTCTGTTTCTCGCCCTGAGGCATGAATTGTCATTCACCAAATAAACGAATCCACTTTGTTGGGAAGACCCACAAAGCACAAACTTGTTTTATTTAGAATATCGTAATATTTTTTAGTAGATTCGGCAACGCTGCAATGTCAAGATATTTTAAAATACCAACAAAGTTTTTTAAACATTCTGTTGGCCTGAAAAACTCTTAATTTAATCCTTTAAAATAGGAAAGTCTTTTATAAATATAAATATTGACCATATTCGAGTAATAAGTCGGTGTTTTATTTTAAGGACAATATTATCTTCTACCCTTACGATGCGGCAACGGCATGGTGTTGGTGTATACGGGTACGACGCGGCGGAATCGTCAATCAATAAAACGGGGGGCATTGCATTCGCATAGCAGTATACCGTGACTGAGGAGAGGGTGGAGAGGAGGTGAAATGAAGAAGGAATCGAAATATGCGAGGGTCGCTGTTCTCTACTAGATCGTGAGATCGCACCCCCTTCTTGGATCCCTTACAGATTCGTCGTTTATTCTAACGCTGACCCGTTTTTTTGAAGGGAAACAGAAATTATAGAGCAGAAGTGACAAAATCTAACGAATCAAATATTTGTACACATAACATACAAATAGCATCATAATGAAAAAAGGTGAACGAACATTATTGGTTCAATTGAACAAAACAAATTGTGTGGAATTGATAGTGGTTTATTTATTATTACACTATAACGAATACCCGCGATAAAGCATTATCAATATTTACCAAAATTCACCTCACACAAACAATGTCACACATTATAAACAATTGAGATTCAAGGAACGTTTCAATGCTACGGAAATTACACTGCTCGACAATTGAAGTGGTTAATATAAAAATTTCTGAATTTTCTTTGTAAATATTTGAAAGAAAAAACGATATTTACGTGTGATAGAAGTTTATTCAGAGAATAAATAAAAAATGTTATGGAAAATTCCAAAAATTATTGCATCAAGAAAAAACAACTATGAAATACTTCTATTCACTGGGATCGCTTAAATTCTTTTTTTATACCTTGACACAGGACTTTCACTTCTTTATGTTATTCTGAGTCTGTCCACTATAGTGGACGAGTATGAAAACCCTTTTTCACTTCTATAGGTTAATATGTTTTGAACAAACAGATCAAATAATAATGAAGGGAATATTTTCAAGAATTAATTGAAGCTGAGAAACGTCCAGAAAAAGGTAAGGATTAGGATACACGATGGTGTTAGTCGAGGTGTTAGTAATCAAACACTGCATGACAAACGAAAGATTCCTTTCATCAGAGAAATAATCCATCAAGGTGTGGCATAATACAAAGAACGTACCATACATCATACAAATTAGTTAGTAGAAGAGCTTTTCAATGATATCCTCACCACAAGAAGACTTGCTAGAACCTGGCCTCCAAACAGCAATAGAAAAATGTGGAAAAACACTGGATATTTGCCTTTCACACCCAAAACTTGTATCTCATTTACTAAATATAGATTGTGAATTAAGTGAAATACACAAAAAAGAAGAATAATTAAATTTGAAATTTAAAACCTTTAAATTTTGGACACATTGAGAGCACTTACATCAATTATATCCAATATTTTCAAGTGTAACTAAGTTTCTACCATTTTTCAATATTATTATCCACATACTATGAATCACATAGATATTTGTATTTTCATTCCAATTACTTATACATGAATCTTAATCTTAATTAAACAAACCATCCAGACCATCAGAAAAAATAAACACAAAAAGGACATTAAAGGGAGTTCTACAATTCGGGTATTTGCAAACATGCTTGGGAAATAGGGATTCAACAAATTCTCCAATAGGACTAGAAGCAGAGCTGACAGAATGTAGCCAAATTTGGTTAGCAATGTCAAAAAGAAAAATTTCCAATAATCAATTAAGCTTCCTTATCGAGATAATTTTATTCATATGATTAATTGTTGGAATTATTATTAACCAATACACACTTAAATTTAAAAAATCATAGAACTGATCAACACAAATGCACACTTTGCTACATCCCATTACCAGTAGAGTATAAAATTTGTAAGATAAAATTTTTTTTGCAAAATATGCCTAATTTAGGTATAACCATGATTTGTGTACAAATATTTTGTTTAGTCCTGTAAATTCAAGCTAGAACACCCATCCTTTCAATTAATATTCATTTTAAATGAGCAGTATGACTGGAGGTCTGAGGTAGATAGAGGCCAATTTGTAGAACATAATAATTCTTGATAACGGCTGTTGGAACGGTATCGAAACGTGGAAAATGAACGAGTTAAAAAGTATTCTGGTTTAATTTCTAGTAAAGGAAATCAAATATAGAATAGACAATGTTTCCCATACTTATCCCTTTTTACATAAATTTAAATGCCAAGTTTCTAGATCTTAGTGGATACTTGAAATATGTGAAAAGGATAACCAGTTTATTACTGGAAATTTACCAGAAATTTGTTGTGAAAACGAATTTATTTTCGAAATAACATAAGATAAGTTGGTTCGATCCAACACCCTCAATTTTTTTATTATGGATCTAATTTGAAAAATACAAAGTTACGTTACAAAACAAAACCCGTTAACATTGAAGTACTGAAGCAGAGAATTACCAAAGAATGTAGGTTAATTTCCATACACTTCAACGAGTAAAACAAGAGTTTCATAACAGAATTAGTACCTACCTACTGCTAACAAGTCGGAGGTGAACATTTATTTAAAAAAATATTCAGTTGTGTTGATAAAAATCAAAAGAAATTATTTTAAAATAAAATATTTTTTATTAAACCTAGTTATTATGCTAAATACTCCGTCCCTGTATAGGTACTCTATAGTTATAATAAAATATAAATCAAGGTCATACCTATCATACATGTCTAGTAAATGGCAACATTAACCAACGTTGTCAGACGACTAGGTATTTCTCATTCGTTTACAAATACACGCAAACTATTAATATTCATTTACTAATTACCTAGAATTAGCATATTTTAATTAAGCAAAAATGTTCGGTAATTTATATTTGAGCCTAGTTCACCTCTGAAAAAAACGTTCCAAGCAAAAATTCACGGCCTCCGTATTTATACGACAAATATTATACATCTCTGTTGCTCTGGAATCCGAAGTAGGCTAAGAAGAAACCAACCGGCAGATTAGCAGCGGCTTTTGTCTGGGACTGTACTCTCCTGTCACCAGCCGAGGAGGCGCAGTGTTGCCACGATAAGAATAATAATGGAAATATATTACAAGAAAGGTGTTAGTTATAATGTAAAAAAATTAAAAAGCGTGCATTTCAAATAAATATTCATAATTAATTGATACCGAGAGAAAGTAAGCGGAAAGTGTTATACCAAAAAAAAACTTGTTTTAATTGAATTTTCAGTTATAATGAACGTTTTCGATCCCACAATATTACAAAATGTAGATTCATAGATAAATGATACCTACCAGGTGCATAAAATTAAAAATATGTTCAAGTTCTCTTAACTGTCTTTTTTTCCATAAAGTGGGGATAGATTGGATAGTTTTTGGCTATTGACTTGGAAGTAGGTAGGTACATACCCAAAGAAAAAAGAGGTACTAGGTAGGATGACAAGAAAGGACAGAATTTCGGTACATAAAGAGTCTTTGTTAGGTGTTTTTATGTGATACAAATGTTTAATACTAAAATAACCGGCCGATCAAAAGTATTTTTAGAGATTGCGAAAAGTGGGAAAAATTTTGGAGTCTTAGAATATAATAAACCTTGTCCACAAAATCACCCCTTTTCCTCACTTCTTGAAGAAAACCCCTCATTTTTCGAAAATAAGAAAATCAGTTCTTAAACCCTATACAAAGTTACAGCTTGGTCACATGAGATTACCTAGGTGACGATAGCCTAAAATTTATAATGATGAGTTATTTAGCTTGCTTGAAATTATTCTGTCAGCCCTATACAACTGATGGACCAACAAGAGATTAAAGTAGAGAAAATAGAATGTAAAATAAGTGAAGTATCATTATTGTAATAAAATAGAGATAAACAAAATAATTATTTCATTATAATGTTATGCTTTGAAGTTGCATTAAAAAGGGGATGTTGAAGAAATGAGACAATCCCAGCAAGAAGGCGGATGATGACTAGGTAAAGTAACAAAATCGAAACGATATAAATATTATCACTAGCGCAGAATATTGATATACTTAGTTGATAATAACGAAAAAAAAAAACAATAACACATTTAGTAACATTATAGACGTTTATACTTTCAGGCTTATAACCGTAATGTAAACAATTTCAAGGTTATTTCAAATCCTTAATGATAATAATAACTCAGAGGTGTATTGAAAATAAACTATTAAATGGTTAGAACGTTGGTTTTAATTTAAAAAAATGTAGCAATAATTGTACCTAGATCATGAATATTTGCAAATAATTTTCTATATCTATGATATAAAAGGTCAATAACTGAGTTAGCAATGACATTGAAAATTTCAAGATTCCACTCCTGCACATACTTTACAACCACTGTCAATTTACCTCGACTCTCTTAAGCAACTTTATATGAAATAAACAAACTTGAAAACAATTTTATATCGCGACAATACCGATCATTGAGTGACAGTACTTAAAACTTGTTACAGAATATTTATAGACAATCGACAAATCAGTTGTTTGAATGAGTTTAATAGAAAGGTAAAACATGTTAAATTATCTGCGAATTTCAGGTGACTTAGAAAAAGTTTTTGTTGAAACATAAGCAGTACTTCAACAAGGTCATTGTACATAAAAGATACGTAAAGAAGGTTTAGAAAAGAGAACGACATACGATCTAGATACTCATGGAAAAGAACATTCAAGAGAATCGAGACCGTTACATGAGTAATTTGGCAACGTCGCTATACCGGACTCGCGTTCGTTCACACGAGATTATGGAACACCCGCAATGTTCTCTTCTTTTCTATTCCACAGGCTTTTACTGATAATCATTGGAGAAAATTTAGTATCGACATAAGACCTGTACGCAAATGATAAACAAAGATAATTCACTGCCAAGAACTGTAAATTGTTCACGTTAACGATTATGGGCCAATTCACTAGTTTAAGAAATTAATCATATTTTATAGTTGATCAGTTATTAACCGTGTAAAATCTACTTAACTGCGTTTGCTTAGCAAACCGAAATTACCTGAATACCTGTCAAGAGAATAATGCGAAAACAATCAACAATTGATTTGACTATACATATTTTAGAAAGTGTAACAAAACAGTTCTTAGATTAAACGTATAGCCAAAGAGAGTGCAAGGAAAGAACGAAATCGTTAAAAATAATCTCACAATTTGACACACATTTAGAATATACGTACGTCGTACATATTTTATTGAAACTTAACTTACCAAGGCAAAGAAATTTGTGTGGCAATCTTCTAAACTAGCTCCGTTAGTTTGAAAGTTTGGATGCGTCATATCTGATCCATTATTAAAGGGTTTTCTTCACAACACTTATAAGCAACACTTCACGTCACTTAAATCTAAAAACCACATTTAAAAGCCTTAAATATTTACCGAGATTTTCACCTTTCTATCGCAACTGCAAAATGGCGGTGACCACGAAACAACAAGCCGAACTAAAATCGGCTCGGTACAAAACTTACAGATTCTTATTATTGACTAAGTTCCGACATACGTCACTTACACCATCAGCACACTTTTCGATCGCAAGCTGCTGCGTAACACACGCCGTGTGTCTTTATTTAGTTCATTGGTTAATCTACACATTCAGTCGAAAAATATGGCAGCGTTTCTAAGGCATGGCGTTTTCAAAACAGGACAAGTTGTCTCTTCAAAAAACGTAAATATTTTCACTGGATTAATACAAAAGCTGGTCGAAATTATTCATCAGTATAACACTGTTCGCTGAAAAAAGCACTTCAATTTGTAGTCTTTGCTTACGCCACTGTTTTTGTTAGTTATGTTTGCACTTGTTTAAAACTACACTTTAAATTTTAGGTCCTTTTGAGGTCGTTTGCCACGAAAGCTGAGAAGAGGAAAGGAATCGACAGGAAGGTTGGCCCAAAAATATATTCTACAGCTCAATCTTTAGCCTCGAAAGGGTGTGTACTTCGATTTAGATCAGCCTAAAGTGCGTCTGCCTTTTGACGAGAGCCATTGCTTTCGCTCTGCTTACACCTTTCGGTCGCGAGGGGACGACACCGTACAGAGTCAATAAATATGATACTGCGCGTAGATACTAAAAACCAGAGTTGCAATATATAAAACAATATTTAAGTTTTTTATTATTTTAAATATTTTCATAGTCTTTAATGTCGATGTCGTTTCCGCAGATTTTAACCAATAATATATAATAAATAAGTTCTAACATCTTCTAGCAATCATGCTAATGGTTAAATATAAATTTAAAGTATAAAATATGTATCTATATCTGAATTCTCTATTTAGATTGTTTCAATAGTGTTTAATTCATTAAACTTTTATTTTAAAATTATACATTTTCCAGAATTCGATATTTATGATTATTTTTAAGTTTTCGTCTATGGAAAATTTTAATTTTATTTCCTTTATAGGTACCTTTTTAATAATTTTGCTTTAACCATTTCATGAATTGTTATATAGGTAGACCTAGAAAATTGGGTTTAGTACCTACATTCAATATACTTAGCTATATCAGTTTTCCTAATAAAAAGCAAATTTGAAATTTAATGGAAAGTTGAAAATTTGTACCTATATAACATTCTTATCAAAATATAAATACCTACCTACTTATTTAAAAATGTTTGACAGACAGTAAATTTAAACAGTTCAGGGTTCATTTCTATTTAGAATATATTTTTTTCTAATTACGTTTGAAACACTTTTAAAGAACAAAAGGGGAATCTTTTCATTTTGTCTTGAAACTGTTTTTCTTGTCCTGGCCTCCAATCAATTACTAACAATTAATAGTTTTAGATCATCTGATATAACATTTGTTTATTCACTACTGGGAAAAACTGATTGGAAAATCAAGATTGAGATATATTTTCATTTTATATTTAATACTTACCTTCAAAAATGTAACTGCCCAACTGTTGGCCTAACATATTTTTGTTCTATAATCTATATCTATACCTATAGATATGTGTTACGTTAGGTGATGGTAGATTTATAATTGGAAAGAAAAGCCCAAAATATAGTGGTAGTCCATTAAAATAATTAATATTAATCCAGCTAATTCCCTATTGAGAGTTCTTGTAACAGCATAAATATTCACACTAATAAATAACTATACAACTTTATAACTTTCCACATTGTTTTGTATCTTCAATATAACAACATGCCAATTGCCATAGGCAGATTTACATTAGCTTTGTATTGATGGAGAGGAAACTGCCTCTCGCATGTTTAGTTAATGTTAAAGGGAGGAAATAATACAATATGTATCTATTTTTTTCCTCCTACTCATAGTAATAATTTATTTTGATATTTTCTACCACATAGGTATATTGTTTTTCAGACCTGTTAGATTTTTGTGGTAGTAAGGTTAATGACACAATATGTTGGATTGTTCCTTAATATGTGAAGTATTTGCAAATTCAAACTCACTATAAAACACTTTCTATTAAAAAAAATCAAGTATTTGCCACAACATGCTTTATAAGACACACTAAAACTTCTTGCTCATAGCTTCTCATCACCTAATACAGGTAACCGAGTAGGGAAAACTGGACAAAATAATTGCAAGGTACTGTTCCTTGTAATTCCAAATTACCGATGGGACCAATATTAATGCTGCTTCATTCAATTTATCTAGTTTCAAGGAAACGGGAAAAAAATTCATTTAAAAACTATCAACTGTACCAACAAAAAAATTCTATTTTTGATTTAAATAACTTAATTCTGTATTTTTTTTCCAGATTTTTACGACCACAAAAAGAGTACATTCCACCTGAAGATGTTGACTCAAAATTAGAAGTTATATTTCAATCTGTTCTTGGTAGTATGGAAGATACGAAACCAATTGCTGACTTGAATGCAAGATTTAATTTATTTCTGGAATGTGAGAAAACATTAGGACATAGTATTCCAAGCTCTTTATTACATCAAATAAAAACTTTGGGAGATGTTAAATTTTTTTACAGAACTCCTGTAGATACAAAAACGCCTCTGGAGAAAATGAAAACAATGGATTTGCCTGAAAACTTACATGTTCAGTATGAATACAATAGGTTTAACCCAGGTAGATCAATTTTTTATTCATTTTTCATATCTTTTCTGTACTTATAATTTTTTTAGATACTGATACTAAATTTGGAGGAAAGACAGCATTTCCCAAAAGCTCTACTATTGTTACAGGATTAAAATACAAGGACAAATATCCAGGACATAGGCAACCATTACCCAATTATTAGTTTTATATGTTAATTTAAAATAAATTATAAATTATATAAAATCCATTTATTGATTACAACTGAAAATTTATTGTTATATTTATTATTGGCTTTATGGTCACGACTATTCTTAAAATCTGAAAAGCAAAGTAATTTTTGTAGCTTTATAGACAATTTTACCAATTTGTAGGTAGGTATTACATTTCCAATGAAACAAAACTTGTGTTGAAAGCTTTAAAAATCAATAATAGTAAGTAAAACTGCAGCACATCTGCATGGATTTTATTACAACCGATACCTACTTTATCGAATATTTGAGAAATTTTGAATAAAATATCAGAAATTCTTTCCAAGTTTACCCAGGTTTACCTTCCAACGAAATGCAGTGCTGTGTAATTACCTATGGAGACTGAACCTACATGGTTTAGTTTCTATGGCTGTAATATTAATTGTTCCACAACGGTTTTTTGAAAAATTCTGATATACCTGGCCTTTCTTCAATGTCTTTTTTGCCTTGGTAAACACAGCTTAAATTTTATTGAATTTCAAAAACCACATATCTACGTATGTGGTTTGTGTTGCATACCTACGTTACAAATGATTTTCCGTTTTCAAACTGAAGCCAAGTATATATTCCGTTAATTAAATAAAACAATTTAATTTGTTAAAATCTACATAATATTTAAACTTAAAATTGTTATCGTTCAGTATGGATCTACATCTATCTACTCAATATATTCCGTTCTTATACACTTCGTCTTGGCATTATTAAATAGTTCTTTTTATTAGTAAAACTTAATATTGTATTTTGGATGTATGAAATTTCAGAAATTTGGGATTTACCGATTTACACGCCCACTCTATGCTGGCATAATGATTTTCATCTTTATTTATCTCATAATCATAACAAAACAAAGACGAGCGCATTCACGATTGCACCGAAATAAGCGTTGTAGTACGTTCGAACTTGCGTAAATATTAGTAGAGAAGTGATGTGTATGTAATCTGTGGAAGTGATGTCGCATCGTTGCGACATGAATTTTATTATGACACAAAATGCAACAAATGTTTTTCTTTTTTTTTCTCTAAAATTTCACGGTCGTCCCTTCTGTCTTTCTGAGGTGCTCCAGTTCGAAGCACCACCAAGTATTGATTTTGCCATCTGTTTGGCTCATCCACATCGGACATTGTTTTATATATTGTGTATTTTTCCAGTTAGCTCATTTCGAAGCGAAGATAAATAACCTACTAGTTTTATACTTATCTCAGCTCTACTTCAAAGCACTGAATAATAATGAATCAAATCAAATTGATTATTATTCAGTGTTCAAACTTTAAAGTTTAAAAGCAGAGCGCGCACATTACCGAGATGAGATTAACAGTGGATTAACTGAGATCTCAGTCAAAAAGAACGCACCTACCGTATGGTCCGTATATCGCCGAAAATTGTGAGTGTCGTTACTAGCGGTTAGAAACCTGTATCGTTTATTCAGAAATCTAATATATACGGACCGTCAAATTACTAACCAAAGTGATCTAAGATATATACGGACTATACGGCTATTAAGATATGTCAATCCAGTCAGCTGTCAGTCAATAATCAGCTGTCTAAAGTCCAAATATTCAAAATGGGAAAATAAATTTATTTTAAATTTTCTATAGTATGAATTTTGTAAAAATGCATCAAATTTGAACAGTCCGTTTTCATCATGGGAGGATTTTGGATATTTTTTATTGTAATTTGCATTTTGTTTTTCACTTTATCATGGTAAATACTTTTATATTAATCATATCCATATTTTAATACTGTTACTTATTGTAGGATATTACCAATGATTATTTCATGGCATTTTGAAAATAAATATGAGGTATCATTGAAAATAGGTAGAATTGGTTTACCTTACTTAAAACTTTGTGATATTCACCTGACAAAAAATGGATTCACAATTGTAAGAGAATTATCATTTGCAGTAGCAACAATATTATTAATATTTTATTTACAGCATATAGATGAAATTGGAATAAAAAGTAGTTTTTTGAATTCAGATTTAACAAAACTAATTACCTTAGTAGTAAAAGATGTAAGAATTAACAAAGACTTAAGTTCAAAAATTGTTGATACATCAGTGACTTCAGAGAACATGATAGATTTTAGGGAAAAACAAGTACCACATTTTATAAATAGTTTCGCACAAGTAAGTTTAATTATATAAACATCTATCTCCAAAACTCTTAATGTTCTCATATTTTCCAAGTTTATGGCAGTTCATGTTTACAACATATCTGCAATATTACTTCGTTCCGAAACACCTGGCTGTCTTGTACATGCCACAGCTAGTGAATTACACTTGGATGGTAGTATTTTAAAAAATGCTAAGTCTTTACTGGTTACATTGAATCTTACTGAAGCTGAAATAAAAGTACTACGACATGCTGAACAGCAAGTAAAAGAAGCTAGATTAGCAGAGTTTAGTTTTGGTATATCTTTGGAGACAATTTTACTTGCTCAAGGACCATTCTCTGTGGAGGTAAAAATTAATGTACAGAAAACTGAAATCTTGTTTTATATTAAAAATTTTAATTTTAGAAATTACATATCAAAATGTCTCAAAGTAGTGCAGTGATCAATGGAGCATTCTACACAATTGCTCGAAATCCTAATAATGATAATAAAGCTTCCACAGTGTATGATAATTATTGTAAAGATGATGATATTTTTCAAAGGCTATGCCCTATAATACCTAAGGTGAGGAAAAATTTATTGGTTCCTTATAGTAAAGTTAATTGTAATACATGTGGTGATCAACTTGTACTCTGGTCTTTCAGCTTCAAATCACTCTCATTTGTATTAAAGAATTATGCAAGATTGAAAAGTGATGTAGAGTCCAGACTACTGACTAATGCCTGCTCCTCCCAATTTTAGCAAAGCAATGCTCTAAAGGCATGCACTGTTTATTTATTTTCAATTCATCTTGTAAATGACAGCACTCTAGGAGCTGGCAATGCTGTGGCTGATCTATGTTTTTCATAGAATTGAAAATTACTTTACTAGGTGCACATCCATATGGGTATATTATCTGTGATTAATTTTCATCATGGGCCTTTTCAGTATTTTTTTATTGCTTTTATTTTAAATATTTAAAAAAAATGCCCCAAATTTTCTTTGGAGCAGAATGTCTATCTATAAAAAATTATCAGAAGCTCGGAAAGTGAGTAGCCCAATTTTAACTAGACATTTTGCACCCCTCATTAGTGATGTTAAATAGCCTATGATTTGGATAGCATTAGAGAATAATTTTGGAATGTGAAGATTAACTTTGAGAGATTTCAAACTCTAGTATATATATATAGTTGATTGAAAATTTTAATACTGTTGAACAGGTTGAAAGATATAATTAGCATTTTGTTTGTTTCAGAATTGTACTCTCTACATTGATGACACTTCCTTAACTGGTGTGAAATACAATGGGCAAATAGAATATAATTCGTCTCTTAAATCTTTAGCACTGAATTACCGTTCAGTATTTTCAGAGGATAAGAATGGTTTAAATGATAATTCTTCTATGATTTTTAATTTCTATTTGGTAGATTTGTTACTCATCAACAGTAGAGAAAAAATTTTGGAATTGAAACAACTCAACATTGATGCAAAGGTGAGCTATTAGCAAAAATAGGATCTGAAACTGAATTCACTGATGCTGAATCAAAAACTGTAGTTGTACATCACGGTGGATTCAAAATAAACATCAGATGTACAGGAGACATGTGCCCAGACAAGAACATAGCAAACTTCTGGTCAAAAAACCCTTGGAGATGCTGACTAATGAAATGTTAAACCTCAGTAGAGGCCAGATAAGGATAGTGACATGTTAACTTATTGGTCCCTGTTCTCTAAAAAAGAACATGCGTAGAATTAGACTGTTTGTTATTATTAAGTTGTGCAGTTATCGTATTTTTTTGTTTTAGTTGAAACATTATATATTGAACATTTATCTACAACAAAACAGCTTACTACTTACATATGATCACAATATAATTCACAAATGGGTCTGTACTAATTTTCCAAAAAGTGATTCCAAACTTCAACCTCTCAAATTTCATCCAATTCATAATAAGGATCTAGAAAACAAGGATTTGAGACTATCTATGAAAAAAAGCACATTTTTGGAGAAAATTGTTGAAAAACTTTGCATCAATTTTTGTGCAGAACTTTGTCAAGTTTTGGCTATTGTTAGAATCAGGAATCAAAATTCATCCATTGGTTTTAACAAAGTTAGGTTGTTACTAGACCAGTCGCAAGAAACAAGAGGTAAGTTTTACCTAGTATAGAATAGTCTCCATTTACAAGGTGTTATGACATATTCCTTCTGATTAGGTTAGGTCAACAGCTCTTTGTTCTGTATTTGCAGTCAGTCCTGACCATAGATAAAAAAATACTTATAGATGGGAAACTGACGTGGCGCCCTCTATTCATACGGGTGGCGCTGCCTGGAGAGTCCCGTCAGTACCTCTGGCACAAATCAGGTTGTGAACTTCTCTAACAGCCGAAAAAGAAGATTCCTGTAATTTTTAGTTTTTTGCGGTATATTCAAAATTACTGTAATTTTACTTTAATTGCAAAATGACATTTACGATCCATTTGTTGATATTTCATTTAAAATTACTCAACATTAGATTGATATTACAATAATAACAATGAAAAGTCAAGTAAAATTAAATGAAATGTCAAAAAATGGATCATATAATGCCTGAATTGAGAAAAATAAAGCAATAATCATCAAGTTCATAATATATTTTATTGGTTAAAAAAAGTAAACAATAATTGAAACGTTTTTTTACATATTTAAATGACAAACGTGAAAAAAAATAAATGTTGGTAATTCAATTCAATGATGCTGGGAAGTTCAAAGTTGTAGGTATGGAAGAATAACTACTATTTCTGACACTTTCTATTTAATGGAACATGTTTTTTAATGAAGATAAAGCTTACCGTGTGCACCTCACATTACAGTTTTTCACAAAACATATTCTTGACATTGTCTCTTAAATTAAAAGTCACACTATAAAATAATAAAAACCAAATTCAAATACTCAACATACACACAAATAAGCAGTTGCCAATGGTTGTCAGGTTAGGATGTTAGCAATAATATATATGTGGAAGAATCTGCAACTACCGCTAACGGCGTTACAGTTTTCATTAAATTACAAATTTTAGTACTGACGGGGCTCTCTATGTGGCAGCACCCACGTTCCTTCATAGATCCCCTACCCTGGTCCTGACCAGTCCATTTAAATAAAAAACGAATTTTTTACATATTTATATTGACTGAACATATATAACAAAGTGTTTATCAGCCTGCCAATTGAGCAGATTTACTTGCAATTTACCTGTGATACCATCAAAAAGAAAGATCAATTGCACCCACAGTCATACTCATGGCTAGAATTGTAGAGAAATAATTAATAAGTAAACTGTCAAATGTATAGTGTTCTGTGGCATAAAAATTCCACTAGCGCCTACCTTGGTATGAAATATCACTCAAGACGCAGAGCTTTTGAATTTCTAAACTTTCAGATATGTGTAATATTGTACAATAATTGCAATTAAATGATTAGTGTTTGTTAATATTTGTCTTGATAAACTAAAAAATAGCATTATTGTGCTAAATCATTCAGCTGCAAAAATCATATTAGGTTTGTAATAATATGGGGAATGATGGTAGTAGATTAAAAATCCTGATCCAAGTGAGTTATTAAATGAACATCTTACATTTTTTCATATAACATAAATAATACTTACAACTATATCCTAAATAAAAAATTATATAGTACTAGTACCTACATATTATTTCAGGCAATGAAATTTTGGGAAATATTTATTCTTGTATGCAAAAAAAACAATATTTGCGCTGTGAAGTGCCATACCCCACAGGTTGCACACAAACTTTGTTCCAGCTCTTTCCATATGTTCTAAAACCTCTGAAATGTAATTTATTAAGAATGATTCTAACAATTTGTATTCTCAAAGTTTATACATATTTTAGGAACTAATTGGAAATCATATTTTCCTAATCTCATTTTACAAGATCGTCATTGGACTGTGGAATTTTTGGTTGAATCGTTTTGGTGGTCTTTCAAGGAATGGAGTCAAAATATTAATGTTTCCAAAGTGATGCATATATGGGGTACTCCTCTGTATTTAGGTATGGGAATTGTTAAATTTATTACAGCTCAAAATCAGGAGATAAAGATGGAATCTTTGTTGGACATTGTGCAATTGGAATGGTCATTGGATCTAGCTGATTATGTGCTGATGGCTCTAAGGTATTCTATTTTTTTTTTAAATTTATACTTGAGATTTGATGTAAATCAACATTACCCTGTCAGAAATATAAGTATTTTAGTTCAGAATTGGAAAAAGTATAAATTACATAGTATATACAGGGTGCATGTAGATACCTCTCGTAAAATTGAACAAAATGATATAAGGTTTGGGGAGTCCAGCTCATTTTTACCTTTCGAAATACGAGTTGAAGTTATAAAAATTTAAATGTTTTTATTTGATAACTTTGAAATGTATAAATAAATTGTTTTGATATTGGGCAGCTTGTTTTTAAATGTAAAAAAACATTTGTCAATTCTTGATCCAGTGGTGTTCATTTGAAAAAATATGTCACTTTTCTCCTCCCATTTTCCACGCTATTGGCATTTGTGGCTATTTTCAATTAATTTTGTTTCCCTCGATGTTTTTCACGTAAAAAACACATAACCTTTACATATCAAAAAATTTGTAGCTTTCAAGATATTTAATGTTTTCATGAAGTATGCAACATTATTTTTAATAATAAAATGAAAAAAAATAGTTATTTGTTTTACTAGGCATAAAAGCACAAGAATTCATCCAAGGCATTAAATCTGCTTTTCTGCCGTGTGAAACATATCATTTTTTCTTCAAATTTGTTCCAATTCCACGCAAAATCGACTTTTGATTTAAATTATTACTTGGAAGGTTGCCTAGCAACGAACTTTTTCTGCCTGTCAAGTGTCATTAAAAGGCCGCTTTTAATGTCATTTGGAGAAAAAATATTTTTTGTGTTTTTTTAAATAACCTTCAAACTACTAATGGTTAAAATATGTATCAGAAACTAATTTGTACAGCAGCAATGCATCTTAAACATTGGGATAAGACTCTCGAAAATATTTGTCCAAACTTATGCTTTTATTATTGAAAATGATGTTGCAAACTTCATGAAAACATTAAAAATTTTGAAAACTACAAATTTTTTGATATGTAAAGGTTATGTGTTTTTCACGTGAAAAACATGAAGGAATACAAAATGGATTGAAAATATCCCCAAATGCCAGTGGCGTGAAAAATGGGAGGAGAAAAGTGATATATTTTTCCAAATGTACACCACTGGATCAAGTGACAAATGTTTTTTTTTATCAAAATATGCCTTTTTACATTTTAAAACAACTTGCCAAATGTACAATTTATTCATCCATTTCAAAGTTATCAAATAAAAACATTAAAATTTTTATAACTTTGTAACACCCCGTATTTCTAAAAGTAAATGAGCTGGACCCCTTAATCCTCATAACATTTTGTCCAATTTTACGAGAGGTATCTACATGCAAACGTTGTAAGTGTCATTTGAAAACAGCCTGTATAATAATTATATTTAAATTTTGACACTACTTGTAATGCACTATGATAACTAATACTTTTAACATTTTAGATGTTTTAATGAATATGGATTACTTAATGTCAAATTTCCTTCACCAACAAGGGAACAAAAAGAACAGGATCAACAGAAACTATCCCTTCATATCGCCATTACCCATTTTAACTTCTTCCTGCAATCCCAAAATAGAGGTAAATTGTAACAACTCAATAAATACATTGAATAAGCAATTAAAATTTTTTTGAAATCTATGTGGCAAAATTAATGGAAATTATTGTGTATAAATTATTTCCATATTAATATTAAAAAAGGTTCCAAATAGTAAATTTAATATGTCTATTTTTATTTTCAGAATATTTTGTGACTAGATTGAACACAATCAGCATTGACAAATCTCCTTTGAGCACGAATGTAAAATTCGAAGAATTCAAACTGTTCAGCGTGAACAATTCTGGAGATTGCTACACGTGCATAAGAACGGAAGATATTTCAAATTACAAAGCTTTCATTAAAACGACCTGTCTAGAAATCCGCGAAAATAAAGATAACATAAAGGAAACGACTTTAACCCTTCTCGATACAGTCGTAACTTATTGGTCGACGAATTTCCATATGAAATCGTTGCTTTTGACCAGAGATATGAGAGATTTTTTGGCTGGAATAAAGGAAGAGTTGGGAATTGGAAGTTTTAAGAGCAGCAAAGGAAAGTTTGTACATAATTTGAATATTTTCGGCAAGTTTGAATTCCACATTGATATTAGCTCTGAACATAATGCTAAAGTAGCTTTAGGTAAGTACAAATTATTTATATACAGTGCAGATATTTATAAAGGTTATCCCTAACTTTAGATATGGTATTTAATATCTTCTGTATGTTCCTTGTGGTATATTATTCATTCTTGTATTTTTTATTTTTTGGGGAATTAAACTACAATGTTTTTTGAAGTATTTATTTCAACGTTTCGGTAGAGTTCCAGCTACCGTTGTAAATATAACTTAAATGAAAATTAATTTTTCATCCCTATCTGACACAACAAAAAAAATTTGACAACTAGACAATCAAAAATATTTTGAAGTTTAAGACAGGAAAACTTAGTTATAAAATTTTTATTAAAGTCCATTCATGGTAGATCATATCTCTGGCAAAATGTGAAATAGAATATTTCATTTTATGACATTCCAACGATATGATAGTCTACTATACCTTGTTTTTAAGCTAAGAGGAGTGATTTGAGTTTAAGTTGGCATTCCTGCATGCTAATTATTGGTCAGATAGACGCCCCTTTCACACAGATCTTTTGAGAACTGACAACGCTATTTGTCAGTTTTGACATTTGTGTTCATTTACATAAAAATATTCTAATCTTTATTACCACTTTTGCGAGTTTACTGTTTATTATTCTGTTTTTGTTTGCTGTTTCATGTTGTGTTTGGATTTATTACCTCATATTATTGTATTTGTGTTTTTTACTTCTTATTTTCTATTGTTGTGTTGTATTGCCTTGTTACTATTTGAATATGGACAAAGATTGTATTCCAAGTACCAGTGGAGTTTCTTCGCCACCGAAACGATGGAAATTATTAAGTTTGGGTCACTTATCGCTGACAGAGAAGCAAAGTTTATAAGTTAACAAGTGAAATCCTATTTTTAATAATAGTTTTACACACATTACGGTGCCTACAATATTATCGTATTTTTTTAAATCAAAACTTGTTTAGCTTTATTTTGTGCTATACCTACACTTCCAATGTAAATAAAGGATAATTTAACATATAAACTAATTGCATTTTATACATACTATACTATCTGTATCTGTAGAGTAGGGAGGGTGAGTGTAGGCTCACAGCACTTAGGCCACATATGACCCATTGTACATCCTCCCGAGGAGTTGTCCTCCTAGGTCATCGTCCATCCTGTCCTTCTCAGGAAGGTGAACAGGTCACCAGGAGACATCTCCTTTATATCGGCAGGTGTAGGCCAAGACTCACCGAACACACACTCTCTTATCGACGATAACTCCGGACACTCGCATAGGACATGCCTGACAGTCTCATCTTCCTGTTCACACATCCTGCATAGAGGTGTGTCCACTAGCCCCATAGTATGGAGGTGTTTCCTTAGTTGGCAGGGGCCAGTCAGGAATCCCACTGTTATACGTAGGTTTCTTCTGGTCATCGCCAAGTATTTTTTCGGCGCCATCTTCCCAGGGTCGCCCAGGGTGATCCTGGCAAAACTGCATCCTTTGATTGCCTCCCATCTCTCAAGGGATTGAGCATGGGTGTAACGTTTGGCTAGTTCCGCAATTGTCGAAGTCGTCAGGCCGTAGGTGTCACTGGGTCCAAGAATTTTCAGTCCAGCGGCTTCCCTGGCTAGAGAATCAGCAATGCGATTTCCTTTACTCCTGTCGTGCCCTTTAACCCACCTCAGGATAATATTGTTATCTGCCGAGGCGTTAGCTAAATCTTGGTGGCACTCTAGTACTAGTCTTGATATAACACGTTGTCTGTTCAAGGCTAATAGGGCTTGTCTACTATCAGTGCAGATTATTATGTTTTTGTCAGAAATTCCTTTTCTGATTAGTTCTTTGTGGCAATTGAGATACCAGCCAGTTCTGTTTGAACTACGCTGGTATTGTTTCCCATTCCCCACTTGATCCTTAGGCTTAGTGCTCTCGAGTAAACTCCACATCCTGAGCCTTCATTCATTTTTGAACCATCTGTATAAATGCGTATTGCATCTGCAGCATCTGGCTCTGTGTTGTGTTTTATTTGTATTTTGTAGGGTTTATTAAACAAAAACCTGGGTTTAATTGCATCATTGGCTGCCTGCAGCAGAGGTAGCGCAGTAAGCGCTTCCTGCCATAGGCTTAACCGCAATTTTCCCACTCCTACTTCGGGGTTTACACCAGCCGTGCGCAATCGTACCATGGCCATCAACGCAACCTCCTTGACATACAGGTCCAGAGGGGTCAGACCAGTAATAAGCTCCATTGCTGCGGTTGGTGTTGTTCTCATGGCTCCTGTGATGTTTAAACAGGCCATTCGCTGTATTTGATATAGTTTTTGAATGGCCGTTGCTTGTAGAACCTTCGGTCCCCATGCAATTGCTCCATACGTTAACATAGGTCTTATTATTGCAGTGTAGATCCAGGAGACCACTCGGGGTGACAGCCCCCATGTGCGTCCCACTGTTCTCCGACACTGTTCATAAGCCACATATGCTCTTTTTGCTCTGCTGTGTAGATGAGAGTTCCATGTTAGTTTCCTGTCGAGGGTAATACCAAGGTATTTCACCTCTTCCGAAAAGTTTAGTTTGCTTTTGAAGATTTCGGGGGATTTTAAACCCGATAAACTTCTTTTCCTGGTAAAAAGGACCATCTCAGTCTTCCTGGGATTGATCGAAAGTGAGTGTTCCTTACACCATGTTTCAATTAATTTGAGCCCATCCTGCGCTCTATCGCACAGTGTGTTCACAAATTTGCCTGTCTGCAAAATAACTATGTCATCTGCGTATGCAATTGTGTAGATTCCATTGTTGTTGAGGTGATTAATCAGGGTGTCCAGGACTATGTTCCACAGAAGGGGTGATAAGACCCCTCCTTGCGGACATCCCCTCATGACCAGTCCTCTTACTGTGATGTCTTCTACATTGATACTTATTGCTCTACTAGATTTGGATGAAGTGGGTGGTGAACTAGCACTTCATCTCTTATGTACCGCTCGCATAACCTCTCCATTGTTTTTAGAAAGAACGATGTGAGACTAATTGGTCGGAATGCTTTTGGTAAGGTGTAATCCATCCTACCTGGTTTTGGTATGAATACCACTCGTACTTCTCTCCACTTACGGGGAATATATCTCAGAGCCAAAGAGGCTCTGAAAATTCCAACCAGGTGCGGCATAAGAATATCCATCCCCCATTAAAGTAGGGCTGGTCTTATTCCGTCAGGTCCTGGTGACTTGAAGGGGGAAAAGCCCGATATGGCCCACCTTATCTTGTCCTCGTCAATTACTGAGCTAGCAAATTGCCAGTCGTATTGTGAGGGTGTTGTTGGTACTTCCATCCAGTTTGACGTTCCAGGAAAGACAGAACCTGGGAAGTGAGTTTCCATAAGAATCTCAGCGCTCTCTTGAAGGTTGGCTGCCTTGTCGCCATTTTCCCTTGTAAGGATGCCGATACTCTTATGTTGGTCGTTTGAGAGCGCCTTCTGTAGCCTAGAAACCTGCGGGAAGTCTTCGACTGCCTCACAATAGGCTCTCCAGGCCTCTCTTTGCTTTTGTCTGCAGACTTTTTTGAACTCCTTGAGGTTGGCTTTGTATATTCCCCAGTCCTCTTCGAGTGTTGTTCGTTTTGCCTTGTTAAAGGTCGTTCTCGCTGTCTTTCTGAGGTGTTCCAGTTCAGGGCACCACCAGCTATTGGTCGTGCCACCTGTCTGAACCATCCTCATCGGACAGGATTCCTTATAGGCAATGTCCATTTTGTTTTGGATAGATACTGTGTACCTTTCCAGTTCCTCATTATTGCTAGGAGTCAGGACCTCTGTTTCCCGCAGAGCACCTTTTAAGAGTCGATTGTAGAGAGCTACATCCGTCCTCTTCGGGTCGCGAGATTTTACAGTGATTATTTTTGATTTCAAAATATGTATAATATACAGGGTGGCGCACCGAAAACGAAACAGATGCATTTACTGGCAGATGATTCCTTTTTAAAAAAATCCCTCGGACCCGTCGATTTTGTTTTCGAGGGGGACACAAAATTGGCATAAAATCACAGTAACATTTGCAGCCCCCTAAGCGGGGGTGGCACCATCCCTAAAATCTTAAATGGAAAGGGGGGTCGAATGATCCATCATTTAAAATTCAATGAATTTTACATCATTATAAAGGGAGTTGAAAGACCTTTTAAATGATGGATCATTCGACCCCCCTTTCCATTTAAGATTTTAGGGATGGTGCCACCCCCGCTTAGGGGGCTGCAAATGTTACTGTGATTTTATGCCAATTTTGTGTCCCCCTCGAAAACAAAATCGACGGGTCCGAGGGATTTTTTTAAAAAGGAATCATCTGCCAGTAAATGCATCTGTTTCGTTTTCGGTGCGCCACCCTGTATATAAAAACTTATGCTATCCTGATAACGCAGGTAATTGATTATTGGAAATTTCTCGTTCTAACATTGGTAACCAAATTTGACTATTCGGCTGAAATACTAGCTACACATTTATCTGCATTTAGTTGTATTTAAGCACTTTCTTTGATTTTTCGTCTTTTATTATTGGATTCTTTCAATATTATTTTTGTTGAATTCCATTGAATTTGATGGCCCTCTTCCCAAGCATGTTTGCAAAAAGCTGAGTTAAAGAATTCCCTATCTTTGTTATATTTTTTGTGTTCATTTATTCATACTCTCAATGGTCTAGATGTTTCACCAAAATAAAATTTGTTGCATTCACAAGATATTTGATATATGCAGTTTTTTGAAGATTGTTCTTGATTTTTTGGTTTCGTTTTTGTTAGTATAGATCTCAACGTATTATTAGTTCTAATATGGTATTTAAATTTACTTCTAACTCAAATCATGAAACCTAGAATAGGGAAGCACAATGTAATATCTGATACATCATTCACCGTTTCAGATGAATTAATACTGACAAGAAAACTGGAAGACATGAACAAATCTACCGAAATTCACCTTAACACTTCCGTAACCATATCCATTGATAATGTCGATATTTTCACTATACAAGGGATACACTTTCATCCGATCAATAGCCATGCTGTTATCGAAGCTGAACGATCTGACGTAGAGAGTTTTGTAGTACCTTTCAATAAAACCTGGGGAGTTTCAATAGATCTGTTCAAAGCTGTGTTTCCATATGAGCATAATTTTGCTGAAGCTTATCAGAATCAGCTCGTGTCTGTTTTTAAATGGTTAAAAATTGTGCATAATTTAAAAAAAGATGAAACTTTGGAGAGTTCACTACCAAGCGATTTGTTGATTAATGTAAGTTTGGAATTTGATGTATAAATTCGAGTCCTGTATTCCTTTTTGATTTTAGGTTAAAGAATTTTTGTTTGAAATGAGTGACGATCCGTTTGAAGTTAAATTGAGAGATAATTTTGAATTGTTGGAAGATGAGTATAATGAAAGTTTAAAGAGACAAAAAATGCTGAAAGACAAGGTAAATGAAACGAAAACCGTTATTTAACATTAAAATTAATTTTTATGACATGATTGAAAGTTCAATTGCTTTTAGATTGCCGATTTGTTGAAAACCCATCTTCATATGCCAGCTGGTAAAGTCGAAGAGTTATACGCAACGTTGAAAAAGAAGAATGCCGAAATTTATATCCAACGATCGAAACTCATGTATAAATCAGCCCCTCAAAGAACCAGACTGTTTGCTTGGAGTATGACTAATGTCGAAATTTTGGTAAGCATCACAAATAATCTAATTATTTAATTCCAATAGATCTAGGTGATAGAGAGAGGAAAGTTGATACAAGAATAGAACTAACACATAATGGTTCATTGGATTCCCATGTATGTGAATGAAGGTTTTGTCTTCTACAACGGTGTTCCTTCAGGATACTAGTTTTACCCTGGCTTTTTTTTGAAAAGGAGCCGTCCCTTGGCCGGCACCACCTCAAGCCTCTTGGGCTTCTGTATTTGTAGAGTAGAGAGGGTGAGTGTAGGCTCACAGCACTTGGGCAACATGTGACCCATTGTACATCCTCTCGAGGAGTTGTTCTCCTAGGTCATCGTCCTCCTTTATATCGGTAGGTGTAGGCCAAGACTCACCGAATACACACTCTCTTATTGACGATAACTCCTGACACTCGCATGTCTGGCAATTTCATCTTCACACATCCTGCTTAGAGGTCCACTAGCCCCATAGTATGGAAGCGTTTCCTTAGTTGACAGTGGCCAGTTAGAAATCCTACTGTTGAACGTAGGTTTTTCCTAGTCATCGCCAAATATTTCTTCGGCGCCAGCTTCCCAGGGTCGCCCAGGGTGATCACTGCATCCTTTGATTCCCTCCCATCTCTTAAGAGATTGAGCATGGGTGTACCGTTTGGCTAGTTCCACAATTGTCGAAGTCGTCAGGCCGTAGGTGTCACTGGGTCCTAGGAATTTAGTCCAGCGGCTTCCCTGGCTAAAGAATCGGCAATGCGATTACCTTTGCCCTTTAACCAACCTCAGGATAATATTGTTATCTGCCGAGGCGTTAGCTAAATCTTGGTGACACTCTAGTACTAGCCTCGATATCACACGTTGTCTGTTCAAGGCTAATAGGGCTTCTCTACTATCAGTGTCATGTTTTTGTCAGAAATTCCTTTTCTGGTTAGTTCTTTTGTGGCAATTGAGATGAGATGAGAGTTCCATGTTAGTTTCCTGTCGAGGGTAATACCTACCAAGGTATTTCACGTCTACCGGTTTATTGTGGATCCTCCTAGCATTCTGGCTATAGCCTATTTTGCCAGTCTGTTCCCTGTATTAGCTCATACAGGTTCTTAGCTGGTTGGTTATAGAAGCCTTCTGGAGTCATTTGGGGTCTACCATACAGTTTCTGCCTCCTGTGGTCGAGCGTTGCATAATATAGGCAGAGCTGTTTCGGTATCCTTTTTACATGCAAGGTCTTCCTTATACATCCCTATTTTGTTCAGGTGCTCCTTTGTGGGAAAGTGTCCTGTAAGTAACCCCGTTATGGTTTGTAGTTTGTTCCTGCTCATTGAGAGCAGTTCTTTCGCCATTTTTTTCGGATGGTTTTTATCTGGCTTAGGCATTCATTTGATCTCAACACATTGTAGTCACCCATGAGATTGTCTAAGTCCTATTAGATATTTCCAACGGTCAAATCTTCCCTTATTTTTGGTGTTGCCTATTTCCTCCAATATTACATTGGAGGTGATACCGCAAAAGGGTTCCGAATCCCCAAAAGGTTGTTTGATTCTTCCTCTTTGCTGGTTCATTTCCATCTATCCAATGTGTCCTCCATTCGATTGCACGAACTTTTCCACCAATCTGTATTGCCTTTTATTACATTGATGCTTTTTTTCTTAAAAACGTTTTAAAATTGAAAAAAATATATTTAAGGTTCTTGCCGACCCAACAATTTTTGGAAAAGAAAACGTAATAAGAATAATGACGGAAATAGATCCTGATACACCTTGGCCGGATGAACAAATAGAATTTTCAACATTGTGGTGTCGAGTAATATCCTTCAGGTGCGCAGAATGGAAGTTTTTATTAAGGGACTTTCCTCAACCTTTAATGAACGTCAGAAAATGTTATATATGTGGACAATTGGTCGGCGCCGAACAGTTTGCACCAAAACGAGGTGAGTTAAAAAAACTGATAATTTATTGATTGAGCTGTTGAACTTTATAAAAAAATATGATGATTCCTGAATGTTAAAAATGAGTGGTGGACAAAATCATAATGGGGAATCAATTAATTTAAATATTTTAATTGTTACAATGTTTTTAATTTCGATTTGAAAAATTTAACTTTTAGATTATTTAAATTAAATATTTCGCAATTTATGCTGTAAATTACCTAGAAAAGAAGTTAGCTACAAAGTATATTCGAGTGTATTTGTTCATTATTTAGTCTTGTGTGCTTTTTAACTCTTTTCAACGATCTCTTTCGATTTGGTTTGTCTTTGACTGAAATAGAATAGAAAATGGTCCAATTGTAGGCTAACTTCCGTTTGAAAGTATATTCGAGTGAATTTCTGCATTATGTAGTCTTCTTGTGTGCTTTTTAACTGTTTCAATGATCTCTACAAGGGTTGACATACGGAAGTATAGGTTATGCTTCTGATTCAAGAAGCACAAACTTGTATTGGGCGGAGTAGAATGCAATGAGACCTCTGGCGGAAAAAATTGTAACTGTCGCAACGAATAAAACAATTCGTTTTGCATTGTTTTTGTATTATATGCAAGTCAACGTAATTACCGTAAATTCGTACACTATTTGTTTAATTTTGTGTCAGTGACGAGCTTAAAACTCTGTTTTTCTATCCAATTCAACTGTCATCATTTCTGAGGTTATATTCTTATATAAGGTTTGTTCCAACCGCAGTCAGAAACCGTCAGAAACGATCAGAGAATAGTCGACCATGGCAATCAGTGATAGGAATTACGCGGAAATAACTCGTTGTTTGCTATGACCAGTTATTCTCTGATCGTTTCTGACGGTTTCTGACTGCGGTTGGAACAAACCTATAATCAGAGATATTATGGAAGAGGTTATGTTATTCTATTTTTTGTTTTCGTTGCACTTTTATGAAAGTGTCACTTATTTCCTCTATAGGTACCATGCAAAAATATATGGCCAGCATTTAAAACTGCCTGTCCCTCATTTTTGCACCTAGAAGAAGGCTCAGCATTTACAAATCCAAATGAACTTTGAATAGTATGTATATACCTAATCCATAGTTACAAAAACAAAGAGAAAATAAGTCGGAATAAAAGATTTAAAATATTACTCAATACAAACGTACCTTCCCTGTAACTTTTGTAGATATTACTATATCAAAAATAAAATAAAAACACCTATTACTCTCCAAAAATAAAAATAGCCAAAATTTAGTTTAACAACACAAAATACTAAAGCACAATCAAATAAAAAGCAAAAGTTTCACAAAACACACTGAAAATAACTAAAACAGCAAAATGAAACCATTTAAACATCAAAGGGCTTATACGGCAGCTGATTTGTTTTACTCGTTGCTAAGATGACATCGACATTTCGGAGCGCCATCTATCGAATTCTACTTTTCCCAATAGGAAAAATGTTGAAAAAGTGTCCAGCGGTAAGCATTAAATAGCGTAAGGCGCAGGAGTAGCAAAAGGGTCAAAAGATAGAGTAAAGTATACAGACCAAGTTAACCTAACAAAATTTCCGTCTAGCTAGAGTAGTGTTAACATCTAAAAAAATTGAAAATAAATTAACAATAATGGTAAAGAGTAAAAACGTTTGTTATGAAAAAATATCCAGCTAGTCGATGATTATACACCTCTGTCTCTGTATTTTTTTCTGGCCAACAGTACGTGAAATAAGTTTTTTTTAAATATTTAAGCAACTGCTTCTACAGGGTAGCTGTTAAAGATGGAACCAAAGCTAAACTGCTTAAACGGTACAACATACAAAACCCAAATTTTCTGAATTTCAACTAAATATATTTGCCTAAAAATTACTTTTTTAAATTACAAAATTTTCAGCATGGCTGATATATCTTGATTTTTTTAAATAGCAACCTAGGTCATGTGATATACCATTTGAAAGGGTTCAAACACAACAGAAATGATATTAATGTTTGGTTCCACCAAGATGTTTTTTATCATAAAAGTGGAGTTAATTAGAAACTTTCAGTTTCAATTAAAACAGAAATATGTGTATATTCCACAAAGTAAGGGTCATAACAGTAAATGTTTGTATTTAATATAAACAATTTTTATTACAACAAAATATTTAGATTCAATTTTTTATTTTCCGTTGGTAAAAGCGGGAATTGTTTCTACGATGTCACGAAAAAATCCTACTGCATCCATTAATGTATTTAAAGTTTGATTCAGATTAAAATTTGACGTATAATTCGCTTCGTATCTGTAATTGGAATGTATCATTTGGACTTCTTCCTAAAATTAAGAAACATTTTATTATACAGGGTGATTCATAAGTAATGGGCCAAATTGTAAATCTACGTTCAGAAGGCCAAAATAATATTTTCATTAACAATAATGTGTCTTAGTCTGCTCCTTACTGAGGTACAGGATGTTAAAGCGAAAAAAATAAAATCGATATTTGTTAATAGATCAGCTACTTTTCTACATAATGACTTGAAAATTGGGTATGAACTAGTTTTTCTAAGGGTAAACAAGAATGTGTGAGAGGATTTGAGTTAACTCGTAGATGTCGCCACATGCGCCATATGATTTGGATTAAATCAGCTACAAATTTTTTATCGCTCATTATTTTACAACTTACTTATTTAATTTGGATAGCCCCATCATTTATGTAAAAAAAGCTATACTTCTTTAATCTTCAAAATATTAACGATTTTCGAGATATTTGAATTTTACTAATTCACACCATTACATTTCACGGTGGTCGACGTAGCATTAATCAAAGAAGTATAGCTTTTTTTTACAGAAATGATGGGGCTATCCAAATTAAATAAGTAAGTTGTAAAATAATGAGCTATACAAAATTTGTAGCTGATTTAATCCAATTCATATTGCGCATGTGGCGACATCTACGAGTTAACTCAAATCCTCTCACACATTCTTGTTTACCCTTAGAAAAACTAGCTCATACCCAATTTTCAAGTCATTATGTAAAAAAGTAGCTGATCTATTAACAAAAATCGATTTTATTTTTTTCGCTTCAACATCCTGTACCTCAGTAAGGAGCAGACTAAGACCCATTATTGTTAATGAAAATAATATTATTTTGGCCTTCTGAACGTAGATTTACAATTTGGCCCATTACTTATGAATCACCCTGTATAAAACCATAGGTACGAATTTGTGAAATTTTATAACTTCAAGATTCCTCACTAGATCCTTAGTAATTTTCCTTGATATATAGTTTGGCAAGTTTATCTATAGCTACGGGGCGTCGGTAAGAGGCGAGGAAACATGGCGCATATCTGTCATAAACGACCAATGGCGTACTTACCTATTTTATAAAGTAAAACTGAAAAAACAAAGGTCAGTGACAATACTAACGCCACTGGATGAATCAATATCAGTCAATTGATGAAGTGAGAGGGAAGAACACACGCATGCGCTTGCCAATAAGAAGTCAGCTGTCGAAGAAAATAACCAATTATGTAATTCGGAGGGTGTGGTAATTATGGTTTTCGCACAACGCTGCCAGAGCTTGAAGAAGTTCATAGCAAATTTGGAAAAGTGTTCATCTTTTAATATTTATAAATTGAAAAAATTATGTTAATAGACAAAATCCAAGAAAACAAGCACATTAAAAAAGTTAATTTTCTCATTATTATTACTACATACTTAGCATCTTAGCTTTTTTATAGTTAAACGTGGCAATATCGAATGTTTTCGACAATCCTTTCACGGCTTCAGATAAACTTGCCAAAGTTTAAGTAACCTGGAAAAATTCAAATACATTTCACATTAGTAGACATTGTTTACGTATGTATTTGTTTTATTTGCTGCCAAATTGCTAGAGGATTCATCAGTATGTTTGTTAATTTTTAAGATGATCAGCCATTTCTTCAGTTGAACAATCTATTGGTAAATAATAATGCTCAAATACGTGAATAAATTTATGAAGTAGCCCAGGACTAATGGAAAAATAAAAGCGGTTAGGTTGATATGCACAATTTATTAACAAATTGTAGTAAAGTAGACCGGGGTAGTAAGAATATTAAATGGAAAAGCTTGGGTATCTAAATTTAATTTTTTCTCAAAGAGAGTATAACTAGTATATACTGCTTTCCTAAAATATTAAAATGATTCCAAAATTGTAGAGAATACAATACCCTATTATATGACATGTGTAATATATTTTTTTTTCAATCCTTAATCTTCGACAAATTGAAATAAATTCAGCAAAATGGTTTTCCAATAAAAAAACATAATTGAAATAATAATAAAAAATTAAATAATAATATAGAAAAATAAAGTAGTTCGGTCCCTGAAATCGTTGGTGTTTTCAGATATCAGGAATTCAAATTGGCAGCCATACATAATTGCAATATATACAGGGTGGTCCGTAAGTAATGAACCAAAGTGAAATGGAAGATTCTTCGCCTAAAAATATTACAATATGACGCAATTTCCTTTAATAAAATATCGATGATAAAAAAGATGCATGGTGGCAAAGTGGAAATGTCAAAAATGTTTTTTCTCAACAAATTGAAAAATTTTTGATATACAAACTTAAAAATTTGAAGATAATATTATGTTATCCATATTGATGTATTTTCTAGAGGGCGCCACAAAAGCTATGCTGTTGGTGTAACTGTGCGATTAACTTATTAATCGTTAACGGTATCCCTTTATTTATTGAAACATATTAAAACTACATCATTTTTGCAACAAAAAGGTAAACCAATCGTCTCAAAAGTTACTGATTTTCGAGGTATTCGCATTTTTAAGCCCCCCTTCATAATAATTTTCATTTCATTTATTAGCACAAAAATATGAAAGTCTGTTCCGTTACTGTTTTTGTTGAGCCATAGGAGGTTCGAAACCTATATATTTATCTGTCAAAATAATCGTGGTGTTGGGTTTACGTTAAACGCTACCGGCTCAGTATTTGTAAGTTTTCGAAAACTCCCTATTATGTCAAACGTACCTTTATAGGTACGGGAAAAAATAGTTTGTTCAAGATCGTATGCGTTTTTATTTAAATTAAATGAGTTACAAAAATATGATGAACTAATAATACTTAGTATAATTTTAATGTGTATTATTTTATTTTCCTTCGAAGATTCCTCCTATTAGCCCAAATACATCTGAAAAGAATCCAATTGCGTCCATTAAATAATCGAGAAAACCGCTCATTACATCATCCGTTAATGACAGTTGCGTAGATTTGCTCACACGATGACCCTAAAAATTAATAATTTACTTATAATATAGAGAGTAGAGACAAGAAGAAAAAACTTGTATAGGATCAATAATTATTGTTTCTAAGTCGTGCGAAAAAAGACTTTTCTTCTCGGTATTAAATAGCATTTTATAATCTCTAAAACCGTTAAGATTTGGGGGTACACAGATATACCTTTTTTTCGTTGTAATGATGTGGCTTTAATTATTTTTTTACCAAAGTAGCGCTAATGTAAAAGGCGTAAACATTTATTATGAATTTGTTAAAATCTACATAATACTTCAACTTAAAGGTGTGACGCGTTTCACTAACACAGTAGCTTTGTCAAACGAATGGAGGTACCTACAATGAGAAATTTTCAATTTATACAGTCCCTTAATACTAAATTATAAGGATATTAACAATAAAATTATGATCTATTTACAAGGAAATAAAAGAATTTGTCTAAATATGAGATTAACCATTGTCTAATATAAAGGATTAACTAAAGTATTTATCAAGTTTACCTTGAAACTCATTCACAACAATCCTACAGGAACCTTTCTAGGTAAAAAAGGTTTAATAAGGGAGAATTATTTATATCTATTTGGTTGTTAAGAAGATTATCTGAATATTTGTTATTATTCATCTCAAGGGCTTCTAAAAGATTTAATTTGAAGGATTTAGGTTCTATATGCAAAATTTCAAAATTTGAATCGAAAGAGTGTTGGTTTGCTAATAAATGATTTGGGTAGTTGGAATCTGATTTTTGGTTGTCATAGCTACGTTTTTGTTCTGAAATTCTAGTTTTAAAATTCCTAAAAGTTCCACCTATATAAATTTTGTTACAGTTGTCATTACCACATTTTAATTTATAAACTCCTGATTTATTTAGTTTTGAAGATTTGGATTTGTTCTTTTTAATGAATTTGGATAAATTGTTATCAGTTTTGAAGCAAATATTCAAGTATAAAGTTTCTTAATATGAAATTTTTATGAATTATCTAAACACCCCCTTTAGTAAAAAATTTGTTTACTGGCACCGATATGCAGATGACATTTCAGCTTGCTTCACTTGTACTATGAGACAATTAGGTAACTTCATAACTTACATTAACTCAATACATAAAAATATCAAATTTACAGTAGAAATTGAACAAAATCAGTCTATAAACTTTCTAGACTTCAATTTCAAATATAAACAATAGACATTATTTTTCTATATTTCACAAACCATCACATACAGACATTACAATTCATAATAGTTCAGTCCACCCAGTCAGTCATAAATTAGCAGCTTTCAATAGTATGATACATAGACTTTAAACAGTTCCATTGAATATTGACAATTACAACAAAGAACTAAATATAATAGAACAAATAGCTGTTAATAATAATTACGATGCAAATTTAATTGACAATATCATAAATAAAAAGATACGAAAACATACTCTAGAACAAGTATTTCCTTCTGATAAAAACAATTTAGAAGCTTAACATAATTTGGAATTCCATTCTCAAAAATCAAATCATTTTTAGAAACTTTAGACTTGAATATTTGCTTCAAAACCGATAGCAATTTATCCAAATTCATTGAAAACAACAAATCCAAATCTTCAAAACTAAATAAATCAGGAGTTTATAAATTAAAATGTGGTAATGACAAATGTGATAAAATTTATATTGGTAGAACTTTTGGGAATTTTAAAACTAGAATTTCAGAACACAAATGACAACCAAAAATCAGATTCCAACTACTCAAATCATTTATTAGCAAACCAACACTCTTTCGATTCAAATTTTGAAACTTTGCATATAGAACCCAAATACTTCAAATTAAATCTTTTAGAAGCCCTTGAGATAAATAAAAACAAATATTCAGATAATCTTCTTAACGACCAAATAGATATCAACAATTCTCCCTTATTAAACCTTTTTACCTAGAAAGGTTCCTGTAGGATTGTTGCGAATGAGATTCCAGGTAAACTTGTTAAATACTTTTTTTTTCCTTTTTTATATTATTTCCATAGAAATAGATTATAATTTTATTGTTAATATCCGTATAAGGCTCTGTATAAATTGAAAATTTTTCATTATACCTCCATTCGTTTGACAAAGCTACTGTGTTAGCGAAATGCGTCACAACTTTAAGTTGAAATATTATGTAGATTTTAACAAATTACAATTGTTTTATTTCATAATTTAGTATGGATCTACATCAAGTAAAAGCCTCATCTATTCAATTCAATTTATAAACATTTAAGCCACATACGTAGCCTATGTGGCAGCCTCTACAAAATACATTGAAATAGGTACAAAATTATGATTACTGATATAAAAAAACCCTCAACATCAAATTTTTGTGCATATACGTCAAAATCCGTTCAAGTTATTGTAAAAAACGAAAATTAAAATTTCATATTGACTCTGTATCTCTCAATATCAACATTTTCTAAGGCTAGTTGGTTTAAATCGCAATATTCTAATTTAAAAATTGTACTGTATTTCTTTGTACAATTACTTAATCACCACCCTGTATATGTTCATTTTCAATATCAATTTGAAAAATAAAATACACTAATTTTAAAAACTTTTTATTAAGTTGCAATCATCATGAATAAATTATGTACAAAACGTTGCTGAAACAAATTTACCAAACGTTATGGGCAGCGTATGCATAAGGAGTCCATGGAGCGGAATAACCTTGAGCCACATATCCAAGGGAAGCAGGGGCAACACCCCAAGTTGCAGCGTTAGCTACATTCCATGGAGCGGATTGATCTACTGAAGCAGTATAAGCAACTGGAGAAGCTACTTTGGCTACAGTCCATGGAGCGGATTGAGCTACTGAAGCAGTATAAGCAACTGGAGAAGCTACTTTGGCTACAGTCCATGGAGCGGATTTAGCTACTGAAGCAGTATAAGCAACTGGAGAAGCTACTTTGGTTACAGTCCATGGAGCTGGTTGGGCATAAGCAACTGGAGAAGCTACTTTGGTTACAACTGGAGCAGCTACTTTGGTAACAACTGGAGCTACAGCATGTACAGCTGCAGGTTCTTTGTGTACAACAGCGTTAAATCCATTGTGTTCATCAGCGGTATAATCTACAGTACGTTTAGTTCCATCGGATTCCAAAAGGGAATAGCTACCTTGTACAACATCTCCACGACGAGATTCGTAATGGCTTTTGGCATCACCAGTTTGAGGATCGTTTACAGCATATCCAAAGTCGTAGTGAGCAGGTGCAGAAGGCTCAGTAATAACAGATTTGGCTACAGGTGCAGCGTAAGGTATTGGAGCGGCTTGAATGTAAGATGCTGGAAGAGAAGCGTAAGATTGTATAGTTGGAACGTGATGTTGGACGGTCGAGTAGGAAGAGACGGCTTCCTGGGATCCTACTAGAGATGGCACATAGCCGTAACCTAATTGGCCGGCGTTAGCTGCGGCTACAAAAGCGGCAAGGATTAAAAACTGAAAAGAAATAAATTCACAAGATGATAAAATTTATAAAAAAATACTGTATGATGTACTTACTTTAGCTGCCATGTTATACTCTTGTCAGTAACCTTAACAATACATTTAGAACGACGAGATTATTATTTATACTAAATTCGTGTAAAAAGAAACGGTCCCACCCCGGAAAAAAAATTTGACACATTTCACAACAAGAACCTCCACAAATCAAAAAAATCCTATAGAATGTTCCGAAGGTTGTCGGTCTTGCAGACCAATCTATTAAATTCCTGTTCTGCATACCGGCTATGAATTTTATTAATTAATAGTATCTTATGTTGAAAAAGTTAAAATTCATAGAATCATTAAAAAAAAAACAACAATAATTACCATACCATTAATAAATATTACTATCGATAACCCGCTAAATATTCAAATCTGAATAAAAATTGGTTTAACTTCCAAATTGATACATTTATTTTAGTTTCAAGGTGTACCATTTCATTTTATTACTTTTAGATAATAACTATTTAAAAAAAGTAACAAATATTAGTCTGGCTAGAGGCTGACACAAGGACACATCCATACTAAGAGTCTACTGGCTGTTGACACTGACTGAGAAATTTTTACCGTCTACCGACCTGGTGACTGGACACTGTACCCTGAGGAAGCATTTGCACAGGATGGGCAAAGTTAGTGATCCTATGTACAGAAAATGTGAACTCTACACCTGATCACATACTCTGCTTCTGTGACAACTTGCAGACAGAAGCACTTTGGAGTGAAAATAACACAACCATCACAACTACTGAAGGTCCCTCCAGATAAAACCTATATAAAAGACATGAAGCTTCTGGAATAGAAGTAGGTAGATAACATGGGTAATGGTAAAAATATTCAGTTCTATTGCCTGGGCTGTTGACCCCAACACAAACGTATTAATGATCAAAGTTATAAAAAAAATTTGTTTATATTTATATATATAGGTACTTACAATAGATATAAATTTTAATAATAATATGACTCATTGTAATGATTTAGAAATTGTTGAGACATTTATTTTTGCATACATACCTTAGTAAATGTAACCCAGGTTTCGTCTTGGTCCCAGATAATATCAATAGAATTGAGTTCATAGCTGCAAGCTAAATAAATCATACATTTGAGAAATAGGACTAAAGGAGCTACTAGTTTCAGAGACTCTTTTCAAAAACCAAATAGAGATATTTAGAGAATATTTTAAAGAAGAAACTTAATGGTTTAAGTCGAACAATTCCATTTTGAAAGCATTTATTGTTTACAATATTTATGGTAAAATTTGCCCAGCTGGAAATATTTATACGGGGAACAGAGGAAGAGTCCAGATTTAAATTATTATTATTTGGAGTAGTGGAGTTATTATTTTCGATGTTTTCATACCTCGGATATGAAGATCAACATCCGCGCAATTGAGTCCACAATTTTTTGTGCCGTATCCATCTTGTTTTTCAGGAAATCGTGGAGTGCAGTTGAATTCGTTTTCACTTTCTGTATCCATTCTAACAAAAAGTCAGCTCTAAATCACCTTCGGTAGGTAGGTATACTATTAAAGTCAAATTATGAGTCTGATTCAAACATTGCACTGAACATAGTCGTGTGTAATGGCATTCTTTGACGATGATTGGCCATATAGTCATGTGTAATGGAACATTACACACGGGGCGTGGCTTGTTTTGTGTAATGCATCCAGTTACTCAACAAAAATGTTACATAAAAAGAGTCCATTTTTCAACAGTCATTGAAAAATGTATTTAACTCTAAATTATGTCGACTGGCTGTAATTTCAATATTTTGATACAACCGGTTTCACTAAAATATACATAGAAATAGAAAAACATGTTAATTCCCAAAATGTTTTTTATTATCCTTAAAAATTACAATAAATAAACAATCCGTTATCAACAATTAACAAAAACGAACAATAATTCAAATTAGTGGTAGTAAGAAGGAGCAGCATGTTGCAATACAGGCGATGATACGCTTGAATAAGATACTTCAGGGGCACTGGAATAAGCTACTTTGGTGAAAGCGGGTACTTTAGCGATTGGGGCAGAGTAAGCCTTAACAGCTGGTTGAGCGTAAGCAACTGGAGCTGAGTAAGCTTTAACAGCTGGTTGAGCGTAAGCAACTGGAGCTGAGTAAGAAGCAGGTTGAGCAGAGTAAGAAGCTACTTTATAAGCAGGTTGAGAGTAAGCAGATACTTTATAGGCAGATTGAGCATAAGCAGTTGGAGCGGAGTAAGAGACTGGAGCAGCTACTTTTCCGTTGTATGTGGAAGGTTCACGGTGTACGACAGCGTTGAAACCGCTGTGAGCATCGGCAGTGTATTCTACAATTCTTTTCGAACCATCAGCTTCGACAAGGGAGTAACTTCCTTTAACAACATCACCTTCACGGGATTCTTGTTGGTTTTTGATGTCACCGGTGTGGGGATCTTCGACGGAGTAGCCGAAATCGTAGTGAGCTGGTGCTGAGTAATCTTCGGATACGATAGTTTTTTTGTAAACTGGAGCAGCGTATGAAAGTGGAGCAGCGTATTTGGTTACAGTTGGAGCGGCATAAGATAGTTGGTTGTAGGTTGGGGCTGCGTATTTGGTTACAGTTGGAGCGGCATAAGATAGTTGGTTGTAGGCTGGGGCTTCGTGTGCGTTTGGAGTTGAGATGCTGGAGTAGGAAACCGATGGGGCGTCAGAGTAGGCTTGGTGGGAGCTCAAGATTCCTGCTTGTGAGGAAGCAAGGAGAGCGAGGAAACAGATAAACTGAAATAAACAATATTATTATGTTAAAAGAGAAAATGCATGAAGATATTTTCAGAAAATTTCAAAAAATTATATCTACTTACTTTGAATGCCATTTTTATTTTTAACTGACTGTAGACTGAGCAAGTACCGGGTACACAATGTTTTGACACTATCGATTCGGCTTTATATATTGTAAAAAAAAGCCTAAGGTGTGGTGGTACCAACGGTACTAAGTATTATGTAAATATTTTTAGATCTCTTACGGCACTTTCGTTGGTCTAATTATAAATTTCTGTAATTCTATATGGGTATAATGAAAAATTAAATAATACCATTCGATCTGACCTTGAACTAGAAAAAGCTTTAATTATATGATCGAGTAATTTCAAGAACAGTACCCATTAAAGATTGGTACCAAAATTCAAAAACTAGGCCAGAAATATGTGATTTGTTTGAGATAAACATATTAATAAATTATGATTCTTGATTGGTATGGACATACATACGTTCTTGCGTTATGTATAATTTTGTTATTTGTTAGAAGGTTTAAGTGAAAAGAATATGCTAATCTTTTTACAATTATATAACATTTGTATGTACCTACCCTGTATGTATCTTGAGGGAATTGAAACTACTTCAGACATATTTGAACTAATTTATTTATAAAATTTACAAAATATCTTAGATATCTACTTTATATTTAATAATTAATTAGAATAAAATCCTATAACTAATTAAATTACATACATGATTTTGGCAGCTTTTGCGTTTATATAAAAATATCATTGACAAAATATGGTTAATTAATTTCAAAATTCCCAATAAAAAAAGGGAAATTATTAATAGTTATTTATTGTACAAGTCGATAAAATTGTACTCTATCTATCTTTTAGAGTGTTCATAGCACGACTTCAAATTCTTGTGAAAAATAAAATTTCAAAGGAAAATTGTCATTTTTTGCACAAAACTTGCAACTGTGTTGCTCCGTTACTACGGATGTGAATTACTCTGTCAATAAATGTCAAACAAATTTTTTCTACACCCACATGTATATTATCCATTTTTTGCACAGTTTACAGAATGGAAATGTAGGCCATACCAGTTAACTGAACGTATATATTCATATACATCCTAGAACGTATATGAAATCCACCAATCAGCATTCACGATTAGTATTTGTCAACTCCCCTTCTTTGAATTTCAAAGAAACGTCAAAATAACTTATCTAAAAAAAGGCTTCCCTAGAAGCACTGGATCAAGAATATTTATTAACAATAATAAACATAAATAAAATAATCCATATAAATTAACGACAAATACTGAAAACAGAATAAAATGGGTATTTAAGAGGACTTTTGATAGACGTCAGCTTTTATAAAATTTTGTAATTCATGTGACGTTATAGATATCAACATAAACATTCCTAGGTGGTCGAGTTGTTAGCATATTAGGTTTTTGCGCGCTAGGTACAGGGTTCGATTCTCAAAGTAGAAATTTTTTTTTTTTAATTTTATTTTTAAATAATTATTCCGCTTGATATTGATTGGTAAAATTATGAAAATTGTTAAAAATTTTGAGATTGAAGTTGTATTACAGTAGAGATTACAGTTTATTAAAATTTTTATTTTCTAGATTTTTCAAGTGGGTCGTAGAAAAAATATACTGTTCGACTCGTGTGGATTGTCCATATCGCACTCGAACGATTGAGCACTCCGCCTACGGCGTCGTGCTCAAACTTCGTCCTCGTGCGATATGGCCATCATATCCACACTAGTTGCACAAACTACTATTACATTCTGGTCACTCTGGTTTTTATGGTGTGTTCACTGTACGAAAATTCATTATTGTCCCAAAAATCTAGGATGATGAAGGAATACATTCTTTAAAGAGTGGAAAAGCAGCAAGAATATCAACCAAATTCAGAAATGTCCACTGAGCATTGTTTCCGTCTTCAGCTGCTATGTTGGCAAACTCTGGTGCTGATCAAGTAAAAGTTAAACGAATAGGTGGATGGATAGTTGTCATCCGTTGCAGTCTTACATTGAACAGTCAGTTTGCAATAAGATTGCTGTATCCAAGTGTATACTTGGTGGACCTGAAAATCATTCCACTACCTCGATTCAAGTATCTAAGCAAACGAGTACAAGTTGTGGTGTTTCCAATTATGTTATTGTAAAATTACAGTTGTTATTAATCCTTCCAATTAATGTGTTTGAATTTGTAAATTGTTTATCTGCTCAAAAGAGTTGCTACAACAACATTTTAACTATAGCTATAAAAAAGACATTTGTTTCACTTTAAAAATTGACAGAACAGTTGATAATATACTCCATTCTACTTCTTTTTGGTTCTCTATAATAAATGTTGTATTTACTAATATTAAAAAAATTACCTTGAAAAATATTCAACCAAAGTAAAAGATTCTACAGGTATCTGTTTATTCTGATTGATTCTAATACACATTCATGATTAATTAAAATTGGAATGCATCACTTCCGTTGAACAAATGCCTGCAATGTTCTTTATTTTTAATATAAAGATCTAAATTTGTCAAAATTAATATCTCGAAAAAAATACATTTTCTTATACATTATAGTTATATTGACAGTTACCTGTGGAACCGGCAACCAAACATACAATAACACCTTTAAAATGATTACTAGTATAGAATACTACTAGTTTTTGACTTACCTATCGTTTTATTTTAATATTCTACAAAATTATAATGATTATTAGTGTTAAATCATCCAAAAAAGAGTTGAAGAAAAACGAAAACAGTGACATTTGAACCGGCGACCTTCTTTGGGACATTTCAATGTCATTATTTATTTTTGACAGTACTTACATATAAAACAAATGAATTTTTTTATTTTTTTAATACTGAGAAAAAAGAATACAACTTATACAGTCGACGAAAAAGCTTTGTAACTAACCCGAGAATTAAAAGGGCAATTAACAATCTCGAACATTAACGTTAAACTATCTCGATTGTTAATGGCTCTCATTAATACACTTGTTGGTTAAATAACTATTAATAAACTTTTGACAGATGCAGATTTTTATGATAAATGTAAAGACAATCGCGGGTATCTGTTCAAACGCAACCCGGAAGTAATGCATTCATATGCATTAGGTTTTATCAAAAACAGATACCTACCTGTAAAATCTTGCTGCCGGATTTTAGACTGTAGTGACCTTACCACAAAGTAAAATTAAGAAATATTTTACAGATTATGGGTCCTAAATGGTTATTACTCATGTGCTCTTTGGTATAGATTGTAAAGCTTGTTGTGTCTTCTTAATAATATCAAAAAAGTTTCCAAACGACGGTTTCTGAAAATTAGGAACATTAAACTGTGGAACTTGAAATTGGGGCCACTGATTAGGATTCCATTGGTTTGATGATCCCCATTGACCAGATGATCCCCATTGACCTGATCCCCATTGACCTGAACCCCATTGATTCTGTGGAAACTGTTGCCAATTATTTTGTGGCTTCTGCCATTGATTGTTATTTCCTTGTGGCCACTGCCATTGGTTTTGGTTGTTATATCCTTGCCCCGATTGGTAGTGAGGATATTGTGGCTTGTATTGATTTTGATACGAATTTGGTGAATAACCCGAGAAGAAAAACTAAAAAGAAAAATGTGCATATAACTTTTAATTTTTTGATTAATTTATTTAAAGCACGAAACAAGTTTTATTTAACACTTACCTATCTTAATGTTAGATTTAAATGATTCACAGTTTAATAACAATATTATTTATTTACACACTTTAATAACTATTGTTAGTAATTATTAGTCATCAGTTGTTTAGATTATTTGTTGCTCTAAAATCTAAATGGTAAAGGATATAAGGAGAATCAAGTTGTACGTTTGAGTATCATTATAGTGGTGATTTGTATGTACAACTTGTAGGATTTATGGCTGTTGATTGTCGTATTTTAATGTTATTTTTCGAGGTCGTAGTTGGTCGTAGTTCCCGGCGTATGTTTACTATAATTTTTCATAGGGATTACCTTATAAGGGAATGACCGATAATCTAAATCAGAGACACTTGACGATATGATATCAACTTCGCTGTGAGAGTTCATATAATGTTGTCAATGCCCTAACACGTTACGTTGGAACAATTTTATTGGAAAAAGGGTATGTCAGTGATTAATCCTAATCAAATTATCACAATAATGAACCTTTTACATGTATTACAAACGTTAACCCAAATCTTTGACTTAAAAAAATTGATTATTTGATGTATAGATAACGCGCAAGCGCGACCTATCAATCGGGGGAAACTACATCATTCAAAAAAGGATGAAGACGTACCTCTCGTAGCAGCAATGTGTCTTTTTCTACTGCCCCACTGACAGGTCTGTACTTTGTTGTTTACGGTCAATTATTATTTATGAAAAGTGAATATTAATATTATTGTTATATTTATTGAAATAATACAAACATATGCCGAGATACACGGAAAAACATCAGCATTTTGAAAGCTCTCAAATATTTTCGAGTTCAGTGTAAGGTCAGTTTGGCCAAAAAAAAGTTTTTTTTTCTGACCAGAATGACAGTTAAGGTCAACCGTTCAAAACATAAGATTTTGCATGTTTTTTATCATTGCGAACACCTATATTGCTTTATTAAAATAATGACTACACCCCCGAAGCGTTTATCTTGAAATTTAAAATGACTTTTTAGCTGAATACTCAACATATCGGTGTCAGTAGGATTCGTAAAGTCGTGAAAATTTGTCGAAAACAGTAAGGTTCAGGATTTTGACGTTTCTACCATACAAAACTCATTTTGCTATTTCTCGGGATCAATTTTACCATTGATTAACCTACCTACCTACCTATCTTATACAATGTGTGTGCAAAATATTAGTAAGAATTATTATTTAGCGAAAAATGAATTGATACGAGATACGTTCTATATACAGCTCTTTATGTACCAAGGAAGAAAAACTGTTCTATTAGACCAGGGCTGTCTAGACGGCCCTCTGCTTTTTTTCATGCGGCCATGGAGGCCATAAAGATACAAAAAAAAGAAGAACGGTTTGAGTTTGAGTTCCCAACATATTATATTCTGATTTTCCAGTTTTTGCATGAATGTAGAAAAAATATTGTATGCAACTCTTGCAAAACGTGTTTTTTGCACTTGTTGCATAAATAACTATTTTCTGCGGCCCTCAAGCTTTTGTAGTAAATTTTATTGGCCGCAAAGATATGTAGTTTGGACAGCCCTGTTTTAGACAATAGACAGTTTCTCGCCGAGGTGCATATTAATATTTTTTTGTCGATGTTTACAAAAAATTACATTTCTTGAATAAAAAATCTATTTGCTGGCACGTATTTTTCGTACGATGCCCAAAAGATAAGTTTCATCTATGGCACCACGAAAAAATCCGTTTATTCCATCTCGACTAAATACTCCACTCATCACCCAACGCTTTGTTTCAAAAATAGTCGATTTTTCATTAGTGTTATTTTACTTATAAATGGCCGACGAAAAAATATTGTTTTATTTAGTTGACATGAAAATTAACAATAATAATAAAAAATTAAACTCACCCTCTTATTACCAACACCCAATCTCTGTTGACATTCCACGAAAATGCTAAAGTCGACGACCAAAATTATTAAAATTACAAAAAAATGTCTTAAATTGATCATTTTTTAAATAGTTTTATTGTAACAATGATGTGAAGAACCAAAAAAAAAACTTTTGATGCGACGTTCCGCTACAACTAATAATTTATACTGAAACAATAGGTCATCAGAGATGCATCAATATAGTTTTTTCCGGCGACCTTCTGTTTACTTTGTGTGGTCTAGGTACATATAAAAATTTAGGGTTCAAACCAGAGACGGATTTATACCAATACTTATTTATCTTTAGAAATTTACACCAAAAATTGATTATTAGAATATATTATTTTTGAAAAAGCTGATATAAACAATCATACTCTGCTATATAAATATTTATACCTCTAAGTTTAAGAAAATAACTATGTAAAAAGATGACACTGATTGACACAATGTAACAGGTAACAGTTAAGGTTGTTGCAGAGGAAAAATATTCTTTCCACTACTAGCTATGAAGTTGACAATTTTTGCTTCTTCTAGCCAACTGAGAAGTTGAATTTCTCTATTAGTGGTTAATAATACTATTTAATATTATTAACTTATTATTAAAAATGGACTAATTCAAATATTTTGAGAATCCAGAGATAGTTGTGCAACATAATTTTGTATACCCAGGAGATTGTCTTCAACGTATTTGCTGCTTGAAAATACCTATATTACCTATAAAATTATTTGAATAAAAATGCCATTAGTTTAAAATTCGCGCTCAACCAAAAATGACTGATGACATAAGGAGTGCGTTCATAATATATCGCTTCTCGTATTGCGTTTGTGAGGTGTATAAGTATAGCTCTTACATTCAAATTGTTGTGTTGTAAACGCAAAACTGCTGTAATATTTTAAATAGTGTGTAATGTATTTTAAATTTTTATCTTAAATTTGGCAAGTAGTGGAAAAAAAATGTAATGTTACAGGGAAAGTCGATTGTTAGTAAGAGTTGATTAATCCTAGGCAAAGTCAACTCTTACCAAACACATCAGTAAAAGTTGATTTGAAACGAATAAACACTCTTTTTTTAAGAAGAGTTAACTATGAGTGATGTGATTTAATAAAAGTTAATTAACTGGAAGAATCACTTGAATATTGGATATCTGTAAAGGGGAAGGGAGAATGCAAAGATTATATTCCCTTCCCCTTTTTCTTACATTTACCAAAACGACATGGTCATTGTGAATTCAATGTAAATTTCCCTTCTTTGAAGTTGTAAATGTTAGTTGGAATACCCACCGGAAAATGTGTATATTGTCGCAATATCTACTTGTGCCGCAACATATCTATATTTATTATAAAATGAAGACAAATATACGTTCTGCGGGGTAAGGGTAGGGGTTGAGTTAAGGTAGGTTAATTTCTAGTCAAAATCCACTTTCACTAACTCCAGACAGTGAAAGGATACTTCATCTAGATAAAGTCAACTCTGACTAGTTCATGCTGATCAAACTTCAATACTTTTAGGTTTTAATAAACTTTTACTGAAAAGACCAGTAATAGTCGACTTTACCTAGGGAGAGTCAACTCTTATTGGAGGATCAACTTTCCCTGTAACATATATACACCACGGTGGTGAAAACATTTTATAAGCCTCGCAGAGAAGACAGCTTTAGGGCAAATGTATTTGCACATCTGTTTAATAGGTTTGGGATTAAGCCATCTTACATCTTAGTTAGGATATACGAGGTTTATTTCTGTCGATAGTTGTTCATTCTATTACGCAGTATTTATTGAATACACTTTGGGCACCGCCGCTCCATATAATTAGTAAAATATACCTGATATCCTTTTATGTAAATAATAATCACCCATATTCCATTTTTGACTTTTGTTAATGATTATTGTTATATTTTATTCAACGCGTGTTATTTGTTCACATTGTTTACATCACAACAATAATTTTAACATCAATTTAACGATAACAATCTAATATAAAATTACTACCGGGTGTAATTTTTAAAAAATTTTATTAATCTAATAAAACGGATTTAATGCATATGAAACAATTAATCAGCATCGTGTTTTCCTCTTTATAATTATTAAAAGAATAAAATGAAGGTAGTGGGTATCGCCCACATTGTACCGAGTGTCATAACATATGATTTGTCTCTTCCTTATTTTGTGCAAGTCACTCTGTTCCTCAAAATTCTTCAAGCTTTTCTCTTTTTTATTCCTTGCCCTAATCATTCTTCAACAAAAACTCAGTAACAGAGGAACTTAGATACGAATTGAAGAGAACAGTCTAATATGAATAATCCTGGTCAACATATGATTCCATTGTTTAATTTCCTGGTAACAGCAGATACCATCAGCATCACTGTCGAGCAGTTTGGTGATTTTTTATAAAAAAATATTTGTTTTGTTTAGTATTACCGGAAACTACAAATTTATTTTATCAATAATTTTAGTTTTATGGTCAGTATATGGTCTTGTACTCCTCTCCCTCCCTATCGCTAAATTCTTTTTGTTATTCTTTAGCTGATATTCTATTCTACTTTTTAATTCACAGTATAACATTTTTTCGTACTTCTTAGAAAAAATGACAGAATTGTAAATGTAAATATGTATTCAGTTAGTAAGAATGGGTGAGAACAGATTCAACGGCTCAATCCATGATATTGTCCAGTTGTCACATGTTCTGCTCTTTTTACAGCTTTTTTCCAGTTCTCTGTAGACACTTTCGACAAAGAGTTTTGCAGCAATTTAGAAGTTTTATTTTTTCGTGCTACGTCACCCTTTACTTGCACCCATGTAAGATCATAGCAGTTCTAATACCATTTCGTTAATTACATATTTTTTGAATTTTGATTTGTGCAGTCTCACAATTCGTACTTAATAATTCTTGTGTTACGAATGATCCTCGTATATCTTTCAAACGATACATGTTCGAAGTGCTCTACTGCCATTTCCGTTTTTTCTACCATGTTTGTTTGTTCCATAGTAAGTATGTCTAATAAAAGTTGTTTCTCCAAAGTATAAGACAAAAATTCGACATTTGTGAGAATTTCTGCAGACCTTTTGGATGCGAAACTGGTTTGATTTTGTCACATAAAATTAACGAGAATATAAGTATTTTAAACTTTAAATTCAGAGCAAACATGAATATAATTGAATTATTACATAAAAGTGCAATTTTGCTCATAAAAATCAATTTTAGAAATACCATTAATACCCATTTATTGTTCCTCCTTACTTCTACTTAGTTTCTGAGGAGAGTCTCTGAAACTAGTAGCTCCTTTAGTCCTATTTCCCGGAGGAATTTTAGGATATCTGTAAGCTTCAACTTAGGTAAATGTTCCTCTTCTATCCAGTAATCCCCCTAGATACTGTGCTCTAGGATTCTGGAGTGCTGTGCAGCTGGAAAGTATGTGGATGGAGGTTTCTTCTTCCATGCCATCAAAATGAAGTAATTCCATCAAAATGAAGTAATACCCATTAATACTCCGTGCATTATACGAACATAATTTGTTGTAATAAAATAGTTTTACAACATGGTAAATTAATATACTGGGTGTTCCATTAAATAAAATTGAGTTTTTGCAAATTCATCTCTACAATAACTTTCATTTGAAACATATTTTGTATTTTTTACCCTAATGCACAGCCATAATATAATTTGTATGATTGAAATTAATTGTCTTTTTCAGCAATAAGAACAGTAGCAGTTCATTTAGGAGAACCATTCGAACCTTGCATAATCGAAAGAGGCATGCTACCATTGAAATACTACCACGATTTTAACTGTGAAATTGGATCGTTCAGTTACGCCTTTGGTCCTTGTTGGGAACCAGTCATTGCTCAGTGCAATCTAAGTAAGTAAATTTATAAATTCAAAGTGTGGCAGCGATGAAATAACAAAACATTTCAATTAAAAATTCACTGGACTCTACAGTTTTCTCTAACAAGTTCCGGGGAAAATCTATACCAACTGATGAATTAAGCCTTTGTCCATTGCGTAAAGATTTGTAAATTTTCGTCTCTTACCACTTTTGACAAGCTGTACAGTAATTTAACGATTTTGTCTTGCAGATTTCAATCAAATTTCGGCACCATCTAGAGACCCATCTCCTCCATTATCATTTTGGGATAAAATGAGACTTTTACTTCACGGAAGGCTTACTATGGTAGTACAACAATTGACAGTTCTTTTACACGGTTCTCTAGATCCTTATAACACTACCGAAGAAATGGCGTTGACATGGGAGAAGGTAGTAATGGATTGGACCAATGGTAACACTCATGGATTTTCACTAATTTTAAGTACATTTTTTTTATTCTTCTAGCCAAGTTTGTATATAAAGGAGACCTTAACGTGTATGTTAGAACTGCTTCGAAATATGATGACGTTCAGTTATTAAAACTACCAAATTTAAAGCTGATTTTAGGTATTCAATGGGTGTGTCTTGGTGATCCAAATGATCATCATAGTGTCGTCCAGTGTGCCCCCGATAAAATTCCAGAATATTCGAGTAACCAGGTGTGTATACTCAGTTTCTTTGAATATTTAGAATATAATGGTGAAATTTTTGTACTATTTTGTTTTTTGTTTGTTTTAAATCTATTCAGCATTTTTTTCCACCTTAGTACTGCATATGCACCAGGCAATCGTACTGGCATAGGATGTGCTCATAAGCTTCCTTTTCTAGGTAGTTGAATCTACATATGGTTTCGTCTGTCAACAACATTAACCTTGCGTGCCTATTAAGCATACAACGCCCCATGGTGTAAGGATAGACAAGGTGTGTTCTTCCAGAGAACCGACTGCTTTTGCGCAGTCCAATTTTCGGCCATATTGGTTGCTACAGCTGACCGTATATTTACAAGAGTGCACGTTTAAATATAATAATATAATGATACGCTGCTAAATTACATACAACAGTTTCGATTCATTTTCAATTTTTTCATACCAATATAAATCGGAATATTTAATTAGGCAGTTATTCAATTGAACCATCTTAAATCCGCGCGTTTATCTGATTGGTTAGAAAGTTAATATGGCCGATCCTGGGAAATATTTACCATTGGTCGGTGAAAATGGATGCGCAAGAACACACTTTGTCTATCCTTACACCATGCAACGCCCTATTAACATTCCTACTACAGTTTTCACTGTTTTCTTATCATTGCTTATTAGGTTTGCCTTAAATTTTTGGCGCAACTCCTCATCAATTGTTTTACCTGGTAAGATTTCCCACCACTCTAAATATTTATGTGCCAGACATTTTTTTGTAGCCATGTTCATTAATGAGCCTTGTGCCTACACTTCCAGCTACAATACCTACCACTTCCTTGGAACCTTTCAATTACCAGCTTGCCTCAGAATGTATGGGAACAACATTCTTTCAAACCTCCTAACCTGATACATTTATTCGAAATGTATTATTAAATCTGTATTTTGTAGCCATTAGGGTTATGTGTTGTAGACGTAGTCTTTACGTTACGGACTGGCTCCGTCTTGCATAAAAGTGTGTAGTGGTAGAAGATTCAGCAAGACTTCCATCGCAATTGTCGTAGAGGTTTTTATGAAACCTGTAGTACAGGAGAAATATCTTGAAAAATATAGGAACCCATTCCCGAATTGAAATTTGGCTAGATTGCTATGTTCATCAGACAAGAGTATCCATAGACTCTGGAATAAATTTTAGAATTTCTAGAGCTTCGTCCAGGTACAGAAATCTGATATTTTTGTTGAAATTTTTCAATTCAATAAATTTCCTACCCATTAATGCTCTTGTACTTATAAGCGATAGATTTTAATAGCCGATACAACCATGTACGCCCTCAGTAATTTTCTTTTTACGTCGTTCAGAAGTTTTCTCTTTTTGTTACGTTGATCCGCGTTGTCTTGTTCTTGTACAGTACAGTTTGTGTTCCCACCTAAAACGCTCAAATTTACCCCAAAACACCGAGCTACTATTTCTTGCTGACTTTTCTAAATTCATTATGGACTTAAAGTCTTTGTTTCTATTACTTATTACCTGAGGTATCATTTTTTTTAAATAGTTCTCCTAAAGTAGACAAAAGTGGAACAGAATTTATTTGCCTTATTAATCTGTTATTTTATTTTATACTTATTATTTTGTTTGTTTGTTGATATTATTTATTGTTATTGAAAATTTTTACAGGTTCACGATTCTTTTCGAGCATTCCGGTCTCAAAATGTAAATCTTAGTATAGTTCTAGAAACGAGACCAGTACCTAACGAACCAAACAGCTGTCCAATTTTACTATTATACGGAAGTACTTTAAAATGGATCGAAAGCTTGAAATTAATTTTATCCGGCGTTACTAGACCAACCAAAAGAGGGCGCATTTTCAATAATTTGAGACCAAGAAAGACCCAACTTAGCAGGCACTACAAAAAGGTAAATATTTGTTGGATTTAATGAATATATTGAATGGGATTCTGTATCATTGCGCTTCCGTGTTCAGTTAAAGCAAACCCTCTGATCATACTCCTTTTTGAAGTGCAGAATTTGAGATTTCATCATTTTAATGCTTAAAAACTGACGGATTACTTTGATACAAAAAAGACTTTTTCCCCTACACTGTGAAAAAACTATTAAGGATTCTTAATTGGTTTTTGTTAAGGCTTAACATTTTCTTAACAATAAATTTATAATTTTCAGGTTCATCTACTTATGGGCTTACACAAATTTCAGGTTTGTTATTGGATGTCGTTTGCAATGCAAAGAGGTTGTGAACTATTTGGAGGCCGATTGTCATCTAGTGCAGGTAATATTTTTAATCAAAATTGGCGAATTATCTTTACAATATGTTGATAATTTTTTTTCAGAACATACTTTGTCTTTGGTGGCAATAGATGATGCACTAAAGCACCGACCAAAGGCAGAATGGTCTGTTGTCTATATGAACTCGGAATTGAATGATTTCGAAATATGGCTGAAAAGTGCTTTGCAGGATGAAATGGATATCGAAGTACCCTCTCCTCGACAACCTGTGGAAAAATGTTATTGTCTGTCGGTAAGTTTCGATCTATATTCAAACAAATTGTGAAAGTCCCGAATAAATGATTTTAATATTTCCTTTGTTTTCATAAAAAATAATTCTAAATGTGACAATTTTATAAAGGAGTCTTTTGCTCATAAGTCGCTATACCTTTAACACCATATACAGGATTACATGTTTTTTTCATTTTGACGCCTTCACAATTATGTGAGGTGGATTGAAATGCTCAGTATATTTATTCAATAGTTCACATTAATCATTATAAGTTAATCAAAGTGTTTCAATATCATGAACGTTATACATTGTTCTTATTAGGTAGCAAAAGTTTCATATGGAAGAGAAACGGTTTTGCTGAATCACGAAAGAAATAAAGACGTACCCACTCATAGATTGGTGGTTTATGATTTAAGAGGAGCCTGGACCAAAAGTAACAGAAACGTGGCGCTCGCTTTGTTCGACACGTTCATGAAGACAATGGTGAGTTGAAAGAAAGGTTCATATATAATTTGGTGAAAATATGCTCATAAATAAATAAGTGCCACTAAAGAACCTGTTTAGATGAGTATACTTTGTCATTGAATGCTTCTACCTTATTACACATTCTAAAATTATTCTATTTCTATAAACATATATTTTTCCTGGGACCCGTTTTACTTTCTATTGCTGCATTTTTTGCAACATTACTATATTGTCACTATCACTAACCACTTTGCTCATTATACGTAGGTACCATATCCAGTGAAAAACCCTAATCCCTTTTTTGGTTCAGTGAATCTTGAATTACACATCTTGTAGCTCTGTAAGCTTTAAAACCTCAGTAATGTTTGGTTCATGAAGATAGCTTTGGGAGATTGTCAGCTTCTTAATTACCCTGGTACCCTCATCAGACTTCCTCAATTGCTTTAAGGATTGCTTGAAACTCTTGTGCTTGGTGCTCATCTTAAAGCTTTCAGTACCAGTTGACTGTGTGTTTTTATACATTCTTATTGTTTAGAAAAGTTTCTACAAAGGCTCTTGTGTTTGCTAGTGCACCTGCTTTTTGTTTTATGTCGTTTGGAGGAACCCTGCTGCCAAATACTTTATGTTAGTTTATATATAGAGGTATTATTATGTTGTATTTGTTATTGACTTTCGCTTTGTATATGTATCCTATTACTTAAGAGTGTCCTAATTCAGCCTATCAAAATATAGTCCTCTGCAATTCAAGTTAGTTACTATCAAAGGGGTGGAACAGGATTACATACAAAGGTAGACAACGAATGGAAGGTATATAAATATAACTATAACGAAGCTTCAGTTAGTCCTTTTATACTTAGTTTAACTTCTATGATATTTGACATGCCTGTGTACCAAACAGTTATTTGTCAGAAGTACCCTTTTTAAAGCTATCCTTGTTGGTGAAGGTCAAGGTATTATTATTTATGCTGGTTTTGAAACTATATCTCTTCATATCTTCTGTATGTTCCTTGTGGTATATTATTCATTCTTTTTTTAATTTCTTGGGAAATTAAACCACAATATTTTTAAATTCTTTATTTCAACGTTTCGGTAGCTGGAACGCTACCGAAACGTTGAAATAAAGAATTTAAAAATATTGTGGTTTAATTTCCCAAGAAATTAAAAAAAGAATATATCTCTTCACTTATATTAACTGCTGAAATTGTTTTCTAAAATCAGCGAATGAAGAAAAATTTGTCTACTGAAGCTTTAAAAGGCTTCCGAAAAGATAACACCACAACACCTCTGAAAAGGAGAAATACAGACCCTTCAAATACTCCACCAAATGCTTCGATCCAAGTGAGTAAGATTTCATATTTTATTTCATTTCTATTTCACAATGAAAGTTGCAACAGTTGTGAAATGTAAAACGATTGTCGATAGTTACAAGCAAGAGCTTGCAAGGTCAAAGTGTTTATGCAATACATTGTAAGAAGAATTGCAAACTGTTTTGTTTTGTTTTGTTAACAAATCAATATTACATATTTTTGGTGTGAACTATTTTATGATTTTAAGGCAATTCAATCAGGAACAGCCGTACAAGACACTCCTTCTTCAATAAGTAAATTACAATCTGGACATGCGGCTAATATGTTACAACAATTAATAGCCGAGGCAGATAACAATTCTGTAGTGTATAGTGATGATCTGTCTTCAATATCTAGACAACAACATCTACAAGGGTTACAAGCGTGCCAGGAAGACGATGTTTTACATAAAAATTGGCAAAGTAAATAAAAATCTATTAGAGTTTATTAAATTCGTTTAAATTTTATTTATAATTTTCAGTTGCTCTAGTGAACGCACAAGTTTTATTGAAAGGCTGCGAAACCAAAGGATACGTAATATTAAGCGCTGCCAAAGCTGAAATAGTACAAAGGATTCATAGACCAGCTTGGAAAGACAGGACGTTGGTATCAAAAACTACTTGGGTAGGAACTTTGGAATGCATGCAGTATTACGCTACAGTAAATGCTGGAGAAAATGATACAGCTGATGGTATGTGAAAATATAGAGTTAACGCAGATACTAAACTTGGCAAGTTTATCTGAAGCCGTGGCGTTGGTATTGCCATTGACATTTATTTTTTCTGGTTTACTTTATGAAATAGGTACAGTACGCCATTGGTTGTTTATGACAGATATGGGCCATGTTTCCTCGCCTCCTACCGATGCCCCGTAGCTTAAGATAAACTTGCCAAACTATACTGCTCTCTATTTGCGTTAGCTCTAACAATTTTTTTCTCGATTTGCAAATTTGTCTCCCGAAGTGACTTCACTCAAAATTAAATCATCTGCGGAGGTGGTAGAAAAAATCTTTAAAATTATCGAATTCAAATTTCGGCACTGTCATTATTGCAACAATGAGTTTTTGTAATTTTTAGAAAATATAATGTGGCTTACGGTTGATAATATTCAAGAGAAAGAGTCTGCAGAAATTTCTGAACCATCAGAAGTACCTAATTTGGTTGGTAGCGGCGTATCCGTTGGAGCAGTGGTCAGTGATACTGTAGGTCCTAGTTCATCGAGACAGGTAATTGTTTATTATATTGTATCGTGCTCAATTGGCAGGAAAAGAGTAGGAAAGAAATGTCGTGCGACAAAAAGTAACGTTCACTAATTGTTTTTGTTTTTACGCTGCTGTTTTTTTGAGATATTAAATTGAAAATGTTTTTTATCTTTTTCATTTTTTTAGCTACAACGAATAGTTTCGAGATGTAAGTGCGAATTTTTTTACGCCGATTACGGAGATATTAGTGTTGATCCTGAAGGAATTGGAGAAATTCCACCTCCGCCACAAGAAGAAGTAGGGCCGTGGGAAAATAAACAATCCACTGCGGATGCTTTTACTCTAATGCATTATGATCTTGATGTTTGTACGAATTCCTTGCAAGTAAGAAAATATCATATTTCTAAATAACTCTTCTTTTAAAACTTTTTACTATTTAGGTGGTCAATATTTTCCCATTCAATAGTGATTTGGGCAACGATTATTACACCTGATATACTAAACAAAAAGATAAATAAACTTCTTTTGTTTCAGTATGCGATGCTGTTGGATATAGTAAACAACCTTTTACTTTACGTTGAACCTCACAGAAAAGAAGCTTTGGAGAAACTTGCCAGAATGCGATTCAAACTCCAACTATATACTGTGGAAGATCAAAGAAAACCAATTCAAAATCAACAGACTTTAGTAAGAAGTACTCAAAGTAAACTGAGGAGATTGGAAAAAGAAACCTATTTGGTAAATAAAGCATTAGAAGACAACCCGGACGATATTGAATTACGGCAAGAGTCGAACAGATTAGAGAGATTGGTAAGTCTTGAAATCAATCGATTATTGAATTTTGTGGGAGAGAGAGAATAAGAGGTGCGAGGTAGAGGAAGGAGTGGAAGTGATTGTTAGTGGAGGCGACAAAAAAGGAAGGAAGATGAAGAGACGAGGGAGCTGGAGAAAGAAGGATGGGAAAGGGAAAATAGAGAGTGTAGATTAAAAAGAGATAGAGCGAGAGCTTTAGAAAAGAAGAAATAAGATAATGGAATGGCTGAAAGGGAGGTGAGATAGGGGAATAACTACAGACCTATATTATTAACCAACAACTTTGCAAATTTTTTCAAAATGGCATTAAAAGAAAGGCTGCTTGATTTCTTTAATGCAAACAACATTATCTCAAAGAGGCAGTATGGTTTCATAAAAAATTCTAGCATTTAAAATGCCGTGATGGATTTCTTGGGAAAGACTGTCGAGGAAATGAATGAGTCATTGAAATGTATTGCTGCTTTCCTCGGTTTGGCCAAGGCTTTCGACACTGTTTCTCATGAATTCAAATTATGTGATTATGGAGTAAGTCGAACTGCGCTGAATCTCATATCAGATTATTTAGGAAACTGAATACAGCGGGTAAGGGTAGGTGCTGACTGAATGTCTGAATGTCTAAAGTAGTGTACCGCAGGGAACGGTTCTAGGGCCTCTGCTGTTTGTTATATATATGAAAAGTATTACAAAAATAAACAATTTCAAAGGTCATTTAGTTTGTTATGCTGATGACACAGCAATAGTATTCACAGGGAACACTGTGACGAAGTTAAACAAATAACTGAAATTGATTTAAGAAAATAAATGTGCGATTGAATTATAATAAACTGACCTTAAATGTCCAAAAAAATAAATACATTGCTTTCAACCCAACTGTTGATCAACCATACAATGGGGACAATTTTAATGAAAATATATTGGTTCTTGACTAAGTATTTGCAACTAATAACGTCTCTCTACGATTTCAAATAAACATTTAAAAAAATATTGAAATTTGAATTCCTGTGGTAGGCTGAGGTATGCTAGAGCCAATGACAAACAAGAATATTTTGCGCTGTTGTCAGGAGGAAAAACTTTATAACTAGACCAGTTTTCTTTTTCTTTTACAACTGTTAAACAGAAACGCAAAGTACTGTCAAAACGTACTATTTCAGATGATGCTCTCTTAATCGGGTGCCTCTTATTAAAATAGGTAACTCTCACGTAGTCAAAGATATTTGGAAATATAATATATTTTAAGATGTAATTTTCGACATGATGCTTTCAAGAAAATAAAATATGATGATGATATAAAAGGTCTGTTCCAATAACAGTTAAAAACTATCAGAAACGATCAGAGAATAACTGGTCATATAAAACAACGAGTTTACTTTCGAGTAATTCCTATCACCGATTGAAATGGTCGACTATTCTCTGATCGTTTCTGACAGTTTCTGATTGCGGTTGGAACAGACCTAAAATGATATATCGGAAATTCTTTTAGAAAACTAATATTGTGGAGTTATTAAGAAATAGTGTGTTCCATTAAAAACTAAAATGTAATCAACTTCTAACATATAGGAGGCAATGCTGTAGTGAGCGTTGAAGAAAAAACATTCCACAATACATTAAAAATACTTATACTATACTTATAAAATTAAAGAAAAAATACTTGAAGTCTCTAAAGGATAAAATTAATTATTGTTTATACTTCACTAATTGAAGCAGTTCTAAGATATATGTTGTATGGGGTGGAGCTTTCAATACTACATTTAATATACTACAAACTAGGTACTCAAAATACAGTTTTAAAAATGTTTATCAATAAAAGTAAGCTTTGTTCCACTGAAAAATTATATGATAAAACAGAAGTTTTCAATATGAAGCTACTTTATGTTTATAGCTGTATAATGAAAATCTACACAAACCCTAATTTGTTTGAAATTAAAGATACACAGGTAACTAGATCCACAATTAATTTGGACGTTGTAATAGAAACTTTTAAAAATCAGTAACACAACGATTTTTGTTTTTCTTTGGATCGAAACTTAATTCCTTTGACTCTCAAACTAATACCTAAAGTTGAAAAATTCAAAGAAGAAATTAAAAACTACCTAATGATTCACCAAAATTCATTTTTAGAGATAATATCGTAAAATGCCACAATTTTGTAACATAAACAGATTCGGTAGTGAAAACTGTAAATATCTGAAACTCGCCTTCTGTCTCCATATAAACACAAAATTATGTTTCTCTCGACTCTTTCCTGAATGACACCAGGATGTATGTACTTCTTTATTGTGTCAATCTAATTTATAATAAATGTACAAATAAACAGGGTTTCCAGAGTTGGCACATTACAAAACAGGCAAATCTTCCCTAGGTTTTGATGCTAGGTCTGGAAATTTTGATATACATTTTTTTCTCTGTTTAATGTATCGTAAGTACTTAATTATTGAATTTTGATTTGATATGTAAAAGAGAGTGATATAGTAGAAATACAAGATTTAGGAAGATTAAGCATATATAAATTCTTTTCTCTTTCTAGATGTACGACTGTAAAAATCAACTGAACGCACAAAGTGAGGAATTGGATATGATGCTATCATGTTTTAAGGAGACGCAATTATTAGCCAATGCTAGATTGGCAACGACAAGAAGTGATAAACCATTAACTGTAGTTAGAGCTAACGAAATTTGTTTTAAACATGCCCAATGGAGACTAACAGAAGCAGACGGACAAATCGGTATCGCAGATCTAGTGCTAAGCAATTTTATGTAAGTATTACCGTATTCATAATTATAATGATCTTTTTGGGCTTTTTGAATCCTTACTTAGTTTGTTATTGGAAGTAGAGATGACGTTCGACTTTGACACACTTGATGGCGAAAATCATCTACATTCTAATTCAAAAGTTTTTTAATGTCCGTATTTATAGTCACTATGGACAGCACTTGAGTGTCACTTAGCTCGGAAACTTCGTAAACTTGTTCTATAGACACAATTTTAAAGTCACGTGATGTAGTAAGAGGCACTCAAACTTAAGGGTGGTTGATATAACACTTGAGTGATACTTATAGGCAAAGTATTCACAATTAAATCGAATTGACGTTATAAAGTTATTCAGTTGTACACAAAACCTGCATTTCCTCTGAAATGGAAAATTTAGACGACTTTTTAGAATATATTGATAATATAGAAGATAATGAAAATGGACATGAATTAGAAAAGCGTTATATTCGTGATATGCAAGAACCTGTTGTATTGTTCAGCAATAGATTTCTACGTCTTATTTTCAATAGCATTTGTTATGCCATCAGTTTTTTTTAGATTCTAACTTATCCTTAAATGTCTCAACTAATGATACAAGCAATGCCTTCACTTTCGTAGAATAAATCGCTTCCGAACACTGTTTTGCCGACATTATTACAATTTTTGAAAAGATAGGCGTTTTTAAGTAAACTCTACTCCTACGAACACGTGTTTTACAAAATATTAGAAAAGAAACGAAGCACTATAAGTAGAACCCGGAACAAACGTGGAACTTGAAATATAAAAAAGATAGGTTGCAAGTTCACCATCAAAAACTACTAAATTTTGAACCCGAATGTCAAATTGACAGTGCAGCTAATAAACTACAACTGAAAACCCTTCTAAATGAACACTTAGGAGTCACTTATCCAAGTATGACCTAAGTGTAACATAACTTCTACTATAGAACACGTAATCAAGGAAGGGGTAAGTGCTACTCAAGTGTCACTTCATTAAGGGATACTTGAGTACCACTTTTCTGAGCGACTATAAATACCGCCATAAAATATCCGCTTAAATTTAATTAAATGTATGCCTGCTTGAAATTATTGTGGAAATATAAAAAATAATGAAATTTGTTTAAGATATACCAAAAATTCGAAGAGTGATGATTCCGTAGAACATTTGATGGAATTGGGCTATTTGCGTATGACAAATTTATTGCCGAACGAGATTTATAAGGAGGTTATTTGTCCAACGGAAATTCAATTCGATATGCCGATAGAACATAAGGTGATCGAAATATTCGCTATTGCTATAATGTTTCTAATATTTATGTATGTTTTCAGAAAGTTTTGAGAATATTTTGTAGAGAAAAACCACCGGTTGGAGGAATTTCGGTGAAAGAGATTTTTGAAATTAATTTGGTTCCTTTGACTATAGGTAAGCTGCTGTTCTGTTTAACGGATATGTTTTACAATTTAAATCATTTATGTCAATTTGCCTTTGGTTTTTAAAACATTTGATATAAGTCTTGGTTGCAGAAATTTGTCGACGTTCTGAATCACTCTATATTCTCTTTTCTGATTCAAAATAATGTTACTTCCACTCGTGGGATCATTCATGCAAAAAAATTTAACCAAGATTAATTTTTTTATTTATTTTTTGTTCAATTTACGTGCTCTGTAACTATGGCCACTTGCACAGGGCGATTACAGATAACAGATAGTTATGAACAAAGTTTATGATATAGTGATATATCTTTTAAGAGTTTCAGTGTTGTCTCGATTTGGCTTGGGTCCCCTAGGATGTCTTGCAACCAGGATGTGTTTAACAATAAGTGGGTACTGCCAGCTTTGACAGGAAGGTCTGTTGCTTGAGGTTATTAAGTAGCTGTGTGAGAGTTTGGTGTGGCCTATTCAAAGTATCCGTAGTATTGATACTTCTTGTCTAAAGAATCCAGTGGGGTCAGTATACTAAAGTGTGTTGAAAAAAGGCTGGATAGATACTGGGGAAGTCTTGGTGTAGCTCCAATGAGTTTGCCACATATATCTAACGGTTCTTTTTGCTTCTGCTTTAACATCCTTGCAAATTTGGATATGAGGAGTAACTGTGGCAGTAGTTGTGGCTGTTTTGGCATGCTGATCGGCCAGTTCATTTCCAGTTATACCAATGTGTGAGAGTATCCATATAATGGTGACTGTGGTGTTTAGTGAATAAATATGGTGATAAGAGTGATGGATTTCTTGGACAATGGGATGTTCGGTAAATAATTCTTGGATAAATAGGATAGACGCTAGATAGTCTGTACAAATGGCAACTTTTTTATTGGAGTGGTTGAAGATTAATTTTAAACTAATACTACGAAGATAAAACCATGTTATTTTTTAATTTAAATCTTAATTTCTTGCATGAACATCTACATTACATGGTTTTATCTTCTTATTTTAGTTTTAATTTTTTCTTGTCGTTTGGTTAACTTATTCTTAACGTTTGGTTAACTTATTCTACAGGCGAGAAAGTTCTTTCTGTGCGCCACAACAAATTAAACAGTTTGTTTGCGGGCACTTTCATTCGCTTCTTTTTAAGCTTATGAGTAAATACCCCGTGTATTTATCAATATTTTATTGGTGATGAAATATAAAAGTGATTACATAAGTAACGTGACAGGTTGTATTAATTAAATTGACAGTTATTTTTCTATTAATCAAAAATTCAATATATTAATCATTAACACAGTTTATTGTAAAAATATTTTTTTAGGTTTGACCAAAAAATTCTACATCACAATGATGAAATTTTGTTTTCCCGAGAGAGAAACCGAACACAACGATTACAATGATAGGGCTAGCGAGGACGGAGAAAGTGAACAAAAAGGGAAAAAGATCAAATACCGAAGAAATAGAGATTCTAATTTTTATGTACATATCGATGATGTTGAGAAAATGAAGGTAAACGAATTTTTCAATCAATAATTTTAAGGTTTGTTTACGATTTATTATTAATTATCACAACATATAATTATTTTTCAATCCAAACTTATTTTGCAAAATGGGAGTGATTATTTAATAGAACCTTAGTTGTAAAATAGAATTGCTGCTGTGGTGAGTGTATAACTATAATCTCTGAAAATATGGAAAAAAAACACAACTAATTCAGCAATTTCTTCCTGAAGAGTACAACATACTTCTTCTTAGTGTTCTTGATTCTGACAAACAGTATCCTGATTGAAGTAGGACTGTAGTAATCTCATGAAAGGGTAAAATATTTTCGTTGTAGGAAAGAGCCGAGAAGAATAAGTTATTCGTGTATATCAAAATCCCAGAAGTTCCGGTCAGAGTGAGCTACAAAGGCTCGAAAGAGAAAAATCTGGAAGATTTAAGAGAATACTCTTTGATAATACCAACTTTAGAATATCACAATATGACATGGACATGGTTAGATTTGCTAATGGCTATCAGAAATGACAGCAAAAAAGTTATTTTATCACAGGTAATGCTTATTGCATATTTATTTATTCCAAATTTCCCGTGGTTTCCTTTTATTAAATCCCGATTTCCAATTTTTTTTTAATATCTAAGGTAGTTGGATATTATGATACAATTATTACCATTAAGTCTATTGTCCGTCAGTGAACTTAATATCTCCATCCAAATCTTTTACCACAACTGTTTAGCCCCACAACCACCTTAATATGAAACACTACATTTAGTGGCGGATTCAACCCTTGCGAGTCCCCGGACTAATAAGAAAAAGTAATACAAAAACTTAACCGATCAGCTTAATTAACAATAGTGGAGTAACGTTTTTAATTTTTTCTCCATAACATTTTTTTTCTGTATCACGGGTCCCCTCGAAAGATTCGCGGGGGCCGGTGCTAAGCCCCTACGTTAATCCGCCACTGACATTTTAAAATCGTATAATTCTCTTGTTTCTCCAGGCCATTAGACAGAAATTACAAATTAAAAGAAATACTGCATTTGCTGATGAAAGTTCAGCCCCCCAAGAAGAGGATAAAGCAAGAATATTATTCGGAACAAGACATGTAAGTTTTTAACGAAAATATTTTATTTCAGTGGATATCGAGCGTTGTATTCGATCACTAAACATAACAAAATAACCCACAATTCTGGCAATTTTTTTGCCGAATCGATTATTTCATTATAAGACAAGCATAGCACCAGCACATACACTACTATCGTATAATAGAGAAGATCTGACCATTGGAAAGATCTAGTAGGGCTTAGACAATCAAAGATTCTCCTGGGTGACTACAACCAAAGGAGATCAAATGAATGCATAAGCCAAAGCAGGACTGCACTAAGAGTTTTAACAGGGATCCTAACGGGACATTGTCGCCTGAATGGGCACCTGAAAAAGCTCAAATTAGTGGAGGAAGAAGAATGCAGATACTGTGGCATGGAGGAAGAAACCTCCATCCACCTACTTTCCAACTGCACAGCACTCCAGAATCCTAGAGCACAGTACCTGGGAGATTACTGGATAGAAGAGGAACATTTACCTAAGCTGAAGCCTGCAGATATCCTAAAATTCCTCCGGGAAATAGGACTAAAGGAGCTACTAGTTTCAGAGACTCTCCTCAGAAACTAAGTAGAAGTAAGGGGGCACAATAGATCTTTTAGGTCTCAGTGAATGTTACCCCAAACACACACACATACATACACATACACATCGTATAATATTCTTCATTTTAGGCTCCTGAAAATAAAAGTATCAGAAAAGGTGTGTTCCGATTCAACAAATGACGAATAGGAAAAAAAATATACAATATTTAAAAAAACGGAAACTGTGATTTGGAAAAGTGATATAACAGTATTGGTCTAAAGATTGTCTTAGAACCAGGTATTAATAATATCTGAAAAAATATATATCTTATATTTATTGTATTAACATGTTTATTTATGTATATTATGTAGTAGTATGAAGAAACTGAATATAGAATGAAAGTAACGCTTACATTATTTTCGTTTTGAAAAGTGATATGTTTGAAATAAACCAATTAATTTAAACAGAAAACGGAAAGCCTAATATCATTTTTGTTGAAGAAACAAGTAATTGTGAAGGGAAAGCTCTAATAGATTGTTTTTCGCATCTGTCAAATATTAAATCCATGTGAAGTGACACGAGAAAATCGAAAAATACTTCAAATCAGGTAGACGCTCTGACGTTGGTATAGGATAAGGGGTTGGTGTAAATAGTTTTTGTTTTGCTCAGATACTGGTCTTATCGCCAGCTACCCCTAAGCCTCTTGGGCTTCTTATGTATTTCAAGTTTAGGTTTGGCAACATCTACTCCATAAATTTACTTCCATCTACCAGTCTGTTCAAATAGGCTTATTTCAAAGTCAATGGAAGACAAATCTTGACATCGAGGGAGTATTCAATAATGTTTCTACAAACTCACTGATAAACCCAATGAGTAGACGAGGCACACTTGACAGAAAGCTATATGAAAGGTTCAGTCTCCACGCTAATAGAGTCGGACTGGAGAATATAATCTAAGCTTTCTTTTGCCGTCTTACTCCTCGTTTTCTGCATTGTACGGTCTACCCCCCACCTCATTGTTTGCACGTTGTACAGCCAATTTTTGTGCAGGTATCTTGTTAATGGACTGTGGCAAGTGGAAAGAAACGTTATTATATCATTCATCATATTTAGTATCCCGAATGGGCCAATACATAGAGTGAATGGGTCTTCTTTAGCTAGCTAATCACTTTTGGGCTCATAAAAACTACATATTTTGATTCGTCCATTGCGCACTTCCTTTATATTCATTTCTTTCGCGCAGTTGAAGCTAGCGTATATTTCCTCATTCGAATACCAGTTCCAGCCTTGGTCTCGCTTTTTATGGGTTTCCCATGAAAATCATACCTACTAAATATTAAAATAAGGAAAATGGAATAAAACAAAACATTATAAAAGCACATTTTATACAATTTCAAAAAATATATTAAATTATTGGTACAAAAACGTTTTTCAAACGTTCCAACACCAATGTTTCTCTAGGACTAAGATCAACGATGCCGCTTAGTTGATTTAAAGTATAAGTAGCAGTCGTTAAAGCGTTGGATTTTTCAGGAACCAGACGTTCCAAAACCTTTTGAGTGTGTAATCGAAATGCATCGAAATAGAGATCGATTGATTCTTGTAATTGCGATAGGTCGTCTTTTTGGAGTAACGTTGTAAGATGACCCAATGACAAACATACCTAAAAATGAGAAGTTGGTGAGTGTTAAAAATGGTGCTTATAATCAATTTTATTTTCTAAAGGCGCGAGAACTGGATATGGTTGAAATTTTCATCGTTCAATGACGGTGGTTTGGTAATAAGAAGTAGAGTAGCTGATACCCAACTAATTCGCTATTTATCGGGGATCATTGTTTTTATTTAATTGCTATTTGAAAAAATATTAATGTTTTAAATAGTTTTCAGTACTGCTTCTATTTTCGATAAAACGCATACTTAGAAAAAAATATTTATATGAATAAAAATATCTAAATTATTACCTGCTCTACCAGATGATCTCTATGTTTATATTCACTAAAATCTTCCAAATTTTGAGAATTCTCCAAGGCTTTCAATAGCGCCGTCCATGAAGAGAAGAAAAAATTTCCATAATGTTCTCTTTTAGTCAGACACGAGAGGGATAGAGCTGCGTTAATTCTAACTTTATAATTTTTAAAACTTACTACAAGGTCCGTTAAAGCTTTAAAAACAGAAGCCTACAATAACAGAAATAAGTTTATAATAGGTATTATCCTGTTGCGACTTTTCTTCTTTCACGGATAGGTATATTTCTAATTATCCAATCCTGGATTAAAGATATACAGAGTGTCGATAAATTTTACCGTGTATTTATAGAACACCCTGTATTTTGCAAAACGATAGAAATCAGTAAATTATTTAAATTTAACGATTTTTACATTAACAATTTGACTATGACAATTTTATTCATAGATACATCCGGTTTTCGAATTTAGGACAGAAATATTATATAAGATGCGATGGTCCATTGACAGATTAACAGGTTCAAAATGAGTAAGGTACTGTATAATATATCAACAAAATATAGAATAATATTAAAATGAGTGATTTAAGCGAATTTGAATATATAAATAATACTTTGGAAAGAGGTAGGCGGAAAAATCATACGCATAACATGGGAATAAAATGCCTTTTCCTCCCTTGAATCATCCTTCATAAATGGGAAGAAAAGTAGCATTTTGCTCCCTTGTTATACAATTATCTATTGTTTGTACACTCCGCGTCAAAGAAAACTGGTACATCTTTATTTTCCCTATGTAAACCAAACTTAACAAATTAAAATGACAAACACAGATGACAAACAGTGTCAAATTTGTCAAAACGCATTATCCACGATGCCAGCACAATCAAGTGAATTTGGTAAAATGCGAATAATTTCCATAATAGAGGATGGTTGGTCCATTAGACGACTTGCCCAAGAGTTTAATAGAAGCAAAATCATGATTAAAACATTAAAAAAAGGTGGGATACCGATCAAACTGTTAGCAGGAAAAGAGGTAGGTACTAGAAGACCATTTATATCTATAGTGGAGCAAGACGAAGAATCAACAGATTACTTAAGGGAACATCCATTTCATACTGTAAGACATGCAAAAGTTGCAGTAAACTTATCAATAATAATGGGGATATGACACGTTATTAATTTAGAATGTAAACTTTTATGGCTTTCATGCTACCATGGTCTAAGATCTATTTGTTAGTTCATTTGAAATGTTTTAATTCTGTATTACGTGGATCTCGATCTGGCATCACTGCCCTAGAAATTATACCATAACAGCTGGTTAAGCATTGACAATTTTTACGGAATAATGTTTTATTAAAGTGAATTATCCTCTTACCTGCCAATTTCTCTTTAGATGGTTAGTTTCTTGATATAAGGACGCGTTTTTCAATGAATTTCCTATTGCATAGCATGCATTCCATCTAACCTAAAATAATCCCAAAGATTTATACCAAACCAATCAAGTTTCAGCAGCAAATTTATATACTGAACCCATATAATATAATTTAACTTCCATGTTGTTTTTTTATTAAAAAGATAATGCTTACTGCCGATTTCATAAAGAGACATAAAGGATACTTCAAAGGCCCATCCCCAATCAATTTAGTGGCGAAGTGGCACTTCGGCACGCGTGCTAAGACAATGACGTTTTAACGTAAATATCCGCAATTCAAAAATAATTTAGGTGCCCTAACCCTATTTTATTCTATTATCTTTGTAACAAACATACATTATCTTCTAATATCGTAATTATATTGTAGTGTGAAGTATTCTTTCGGTAAAGTGGGCTTTAGTTATTCATTATGAAATCGGCCGTTAATTAGCACATAAAAAGTTCTACTTATGCGTCAATGAGCTGTCAAACAAACTGAATGACGCAGCCAACCCAAAACTAGACAGTAATCTATTAACAGATGGCAATTGACGGGAACAGCTTGGTCAGCATGTTATAACTTCTTATTTCAAGAAGAGAGTTTGTGCTTCTAATCTTTCCAACTACCATTGCATACCATCTTATATGCAGCTATTCCCACTTCCGCTGAACATGCACGTAGGAAATTGAGTATTATTTCCAATGCCGCAATTGGTCTGCTTCTAATCGCACATGGAATGCTCAAACAAGCAGGACTCTGAAGTTTTTATAGCTCCAGTTCAGTTTACCTTACATCTGTTTTGGGCCACAAAACTCAACACCCCTACCACCAACACACCCTAGGGTCTCACCAAAGTTTTGTCAAACCAATGCACATTCGGCCCTTATCTTTTACCTAACGACCGTTTGACAGCCATTAGGATTATTTTTCCTTTGTTTATATTAGATGTGTTCTTTTTGACTGAGATCTCAGCTCACTTCAGTAAAAATGATCTGAGATGAAGTGATGTGAGTAAGCCCCAAAAAGAGAGACCTACTCAATTGAAACGAGCGATCTGCCAACGCATGCGTGAATAAGGGACATAAAACATATAACCTATCTGGAATATCTCCAATAACGGCGATAACCACTCTTCAACCCCTCCACTTTATTTCCGACTCAAGTCCAACTGATACAGTGATACCCTCTCACGACACATTCAACATCGGTGAAGAGGGAGGAAAAATCTCAGCTCACTTCGAAGTAAGTAAATAAAAAAGAACGCGTACATTCCGATGTGAGCTGAGGTTAACTGACATTAACTAACACACCTATTGTTAGGCAGGAGTAAATTGCATCCATAATAATTCCCATATAAATACTTAACCTCTTGGTTTAAACACCGACAGCTGTAGTTTGAAAAGTTTTTTTAATCTCTTGATATTCCTTTTGCTAGAAAAGGGAATAAGTGCAGTTTTTGCATGATTTACCCTTGGGAATTCCTTCAGTTTTCCAACTGTTTCAGAGCTTGTAGCTTCCGTGCTTAGGTGTCCTGGTAAGCTTACCCTTTTGATAAAGTCTGCTATTTCCTTGTATATAATAGCTATGGGGTAAATATTATTCGATAAAATAAATTATAACTAAACGTACCTTCATATTAGAACCAACTGTACAGTTTTTAACCAAAACATCAAACGCTTGTTCTACTACTGGACCAAATTTGGGATTTTGCATCAAACGTAAATTTATGACTTGAATAAGATTTCCCAGTGCACGGACGGCGTTCATTTTCACCCTGTCGTTATCTGAAGAACAATTTATAGAAATTTGAAGTAATTTTAGAATAAGTTCTTCCGGCATTTCGTCTAAACCTTCGTCAGTATTACTAAAACAAAAAAAACGAATACTACAAACTGTATTATTAATTTTTTTTAATTGTCATTTGTTAATTAAATAAAGAAACGTCATATAACTATAACAGGTGGGAAGACTGGAAGAGCTCATAAAACCTGGTATAAGGACGTCTCCAGGACAGAAATCGGTGTAGGGGCCGGAATTGTAGGATTAAAGAAAGGAAAACTATTCCAATAAGTCTATTTAAGGACGTGGCAACTTTACAAGCGGAAGTGACGTCAAATCACCATTCGTTGAGGAAATTGAAAGCCAGAAAAATACATTCCGTTCAGTTGACATCTTTACCAAGCTTCACTGAAGGCACTTAATTCCATAGTTCCATAATTCTAAGGGATTGCATAGTTGTCTTAAAACGCATTTGGAGGAATTGCAAGGAATTGGTGGCCTCGGTACTAGGACACGAGGGTCATGAGGGCAACGAATTTATGAAACGGCTAGACAAGGCTCATCAATGCCATTCATGAGACCAGAACCCTTCTGTGGAGTCGCAAAGCCGACAATAAATATGACCACAAGGAAGTGGGTGGTACAGAAATGTCTAGGTAATCTCACCAGGACAGAACCAGGCGAAACAGTTAATTAGAGGATATTCACCTACTTTTACGGCAGACCTAATAAGCCAAGACAGAAAGAGCGTTAGAATAATTATTATTCTGCGATATCCAAAGACAGGAAAGGAACACTGCCAAAGCCGTAGTATGTATGCACTGTGAACGCAACAGGCACGCGAGTATATTGGAGTTGACAGATGAAACCATTTAAGTGGAAATTTCATTTAAAAAATTAGTTACATGAAAGATTCAGTCTGATTGGCCACTTTACGTGACAACACCTGAAATGTACTAAGCGATTATCTTTAAAACGGAGTAATAAGTGTTTGCGGGCACTTTCATTCGCTTCTTTTTAGCTTATGAGTAAATACCCCGTGTATTTATCAATATTTTATTGGTGATGAAATATAAAAGTGATTACATAAGTAACGTGACAGATTGTATTAATTGAATTGACAGTTATTTTTTTTAATCAAAAATTCGCCCTCTACGAAAAAACAATAATATATAAATCATCAACAATAAGTGTTCAATATGCTGACCATTTCTTGACAATGATACAATCTCTCTTCTAATGGAGAAATTCTCTGAATTTCGAGCATGTGATCCTTTGAATCGTTCAAGTTATCATAAATGAGGTCTTTCATGGAATCCCAGATAAAGAATCAAGTGGTGTTATGGGAGATCTTGCCACTTGAGTCACTGATTGCACCTATTCAACCAATCCAATCCAATCTTAGGGAAAATTGTATTTAAATATTGCCTAACTTCTCTTTGATACTATGGAGGAGTGTCATCATGTTAAAAGTATACATTTACATTTCATAATATCAGAATTTCCCCTTTATCTGTGTCAAAGAAGATACTTTGGTGTCAAACTTTCCAGTAACGCTGTATACGTTAAATTACTCACTTATTTAATACCAAGGCATCGCTTAAATTGCCCAAAGACCATGAAGCCTTTATTCTGACCATTAAATTTTGATCTTGTAGTGTCCTGCATATAGCTTCGGCGGTATCTACTACGAATCCTGAGTCCTAAAATGAGATTATTTCAGTAAATATATGGTTGCGTCGGAAAATAAGAAAAATGTGAAATTTTAAAATCTATCCAGCATTAGTGTTGAATAAATTTTGAATAATTAAATATACAGGGTATTTTCAAATGACACTTACAACGTTTGCATGAAGATACCTCTCGTAAAATTGGACAAAATGATATAAGGATTGAGGGGTCCAGCTCATTTACTTTTCAAAATACGGGTTTTAAAAATTTAAATATTTTTATTTGATAACTTTAAAATGGATGAATAAATTGATTTGATATTCGGCATGTTGTTTTAAATGTAATAAGGACTATTTTGATGAAAAACCATTTGTCAATTCTTGATCCAGTGGTGTACATTTTGAAAGATGTCACTTTTCTCATACCATTTTTTACGCCACAGGTTTTTGTAGCTATTTTCAATTTATTTTGCATTCCTCAATGTTTTTCACGTAAAAACACATAACCTTTACATATAAAAGAATTGTAGTTTTCAAGACATTTTATGAAGTGTGCAACATCATTTTCAATAATAAAAGCACAAGTTTGTACAAATATTTTTGAGAGTCTTCTTGTAGATTCGATTTTTTATACCCTTTCCAATTATAAAGAGCAATTTTCAAAAAATCTATATACAGGGTATTGTTTTTAGGAAAGACGAGTTTTGAAATTTTTTGTTAAGCCGGACCTGCATTATCTTTTTGGAGATGCTTTTGATGAAGTTTCTTGGTAATGTTTATTACGTGTACCAAATATCAAATCAATATACGGGGTAACTCGAAAGTTATGAGGTTCGAAAGAAATAGGATAAATTTATAAAACACCCTGTATCTAGGTTATAAAGTGCAGAAGACACATTAAATATAGGTTTTCGGAACCACCAAAGTGATCCCCATCTACAGTTAAAGTTAGGCCCTTTACCAATTAAACACCCTGTATCAGTTTCAGAGTTTTTAAACGTGACATTACATACATGGTTGTAAATAAAAATATTTACCTCTCTTAATGAAGAGTACATCACACAAATTGCTAAAGCTCTAACTGCAGCTGCCTTGACACTATTTTCTTCATCTCTGGTACAAGAAAATAATAACGTTACACATAATATTTGTCTGTCTCTCTAAAAACAAAATAAACAGCCGCTCAAAAATAGAATCGATCAGTTTTAAAAGATTAACCTTACCGGTAATTGTTCGAAAATGTCAGTTCCTATACTTCCCAGACAATCACATACGACAGCCTTCAAAATGGCTTGATCTTCAGACTGTAACAGATCGACTAACGGTCCGTTTAATAAAGTTTGCCAAAACGTAACAAAATGTTCACAAGGAACTGAGTCCTTAGTATCTGAAACAATGCGATTGAAAAATTACAGACATTAAATTAACCCTTTCAAATTAAACGTGAGGGCGGGAGTTAAAGTTAATATAATCGGTTTTTGTGAATCAATTTTCAATAATTATATCTGCTTACCTTCACTTGTAATATGCCTAGCGATTGCCTGACCAATAAAATCTACTGCACGTCCTGCATGAAGCCTCAAGTCCGTATATTTGTCAGATAAAGATGAATTTAGACCTTTCGTGATGTGAGATAAATAAGGAGCAATTAAAACATCAAAATAATTTCGGCTAACGGCCGATATCACCTGAAGAGATTCTAATTTTACCGGAACAGGAACCACCGACTGAAAACTCTTATTTTCTTGATTTATCGACTAAAATAATACCTAAATAAGCATCAGTCATCATACATCTTAGTATATCTAGGCAAATATAAGAGCTAGGAGAGGCAATACCAGATATTAATTATATATTACGGTTAAATTTTATTTACATTAATTTTAAAAGATATTTTTTTGATTTAAAAATGTTCACTCTGTTTATTATTATTTTTTGCTGAATTATTATCACTAACTATCAGTGATACGTTAATTTTTGTCCAGGTGTATAGATATATACAGATTGCGAAAAAGCTTATCGAACCATGCAATTTAAGCCCGCTTTACAGTTCGCAATTCTTCATGGAACATGCAATACTCTTGATAAAAAGCATGCGCAGGGGTGCGTTCGAAAACTTGGTGAGTCGTATAAAAATCACACAGTAGCCGTTCGAAAAGTCGGAGTGTATACAAAAATAGTACGCATAGTAATAGTTCGAAAAAATGGTTGTCACATACTGGTGCGCACTAAACACTCTAGTCCCGACTAGGGTAAAATTTAAGCTGAAAAAAAAGTCCCATAAGTATATGACAGCTTAAGCATTTGAATCTATTTTGCCGATATGAATTTTTAGATGACAATTATTAATTATGAATTATTAAAGGAATTATAAAATAGAAAGTATGGAACAAGTTACATATTGGAAAAAGGTAGAAAATGAGCAGGATTCCAATGGCAATTGGTTAATTTTGGACAAACCTGGACACCCTCTTTTATATTAATTCCAACATTTGAGTCTCATTGTCTTATCTTCACTATCGGAGCTTGAGTCACTATTATTATAGTCTCTACGAATCTTTTGGAGGTAACCATAACTGCAGCCAAAATGCATTTTCTTTTTTAACATTTTCGTTGCTCGCCCACTCCTTAAATCAATCCAAAATCCAAGAGAATATTCAGGCAAAGATTTGAATGATTGAATTTCATTCCTCAACAACCAAACAAACATAACCTTGAAACAACACACTCCATCACCGTTCCAAAAACCTAGAGCGAGTTCAGCACATCGAAGTGAGTTTTTATCCCCACTCATTGAAACAATTTTCATACCAACAACCATCTTCTCGAACGCAGCTCAGTAGAGAATAATTTGGCAACTCTCTTGCCATTTTAAGTTATTGTCTCAAATCGATCTGGGTTAGTTTGCATTGCAGCTTGCATGCAATTCTGGGGGAAAAGCTGGTAATTTTTTTGTTACCAACAAAACAAAAGTTGACTGTGTATTTCTAAACGCAACATAAATAGGTATATATAATAATTTTAATATAAAAATTGGTGTATCAACAATATAAACATTAGATGACACACTATAACCTAACCTTTTAAAATAAACTTTAATTTTTTTGTTGGTACCCACTGAAAATGCATATTGTGTAGTTACAAGTAAGGCCTTGCAAGGTCAAAATGTTGCTGCAATACATTGCAAGAAGAATTGCTAACTGTAAAGCGGTCTTTACACAAGTACAACAAGGAAAATATGGAAAAATAGCTTGAAAGAGAGAGAAAGAATAATTGGGCGTGGTCAGCGAGGGTGTATACTTATTTCCCGAGGCTGGCCGAATGTTCATAGCCCCCTATTTTTAACCGCCGCTGCCATAAGCGCAGATTAATGATATTGTTGTCTCGTTATCGTTGAATTTTTTTCGAGCTCATGCTCTATTAGGTGAAACTAAACACTTTCAGCCGAACAGTGTCCTTTAGAGAAAGAATTCACTAGTTTGTGGTATTCAGTATGTTCCCAACATGTAAAGGACACTGTTGCCGGTTGAAAGTGTTTAATAGTGCATAAGCTCGAAAAAAAGTCAACGATAACGAGACAAAAATATCATTTGTACAAATTAATATGCGCTTCGGGCAGCTGCGGTTAAAAATAGGGGGGCCTCTGGAACTAAATACACGTATCGATGACCGCGCACAATGATTATTTCTCTCTCTTTCAAGCAATTTTTATCATATTTTCCTTGTTGTACTTGTGTAAATTGCATGTTTCAATAAGCTTTTTTTCAATCTGTATATAATTTTTGATGTTTTTACTCACTTTGTCATTTTCAAATTGAACTCCTAAATTATTGAGACACTTCTTAAGTAACCATGGAATTGATTCACTGTCCATGTCTTCATCATCAGGATCCGAAAATTCGGCATAATCGATTCCGATCGCATTTTTTTCAGTATCAGAATCAAGTAACGGTGGATTAGTTTCAGTGTTTAATTTTTTTCTCAACATTATATCTTTAGTTTCTGGCACAAGCGGTTCTGACGCCAAAATGCACCCTAATGCTATTAGGGCAGTAACTTGAACAGAAGCATCTGAAACAAATTCGTATTATTAGGTTATTAAAACTCAACATAAAATCCTTGTTTTATTTTTTTCCCAAAACCAATAGCTGCAGAGAAAAAAAATAAACACCATAATTCATAAATCAAATCAAGTTTCTAGCATTACAGAAATTTATGAAAGATATGAAAAAGCAATAATAGTCACCACCTTTTAAGGGTGATATCTCGGAAATAGGTGGGTTTCGGAAATTTTGTAATAGTAAAGACCCATCTTTATTTCATACATGAATTTTGGTCGCATGAATTTAGAAACACTCAGTATATCTATTTAATTCTTACCTTTGTGGTATATAAACGGCTTGACGTTTCTTACAATCTTGGTAATAAGTCCTCGAGGCATTTTGTGATAAGGAGTAGCTTGCACTAACGCAGCCATACATTTTAAAAGTTGTGTTAAAACTGGTACTGAAGTTTCCACAAGAGCGAAACATAATCCTTTATGTAATTCTTTAATCATTAAACCTAATATCACTGAAAATGGTGTAAATGACGTACTTTTATCACTAAAAACAAAAAAATTTTATATTATAAAATATTGTTTTAATCACATTTTTATACCTATTTTCTGCTTGAGATAGATATAATTTAGACGAAGTCAATAGAAGTAAAAGAACATTAAGTGCTGCCATTCTGCATCGCGACGAAGAATCTTTCAATATACATGCAACCAAATTGTGAGGTCCTGAAACAATGCCTTCTGGTATAAAACTAGTCCAGTAAGAAAATATTGTATACTTCTCGGTATTCTAGAATGGTAAGTAAAACATACAAATTCAATCTATACAGTGTGACACTATTATATACTTTATATAGTTGAGACATTTGAACTAATTAAAATATATTCTTTTATAATATATTTTGTATAGCATTCGCATTGTCACAATGATAAAAAAACTGTGGAAGATAAAGCTTAAATAATAAAAATGCGGGCAGTCGAAGTAAGGTCCACAAATAGTATATTTGGTACATTTATTCATTTGCTTACCTTAATAACATTATAAAATAAGTTACATGCAGCTTGTCTGACTTTGCCTTGTACTTGAATAAACTTGGTGGATTTATTAATTTCGTTATCCGAGAAATCTGAATCACTAGTTTTAAATCTATTTTTCGAACTAACTACACTGAAATAATAATATTAATTACATTAACAATTTCAAATTAAATAGTTCAGTATAAAGTTGGATAATTTAATTACAACTAATAACTTGAACTTACTTTATGCCACTATCGGAATTATAATCTAAAGATGTTGTTGCAGGACAGTATGCTGAATTTTTTGTATCAATCATAATTTCTTCATTTGGATCCTTTTTGTTTATCTTAGGTCCAGAAGATCTGTGTTTCCTTTGTTTGGTAAGCTAAAAAATACAAGATAATATGTTCAATTTGAGTTTGAGTTTTTGGACAACTCTAGAAAATATCTATAAATACATATCATATCCTCGATCATATCTAAATGTAGAAAAATGGCATGTTTATTGTAAAATTATATGTAGTATAATTTGTAGCCAATTTATAGCCTGACATTATCAGCCCCTAGAATCACAAGTAAAGAATGTAAAAATAAATAAATATCTACACTTACTTTGCCTCCTTTCTTTTCTCTAACAATATTAGGTGTCTCAGGTATACTTAGAGTTGAAGGCATCAATTTTTGTGGTGGCATGTACTCAATTCCTTTGATCCCATACACCATAAATGTTTTAATTATTCCTAAAATCATACCCAATTCTCGACTTAGGTAATCAGAGCACTGTATCACTATATTTTGAAGTCCATAGAGACATACTTGTAAGATCTGAAATGTTCCATTGGTATTGAACTTTTTAAATATTCTTTATACTCAAAGGAAATTGAAAATAAATAATTTTGGGAATAAAATATAATAATTTCAGATTCACCCAGTTGGTGGTTATATGACCCATCATTGAATTTGTCAAAATAGATGCAAGCCATCGACTCATCTGAACTATCAGTTTGTACCCAGCAAAAGATAAGTTAAATGTTTCAACTTTCTTTTGTGTCAGTTCAATAGATTCATCTCCTCAGAGGAGAAAAGCAAGTTTATATGACAAAGGGAAAGTAGCATATATTAAAAATATGTTGGTGGAAAGGCATTATATTACTTATAAAGCGGGACTTGAAGCTGTATTTTGTGATTATATCTTATGATTCATTTCCAACAATTTTATGTTTTGCCAACCAGTTTTTCCCACTCTCATGCCCTCAGAAAAAATACCTTGATTAGCCCTCAAACAAATGTGACAGTTTTGTGGAAGATATGTATGGGAGAATTTTATGAAGAATTACGGTATTGTATAGATGTCTTGTACAAATATTCATTCAGCCAAAAATTTATTTGTATCGATACTTTCACTTAGGTACCAAATTTGACTTAGCTTAGTTAATAAATCTGAGAAAAATATATACCAACCTTTACATGTACTAGATCTTCAATTATTGCTTGTTTATTCAAATGAAATATGAAAATATCTGCACATTTTTCTAAATAAAATTGATGATTGTTAGGTTTGGCGGTGGGTACAGAGGTACAAGCTTCAAGGCACTTTAGTGCAATCAGTAAAACTTCAGGAGACCATTTTTTTTCTGACTCTTCAATAATTTGTATAATTTCATACCATATTTTATCAGTTAGCTAAAATGCAAGTTATAATGAAATGAATTATGATAATGTCTTTGAATATTGTGGGACATACCGAAAGGACTTGATCAATATTTGTTCTAAGTAATACATCTAAAGCTTGCAGAATATCCAAAATAACATTTTGATTGCGGGATTTAAGGCCACTCAAGCACCAGTTTACAGCAACTGCCAAAGTTCTTCCTTCAATGGGAATACTTTGTCGGCTCACAAGATTCCATAATAATTTACTGCACTTCTGAACTAAGATATCATCATCAGTTGAAATAAAGTTACAGCATTGATTCACTAATAGTACTGCTTTCTGAAATAAATGGCATGTATGTTACAGGTTACAGCAATGTTACTGCATGTACATTATCATCAATATATTTTATTGTACTGAATTTTTTTCTATGAGTATTATATTGTAAATTACTTTAATTTCTATTGAAGTGAACGATAAAAGTAAATTAAAAGTATAATAAACAGTAACTTCCAGCAGCATTATTTTGTTTTAATTTTGGCTAATGATTTTAACAGACCAAAATAAAAAATATGTGGTTATAACATAACAACTTACTATGGGATTTGTAACAACTGTATATCTATAATTCAATGAATTTAAATCATCTAGTGTTTTGCTTAATATTTTACGATCTCCTTCGGTTCGTCCATGAACGAGATTTGTTATTCTTGACGATAAATTATTGAAAATTTCCGAGCTGTCAACATTGGTAGCCATTCCAAATAATAATATGTTCCAAGTTCCAAATCCAAAACAAAACTGTCAACTGTCCAAAACTGACAAGAAGAAGACTGACAAGTGACAAGCAGAAACAGAGTAATCCAAGCAGAGGTACCAACACCAATTACTATTTGCTATTTAAGCTGCTGCTAAGCTGCCTTTTCTTGAATATTAAAAAAAAAGAGAGTTCCAGATCTCATATTTAATGGTATATATTTAAGATCAACTTAACTTATTAAATTTTAAGCCCTTGATTTTGTATTTTTCAACCAATTGTTGTCATCAATTATTAGGTCAGTCTTTGAGCAATTATAAAATGTGATTTTTTACTGTATACCTACTGCTCATTCCTTGTTTGCTGAAGATCATTCCGCTGTGTTTCGTTCATTTTTTCTTCATAGATAACTGATTTTTTTAACTTTTTTCCCCTCTTGTTGAACGGAACTTTTTCTTTTTTGGTGGGGAGTTATCTCAAATACTATGAAAAATTCTTGGAGAATCCATGAAAATTAAGAAACTGCCTTTTTTATGGGGCTTTACCATAAAATTATTGAGAAACTATACCAGTTCATCATCATAACAATTTAAAAGATAAATGATATTCCTACATTAAAAAGTTTTAATTAATCTATAACTTACCTTGATCTCAATTTTTATCTATCACACTTTGACTTTATATAAAGAAAATAGCCTTAAGAGCTGGACTATTGTATAAAAGTAGGGAAAGATTGTATTAGCGTTGGTAGCATTGATTTATGCACGTGTGCCGTGATAAAACAGCTGTTTAGTGTCCGCCTGACGAAAATCGTCGAATCGGTTCGTCGGAAATGCGAGCTCGCTACTAAAAATCAGTCGGTGTTCAATATTCGCGGGATCTGTGTCGTATAAACGTCAAAATTCTTCATGATCCAGGGTCGGAACTTTAAAAATTTGAATGTGGTAGACTTGCAGCTGACTTTGAGTCATTTATTATGTCATTTTGTAGCCGTGTTATAAGAATGACCGGTTGTCGGGTGTGATTGTGGTGGTGAAAGTGAGGGTGGAAATATAATGTATTTTTGAGCTGAAAAGTGAAGTGAAACTGCAAAATGGCGGACCTGGAAGCTGTATTAGCTGATGTCAGCTATCTTATGGCTATGGAAAAAAGTAAATGCACCCCAGCTGCAAGAGCCAGCAAAAAAATCGTTCTACCAGATCCCAGGTGAGTTTCTAGGGTCAATCACCCTTTTATTGACAGATGGTAATTCACAACAAAAATGGTTTTGTAGTGGTTCCTTTCCAATTACTTGGAAAATATTTTCAATAAAATTATTTTTAAAACTACTAAATTAATATTTCTTTATAGAAAAAATCGATAACAATTTCTTGTTGTCAATTTCAAAAAGTAGGTAATCGTTTCAGTAGCCGGTAATAATTGGGGTCAGTCTAGATTCTAGGTACTTACTCACCTTTTACCAATAAAGTAAATATTATAATTGAAAACAAACAAATCATGTTGGATGGGTTTTGTTATTTTAAACTGTTTTTTGTATTTGTTTGGTAATTTGAATTTACCTAATAAATTATTGCTTTCTGAGAATTTTGGATAATACATACTTACGTGTATTATCACTTATTTACAATAATTGTACCTATTTATTATCTTATGTATACATTTGTGTTTAAACACATAAATTGATTGAAAATAGTGATTAAGTACTTTGTTTTATTCCCTTCGCTAATGAACCGCCTCTATATTAAGACATTTCTGGACCTATTTTTTTTAATAATATTTAATTGAGAGGTCAACCACCGACTGAAGAAAATAAGTAGGTACTGTACAAATTTGAGAAAATAAATTAAAAATGCAGAACATACTATATAGTGAGTATTGCTAGGAAATACTCCTGAAAATACTAGTAGGTAATATTAGAAAATGCAGACGAAAATATAGAGCACTCGTAGCAACAACGGTTATAACATTTCATCACCTTTTTGTAGGGTTATTTTGAAACATTTCTTAATCATATAAAAATAGAAATGAAGATTTTCTTTGAAGAAAATACTTGGACTATACCTGCTAAATACAGAAAATAGTGTACAGATTTTTCTTCAGTGGTTTTTTCCTTGGCTAAAACCGAATTGACATTGAAAATAATATGTCAAGGGCTAGGAATCGTATCTCTCGCAGTTTCTGTTAAAAAATTTACTAATTTTGCAGTAATTTTTCGTATATCTCTTAGTTTTATTAATAAACATAAACATATAGGTACCATGTTATATCTTAAGACATATTTAAAATACAAAAGATCCTCGTTGAAACTCGAATTCTCCCACAAACAGTAATAACGTGAACTACCTGCGCAGGGAAAGGAGTGTGGTGGCGCAAAGCATTCAAGAATAATTAAATATTGTGATTTTTCCGAGGATTTTTCTAAATAAAAACGCTTTATCTGTTTTCTGCCGATTTTTGGAAATATTTACGAAAATATTTTATTGGCAGAGCAAGCCCAAAGAAATATACTTTGTCGACAACGATCAAAATATAGAAATAGGGACCCCTCTGGAATACCTGATTTCATAAAACTTAATAGATTAAATAAAAGGCGGAGAGGAAAACGGAGGAAAATAAATGAACATAACCTTACAATATTCCACACGAATGATGCGCCCGCACTATAGTACGATTGTCAAATATTTCGACACCTAAAGTCGGTGAAGAATTTTTTGCGCTCATGCTCGATTTAATCTCTATAATAGTATATTATGCATAAAGGTGGTGAAGACTATTTTTATTAACCGAGCATCTAAATTATTCTGCGAGGGGCTTTGCCCCGAACGATACTTTTAAATGTCTTCACCACCATGGTGTGTATACAATTTTTTCCACTACTAGCCAAGATTAAGACAAAAACTAAAAATAATTCAGAGAAGCGTTTACCCCGTCGTTGTCTGACAGACAAGTACACTGTCAGTTTTCGATATATTATGAACGTACTCAATATGTCATCAGTCACTTTTGGTTTAGCGCGAATTTTAAACTAATGGCATTTTTATTCAAATAATTTTATCTTGATAGGCAATTTGAAGCAGCAAATATGTTGAAGGCAATCTCCTGGGTATACAAAATGATGTTGCACTAGTTTTTTTTAACTACTATCTCTGGATTCTCAAAATAATTGAATTTGTCCATTATTGACCTAGGTTAATAACGAGGTTAATAATGGAAAAAATCATTAACATAGTTAAGTTAATAACGAGGGCTAAACCATTGAAGAAAATAGTGCACAAATTAGAGAAAATACAGAAAATATTTCTAAAAAATACTAGTATTATTAGAAAATACCGAGGAAAATACTCCTGAAAATATACAAAACATTTCTGTTGGAATATTTCCGATACTAAATCGTATGATAAAAGATATAAAGATTTTCTTAAAGAAAATACTTGAACATTACCTGGAACATACAGAAAATGGTGTACAGATTTTTCTTCAGTGGTTTACCCTCGGGTTTACCCCTCGGTAACCCCTCAGTTGACTAGAAGAAGCAATAATAATTGTCGATTTCCCAGCTATAAGTCCATTTAACAACCAGGAGGAGTAATTTGAAAAGCTTTACTCACACCACTAAAAGTTACCAGATTAGTTACTAAAGGGTGTGTTCCGAAAAAGTAGACAACAGTCGTGTTCCAAATCTATTAAATATGCCTTGATATATAAAGAAATCAACCACCTATAGCAATAAGTCGACTGTCAGAACTATCGAAAATGGAAATTATCAGCTGTCAATACTAGAGAGTGTTGTGTGAAACTGGGCGGAATCTGACCAATCACAGGTCTACAGAATTGCCAACTTAAATTCAAATTACTCTTCCTGGTTATTAAATGAGGTATAGTATTGGAAGTCAATTTCCAGGCTAGTATTGGAAATAGTAGTTTGTACAACTAGTGCGCAAAGCGTCACTTTTCCCACGACCGCAGAAGTTTGTGCGAGTGGGAAAAGTGATTTGCGTACAAGTTGTACACAATATTTTTTCTACAACCACATTTATTAATGAAAGAAATACATCAAATAGAGTATTGTCAATGTCCGAATTGGACAACTGAAAAGATAAATTATTTTCATCTTGGTTCATGATTACTAAAATAATGCTTAATAGGTTAATGTTTTAATAATTAATAAATTAAAATAAATAATGAAATGGATAGTTTACTTACTTTTAGTTTCAATTTAAAAATTGTATACCAAATAGAAATTCAATTAAGTTGAATTGTCAAAAAAAGTTGTCAGGTCATAGGTAGCTTTGTTTGAGGCTTTGTTTGACATTTCGGTGCGGAAAAGTGCCATAGCGTGTACTTTTCGCATTACTTTTACAACGGTTATCAAAAGTATTGAGAAAAGACCTGCTTTGCGTATAAAAATTTGTGTAGAAAAGCGTGTTTTGCATAGTGGTTGTAGGAAAAATATTTTTCTAGGTCATTAATGAACAAATTCGAATATTTTGTGAATTCAGGGTTAGTAGTTCAACAAAAACTGTGCAGCATAATTTTGTATACCCAGGAGATTTGACTTTATCATATTTGCTGCTTGAAATTACCTGATGGTAAAAACTTCACTACGCTGGACTTGTCCGAACGACATTATTTGATACTATGACAACAACGTTTTATTTTTCACTTACACTGATACTGACACTGACACGGCATTAATACGGAACTGATGTGTGTAATTAGTCCTTAATGTATATAAAACGCCTTACTAAAATAACAATTTATTTCCAGGAAACTGTGAATAAAGTATAGATAACTATAGAAAGCCGTTAATACTGATCCTAGTACTGATCTATATATACTTACAACAAATTAGTAACTTGTGTGATTATATTAATACTTGGTGATTAGTCAATTACATGCGATTGCCCTAAACACATTGCGTATCAGCTGAGTTTTATGTAGGTATCAAAATTATTGATTCAATGAATTTTTTGATTGTATAAGTAGTAACTACTTTTTTTTTATTGAATTGGATTTTTAAATTGTTAACCTTTGACCAGGATCCGCCTCTGGGCTTGGTTATGTAGAATCATTTATGCTGTAAAACATAAACACATAAGTAGATGTAGGTAATCAATCAATAAAATTTTATAGTGTTCTAATGTTTAGTTTATAAATAATTTTATTTCGAAATACTATACTGTATTCGTAAAGAAAAAATAGTAATAAATATGCAAATTTGCTTAAATTTTGTACTGAGTGATCTGATGGCCAAAGATAGGAAAACTCTCAAAGCTGTGGTGGGTCTGTTAACGGGGCATTGTAAGCTCAATAGGCATTTAAAGCTGATGGGATTGACAAACGAAGATATGTACAGGTTTTGTCGCCTAGAAGAAGAAACTGAACATTTTATATCAGTGCGATAGTCTGGCAAATGTGCGGTATTTTGCATTAGGCGAAGAAAAGTCATTGGCAGAAAGCTATATTATGAAAGGTTCAGTCTCCACGATAATAGAATTTTTCAAAAGAGTCGGGCTGGATAATATTATCCTGAGTTTAGAGGACCACAATATATCTGAAAAGGTCGCAGTGGAATAGACCAAAAGCAACCTCATGAAATCTATCTATGTATATACCTCACCCTATTTGACCGGATAATACAATAGAACCCAAACCCGAGAACAATAGAAGACATTAAGATATTAAGACATTATAGGTATTAGCATTGTGTTAGTAAAGAAAATAGTAAATATGGAAAAAGTTCTATGAAATTTATTAAAATAAACATAATAAGTAATTTCTCTATCAGGTTAAAATATAACATTTATCTTTAAATGCTATCTTTTTTCAATTTTTTTTTTAATTTAACTGTTGGCAAAACCCCTACGCCAATAGTTCGCTTGAAAATATAGGTGTTTTATCGTTTTATTACTCTCTCTTCTTTATTAATAAACTATAGACGTCTATAACTCAAATTACGGTGTATTTGAACTTCCAACATTGTTTTTACCATAACTAAAGTCTATTTTTATGTAGGAAAGAGCGAGGGAAAGAGTAATAAAACTTAATTTCTAATGCAAAACATAGTACGGTCATTTTAAATATTATTACAGAATAATCTAAATATTTCCTGAAATTTTTATAAGTGTGCCTGAGCTAATACATGGCTCATAAACGAAAGGAGGCTCAGGATGTACAGTTTACTCCAGAGCACTAAGCCTAAGGATTAAGTGGGGAATGGGAAACAATACCAGCGTGATTCAAACAGAACTGGTTGGTATTTCAATTGCCACATAAGAGCTAACCAGAAAAGGAATTTCTGACAAAAAGATAATAATCTGCACAGGTAGTAGACAAGCCCTATTAGCCTTGAACAGACAACGTGTTATATAGGGGCTAGTACTAGAGTGCCACCACGATTTAGCTAACGCTTCGGCAGATAACAATATTATCCTGAGGTGGGTTAAAGGGCACGACAGGAGTAAAGGAAATCGCATTGCCGATTCTTTAGCCAGGGAAGCCGCTAGACTAAAAATTCTTGGACCTAGTGACACCTACGGCCAGACGACTTCGACAATTGCGGAACTAGCCAAACTTTACACCCATGCTCAATCCCTTAAGAGATGGGATGGAATCAAAGGATGCTAGGATCACCCTGGGCCACCCTGGGAAGCTGGCGTCGAGGAAATATTTGGCGATGACCAGGAAAACCCTACGTTTAACAGTAGGATTTCTGACTGGCCACTGTCAACTACGGAAACACCATACTATAGTGCTAGTGGTCACACCTCTATGCAGGATGTGTGAACAGGAATATGAAACTGTCAGACATGTCTTATGCGCCCATAATTTGTTTTTATTTTCTGATGGGTCCATCCTACTATTATTTTTTTTCACTTTTTACCATTTTTGAAGATTTCAACACTGGTCTATATTTATAATATTTTTAAAAGATAGATCAGACGTTTGCAGGAAAAATACTGTATGCATCCCGTGCGCGAACTACTTTGGTGGCTCAATTGGTGGCCTTGAATAAATTCTTAAATCGGCTTCGACTCGTTAAAAAATTCAATTCTCGATCATTAAAGTAGCATTTTTTCGCGCACTAGACACAAAATAAACTATAATACTCTATCATGCATAAAAATACACTCTCTCTTTTTGGTATTCACTTCATGGACGCCCTGTATTGTCAATAGCGTATTTTGGTTTCACCGCTGGAAATATTCTATTTTCAAATAGATTTATCTTTTGATACTTTTTCCGAGACTTTTTCATACTCTATATTTTTCGTCGAAATGGGCATAACCCCTTTTTCACGCCACTGGTGAGTGGATGGAGGGTATCCGCTGTAAGTATGTCATAATGTTAAGTGTCCTATCGTATCCGTTCTGATGCGATCTGATAACTTTATTGATCAATTGGATATTTTTTCCAGAAGGTGTGTTTTCGATAAAACTGCGTAGTATATTTTTGTATAAATCAAAGTCGGTGAAATTATTTGATAATGTGCGAAAAATCAGAGCCGGACGAAGGAGTTTAATAAAATGTATGGAATAAATCCCGCAAATATACCGGAAAACAAAGAGTGTTTCATTCAAAATAAATCTGAATGCGCTAATAGGTGTGCAGTGTGCAGTGCGACATAAAATTGCCCATATCTCTTAAACCGTTGATGTTATCGAGAGAAGAGTACTTGATATCTCTAAAAATGGTCACAAAAGCCAATTGTTGTATTAATAAATGAAAAAAGTTTTGCTTACAAAAAAATGGCGCATCCTCCATATAACTTAGTCGGTACCTGTTTTCGAAACTATGTTTTAGACTTTTAGATCACGCCAAAAAGTGTGCAATTTTGGTGTTTATTAACGTGATTGGCTAACAGGAGTGAATTCTATTTTATTATTCACTGTTGTGAAGAATTTATATCATCATGTACCTAGGTAACTAAATAATTATATAAAAATAATTTGGGCGTTATTTCTTAGTCGTGGAGAAAAAATATTATCAAATATGTAGGCTTCAATTAGGTAAATGTTCCTCTTCTATCCAGTAATCTTCCAGGTACTGTGCTCTAGGATTCTGGAGTGCTGTGCAGTTTGAAAGTATGTGTATGGAGGCTTCTTTTTCCATGCCACAATATCTGCATACTTCTTCCTCCACTATTTTGAGCTTTTTCAGGTGCCCATTCAGGCGACAATGTGGATCCCTGCTGAAACTCTTAGCGCAGTTTTACTAGCAGTAACCCAGAAGAATCTTTGATTTTCTAAGCTCTACTACATCATTCCAATGGTCAGATCTTCTCTTTCTTTCGGCTTCACATATTTCTTCCAATATTACATTGGGGCTGATTCCGCAAACGGATTCACGCCCCCAGATTGGTATTTGCTATACTACTGCTGCTATTTCATTTTCTTCTATTCCAGTGTGTCCTGGAATCCATAGTAAGGTATTGTTCTCGCCTAGTTCACTGAGTTTGTCTAGGAATTCCCACACCATTTTGGAACTGATTTCACAAGAGCTCAGTGCCTTAATGGCTGCTTGACTATATCTGTCATTATGATAATCCTTTGTCCTTTGTATCCTCTATCAATATTGAACTGGGCGCACTTTCTTATGGCGTGGATTTCCGCTTGAAAGATACTTGGGGTTTTTCCCAAGCATTCGGAGTGTTTGGTTCCTGGCCCGAACACTCCTATCCCAGTTCCTCCTATTGCTTTTGAGCCGTCTGTGTACCATTGAATGGCATCCTTTCCAAGTCTGGTAATGGTATTTGGATCCCATTCCTTCTTGTTGCTTAATTCTGTAACGAATTTCTTCGAAAAGTTGTACTTTTTCATCACACCGTCTTGTGGCATGTCCCAGGTTGTTTGATTTCTAAGAAGTGAGGAGGTGGTTTTTTTTACTCTACCTAGTCTGTATCTTGCTTTTTCTGCAACACTTTCCACCACCACCATGGTTGCCGTTGGGCATGTTCTCATTGCTCCTGTGATGCAGGCTAGTCTTTGAATTTTGGAAAGGTTTTCTCACGTCGTCAATAGAGTAGTCTGTTGTATGGGCAACCTTAACACCCTGTATCTGGAAAACTGAAACTCCAACGGGCAACGACCCATTTCGACAGGAAATATTACGAAAATCTTTGAATTTTCTAGACGCTCTTTCAGTTTGTAACATCTATTTATTAACACTCTGTATAATGACCTATTCCATAATTCTAAATTAGTTAATTTCACCACACTTTGTTTCATTTCTGTAGAACTTGCACATACTTTCACTTGCTGCAGTAAATCCGCATTTAGCTTCCCGTGCTCCCATACTATTATATATTCGATTGGAAGATTTCAACTTAAATTCCAGATAATTAAAACAAACATTATTTTTTACAAAATACATACGGACAAAAGTATTTAAAACAAATTATAAATTACATTGTAGCATTTAAAAGCGGTCGCTTATATACGTTGAGATATAAGCAAAATCTATTTTAAAACTTAGTTCAATAATCACTGACTTGTGTCTAATAATATCGTTAAAACATGTTAAGTCCGTGGAAAAAAAATATTTTAATGGTTTCGGATAGTAAACGTTTTATAAATGTACTTTTTTTCTTTAATTGCTTTTAAAAATGAACGATAGTTAATCAAATGCGTAAGCGTAAGTAACTTGAGTTTAAATTGAAGGTAAACAAAATCCACGTCAAATTCAAAGTTGTTTAAAAAAAAATACTCCTAGATGGAAATTGTTGAATACTTTTTTTAGTTCCTGAGGAAAGTCTCAGAGACTAGTAGTCCTATTTCCCGGAGGAATTTGGGGATATCTGCAGGTTTTAACTTAGATAAATGTATCTCTTCTCTTCTATACAGTAATCTCCTAACCTAGGTGCTGTGCCCTAGGAATCCTGATTTGCCTACCCTCTGGTGGTAAATGAGTCTATATGTTCCACGAGAGGCCAGGTAGCGAAAAAATCTCCTCCCTAGAAACGGACTACGTGATTTACACTGACGGATCCAAAATCGAAAACGGGGCTGGAGCGGCGGTCTTCAGCAGGAAACCCAGAGTTGAAATCACAGCCAACCTGGGCACGTACGCTACTGTCTGAGGTATGCGCCATTGAACTGGCTGCAAGAGAGGTCTCCTCGAGTCCAGTGCCTCACAGTCAGACAAGATATGGGTGACGGTCTCGATCTCCATGCCACAAAGTCTGCAGCTGAGGTCCCCGTTATATAATCCTATTTTATGCAGGTGATCTTTTACCGGGGTGTGACCCGTTAGATAGCCTGTAATAATTCTTAGCTTATTCCTACTGATATTCAGTAGTTCTTCGGTGTCAGGTTTTACTGTGTACGTGCTTTGGAGTGTTCCTCCAATGAAGTCGATGTTGGCTTTGTACCCATTTTTGTATTTGCCCTCGGACCAGCTTCTTCGTGGTCCCAAGAGCTGGTTCTGGTCACTTATGCTGTTGCTGAACCTCTTTTCGCGAATTCATCAGCCTGTTCATTTCCAGAAATACCATTATGTCCCGGCACCCACACCAATCTTACTTTAATGTGGTCTGCTAGTTCATTTAGTTCTTTCTGGCATTCTTCTACTAGTCTGGATGTTACCTTGCGGCTATTTAAAGCTGCAAGGACTGCCTGGCTGTCATTTAGTATGTTTATCCTATGAGTGTCAGTCCTATATTTGTTAATTCTGACACATTCTAGGATGGCATAGATCTCTGCCTGAAATACAGAGGTATGTTTACTTAGTGAGAAAGAACATCTTGTCTGTTTTCATATTTAAAATGGCTTCACTTCTTGACTTCATTCTTTTGTGTCGTCTTTGTCCACCAGACCAAAACGCAGACTACTCTTAAAACACTGAAATACTAGGCTAGGAAAACAGAGTTATTTTGACCTGGGTGCCGGGACATCGAGGAGTGAAGAAGGCTGATACTCTGGCAAAAAATGGATCAGAGACTCTATTTATCGAACTTGAACTATTTTGTGTCATTGCGGAAAGCACTACTAGATCAGCCATAGCTACCTGGGTGGAGAGGAAAACCTACAGGTACTGTGCAGACATACCTTTCTCACTCGAAGCCGTTCATATTCTACCGTATACTACCCTTTTGGTGCAAAAAATAAGCAGATCCTGGAATGGAGTAGAACAAAACTACGCATTGTGTTGGGTCTGCTTACAGGACATTGTCGACTAAATAACCACCTGAAGAAGATGAGACTGCCCAGCTTTGGGCAAGGTAAGGTATTATATAGTTTTAGTACCTTGGAACCGAATGACTAAATACAACCATGGACTCAAAAGCATAGGCTAGTGGGGTGAATTGTAATCCTTTGAGGTGAGTCACAATAGACCCAACAGGAGTCGCAGTGGACAGGGCGAGAAGGCTCCACTCACATAAAACCTCTCTCCAGAGAGAACACTTTTGTAAAATTTTTTTTTCAAAGATGTAAAATATGTAATGAAAAAAATCACTACCCTACCAGAATGCTAAAAACTTTTAACGATATATTTTTAGCATAATCGCTTAGGTGTTCGATAATAAATTATTAAATGATTCTACTTGATTAAAGGAAATACTCAATGCTACGTTTGACGTCAATGCTCAAAATGTATCATGAAGGTAACACTTGGTTCATGAAAAACACTTTTGAGTTTCAAAATGATGAAGTATTTACCGAGATATTTACTTATACAAACTTCAAACTTTGGGAAATATTCAAAACAAGTAGTTAATGAAAATTGGAAATTTATATTGATATATTTTAGAATAAACAAAAATTTAGTAATCACTGCAACCACTTGACATCTTGCAAGCTGAAAGTTTATTTTGATAGACTTTTTTAATCATTTTGTGGGATGAATTCTAATGTGTATCGATTGTGTGGGTTACACAAGATAAAAATACATCTATAAAATCTTCGAACAAGCTATTAAAAATAATTTATGTTGTCTACAAAGCCGACAATTTTAGTTTGGGGTTTGACATGTGCATGTCACTCTCTTATCGCATATTCAACGTTTTCTTTACTGAGTTTAATTTATTTATGGAATAACATGATTTCTCCAGTCCAGAATATTATGCTTTCATAGCTTCTGTAACTTCTCATCTGGCAGCTGCTGTTGCAACTCGCTACACCCCACTCCGTTGGGAGGAGTCTGACTCCGACTCCTCAGTTTTATCATTGAACCAAAGAATTACAATCATATTTATCTTAGGCAAGGCATGTAATATTAAATAGTCATGCTGAAGTATCAGTACATCTTCTATAATGAAGAGATATTCAGTTTCGAACTTGATAGTGAGTCAGGCAATGTAGTTATTGTTGAAATATATCTTATTTCATATAGGTACCACACTAAAATCTCGGTACAGTAGTCATAATACTATTTTTAGGTTGGTAACATTGTCGACTGTCGACCGTAGAGTCGAGAATATTATAGTTGCAGTTGTAGATGATATGACATGTATTATTACAAGTTTAGTTGTTCTAAAATAAAAACGTAATTAAAAAGAGTGGTGTGCTTTATTGATTAAAAACAACAGTTATCATACTGTATGTATAGAATTAACGTGAAGGATCTTGTATGGGATTGTCTATTGAAAGAAAAATGATTGAATATAAAGAAAACCGTATCTGCCAAGTATGACCATTTTACATGCAACCACTTTGGTATCTACGATATTTTGATAGCCTATACCAGGTAACTATTTCCCCTACTTGTCAGCCCATACCCATTCGACAAACGCAAAACACTTAAGCGCACTCGCCCTATCGGGATGACTGCTCGTTTTGCAAGCGAGGCTTGAACCCATACCCTTCAACAAACGGAAAACACGCACACGCACTCGCCCCACTGGGGTGACTGCTCGTTTTGTAAGCGATGCTTACCGACAACCTAGGAGCAAGTACTTTGCCGCAGTGTTGTAATAGGTGCTTCCGTGGAGTAAGTCAATAGCAAGCAATCGGGTATATGTTAGCTTACTTAACAGGTGAGAAAATATTACCAACGTTTGTTGAAGGAAGAATGAACTTGTGAAAGGGAGGCAGGTAATCTTTTGAAAAAATAGCCAGCTAGTAAGAGAAGGGAGGATAATATTTAGAATAATTAGGATGGACCTAGAACCCATACCCTTCAACAAACACAAAACACTCGTAAGCTCGTATACGAGAGGGGGACACAATATTTAGAATAATGAAGAACGTCATAGCTTACCTATGCTTTTAAAAAAATAATAAGCCCGTAAAAGAAATTGGGGACAACAATAAAAAAATATGAAACGACATATTTCACCTATGTCTTTTGAAAAAAAAAAACAACTCGTAAAAGAAAGGAGCACTTGGAGAAATTAGGAACCAATTTCTTTTAAAAGGAACCTCACCCCTTGAAGATGGAAGATTGTCCCTCAGAGCTGGAAGATGACCCCAGCCAGTAGAAAATATTATGAATAGGTGGAAAAATCTACAGCCGACGGAAAATATTCCCCACCGGCTTACCACCATTTCATTTCTGTAATCTGTCACTATTAATGTGAGATGTCAGTGGAAAAAATAATCAGAAGAATAGAGATACAACTAATTAGAACTGCTATAAAAATCGAATGAAAAATGGACATAAACGATTAAACGGATATAAAAAAAACAAATATAAATGAACTCTTCTTTTGACGACTCCATGTAGTGATTTTGAAAAGCCTTTGATGTGAGATAAGGATGTGGTGAACGAGACTTTTAACATCAACAATTGAGATAACATATTTCTGTTTGTTTACCTATTTCATAATTGGATCAAAGGAAGTTTTGTGAGTAATTAATATTTGCATTTGAAAAAAAATTCTTAACGTTTTTTCTGTAAAATTGGAGGGTAAAAAGATAAGCCGAAAAACGTTATTTTCACTGAAATCGTACTTTTCTTACTTCGTTAAAAATTTTTCCTCAACGACTTCAAAGTTAGAGGTGAGTGAGTCTTATTTTACACCAATTTTGCCCTAATATCAAGCAAAATCAGCCGCCAGGAGAAAAACATTGAAAAATGGTAATGGGAAGCTTTGTGAGTACTCGATATTTGTATTTAAACATTATTGTTCTGGATTGGCCAGAAATAACCTCTGTGCACATTTCAAACCTTTTGAACTTTTGTTGCAAAGTCAATGAACTTGATGACAGCACATCTATGAAGAAATAAACATATAAACCATTGAATACGTAATACTAGCTAATTTAACAATTAATTGAAGATAAGAATAATTACCTTGAAACGTTTCGAATAAGATACATTATCCGATCGTAATATTTCTTGAATCAAAGCATGTTTTTGTAAACAAATGTTTGATAAAACTATATAACTATTCAACCTCACGAGAAACTTTACACAGATCTCAGATATTAATATTAATAATATATTAAATTGCCTGTTTATTTTTTATTTATTTGTTGTTTATAATGTTGATGATGTAACACCCATTCAAAGCTCAATATAGTTTGTTATTATATTTGATTTATACAACTGTGTGTCATTTTTATTGGGATTTAGTCGTTACCATCTGAAAATAGTCAATCAACAAGTTTTCAAAAAATCTGTAAAATTATTTTCACTCTTGTTACTTATATTATTACTGAAAATTCCACACATGTGATTTTTAACCAATCAGAACGTGTACTTTTGACAGATCACCATCGCAACGGATGAATTTTAGTGGCAATATTTTCCTCGTGGCTACCCAACAACGAATTATATTGGAAATTTTGTTGTTGGTTATATGCCTAATTTTTATTCTCTTGAAATAAAATTCTTTCCTTTTTACGAGTATCCTACCGGCACGCCTTTGGCACACTATTTTCAGTGTTTGTGAATGGATAACAATAGGCTAAACCCATATATTGACCCCAACCCGGGTGGTACTACCTGCACTTGATAAAAAGAAATTTCACAATGAAATCAATGCCAAACTATGAAAGTAGTTTAGATATTCGTTGGGTCACTCTGTGCTCCCTTTGCATACCTAATGAGGTTTACGTATATTAAGCTGCGGCATCCTTTTCATAGGGCACGATCCGGACTGGGTCCATAATTTGTTGCTATTTTGTTGCTAATTTGTTGCCCAAAAAGTAATTTTGTTGCTAATGCCGTTAGGTACCGAGAAAACGCGTGCCCCCGTAGCGTAATATTAAGCTGCGGCAGCCACTTTGGATATTTCGGCAACCAAAATAGCTACAAATACAGGAATGACGGCATATTTTGTTGCTTCAAGATAGCCTATTCAAAATTTTTCAAATGCAGTCCCTACTCTCCAAACTCACCCCTCGCCTTTGCGTTATCGTGCTGCGGCAGCCACTTTGGATATTTCGGGAACCAAAATAGCTAGAAATACAGGACTGACGGCATATTTTGTTGCTCATTTGTTGCTTCAAGATGGCATAACCAAAAAAATTTTAAATGCAGCCACTACTCGCCAAACTTACTCCTCGCCTTTGCGTTATCGAGCTGCGGCAGCCATTTTCCATATTTCCGCAAATGAAATAGCTAAAAATATAGACCTGGCGGTATATTTTGTTGCTAATTTGTTGCTTCAATATATCCTATTCAAAATTTTTTAAATGCAGCCCCTACTCTCCAAACTCACCCCTCGCCTTTGCGTTATCGAGCTGCGGCAGCCACTTTGTATATTTCGGGAACGAAAAATAGCTAGAAATACAGGACTGACGGCATATTTTGTTGCTAATTTGTTGCTTCAAGATAGCCTATTCACAATTTTTCAAATGCAGTCCCTACTCTCCAAACTCACCCCTCGCCTTTGCGTGATCGAGCTGCGGCAGCCATTTTCCATATTTCCGCAAATAAAATAGCTAAAAATATAGACCTGGCGGCATATTTTGTTGCTAATTTGTTGCTTCAATATATCCCATTCAAAATTTTTCAAATGCAGTCCCTACTCTCCAAACTCACCCCTCGCCTTTGCGTTATCGAGCTGCGGCAGTCACTTTGAATATTTCGGGATCGAAAATAGCTAGAAATACAGTACTGACGACATATTTTGTTGCTAATTTGTTGCTTCAAGATAGCCTATTCAAAATTTTTTAAATGCAGTCCCTACTCTCCAAACTCAACCCTCGCCTTTGCGTGATCGAGCTACGGCATCCATTTTCCATATTTCCGCAAATAAAATAGCTAAAAATATAGACCTGGCGGCATATTTTGTTGCTAATTTGTTGCTTCAAGATATATGGAAAATGGATGCCGTAGCTCGATCTCGTAAAGGCGAGGGGTGAGTTTGGAGAGTAGGGACTGCATTTAAAAATTTTTGAATAGGATATCTTGAAGCAACAAATTAGCAACAAAATATGCCGCCAGGTCTATATTTTTAGCTATTTTATTTGCGGAAATATGGAAAATGGATGCCGTAGCTCGATCTCGCAAAGGCGAGGGGTGAGTTTGGAAAGTAGGGACTGTATTTGAAAAATTTTTGATTATGCCATCTTGAAGCAACAAATTAGTAACAAAATATGCCGCCAGGTCTATATTTTTAGCTATTTTATTTGCGGAAATATGGAAAATGGATGCCGTAGCTCGATCACGCAAAGGCGAGGGGTGAGTTTGGAGAGTAGGGACTGCATTTGAAAAACTGTGAATAGGCTATCTTGAAGCAACAAATTAGCAACAAAATATGCCGTCAGTCCTGTATTTCTAGCTATTTTTCGTTCCCGAAATATCCAAAGTGGCTGCCGCAGCTCGATAACGCAAAGGCGAGGGGTGAGTTTGGAGAGTAGGGACTGCATTCAAAAAATTTTGAATAGGATATCTTAAAGCAACAAATTAGCAACAAAATTTGCCGCCAGGTCTATATTTTTAGCTATTTTATTTGCGGAAATATGGAAAATGGCTGCCGCAGCTCGATAACGCAAAGCGGAGGGGTGAGTTTGGCGAGTAGTGGCTGCATTTAAAAAATTTTTGATTATGCCATCTTGAAGCAACAAATTAGCAACAAAATATGCCGCCAGGTCTATATTTTTAGCTATTTTATTTGCGGAAATATGGAAAATGGATGCCGTAGCTCGATCACGCAAAGGCGAAGGGTGAGTTTGGAGAGTAGGGACTGCATTAGAAAAATTTTGAATAGGCTATCTTGAAGCAACAAATTAGCAACAAAATATGCCGTCAGTCCTGTATTTGTAGCTATTTTGGTTGCCGAAATATCCAAAGTGGCTGCCGCAGCTTAATATTACGCTACGGGGGCACGCGTTTTCTCGGTAACGGCATTAGCAACAAAATTACTTTTTGGGCAACAAATTAGCAACAAAATAGCAACAAATTATGGACCCAGTCCGGATCGTGCCCTATGAAAAGGATGCCGCAGCTTAATATACGTATGAGGTTTTATTACTCTATACCAGGGCTTCTTAAACTTTTGTAATTCATGACCCCATTTTTGATTGCGAGTTTCTTGACGACCCCATACAAATATAAAAGAAAAATAAATTAATATTTTTTGATGATTTACAAGTTAGAAAAATTTTTCTTTTGAATTGTATTTTTATCTTTCGCGACCCCAGAATTTTGCTACGCGACCCCAAATGGGGTCGCGTAGTTATAGTTTAAGAAGCCCTGCTCTATATCTTTCTTAATTAAACTAAAGCCCCATTTACAATACTATACTATACGATCCTTAAATATGACCGACGGTCATTCTTTTTTGTCTATTACCGGTTACATAACAAAAAAAAATGAAAATCAAATAAATGTTCATGAAAAATTGTTCGTTTACAAACTTCAAAAACCATCAATTTACGGTGCTAGTTGAGTTGGATCCATTCCAACGTTTGAATACGAACAAGTTGGGTCATATTTTTTCACGAGTAGGTATGTCGGATGATTCACGTTTTAATATTCCATCATCATCACAGCGTGTACGATAAATTCGGAAGCTAGTGTTTTTTGGATACCTTCCAGTGATAAAAAACAAATTTGTTACGAGATAAATTATCTATTTATATGTTTTAATGATGCAAATATTTATAATCTGATAATCTGCTTCTAGAATGGGTTCCAAAGGACGAGAAAATGCATTTCTCCACTACTAAATAATAACGTACAAATTATTTTCAAATATTTAGCTGCATAATGATATAAATTCTTAAAACCAGTGAATAATGAAAAAGTCATTTGTTTTACTAGGCATAAAAGCACAAGATTTCATAGCAGAGCGTAGCGAGGCTATGAAACCAGCCAAGGCATTAAATCTGCTTTTCTGCCGTGTGGAACATATAATTTTTTCTTCAAATTTGTTCCAATTCCACGCAAAATCGACTTTTTCATATTTAAATTATCATCAGCATCATTTTGAGTTTTCTTAATGTCATTGTCAATTTTAATAACCAGTTTGATTTAAATTATCACTTGGAAGATTGCCTAGCAACGAACTTTTTCTACCTGCCATGTGTCATTAAAAGGCCGCTTTTAATGTCATTTGGAGTAATAGTACATTGTTTACCGGGTAGGAAAAGCTTAACATTCCTGGACGACTGTGAAGATTGCTAAGTCGAGGCGCAAGCCGAGACTTAGCAACACAGAGTCCAGGAATGTGGCTTTTCCTACGAGGTAAACATACTATTTTTCCGCAAATCGTTTAAAATTCGACAGATATTGATTGATTAAAAAAAAACGCGATAATTTTATTCCCAAATAAATGGTGCTTTGAAATTCCTAATAAAATTACTTGGGTTACTATGGAAACGTATTGAGGTTGAATTGTCAAACTTGACGCTTATAAATTTAATTGCTGGTGTTCTCGAAAGTAAAATGATAAGTGATGATGAAATTTCCATTCCTGGGACTCCTCCAGAGCTGGTTGAGGCAGTGAATACTGCTTCATTAGAATTATTGCCAAGGAAATCAAGAGAAAAGTACGAAAATGCATACAGACGTTTTATGGATTATGTAGAACACTAACAACTGTACGGAAATGACATTTCCTTACAGTAAGGAAGTCCTGACTTTTTCTTCAAGAAATTTTGACAGCGATTTGCGGAAAAAAGAATTTTTTCTCCGATTGGCAGCAAATATTAATTTTGCTGACTGATATCAATCAGCAAAGTATTACTTTTCCTGCCTAGGCAGCAAAGTAACTACGATCACGAAAGTGATTGCTTTGCTGCCTGTGATTATACATTTCCATAGCAACCAACTAAAATAAAGAGATTGTGGGAATTTGAATTTGCAAATACAATATCCTCATGAACAACCGGAGAAAAAATATGTTCAACTTGGCAGCAAAGTAGATTGACTGCCTTGGCCTCGGCAGTCTTTGCTGCCTAGTTAAACAAATAACTATACTCTCGTTGGCCAATCACATTCTATTATTATCAGAATTCACGCTAAAACGAATTGAAATGAATAAATCAAATCGTGTCTTTTGAAAACGTCAAATATCTAATAACGCAAATCGCTTCTGACAGCGCGTCGTTTGAAACGTCAAAATAATTATATAATCATACTTTTATGTATTATATAGAGGAAAAAATAGACAATTAACAGTTGCGATAGTAAAGTTTTATTATGTACGCCTCCCGAAATTAATTCCATTTATAAATGTAAGGGTTTCGATTAAAAATATGATTTATTTTACGTATATATTTGCTCTTCATTTCTATAAATAAATATGCACTACAGCCTAGTGGTAGGAACTGTTGACTCTGGCTCTGACGATCGGGATTCGATCTCCACTTTTTTTTGTGGAGGCAATATAGTCTTTTACTTGTGTAGAATGGCTATTATTCACTTGGATGATTCCAAACTTCATCCGCGCGAGTAATAGCCATCATTCTGCACTCATTGAAAAATATACTATTCTCCACTGGTTTTTTATAGCCTCGTTTATAGCTCTACATATAAAAAAATATTAAAGACAGTGATCATATCTAAATTTAATGTACTGTCCAGCCGTGACATGATACGTCTGCATTCAGCTGATATGAATAAAAAACCCCATATATACCGCGTGAATTGATAAAAGATACTTGAGGTAGATTTTTTTTTGAAAAGGAGCCGTCCCTTCGCCGGCACCACCTCAGCCTCTTGGGCTTATTGTGGATCCTCATAGTATTCTAGCTACAGCCTATTTAGCCAGTCCGTTCCCTGTATTACCTCATAAAGGTTCTTTGCTGGTTGGTTGTAGAAGTTTTCTGGAGTTGCGATCTACCATACAGTTTCTGCCACCTGTAGTCCAGCGTCTAACTCATGCAGATCTGTTTCGGTATCCTTTTTGCATCTTATTCATGTAAGATCTCCGTTATACAGCCCTATTTTGTTCAGGTGCTCCTATGTGGGAAAGTGTCCCGTAGGTAGCCCCGTTATGGTGCGTAGTTTGTTTCTGCTCATTGAGAGCAGTTCTTTCGCTATTTTTTCTGATGGTTCTTTTATAAATTTCTTCTCATGTGTTTGCCTGGACGTATTCTTCCAGTGTTTATTGAGTTGTTCTTTTACCCACCCTTTTAACCATGACCTAGTTGAGCACCAGGGAATGCCTACAGCTGGTTCGGGTCCGTTCAACAGGGTTGACAACCCTGCTCTTGCAAGTTCGTCAGCTTTTTCATTGCCAGCGATTCCTCTGTGACCAGGGACCCACTCCAGTGTTACACTGTTCCGAGTCGCCAGTTTTCTGAGCTCTTCGCCGCATTCCCATCCCAGCCGAGATGTTACCTTGGTTTTATTTAAGTTCAATAGCATTGAGTTCGCTTTGGTATTATGCCAGACGATAGGGGTCACAAATACAAGTAATTGGCAATACGGCTTATTTTTTTTATAAGTATCTTGAAGTATGTAGATTAATATAAAAAAAAGAAAGATTTCCCAAATAAAAAAAAACTCGAAATTCTTCCAAATTTCGCATTGGGAGGAAGGCAGAGAAAAATACCACCGTATAGAAGCAGTGTTTTGAAATAAGAAAGTTTTCATGCATTTTTTTTCGTTCGAGCAATGGTTTGTCCGGAAAAAATTTGCTGCTGCACGGCGGAAGACCTATTTTCTGAAGCGCGGACAAAAATATAAATATTTAACCAGCATTTTTTTCCTTAAACCGCAAAAAAAATTCTGGTGAATTTCGAGCCCTTAATTATAATGTTAAGAGATGTCTCATAGAACTTTTTTATTTCTTGTCTTATAGGCGAGCGGCAACCACCCCTAAAATGACATGGTAGTGACCAGATCACTTCTAGTCGCTAAAAACCATGTTACTTTATGTTTTCGAGGGTGCTGAATACGAATATGACGTTTGTTTTTCTCTAAAATTGGGGGAACATTGTTAAAATCTAAAATTAAGTGAAAAATGAGAAAAATTTTTTTTCGCGAATATCGAACTTCAACTCGCTGCCATTCAGGGAATAATCAATATTTTTCCATAAAAATTTTATCACACATTTTTGAACTCATTTGCAAGGCAGTAAAACATACCCGAAGTTTCTAAAGCAATTTCCCACCGCTCGGGAAATTTTGGAAAATTTTTTACTACTCTTTCTTACTTTGTACATACTTTTGCAAAAGTTGAGTGACGAAGTTTTTAATTTTAAATTTCTACATATGTAGTCTCCAAGTGCAATAGACAAGGAAGTTTTTCAGAAAATTTCAAATTTTTATTTGCAAAAATAAAAATTATACAGCGTCTTAAACCTCAGCGTTCTAGTCGCTCGACGCTTGCACTGGGCGCGTTTCTCTTGGATTTCATGCAGTGAGCGAACAATGAATATAAAATTTTCTATTCATAATTTTTTTTTTATAAACAATGATACAATAAATAAGAATCAAATTCAATATTTTTAAAATCTGAATATTCATAAGATCAATATCATTGGTGTCCAATTGTTTCAATTGTAATTATTGGATTGTTAATTTCATCTAAAATATAAATTAATCGTAATGAAGGGATTGCAATGAAAATTAAAGTAATTGTTGGTAAAACTGTTCAAATAATTTCAATTAATTGGCCTTCAAGTGAATAACGGTGTAAACATTTATTAAAAAATAAAGAAAATAACAATTGGCCAACAAGAACTGTAATAATAACTAAAATGATTAGTGTATGGTCATGAAAGTAAGATAATTGTTCTATTAGAGGGGATGCCCTATCTTGTAATATAAAATTTTTTCAAGTTGAAATTTTCTAAACGACTTTTTTTTTTGTCATCTCTGTCGATATTTTCATGGTAACTAATGTAAAATAAAAAATAGAAATAACAATTTAATTTTTTTTTGTATATCATATAGTTGTATAGATATTTAAGTTAAAAAGACGTAAATAAAATAAATAATATTGAATAATAAAAAAATATATATATATATGCTTGAATAATGAGGAAAAATATAAAAACTATCAAAAGGTGAATAAAATATTGAATAATAATAATAAAAATAAAAATACTAAAATACTTAATTACTAGGCGTGAGGCAGATATGTATGAGATGTCGTACCTGAAATTAAAGAGAAACGGATGAGCAATCAAGTCTACCAAAAGTATTGTTACGCGAGTGTCCCAGTGAAATTCCCGCGTGAGACGACTATGACCGTAATCGAGAATTGTCGAGATTACCTGCCCTGCGTCCCCTCAGCCCTGCGTCTTTTCAAGTCACTAGCCGAAAACATTCCAGAGATTTCGAGAGTTCAGACTGCCATCCCCTCCATAGACTACCGACCGGTGGCCAGAGAACATCGGGAGTGTTCCAGAAATGTACCTTTGCCATATAAATATGTGCATCGCCGCACAGGGCTAAGTGAACAGTTAACAGTGAACAGTCAACAATAATCAGATAGTTTAGACGTAGTCGCATAGATGGACACTGTAGTGCTTATACTAAAGACAAACCGATCAATAAAGTGTTAATCAGTGACGTTCATATAAATTAGTGTAGTTAGTTAGTTAAGTGTTTAATATAAATTAGTAAATTAAGGACCGTACATATAAATTTGTAAATATAAATTAATTAGTTGTAAATATAAATTAAAATAAACGTTACAGTATTTTCAAATTAAATGTAAGAAAGTAATTGAAAATTGACATTGGTAAATAGTTAACCCTATTATCTCTCTCAGTGACATTTAGCCAGAAAACAACAAAATAAACAAAATACAGAAAATAAAGAAAATAAAGAAAATAAAGAAAATAAAGAAAATAAAGAAAATAAAGAAAATAAATAAAATAAATAAAATAAATAAAATAAAGTTGATTCATGTCAAGCTCTTATTGGATTAATTTCCATAGTAAAGAACTGACCAAATATTAATTCTCCATTCCTTTGACACTGACCGCAGTGTCCCTATCGATCGATAAAAAACAGGGCAACAACACTAACTATAACAACAGGAATAATAAACAACCATTCCTGTGCCATAGCAGTATGAAAACTAGCACACTGACCGCAATGTCACTAGCCCGTACAAACCACAGTACGACCCCTGGAAAACTGACCACAGTAATCCAAACACAAACGCATACACTGACCGCAATGTACTACGCCGGAACAAACAATATAATATTACTAATCACTTTATTTTTCATTACACCTTGTAGGTGAAAATATATAAATCAAACAATACAACCCTGTAAGATTTTAAAAATAAGGTTGTCTAAAGCAGTGTTAACCAAATTGACTATAAAATATTAATTGATGATAATATTTAATTTATTAAAAGAAATTACTTGATTGTGAAATAAAACAAATGCTCATGGATAATACTTAATTACTCAGTGAGAAAACTCACCCTTATCAGCAAACAGCCACACACAGAAATCACCCTTGGTCACCAAGTTTAAATAACGACTGAACTAGTTTCAACTTTACACAGCAAAGGTTTTTTTAAAACAATATTCTTTTTCTCACGCCTTTCCGTGAGATTTTACCAAAAGTACCTAGGTAATTTGATATCTCCGTATTTTTAATGTTGTTAATATAAACATAGATGTGACTCTTAAGGATATTAAGATTTCAAGTGTCTGGGTGCCGATGTTTGGTATTTTAAAACTTTATAGATTTTTATATATAGGGAGGTTAAAAAAAAATTGTTCTTACACTAATGAAAAAGATTGAAAGTTTTCTCGGCACACCCTAATGACTATGCTATTGAGTTTCCAGATTAGATAATTTTTTTTAAACCCTCTGCTAAAAAAATCTCCAACCCTTTACAAGTACCCAACAACAATTTCAATTAAAAAATAAATCAATCAGTCTCTCGCACATCAACGTGCATATTTCCGATCATATAATTAGTAAGTGACAACTGGTAGTTAGCATTAATTACCCCTACTGTGCTCTCTATATTTTGATGCAAATGTACCGTATATAGTACGCGCTTTGTCCAAGGAAAACCCAATGACACATTCTGTTCGTGGAATGCTCTGTGAATCGGGGTAATTGAAAACCAGAAGTTGACGGGACAGATGTATAATTGCAATTAAGCACTATTGTGTAATAGTTATTCTAGACATGCGAATGTATGTTTGTGAAATGAAAATGTTTAAATCGATGTTTGGATTTTAACTATTTACCTAGACCCTAGACCAATGAGAAAATAGTTTGTTTGGTTGTGTATGTGTATGTGATTGTTGGTTAATTTTGAGTTGTAGGCCAAGCTATAGACCATTTTAGTCACTTCCTGGGAGTGTATTTTCGTTCTCAGTCGAAATATTTCGTGTTCGAAAGATTTCGACTGAAACAATTCGATTGATATTGGCCTAACGTATTTTCGAGACGTCATCGAATTAAAATTCGTATGCGGAATTGAAATTCGAATGACCATACGTGACAACGTCGCAATTTATACGGTACCAACTGTAGAGTTCTAATAACCCTGCAATATTCCTGCCTTGTGTTTAAAGTTTTGAAGTGTCAGTTTCAATAATTAGCAAAATATACATTTCACTGCAAATCAAAAGGAACATCTTGCTGCCTTCCTCTTAGATCACCCAGAGCTAAAAAGTGGAAAATTTACTAAAGAATTCAAAACGGCACAAACAATGTGGGAAGAAGTAAGCAATTCCCTAAATTCTGTTGCCTTGTTTAATCTATACATTTTTATGAATTTATTTTTTACAAGACTTTCAAGCGGGTCAATTTGCTCGTTTAATACTCGACCGTGTTGTGCCAAGTTTTCGGCCTCTTCAAGTGCTCCTATAGCCGCCAAATATTATGAATATATAACATATATCAAAATTATAATATCAACAAACAACAATCATAACCTTACCAAAGTAAAAGTCAAAATTGAAAGTCCGAAAAGTCAGAGAATCGCTTTTGCGCATGCTCAAAACTCAAATTCGTGCACGGATTTTGAATTCGATTGGTTCCAACCCAGTCGAAATAAATCGATCGAAAAATTTCGCATACGGACCAATTTCTATTACACAAAAATACACTTTTTGCATTTCATTCGAAAATTTGACGTAAGGTCGCATTCGAATCAAATTCGATTGAAACGAAAATAACCCCCCTGGTCGGTCATTAGTTCGGGAAAGTTAGGTCAAAAGTTGTCGTGGAATGGAAAATATTTCCAACAGAGATTTTACTTTTTCAGATGGGAGTATGCAGATTGCGAAAGTCCTTTCGGAACCCTCGTCGTACACAAGTGCGAAAAAGAAGCTAGAAAGAGACAGAAAGAATAATTGTGCGCGCTCATGAAGGCGTGTACTTAATCCAATAAACCAGTAGCCGAATGTTGATTGCCCCCCTATTTTAACCGCTGCTGCCAGAAGCGCCTATTAATTTGCACAAATGATATTTTTGTCTAGTTTTCGTTGACTTTTTTTCGAAGTCACGCATAATAGGTAGAACTAAACACTTTCATCCGGCAACATTGTACTTTACAAAGAGGATGATGGAAGTGTTTAGTTTTACCTATTATGCGTGACTTCGAAAAAAAGTCAACGAAAACTAGACAAAAATATCATTTGTACAAACTAATATGCGCTTCTGGCAACAGCGGTTAGAATAGGGGGGTAATCAACATTCGGCCACTGGTTTCTGCAATTAAGTACACGCCTTGATGACCGCGCACAATTATTCTTCATTTCTCTTTCAAGCTTTTCTCTTATATTTTCCTTTTCGCACTTGTGTACGACGAGGGATCCGAAAGGATTTTCGCAATCTGTATGTAGAATAGACTACTAGATTTGTGAGAAGATTCCGATCCAGCTTGCGATGCAGCTTGCAAGCAAAGCCTGGAGCACGTGATATGCAAAAGTTTTATAGTTTATTATTATTAGTACAGTTATCAGCACAGTAGCCTCATTAAATATTCAAATAGAAATTTATCTTTTACAGAGTAATCCTAAGAATTTTACAAGTAAATACTAAAATTCTAATGCAAAACAAGTAGGTGTCTGTATTGGTTATCTATACATCCCTGTTTCAGCTCAAAATACAATATGGTAATAAAACTGAACAATGCCAGATAAACCATAAATATTGCGGCAGTGGCGGAGATTACGATATTAGTTTATTCTGCTTATTTAATTAGATTCGGTCGACATTCACTATCGGTTCTATAGTTTATTCTATGAGGTTATCTAAAATCCACATTTTCTCTTCCTCTTTAATTACATGATTCACAGCATCTCTCCAGTTCTCTTCAGTTATTGTTGTCAATGAGTACTTCATTAGTTCACGAACATCTTTCATTTTAAATGTTTTATTATGTCTAGCTACATAACCTTTCATTTGGGCCCAAACTAAGCACTGTTATCCCACGATTCTTGGCTATTTCATCAATAAAAAACTTTTTGATTTGTAGCTTGTGATCTGAAGCAACCTTAAAAGTTCTTTTTTCAACATATCATCTTCAAATGGTATATCTTTTACGATTAACCAGTTTCTAATATCAGCTTTTCTCCAAGAGGTAGATGGAAGATTTTCTGTTAATCGCGAATGATAAGTGGCATTGTCCATAACGATTACAGCATTATTTGGAATTAATTCGACCATTTGTGTAAAATACTCTTCAAAAACATCTGCAGTCATTTCTTCATGATAGTCTTTGGTTGATGTTGACTGAAACTCCAGTAAACCACCTTCAACGAACCCTTGATTGCATCCAATATGCGTTATTATTAGTCGGCAACCTTTACCTATAGGAGTTTTCAGTCCAGTAGATAAACCTATATGAAAGCTTGACGACTGGTTTTAATACTTTTGTCCTGCCATATTTTTTTCACTGAATGTCCTTTATTGAGCCTCATCTAGAGAATAGATTTGTCTTCCCTCCTGTCTGTATTTTCGGATATCTCGTAAATAGTGTCGTCTCCAACATATTATTTGCTCGTTGTCGATTAGCACTGATTTGCGACTTTGCCAAGTTAAATTTAATTTGTGTAAAGTTTTTCGCCCTATGTCAGGCAAATTCTCGTCCTCCTTTACCATTCTTAGAATTATGTCGAGGGTTGGGATCTCTTTTTTAAAATATAATTCGTGTACTTTTCGTCTTATTGTATTTTGCAGATGTTCATCAAGGTCAAGTGGTTATCTTCCAGTTGACTTTTTAGGTGGAGATATATTTCCATTTTTCCTCTCCATTAGAAGCCTGTAAATAGTAGATTCACTAACTCCTGTCATATTGGAACATGTTGAAACTATATTTCTGACAGTAGCAGCCGGCATTTGATGTACAACAGCATCATGCACATTTAACAATACAGTCTTCGTTTGTAAGCTAAGCACGCTCTTACACTTTACTGGGGTGAAACTTGAAGACATTTTTCACAACACAGTTAACACTTATGGAACGTAAGCGACTCTGAGCAAAACAAATTGTACAAATTATACAAATTTGGGCGAGACCAAGTTTCACCGTATATACCTGCAAAATAGTCATTAGGACAATCCCTAGTAGGACCCTATTGTAATGTTTCTTGGAAATTATCAAGTTGTTTTAACTAACCGAATTTAGATTCATATTACCTTTATATATCAGATCGGGTATAAAATTAAATACTTAGTAAATAAATTCCTTAGATGAACGGTGACGCTTATGGTTTACTACCTGACTAGCATCTGTGACCTTTTCTCGTGCTGTCAGACAATAAGAAACAGACTATACTTCAATAACTTTTTTAGATTTGATTGTACGAAGGAAATTTTATACCTTATAATGCAATATTAAAAGTTTTTTTAAACGTTAAGTTTTAAAAAATTGAAATCTCATGCTAGTGTACAAATACCAAAATACAAATACCTCGACAAATACTAAATACAATCAACGGTTTCCCCCTCGATATTTTTTCAATGTTCAGTCAATTTTGCCTCTACTCTTGTATTAGAAACTCGAAAGATAATAATTTACACTAATATTTAGAAATCTTTATCTTATCTGCTGATAAAAATTACCGAACACACACAGCATTAGTAAGCAATGAAATTATTGTTAGTTATTCCCATCAAATAGCTTTTAGTTGAAAAAAATTCTTGTCAGATATATTAATATGTATTATCGAAATGATCACCAATTATATAATTGATATATTAATTTGTCGAAATATAGAAGTCAGCTTAACGTATCAGTCAACCTTATCTTTTTTTTCAACATGTTCATCATTTCGATTAATTGATTAGAACGGGAAAAAAAATCATCAACCTTCTATCATTAAACAAATTAACAAATAGAGTACATAAACCATTATACAGTGTGTACATAAAGTAACGTAACTTGCTAATATTTCGATTTCCGTTAGGCTTACAAAAAAAAATGTTGAATAAAAGTTTTTTCAAATAATCCATACTATCTGCATAAGTCGATTAGAAGTATACAAGGTGCACCGTTGCTCCAAAATAACTTATTAACATAATTTTTTAAATAGTACACCATGTATATATTTTCAGTTTTTGATAATCTTTTCAATTACAAATACATCCGTCAAGACCGCATAATTCTAATCTCAATGGTTCTACAGTTATTGAGAAAAATAGTTGACGGAAACGTTTCTATTACCACCATAATTAACAGCAACAAATAACTAATCTTATTTAATGAGATGTTCAAATTGTCTTCCTTCTTCTATTTGACAGTATCCAAGTCGATTATTATTATTATTATCTGAAAAACATTGTGTATAAGACAAAACCCGATAATCTGGATGAACTGAGAAATAGAATACTGTTAACAGCCCATCAAATAACAAATCAGCAATTGCGTAATACCATATCAGCTTTTTATAATCGACTTGGATACTGTCAAATAGAAGAAGGAAGACAATTTGAACATCTCATTAAATAAGATTAGTTACCTATTTGTTGCTGTTAATTATGGTGGTAATAGAAACGTTTCCGTCAACTATTTTTCTCAATAACTGTGGATTTTTAATTTTAAAATATCTGTGTGTGTAATTGGTATTTGCTATTTTTGGTTAAAATATTGTTATAAATGTATGTAGATTCTAATATTTTTTTCATATTTGACATACAATTCTTTATTTGAGTTTATTTGTTTCTGTTTTTGTAAATTTTTATTACTGCACTTTGCTAGTAAAGACAAACTTCTGGCAGGGTGTAGCCGGTGGGGAATATTTTCTGTCGGTTGTAGACTTTTTGGCCGATTTATTATATTTGCCATTTGCTGGGGTCATCTTTTAGCTATGAAGGACTAGCATCTATCTAAGAGGAGCAACACCTTGCTATTTTCGTTCATACAGTGTGTACATAAAGTAACGTAACTTGCTAATATTTCGATTTCAGATGGGTTTACAGAAAAAAATGTTAAATAAAAGTTTTTTCAAATAATCCATACTATCTGTATAAGTCGATTAGAAGTATACAGGGTGCACCGTTGCTCCAAAATAACTTATTAACAAATCCACTACATTACCAAAACTTATCACACTCGAGATTGAGCATGCAAATATTAAACCCATGCAGTTAAGAAAATAAACATGCAAAGAATACTTCATCATATAATTTGAGGCTTATAATGAATTGAAAAAGTGAAAAATAGGTATTAACTTTTGTAACCTAAAAAGCTACAATTTTTATTATCTCTGATAGGCCTATCAGCAAGCAAGTTTAAATCTCGGTTTAAATAATATATCAATGTATTCTAAATAAATCTAAAAAAAAATTCCTGGAACTGAGAATCAAACAAAATTAAAAAATTCATTAGAAATTCAATAGAATCTATGAAGCCTGTAAGAGAGTGTTAGTGTGCGGAAAAAATTGTTAGTCAATAACTGATAAGTATAGCCATTTTGCATGCAACCACTTTGGTATCTACGATATTTTGATACCCCATACTAGGCAACTATTTCCCCTACTTGTCAGCCCATACCCATTCAATAAACGGAAAACACTCGCCCCATCGGGATGACTGCTCGTTTTGTAAGCCAAGCTTACCGACAACCTAAGAACGAGCACTTTCCAACAGTGTGGTAATACGTGCATCCGTGCAGGTAATAGTCAATCGTATGTTACAAAGTTTGTATACATGTGGCGTACTTAACAGGTGAATTAAAAAGCTTACCAATGTCGAAAGAAGGGGAGGAAAATGTTCAGAAAAATGAGGAACGGCACAGCTTACCTATATGTTTTTTGATAAAATAATCTCGTAAATCTCGTAAGAAAAGGGAGGAAATAATGGAACGACATAGCTTACCCATGTCTCTTGAAAAAATGATCAACTTTTAAGAGAAAGGAAGGACAATATTCAGAAAAATGAGGAACGACATAGCTTACCTATGTCTTTTGAAAAGTTGAGAATCGGAATACACTTAAGTGTACTCGCTCCATCCGGATGACTGCTCGCTTTCGAGACGAGGCTTACCGACAACCTAGGAACGAGCACTTTTATACCAGGTAATCAAAAGAAACACAATTATTGCTGAATATTGGTCCATTGCTATGCAACCACCTGACTTGCTCCTTCTTGCTTCGATTATAGCTACAGATAAGTTTAGGAGCTATATATACATGAACTCATGAATTCTTATACAGAAAAATCCTGATTGTCGTTATTTCCTAGTTCACCAAAAACCGCAGTACATCAAGTTTAAACAACCATGTGAACCCAGGAAAGAACCAAAACAAAATGGAGGAGCTCACTGTTGCCTGTGTCAACGGCATTGAAAGATCAACTGAGGTGTTTTACCTTTCAAGTCGGGGTCAAGGTCAAGTGGTTAGCTGAATGAAAAGTCAAGACACTTTTTGCTTTTGTTAAAGACTAAGACACCCAAGGTTAAGATAAGAACCAATTTTTCAGTGTCAACAATGATGAACCCATGCATAATGTATAAAGTTTTCCATATAATGTTATATAAGATAAAATTTAATCCTTTATGTATCTAAGCTACAATTGTTTGTTGAGTATCTAATGTATTGTACATGTCAGGGGAACTGTAATATGCTCTTTAAAACTGAAATTGAAAAATGTAGATTTTCAACTTGAAATCCCTATAATTCAACAATTTGTATCTGTAAAGTAGAAAGGGTGGGTGTAGGCTCACAGCACTTAGTCCACGTGTGACTCATTGTACATCCACCCGAGGAGTCGTCCTACTAGCTCATCGTCCAAGGAAGGTGGAAAGGTCACTAGGTGACATCTCCTTTATATCGGCATGTGCAGGCCAAGACTCGCCGAACTCACACTCTTTTATCGAAGATACTCACATAAGACATGCCAGACAGTTTCATCTTTCTGTTTACAAATCCTGTCCACTAGCCCCATAGTATGGAGGTGTTTACTTAGTTGACAGTGGCCAGTCGGAAATCCTACTTTTATACGTAGGTTTTTCCTGGTCATCGCCAAATATTTCTTTGGCGCCAGCTTCCCAGGGTCGCCCAGGATGATCCTGGCAAGACTGCATCCTTTGATTCCATCCCATCTCTTGGGGGATTGAGTATGGTTGTAACGTTTGGCTAGTTCCGCAATTGTCGAAGTCGTCAAGCCGTAGGTGTCACTGGGTCCTAAAATGTTGAGCTGCTTCCCTGGTTAAAGAATCGGCAATGCGATTACCTTCATTCCTGTCGTGCCATTTAACCCACCTCAAGATGATATTGTTATCTGCTGAGGCGTTAGGTAAATCTTGGTTAGTACTAGCCTCGATGTAACACGTTGTCTGTCTTAACAGGGCTTGTCTTCAGTCAGTACAGATTGTTATGTTTTTGTCAGAAATTCCTTTTCTGGTTAGTTGTTTTGTGGCAATTGTGGATGTGGACTTTCAACTTTAAATCCCTATAATTCAACAATAAAAGTTCATAGAAAAAACACCCTGAATGTAACTTGCTCTTAATATTCCTGAAAGCGTGTAGCTTGCCCTTCAGGTCCTAATTAAAAGCTAGAGAAGTCATTGAAAATGTTACACTACAAGCAATTCTGCTCTTGTAAACTTAATGATGTACACGGTGATTAAATGGATCCTTAGACGTTTGAGATTCAATGAAGAACGATTTTCATACTTTATTTAATGAAATTTCAGAATAAATTTCAAGCGCTTTATTTGGTAGGTAGTCTATTAAAAGTTTCTTTAAAACTTCAATAAAGTAATTAGATGAATATATAAATTAATTTTAAAACAAATTGGTAATTTGGTTAGGTAAATTAGTCCGGGGAAGTAATAATATACAATGGAAAAGATTTCCACAAGATATTTTACTTTTTAAACGAAGGTTTATGTACTATACACTACTTTCCTAGATATGTGAGAAGATTCCGCTCGAGCTTGCGATGCAGCTTGCAAGCAAAGCTTGGAGCACGTGAGGTGCAACAGTTTTTCGTCCATAATTTCAGATTTGATTGTACAAAAAAATTATGGGCATCAAAATTGTTAAGAATTTTATACCTTATGAGATAACGTAATGTTATATTAAAAAAATAGACAAGATTGAAAAAAATATATATTGTGAAATTTTGTAGGGCCACTATTTTGAATTTTCCAAATCTAAAAACACCAACGTTTTCAGCTGCCGAACTATTATATTTCCATTTATTAAAAAGTCGTCATTGTTATTCTAATTATGTTTGTAGCTTAAAAAAACCATTTTGCAAAAATTATTACAATTTTTCAATAATTAGGGGTCGAAAAATTCATTTTTAAATATTGTATCACGTGATCTTATAATTCCGTTTGAAAAAGTGAAATCTCTGGTGGAAATTTTTTCCATTTCACGACAACTTTCGACCTAACTTCCCCGGACTAAATATGATACTTGGTTAGCGTTTAGCGAACGAGCGCTTTAAAACACAAAGTAAAAATATACAGGGTGTCCCAGGAGCTCTTACCGAGGTCGTACCCAAAACTTGGGAGGAAACATAGACTAAAAATGCTCGTTTTCAATGAAGTTTTTTATGGTTAAGTATATTGAAAGTTTATTTTGGTAAAAGTAGACTGTACCGATTTATTTATAATTTACTAATAATAATGCTTTCTGTAATAGTACATTCAAAATAAATGTGAATGCGCCAATAGATGTGCAGGTCACAAGAGGACTTGATATCTGTAAAAATGTTCACAAAAGCCAATTATTGCATTTATAACTGAAAAAAGTTTTACTTACCAAAAATGGCGCATCCACCTGAGCTCCCAAGTATGTTGTATACTTGTATATCACACCAAAAAGTGTGCAATTATGGTGTTTATTAACTGTTAAAATATTACTAATTTCCAATCAGCCATTGACTAATTGTAAATGAAAAACCATCTTTCATTCCCAACTTTAGAGCACTATAGTTCGTTAACGAAGGGCGTAGAGAAAATTTTTTTATGGAATACCATCATTATTTTTAGTCTTTCGATCTGTCACCTCCTTCCTGGGACAGCGAATATTTATAATAATGACAATTCAACTCATGTATAAAAAATCGCATATGCCTCATTGTTATTGTCACTTTGACACCGGCAAAAGTTAGCTTTAACTTTTTCAGCGATTATTTTTTTCACTTGTCAAAATCTGACATTTTGGTGGTTTTAACCAATAGCAATACACTATTCTAGCCAATCATTCGGTATTATACTGATAATTATGCTTCCTCATCGATAAAACCTTGTTTACATCGAAACGTCAAAATTTTACTTTGAATTTGTCATTATTGACAACTAAAAGCGCTTTCAAAAATCCTTTTAAATTGTTGAAAAAAATAATCTTCCCAAATACAACTCGCTCTTCAAATTTTATCACATAATTTTTTATTTTCATCACTCAAACTTGTTTATTTGAGGCAAAAACATTCAAACAAACCGAATTTTGATAAAATCACTCCTCCTAACGGAGTCGTGATTTTATCAAATCGGTTTGTTTTCATATTTTTGCCAAATAAACAAGTTTTCGTGGAAAAGAAAAAATTATCGATAAAATTTGAAGCACTCGTGGTATTACCTTTGATTATTTTTTTCACTTGTCAAAATCTGACATTTTGGTGGTTTTAACCAATAGCAATACATTATTCTAGCCAATCATTCGGTATTATACTGATAATTATGCTTCCTCATCGATAAAACCTTGTTTACATCGAAACGTCAAAATTTTACTTTGAATTTGTCATTATTGACAACTAAAAGCGCTTTCAAAAATCCTTTTAAATTGTTGAAAAAAATAATCTTCCCAAATACAACTCGCTCTTCAAATTTTATCACATAATTTTTTATTTTCATCACTCAAACTTGTTTATTTGAGGCAAAAACATTCAAAGAAACCGAATTTAGATAAAATCACTCCTCCTAACGGAGTCGTGATTTTATCAAATCGGTTTGTTTTCATATTTTTGCCAAATAAACAAGTTTTCGTGGAAAAGAAAAAATTATCGATAAAATTTGAAGCACTCGTGGTATTACCTTTGATAATTTTTTACTAAATATAGTAACCAATCAAATTACTTAATTTTAAGTCATGTGTCAAATTTCATCCAATCACCTCTGGATTACAGCGATTATTTTTTTCACTTGTCAAAATCTGACATTTTGGTGGTTTTAACCAATAGCAATACATTATTCTAGCCAATCATTCGGTATTATACTGATAATTATGCTTCCTCATCGATAAAACCTTGTTTACATCGAAACGTCAAAATTTTACTTTGAATTTGTCATTATTGACAACTAAAAGCGCTTTCAAAAATCCTTTTAAATTGTTGAAAAAAATAATCTTCCCAAATACAACTCGCTCTTCAAATTTTATCACATAATTTTTTATTTTCATCACTCAAACTTGTTTATTTGAGGCAAAAACATTCAAACAAACCGAATTTAGATAAAATCACTCCTCCTAACGGAGTCGTGATTTTATCAAATCGGTTTGTTTTCATATTTTTGCCAAATAAACAAGTTTTCGTGGAAAAGAAAAAATTATCGATAAAATTTGAAGCACTCGTGGTATTACCTTTGATAAATTAACTTCAATGTTAAAATGTCATATACCTGGAAATGTTATTGTCACTTTGACATCGATAAAAAAGGTGCATCCTTTTTTATCGCGATAAAAACCTCTCTTCCTCAATTCTAGTAAGCGGACGTCACTTTTACACAATGACAATGAGATAATTATTGTTGTTGTTCATCGATATAATTATTCTGTCGTTAATTTATCTTGCCAAAAAACACTCGAGCTCTTCTTTTATTAGATAAATTTCTCTTCAACTCAAAATTTTGTCAATCACTAAATTTGCTCAAAAAACTGACATTAGATAAAATCGCTCCACCTTCGGTGTCGCGATTTTATCATGTCAGTTTTTCTCGTAAAATTAGTGATTGGTAAAACTGTTTCGTTGCAAATAGAAATTTATCCGATAAAAAAAAAGCTCTTGTGTTTTTACTGTTGATAAATGCACTTGTGGTTTTTTCACTTATGCATTTGTTACCATGATAAATAATTTGACATGTTTGTCAACAACTTATTGAATTTCTAAACACTAACAATGAGCCGATTCATTGAATTGTCCTGCCGAATTACACTCGATGTTTGTATTGATATCGGGTAAATTTGTGTTGTTCAACTTCTAAACTGTTTCCTTTAGCAATTTGACTCGAAAAACTGTCAACCTAAAAACGCTCCACCCATAGATAAAAAACAACTTATAGATGGGAAACTGACCCGTGGCGCCCTCTATTCATACGGGTGGCGCTACCTTGAGAGTCCCGTCAGTACCTCTGGCACAAATCAGGTTGTGAACTTCGCTAACAGCCGAAAAAGAAGATTCCTGTAATTTTACAGTTTTTTGCGGTATATTCAAAATTACTGTAATTTTACTTTTATTCCAAAATGACATTCACGATCCATTTTTTGATATTTCATATAAAATTACTCAACATTAGATTAATATTACAATAATAATAATGAAAAGTCAAGTAAAATTAAATGAAATGTCAAAAAATGAATCATATAATGCCTGAATTGCGAAAAATAAAGCAATAATCATCAAGTTTACATATTTTATTGAATTAAAAAAGTATACAATAAATGAAACATATCTCAATGACAAACAGTAAAAAAAAATGTTAGGGGTTCAACAATAATGCTGGGAAGTTCAAAGTTGTGTGGAAGAATAACTGCTACTTCTGTTACTTTCTATTTGATGGAACATGTTTTGAAATGGAGATAAAGCTTACCGTATGCACCTCACATTACAGTCTTTCACAAAACATATTCTTGAAATTGTCTCTTCAAGTAAAAGTCCCACTATGAACAATAAAATCTAAATACGAATACTCAAAACACACACAAATAAGCAGTTGTTAGTGGTTGTCAGGCAGTTGTCAGGTTAGGATGTCAGCGCTAATATGTATGTGGAAGAATCTGCAACTACCATCAATGGCGTTACAGTTTTCATCAAATTACAAATTTTAGTACTGACGGGACTTTTTATGTGGCAGCACCCGTGCGCCTTCAGAGATCCCCTACGGCTCCACCTACGGTGTCGCGTTTTTAATAGTTGACAGTTTTTCTCGTCTAATTGCTGGGCAACAGTTTCTCATTAAACAATCCAAATTTACCCGATAAAATACAAACCTCTTGTGCAATTATAAGTGACAACTTTGTTTTAAAAATATTCGAGAAAATATTGTAGGTGCTATCCTGTAATTCGAAGTTCCACTTGGTATATTGCCGAGTTTTTAAAACTATGGCTTTGAAAAAAATGTTCTATATTAAGCTATATTTTTTTTAAAACTCTTTAATCAAAATCAACCAGTGCATACTGATTACATTCCACGCATATTCAAAGTATTTCCTGTATGTTCATATCGCACCACCCGTCATTTCCTCTATTTGGTTTGATTTTACGTCAATCCATTGTCTATCTATATGAAAATAAAGATTGTATAATATATATTTTCTTGATTGATTGTATGTATTATTTCTTTGTTAATAATAAATAGTTATTTTCGTATTTAGTGCGCGAAATGCTACTTTGGTGATCGAGAACTGATGCGAGGCGCAGCCGAGTTAAGAAAAATAGTCGAGATCACCAAAGTATTTCGAGCATGAGATGCAAACAAAATTTTTTTTACAAACCTCAAAAATATTGTTCTGAAATAAGTAACATGAAAAATAGTATTGAACTGGCTTAAACTGTTTTTCCAAATCAAGTAATTACTTAATTATTGTTATACATTAATAAATAAATGATTTCTTGGATTTTTGATTGATTGAGGAACATAAAGGTTGAAATATAAAAATCCCATATAGTTTACATGCAGTGCACGGTGTCATGGTAACGAAGGACAATGAAAAAAATGGTCACTTCGCATATTGTTGTCAATGCGCGAACCTTGTCATTTTTTGACGATTGTAGAAAACAGCTCGGAAAACAGTCCATTTTCTAATTATTATCACTACATACTTAGCACCTTAGTTTTTTCATAGTTAAACGTGACAATGTCAAATGTTTTCGACTGCATTCCTTTCACGGCTTCTGATAAACAAAATATTGAGCAAATCGATGAAAAAATTTTATTTGAAAATAAGGTTTATCTAAAAAATAGAGGGGCGTTGCGAGATAAATAAAAAGGTTGTTAATTTTTGAAATATTTGAGAGAAGATAAATCAATTAATTATTAATTAATTAATTTTAATATAAAATATCAATTATACAAACCAAAATTAAGTAAGTAGTTTGTAGCTTTATATTATTTTATGAAGAGTTAAAATTGTAACGAGAGGAAGGAGAACGAGAGAACTTTTAACAATAATAATCTTTCATATAGTTCGCTTTTAGACGAGACACTGTGTCTCGTGTGAAAGCGCCTATTTATATTAATGTATTTTTAGCCGCACGACTCTTTTCAGACATTAGAAGTCAGCCACAAAGTGTGTTGTCTGAAAGTGCTCTAAGCCGTAGCAATGTGTGGTTTTTTGTGTTTAACCAATCCAAATTTGTTCACAATTTGTTGTCCTGTTAGGAACTCAATCAGGTTCCGGTCTGTCTATTCTGTTGGTTCTTCGATAAACTATTTAGTCTGTAGAACCTTCCATCATTTTTAAAACTGCTTTTTTTATGGCCAGTACTGCTATTAGATTTTTGTAACGCTATTGTTACATTAACCAAAGGTTGTGGACTTTGCGCTTTTTCTTAACTGCTTAATTTTCTGCAATGAGCTGATTGCTGTTATAGCTGCTCTTGCTCTGGGTAGCATTTGCACCTTGGTGAATTTTTTCAGACACTAGTATCCGTCCACAAAGTGTCTCGTATGAAAGCGCTCTTAAAGTTTGATTTGATTAGATACTTGATTTGTATATTTTAGACCTCGTTTTAGACCAGAGGTTCCCAACCTTTTTAGCTTGGGGACCCAATAATATTTTTAAAACAATTTTGCGGCCAGGTATGTAACAATGAGAATGTTGATTAGGCAATACAGAGAGAGAAAAAAGCTACTAAAGATGAGTGGTAACAGCAGACGGCAAGATGTTAACTGAAACATGGGAAGACACAGACAACGGATACCGTACCTACTTATTTTGCACTATTTTAATATTATTTCTTGAGTTTCGGTCAGCATCCGCGGCCCACTGGTTGGGAACCGCTGTTTTAGACAATATTTTTTGAATCACTACCTACAGAAAGGTTTAAGTAACTGGGACACACATGAAATTTAAATTAATAAATCTAAATTATTATATTGACCAAAAATAGATATTCCATATAGGTACTAACTATGGTTCATACAACAGCCTTTTTGGTGTGCGTCATCGTTTGTGACGTATATTCGGGTTTTGGGTATGTCGTTTATTTTATTTGCCATTTTGACACATATCTAACCCTAAATTTGATAAATAAAATCATCAGGATCGCATTCAGCAAAATTCGACAAGGCTATGAAATTAATAGTTACCAGCTTCTTTTTCTAAACTGAAAATACTTGAGAACTTTCAAAATGCTAATGTTTTTCCGTGTATTAGGCATATTTTTGTATTATTCGAATAAATATAACAATAATATTCATATTAACTTTTCATAAATAATAATTGTCCGTGAACAACAAAGTACAGACCTGACAAGAACTGTCAGTGGGAACAGTAGAAAAAGATGTCAGACACATTGACAATACGAAGGGTATATCTGCATGCCTATTTTAAATAAAGAAATTTTTCACGATTGATAGGTCGCGCTTGCGCATGATCTGAACATCAACCAATCAAATTTTGGTAAGTCAATGATTAGGATTGACGTTTGTAATAAATTTAAACGAATCATTATTGCGATATTTTGATTAGGATTAATCAGAGACCTGACTTTTTTTGCATTTCTTTCCACATAATGTGTTAGAAAGACATTAACAAACGATGACGCACACCAAAAAGGCTGTTGTATGAACCATACAAGAAAATGCTTAACAATTTCGACTGGTACGCTTCTGACTTGGATTCATACAAATGCAATGAACAGTACCAAAAATAGGTCTGGGACACTCCGGCGCGAATCAAAATTTACTACCAATACATTTTATTAGCACATCAAACAATTTTCACATATCCGAATCCTAGTCGAATGCGGAATACTAGAAAGCGAATAACACTTTTTTAATTGCCGTTCCAGATAATCGATTTTCTATTTTTACAATTTGTTTATTCACCATCACGAAATCTATGAACCTTCATTTGAAATGCGAAAAAACAACAAATACATTTCAAAATATTCCACAGGAATAGCAAATTTAACTTTAAACTTTGTTTTTTACCAACAGAAAATCGTATTAGAATAGAAAATTGGCCAGTCTAAACATGTAGAGTATAATTTTCTGAAAATTATATTTCATTGCAACCTACTTTTTATGGGGTTGAACTCGGGGTTGAACCAGTTTAAACTTGTTTGCAAGCAAAGCTTGGAGCACGTGAAATGCAACAGTTTTTCGTTCATAACTTTTTTAGATTTGATTGTACAAAAAAATTGCAGATCAAAATTGTAGGGAATTTTATACCCTTTAATATGACGTAGTGCGATTTAAAAAAAAATTTCAACAAATAGCTTTATTTTAAGTTTCACCATACTTCATGTTTTTAATTACCTTTTTAATTATCCCGTGCACTACCATGTCAGCCACCATCGATGAGAATCATCCAATAGTGATATGAAAATGGAGTTCGACTTTTTGAAACATAGGTACAGATTGCGAAAATCCTTACCGAAGTATGCCGGGTTATACAAGTGCGACAGAAAAGAAAAACAGCTGAAAGAGAGAGAAAGAATAATTATGCGCGGTCATTAAGGCGTGTACTTATTGGTGTAAACTTATTTCCTGAGAACGACCGAATGCTAATTGCCCCCCTATTTTAACCGCTGTTGCCAGAGCGCAGATTAATTTGTAGAAATATTTTTCTCCATTTTTGTTGACTTTTTTTGGAAGTCATGCAAAATGGGTAAAACAAAACACTTTCATCCCGCAACATTGTCATTTACAAAGAGAATTCACATTTAAACTGCCAGCCCTAAGTGATGACCGCGCACAATTATTCTTTCTCTTTCATAATATATTCTTGTCGTACTTGTGTAATACGAGGCGAGGGTTCCATAAGGATTTTGGCAATCTGTTTATCCATTTTTTATTGAACCAGAACGAATTTAAGAAAATTAAAAGTGCATATGAACTTATTTGACAAAGACCTTTCCAAATTTGTTTATTTTTCATGAACGCTATTTGGTAAAATAGTTTGCTAGCTTTTGACAGTTTTGTAGAGGAATCCCTATGTCGCATCTTATAAATACCACAGTGTATATTTTTTTTTCAATTTTGCTCCATTTTATTAGTATTAATGCTATCGATACGCGGTTTACTGTATAATCAATAGTTAATAAGTTGCAGTTTCATTAACAATAACAAAAAATGAAATTTACTTCAATTTTTCACGAGTAAACTCAAGTCAATTCAGTTTCTTAGATCGTGAAAAGAGCTATACCCGTTATTCGAATGGAGTTGAAGGTAAAAATCGCATTTTCACGATTATAATTTAGATTTTTCGTTTTTCGGGGTTTAGGTACTAGGTATAGATGTGCATAGTAACCGAAATAATGCATTTATTGAAATTATATGAATGTATGTAGGTGAAAAATTCGAAATATTTTAAATGTGAATATTCTATGAAAATTCTAGAAATTCCAGAGAACAATACTATAACTGCTGTCGACTTTTGTGCGACCTTAAACGATTACGATTCCGTGCGTCATAACCAGTGGCGTGCAACTCTTTTCTATCCTTGCCGATAAATATCGGGGTAACATTTTTTTAATTACTATAAATTTATGCTGTAATAAATATTGTAATTTGTTGGATAAATTTATTTTTCAAGGAGTAGGTACAAAATCTATTTATAATTATTTTCATAATTCTGATCGTCCTACTAGCTGAGCCAATTACAAATCTGAACCGTTTTTCTTTAAAATTAATTCTCCCTATTACAGACCTAGAAACATGAGGGATTTTGTATGTATAAATAGGTCCCACGCCGAAGCTTTGGGGCTTATAGACATCGTTGTGTTGAATTATACAGAGTTCCGCAAAAGTCCGGGACCGGACAAATATCGGAGAAATTTTACTCCAACTTAAATTATAGTTTGAAAATATTTTGAAATAGTTCCTAACAAAAAACTATAACAAAAAATAAGTTTTAAACAATAAAAACTTGAAAAAAATAACTAATATTAATTTAAATAACATACCACTATGGCATCACTTTAAGTTTTCCATACTGACCGAACTCTTTTCCACCATTAGCATGGATCATGGTCCTGCGAAGTTGTTTCCTGAACTTTGTTAACAATGAACTATGAACTGTAGAATGAAGATTTCACAAAGCCATACCTTTGGGACGTCGCCAAGTGGCAGCCATAATGGGGCAAACGTCATTTTTTGCAATAAACATACAGACAGGGACCAACATTGGAAATGTATATCCTTTGTCCAATTTGATGTTCTGAACAAATTTCTAGAAGCGCCATACCAATGCAACGTCGAAATTGGCTTCCAAAGTTGTCACATTTTCATAGGTTCAGTGTATAAAATTTTTTTTATACAGGGTGTTTTCAAATGACATTTACAACGTTTGCATGTAGATACCTCTCATAAAATTGGACAAAATGGTATAGGGAATTAGGGGTCCAGCTCATTTACTCATCCAGTGGTGTACATTTAGAAAATGTCAACTTTTCCCCTTCCTTATGCGTTTTTCACGTGAAAAACATTGAGGAATAGGCCTTTTCATCAGAATATTCTGACATTTGAATATTCAAAATATGTATTTGTATGGTTGTAGTTTACCAAATGACTTAAAAATCAATAAATTTATTAGAATTCTGCTATAATTTTTTTTATAAAAGAAACATTTTTTTTTAATAATTTTTTATGGCCCTTGTAAAAGCCTTATCAAATGGATGTCAAATAATAATAATTGAGTTGTCGATATGTATTTAATAATAAATGTTTCTTTATGTTAACTTTTGGCTTTTTTCCGGATGCTAGTAGAAAAAATATTGTACATAACACGTGCGTAAAGTGACTTTTCCGCACGTGATTGCTGGCCGAACTCCGCTAGCGTCGTTCGGCCATCTGCAATAGCGTGCGGAAAAGAATCACTTTCCGCACTAGTTAGGTAAACTACTATATTATAAAATCAAGATGACATTTAAAAAGGAGTTGAAAATTCAAATACTAAAATAATGTTCATACATGCTACTTAAATTCAATAATTATTATTAGTTATATCTTATAATCAATTAAATCAAAGATGTATTCAATAAAAAATAAGTATGTTGAATAATAAATATTATTTTCAGAGTGAAAATTGGTATAATAGTACATTGTTTACCGGGTAGGAAAAGCTTAACATTCCTGAACGACTGTGAAGATTGCTAAGTCGAGGCGCAAGCCGAGACTTAGCAACACAGAGTCCAGGAATGTGGCTTTTCCTACGAGGTAAACATACTATTTTTCCGCAAATCGTTTAAAATTCGACAGATATTGATTGATTTAAAAAAAACACGCGATAATTTTATTCCCAAATAAATGGTGCTTTGAAATTCCTAATAAAATTACTTGGGTTACTATGGAAACGTATTGAGGTTGAATTGTCAAACTTGACGCTTATAAATTTAATTGCTGGTGTTCTCGAAAGTAAAATGATAAGTGATGATGAAATTTCCATTCCTGGGACTCCTCCAGAGCTGGTTGAGGCAGTGAATACTGCTTCGTTAGAATTATTGCCAAAGAAATCAAGAGAAAAGTACGAAAATGCATACAGACGTTTTATGGATTATGTAGAACACTAACAACTGTACGGAAATATCATTTCCTTACAGTAAGGAAATGACATTTCCTTACAGTAAGGAAGTCCTGACTTTTTCTTCAAGAAATTTTGACAGGAATGTCAAAATTTCCTAGCGATTTGCGGAAAAAAATAATATACCTGTCGATCCAAATGTTGACAAAGGAAAATGGCTCGATATTTTGAAGAAACGTGATGCGAATCAACCCGTAACTCAAAATCAAACTGTTCCTAATTATCCTCAAATTTGGCAACCGTTTCCCTCTTATGATGTACCAAAGAACTTTAATTCTGGTTCTATTCATCATTATTTGGTGACATCGTGTATAGATGAAGGTGATGATGCAGACGTTCAAAATTTTGATAGTAATAACGTTTCAAAAGTTGATTTTAGCACATCCAAGTCTTTATAAAATAATAAGTATTTGTTTTAAAAGATTTATAACGTGTATCACTTTTGCATACTCCATAACAACACCGTTTTGTTATACCTTTTCGTACAGACAACATAATTATAGTCATACGTAATATAACAAGTGATATGATTATCATCGATGATATTTTCGAGTGAAACCGAGCTGCAGATTTAACGAGTCCGAAGGACGAGTTAAATGTGCTGCTTCGGTTTTACGAGATATATCTTCGATTATTAATCATATCACGAGCTTATATTTAATGAGAGAATATAATGAATTTATAGTGACGTGAACTGTCAATATGAAAAATTACCCTTAGCAACGAACCAAAATAAGGTGATAATTTCTTTGTTTTTTATCATCGCTGTGATAGACATGTATCTAGGGAGATTCTCAATACTGATTGGTGGAAAACATGTCACGTGACATATGAATTATATTCTCTATAGAAAAACTGCTCTATTGAATCCTGACACTTACTACTTTACTTTTTTTACTTTTTTAAATCACAAATACATTTATAATAGTATTTATTAATTTTAAGTTTTAGTACGCGGGCACTTTAACACGCTTGTTTACAAATAACAGTACGAAAAAAATGGCTGATGCGAACGCATGCGCACTGAAAATTACATGACCTTGAAAAAACCTATACAAAATTGGATGAAAATTGCTCAAAATGCCAGTGGCGTAAAAAATTGAAAAATATTTTTCTATAAAAATAAAATTTTACCTTTAAAACCAACCTGCCAAATGTCAAATTGAAACATTTAAATTTTCATAACTTTAACACTCTGTATTTCGAAAAGTAAATATGCTGTAGTCTATTTCAGAGAGGTAAGAGTAACAAAATGGGGAATTCCAACAGTTCGGCTCAACTCGGTGTCGGACATAGGCGTAGGTCTTGAAATAGTATTGTTTGTAATATAAAATTTCAGGTAAGTGCGTAGGAGAATTAGGAAATAGTAGTTTTTTTTATTGGTGAACCCTTTTACCTATTTAAAGCACGCCCCAGCGTGTTTAAAACGAACTTTAAAACACGCGCGTTTTTTAAAGTTACCATGGTAACATCAACATCTCGAGAAACGAAGTGTACTGTCTAATGGTCTAAATGTCAATTTTTTATTATTATTTATCTGACAGGAGTACTTTGTAACGTCAATATCGAGGTCAAAACCTTTATTTTAGCAATATTTAACAATTTCAATTTTATAAAAGAAAATGGAAAGTGCAGGTGATATTGTTTGAGATATTGATATTTCGATTTTTCAAATCGGAGGAAATGGTATTTGATTTGATACTATTAACATTTCCATGACAACACAAGGTAAACTAATGTCATCACGAATTCAACCATTTTACATTGTCAGTTTCTATTTCCATTTCTCCTTGTAGTAGTAATAGATACCAGTATTTATGATGTAAAAGTGCACCAATAAAAAAAATAGCGTAAAGTACTCGTGGATAACTGGTCTCTAAAACACTTGCTCTATTTCGAGCACTCCGGCTTCGCAGTCGTGCTCGAAAAATCGCGCGTGTTTTAAAGACCTTAATATCCACTTTAATATACTATTGTACAACTAGTGCGCAAAGCGTCACTTTTTCCACGACCGCAGAACCGCAAATCTAACGAGTGGGAAAAGTGATTTTCGTACAAGTTGTACACAATAATTTTTCTACAACCACATTTATTAATGAAAGAAATACAGTAATTAATACGGGTATTTTATTTAAACTTTGAACAGAAAGAACTTAAAATATGGATATATAAAGAAAAATCATTTTTATATATAATTGATCGTAAAATTTGAACACTTTTGTATTGTTATGCCTGGTGTATCTTTTTTGGAAGATATATCAAGTTAGCGGGCCAACTAGTGCAAAAATAACTTTTGACAAGCTGAAAAATTGCCGCTTTTATGCCGTTTTCTTGCCGTAAAATTTTTAGAATTTGCCGTTAATTATTTAAAAAAAATGGTATGGTCCGCTAACTGGCGTATCAAGCTAGCGGAACACCACCTGGAATATTGCTTTCCTTTGCGTAGTAATTTAAATTCAAGACATAGATAATTGCCGCTCTATTTGCCGTTCAAGAAAATATCATCTTCAGCATCGGGACACAATGGCAATGGGAATAATAAAACGGACAAAATGTATTTTTACGTATCAACTTTTAGTGATCAGCCTTACATATGTACCCTGCGAGCCCTAACCCGATCAGTACGAACTTGATTTCAGTGAAAGGGTCCCATCGGAATTATTTTTCCATTTTTCTATCAGTAGTTGAAAGCATGAACATTTGAGGAATCCTAAAACAATTTAAATAATTGATGTTACGCTTGGTTTTTCTTGTTAGTATTATGACAAAATAATAGTATATTATTCAACGACCGTGTAATGATGGCTATTACTCATGAGAATCATTCGAGTGAGTAATACACGAAAGTAGAATACTATACTTTTTCTATGACTGAGTGTTTACCTTTCAATTCAAACGAACAAGATATTTAGAGAATATTTTATTGAATAAACTTAATGCTTTTTGTCAAACAATTCCATTTTGGAAGCTACAATGAAAATTCGAAAATTCATTTATTGCTTACAATATTGATGGTGAAATTTGTGCAGTTGAATATTCGTTTTCACTTTCTGTATTCATTCTAATAAAAAGTCAGCTCTAAATCACCTTCGGTAGGTAGGTATAGGTACTGTCAAAGTCAAATTATGACATTTCATGGCAAGTCTGATTCAAACATTACACCGAACATAGTCGTGTGTAATGGCATTCTTTGACGGTGATTGGCCAGATAGTCGTGTGTAATGGATCATTAAACACGGGGCGTGGCTTGTTTTGTGTAATGCATCCAGTTACTCAACAAAAATGTTACATAAAAAGCGGGCCATACCATTTTTTTAAAAATAATTAACGGCAATTTCTAAAAATTTCACGGTAGGAAAACGGCATAAAAACGGCAATTTTTCAGCTTGTCAAAAGTTATTTTAGCACTAGTTGGCCCGCTAACTTGATATATCTTTTTTTGGATACGTTTTCATGAATTCTGGAGGAGTATTTTCAATGTCCAAATTGGACAATTCAAAAGATAAATTATTTTCATCTTGGTTCATGATTCCTAAAATAATGCTTAATAGGTTAATGTTTTAATAATTAATAAATTAAAATAAATAATAAAATAGATAGTTTACTCACTTTTAGTTTAAATTAAAAAATTGTACACCAATAAGAAATTCAATTAAGTTGAATTGTCAAAAAAAGTTGACAGGTCATAGGTAGCTTTGTTTGACATTTCGGTGCGGAAAAGTGCCATAGCGTGTACTTTTCGCATTACTTTTACAACGGTTATCAAAAGAATTGAGAAAAAGCCTGCTTTGCGTATAAAAATTTGTGTAGAAAAGTGTGTTTTGCATAGTGGTTGTAGGAAAAGTGTGTTCTTTGACCTGAAGTGTCAATATCGAAATATTGTGTAGGGATTACTTAGGTAGTAGATTATACAGTTACGTTTTGCGTTTTCTATCAAGAGATGACAATTCCTCAGATGACGAAGAATATTATGTTTTTTATAAAATAATTTCTGTATAATGTATTTTTTGTATAATGTTCATTAAAAAATAAGTATACCTTATACTATGTAGGTACATAATGCTTAATTTTTTTTCTGTTAAAGTAAATTTTTTTCCTTTTCACGATTATCCTACCGGCACCCCTTTGGCACATTATTTTCAGTGTTTGTGAATAGATAACAATAGGCTAAACCCATATAATGACCCCAACCCGGGTAGTACTTTCTGCACATAAAAATAAATAATTTTACAATGAAATCAATGCCAAACTAAGAAAGTGGCAACCTTTCTGAAATAAACTATCAATCAATCCTTATATTATTTTGTCAAGAAAACAGTTTTTTGTATTCTGTGTGAATATTTTAATTTTAAAATTGCAAAGCACTTTCGGCTGTTACGCCATCATCAGTGCATTACTCGTCAGGTAACTACAAAAAACCATTTATAAAACAATTGAAACTTTTTTAAATTAAAATCACATGAAATTTTTGAAAAAAATTTTCTCCTATTTGGGGTACTGTCGTTAACTATTATGCATTTTTATCATCGTTTCTACTAGGTACACGTGGTAGTGTAACGGAAATTGAAGTGACACTTCAATTTTTACACAGAATACAAAAAACTGTTTTCTTGACTTTTTAGTCATGTGTACTCAGCTATAAGCATATTCACCTTATATTATTTTGTCCAATTTTTTGAGAGGTACCTACATGCAAACGTTGTACAGTCTGTTTATAATTGTCTGACAGCACGCGAAAAGGTCACAGATGCTAGTCAGGTAGTAAACCATAAGCGTCACCGTTCATCTAAGGAATTTATTTACTATTTAATTTTATACCCGATCTGATATATAAAGGTAATATGAATCTAAATTCGGTTAGTTAAAACAACTTGATAATTTCCAAGAAACATTACAATAGGGTCCTACTAGGGATTGTCCTAATGACTACTTAGAAATTTTGCAGGTATATACGGTGAAACTTGGTCTCGCCATATGTGCCAACTGTGTTGTGAAAAATGTCTTCAAGTTTCACCCCAGTAAAGTGTATGAGCGTGCTTAGCTTACAAACGAAGACTGTAGTGTTAAATGTGCATGATGCTGTTGTACATCAAATGCCGGCTGCTACTGTTAGAAATATAGTTTCGACATGTTCCAATATGACAGGAGTTAGTGAATCTACTATTTACAGGCTTCTACGAGGGCTTCTAAGGGAGAGGAAAAATGGAAATATATCTCCACCTAAAAAGTCAACTGGAAGAAAACCACTTGACCTTGATGAACATATGCAAAATACAATAAGACGAAAAGTACACGAATTATATTTTAAAAAAGAGATCCCAACCCTCGACATAATTCTAAGAATGGTAAAGGAGAACGAGAATTTTATTTCAACTGTAATGTCGACCGAATCTAATTAAATAAGCAGAATAAACTAATATCGTAATCTCCGCCACTGCCGCAATATTTACGGTTTATCTGGCATTGTTCAGTTTTATTACCATATTGTATTTTGAGCTGAAACAGGGATGTATAGATAACCAATATAGACATCTACTTGTTTTGCATTAGAATTTTAGTATTTACTTGTAAAATTCTTAGTATCACTCTGTAAAGAATAAATTTCTATTTCAATATTAAATGAGGCTACTGTGCTGTCAGACATTAAGAAATAAACTATAAGTGTCATTTGAAAACACCCTGTATATCTGCTATACCTATGGCATATCGCTAACATACACCATTAATCGTATATGTACATATTTTTTAAAATTTTTGTGTTATGTGAGTGTTAATAATATTATTTTACGCTGTCAAAAGCGTTTATATATTTATGTTTATGTTTTAAAATATTAAGACCGAGCAGCGTAACCAAGTGGAACAGGAAACGACACAAACAATCGAGGTTAGGTTATATAAAATATCATTGCATATTCATACAAAAAAATACTTGATAAATCTACAACTTATATTTAAAAGACCAAGTTTCCAATAACAATAATCTATATATATAAAAGAAAGTCGTGTTAGTTACACCACTTATAACTCAAGAACGGCAGAACATATTTTGGTGAAAATTGGTAGGGAGGTAGCTTAGAGCCAGGAGACGGACATAAGATACTTTTTATCCCGTTCGACAGCGTTCCTGTGGGACTTGAGATGAAACGTCAATCACTATAAAACGTGGTATAACAAAAAATAATCAGACTTGGAATAACAAAACGCAAATGACAGCTATGTAATTGACGTATAATGACAGCTATGTAATGACGTATAGATGACAATTTGATATTTGTAAGAAAGAAAGTCGTGTTAGTTACACCACTTATAACTCAATAACGAGCAATTCTTCAAGACTTGCAGTGTCTGCTTCATGAACATCATGTGTTAGTCAGGTTGTTTGAGAGTGCTTTAGAGCGCATGCCAAATGATGACTATAAAGTTGTCATCAAAGCAGATGAACGACCATCTGGAACACACAAACGCACATGGTCAAGTACCTGTCGATGAATCGAGCGGATTAATATCATTTCCAAATAATTTCTGTAATTTTTTCTCATCAAAAGACGATCTTATCAACAATGTATTTCCAAACATTATTTCTAACTACAAAAATAATGAATGGTTGAGTGAGCGAGCAATTTTAGCGGCTAAGAATAAAGATGTAGATGACCTGAACTACATAATTCAAAATAAGATCATTGGAACAATGCATTCATTCAAATCTATTGACTGCGTCACAAATGAAGATGAAGCCACCAACTATCCAATTGAATTTTTAAACTCTTTGGAAGTTCCTGGCTTACCACCGCACAATTTACGCCTAAAGGTTGGCTCCGTAGTAATCATGCTTCGAAACATAAACCAACCAAAACTGTGCAACGGTACGCGTTTGGTGGTTAGAAAATTGATGAACAATGTAATTTACGCTACGATAATGATAGGAAAATTCAAAGGTGAGGAAGTTCTTATTCCGAGGATCCCGATGATCCCAACCGATATGCCGTTTGAATTTAAAAGACTTCAATTTCCGATACGTCTTGCATTTGCCATGACCATCAACAAATCACAAGGCCAATCCTTAAAAATTTGTGGTTTAAATCTATAACATTCATGCTTTTCCCATGGTAAATTATACGTGGCATGTTCACGGGTCGGAAGACCATCTGCGTTGTTTGTTTTTGCGCCTGTTATTAAAATAAAAAATGTCATGCATCACAAGGTACTTAAGTGAAGAGCAACCTATGTACTAAAATACAGAAATAATAATGAATGATTAATGTAGGTATTTGATTTTTTTGTATTTTTTCCAATAAAAAAAACAATCTGCTTATTTATTGCCATTAAGGCGGAACAAAGTTCGCCGGGTCAGCTAGTAATAAATAAACCAAGGTATTACTTTGGTGAAAAGATCATGCAAAAATTACAGAGCTTAAATGAACGTATCAATGCATTTACAGAAACAGCTATTTCTGACGAAGAAACAGATTAAGATGAGGATGACGATGTTTCATCTGATGGCATTGCAAAAACGGATGAGGATGCATTAGGCGCATTAGACTAAAATGCAGACGAAAGTGACGCTTCTTACTATGAGCTACACAAGAGCTACATTAGGGAGGCGGTATCCAGTTTACTAATAAAAAGAAAAAATAGAGCTTTAAATATAGGGAGGACCACAATAGATCTCTGCAAAGGTCGCTGTGGGATAGAACAAAGAAGAATATGCTGTTTTTTCTCTCAAAGCATTTGCGTAGGGTATGATACATACAAAAACCTTCTCGGTCCCCAGGTCTATTACAATGCTTGTAAAATGCCCTGTAAAAATTTATTAACATTCCTTGAGAACACTTGTCGGGAAAAATATATACTGGGATTCCATAAAAACCGCAACTTCAAGCAAAATCTAATACTTTTTCCAGGACTCTTTTTTGTTTGTACCATTTTTCCACCTTTCGTTGAACGTTTCGATTGAATTTTATTTTATTGAATACTATCAACATCACAATATTATTATAAATAATTTGTTGATGTTTACTGTTTATTATTATACAGTATGACTTAACACGTCATTCGGTTACTTAATAACTATCTATTGTGAAATGTTTAATACCTACCGGCAAGAATAAATGAAAATGTATTCAAACATAATTCAGTTGGAATCCTTAATAAAAAAATACCTAGCATTGTTAATTAAACGCAATTGACGTAAATACGTGTGTATATGTAGAGTAAGTCATCAGTATTATAGTGTAAAGTCCAATACATTAGTTTAGTTGGTTATTTTGTAAAATAATAATTTAATTGAATTACGTTTTTAGGAAAAAAATAGTGTCGTCACAAACAGTGGCGTAGCTAGGGGGACAAGGGCTCTGTACTGACAATAACAGCTTTTGTGATATTTAGCATCATAGGCAAAGAGGTCCTCATAACCAGCTAATTTAGAAACCATATCAATATCTTGACGTTCTTGTGCACCTTTGATTATCATTTTGCCGGACCTAAATACGAAAAAAAAGATAACAGCATATTACTAGATTTCTAACGGTTATAACTGTTGATGAGAAAAAAATATCACGAAAAAAGTTTTTTATCTAAATCAGTATTTTTCATTTTATTAAATAATTTCCTATTATTGCCCGATTGCACCTCCTTGGCTTAAGAGGTAAGCCTGGCTTAAAAAATTAAACTCGCTGCACCGTCATCAAAGCGAAGCTTATATGCACGAAATTTAAAGCCTAGCTTTGTCCATGGCTTATTTTTCAAGCGGTAGATATGCGATTGCGCGTTCATTCTATTCTGTCGTTTTGTGACGTTTCCAATTTGCTTGGACATTTCTAATGGTATAACCTAGTTTTTGAGTTGGTTTGGTGTTTACAAACAACTGAGAATTTAGAAGAAAATCTTGATGAAGAACTAGAAACTTTAGATTTTCTTGAAATTGGTATTCCAAGGCACATTTATGTTCGAAATGACCCGTTTCACAATTTAATTCCTTGAATTTTTTTTCAATTTCCCTCTATGTTACCGCGTCTGTCTTTTTGCATTCTATAATTCCTTTTTATTTTTTCAACTAAGTTTAGGCAAAGCATTTTCTCTTCTGAAGTGAAATTTGCCGACTTAATTATTTTTTCACCTTCCATGGCAAAAATTATTTAGATTAATCAAATTTTTACAAAATTAGGAAGTTGTCAGATAAACTATTGGAATTGTCAACCAAAATTATGACAATCAAGTGGAAAATATTAATTCATTCAATTAAAGACATACGATATTGTACGTAAGCGTGGCTTTACTAAGCGTAACATGGTGCAATGAGAGATTGGAATTATCATTAAGCTGCACTTTGTTAAGCCTTACATTTAAGCTAAACTGGTGCAATCGAGCATAAAAATGTGAAGCAAGACTTAAAAAAACGTATAGTTTGGCAATTTTATCTAAACCTCTGAAAGGAATGCAGTTGAAAACATTCGATATTGCCACGTTTAACTATGGAAAAGTAAAGTAGTAATGCCCGATTGCACCAGTTTAGCTTAAATGTAAGGCTTAACAAAGTGCAGCTTAATGATAATTCCAATCTCTCATTGCACCATGTTACGCTTAGTAAAGCCACGCTTAAGTACAATATCGTATGTCTTTACTTGAATGGCATAGGGGTGTTCATTTTTTTTACTAGATTTTCATAATTTTGGTTGGCAATACCAGTATTTTATCTGACAACTTCCTAATTTTGTTAACATTTGATTAATCTAAATAATATCTGCAATGGAAGGTGAAAAAAGAATTCGGTCGGCAAATTTTACTTCAGAAGAGAAAATGCTTTGCCTAAATTTAGTTAAAAAATATAAAGGAATTATAGAATGCAAGAAGACAGACGCGGTAACATGGATGGAAAAGGAAGAAACATGGAAAAAAATTGATGAGGAATTCAAAGAATTAAATTGTGGAACGGGTCATTTCGAACATAAATGTGCCTTGGAATACCATTTTCAAGGAAATCTAAAATTTCTAGCTCTTCATCAAGATTTTTTTCTAAATCATTGTTGTTTGTAAACACCAAACCAACTCAAAAATTAGGTTATACTATTAGAAATGTCCAAGCAAATTGGAAACGTCACAAAACGTCAGAATACAATAAACGCGCAATCGCATATCTACCGCTTAAAAAATAAGCTATGAACAAAGCTAGGCTTTAAATTTAGTGCATATAAGCTTCGCTTTGATGACGGTGCAGCGAGTTTAATTTTTTAAGCCTGGCTTACTTGTTAAGCCAAGGTGGTGCAATCGGGCATAAGTATGTATTGATAATAATAAGAAAATAGACTTTTGTCCACGACCACCTAAATAATAAGTCCATATTTTACCTCCTAACAAAAGGTATATGGTACCCATATATCAACTGTCGTGAATTATGGTTCATAATACACTGTAGTGAATTATGGACTAGAGATGGGGGTACCTACAATATGAAATAAACTATTGAATCTGTGTATTTTGTTCAGGAAATTTGTTTCTGACATATATCGTATCGATAAAATATTGTAATTTTTAGTATTGATACTTTTCATAACGATATTTTCTAATATTAAGTATTTTAAAACAATATATTTATAACGGTACGATGTGTTGATACTTTACACTTACACAGTATCACCCATCTCTATATATGTCAAATTATATTTTTATGTAGCTGTCAGAACATTTTGAGGTTAGTAATACCAAATCGTTTCAATCTTTTATTTAATAAAAGAAATGAATGGTCGTGGACAAAGTATAGTATTCTACTCGCAATTTATGGCCATAATTCACTTGGGTGACTTGCGCCCCTCGCCTGCGGCTCGTGACGCAAACGTCACCCATCGTGAATTATGGCTATCATAAATTGCTCGTTTAATAATATACTATTTATTATCAACAATATTGACAATCTAATAAAACATAATTTTGACAGATTTTTGACAAATTTCGCGATAAAAAGTATTAAAAAATGGCCGATTTCAGATGGCCAGGGACCTACTCTATCATTTTGTAAAGACCACATGTGGTTGTACCTAAAAGAAATCGAGAAGGAAGCGACTATTTCTCCGTGGTTCAGTCGACAGTCTCGAAAAGGAAGTTGATTTTTAATATTTTGATCTCCACGGTGACGACAAAGTTCAAAAGAAGTTAAGTGGGCTATAACGAGTCTCTCTTGAAAATAATGTCGTCTCAGTCTAAATGGAATTGGGTGGCTTTTCTTTGAACATTTTCTATTAAATTCTGTCACGAATAAAAATTAGGATACCAGGCGGTAACTGTATATTTAAGGCACCGCTTCCCGGGTGCGCGAAAATATCATTCAAGAGGTTTGGAAATATACATTTTTTTTGAGAACCGTTGCAATTTTTTGGCTTGATCTTTATTATCTAGTATAAAAGATCGAGACATGTCTATAATTATAAGATATTTCAAAATTGTATAGAAAAATATGATTTTTGTAGTTGACAATTCAACTCGTGTATAAAAAATCGCATATGCCACAGTGTAATTGTCACTTTGCAGCGGCAAAAGTTAGCTTAAACTTTTACAGCGGTAAATGCACTTGTGGTTTTTTCACTTATGCATTTGTTTATCAATTATCGTAGTGCTGGTTATCATAATAGATAATTTGAATTTCTAAACACTAACAATGAGCCGATTCATTGAATTGTCCTGCCGAATTACACTCGATGTTTGTATTGATATCGGTTAAATTTGTGTTGTTCAACTTCTAAACTGTTTCCTTTAGCAATTTGACTCGAAAAATTGCTAAAGGAAACAGTTTCTCATTAAACAATCCAAATTTACCCGATAAAATACAAACCTCTTGTGCAGAGTTTCGTATATAAAATGCGAGTGTATTAATGGCCATTACATGAAAGTGGCATACAATATTTTTTCTACTCCGGTTAATAAAAATTATTTAATCAATAATTATTAGTTAAATCAATTTTAAATATAGCTACTTTTGAAAATCAAAATTATTTGACAGCTATCAAATTAAGTGTCACTTACTTAATATGTCTGTTTGCCTGCAATAAAAGTGTAGCACTGAGCTATATAATTTTGAAGAATTCAGGTCCATCTGTGAAAAAATACGTATAAAATTACTAAATTTGGGAATATCTATGTATATTGCATTTGTAAACTGCAAGAAGCATTAAAACATAATAAAAATAAATAAAATCGTATAGCTCAGTGCTACACTTTTATTGCAGGGAACAGACCTGATTTCAGAAATGTCAACCAGGTATCCATGGCTATATGCTAAATATTGTGCGAATGTCGCATTCCTATTGGCTTAAAAATCTGTATCATAATGAAAATCTGTATCATAATGAATTTCATTATGATACAGATTTTAGTCTTTTAATAAGTGTATTATAAAACAGGAGTAGAAAAAAATTTTATTGCACTAGTGCAATGAAGTACCACTTTCTCCATTAAATGTGGTTCACAAAAGTGTTGTTTTTTGCATGAATGTAGAAAAAATAACATTACTATTGGTTTATTTATAGATAGAAACACTTACACACTATATTAAACCTAATTTATATACACACTTTACTTAATGCGTATACTAATGTATCCACACTCGGTATAATAGTTATAATTTATTCTCGACACTTAAATATTACACTATTTGATTATATTTGTTTGATACTTTACCTTTGATTACTTATCCTTTTTTATCCTCATAATAATAATCATTCTAACGTTTTATAAGTTTTGAAAAATTATTTTCAAAAACATTGACCGTCCAGCTTGAAAGCAACAACTACTTCTCGGGCTATAAGCACCGACGGCTATTGAATTACACTTACACAAACTGGCTGGTATTTCTATAAGATATTTAACACTAACCATTCTGGTCTGCAATTAAAAGGGTCAACATAACTTGTAGACCGGTTTCGGCATATTTGCTTGTCTCATCAGTACAAGGTATATGTTCTCCGTCCGAGAGCTCTTAGAGCTCAATCCCGGACTAAAGGAGTCACCAAAATCACAATCAATACATGTCTTCCAGTAACGAAAGCGTAAAAGTTGTGACAATAGTGATATCTTTACCTCCAACTGCAAACCAAAATTCGAAAAATTTGACAAGCCACGTGGGCTTGAAATAATAAACTAAATACTAACATTATGGTTCCTGCCACTCGTACGCAGACACTAGAGATCGCCACGGGAAACGGTGAAGAGGCCAAACAGACTCTATTGCTAATTTTTACTTATGCACAATAAATTATATTTCATCTAAAATATTTACTTTTGGATTTTGAAAAAAATTACGAAAGGTTTTTGCCAAAATATACAATAATCAGTTTTTCATTTACGATTTAAATTTGTTTATATTTTACAACTTATATCAAATTCCGCATGTTTAAAATAGAACATTCAAGAATCTGGTTTTTGTATTTCTCAGTTACGATTTCGTTTGAGTTTTTTTTCTACATTCATGCAAAAAACAACACTTTTGTGAACCACATTTAATGGAAAAAGTGGTACTTTATTGCACTAGTGATTGGGTTAGGTTCGGTTCTTAACATATTTATATTCGAATTTTCCAGTTTTTGCATGAATTTAGAAAAAATATTGTATGCAACTCTTGCAAAACGTGTTTTTTGCACTTGTTGCATAAATAACTATTATCAGTAGATTAGCTGTAATGCCAAATGTATCTCATTGATTTTAACCATGTTATTTGTATAGGATATTTTTAGTATAATCTGTTTTGTATTACTAATATTATATCTTGAAAAAATTATTCATATGAAAAATAATATATGCATTCTACAGGATCGATGAAACTAATTACAAATAATAACTATTATAAAATAAATATTAGGCTTAAATATCTTGAAGCACGTGAAATGGAACAGTTTTTCGTCCATGACTTTTTCAGATTTGATTGTACAAAAAAATTGTAGGTGATTCTATACCCTATAAGATGATGTAATGTAATATTCCAAAAATGTCTTTTGCAACCCTTAATTTTCGAAAAATTAGAAAAAAATTTGCAAAATGATTTTTTAAGCGATAAACATGAGTAATTAAAAAACTGAAAACGTTGGTGTTTTTAAATTTCGAAAATTCAAAATGGTGGTCCTACAAAACTACAGATTTCAAAAATTACATCTGAACCCTCGCCTCGGATTACACAAGTACCACAAGGATATAGGAAAGAGAGAGAAAGAATAATTGTGCGTTTTCATCATATTAGGGGTGGCAGTTTAAATGTGAATGAATTCTCTCTGTAAAAGACAATGTTGCCGGATGAAAGTGTTTTGTTTTACCTATTGTTCATGACTTCGGAAAAAAAAACGAAAACAAGAGAAAAATATCATTTGTACAAATTAATATGCGCTTCTGGCAACAGTGGTTAAAATAGGGGAGCAATCAACATTCGGCCACTGGCTTCTGAAATAAAGACCACGCCTTGATGACCGCACATAATTATTCTTCCTCTCTCTTTCAGCTGTTTTTCTGTCGCACTTGTACAACCCGGCATACTTCGGTAAGGATTTTCGCAATCTTTATATACAGGGTGTTTTCAAATGACAATTACAACGTTTGCGTGTAGATACCTCTCGTAAAATTGGACAAAATGATATAAGGATTGAGGGGTCTAGCCTCGGGTCCAGCTCATGTGTAATTTTCAAGATATTTAATATTTTCATGAAGTTACTGAGAGGGAGGAGAAAAGTGACATATTTTTCCAAATGTACACCACTAGATCAAGAATTTTCAAATGTTTTTTTATCAAAATATGCCTTTTTACAGTTAAAAACAACCTGCCAAATGTCAAATGAATTTATTCATCCATTTTAAAGTTATCAAATAAAACCATTTAAATTTTTATAACTTCAACACCCCGTAATTCGAAAAGTAAATGAGCTGGGTCCTTATATCATTTTGTTCAACTTTACGATGGAAACGTTGTAAGTGGTATTTGATAACACCCGGTATATATATTTTTTGTCAATCTTGTCTCATTTCATGAACATTAACGCTATCGATACGCAGTTTACTGCAATCGATAGATAATAAGTTGTACTCTCATGCTCCAAGCTATGCTTGCAAAATGTATCGCAAGCTCTAGCGAAACCTTCTCACAAATCTAGAAAATTAGTCTATATTACAAATGCATTTAAAAATGTTAAATCTCTGGTGGAAATCTTTTTCATTGTATATCCTTACATCCCCGGACTAAATTCTATTTGACAAAAAACCTGACGGCTTTGTTGAGTTGAATTAAAGTAGGTCACAAAATGTTCATCAAAACCTTGTGATATATTCTTCTTGATATTTGTCGGCATTGGAAATGAGAAAACGTTTTTGTGTATAATTCGGTAATTTATCATCGAGAATATTATCATTTTTAAGCCCTGACAATTTTCTCCTCTAACTTCAATTTGTCTGCAAGGTTATTCATCTTTCAATTTTTCCGAATCACGAAAATACATTAATTTTAACCCTGTTCGTTTTCTTTTCATTTCAGCGTTCGAAGCGTGATGCACAAATATCTGGAGAAGAAGAACGAAGTGAACTTCGACAAAATCTTCCATCAGACATTAGGTAAGTGCTTCATTTGTGCTCTTCTCCCGGGTTTTCCCTCTGTTCTCTTTTTCTTCAAGAAATCGTATAATGTTTTTATAACAAATCTGCGGGCAACAGAATTTACACCTATTATAGGTACAGGGTGTCCCAAATTGGTGTGTTTTACAGGGTATCTCGTAAACTAGAAGAGATAGAAGAAGAGCAGTCGAAAACTACAAAGTACTTAATTATGAAAAATATAAAAAAATGTTAACAACTTTTGATAGATATTGAAGAGATCAGTGGCGCACAAAATTTTTTTGTTTAGGGGGCTCACTAAGGAAATAAAATGCAAACTTATGTTGTTTTAAATGGTACACCCTGTATATTTTGACGTTTTTCGTTTCCTTTTTTATTTCTCATTCACCTGATAAGATATATTATATATCTATTTTCAATGGTGGGAGCTACAGTGCAAATAAACCATTTATAGAGGTTATCAGGTGAAACACCCTTGAAAAAATTGAACACTCAGTAACGAAATTTAACATTTAATATTTATTATATGAAGTGTCATGTGTTATATGTCAACCGTCACGTTTTATACGTCAACTGTCGTGTTATCTGTCAATAAAAATGAAGTGGAGATGACGACGTATATACGAACTAGGATTTTTTCTTATAAAATTCCGTTTAAAATAGGAAGAAATCCAGTGAAACCCAGTGAAAATGGTGACTACTCCTTGTAGCACGCCAATGGCCAATTTTCTTAAATCGAAAAAAATATACAGGGTGATTTATAAGTAATGGGCCAAATTGTAAATCTACGTTCAGAAGACCAAAATAATAATATTTTTATTAACAATAATGGGTCTTAGTCTGCTCCTTACCGAGGTACAGGATGCTAAACCGAAAAAAATAAAATAGAATTTTGTTAATAGATAAGCTACTTTTCTACATAATGACTTGAAAATTGGGTATGAACTAGTTTTTGTAAGGGTAAACAAGAATGTGTGAGAGGATTTGAGTTAAATCAGATACAAATTTTTTATTGCTCATTATTTTACAACTTACTTATTTAATTTGGATAGCCCCATCATTTCTGTAGAAAAAAGGTATACTTCTTTGATCTTCAAAATATTAACGATTTTCGAGATATTTGAATTTTACCAATTCACTACACTACAGTTCACGGTGGTCGACGTAGCATTAATCTGTTAAGACAAGCATGCCATGGAATGTTGACATTTACCTAACCGTAATTGATCATTGGTAATAATAATAAAATGAAACCATACAAAAATTACGTGGTAAAACACATTTATTTATTTATCTTATTTATTGCTTGTGTCCTGTCAAAGAAGTATACCTTTTTTCTACAGAAATGATGGGGCTATCCAAGTAAGTTGTAAAATAATGAGCGATAAAAAATTGGTAGCTGATTTCATCCAATTCACATGGCGCATGTGGCGACATCTACGAGACTCAAATCCTCTCACACATTCTTGTTAACCCTTACAAAAACTAGTTCATACCCAATTTTCAAGTCATTATGTAGAAAAGTAGCTTATCTATTAACAAAATTCTATTTTATTTTTTTCGGCTTAGCATCCTGTACCTCAGTAAGGAGAAGACTAAGACCCATTATTGTTAATGAAAATATTATTATTTTGGCTTTCTGAACGTAGATTTACAATTTGTTACTTATGAATCACCCTGTATATATAATATAAATCCGTTTTTGTTTTATGATGAATTTTTATTCTCAATTTTGCATTTTTAACACCCTGTATCTCGGTAATTTTAAGGATTTATGTTCCCATATCAAAATTAATCTATTAATCAGAACTGTAAGTCGAGTATAAAAACATCCTCTATAATTAAAATTTTAATCATAAATTGGAAATTACCTTGAATTTGTTTTTTAAAATAAACTATGTTTCGGCCCTAACGATGTATATATGAAAATGAGGAAAAGTGATTCGAGCACTTATGGCGGAAATGACAACCTTGAATTTAAAATTAGGGCCGTGAGTCGTTTAGACGTCCAGCACTAAAGGGGCGGTATTAGGTTGTTTGAGAAGAGGTAATTTGTTTTCCTCGTAGTATAGATGACGAAGGAAAGGTTTCGGGTGTTAGTAACTTGATGTTTCTCAACTTTACTTCCGACCCTACATAACCTCATCCTTCACTAAGTCTTCACCTTTCGAGTGAGCATCGTACAAGGTGCCTTATATTCCTTATTAAAATAAAAAATATTGATAAGTCGTTTGCAAATGTTTTAGGCAGCTCCAAACCCACTTTGAACAATAATACCCTATTTTACGATATATCACGACCAGCGGGACGGAGGTTTATAACGATTGTCACTTTGGTAGTTTGTACATTCATATAGGCTACATTTTAAAATTATTTCGAAATATGCAGGATGTTTCTATAAAGTGTGACGTATCAAAGTTATATTTTTTCTTATGAACCACCCTATATTTCATTACATTTTCTTATTGCCACTCAAAATAATATACTGTTCCATAATGCTTCCCTATGCCTAAATACAGGGCTGCGTTCGAGAAGCTGGTTGTTGGTATGAAAATTATTTCAAGGCGTGGGGGTAAAAACTCACTTCGGTGTGCTAAGCTCGCTCTAGGTTTTCGAACAGTTATGGAGTGAGTTGCGTCAAACATTTTTCAATGTTATGTTTGTTTGATTGTTGACAAATCAAATTGGAAATTTAGTTATTCAAGGGTCGATTGCACCGGTCCACCTTAAATGTTCATCTCATCTAAGGTCTACTTAAAGTTAAGGTGAACCTTAAACTTTAGATGGTTTGCTAATCTGCTACTTAATGAAATCTTAGATAAGTGGCGAGAAGCTATGGCAACACTGAGAAAGCTACAGACATTCAAGAGATATTTGTGTTATCGAGTTTGATTTCACGAAGTTTGATTGTTGATTCTTTTTGTGACTGATGGTTTAATAAAAATGAATATTAATAATTGTAATGATAATAATATTAGAAAAAAGAGGACTCCAAATTTCACTGGAAGAGAGAAGACAGCTCTTTTAAACCTAATATTTAGTCATAAAACAATTATTGAAAATAAAAGGACCGATGCAATTACCTGTCGTGAGAAGGAAAACGCGCGGATTAAAATAACTTCGTTATTTAATAGCCAATCTCTGGAATACCACGAACAAAAGAGTCGTGTTCGATTTCTACCTCAATTAGGTTCAAAATGTTTAGGCATAGGTTTTGTCACCCCAAATCGCGAAAAGAATGTCATCATCCCAGCTGTTGAAATATTAATTTCTATGATAAATCCTTCTGGGGTTTCCATGAAAGATCAAGTTAAGATCGTCTTAATCGTCATCGTCATGATCAAATAAATTATTCATCATTATTTTTTCAATAAATAATGAAGACAAGCCACAGCTAAAAAAAAGGAAAATACCACAACAACAACACGCATGTCAGATAGTAAACTTACTGTCAGATTGAAGTTTAGATGACATTAAGGAGAACTTTAAGCGGCATAATTCTTAGGCTTAACTAGGTACACCTTAAACCTCAGTTGATAACCCGTGCAAACCAAATTGTTATATTAAGGTCACCTTAAAGTTAAGCTTCACTTATCTTTCGCTAAGTATAACCGGTGCAAATGGCCCCAAATCATCAATTCTTTCTCTTAATATTTTCTCGGATTTTAAATTAATGTAAGGAATGGACGAGCAGCGAAAATGTTTAAAAAGAAAATGAATTTTGGCTGCAGATAGGGTTGCCTCCAAAAGATTTGTAGAGAATATAATTATGAATAATAGTGACTAAAGCTCCTATATATAGTGAAGATAAGACAATGAGACTCTATAATGTTGGAATTAATAAAAAAAGAGGGTGTCTAGGTTTGTCCAAAATTAACCAATTGATATTGGAATCCTGCTTATTTTATACCTTTCCCCAATGTAACTTGTTCCTTATAGGCGAGCGGCAACCACCCCTAAAATGACATGGTAGTGACCAGTTCACTTCTAATCGCTAAAAACCATGTTACTTCATGTTTTCGAGGGTGCTGAATACGAATATGACGTTTGTTTTCCTCTAAAATTGGGGGAACATAGTTAAAATCTAAAATTAAGTGAAAAATGAGAAACATTTTTTTTCGCGAATATCGAACTTCAACTCGCTGCCATTCTCGGAATAATCAATATTTTTCCATAAAAATTTTATCACACATTTTTGAACTCATTTGCAAGGCAGTAAAACATACCCGAAATTTCTAAAGCAATTTCCCACCGCTCGGGAAATTTTGGAAAATTTTTTACCACTCTTTCTTACTTTATACATACTTTTGCAAAAGTTGAGTGACGAAGTTTTTAATTTTAAATTTCTACATATGTAGTCTCCAAGTGCAATAGACAAGGAAGTTTTTCAGAAAATTTCAAATTTTTATTTGCAAAAATAACAATTATACAGCGTCTTAAACCTCAGCGTTCTAGTCGCTCGACGCTTGCACTGGGCGCCTTTCTCTTGAATTTCATGCAGTGAGTGAATAATGAATCTAAAATTTTCTAATAATAATTTTTTTTTATAAACAATGATACAAAGAATAATAGTAGAAAACAATGTATAAATATAAAAATGTATTCACTATGTACATTCATTATCAACTACATTTACAATATTAGTAGGTACATGAATCTCGGCAACTACATAAATCACAGGCACAGCATTCCAAACTAAATTTTTTACAAGGGCACACGTCGGTAGAACAAGAAGATTTTTGAGCACAAGAACATGTAAATATGTAAATATTCCATTGCCGATAATCCATTGTAAAAATCAGGTAACAGATTCCCCTCGTCGATCAACCATCCATATTCTTCCTAGTTTTTTGTGGAAAATGTCGCCTGATTCCATTCATTGATTTGCCAAATGCATCTCAATACGTGTTTTTCCAATGCAGGCTTAGAAGGTGGTAACTTATCAATACATGAATTTTTCAATAAAGTCAAATTATATCTTAGTAAGTTAATATAAATTTTCCACGATTTTGACAAAAAACTTGGAAGAATATGGATCGTTGATCGACGAGGGGATTGTGTTACCTGATTTTTACAATGGATTATCGGCAATGGAATATTTACAAAATTTCTTCTGTTCTTGTGCTCGAAAATCTTCTTGTTCTACCGACGTGTGCCCTTGTAAAAAATCTAGTTTGGAATGCTGTGATTTATGTAGTTGCCGAGATTGATGTACTAATATTGTAAATGTAGTTGATGATGAATGTACATATAGTCAGAGGCACTCTTAACGTGCGGGTTCAAAGGTCACTAATCATATGTATCAAATCAGAAAACACAGAGGTTACCAAAATGTGAGAGTACACTGCAGATCGACGAATTTCCACTTCTTCTTTCATTCTCGAAATAATCCATCGAACTAAGTACAAAAAAACTGAAAATTGCTACTCATTATTCATATTGTCACTTTGAATTATCAAAGTGACAAAACTGACATATTTGAATGAAAGCTCTGCTGGTGAAAGACTTTTTAGAATCGCTGAAAACTAAATAGGTACATATCCTTATTTTTCCCGTCAAAACTACATAAGTCTGTCTTATTTATCTAACGGATTTCATTTGGAAGTTATAATTAAACGCATAAAAGAAAACAAAAACTGTGAGTATGTCTTTGTTGAATCGTATGACCCGCACGTTAAGACTGCATCTGACTATAGTGAATACATTTTTATATTCATACATGGTTTTCTACTATTATTCTTTGTATCATTGTTTATAAAAAAAACTATTATTAGAAAATTTTAGATTCATTATTCACTCACTGCATGAAATTCAAAAGATACGCGCCCAGTGCAAGCGTCGAGCGACTAGAACGCTGAGGTTTAAGACGCTGTATAATTTTTATTTTTGCAAATAAAAATTTGAAATTTTCTGAAAAACTTCCTTGTCTATTGTACTTGAAGACTACATATCTAGAAATTTAAAACTGACAACTTCGTCACTCAACTTTTGCAAAAGTATGTACAAAGTAAGAAAGAGTAGTAAAAATTTTTCCAAAATTTCCCGAGCGTTGGGAAATTGCTTTAGAAACTTCGGGTATGTTTTACTGCCTTGCAAATGAGTTCAAAAATGTGTGATAAAAATTTTTATGGAAAAATATTGATTATTCCCTGAATGGCAGCGAGTTGAAGTTCGATATTCGCGAAAAAAATTTTTCTCATTTTTCACTTAATTTTAGATTTTAACAATGTTCCCCCAATTTTAGAGAAAAACAAACGTCATATTCGTATTCAGCACCCTCGAAAACATAAAGTTACATGGTTTTTAGCGATTAGAAGTGATCTGGTCACTTTTTCGTTTTCTAAACGACTTTTTGGGGGTATGCCGCTCGCCTATTACTTTCCCTTTTTTATAATTCATTTAATAATTTAAAATTAATAATTGACATCTAAAAGTTCATATCGGCAGAATAAATTCAAATTGATTCAAATGCTTAAACTGTCATATATGTGACTTTTTTGTCAGCTTAAATTTCACCCTAGTCGGGACTAGAGTGTTTGGTGCGCGCACCAGTTTGTGACAACCATCTATTCGAACTATTACTGTGCGTACTATTTTTGTATACACTCTGACTTTTCGAACGGCTACTGTGTGATTTTTATACGACACACCAAGTTTTCGAACGCACCCCAGAGGTTTCCGAGTTATGCTGACTTCTTAAAAAATGTTAACATTTCGAAAAAAATTAATAACTCATTTATATAACAAATTCTAGCGAATTTTCTCTTACATTTCATTAGTCGTTGAATGTATTCCACGATTGAGTACTAAACACCTCTTTACAGGGTGTTCAGAATTTCCATTTTCATTATTAGATCATTCAATGTGTAATATTGACTAACTCCATCTTGTATAAGGGAGTCCTATACCTAGGTATTAGGTATAGTTTTCGTGCAATTTATGATTTTCTAAAATTGTATGGTAAATTATCTTTAAAACTTCTGCAATTCTCCCTAAACTTCATACTAATTATCTTCAAATATAGTGACGCTGCTAATAAATATGCTGCACACTTGTAGTTGCTAAGATACACTAACTCTTTTTTTTTACCGATAAGTATTGGAGTAAGCAATGAAACAAAAACACATTTTTAATAAAGCAAATACATAAATACTACGGAACGAACAACAAATTATTGAAGGCAAAAGTTGAAAAATTACTATAATAGATGCACAAAATGCTTGCCATCTTGTGCAATGCAACTCTCAATGAAATTTTCACATATATACTAACATCATTCAACATATCGGGTTTCATAGATGCGAAAGCGTTCGAAATTCTTAATTTCATATTGTATGGAGTAGTAGGCTATTTTTATTATAACCCCATTAGAAGAAATCCATCTTGGTCTGATCTGGTGACCTAGCTGGCCAATTGTAAGGACCGTCTCTACCTACGCATTTATTTCTAAATTTTCTATTGAGATATTTCCTAACAGCAGAAGATCCTTCTATAATTGTAGCCACAATTTCATTTGGAGCTGTAGCCACAATTTCTTTCGGATGCTAAATGGTAGGTTTTCAAGGAGGATGTAGAAGTCTTTTTTCAAAAAAATTCAGAAATTTTTTTCCGTACAGGCTATTATAGTAATTTTTCAATTTTTGTAATCCATAATCCAATTATGTATTGTTCGACTATTGAGATGTAGGTAACAGAAAATTTGATAGAATTTGTTATATCAATAAGTTATTAATTTTTTTCTGTTCACATTTTTAAAAAAGTCACCATAACTCGAAACCCTCTGTATCTAGGTATATGGAACATTATGAAACAGTATTTTATGTTTCAGGGCAATCAGAAAATGGAATAAAATATAGGGTGTTTCATAAGAAAAAATATAACTTTGATACGCCACACTTTATTTGTATACTTCATTTTAATTTTATAATAATTTTGAAATATAGCCTATATGAAAGTATAACTATAAACTACTAAAGTGACAAAACTTTCACAGTTCCGCTATAAACCTCCGTCCCGTTAGTCGTGATTCACCCTGTATACGCAACTCTAGAACCTTCTTGAATTTGGGTTTGCGGAACTTCCAGAACGATCGAAAATAAACCATTGCATTACTCTGTTATGGAATCTTGAAAAGTTTATTAGCGAGATTTATTTTATTGATATTGACAACTTAACTGCTAATAATGTATTTTCATATACAGACGTTTAATGGTGGTGTTTATTTGTCACGCCAGCTAGCGTGGAAACGTAAATTTTTTTTTCTCGGCTAGCCGTAGAAAATGCAACTTTTTTATAGTGTAGGTAGGATAAAAATACCATATTAATTCTACATTTTTGGCTGCAATTTCTCGGTTTACATTTTCAAAAAGTAAACCCATCCCTTGCACGTTGTTATTGTTTTTCACCAAACCAGAATCCGTTCATTATTTTCTGTTGGCCTTCTCCCATATTTTCATCATTCCTTCCTAATTGAAAATGTTGAATCTCGATAGTTTTAATTAAAATGCCTCGTTACTAGAATTGTTTCTATCTCCAACCGTGCGAAAATCTTCCTATTTGCGAATACAGTTGGGACAACGCACATCGGAAAATAATTCCAAGAGTCGAGTTCGGGGAAATATTGTCTCTGTAAGGGCGAATTAGGTACCCTTTTATCCCTTTTATGATTCGTTGACCCAACTGACGTACAAAAAAACTTTTTTCAACTTGTCTTAACTTGCAGAAATGAAAAAAAAAAGAAAAATACGCAGTGATACCCGCAGTCTTTTATGATTTACTGAATTTATTATTTTTTTTCCTATTCGGGTCAGTTACTTTTCGAAACACCAATATACATAAAAAGGGGTTGAATAATGTCGTAAAAAAAACCTTTCGTTTATTTTATGATTCAGCTTAGCGAAAAGGTTTCAGTTATTTTAATATTCTGAAAATTGCTTCATTTGCATTGCTTCATTTCACTAATCGCACACAACGATCAAAATGCTCCTTTAGCCATTCAAAATGACGATCTATCACCGTTGGACTTTTTGTTATGGGGTTATTTATAAAGTGTTGTTTACAAAACGCAACCGAACTCTTAAGAAGATCTTCGCCACCGAATAAGTGTGGCACCTAACCTTTCTAATTATGTGCCACTAGACTCCCCATGCCATAAAGGCATAAAAGATTATCGAATGGGTAGTTTTTCCTTTTAAGGGGATGACCGTACAACCAAAAGTTAACTATAGTCAAAGGCACTCTTAACGTGCGGGCTCAAAGGTCACTAACGATATGTATCAAATAAGAAAACACAGAGGTTACCAAAATGTGAGATTACACTGATTGACGAATTTCTACTTCTTCTTTCATTTTCGAAATAATCCATCAAACTAAGTACCATTTTTTTGCTTGAGACCACAAAAAAAAAACGGAAAGTTGCTACTTATTATTCATATTGTCACTCTGAATTGTCAAAGTGACAAAACTGACATATTTAAATAAAAACTCTGCTGATGAAAGTCTTAGAATCGCTGAAAACTAAATACATATCCTTCTTTTTCCCGTCAAAATTGCATAAGTCTGTCTTATTTATCTTGCGGATTTTATTTGGAAGTTATAATTTAACGCAATAAAAGAAAACAAAAACTGTGAGTATGTCTTTGTTGAATCGTATGACCCGCATGATAAGACTGCGTCTGACTGTATAAAAAATTGTCCTATTCGCAAACAAAATCAACGTGTCTCGGGGTTTGCTACAAAAACTTTCCTCGCCAACAATGTTTGAGGTGCGGGACTGTTTCTAATGCGCCATCATTTATGAAATAGGAACAATTAGATAGATGGGTTCAGTCTAAGATCAGTATGACCAACTAAAAGTGGTTTTTTCTGATAAGAATGACAGTTAAGGTCTAACGTTCAAAACAAAAGATTTTGCATTTTTCTTATCATTGCGAACATCTATATTGCTTTGTTAAAAAAATGAATACACCCCCGAAGCGTATATCTTGAAATTTAAAATAACTTTTTAGCTGATTACTCAACATATCAGTGGAAAATAATTCTAGGAACTCTTGGCATGTCACCATTTTATTTCTGATATTCAGTCACTAGTTATGTCAAACTCTATTGTATATTCATAAAAGTTTAAACTGCTATGGTAAGCACGGCCGTTACGATACCGCTGAAACATCCAAAAATACCGTTGAAACAGCTAGGATTCCACTAAACCCACTCATAAACCCCTTAGGGGCTAATCTGGGGCTATCTGGAGAGACTCTAGTATATTTGCTAGCTAGCTGGGGTTTTTTGTTCCGAACAGATTATAACCTCAAAATTTTGGTTGTATGCGGTTATATGACTTTATAGTGGTTTGATTACTTTTTAATTTGCGTTTAAAACTTTAAAAACTTTTGGATTATATATATTTTAATGATAAATAGTGTTCGTTAGGTTGTTTGGTTTGTTTTATTTTTACTTTATTATAGACTTCGTTTTTAAGTTTTATTTTATAAACAAATTTGCTAAAAGATGAGGTTTTTATTTATAATTACTTTACATTAATCAGTATTATTTTCAGAAGATGAATTTAAGCTCCAGTGATTCATGTCACTTCAAATTCACGTTCGCACTACCTTTAAAATTCGGAATGAGTCTGTATGCACGCTGGCGCATTAAAGAAATCCAGTATGTACTCGGTTTGTACTCCAGATGTGTTCAGGATCTGCTACGCGAAAATAGCTTATAAGTACGAGAAAAGTACAGGCCTCATTCTTCCTTTCTATTCATTCCTTGTTCCTTCTAAAGGAATATTAATGTTGATTCTTGGATTTCTTTATAGCCTATAGAGCGTATAAGAGGTATCATGTCCAGGTTTACAAAAATGTTTACCTTTATTTATTATTTAACTATTAATTAAATCCTCGATTAAATCCTACAAAGTATTTCTCATCTTAGTTTCTTATCTTATCCAGATTGATTTAAACTAATTTTCTTTCGTCGACGTCCAAAATTCTTATAGTCTGTCCCCTCTATGTTATTGTTACGCGAGTGCCCCAGCGAAATTCCCGTATGAGACGGCTATGACTGTAAGTAATCGAGAATGATCGAGACTGTCATCCCTTCCCCCCGCTACTAGCCGAGAACATTCCAGAGAATCGTCACTAGAGATCTAGTCTATCTAGCGCGACGAGAGCTTTCTAGAATTCTACCTTACGATATATAAATACTTGAGCATCGCTGCACAGGAGATCAGTCATCAGATAGTTGAGATATAGTCACATAGATGGACAGTTAGTGTTTATACTGAAGGAAAGCTATCGATAAAGTGTTTATTCAGTGACGTTCATATAAATTATAGTTAGTTAGTTTAGTGTATAATATAAGTTAGTAAATTAAGGACTGTACATATAAATCTGTAAATATAAATTAAGTAGTTGTAAATATAAATTAAAATAAACGTTACATTATTCAAGTAGAACCACCCTTGATGGGAGGTCTCATCATGTGTAAACAAGTATATTATACACTAAGGTGATTAAGACTTTTATTTTGGGGAACTCTCTAGTCGTTCAAGCTGATTTCTCTCTATGCGTTTAACCCGTCGTCTAACTGACACGTACACTGTCTGTTTTCGCTCCTCACCCAACCCATAGATTATGAACGCACACCTCATCAGTCATTTTTAGTAGAGCGCGAATTTTAAACTTGTAACACATTTATTGAAATAATTCTAACTTGTTAGGTAATTTTGAAAATGTTAAAGACAGTCTCCAGGGTGTACAAAAGTTACACAAATTTTTGTTGAACTACCATCCCCGGATTCTCAAAACATTTGAATTTGTCCATTATTGACCTAGGTTAACAATAGAAAAAATTATTAACCACTAATAGATTAATTTAACTTCTCAGTGGTATAGAAGAAGTAATATTGGTCAACTTCATAGCTAGTAGTGTAAAAATAGAAATTTTCGATGTTTCTACAAAATTGATTAGTTTACCATTGTATATTTAAACTATTTTAAAGCTTCGTAGTTATGCCCACAAAATGTAATTTTATTCAAATGCGTATTAAGTCTATTTATTCCTTGATTTATTCAGTTTACAGTTAATTTATAATAACCATCATGAGCACCGCATTTTTTATTTAGATTGCATCTAGGAAGACTAAGTAATTCAAGGTAATAATTTATTGTCGCGACTGAATGTGATAAGCCTACATTAAGCTTTGATTAATTGTATTTGTCTGGTTATTTACGACTGTTACGTGAAAATGCATTTTTACCCGTTTTTGAACTATTTTCACTGAACTACTATAAATATAGAGTTAAAAATGTTGCATTTTATCAGCCAATCAACCAAAAAATAGTATATTATACACCAAGGTGGTCAAGACTATTTTTATTGAGCGAGCACCAAAATTATTTTGCGATTATTTTGCCTCGAGTGGAATAAGATGCGAGGCTAATAATTGTCTTCACCACCATTTATGTATGTATGTATATATTTTTGGGGTGACATTCACTCAGACCTAGAAGATCTATTGTGCCCCCTTACTTCTACTTAGTTTCTGAGGAGAGTCTCTGAAACTAGTAGCTCCTTTAGTACTATTTCCCGGAGGAATTTTAGAATATTTGCAGGCTTCAACTTAGGTAAATGTTCCTCTTCTATCCAGTAATCTCCCAGGTACTGTGCTCTTGGATTCTGGAGTGCTGTGCAGTTGGAAAGTGTGTGGATGGATGTTTCTTTTTCCATGCCACAATATCTGCATTCTTCTATCGGAAGAAATAAATTTTGGAACGACAAAAAATAATATTGTTTCCAATAAAACGAACACCATTTCCAAAATCAATTGATAGAAATCTCCAGAACAATTTGAAAGCTGACGCAACTTTTAGTTCAAGTTCCAAAACCAAAATTCCAAATTATGGAAAAGAAGGTACATCATTTCAGAGCGCAGGATTGGTGAAACTGTTTCTAGATAGAGCTACTGTGGATAGTTAAATAATACTCATTGCAGCCAATGAAATTAAATCAAATACACTCTAGTAACTACTTATTTACCCCACAACAAGTCCTTGTCCAAAGTAGTAAAAAGTCTAAAAAATATAAGACAAAATAAACTGTACTTTTTGTGCTATAAACACAAACAAGATTAGTACCATTGATAATATTTTCTACACAACTTTTAAAAGAGTTGTGCATATACATCAAAGTTATTGTTAAAAAGAAAAATTGAAATTTCATGTAACATTTTATTAAAAAGCTAGTCATTGATATGAATTGAAATATTTTAAAGTAAAGATTGTACTGTATTTCTATGTACTTGGGGACCACCCTGTATTGATGTTTTAATGAAAAAGTCCTTTTAAAACGGAGGTCAAACACCTGAAATAACAATTAGAATTTGTTCAACCATCCTTTGCCGTTACGTCGTACATTGTCCATCTTGATTTCTCATTCATAAAATGGATGAGACGGGATTATGACATCATTAATGTATTTCTTAATTGATGTCGACGTAAATTATATTTGTTACTTTTGACAGTTCAGTTGTCATATTTTGTAAATTCAACACATTCAACATTCAACAATATTCCAAAAAAATTAGAAAACATCCAAACTTGTAGTTAACGTGAATCAAAATTATCTTGTGAAAAAATAAAAATTAGAAATATTATGTCATTAGTTATAAACGTAAAAAAAATTCCAGTAATTCTCTCTTGGGTACCCACAAGGAAAAAATGTCCACTAAAATTCATCCATGGCGATGGTGATCTGTTAGAAATACACGTTCTGATTGGTTAAAAATCACATGTGTGGAATTTTCTATATAACATAATTGATTAGAAACAATGAAATGTTATTATGGATCAAGAATTATTATTGGCTAATTAGTTTAATAATTAAATGAATGAATCGCTCTCCTCACTTACCAAATTAGTGACTGTTTTACCTTGTCAGATCCTTATTGATGTAGATATACCTAGAGAGAATCAGCCGGTTTTAAATTTTACTTAACCTTGAGGTCTAGCGTCGAACTATTTGAAAATTTTAATTTTAGACTTTATTTTGATAAATTTTCTCGATGATACACGTGAAAACATTCACCGCTTTGAATGATTTATTTTTATTTTTATTGATTTTATGTACTTATCTATATCGGAACTGGTAGGATTAATGTCAGTGAAGTAATTACTATAAATTAGAGAAATACATATAAATTAGAAAATTAAGCTCAAAAAATGGCAATTTTTCTTGGGATTAGGCTCATTGTTCCCTCTAGTTATTTTTCTACCATGATTAAGAGCAATTTTGGTCATCACTAGTAAAAACTATACCCCTTGTTTGAAAAAATACAAAATAACATTAACATATTCTCATACGAATCAAAAGTGAAATTGAAATCATACATATTATCCGAAAAAACATCTCATTTCTGTGGGTTCCATCTCATTCTGGTATAAAAGGAAACGAAGAAATCGATCAATTAGTAGTAGATAGATCATCTAATGTCTAGGCAAACTCAATGAACTAGGCGAGAACAATATAGTTACCTTACTAAGGATTCCAGGAGACACGGGAATAGAAGGAAATGAAATAGCAGATGAACTAGCAAAGAGGGGAACTAAGACACCTTTCTGGGGGGCAGAACCCTTTTGCGAAATCAGTCCCAATGTAATATTGGAAGAAATAGGTGAAGCTGAAAGAAAGAGAAGATCCAACTATTGGAAAGATCAAGTAGGGCTTAGACAATTGAAGATTCTTCTGGGTGACTACAACCTGTTGAGATCAAATGAATGCATAAGTCAAAGTAGAACTGCGCTGGGAGTTAACAGGGATCCTAACGGGACATTGTCGCCTGAATGGGCACCTGAAAAAACTCAAAGTAGTGGAGGAAGAAGAATGAAGATAGTGAGGCATGGAAGAAGAAACCTCCATCCACATACTTTCTAACTGCATAGCACTCCAGAATCCTAGACAGTACCTGGGAGATTACTGGATAGTTGAGGAACATTTACTTAAGTTGAAGCCTGCAGATATCCTGAAATTCATCGGGGAATTGAGACTAAATGAGCTACTACTAAGTAGAAGTAAGATGGCACAATAGATCTTCTAGGTCTAAGTGAATGTTACCACAAACTACTACTACTACTAAGTTTGCAGGCGAGCCTTGTCCTGGACAAACTCAAGCCAAGGTTCCGGCACTGAGGCCACTGGCGGGCCCATTGTGCCATTTCTGCTACCTAGACATCCATGAAGCCGAGCCCTTCTATAAAGGCCACAACCTTTTTCAATGTATGCCTGCTTGTGTCTCCAGGGGCCATAACAGGAACTCCGAAGATTCGCTTGCGTAGTACAGCCCAGTGTGGATACTCTAGGAGTACATGGACTGACGTTTCGTCAGTCATCCCGCAACCCCTACATAGGGAACTTTCCTCTACTCCTAAGTTGTGGAGGTGTTTCATCATACAGCAGTGCCCTGTTAGGAGTCCTGCTATCTTCCTTAGCCTACTCCTTGGTAGTACAGTAGCTGCCGTAGCGTGTCCATCAGTCCATCCCTTCAGTAGAAGTTTGGATTGTCTAGGACCCTGCAGAGCATTCCAATGAGTGAGGTGCTTATTCCTCAGCCACTTCTTCGTCTCCTTGCGTATTTTTTGTTTTGTTAGGCCCAGGGTCGGGCCCGGGCCGCAGAAAGGAGCTGCTGCCCCTTCCGCAGCCAGTGCATCCGCCATCTCGTTGCCTTCAAAACCAGAGTGAGCTGGAATCCATTCTAGCCGCACCACGTTCCGCCTTGCAAGATTAGCAAGTCGTTCTCGACATTCATTAACAAGTCCTGAATTGCTGGTATACCCACTCAGGGCTTTAATTGCTGCCTGACTGTCGGAGTATATGGTTATGCGTCGATCCACATAACCTCTGTCTAGGTTTATCTGCGCACTTTCCAAGATAGCATATATCTCGGCCTGATATGCAGATACACCATCACCCAATGGTACACGAACTTGTGTTCTTGGGTTCCTGGAGTAAATTCCAGCCCCTGCTCTATCACCGGAGCATGAGCCATCTGTGTACCAGACGGTCCCATTAGGCTGTGTATTCCTCTCTTTTTTCCAGGATTATGTATCCCGGATCATGGCCCTGTACGGAGTTGCGAAGTTCGTCAGCTGCTCGAGACAGAACTGGAATATCTTCCAGAAGCCGGAGCTTCTTGACGTGCCTGCACTCTTCCCCTCTTCGCACGTATCTCAGCCGTTTTAAGCGCAGAAAAGCCCTCTCCGCGTCAGCCTCGATCACATGGTGAAGAGCGTGTCAGTTGCGATCTAGCCGTGACCAAGGTTACCCTCGGCCACCAGACCAGAGCTGCATATGTGAGCATAGCATATTTCTATAAATACCTGAAAAACGAAGAGATAAAATTGTCTTAACCCGCTTGCGAATAGGTCACACACCCCTTACACAATATCTCCTCAACAAAGAACCAGCACCAGAATGTATACATTACTATGTTTCTCTTACTATAAAACATATCATCTTAGAGTATCCCGAATATTCTAGATATAGAAAACAGAATAATTAAAGTGCGGTATTCAACGATGTGCTCACCAAAGACACAAGAGCTTTAATTAAATATTTCAAAAATAGTACAAAAAATTTAAAAATTATCTATAACACAAATACGACACATACTACTTGTGTAAGTCCTCCTGCTAATAACTTTTAGTAGTTGATGCGGGCATGTAATTTGTATGAGATAAAAAAACATTAACATATTGTAATGTATGCTCAACATTTCAATATTGCACCATTTATAATCACTAATTTACTATCTGTATACTGAAACTGTTTACCGATTTACTGTACATTGAAATACTGTTCGACTCATTCAAAAACCCGCGTATATATAGTACCACCTCGGCGTATACTCTATAATTCCAGAACAGCCGGAAATAATCGCATTACTCTGTTATGTAATCTTATAGAATAGTCGCATTCGCCAAAATTAATAGTTTACAAGAGGACAGGCTTCTGAATCACTGAATTCGTAACAATAATATTTCAACCCTTAATAATTAACTCTTGTTAGAACTTGATATTAAAATGAATATTTTCCCCAATTTCCAATTGATTATCATTGATTAAATTCAAAAACTCATTATTTTGCAACTTTCAACCCTTAGTAACATTGAAATTTTTTAGATTAAAATAAAAAAAAAACGTGTAACGGTTGTGTAAATTATTATATTATAATTAATAGAAATTTTATTGGCTTTTTTGATATAGTATATTGTTAAACGAACAATTTATGATATCCATTATTCACGATGGGTGACGTTTGCTCCTGCACTCACTAGTCGAGAATAATCGAGAAGACTACCTACCCTGCGCTTCCCCTCCACTAGCCGAGAACTATAGAGAAGACTACCTACCCCTTGCCCTCCTACTTGTTCTAGCCTATCTAACGCCTTCGGCAGAACGAGAGATTTCTAGAATTATACCCAGCGCGTGATATAAATAGATTGAGCATCGCTGCACAGATCAGTCGTCATATCACAGAGTACACAGACTTTAATTCAATTAAGAAATTAAGTGTCGTGGACAAAGTATAGTATTCGCCTGCGGCTCGTGATGCAAACGTCACCCATCGTGAATAATGGCTATCATAAATTGCTTGTATAATAATATACTATTATTCATTTTTTATTTCTCTACCTCGGTATTCCTTTAATAGTTGGTAAACCGTTGTCTTTACCACTCCTACAAGGTTTTAAAGAAACTAAGTGAAAATAATAACATGAGCGCATACGGTGACAAAATTGAGTCAGAACTATCAAAAATGAAAATTATCAGCTGATGTCAAAGTGTTGTGTGAAACTGGACAGAATCTGACCAATCAGAGGTCTACAGAATTGCCGACTTGAATTCAATTACTCCTTCTATAAGCTGAAGGGAAAATCCAACCTCAATAATGCGTATGGCTTATACAGCAAAACGAGGACAGATGTGAGCTAAAATTTGCAATATTTTCGTTGTGCTAATTGTTTGATAATTATAGAACGATTCCCTGTATTAAGCTGCGAAGAATTTTTTTTAGCTTTAGACTGCCGTTCAACAAAAAAGTAAATTTAGATAACCACACTCAGCTTCTTTTTTAGATGTTTCTTTTCAGGTGAGAGTAAAAATTGGTGGGTGCGCGCTCAAAATAATGGCGAAGGAAGTTCCATAGAATTGCGCGCACTCACCAATTCACATATTACCTTAAAGTATGGAAGGGAAAAGGTAACATATTCTCCCAAATCTACACCACTGGACCAAAAATTGAAAAAAATTTCCCATAAAAAAATATGCCCTTTTACATTCAAAAACAACCTGCCAAATGTCAAATCAATTTATCCATCCATTTTAAAGTAATCGAATTAAAACATTTAATTTTTCAAAACTACAACACCCTGTATTTGAAAAGTAAATGTGCTGGACCCTTCAATCCCTAAATCATTTTGTCCAATTTTCATGCAAACGTTGTGTGTGAGTGTCATTTGAAAACACCCTGTGTATACAGCTTATTTACTTTTCTAAATACGGAATGCTGAAGTTATGAAAATTTAAATGTTTCATTTTAACAGCTTTAAAATGGATGAATAAATTGATTTGTCATTTGGCAGGCTGCTTTTAAATTTGAATGTTCATATTTTGATGCAAAAACATTTGACAATTCTTGATCCAGTGGTGTACATTTGGAAAAATATGTCACTTTTCTCCTCCCATTTTTCACGTCATTGGCATTTGTAGCTATTTTTAATTAATTTTGTATTCTTCAATGGTTTTCACGTGAAAAACGTATAACCTTCACATATATCAAAAAGTTTTTAGTTTTCAAGATATTTAATGTTTACCGAATTTTTTCCGGACTAACCATGGCTCGGACGGAAAAAACGCAAGAAACCGTTTTTATTGCAAAACACTTCTCCTACACGGTGGTATTTTTTATTTTACTCCACCTTCCTCCCATCGCGAAATATTGAAGAATTTCGAGATTTTTTTTTAATTTGGGAAATCGATAGACTGGTAAACTTTTATTATATTAATTTACATACTTTAAAGTACTTGAAAAATATCAGCTGTATTGCTAACTACTACTTGTAGTTATGACCCCTATCGGCTAGACTAATAAGTTCCACATATTTCCACCAAATTTCCACACACTGTTTTCAAGATACTTAGTTGACAATGCAACCTTTTTTAGTCAGTCAATATCAACCCACCCAAAAAAATTCACCCGAATCAGTCTTAGTAATTTCCAATTTATTAAAACCCCCCGTAATCGTTGATTAAAAAGTAATGAAGACATCGCTTCTCAATTAATAAAATAGAGCGATGAAAATGTCAACCGTTTGCGTTACTACTACTTATCTTCTCAACGGTAAAACGTTAAAGGATTTTTCGCATTTAGCTGATTGAAAAGCTTTTTCCGCACAACCGTACAAAATTGTTATCGGAAATAGGATTATTAAAAGCATACGAATCCGAGCGAGAAAATACATTTTTTTTTAATCTGATCGAAAACCGATCACGACAAAAAGATGATGATAACCGATTAATGTGGCTAATCCATATAATTCGTTACAAAAGTTCTGGAATAGAGATAACAAATACCAGATTTTTGTAAAATATTGATAGATATAATCAGAATAACAACAATATACAGGGTAGTCCTTAAGTAATTGTACATAGATGTACAGTGAAATCTTCACTTTAAAATACTGTGATTTGAATCAACTAACCTTAATATGAAGAGATATAAAGGGTGAACATGAAATTTTAATTTTCGTTTTTTTTTTACAATAACTTTAACACTTTCATCCGGCAACAGAGTCCTTAACAGAGAGAATGTTTAGTTTTACCTATTGTGCATCACCTCGAAAAAAAAATAGCGATAACGAATGTCCATAAAATTAACCTCAACAACCCAGCCCAATCAGATCTAAAATATCTAAAAATTTAGTGCCTTCTATGTGCTAATTAGTTGCCCTAATCGGAAATTTGTTGCTCATATAGCAGCCGAGAAAATGATGACAATGCTAACTTTTTACAAAAGTTAGTGTTTGTATGATTTCACCATCTAATAATATATGACAAGGCTAACTTTTGTAAAAAGTTAGCATTGTCATCATTTTCTCGGCTGCTATATGAGCAACAAATTTCCGATTAGGGCAACTAATTAGCACATAAAAAGCACTGAATTTTTAGATATTTTAGATCTGATTGGGCTGGGTTGTTGAGGCTAATTTTATGGACATCGATAATGAGACAAAAATATCATTTGTACAAATTAATGTGCGCTTCTGGCAACAAGGGGGCAATACATTTTCGGCCTCTGGAATTATGTAGGTACACGCCTCGATGACCGCGCAGAATTATTCTTTCTTTCTCTTTCAAGCTATTTTCTTATATTTTCCTTTTCTTACTTGTGTAAACCGCATGTTCCGATAAGGATTTCGCAATCTGTAGGTCGAACAAAGCTAACCGCTTTCTAGAAGACAATAAATGGATGAAATCTCTTACACGGTTAGTACTTTCGGTTTTTCTATTTGCCTGGTATGATTTTGTGCCATTTTACTTAATATTTTTCAATTTTTAAATTTTAACTCTAAATTTTTTCACTTTCTTCTCTCTCGTTCAAAAATCAACAACTTTTTTTTCTATTTATTATCCCACAGGTGACCTTCCCTGTGATCAAATTTCTATGGACATATTAAGGTCCTTTCACTTGTTTATGATATCAAATTTCTTTATTAACTACATTTTCTTTTAATCGGTTGATTCATTTCGCGATTAAACACTGTCACTTCACCAACATATTACAAATTAATAACATAAATCTAATTTGAATACAATATCTATAACACTCTACAAAAAATGTGTATCAATTAAAATATTATTAATTTGATGTCTGTAAAGATATATTTTATGATTATTATTATTATTTTTATTTGTTCTCATTATGTTCTATTTTTAAATTTTTATTTAATTCATTCCAAAATTATTCCTTTATAGTGTGAATTAATTAATGTTTTATAGATATTTTTTTTAATAATTGATAATAATTGTTTGTTACATATAACTATCTTTAATTTCAGGTTATTCATCCTAAATAGAGGAGTGCAGTCTAAGGTCAGTGTGGCCAACAAAAAGTGTTTTTTTCTGACAAGAATGACAGTTAAGATCTACTGTTCAAAACATAAGATTTTGCATGTTTTTTATCATTGCGAACATCTATATTGCTATATTAAAATGCGTATATCTTGAAATTTAAAATGACTTTCTAGCTCAATACTCAACATATCGGTGGCCAATAATCCTAGGAACTTCTGGCAAGTCACCATTTTATTTCTATTATTAACTCACTAGTTATGTCAAATGTCAGTTATATTTATTTCTGTTGATATTCGTTTGATTGTGTATGTCCATTTTCGATTATATTTTTGTAGCATTTCTAATTAGCCGTATATCTATGCTTCTAATTACTTTTTTCACTGACATTTGACAGAACTAGTCACTGAATAACATCAATAGAATGGTGACATGCCAAGAGTTCCTAGAATTATTGGCCACTAATATGATGAGTATTCAGCTAAAAAGTAATTCATTATTTTAATAAAGCAATGATAAAAAATATGCAAAATCTTATGTTTTAAACAGTAGAACTTAACTGTCATTATTGTCAGAAAAAAACACTTTTTGTTGGCCACACTGACCTTAAGCTGAACTCCTCTATTGGATTTACCTATTTTCAAATCATCACAATATAGAACCTTATTTCTCGTGGGAAAAAATGTTGAATATTCTGTATCTTTCCTATTACTGTCACATTGAATTTGACACCGCAGCACAAGAGCAACTTCTTGTTAGTTAAATTGTTATTTTCTAAGAATAAGAACGGATCGTGATGTCACGGTACATGCCCTACGTTAATTTTACTAGAATCCCTTTCACCTTAATGATTTTCTCGAGGGTTTTCCCACGTCCGAGTACGACAGTTTATATTTACTTTTGTGTTAATGAAACGGGGTCTCTTCAAACCTTACCAAATTAGTTTCTGGGAAATTTCTATATAAATCTTATAACGTTTCACACATAGATGTTAAATGTCCCTTTGATAAACTTTCCTGTTTGCTAAATGTCTAATTCTAAGTTTTTCTAGCTACCTATACTTATACAGAGTTCGGCAAAAGTCCGGGACCGGACAAGTATCCAAGAGAATATAAACTTTTTGAAAAATCTTTTCATACCACAAATTTCACATCAACTTAAACTGTAATTTGAAAATATTTTAAAATATACAGGTTGTTCCTATATTTTATTGCATTTTCTGATTGCCACTAAAAAGTTTTGTTGACTTTCTTAAAAATGTGAACATTTTGAAAAACTCATTGATATAACAAATTCTGGCAAATTTTCTCTTATATTTGGACATTCCTTGAATGTATTCCACGAGTGAGTATTAAATATTTCTCTACAGAGTGTTCCGAATCTTCAGTTTCATTATTAGATCATTCAATGTGTAATATCGGGCTTATTTTAAATAGAACACCCTGTAGGTATTCTGATAATTCATTATATTAAAAAAAAATGTCCTTCTCCGAATGGAGTAAGGGTGTCCCATACCTAGGTATTATAATTTTCGTGCAATTTACAATTTTCTTAAACTGTATGCTAAATCGATTTGCAATTCTCTCTAAATTTCAAACCAATGATTTTGGAATAGTTATAAGAAACTGAATGAATCATGTTTTAACTTCTCAGAAAATATGGGGTTTTGCTATACCGAGTGATTAAAAAGATATAGCCACTCTCACAAAAACATCACTATCCACATAGAGACATTTTATGAAATAACAATAGCTTAAGTTGATGTAAAGTTTGTAGTAAAAAAGATTTATTATATTTTCTTCGATATTTGTCCGGTCCCGGACTTTAGCCGAACTCTGTATAGAAACGACGTAACATGTTTTTTATTGTTTTCGTCCTCGTTTTCGTCTTTGTTATTGACGTTGTGATCACTGGAAGTCACTATCTATTGAAGACTTTTTTAAAGGGAATTCTTTTGCTCCCTTACCTTAAAATTCACGTCACTGTCATGCTGGCAGTTCACCCGAAATTTTTTATTTTATGGGATAGCTATGTGCTTTGAGACTATAAAGGGTGTCCCGTAAATAAGTACCGTAAATTAGACACAAAAATAGATCGTTAAGAAATATTTAAAATACCCAAATGTTCTATCGAGTGTAACGAAGAGTACCTACCTTTTATTTAATAAAGAATCGCATACAAAAGTCTTTATATCTCAATACAGTGTTTCAAAAATATGGTACAATAAAAGTTTACGAACCCCTCGTACCACTGGCTTATTAGAATTTGACATAATTAATACTGTCGATGTGTTTTGAAGAGACAATGACCCACTAAAAAAATTAAATTTGTATTTTCATCCCCCGAGAAAATATGAAATATAATGTGTATTTCTTCTACACCTTCAAACAGCCTGTATCTCACAAACTAAGGAGGTTAGAGAAAAGTTGCATTTGTGTATTTTAAATATTTCTTAACGATCTATCTTGTATATTTACGGGACAACCTTTATATTCAACGTTGGTGCATTAAAAAAAATCACCCTATATTTATCAAATTTTAGAATTCCAAATAAAACTTCTACGTGATATTGCTATTTAAATTTCACAGAATCGATTTCAATTTCCAATCTCGGAGCCTCAAACTTTATTGTGGTTTCAAAAGATGATTTACATCTTAGTACGTGTTTGCGTTTTGTTGAGTTTCTCATGTATTTTCTACTCTATAGTCAAAAGCTTTCTTTTATGGAGGATAATAAATATTCCATATAATATGTCGAAAGTAGTCAACCAGGCGGTCCCTGAGAATCACAACCGGTTCTCTTAAACTGAATTTCAATCGTGCATAACAGAAAAAAATTCAATTCTCTCATAGTTATGGGAAAAAGGAAGCAGTTTTAAATAGAAAACGAAAAACATTGACCTAAGTACTTATGCTTTACTACGAGCTTACACCGTATATTCAGGGTGGTCCCCTCGGTTGTCCCATATACCTTTTTTGTTGTTGTAATGATGAGGCTTTAATCATTTTTTACAAAAGTAGCGCTAATGTGAAAGGTAAAACAGTTTTATTCACATGTATGCCACATAAGTGGTCTATGTGGCGCCCTCAACAAAATACATCGAAATAGGTGCAAATTTATGATTTTTCATATCCAAAAACCCCCAACCATAAACTTTTGTGACACCATTGTCTAAAAAAAGAAACAGTCTGTCAGCCTAATGAGTATAACAGAGACCCTAAAAAGAGAGATGTATACATATTGAGAGGTGGCGGTTCAAGCTAAATTAAGCTGAAATTTGAAACTTCCAGAAAGTTGCGTATACGAGATGCTACTGACCAATAGGTGGCTCCATGATAAAATAGTAATATCCCTCAAAATAAACATAACAATAGCTATTTGTATTACTAGGGAGGAAAGTGTCACTTTTCCTCCCGCAGGATGTAGTTTACTGCACGACGCGAAGCGGAGGGCAGTAAACATCCAAGGGAGGAAAAGGCACTTTACTCCCATGTGATACATATGATTTTTCCTCCTACCCACTTTTTTTTAAATTTATTCACGACACAAATAGGTAACGAATATAATTCAGTCCATTGCTTATATTGTGTATATTGTTTTTCATACCTATCTTTAGATTTTTGTGGTAGTAAGGTTAATGACACTATGTTAGCATGTGCCTTAATATTAGGTGGTGTATTAGGAAATTCAAAATCACTTGAATCGCTATCCATTTTTCAAAAATTCAACCAAGTTTAATGAATGTAGCAACTTTGCACCACAAAAGTCAATCGCCGTGTTTACTGTCAGTGAGCCACAGCACATTTCTTATTCTGATCTCAAAAAACGTATACCTATCTAAGATTCCTGAAGTTGAAATTTGTATCGAAGAACTACGTTGAAGTACCATTAATGTTTGATTTTTACCAAAAAACAGGATATACAGGATGTTCTAGAAATTATGGAAACAATATGAATATAATGAATTCTCAAGTTTCATCGTTTACAACTTACTTGAAATGAGAGGGAGGAAAAATACTTCCCTCCCTAGGGAGGAAAGTACTTTTCCTCCCTGGGAGAAAAAGTATGAGTTTCCTCCCTGATTTGAGGGAGGAAAGTGTGTACTTTCTAAAAGGGTAGGAGGAAAAATACATTTCTACTTATCAAGGTTGAATAAAAATTTCTACCTATAATAGGTACCTACAGCAACCAAAATTTTACGAGTATAGGTAAGTATAATTTCAAAATATTTCCTCGACTCAGTTTCTGGTCGGATTTATTATAGAAGTAACAGATCCGTATTAGGTAAAATTAAGATACTAAATCATAAATTAAATCTTATTTCTTTTAGTTAATCGTTTTTTACATTCCGTTAGCTTCCTATATTTATACTAAAATTATTTATATTATTATAAATGACCTTCAAAAACATTCTTTTGTTCTGCAGGTAGATTTATTTGAAAATAGACTCACAAATACAAAGTGTCGTCAGTAGCATCTATCGTTTAATAACATAATCACTCAAAATAAACAGATATCTTTCCTAATTCGAAGTGAAATATTGCATTTAGCGCCATCTAAACGCTTAATCCAGCTTACCGTAAGGTTGTCAGACTATTTCTTTGTGGCACATTCGTTGAAAAGTGTTAAAGTTATTGTAAAAAACGAAAATTAGAATTTAATGTATCATATCATGTATCTCTCTTAATATCAACATTTTATTGATGCTAGTTGATTTAAATCGCAATATTTTAAAGTAAAGGTTGTATTGTACTTATATGTACAATTACTTAAGGACCACCCTGTATATATTGGAGATTGCTCACACGATTTCTATAAAAATTAGAAATATTAAAAACAAGTAAGAATGAACGTACCAGTGAAAGGACAGAGAACTGTCACGTAAATAGGCTAGTTGACCTAGGGAAGTACGTAGGCTTAAGTATAATATCCCATGTGAGAAATAGTGTAATCAGTTACGTCACATAATAAACATCATCCCAATGAATACTGTAATTTTCATACGGCTATTTGAGCTGTTTCCAAAGGACCCGGACTTCCACCAGTTCATGTAGAATCCAAAACATAACTACTCTGTCAGATCAATCAACTTCTTCCATTTTAAAAATTTCGGATTTCTCCCCATATTCAAAGATTCCTATATTGGTAAAATCCTTATCTCATTTTCATGTAGATGTATCACTCTTTTGTTTAGTTTGGGACACTGTATAAATATTGTTAGACGAATTTAATCATATGTATATTTAACTGTGTGCAAAAGCTGGCTCGGAAAAAAAATAACGAGAGGCGACGTAGCCGGAACCATTTTCAAAGAAAAAAAGATGTTTATTTAATCTCAACGTACAAAGGATATCATTGTTTGATGTTAATTATGCAATTATAAGGATAACTTGGAGATAATTGAAAAATAAGTGGAGCCTTAGGTTGAATTTCATTTTATTTTCCAGCGATTTTTTTTAATGATGATGTTTGTTTAGGATGGAAAAATTTGAACGTCGTTAATGAGTTACATCAAAGGTAAATATTTGATATTCTTGATAAAATTGTACAGGCTTAAATTTGAGATCACAAAAAAAAATTACAAAAATTATATTTGGTTTGGTATCTAATTGGCTTATTCCACTGCGACAGCTTTAGATCTTATTTTCTCTGAATTTACATTTTCTTTTCAAACAGTAAATCATCATAGATACTGAACTTTTTTTGTATTATTACATCGATTATTACAAAAGGAATCAAGAAAGGAAGTTTGTGGATGGCTTCGCAACGAAAATGTTTTATCTTTCTTTTTGATGGCTCATCGCCTAGTCACCCTTTTTATGTGACAGAATCTGCACATGGCTTCGTGTCGCCGCTTTGCACGACTTTGTCAGTTTTCCTTTCGTCACCACTTAGATCTGTCTTGAAATATGATGAATGCTTATTAGGAGATCCGTTCGTATACCTAGTTATCTTGATTTCATCCCAGCCTTCTCCAACTGGTATAGTAGCTTGGATTAATATTTTGCGATAGTTGCATTAATGGGCTTATGGTTTCTCAATCAGTTTCTAAACACACTGGGTTAGAATTGAAGTTGGATGTAAAAGCAGTTGGCGAGATTTTTCACGAAATCCCTCAAAAATCTCATGGTTAGGTTAGGAAAACAATCAACAAGCTAACGAAAAAAGAAATATGGTTTTAAATGACTCCACAATATATTTGAAAAAATGTGTAAACTGCAAGTAAATTATTGACAATTGTTTCGATAAATATATCATCATCAGAATATTATTATTATTATTATTATTTATCGAAACAATTGTCAATAATTTACTTGCAATTTACACATTTTTTCAAATATATTGTGGAGTCATTTAGGAACAGTTAGTTTCATTTAAAACCATATGATGAGTAGATTCCACGAAGTGAGGGTTTATACAGTTAACTCAACGAAAAAAGAAATACTGACATGCAAGTCCGATTAAACTTCTCGCCACAGATTAAGTATAATTTGTGCTCTCGCCGCTGTACTCAGCCATTCTCTCCTCTTGGAATCACAGCGCCAAGAGCCTCTTCCACGCACATTCTCTCTTCTATTTGATTTAATTGTTGATAAGTTATGAAAAGTGAGTGTGTTGAAAAATATCTGGGGAAAGTATGTAGAAGGACTTGTATGACAGTATTTTTTTTTTCGTTTGATTGTTGTTTGATTGTCGTTCGTGATCAAATTGTTATTTAATAATTCGGGATTAAATGGTCCGAGTAGAACGCTCAGAACGCCAAAAGTTGTGTTTTTCTAATTCCTTTAAGTGAGTACTTTTAGATTTCAATTGAAATAAAAACCGCACAGATATATCAATTGTTACTAAGGAAAAAGTCTGAGTCAGTTAAACCGAAAAAATTGTTGATTAAATCATTGCATATGATATAACTGTAACCTTCTAGTAGGTTTAAAAACATTGTAAGTTTAAGTTTGTAGCATATGTCTTTATTCCAACAATGTCTATTGCTTTTACTTGATATTTATTAACAATTAGATTACTCAGTAGCTAAATAAGATATTGAAACTGCGTTTGTTGCATTCAGTTCGTGAATAAATAAAGTTTCATGAGAAAAAATAATGATTCACATTGATTTTTTAATTGAATTAGTATTTTGCGTCCGAAAAACAGCTGTTTTTTCAATTTTTTTACTTATTCATCCGCTGTGGCTGCAGAAATGGAATTTTCACATCTTGAACCAAGGAATTTTATAAAAAATTTCTCTATAACTTTGTTTCCATACATATGCACGATAAACTGGAGTAAAATTCGAAAACATGTCGAAAAATAGGCCTAATTTTGGATGTTTCGACTATAAATTGTTATTGTGCAATTAGCACAGCCTAAAACCGGTGGAGACAAAGGATTATCATTAACCATGATATTTTTGAGGGATTCCTAAAATAATCTCACCTACTGCCTTCATATCCATGTTTTGACAGTTTTTGTGCTAACCCGACTGGACTACCGTGCATTTGGATGATGTGTTGTTGAATTTATACTTGCCTGTGTCTAGATTCGTCTTGTATGAAAATGTTATGTGATGGTAATTTCAACAGACCTCTGCCACACGAAGATGATTATAACTGTGGAGGTGACATTTTTTTGTTGCGGATTGTCAATTCTTATTCTGAGACAGTATAATTGAACCTCTTTTGGACAATAATAGTATTTTATGCAACGAACATGTAATGATAGCCATTAAGACACGAGCATATTGTAGGATACGAAACGAGCCGCAGGCGAGTTTCGTATATAATATGCGAGTGTATTAATGGCCATTACATGAAAGTGGCATACAATATTTTTTCTACTCCGGTTAATAAAAATTATTTAATCAATAATTATTAGTTAAATCAAGTTTAAATATAGTTACTTTTGAAAATCAAAATTATTTGACAGCTATCAAATTAAGTGTCACTTAATATGTCTGTTCGCCTGCAATAAAAGTGTAGCACTGAGCTATATAATTTTGAAGAATTCAGGTCTATCTGTGAAAAAATACGTTCAAATTACTAAATTTGGGACTATCTATGTATATTGCATTTGTAAACTGCAAGAAGCATTAAAACATAATTAAAATAAATAAAATCGTATAGCTCAGTGCTACACTTTTATTGCAGGGAACAGACCTAATATAATTAATTTCAGAAATTTCAACCAGGTATCCATGGCTATATACTAAATATTGTGCGAATGTCGCATTCCTATTGGCTTAAAAATCTGTATCATAATGAAAATCTGTATCATAATGAAATTCATTATGATACAGATTTTAGTCTTTTAATAAGTATATTATAAAACAGGAGTAGAAAAAGGTATTTATTATCAGCAAAAAAGTTATGGGCAAAAAATTAGGGGAGGTTGAGTATCTTGAAGTATTAATTTACTGGAAACTTACCTCGATCCAACATTTGAAGAAAGTGATGAGGAAATCGGAGTCCACACTAGTAATAGGGAGCTAAAACCGAATATTTTTTATTGTCTATACAAAAAGGTACTGGAGTCCGCCACAGCATACGATTCTTCGGTGTGGTGCTATGCCAAAAAAGTCTCAGGAATTCGCTATTATAGTTTGGCAAGTTTATCTGACTCTACGGGACATCGGTAAGATGCAAGGAAACATGGTACATATCTGTCATAAACGTACCAATGGCACACTGTACGTTTTTTATAAAGTAAAACTGAAAATACAAAGTTCACTGACGATACCAACGTCACTGGATGAATAAATATCAGTCAATTGAGAGGGAAGAACACACGCATGCGCTTTCCAATAAGAAGTCAGCTGTCTATGAAAATAACCAATTATGTAATTTGGAGGGTGTGGTAATTATGATTTTCGCTCAACGCTGCCAGGGATTGAAGAAGTTCATATAACAAATTTGGAATCTTTTAATATTCATAAATTGAAAAAATTATGTTAATAGACAAAATCCAAAAAAAAACAAGCACATTAAAGAATCAACGTTTGATCATATTGTTAATAATAAATAGTTCATTTTCTAATTATTATCTCTACATACTTTGCACCTTAGCTTTTTTATAGTTTAACGATAGCTTGTGGCAATATCGAATATTTTCCACAGCATTCCTTTCACGACTTCAGATAAATTTGCCAAAGTTCAAAACTTGTAAGCTCTGAGAAATATTTCTACATCAGCAATTAGTACTATTAGACCACCCCCTTAACAGATTGTAACATTAGGGAGAGGCAAGACATGGTATCCATAGACTGGAAAATACGATGGGCAGCCTAAAAGCTTAGATCAGATGACCTGAATATCGTGAAAGATGTGTCGAAGAACGTGCTAAGCATGAGAACAGACTATAATAATCACACAATATTCTTTCAATAGTATATTCGAGCTGTCGATTACAGAAAGGAAGCAATGTAAAGTAAAATTAGTCGGTACCATTAGACAGAGGCATACAGTTGCAAATGGCACTGGGGGTATTTCAGGCGGAAGTATACGCAATCTGGCTAGTGGGGAATCGAGTGTAATGCAAAACTTGACGAACTTGTAGAGTGAAAGTGAAACAAAACTAACTTTTTTATTTAGACAATTCGCATCAACCCAATGGGTTATTAGCGATGGCTAATTTATTTTTCAAAATATTGTTACAGAACTTGAGATTTTTGTATACATGTTAATTGCTTTAAGATAATATATGTACACAAGTTACCAGTATCACATTGATCTCCTAAGATCGATCTTAAGTTGGATTTGATTGACCACTACGATCTCTCGTGTTGGAATACTCTCCGCCAGGAAATGTTTTACCGACATTTCTGTTCGACACGGTTCGCACACAGGTTGATTTTCTTTTGTTATGAGGTATGAGTGGGTAACGAACGTATGCCCGATTCTTAACCTGGATAGAATCACTTGTCGGCGATTCGTGGGGGTATTCTTCCAGTTATTCACGAACGTTTTAACTTCGGAGAGTTTTGATGTTGAAGTCACAGAGTAATAAATAAAAGAGAGGTTTTAAAACATATGGAAGATACTGGCACAAAGTTTGTGCGCAGCCAGTTGAGTATAGCGCATCAAATCGACTAACTGAACTAACAAACCCCACCTGTTACCACACGAAAATTGTCAATATTATTTTAATTTGAGGTTAATAATACATTTACTTATAGTAAATTTTGATATCTATATTTATTATCATCATAGGTAAGTTAAAAAAGTAAAATAATGGAAACAACAATGTTTTTAATTTTATCGTTTGTTTTTGCAGACAATCAAATTTGCTAAAAGTGAAAAAGTGTGAAAAAGTCGAGGACAAAGTGGTATTTCAGTGTGTGCTTGAAGATGCCTCCAGGTAGTGGTAGATTAGTGTATAAGTGTTTTGGATTATTTGTTTTTCTATTTTTTCATTTTTATTGAATGTTTTTGTTTTATTTTGAATATTTTATTGTATGAAAAATGAAACCTAGCTTGTTCACTAAAGACTGAATTTGTGATTTATTTGATAATTTGTTTAAGGCTGTTTTTTATGTATTAGATTTATTTTATTTGAACTGTTTGTTAAATGAATTATTTGTTTGTGTTTTTTTTTTATTTACTATTTTTGTGTTATTATTTTCAATATTTTATTTTTTATTGTATAAAAAATGTTGTTTTAATATAGTAATTTCTCACTAGCAGAGGTTTTTTTATTCTCCTACTCCTAATAATACAATATTACGCGTATGCTGAAAACTTGCAAATTCAAAAAGCGCGCGTCTTGTATGTTAGTTCATGCCAGTCGACAAGGTAGGCGCTAGTGGTCTTTGTGTCACAGAACGCTACACGTTCAACATCTCTCTTTTATTTATTACTCTATGGTTGAAGTGTTCCATTCCAGTTGCCAGTCAAAGGTAATTATATTTTTATAATATTTTTTGAGATCTGTTAGAGGGGTCCTATTTTCAATCCCTGAGATTGGAGCAGATGTAGCAGTCTTGGCTAATTCGTCAGCTTTTTCGTTTAGTGTGATACCAACATGTGATGGGATCCACGTAAATTTTATGGATAATTTGGAGATTTTAGCTGTATAAAGTTCATTTTTTATGCGTGTAACGATAGGGTGTGATTGTTGGTATTGTTGTATGGCTCTGATAGAGAGAGCTTAAAGAATTGGTCATTATTAGTACTTTATTTATTTTTGCCTTATTTGTATACTCCAGTGCTTTCCATACAGAAAATTAACTTTTACTGTATTGAAAGACGAATTACAAAAATCTGTAAATAATTGAATGAGAAAACAACATAATATTATTGGATAAGAATAACCCAAAAAATTTCTTATTTTTTTTGCATTTAAATATAACAAATCGTTTAAATAATATTGAAACACTCGGTATATTCGCATATTCGACATACCATTAAGTTGAAAAATATTATACATGCTGTATACACGTACACGTGAATTTTAATTTTTTTTATTGCAATTAATAAAATTTAACGTTTCCAAACAAATGCTTAGCCAAACATATGTTGGCTCGGAAACTGCAAAACAATCATTGTTCAGGTGCCGGAGTGTGTTTGTAATAATCACGAAAAATAAACGTTCGCGGCATTTTGATGCAAATAACCAGGTTTACAATATTCCGTTTCGCTATTATTATGTGCTATCAGTAATTCATCAATTTTTCCGACATTTTGTTGTGGATCTTATTGAATATTATATCGCCAAAAACTTTTTCCTACGATCACTACTCAAAGTGGGCTTTTGCACACTCAAGTCTAACCGCAAAGTTGATGTTTTCCGCGAGCTGTCATAATTTGACATTATTGGCGTTTTTAAGCAGAAAGTAACTTTGGCGCACGCCTAATTTTATTTATACAGGGTGATTCATTAGTGCGAAAAAGTCCTATACCTTGTGAATGGTGAAAGATATTTGAATGAAATTTTGACCGATTTCAGCCAGCTTAGAGGCTCACATTTTAAAATTAGTCGCAATTGTACAGTGATCAAAAAAATTCATGATAAAAGTCGCCAAGAGAAATTGCTAGAGGGCGTAGCAACCAACACTACCTTAGTAGAAAAATGGGATTTTTATATAATTTTGCCTAATGCAGAATTGCTAGAGTCAACAACTAAAGAAAATATGTATTCCTTATGCGGCTCAAAATAAGTTTTCAAAACCGCGACATGTGTTGCCAGAGTCTGAACTCCTCTCCGTCATCCGCTGTGCTACTATCTCCGCTATCAGCTTTATGTGTGGCCCCCCACTCAGAACTCCACCTTCTCTAAGTCTTTGTTTTAATCTGAATGTGTCAGATTCCAGGTTATGTCTTCTTACGCAGTTGTAATTTTGGTTGTAGACTTAAGGGCCATTCATAGTAACGTCATAAAGCTATTGACCCCCTCATGCCCTTTGTCACACTGTGTAACGTACTTTATTGATAGCCCCTTATTAGTGTTGCCGCCGAGACAAGAGATTCTCGCCTCTCGTCTAGTCTCGCCCTCTATCGACGAGACGAGAGATCCATTTTCTCTCGTCTGACAAAACGAAACGAGACGAGAGAAGTATCTCTCGCTCTCTCTCGAGCAAAAAACGTTATATTTTTTGAGATTTTTGAAATCTGCTCAAATTTTTCTTTGCAAAAGTATATACAGTGTGTAAAAGCCAAATGGAATAAATTCATTATTTCGGTTACTGTACATATTTATAAAAAATCCCGAAACACGTCAAATTTAAATTATAACTTGACATTCTTTAACGTGAAAATGCAACCCCTACCTTCAACCCCCTTAGAATGACAGGTACAACCCCCAATTTTTTAAATGGGAAGTATAGGCTTGTGATATATCATTTGAAAGGTCTCTTCATTCTCTATTCAAAAATGTTATTGTTTTTAAATTTAATGCAAAAATTAACATAAAAAAAATTAATATCATGTTGTTACCGAAATTCGCTACAATATACTCGGAACTTATTACAATATTACTTAAAACTTATTTCCCGTTTAGGTCTTGATAATGAGAAAGTTAACAAATACCGTAGCAATGTGGTTTTTAGATGGTAACCATTAAAAAACTTTAAAGAATTTCCGTGGCAACGCTATTTTAACAAGCAGTAGTAAATTGTTTTATTTAAGTTGTCATTGTTGTAATTTAAGTATAAAGTTTGTTCAATTCAATTCTGAAAAATGGTTAGATTAACGGAAATGCATAAAATAACAGTTTTACAAATGATTGGTTACGGAGATAACATCCGAACACAACAGGAAGTAACTCGCCTATTTCATGAGAAATTTCCTAATTTACCGCCTATATCCCAAGGAACAATAAGTAAAATAGAAAAGCAGTTTCGCGAGTTTGGTCATGTAAGGCAGATAAAAAAAGCAGCTGCTAATGCACTGAGTGATGAACTCAAATTAGATGTGTTGCTTGAGTTTCAGGAAAACCCACATACATCGAGTAGACAGGCATCCACTACATGAATGCTAGCCATACATCGATAGCAAACATATTAAAAGAAAATAAATTGCATCCGTATAAGATGATACCTACTAGGGAGCTCATGGAAGACGATTTTGATAGGAGAACTTTTTTTTGTGAGCAAATGATGGACATGTTGGATAACAATATTATCCAATTAGAAGACGTTATGTTTTCTGATGAGTGTACTTTTTTACTTAACGGTCATGCTAATCGGCAAAATTGCCGCTACTGGTCCACGGAAAATCCTCACTGGATGAGAGAAGAACACACTCAATACCCTCAAAAGGTTAATGTTTGGGCAGGGATTGTAGGGAACAATATAATTGGTCCCTTTTTTATTGAGGGCAACTTGAATGGCAACAATTATTTGGCACTACTTCAAAATGATGTCATTCCAACGTTGGCAAATTTATATCCTGATCCAGGTAATCCTCAAGTTCCAGCGAATACGATATGGTTTCAGCAGGATGGAGCACCACCACATTACCAACTTAATGTCCGGCAGTACCTCGATACAATATTTCCCAATCGGTGGATAGGGAGGCGAGGATCGATTGAATGGCCAGCGCGATCACCTGATCTTACATTATTAGATTTCTTTTTATGGGGATATGTGAAGAGTCATGTGTACAAAACTAAACCTTCTGATTTAAATGACTTAAAAGAACGAATAACGCTTGCGATTAGGTCGATCACGCCTGATATGTTAAATAATGTTAGAAGACAGTTTTATTTGAGATTAGGATGTTGCCAAGACGTTCGCGGAGAACATTTTGAACATCTACTTCATTAACATTCATAGTTCTTTTTCGTGTTCTACATTTTATTACGTTTTGCATTACATTTTAGTTTTTGATTGTATTGTAGCGAATTTCGGTAACAACATGATATTAATTTTTTTTATGTTAATTTTTGCATTAAATTTAAAAACAATAACATTTTTGAATAGAGAATGAAGAGACCTGTCAAATGATATATCACAAGCCTATACTTCCCATTTAAAAAATTGGGGGTTGTACCTGTCATTCTAAGGGGGTTGAAGGTAGGGGTTGCATTTTCACGTTAAAGAATGTCAAGTTATAATTTAAATTTGACGTGTTTCGGGATTTTTTATAAATATGTACAGTAACCGAAATAATGAATTTATTCCATTTGGCTTTTACACACTGTATAATGTCTATATTTGGATCAACGGTTTTCGAGTTATTCGACTGCAAACCTATTATTATTATTATTATGACGTTTTATCGATGGATAAAATTATTTATCTCGTATTGGCAGTATATATTAATACTGCTGACATAATCAGCAAAGTATTACTTTTCCTGCTTAGACAGCAAAGTGATTATACTCAATTGGAATAAAACATTTGACGTAAATATTTATAAGCAATTATTAAATAACACTTTTAACCATAATTTTAAAACATTTGTTTATTATACTTGTTATTAACATTGAGGATAAAATTACTACTCTGTCCATTATATAATAATTCAAATATACCGATATTTTTTCGCACAACTGTCAGAAATTTCATGAATTATCAAACTATAATTATCATGGACATTTCCATAGCAAGCAACCATTCTTACGACTGCGATTTCTATTAAATTTTATTTCAATTGAACACTACAGGAGAAATAAAGAGCTTGTGGGAATTATAATAATTTGCAAATACAATATCCTCCTATATCATTATGAACAATCGGAGAAAAAATTATATGTTCAACTTGGCAGCAAAGTAGATTGACTGCCTAGTTAAACAAATAACTATTGTAGTCAAATAACAGGCATACATTTTTCAATTTATCACAATAAAAATGTTTGTGTATTCACTAACCGCGTTGTAAATTTGCTTTTACTTCCTGAGATACGAAATTAATTCCTTTAAACTCGAAAGGTCTTAATTTTAGGACAACGTTTTTGAAATAAAATCTTTATTTTCCTTCAATTTTTGTAAACTATCGTTACCTTTTTTTATCTACAACTGTCATGTAACGAGTACGATTTGACACTATTTTTAGTGTCATAATGACGTATATTACCGCACTAGTGCGTTTTTGATTATATTACCGCACTAGTGCGGTAATGAGAATCTAGAAACATATTAATACCAGAATTAAATATTTGAAATAACACTGGAAGCTGCATTTTCAATTTCCGAAAGGAGATTGTCTTCGCTTGAACTCATTTTTATAGATTTTTGTTCATTCAAATTTGAAAATTTGATGACATAACTAATTTATTTTATTTCCACATCCTTGTTTGTTTTTGATGATATGGTCACAAAATATGATACACAGTACCTTATGTTTGCAGTCAATATTATTAAAAATACGTTGGACTGGAATTTTTTTTTAATTTTATAATATAGGTACTGTTGATAATACTAATAAACAGTTGTAGATAAAATTTTGTACGTAACACGTGTGATAGGAATTATTAACGCACTTATGTGATTACACGACTCGGCCTACAGCCTCGTCTTGCAAACTTCACATGCGTGCGTTAATAATGTCCATATCCCACTAATTACGTAAATAACTATTATATCACTTGGATTTTTAGGAACAAATATAATGCGATGCAAAACTTCCCAGCTTTTTTATTACATCGTAGGGATATTTTAAATAAAATATATCTTATTTTTTTGCTACCATCTGAATCTACCATCTACCATATTTGATATACAGGGTGGTTCATTAGTGCGACCAAAGTCAATATCTACATTATCATTAAAGATAGCGGATAGAATCTGAAAATTGAAAAAAAGCAGGGTGCTCTATTTAAAAAATGGAAATTTTTTACCGTGCGGGTTTTTTGGAGCACTGTTTATGGAGAAAAATAATTTTATAGCATGCACCTCTTAACCCTTGATAAGCTTTGTCAAACGTTTTCCTGCTATCTTTATTGGTGCAGGAGATATTGACCTTTGTCGCACTAATGGGCTACCCTGTAGTAAATACCAAGCAATTTATGTCAAATATGGTACAACCTAACCTCAACGCGTTATAAGATCACGAGAGAAGGTCGTCTCTCGGTCGTGTCTCGATGAGAGACACATTTTATCTCGTCTCGTCTCGCGGCAACACTTATTAATACAGAATTATCAAGTATCGTGTATAAGTTTCTCAATTTTTTCCAATAAATAGTGGAATTAATGAGAAACAATACGTTTTATTTAAATATTCTTTCCACAATGGCACCCTTTCGCAAATTTTAACCAAACCAATATTCGTTACGAAGTATACATATGTATAGGAAATACGTCTATGGGTTCCACATCACAGAACTTTGTACTTAAAAGTTCCATCGACCGATTTCATTCGAACACGAAACTTCTCAATTTAACGGCATTTCAGCGTTATTGAAGCGTGGCTTTTGACAAAATATAGAGCTTTGCCAGATGTGTTCAACTTCGAGGACGTGCTCGAAATATTGGTTTAAAAAATTTACTTTTGTTTTGTAGCTGTAAAAATAAATATATTTTTTTATAATTTCATTGCTAACTCAGTTGTTTCCAAACACAAGAAACTTCTTTCCTATATTTACTTATTTGTTGAACGGCGTGTAGAAGTACAGGGTTATTCATTATAAATGTCCCAACTATTACCGTAGTGAATTATGAAATTAAACAATTTTAAAACCTAAATTCTTCAAATTACATCTTTTTATCCATGGAGATAAATAAAAACAAATATTCAGATAATCTTCTTAACGACTAAATAGATATCAACAATTCTCCCTTATCAAACCTTTTTACCTAGAACGGTTCCTGTAGGATTGTTGTGAATGAGTTGTTAAATACTTTAGTTAATCCCATATTTAGTCACATTTTTTTCCTTTTTATTTTATTTACATGTAAATAGATCATAATTTTATTGTTAATATCCGTATAATTTAGTATTAAGTCCCTGTATAAATTGAAAATGTCTCATTATATTATACCTCCATTCGTTTGATAAAGCTACTGTGTTAGAGAAACGCGTCACAATTTTAAGTTTAAATATTATGTAGATTTTAACAAATTAAAATTGTTTTATTTCATTATTCAGTATATAGATCTACATCAAGTAAAAGCCTCATCTATTCAAAACAAACAAATCAACCTGTGTGTGTCGAACAGAAATGACGGTAAAGCATTTCCTGGTGGAGTGTCCTTTATTCCAACACAAGAGAATCCCAATTTATTTAAGGTCTATCTTGGAAGATCAATGGTAACTTGTGTGCTTACCTCAAGGAAATTAACATGTATACCTACAAAAATCTAAGTTATAACGATTTTCTTCAAATCCCTATTATTTATTTTGTAATAATATTTTGAGAAATAAATTAGCCATCGCTTGTCGGGTTGATGCGGATTGTCTAAAAAAAAGTTGTGTGGTTATAGACTAATTTTATTAACATCAACAAAAGTACAATGGCGTGTGTATAAGTTTAGGAAACACAAAAAAATAATCCGTTTTTTCAAAGAACAGATAAAGACACCCTGTATATTATTGAGTTTTTAAAAGGGTGTACCTCTTCTGACTTCAAAAATATACCATATCTGGAAAGGATTCAACCTGAAAATGGAAATATTCTTGGAGATAATTTTTAGGCCGTTCAACTTCAGGATATGATTTGGATGCAAATGACAACCTTGTATATTATACCGAGCTCGGATTGCTCACATTTTTTTGAAGCATTTGATATAAGGTTTTGCTACGTTATACAAAGTCCTTCAAAAGGTATGAACATGTTTATGTGAAAATTGTAGATAAATCAACGCTTTGTAGCTTATTGTACGTTGCAGAAACAAAAATATTTTGCACCATGTTTCGTGATATGATGCAATATCTCTGTATTCTATTAAATTTTAATTATTAATCCTTTTGTACACAGGGTGGAAGGAAACTCGATCCTTTCATTTTCTCTCTTCTTTCATATGGAACACCCTGTATTTCTTAGCGCAAATAGAATCTGCGATTTTTGTTAAGTATTCCCTATACCCAAATAATCATCTATTAACCTATTATGTGAAAGCAATAAACGTTGAATGTAACAAAAAAATCTTAAACAATAATAAATTTGAATAAATCATTTATTCTAAACAAAAGAAGTCACTAAAAGTATAGTGTGTGTGAGGTTGTGGTAATTATTGTGCATCCTTGCGGTTCCATCAGCCTAACCAATTTTTCACTAACTATGTCACCAAAAGTATAATCCTAACCGTAATATTAAACTAAATGTTCAAAGTATTCACCGTTAACATCAATGCAATGCTGCAATGGTTTACAATAGATATTACAAAATAACTCTGTTTTGATTAACTTTGCTTGAAAAAAATGTGAGGAATCCGAATTCGGTAAAATATACATGGGTTCTTATCTTATCAGTACGACATAATTTCAAAATATGCACCTTAAAGACATCTACTATTTTTGTTGATAACATTTTTTGATATCCCTTAAATTAACCCATATATCGAAGTTTGTCGTAATATTGGTACGCCCTGTATATAGTCCTTTGCAACTATGGAACCTCCCTAAATTTACCACCTCTGCGTTTGCTGAACTTCCAGAACAGTCGGTAATAAACCATCGCATTACTCTGTTATGAAATCCTCTAGAAAAGTCGCATTCGCCAAAATTTATAGTTCACGACAGGACCGGCTTCTGAATAACTGAGTTCGTAACAAAAATAAACTATTGTGTTGTAACATTTTTTAAAATACTGTCTTTGTTTCAGGTAAATTTTCTTGTTTACTGTTGCGTAAGTAAAATTTAACTTTTTATCTTCAAAAATTGTATCGTTTTCTATTTCTATTTACAAAAATAACCATTTAATTTAACGATTTTCACATTAATTTGACAATTTTATTTATAGATACATCCGGTTTTCGAATTTAGGACAGAAATATTAGATATTTATCATGCTATGGTCAATTAACAGATTAACAGTTTCAAAGTGAGTTATGTACACTGAAAGAACAGTTTGGTTACAATCACTAAGACTAATTAACTATCACCAAATCCGTTATTGAAATATGGCTTATTAAACGTTTGTTGGTAAAAAACAAATTATTTGTTTTCACTCTATAAATAAAGAATTATTCACAATTACATAAGAATATTTTCTCATAACAATTAGTTATTAACTATAAATTTATATTTTTTTTTATTAAAAACTGATTAATCAGTATGAATATATGTTTTTCTACCATACCGAATGCTATTTATTATTACAAAGTCATTGTATATAGTTATTGCATATTCTGTCACTTTTATTCCAAATTCAATTACTATACCCATATATTTGTTCACAATGACAACATGACTAAAGCCACCTTATTGATAATGAACAAATATCTTTCACATTTCGTTACCAATATTTATGGATTGATGTCCAAATACTTATTTCAGCAACTATAGACTGCCATCATCAGTATTCCCGAAAAGTTATCATGATATTAGCAGATAGTGAAACCATATCAGCATTTGGTGATTTATGCTAATATATTTATTATTTAGAGGATCTTACTGGAGATGGCAACTGCAGTTGATGAAATAAGTGTCGACATTTTTGGAAATTTCTTTTTTTTTTAGATTTTATAGATACCTATTATTCGTTTTCTACACCATTATATACAGATTTTCCAATATATAAATGATAAATTGTTGTGCTTTTCTTAAAATTGTCATATCTACCTAGATGCTGGTAAATGAAACAACAAATTTTTTAATCAAGTGATTTATTTATTTTTTTCATTAAAATTTCAACAAAAAATACAATATAAATATATAAAAAAACTGTGTTTCAAGAAATTCCAGAAACTATCAGTCGTATAAGAAATATTGATTATTCATGAAATTTCTTGCAACACATGTCGAAAAATAAAACAAACTCTAATACCTATGCAGTTATGAAAAACAAATAAAATTCTTAAATGGGATAACAACAAAATAATAATATATCGATCATTCAAATCAATGTTGATACTTTGTGCAAATGTGTGTGATACAAAATTATTGTACTTTTTTTAAAGAAAAGGTAGGTATACATATACATAGGAAAGTAAGGATATATACTAACCATTTGAATGTTCATGAAATTTCATGCAACACAACTTGGAAAAAAATTCTTATATTATTATACAAATATAAAAAACAAATAAAATTCTTAAATGGATAACAACAAAATATATTGATTATTCAAGTAAATTTGGATATTTTGTGCCGCACTATTTAATAAAAAAAAGAGTTACTAGGAACTATGAAATTGTATGAAAATGTCTCACCTCGAATAAATCATAAGATCCTACCTACCTAACATATTATATCTACTAGGTATTTGCTATCCTACTAAACAAAATTATATTTTCACTGTCTATCTACTCACTTTCGAAATTTGCATGCCCCACATTCTTCAATGAAAATGCTTATAGGGGTGCTACTGAAGTCGACACCTCCGTCCGCCATTATTTTGGCATAATATCCAAATAAAAATACAAATCTTATATCCAGTCGTTGAGAACAATCCAGTTCAAGTACAATATAATCAGTAAACACTGAACTATTTACCCACGCTGCCCACACTATTGCTAATATCCAAATATGAATAATAAACAACACTAAACACACTGAGGGAAAGATATTATTTAAGACGATACAGATACACAGCACACGTGCAAATCTTATAGATAAGGGAAGCGGAAGCTACATCACATGTGCATCTAAGGCGATGTATGGTCACGCGCATGACTGTTTGTTGATTATAACAAACAAGATTAACTATTAAACAATATTCTGCTCATTTGTATAACGTAGGCTTATAAGAAACAAATGAATTTATTGAATGTTATAATGATACAAAAAGATTTATTAACAGACAGGGTACCATTTATAATAATTATCAAACAAAGTTATAATTACTAATTAAACTTAGTAATTATCATCGCGAAGTTGGCGTATTAGATGATTTGTTTATTATTGAAAAATTTTATTCAAAATAAACAATTATAGCAGAAACAAATCCTCTATTATTTAGTAATAAAACAAATCATCGGTAATGATTATAATAAATAAGCTTTTTCAATTATAAATATCAATACATAATTATGAACAAATTTGACATTAACAAACATTCGATAATAATTACTGAGATTTTTCTTTCGGTGTACTCTATAATATATCAACAACAAAATATAAAATAATATTTAGAAAATGAATGATTTAAGCGAATTTGAAGATATTAATAACTCTTTGGATATAGGTAGGCAAAAAAATCATATGTTTAACATGGGAGTAAAATGCCTTTTCGTCTCTTGAATGATTACTGCCCTCCGCTACGCTTTTTCTCTTGTTATACAAATAGCTATTATTAATTTGGTTTATGCTTTTCCAGTTCATCCATCAATTTCCAACTAGGACGTAACTAACTTACATTGATCGTTCCGGTATAAACAACTTTGTATCATCTTCTTGGTAAATTCGCAAGATAGCAAAGTTTACATGTTTGCGTCGATGTTCGGTAAAAGTTCGTACTGTTATCACATCAGTTCCCTCTTCTTATAATGGTTGTAATTTCCGAGAGTAGTCAGGGTAGAACTGAGTGCTCTCTGAGTGCTGATTGATATATTATATTGTTTATTTTACAAAACATTAGGGACATTTATAAAAGAATTTATGTTTTTAGAGTTTTTATAGAGGTTGTCTTGCAAACCTTCGAAATAAGTAATCGGTATAAATATTTCTTCAGGTATTCCCAATTGTCCGTCTTTCCATATTAAATAGTAGGTACTTTAAAACAAAAAGCTGTTATCAAATATTAACCTGTGGCATAATAATTCAACTTGAAGTAAGAGAAGAATGTCCTCTGAACCTAGGAGTCCACCAGGTTAGTATCTTCCTTTAATTCCAATCTTTTTAAGAAACCCCCTTCGCTTCGGGTTCTTAATTTTGTATTTTTAATCATTTATTTATATTAATAAATAAATACTTATATTTTGGAAAAATTGGCCTGTTAGTTAGTGTGAATGTACATTTGTTTTAAAGACAAATAATTGAAATAACGTCATCCCAAAATTTACCGGATACTTTTGAAAACCCAAAAAGGGCGGAAAAGGGTATAGTAATAAATAATTGCCAAAATTTTACAATTAATTACTATCAATAAATGTTTACTTTAATTTTTTTTTCTGGCTACTGTTTAATAAATAAATGCTACTTGTTATTAGTTGGTTTATTGAAGAAACACTTACACACTATAATAAACTTAATTTATATAGACACTACTTAATGTCTACTAATTTATCTACACTCGGTATAATGATAATTGTCCTAATTTATCTCCAACACTAAAATATTGCACTATTTATATTCACTGTATACTGACACCGTTTATCGATTCGATGTATATTGAAAAACTGTTCGACTCACTCAAAAACCCGCATATAGATAGTCCTTCGCAACTCTAGAACCTTCTTGAATTTACCAACTGTGCGTTTGCGGAACTTCCAGAACAGTTGGAAATAAACTATCGCATTACTGTGTTATGGAATCTTCTAGAAACCTCGCATTCGCCAAAATTTATAGTTCACGACAGGACCGGCTTCTGAATCAATGAGTTCGTTTACAATATCTAGACAAAGACTTACAATACTTGGAGATATAATTTAATGTTCATCAAATAGTCTATAATGGATAGGTTGTACAGGGTGGTCCAATAAGCCGATCTCTCGGCCATAGCCATACTATATCAGAAACTACTCATGTTATAACTTTAGGAGAAAAAATTCTTTAGTAAAAGGAAATAACTTTCAAGTTTCTAGGTTAACCGCTAAGGGGCGTAACCTGTAAGGAAAAATTTAAAAACCAGTTTTTTTTGTGAAATATGCTCAATTAAACCAAATAAATTGTGGGAGGGAATGGGAAATGGGAAACATTTAATTGAACATTATGTTTTAATGACCGAGATGTCTGTGTGATTTTTCTTTCCCATATTTCATTTTAAGTTATAATAAAGGGTGAGTCAACTATATATCTACTTATGTATATGTGTTTTTATTTATATCTCCAATTCGACAGTAACTATCAACATGCGGTTTGCGCCATTTTGATATGAATTCAATCCAGTTCCATCATAATTCACAATGGTCGCGTTCATCACAACATAGCGCTACCGTAGCGATCATTAATTTTCTGCTGAACGCGTGTTTTGTTGACTGATCAGATTAAGCGCTATGGTATCAGTCGCCATTTTTTTAATCAGAACTAAAATGCGCTACATGCTACCGATTGATGATGCATTAACTGTCATTTATGTCATAGGTTAAAAACATAATAAAAATATTTTTGTTGGGAGATATTTTAATGTGTATTTCAGTGAAAAGGAATGAATTAAAGCTGGAGGTGACTTATGATTTTAATAATAGATTAATAGTATGTCAGGAAATTCCACTCCGATGGGTAAACCACTGAAGAAAATAGTGTACAAATTAGAGAAAATACATTGAAAATACAGAAAATAATCTAAAAAATACTAGTATCATTAGAAAATACTCCTGAAAATACAAGGAAAATGCAGTGGAAAATACAGAAAATTTCTGTTGAAACATTTCTTAATCATATAATAATAGAAATAAAGATTTTCTCAAAGAAAATACTTGAACAATACCTAGAATATACAGAAAATAGTCTACAGAGTTTTATTCAGTGGTTTACCCCTACCTCCAAAGTGGTGTAAGCTTAATTTATTGCGATTAACTCCCATTTTTTAATGTTTAGAATACTTATTCCATAACTATTGACGTATATATGAAATAAAATTGAGTTGTTGTTGTTGTATTCATTGGGATCCATTTTTTAAGAAATAGAAACTTATTTACGCACCAGGCTGATTTTTCGTTGTCGATGATTACTATGCTCACATTACTATGCTCACAAAACACTGATAATAACTATTAGACTAAATTAAAATTAAAAATAAATAAATAATTGTCTTATATATCAAATAAAATTGAGTTGTTGTTGTTGTATTTATTGACATTTGTTGACATTTATAGAGATAGTTTTATTAGCCCGTTCAGCAGAATTACGATCTGATGGATCACTCTAAACATCGCTACCTGATCAACTTTGTTGGGATGAACGCGACCAATAATCATGTGTTTCCATTGAACAATTTTCAATTTTTTTCTTTCGAAAGTACCCTCTACCTATGACAATTAAAACTAAATGCCATTGAATTATAGTAGATGTAATTAATACATCCACACTCTTTCTATTTATTGACACTAATTTTGTTAAAATCGGTTGATGCAAACCGAAGTTATAGTTATTTAACCAAAAACACTTTCCCACTTTCCCCCACCGCTTATTTGAAAAATTAAATAGTTATTTTCCTAACAAGTGCGGAAAGTGATACTTTCCCGCACGCGACTGCAGTTGACCCGAACGACGCAGAGCGGAGTTCGGGCAAGCGGTCAAGTGCGGGAAAGACACTTTACGCATGAGTTAGGAACATTATTTTTTCTACGACCGTATATAGGTACCTGCAAAAAAGTATACCAACCCATTTTTCAAAAATTATTTCATTTCAACATACATATACAAAACTTTTACTAAAAACTACTAATTATTATATATATTAATATTAAAACACAATTTTTTGCATTCTGTAAATAACTTAAAATTGCCGGTCCAGTGGAGTTATTCGCTGTTAGGAATATATAAAAATATCTTCATTATTTTATATTTCCAAAAAATGAAAAATGCAACAAAAAGCTAAAAAATATTTTTTTTATGGATTATTTTGTGAATATTTATTCACCTGTAGTCACAATAGTTATAACTTCCGAAGTAAAAAACGATCTAATAAGGTCAAAATTTGCATTATTTTACTTTCCCGCACTCATTTTACTTTCCCGCACGCATTTATCACTTTCCCGCACGCATTTATTACTTTCCCACACTAGTGCCAGAAAGTGACACTTTCAAAACTAAAATGCGTGCGGGAAAGTGGGTTGAAACGCACGGTAGTAGAAAAAAAAATACATGAACTAAATTGTGGGAAATTTAAGCCTCTTTCTAGTTCACTTATTTAACACTTGGTTTAATTGGGCATATTTCATAAAAAACTGGTTTTTAAATTATTTATCTTCACAGGTTACGCCCTCTAGGGTTGACCTAGGCTCTTGAAAGTTATTTCCAGCAATTTCTCTCTTTTACTAAGGAAATTTTCATCCTAAAGTTATAACAAGATTAGTCGAGAGACCACCCGATACTATTAAAGAGTTAGAGTCTTCTTCAAATTATGAATAATTATTGTCAATCTACTTTCAAACTGTTTTAGATCATCAAAACTTCCATCGTATTCACACAGCTGTGGATCTGAAATATTTATTCTGAAGAGTTTAACTGACAGTAAGTCATCTGCTTCAATAAACATTCTTCTTGGAAATGGAAAGGTTTAATTATAATGCTATTTCCTTATATTGGTGACCTATCTTTTTGAAAATAACCTAGGAAATATATATATTTGAATATTGTTGCGAAAAGATATTACTGTTTGTCATGCCTGTTAAAACAGAAATGAAAATTGCCCTGTTCCGGACAGTCCAAATCAAATATTTTGTCAGTGTCAGTCCGATCAATTTCAACAGAAAAAAAATGTATTTTCTTAGCGTCTGAAAATCTATTCGCGATTGTGTTACACTTTCAATGTTGACAAGAAATCGATGGGAACCAATATTACAGAAATCTTTGTTTTGAATAAAACAAGAGATGGGACAACAAGATTATTGGGACTTACTTTATATTCGACAAAATCAATTTTAGCAAATCTTTATAAAACGCAGCCCCTAATACTGGGTGATCAATTAAATTCGGACACATTTGATGAGCCCATAACTTCGTCTTCAGCTGAATCTCCCATATTTAACTTTTCAAATCTTATGTTCATTTCGTTACAATATTTTTCATACACAGTTGAGTATGTTCAGTGTTTCACGTAATCACAAATGGTTGTTATTGTTTTAATATTGTAGTGCAGAGACAGCTAAGTGGTATTCAAAGGTAGGTATGCTTTAGTATCATAGGGGCCATGAAAACGATTCCGACAGAGGCCATGAAGGTAATACTGAACCTACCACCACTGCATATCCTCATTCAAGAAAATGCAAGATATGTCAGTGACAGATTATTACAGGGACCTCCTCCGATAAGCCAAGAACGGTAAGGTCTACAAAGAACTATACGAGGAAATAAAACCAGATCCAATACTGGGAATACCAAGGGATCAGATTGCCCCACATTATAGTTTTAAAAACGAATATACGATTTTCTTTCCAGAGAGAAAAACTGGGAAGCAGTGCCTTCCAAAATAGCGAATCTCAACTGGTACACTGATGGTTCTAAAACAGACTCTGGAGTAGGAGCCGGAATATATTGTTGCTAGTTGTATCTAAGTGTGAATTTAAATAAATATAATATTAATTTCTTTCGAATTTCCCGCTGGGCGCCAGTCCTTGAGCTATGACAAAAAAATTTTCAAGCAACATAGACAAAATTCTATTTATTGTTAATAAAATAAAAATAATTCCAACTACAACAATTTCATTCTCATTATGGGTCGTGCTTCAGTACTGTCATCCTATAGCATGAGTTCCTTAAAAATTTTAACCTTGACCGTAATTCTATTCTATGATTCTGGCAAACAGAGTGGTGTCATAGAAATATAAAAGGGTGGTGTAATTTATTTGGTGTAACGTTTAGCAAATAGATGTTTTGTGCAAATAGAAAAGAAGAAAAGTTATTTATAGTAAAACAAATCTGTGATATTAAAATGGAAAGTATTTATTATAATAACGCTATGATTTCATGCGTTGCTGAAATACATGAGGAACAAAACAAAACATGTAACTGTATTCATAAGAATAATGTTCAAAAAGTTTACGTGATTTTATATCACGTAAATAAATTCTTATGTGATTTTAAACAAAAGGTAAGTCTAAGTTTCAAAATATTTCATAAAAATTAAAATAAAACCATCTTATGGGTGTCAAATAAATATGTGATTTTGAATTTCGTGCTTTATTTAGGAGTCCTTTTATTTTTAGAGGTTATGTTATATTCTAGTTTATGATTTTAAATGCAACAACACGTAATTCAAATTCAATTAATACTAACTAACTTCAACTAAAATTAATAATAAGTTTTTCAATAAATCTAATCAATATTGACAGCTGTTAGAAAAAAAGTCTTTCAGAATTTAAATTTAGATAGATTTGGCCAAATTAATGAAATTGTACGTACTTATAAGTATACGGTAGATATTTTGCAAAATATGGGGTTGATACCTGATAATCTTATGTAGGTATCTGTTTCTTCCAGGTATGCTTCAGAAAATATTGTGGTTTCAGCTACTGGACAGTGTAAGTCATCCCTAGACCATGTGTCTTGAAATTTGGAGGTATAGGACTTTCCGAAATGGTGAAAAATGGTACTAGATAATAATATAATCAATCCGTTATACTTTTTTTTTAAATTTCTCAAAAGCATCAAAAACTATGCTCTGACTCTTCTTTATTTATTCAAAAAACTTCCTTTTCTCCTAGCAACCATGTAATAGCTTTTTCTTTTTTCTCTGTTCATTCTGCCAGGATTAAAACAAACCTACTCCAAGTAATTCCTGTCCCACTTTATGAAACAGGTAATCAATAAATAAATTCTTGTCAAAATTAAATATTCAAAAGTTTGTTTTCTTTTATAGCATTTTGACCTTTGAATGTTCACTTGAGAAAAAATTCACTTTTATTTGTAATTCTCAAGAATCACTTTGGTGCCACTTACACAACTTAAAATTAGTTACAAACAATCTTATGATCTAATAAAATCCTTTTCCCCCCTATATTCTGGTCTCATTTTACTATTTCTATGAAATAGAATCTATCAAATATTTACTAAATTAAACGATCAGACTTGTTTTACCATAGTAACTTATTATTATCAGTTTCAACATGTTACAATATGTACAAGAGAAGATCGCAATCTCTCTAAACCTAGAGAAACATGCTACTGTCTTTCAGGCAGAGGTAATGGCGGTGAAATGCTGTGTAGAATAGTTGATGAGACCGGAGGTGGATAGTCACAGAATCGTCATCTAGTGTGACAGCCAAGCAGCACTTGAGGCGATACTCTCCTATAGGATAACACCAAATCCGGTGTGGAATGTCGCAAGGCCCTCAACAGACTAGGTAGTCATAATAGAGTGACCCTAGCTTGGGTAACAGACCACCAAGGAATGAAAGGCAATAAAAAGGCCGATGAACTAGCTACACAGGGGGCAGCGGAGGTCATGCTAGGTCCAGAATCTTCCTGTAGAATTGCTAAGTGACTGAGGAAAGAGAACATCCACAAATGGATAAACAACCAGGCGTTGCGGTGATGGTATTAAACCCCAGGACGAAGGCACGCTAAATTATTCCTTAGCAGCCCTTCGGCCAAACTGTCACACGACCTACTGTGCTAAAGTCAAGAAACGACGAGGATGATGGTGGTAATGCTGGCCGGACTTTGTAAGCCGAGGAAACATATGCACACAATTGGACTAGCAAATGACAGCATATGCAGGTTCTGCCAGGAAGAAGACGAAACCGTGAAGCACATACTCTGTGAGTGCGAAGGCCTCTAGCAAGAGTGCGGTTTCACTTATTCGAAGAAGAAAAACCGTGAGAAGAGTGCTACGCAAGGGAGGCGGTATCGCTATTGAGTCTAAAAAATAATAAAGCTGGATATCGAGCACTAAATATAGGGAGGACCACAACATATCTGCAAAAGTCGCAGTGGAATAGGACAAAGAGTGACTCCAATTCTAATCTAATCTATTGTTTTAATAAGACACATTGTAAGACACATTACCGGTTACCATTACAAAAATGAAAAGGCAAAAAAAAAACACCTGAAAGTGTACAACGAACCTTGAAAATATATTATTATATCACACAACTTCGTTTACCCTGCAGTTTGACGTCAATAGTAATGAATATGTTCAGGTTCATAAATTTACAATCTACGTATTTGTATACAAATAGGTCTATTTAAAAATGTTAATACATTCAACAACAATTTTATTATTTTAACTTTTAAATTGCTGCCACATTAAAATAATAATTCCTTGTTATGTACTACAAATAATTACATGAATATTAAATTTATTTTTTTATTTATTACCAGCAATGACGATAGCTGTTTTATCAACACTTAAACGACAGTTACATAATTTCAGAATATTCAGTAATCTTCAATTTTACCGTAGATTAAGAGAAATGAGAAATGCAGCAAAAAACTTCTAAAGGCATTACATACACCATGTTATTATTATTAAAAAAAAAGCCGAATCAAGCTTACATTTCAAATGTTTACAATTATTGACAAAACAAAAATTACCATAAGAGATTAAGGGCGAGTTGTATCAAACACCTAAACTCGGTTTAATGATAACTGATGTTTGCACTGTGTCAGATTGATGCATTTATTGAATAAAATGAAAAATATATTTTTTCTCCGATTGGCAGCGAATATTAATTTTGCTGACTGATATCAATCAGCAAAATATTACTTTTCCTGCCTAGGCAGCAAAATGATTACTTTGCTGCCTGTGATTATACATTTCCATAGCAACCAACCAAAATAAAGAGATTGTGGGAATTGTAATAATTTGCAAATACAATATGAATTCAGCTTCGCAGTCAATCTACTACTTTACTGCCTAGTTAAACAAATAACTATTGTAGAATTGACAACTGACAACGGTAAAAGAAGAAGAGCACAGCTAGAGACACCTACTTATCTGTTCCTGAACTATGTATTATTTGGTTTGACTTTTGGTAACTTGCGTGGGATACCTAGAAATTATTGATTCGTGGATATAGTATATTCTCATCTTATTCATTATTCATTGCTGAAGAGCTCATTTTAAATTCAAAAACGTGTCTGAACATTTTAGAGTGATTACAAGAATTAAAAAAAATTGTAAGAGCTTCTTCACGTGAATAAGTGTTCAGTCAATAACTTTCGCTAGATTATTCCTGTAAAGTGAACCGCAGGTAACGAGGACAATAGATTCCTAATACCTTTACCATTTAAATATATTTTTCGTCGACCGTGTATTAATAACATATGATATTAACGTTCTCAGAGAGCCATTAAGGCACTGAGCTCTTGTGTAATCAGTTTCAAAATGGTGTGGGAATGCCTAGACAATCTCAATGAACTAGGCGAGAACAATATAGTTACCTTACTATGGATTCCAGGTCACACTGGAATAGAAGGAAATGAAATAGAAGATGAACTAGCAAAGAGGGGAACTAAAATGCCTTTCTGGGGGCCAGAACCCTTTTGCGGAATCAGTCCCAATGTAATATTGGAAGAAATAAGTGAAGCAGAAAGAAAGAGATCCAACCATTGGAAAGATCTAGTAGGACTTAGACAATCAAAGATTCTCCTGGGTGACTACAACCTACGGAGATCAAATGAATGCATAAGTCAAAGTAAAACTGCGCTGAGAGTTTTAACAGGGATTCTAACGGGGCATTGTCGCCTGAATGGGCACCTGAAAAAACTCAAAATAGTGGAGGAAGAACAATGCAGATATTGTGGCATGGAAGAAGAAACCTCCATTCACATACTTTCCAACTGCACAGCACTCCAGAATCCTAGAGCACAGTACCTGGTAGATTACTGGATAGAAGAGGAACATTCGCCTAAGTTCAAGCCTGCAGATATCCTGAAATTCCTCCGGGAAATAGGACTAAACGACCTACTAGTTTCAGAGACTCTCCTCAGAAACTGAGTAGAAGTAAGGGGGCACAATAGATCTTTTAGGTATTAGTGAGTGTTTCCCCAGATACATACATACATACAACGTTCTCAAAACTAGAAAAAACCATACATTTATTACCCCCATTAATGCATAATTTACCTATATTAATCAATGATTTTCTCCAAACCCAACGCACATCTTATATATTGACATCTTGCAGCCAACCAAACATACAATAGCGTCTTCAAAAAATAAATCCTAGTTTTTGACTTACCTATCGTTTTATTTTATTATTCTACAAAATTATAATAATTATTAGTGTTAAATCATCCAAAATAGTATTTTATGCAACGAACATGTAATGATAGCCACGAGCATATTGTAGGATACGAAACGAGCCGCAGGCGAGTTTCGTATATAATATGCGAGTGTATTAATGGCCATTACATGAAAGTGGCATACAATATTTTTTCTACTCCGGTTAATAAATAGTATATTATTCAACGAGCGTGTAATGATGGCTATTACTCATGAGAATGAAGTTTGCGACGTGAGCCGCAGGCGAACGTCGTAATCATTCGAGTGAGTAATAGCCATTACACGAAAGTAGAATACTATACTTTTTCTATGACTGAGTGTTCACCTATCAATTCAAACGAACGAGATATTTAGAGAATATTTTATTGAATAAACTTAATGCTTCATGTCAAACAATTCCATTTTGAAAGCTACAATGAAAATTCATTTATTGCTTACAATATTGATGGTGAAATTTGAGCAGTTGAATTCGTTTCCACTTTCTGTATCCATTCTAACAAAAAGTCAACTCTAAATCACCTTCGGTAGGTAGGTATAGGTACTGTCAAAGTCAAATTATGACATTTCATGCGAGTCTGATTCAAACATTACACCCAACATAGTCGTGTGTAATGGCATTCTTTGACGGTGATTGGCCAGATAGTCGTGTGTAATGGATCATTACACACGGGGCGTGGCTTGTTTTGTGTAATGCATCCAGTTACTCAACAAAAATGTTACATCAAAAGGGTCCATTTCTCAACAGTTATAGAAAAAATTATTTAATCAATAATTATTAGTTAAATCTATGTGCGATTTGAGGGAATTTTCTTTTGTTTCCCTTCAAACCGTACTGAGAAAATGAGCTGTTTCACCATTCATTTCAGACTCATTCAGAAATGAAACACTGGATTTAATTTCACTAAGTTTACTGAACTATGTACATAAAACTATTCACAAATATACAGCTGGTAGCAATTGGTGACTACCTGAGAGCGACACTTTTCTTTCTTTATTGGTAAAACACTTATACCTAACCGGCATGGGTTACGAGTGAAGAAATATAGGGGAGAAGCCAATGCTTCTAACTTGAGTTCTGACGAGAAATTGGATTTTTGGGGTTGGGGCGATTAGCTGATCGGAGAGTAGGGGTGGTAAGAGTCTGTTCCAGATATTGCTTTTGTGCAAGGTGCGAAGGAGAAGATGCATTAGAAGATTTGGTTCGTTGAACAGGGATGGCTAATTAATGGGTAGTACGTATGTAATATTGATTTTTGGTGGTGCATGCGTTCGCTGTTAGAACGAGTGCGACGTTGTCAAGAGTTTCCATTTGGTTGAGAATATACAAAATAAAGGTTATTTTCTCAGTGAGAAATGGGAGTTTTCGAACAATCTATTTTAAATATAGTTACTTTTGAAAATCAAAATTATTTGACAGCTATCAAATTAAGTGTCACTTAATATGTCGCCTGCAATAAAAGTGTAGCACTGAGCTATATAATTTTGAAGAATTCAGGTCTATCTGTGAAAAAATACGTATAAAATTACTAAATTTGGGAATATCTATGTATATTGCATTTGTAAACTGCAAGAAGCATTAAAACATAATTAAAATAAATAAAATCGTATAGCTCAGTGCTACACTTTTATTGCAGGCCACGCAGACCTAATATAATTAATTTCAGAAATGTCAACCAGGTATCCATGGCTATATACTAAATATTGTGCGAATGTCGCATTCCTATTGGCTTAAAAATCTGTATCATAATGAAAATCTGTATCATAATGAAATTAATTATGATACAGATTTTAGTCTTTTAATAAGTATATTATAAAACAGGAGTAGAAAAAATAATTTAAGAAAAACGAAAACAGTGACATTTGAAAAATTGATTATTTATAGAAGCGTTTTCCGAAAGCGTAGTTTCCATTTATGAAAGCTTTCTCAGATTATTAGAACATTTATGAAAGCTTTCTCAGATTATTAGATGTAACTTTAAAAATGTGAGTTCGCAAACCATGAAAGACGTTTGCACTTTGATTAAAGTATAGTCACACGGAAGAATAGCTGTGTGTTGATTCTATTCAGCGCCTACATGAAAATAACCATTTTTCATGTTTTTTTTTTCATTTTTTTTATTTTGAAGTTTTGCGCATCAACCCCTAGGGTTATTAGCACCCAACAATAAATTTTCATTTAATTCATCATACATACTAGTAAGTTACTCGCTTTCAGGAAAAGTAACAATTTTTCAACATCACAGTTTTTACCGATTATATCTGATTGTATTGGGTAAATTATACAGCGTTCTTTGATGTTGTTTTTTTCTTTTTCGTGGCTTCGTTGTACAGTATGAAAATTGTCATCAAAGCGCTTGAAAAGGAAGGAAGAGTGATTTATCAAAGATGAATATCCTGTTTCTCATCAGATATTTTATTTATTTAAAAAATGAATGTTTGATCAAAATAAAATGATAATTTATTATTTTAAAATCATAAATTTTCTTGAAAAAATCGTGAACAGGCCTTAGTTTTCAATATATAGTACCTATAAAAAGAAATGATATTTTTAGTTATATTTTTCCCTGTACTAGCTGGTGAAGTTAACAATTATTGCTTCTTCTAGCAAACTAAGAAGTTGAATTTCTCTACTAGTGGTTGATAATTTTTTTTATTATTAACATAGGTCAATAATTGACTAATTCAAATATTTGAGAATACATTGATAGCAGTTCAACAAACCAATATAATTGTGTATACCCAGGAGATCGTCTTTAACATAGTTGCTGCTTGAAATTACCTATTAATATAAAATTATTCGAATAAAAATGCCATTAGTTTAAAATTCGCGCTCAAATGACTGATGACATAAGGAGTGCGTTCATAATATATCGAAAACTGACAGTGTACTTGTCAGTCAGACGACGAGGTAAACGCTTCTTGTGTTGCGTTTGTGTATGTTGTGGTGTATAAGTATAGCTCTTGCACTCAAGTTGTTGCGACGTAATATTTTAGCATTGAAATAGTGTATATAATGTCGAATATTTTCAATTTTTATTTTTAACTCATATTTCGTGGAAAAAAATGACACACCACGGTGGTGAAGACATTTATAAGTGTAATAATAATACTCTTCATCACCAGACCTTGGTGTTTAATATACTATAATGCTCTTTTAAATAAATCTTGGACTGACCATTGAACTTGGCCTCCATTTAGATCTAACTTTTTTTGTCGCTGATATTGAACTTGTATCTCATTTCCCATTTTTGTTTTTGATGAGATTATTTTTTGCAGTAATCGTGTTCAAGTTGATAATCTTATTTTTTATTTGTTCGCCAACAAAACTCATTCGAATGAAAACAACGTTTTATTGGTATCGTTTGTAAAAATATTGGAAGTTCATAAAAAACTTTTAATTGAAAAACTGAACAGATTGATATTTTCAATGGATACGGATTGAAATGGCCAAATGAAATAATGCCAAGAGTAGGATATACCTGGTTGAATTTCGAATTGATAAATAAATTGTTTTTTGAATCGACAAATAAAATACATCGTCAACGTCGAAACTAGAAAACCGTTAGCAGAATTCTCAAATATGTTTACGACACAGAAAAAGTTAGAGAAGTGAGAAAATAAATTTTTCTAATTTTGACATATAAAATGACACTTTTCAAAACTGATTGACATTATGAAACGTCTTACTTTTTGTAACTTTTTGTGACGAAAAATATATTACAAATTTAGTGACAAAAAGAATTACTCTATTTATTAAACTATTACCATAAACTGCCTTTTACTTTTTGGGAATTACTGATAATAGAGCTGCCTCTTCAATATCGCTTGGTAGCTCTTCACTCATTTTTTTAAAATAAAACTGAAAATATATCAATCTCGCTAAAAACCTTCCGTCTAGACTTTTTTACAAAATGTCAAACTGATTGAAGCGAGGCGGATAATAGGCGTGTCCGATAAAAACACTTTACTAGCGTGGTGCATACAAAATTTTATTATTTACTCATTATTTGTTAAAATAAGTCACAAGAAAACTATTATCGAGCCGTAATAGGGAGAAGTGTGACAATGAAATGTTTATAACAAATGACTGAACAATGATTGTCAAAGTCCTACTAGATCTTTGCAATGGTCAGATCTTCTCTTTCTTTCGGCTTCACCTATTTCTTCCAATATTACATTGGGGCTGATTCCGCAAAAAGGTTGAGGTCCTCAGAAAGGTATTTCAGACCCCCATTTTGCTAGTTCATCTGCTATTTCATTTCCTTCTATTCCAGTGTGTCCTGGAATCCATGGTAAGGTAACAATATTGTTCTCGCCTAGTTCATTTAGTTTGTCTAGGTATTCTCACACCATTTTTCAACTGATTACGCAAGAGCTCAGTGCTTTAATGGCTGCTTGACGGACTGTACCTACATAAAACGTAATTTCATTGAAATACCTAGCTTATCAAAAATTGAAAAAATTTATTAAATATAATCAAATTATTTTTAATAATAGTGATTATGATTCAATTAAACAACCATTGTCGTTAATCGAATTAATTTCAATTTTCCATTTGATTTCGGACAGTTATTTACGCTCTCAACAAACGAACTTGATTACAAATCAATCAATTGGTTTTTGTTTATTATTTCAACAGATGAATGGAAAACAGAAATGAACAATGTATCTATCAACGATTGAAATTGTTACATCGAAAAATGACTGAATTCTAATTATTTTTACAAAAACATTCCAAATTAAACTATAATTTGATTTCATTCACATCCAAATTGAAATAAAAAATTTCATCAAGTCTGTATGAAGATAACTCACACCACTGGCCATACCTATCAATTTTACATCAATGAATGTGATTTGAATTTGTCATACTGGTGTTCCACGTGGTTATCATTCTACTCCCTCGTTTTATTTGGGCTGTGCTTTGCTCTGCAGAAGAGTTGATTAGATGGGAGGTGGATAACCAAAGAATCGTCTAGTCAATCATAACAGAGTGACCCCAGCCTGGGTACCAGACCACCAAGGAATAAAAGGCAATGAAAAGGCCGATAAACTAGCCAAGGCAACAGAGGTTATGATAGGGCCAGAATCTTCCTGTGGAAGTGCTAAAGGAATAAGTAAATAAAGCATCCATAAATGGATGAACAACCAGGCGTTGCGCTGATGGTATGAAACTCTAGGCACGCTAAATTATTCCTTAAAAGTCCTTCGGACAGACTGTCACACCACCCACTATGTCAAAGTCGAGATACGACAAGGATGATAGTGGGAATGCTGACTGGATATTGTTGGCCTACTAGATGACAGCATATGCAGGCACTGCCAGGAAGAAGACGAAACCGCGAAGCAATACTCTGTGAGTGCGAAAGCCCAGCAAGAATGCGGTTTCACTTACTCGGAGAAGAAAAACCGATGGCAGACAGCTTCGCAAGGTAGGCGGTAACCGGGCTAATGAGTCTGATAAAAAGAAGAAAACTAATTATCGAGCTCTAAATATAGGGAGGACCACAATAGATCTGCAAAGATCGCAGTGGAATAGAACAAAGAGCCTCTCATTTTTCAGTTCTCTCAGTCTCAGCCTACTAAAACTATTAACTCTGGCTAACTATAATAGAGTAACTCTTGAGTGGTTCTCGAGGAGCTAAGGAATTTGAAAAAATGGAAAAGCAGACCTCCTAGAAAATCTAGGGTCTGAAACTGTATTCACGGGTCCAGAACCAGTATTTGGGATATCAAAAACTGCTGCACGTAGTTGTACATCTCGGTGGATTCAAACCAAACATCAGTCGTACTGGAGACATGTGCCGGAACTGCTAACATCAGTAAAATCACTTCTGCTTTATGTCGTTTTCACATGTTGTCATCATATTCTCATGGCTCCTGTTTGAACATCTCAGAAGCCATGAAAACAACGCTAACAGCAGCAATGGAACTAATTACTGTTCTGAGCCCTCTGGATGGTACGATTGCGCACGGCTGGTGTAAACCCCGAAGTAGGAATGGGACAATTGAGGTTAATCCTATGGCTTACTGCGCTACCTCTGCTGCAGGCAGTCTATGATGCAACAGAACCCAGGTTTTTGTTTAATAAACCCTACAAAAAAACAAATAAAACAGAACACAGAGCCAGATGCTGCAAATGCAATACGCATATACAGATGGTTCGAAAATAAAAGAGGGCTCAGGATGTGGAGTTTACTCGAGAGCAGTAATCCTTAGGAGTAAGTGTGGAATGGGAAACAATACCAGCGTGATTCAAACAAAACTGGCTGGTATCTCAATTGCCACAAAAGAACCCAGAATAGGAATTTCTGGCAAAAATATAACAATGTACGCTGAAAGTAGACAAGCCTCATTAATTAGCCTTGAACAAACAACGTGTTAAATCAAGGCTAGTACTAGAGTGCCATCAAGATATTTAGCTAACGCCTTGGCAGATAACAATCGCTTTGCCGATTCTTTAGCAATGGAAGCTGCTGATGGACTAAAAATTCTAGGACCCAGTGACACCTACGGCCTAACGACTTCGACAATTGCGGAACTAGCCAAACGTTACCAGGATCACCCTGGGCGACCCTGGGAAGCTCGCGATCCAGGAGACCAGGAAAAATCTACTTATAACAGTAGGATTTCTGACTGGCCACTGTCAACTAAGGAAACACGTCCATACTAAAGGGCTAGTTGTGTGAACAGGAAGATTAATGAAGATAACGCCCTGTACATTTTTAAAAACTGTACGATTATCTCAAAATCAGTGGAAGAATTGAACTGGTGTTGAATTATGAATAAAATTGTTAAAATAAAGGTATGCTAATTGGATTTACTGGTCTTTTAGTTTAATTAAGTAGTATTTTTTCACAATAAACCAAACAATAGCAACCACTCACCGCAAGCCGTTCGTGTTTATCGCACTATTGACCATTAAATTCGAATTCCAAAATGATGATAAATTAATCAAAATTATAGCGTCGAATACGTCGACAGGATCGGAACGTCTGTTCATGAAGTTTATTCGATTCAATTTTCATTTGGTCGTTGGTCAGTAACGCGCGGTCATTAAATTAATTGACCGTTCTAATCGTCTCTATATATAAATGGATAACTAACTAGTCAAAGGAAAATATTTTCAATAATTATCAAACTTTACAACATGAATTGCTTTGTAATATTTTATTTAATAAAATACATGGTGATTCCAAACTCAAGAACATTACTTACCGTATTTTATATCATTGTCCAAAAATACTTACCGCATTCATACTTTCATTATTACGTGCTCGTAGGAAAACTACTGTACATTACTCGTACAAAAAAGATGTCACTTTCCGTACTTTAATAAAAAAGGAGAGAAAGTTGTAAAGATAATGAAGAACATTTGTATTTGATAGTAAACTAACTCACAAATCACTCTATACATGAACTGTTATTGGTTTAGTGCATGAAATTATTATAAATTATATTATAGTTATTGAAAATGTCACGGGCAACGAAAACAACTAGAAAGCAAAAAGTTCTATCACATCTATAAACATTCTTGATATTTTGAATAAATTAGTTGGTATGTGAAAGGGATCACTCAAATCCCTTAATACTTCTTTGGAGTAATCTAAAAAATGTGCGCTAGAATAATATAATAAATGATTGTTAACTTAAACTATTTCAAATATAACCCAACAATTTATCTTACTTTCTGTGGTGCACAATTAATTCCTGAATCATCAGCAACATGCAGATATTCTTTTTTTGGTTACCGTTATTATTTAAAGGCATACTTTAACATCCCTTTAAAAATAATAGTTTCAACAGGCCATTTTAATGGGTTTCGATTATAATTTTAAGTGAAATGTGGTTAGCGAATACCAATTTGATATTAGCGCCGGTTAAATTTTTAACGGCTTCTAAATTTTAGAGAAAGAGTTAAACCCATGGGTCACGGTCAAATATTTGATCAAATTAGTTTGAGCAAACCAAAAAATTGACAGCATATGACGTCATCTTCTTAGTTTGATCAAATCCTGTAAAAATAGAGGCGTTTCTATTTTTCAAAGTCAGTTTGAGCAAACTCTCCTTTTGATTGGTGGAAAAAGAATATTGACGGTTGACGTGAATGCCATAAATGTAATTGTAAAAATGTTAATAAAAATAAATAAGGAGCAGATTTCAGCTTTAATCGATTTATATAGGGAAAAGGAGATTTATACAATGTTAAACATCCAGTATATTATAAAAAAACTGCTCGGCAGCAAAGTTTGGAAGAAATCGCTTCGTTAGTGAGATATGGGCTTTACAGAATAGGCCCCATTGTCAGTTTTCGAAATATTACGAACGCACCCCTTATGTCATCAGTCATTTTTGGTTGAGCGCGAATTTTAAACTAATGGGAGTTTTACCCAAATAAGTTTATCTTGATAGATAATTTTAAGCAGCAAATATGTTAAAGAAAATCTCCTGGGTACACAAAATTATGTTGCACAAGTTTTTGTTGAACTAGTATCCGTAGTCTCTCGAAGAATTTGTACATTATTGACCTAGGTTAATAATAAAATATTAACCATTAATAGAGAAATTTTACTTATCAGTTTGCCAGAAGAAGCAATAATTGTCAACTTCACAAATAGTAGTGAAAAAAACTAATTTCAGATTCATTTAAAATGTCTCACCTGTATACAGAGTTTGTTATGAGTATTGAAAAGTAAACAGTGCCACCCATATTCTTATACTTTCTTATACGTAATCGTCGCGTAGCAATTTCGACTTCGAAAGAGATTTTCCCTTCACAAAAAAGTACTTGATTTCCATTGTTTGGAAGATTAATTCCAGGGAGAGAGGTTCTTGTAAAACCTTTGACATCTCAGCGATACAATTCACCTTTTATTATCTGGAGAATCCTCTTCTTCATGATTGTTTGAAAGCTTCCCTAGCGGTCGTTTATAAAATTAACCCTCACATTGTCAACTACCTACAAAGTTATACCTTTCAGGATCAATAACAGAAAACAAATAATTATTAAAGAAAAACTGTTCAAATATAACTATAAATTACAATAATAAATAGTTTATAAGTACATGTATTGGTACCTAAAATATACCACTTTAAAATAGTTGAATTATTCATTAATTTGCAGTCGTAGAAAAAGTATAGTGTGCAAGACGTGGGAAAAGATTAATTTTTCACACTCATGAGAAAAATTAGGTTTTTCCCACTAGTTGCACAATATACTATATTGATCTTTTAATTTATTGACTTGAAAAATATAACAACCTAGACACAATAGTTATATATACAGAGTGGCCCAAAAGTCTGGAAACGTCTAATTATCTCTTATACTGCTAGTCCTAATTGTACAAAATTTGGGGTACACCTATTTTCGGATACGGAGATTGCATATTTGATGTTTGCAATGTTGCCAGATTGACGTTTATCTGATATTTTTGTAACTTAAGTTTTTCAAATTCATCACCCTGTATTTCCAGTCATTATTGAAATCTCCTATTTAATACATTGACATATCTACATACATAGCTTTGATATTTGAACAAATGGAATATTCTCAAAGTTTAACTACTTTGCCGCGGTAGTTGTTGATCCCAGCCAAGTTAGACAAAACCACTTTTCGGTATAAGTAGAATAATACCATTGAGGGATATTATCTAATAAATATGGGATAGAATCCTTCGTAGACCATTTTGTTTCTAGGATTTATATTTTCGTGATAAATGTCTTTTAGCGCCGAAACCTTCCATTTCATAGAAAATGGAGATTTATTGTTTTGATCCGACAGACATTAATATTCACCCTAAGTATTTTTTATATCCGACTCGAACTAGGATATTTGAAATGGTGAAATTTTAGCTAAGGATCCAATCCTACAATAACCAATTCCAGAAAATGTCTTTATTGGAAACAATAATGCGGATTCCGTTTTACGTTTATCAGATCTATCTATCAGATTAATTGAAAAATAATTCAACTAAATATTCCAGATTAATAAATGTCTATAACGATCAGGAAAATGAATTTTTTTCTACAACACTATAAAAATCATACCTTACTCAATTTCGCAACCAAATATTGCTCCTACTGTAAGAAATATTATTTCTCATAGCATTTTGCCCACGCCACATTTATTTATATGAAGAATAAAATAAAATCGACAAAAACTTAGTAGGCTACTACTAAAGAAGGATGCGTTGGAGAATCTATTAACGAGTCTATTAACAATAAAATAAATGATGCTAATAAAATCGACAACTGTATTAAAAAATACTGAAATGGGGACAGGATATGCACCGTGTATGAATCAACTTCTTATACTATTAATATAACGGAGAATTTAATGAAAAGAAATACGACTTTCCGGGTTTGATCAAACAAATTTGGTATTATCCGGGGTTGTTCTTTTCGATTGAGTGTTTTGTTTATTGAAGCGATATGAATTTAATTTTTATAGATAAAATGATGAACACAAATAAGTTTATAAAAACATCTAGATGTATACACCACATCTACGCCTATAGTTTATGGTAGCCGATTGTTTAGAACCTGTCGGCGTTGTATCGGTTGAGGCTAATTGCCGCCTTTTTAATCATTATCACTCTTATGCATAATTACAATTCATAAAGTCCTTCGCTGTATGCTGTATCCTCTCTTCCTAGGTCGTGGTTCAACCTCCTACGAACCTGTTATGGCGACTTGAATTTAAGTGCAGCCGGTGTACTTTTTCTGGTATATTTCACACATGGTTTCCAATGAATACAGGACACTAATAATAATGGTTTCCACAAATATTTATTAAGTTTTCATACTGTACAGAATATTGGCAAATTACTTGAGCCACTGACTCACGATCAGAAATTATATCACTTTATATTGTTGATTAAACTATTTTATGGCATACATTTACCGCCATTTAGGTACCTTGTGCTGAAGCGAGGGAAGAAAGCAAAAGGAAAGGGGTTGTTAACTCTTTGAAGTGCAAAAGCAGACTTCCCGTCTTTTACCTTACGGCAAGTTCGTGCAACTTGAAAGCTTTTCTACTTTCGCACCATCCATTGTAAGGGTAAGAGCGTAGTACCTGGTATGTAGGTACTCCTAGCCTTACATAGATGGCGCGGAGAGATTAGTTCTCAGAATTAAACTAATATTAAATATTCTGGTGAAAAGGAATTTCACAAAAAATTGTACAAATTTCACCATCAACTATGATTTCAAATTAAATTATTCAACAGTTTATTGATAGAATACTTCAGTGTTATTTTTGTTATACTAACCATAAAATGAATATTAAGTTACTTTACATGTATTCTTTAAATTTGTGCAGTTGTAGAAAGAGTATAGTGTGCAACATGTGAGGGATGTACTTTTCTCACTTGTTGTACAATATACTATTTTCCAAATCTTACATCCATTCTGTTTCTTCTTCCTTTTTTCCTCCCTCTTTACATTCTCTTTCATACATTAGACATCCTCCATCACGTACAATTTTTTCTCTTCTTCCCAACCCTCCTTTTTTTCCTACTTCATTTTCTATCCGATTCCATATTTTTCTCTTTCTCTCAGTTTACCCTTCACTTCCTTTCTCTATCCGCTTCTCTAGAGCTCATTTCTTTTTCGATCTACGTTCCTATTTCCTTCTTCCTCGATCTCTCTTCCTCCTTTTCGGCCTTTTTAGATTCTCTTTTTCAGGCTTTTGTTCCTACAAAAAACAAATAAATCAGAACACAGAGCCAGACGCTGCAAGTGCAATACGCATATATACAGATGGTTCGAAAATGAAAGAAGGCTCAGGATGTGGAGTTTACTCGAGAGCACTAAGCCTAAGGATTGAGTGGGGAATGGGAAACAATACCAGCTTGGTTCAAACAGAACTGGCTGGTATCTCAATTGCCACAAAAGAACTAGCCAGAAAAGGAATTTCTGGCAAAAACATAACAGTCTGCACAAGCCCTATTAGCCTTGAACAGACAACGTGTTATATCGGGGCTAGTACTAGAGTGCCACCAAGATTTAGCTAACGCCTCGGTAGATAACAATATTATCCTGAGGTGGGTTAAAGGGGACGGCAGGAGCAAAGGTTAGCCGATTCTTTAGCCAGAGGAGCCTCTGGACTAAAAATTTTAGGACCTAGTGACACCTACGGCCTAACGACTTCGACAATTGCGGAACTAGCCAAACGCTACACCCATACTCAATCCCCTAAGAGATGGAATGGAATCAAAGGATGCAGTCTTGCCAGGATAACCTTGGGCGACCCTGGGAAGCTGGCGCCGTAGAAATATTTGGAGATGCCCAGGAGAAACCTACGTATAACAGTAGGATTTCTGACTGGCCACTGCCAACTAAGGAAACACCTCCATACTATGGGGTTAGTTGACTCACCTCTATGCAGGATGTGTGAATAGGAAGATGAAACTGCCTGGCATTTCTTATGCCAGTGTCCGGAGTTATCGTCAATAAGAAAGTGTGTGTTCGGTGAGTCTTGGCCTACACCTGTCGATATAAAGGTGTCTCCTAGTGACCTCCACCTTCCTGAGAAGGATAGGATGGACGATTACCTAGGAGGACAACTCCTCGGGAGGATGTACAATGGGTCACATGTGGCCTAAGTGCTATGAGCTTACACTCACCCTCTCTAATTTACAGATACAGGAGAACCTTCTTGAATTTACCACCGGAGCTTCCAGAACATAAATCATCGTATTATTCTGTTAGGGAATATTCTAGAAAGGTCGCGTTCGCCAAAATTAATAGTTCACGACAGGACCGGCACTGCTACGCGTTGAGCAGTTAACCTCGGGAGAAGTAGCATTTTGCATTTTTCTTTCCTGTTACACAAATATTTGTAATGTTATAATGAATTAGGTATACTTCATTATCAACAGTATTAATTATACTTTATAGAGTGTAATTTGAATTAAAAAATATCTACAAGCTCTAGTAGTGTACGGACAAATAAATATTTACCAGCTTAGAATTTAAATGAATATCATTGACGTGAAATGAGATGACTTGAATACAAACCATGGAAATTTTACTTTATATGTAATAAAATAATATTAAGGTCAGTTTGTTTGACTTAACAGTAGAGAATGTGATCGGTAACCGATAAGAAACGTATTTACCGAACGAAATAAAAATTTAGATTAGATTTTCGTTCGATAAACACAACAAACAAGCGGAAATATAGATTGAAAAAAATTGGTACAAAAACCGATATCGTTTTGAAAATTTTACACGATAAGCTCGAATTACTTCCTTGTTTGTCCCGAGATTTGTCCTAGATCATCCATCCACCTTACTAAACTGAGGGAAATTAAATCAGCAAAAAAGATAACCTTGTGTGTGGATATTTATAATTATTTATAATAATTCAAACACTAATTTTATTCGGTGTGTAGGCGATTAAATAAATAGTAAAATTACCGAACAGAACATTGATAAGTAGGAACCTCCGTAACGCAGTGGTTAGCGTAAAGGGATTGTAACTGAGGGGTCCCGGGTTCGAATCCCGGTGGTTTCGCTTTTTCAGTATTCAAAATATGTAGCTTATAGGTGATTATCAAAATCATCTTCCATAAGCTCTTAATGTACTGAACTCACTTTGTAGGGATGCCACTTTTCCTTCCCTAGCTTTCTAAGAACTGTTGAATGGTTCATGTCATTACCTAATGCTACTTGCCGTGAACTGGTATGGGGATTATCTTGAAAGGCTAACAGAACATCTAGTTGTTTGTTTTCTGATATTGGTTTTCTACTACCTTCAGGGAGGTCTTTGACATGACATGTTTCTCTGAATTTCTTCTCAATTTTGCTTATAGTGGATTGTGAAATCGATTCTCGGTTGGGGTATTTATTGTCAAACAATGTACATACTTCTTTCTACATACGTGCGTTATCTCCACAACCATTATTAGAATTTCAATTCTTTGCCTTTTAGGCAGCTTCATGTTGATTAAAAAACATTTTTTTTGAATTCGTCTACTAATACAACAATACCTACTATCAATCACTTGACAAAAATTTAATTTTGTTAAGTGTCAATGTTGAGGTTGATAAGATTTTCAAAAAAAGTAAAAAGTAGGTGGATAAACGAATATTAAACTGCGAAGGCCATTTTGGAGGGCACGTTCCGGACCCGGCTCATAATTTGCTGCTATTATGTTCCTAATTTCTTGCTAAATAATTGATTTTGTTGCTCCAACCGTTGCCGAGAAACGCGTGGTTCCCTATCTTAATATTAATTTAAAGTAGTCAAGTGCAATATCTCGGTAATGGAGGAAGCTAGCTATACGAGCAGGTGGCATATTTTGTTTGTATTGTAATGATTTGGAAGCAATTAGGATAAAGCGAGAAAAGAGAAAGACAATGACCCACTATGTAACAATACTTTCAAGAAAGTACTTCAACTAAAGTAGTCAGTCTCTCGAGATGAATCATGATTATAAGGAGAACAAGGAAATGGGGGCGGTAATAGTCCCCTTATTGGAAGCCTACGTGGGCTGATACGTATCCAGAGAGTGACTTCACATTATTTGGTTTCTTTCCGCTATACAGAAACTTTCAAAGATAAAAAGATGAAATATTTAGGATGTTAAAGAGATGAAAACTGTTTTAAACCTTAATTTGATTAAATAAAGAGCGGGATAATCAACAGAGAAGAATATTAAAATTAACAAAGTCATCAATCTTGAGGGATATAAAAAGTGTAATAATGAAATTAAAAAATATGAGAGGGAAAAAAGGTAGATTTAATGAAATAGAAACGTTCAAGCTTTTGATTCTCTTTTGGGTAGGTACCTAGAATAATTAAAATAAATTCATTTAGGTATATTTATTAAACTAAGTACATGTTTTAGATTGAATGAACGACAATGAACTTGTTGAATAAACAAGGTGTCATTGTATGTTAATTAAACAAAAACGGCAATCTTATATTTCTAAGCATGAGATATTGAGTATAGTTGCAGGTGGAAATGGTTAGGAACATTATTTTTTCTACGACCGCGCGTTTTAACCTACTTTCCCGCACGCATTTTAGCTTTGCAAGCGTCACTTTCCCGCACTAGTACGGAAAGTAATAAATGAGTGCGGGAAAGTGAAATTATTCAAATTTTGTCCTCATTAGATAGTTTTTTACTTCGGAAGTTATAAGTATTGTGACTACAGGTAAATAAATATTCACGAAATAGTCCATTTTTGAAAATATGAATTATTGAAGATATTTTTATACAACTCTAACACCAAATAACTCCACTGGACCGGCAATTTTATGTAATTTACAGAATGCAACAAATTCTGTTTTAATATTAATATTTATAATAATTAGTAGTTTTTAGTTAAAGTTTTGTATATGTATGTTGAAATGAAATAAATTTTGAAAAAATAGGTTGATATTATACTTTTTTGTATATACGGTCGTAGAAAAAATAATGTTCCTAACTTATGCGTAAAGTGTCTTTCCCGCACTTGACCGCTTGCCCGAACTCCGCTCTGAGTCGTTCGTGTCAACTGCAGTCGCGTGCGGGAAAGTATCACTTTCCGCACTTGTTAGGAAAATAACTATTTTCTCCGATTGGCAGCAAATATTAATTTTGCTGACTGATATCAATCAGCAAAGTATTACTTTTCCTGCCTAGGCAGCATACTTTGCTTTCCATAGCAACCAACTAAAATAAAGAGATTGTGGGAATTGTAATAATTTGCAAATACAATATCCTCATGAACAATCGGAGAAAAAATTATATGTTCAACTTGGCAGCAAAGTAGATTGACTGCCTAGTTAAACAAATAACTATTTTCTCCGATTGGCAGCAAATATTAATTTTGCTGACTGATATCAATCAGCAAAGTATTACTTTTCCTGCACAGGCAGCAAAGTGGTTACTTTGCTGCCTAGGCACGAAAGTGATTACTTTGCTGCCTGTGATTATACATTTCCATAGCAACCAACTAAAATAAAGAGATTGTGGGAATTGTAATAATTTGCAAATACAATATCCTCATGAACAATCGGAGAAAAAATTATATGTTCAACTTGGCAGCAAAGTAGATTGACTGCCTAGTTAAACAAATAACTATTTTGTAACGGTCTCAAATTAACAATGGGTATTGAGAGTTCTTTTTCGGACCTAGGGAAAATTATGTTCTAAAGGATCCAGTACAGTATTGGACTGATCCCCAAGGGAATGCTCGTCAACTAAACCCACCTAAAACTCGTCGTTACCCCACCTTGGTATGACTATCCTATAATTCCTACCTCTCATCCCATATAAAGTCCTCCTCTCCCTCTTATCATTCTTTCCACTACTCTACTTATTTTCCATCCAATCCTCCACCACCAACAGTATCTTCACCCCCAATACATCCCTCCCCTAATTTTTTTTTCAACTTCTTCAGAACTTCCTCGTACTTCCAGCATATAAACACATGCCCCACATCATCCTCCTCTTTACACCTTTCGCACACTCCAGTCTCCCTTTTCCCATACTTGTGAGTAGGCACCCAATAATCACCTGGGTCAAAAAGTAGATCACCTCTCCGAATTGTAGACGCTGTTCGCAATCGTCTCATTTAATTTTGTTAGGATGGAATTTGAGTTTATGCAAAATTATGAAAACACTGCTGGAAGAAACACCCATTGCATTAGAAATTTGTGATACCCCACAATGCAATAATGTATAGGGTGTTTCATTCAAAAAATTGGGAGGGGTGGCTATAGAAGGAAGGTGGTTGAAGTATATATACGTATGAGCAAAAAGATGTCTCCTTTCATATTATTTTTGACGTGTTTTTTTCATGTTTTCATAAAAGGCGACGCTTTCAGAATTATGTGGTTCATTGAGATACTCTGTGTAGAGTATAACAATACAGAATAAAATTTTCTACTATAGAACAGAAAGATGTTGAATATGTCATGAAATGACAATTGTAGATAAAAAACTTGAAAATTCTTTTAAAATTTAATAGGCCTAACGACTTCGACAATTGCGGAACTGGCCAAACGTTACACCCATGCTAAATACCTCAAGAGATGGGATAGGATCAAAGGATGCAGTCTTGCTAGGATCATCCTGTGAAGTTGGCGACGAGGAAATATTTGGCGATGTTAAATCTACGTTTAACATTAGGATTTATGACTGGCCACAGTCAACTAAGGAAACACCTCCATACTATGGGGCTAGTGGACATACCTCTATGCAGGATGTGTGAATAGAAAGATGAAACTGTCAGAGTGTCCGGAGTTATCGTCAATAAGAGAGTGTGTGTTCTGTGAGTCTTGGCCTTCGCCTACACCTGCCGATATAAAGGAGATGTCTCCTAGTGACCTGTCCACCTTCCTGATGGGAAGGACAGAATGGATAATGGCCTAGGAGGAGGACTTCTCTTGAAGATGTACAATGGGTAATATACGGCTTTGAGCCTACACTCAATCTCCCTACTCTTCGGATACAGTATGGAAAACTACAATAAATATACTAGAAGCCTGATGGGCTGTTTGGAACAAAACCAATAGTCCAATCTAACTCAATATAAGTGATTTGTAAAGTTGAAAAAGCTGTTTTAAACGGGACCTAGTTTGTTTAAATCCGTCATTTTGTCACTGGAGTTACAGCTCTTTAAATAAAAATATATTTGACGTTCCCCACAAATACATTTTACAAAATAACAAATTTTCCAGTATTTACGAGCTCAATATTCAAAATGAATCTTCACTTGGAAATTTTTTGTGAGAAAACGCCCATTTTATGATTAAACATAGCAGTTGTGCCCCCTAGCTGCTATCTTTTAAACTCGAAAATAATTTTCAGCTATTTTCCTTGGACGATTTAATAATAATAATAATGGTTATTTCAAAAAATGTTTACAGATATAAAATATAACTGACCACAAATAACGAAACAACGTCACACCTACAATTTTTAGGATACATGATGATTTAAGTAATCATTTATATTATAAGGTTCTAACTGAACCAAGAACTCTCCTACTTGTTTTTTGAATATAATAGGCGATTGCGAGCTTTTGATATGTCGCGGTAATTTATTAAATAATTTGATTGCCATATAGGTAATTAGGAGATTTTTCAGTGACCATTAGCTTGTGATGTGGATAATACAATTCCTGTTTCCTTGTGCTGTAATTGTGTGATATTACAGTATTGGTAAAATTAATATCTCTGTTTTTATAAAAATACATATATAAACCATACATGGTTAAAATTTTATTAGATTTAAATACGGTTCTGCACGATTCTTTATATTTAATTCTAATTGCTCTTTTCTGTAAAACAAATAATTTTTCAGCGTTACTATTGTTACCCCAAAAAATTATTACATACCTTAAGACCGACTCAAAATTGGCAAGATAGAGAATTTTGGATGCTTCCTTATGAAAATATTTAGTGACAGTTCTTAGCCCATAGATCATGCTGCTAAGTTTCTTTGAAGTCATATCTATAATTTTAAAATTCCATCTATGAATACTCCTAAGAATTTCGTATTATCAGTCAATTGAAAAGACGCATTGGTATTTAACTCAACTACTTAGGTACATTGGGTTTTTCATTTAATTTTGTATTATTGAAAACTATGACATTCGTTTTTTTCTCATTTAACACTAATTTGTTTTCTGCAAACCATCCCTTTGTTATTTTGAATATATCATTGCAATTTCTCACTGCTTCTGGATATGTTTCTCCACTTGCAATAAGGCTAGTGTCGTCTGCATACACAGTTATAGACTGGTGGGAAATTATGTTGGCATAGATCATTCATATATATAATAAATAGTAATGGCCCAGCAATGCTTCCCTGTGGAATTCCTACATTATTTGTTATAGTACATCTGTCTTTATATTTTGAAAATCATTATTCTCAATACATACCCTTTGTTTTCTGTCCTCTATATAAGATTGTATCCATTTTAAGTAGTTTCCTCTGATTCCATAACGTTCTATAGTTTCAATAGTAAGAATTTGTGGTCTAGACAGTCATACGCCTTAGACAGATGAAGAAACAATTCTGTGCCAAATATTTTTCTTACATTAAATCGATAATATTTTGTGTAAATTGGAATATAGCAGTTTGTGTAGATCTTTTGCATTTACCTTAGTAGTCCACCCAGTACTTTCCATTTTGATTTATAAAACGTGCAACGCTGAAGCCAGCTTTTAATAGGTTAAATGGCGAACCAATAAAAAAATATCATTAAAATTACTCATTTCGTCCCAAACATACCGGATTAAAAATACCTTTTTTCCATCCCGTTGATCTCCCTTTAAAAGGTAATCTGTTATCAAAATGAAAATATTAATTATTCTGAAAACAAATTTTGCATTTAAAATTTCGTTCGTTGATGGAATTTTTTATACGAAATTGCGAAGAAGTAATTTGAGGAATCGTCTTTCACCTTTTAACAATTAGATGATGCTGGAATTCCATCTGATCGGACGTTCGGAGAGGTCCATACTTGAGTGGACGAGAAGACATCATTTAGGGAATTTAATTTATCTTTTATTAAAAATATTGATTCATATTCCAACATTTTATAGGCGGTAAAAAAACTCATTTGAGGATCGTTCTGTGCTAACTAAAGTATTAATTAAACCACAGTTTATACAGGGTATCTCTGTTGAAACTGATATGCTGTAGAAAACCATAATTTTACCAAAATTTAGCGGACCCGACAATCGTTGTGCTGTCTTGTCTTATCGTAGGTATCTGTATCTGTAGAGTAGGGAGGGTGAGTGTAGGCTCACAGCACTTAGGCCACATATGACCCATTGTACATCCTCCCGAGGAGTTGTCCTCCTAGGTCATTGTCCATCCTGTCCTTCTCAGGAAGGTGAACAGGTCACCAGGAGACATCTCCTTTATATCGGCAGGTGTAGGCCAAGACTCACCGAACACACACTCTCTTATCGACGATAACTCCGGACACTCGCATAGGACATGCCTGACAGTCTCATCTTCCTGTTCACACATCCTGCATAGAGGTGTGTCCACTAGCCCCATAGTATGGAGGTGTTTCCTTAGTTGACAGTGGCCAGTCAGAAATCCCACTGTTATACGTAGGTTTTTCCTGGTCATCGCCAAGTATTTCTTCGGCGCCATCTTCCCAGGGTCGCCCAGGGTGATCCTGGCAAAACTGCATCCTTTGATTCCCTCCCATCTCTCAAGGGATTGAGTATGGGTGTAACGTTTGGCTAGTTCCGCAATTGTCGAAGTCGTCAGGCCGTAGGTGTCACTGGGTCCAAGAATTTTTAGTCCAGCGGCTTCCCTGGCTAAAGAATCGGCAATGAGATTTCCCTTACTCCTGTCGTGCCCTTTAACCCACCTCAGGATAATATTGTTATCTGCCGAGGCGTTAGCTAAATCTTGGTGGCACTCTAGTACTAGCCTCGATATAACACGTTGTCTGTTCAAGGCTAATAGGGCTTGTCTACTATCAGTGTAGATTATTATGTTTTTGTCAGAAATTCCTTTTCTGGTTAATTCTTTTGTGGCAATTGAGATACCAGCCAGTTCTGTTTGAACCACGCTGGTATTGTTTCCCATTCCCCACTTGATCCTTAGGCTTAGTGCTCTCGAGTAAACTCCACATCCTGAGCCTTCATTCATTTTTGAACCATCTGTATAAATGCGTATTGCATCTGCAGCATCTGGCTCTGTGTTTTGTTGTATTTGTATTTTGTAGGGTTTATTGAACAAAAACCTGAGTTTAATTGCATCATTGGCTGCCTGCAGCAGAGGTAGCGAAGTAAGCGCTTCCTGCCATAGGCTTAACCGCAATTGGCCCTCGTAGGTATTATAGGTATTATAAACATTTTGACGTTTATTTTGTTCAAAAAATATCAATCTGTAACTTATTTTGGGTGGAAAAATCAGATCGTTTTGTTAATTTTTTGATAAAAGAAATATATTTCTTGAAACTTTGATCTCACAATTTTTTGGATAAGCAGATTTCACACCCATTTTTTAAAATGATCCTATCAAAAAATTATGAGGGTCAGCCTCTGCGGACTGACGATAGGAGTGGAAACTTGAGATCTGTATCGTCGAGCTGTTAGATTATTATTATTATTATTATTATTATTAAATCATTCTTGGTTTATAAAGAAGAAGAACTGAAAGATGGGCTCTGCTTGAAGCTATCAGTTATCAAAAAAAATGGTCTAGAATGGTAAAAAAGTGTAAAGAATCACTTAATATGCTGGCAAAAGACAACAAAGTGTCTCTAATATGGGGGCTAATATGCCGGCATATGAGGGGATTGCATGGCAGACCAGTTAGCTAAAGAAGGTTCTAAAGAAACTTCCACAGGTCCGAAACAATTTTGTAGAATCATAAAGGATTACATAAGAGGTAAAATCGGGAACTGGCTAGTTAAAGAACACAAACTTGAAAGGAGGTTGACACAAGGATAATATAAAACAAGTTTACTGAATAAGGTAGACAAGGATATCTCTTACAGGCTGTATTTGACGACAGTTGCCGACCTGGTGAGTGGACACTACACTTTGAGAAAGGGTCTTCACAACTCAATGAACTAGGCGAGAACAATATAGTTACCTTACTATGTATTCCAGGACACACTGGATTAGAAGGAAATGAAATAGCAGATGAACTAGCAATGAGGGGGACTGAAATACCTTTCTGGCGGCCTGAACCCTTTCGCGGAATCGACCTTAATTTAATATTGGAAGAAATAGGTGAAGGCGAAGGAAAGAGGAGATCTGACCATTGAAAAGATCTAGTAGGGCTTATACAATCAAAGATTCTACTGAGTGCCTACAACCTGTTGAGATCAAATGAATGCATGAGTCAAAGTTAAATTGCGCTAAGAGTTTTCCTAACGGGACATTGCCGCCTGAATGGGCACGCAAAAGATCATAATACTGGAGGAAGGAGAATGTAGATTTTGTGGGATGGAAGAAGAAACCTAAATCTACATACTTTCCAACGTCACAGCACTCCAGAATCCTAGAGCACAGTACCTGGATAGAAGAGGAGCATTAAACCTAAGTTGAAGCCTACAAATATCCTAAAATTGCTCCGGGAAATAGGACTGAAGGAGCTACCAGTTTCTGAGAAACGGAAAGAAAATATGAAAATAAACTCATGCAGTTATTAGACAACATAAACTTTCATAAAAAATTATCGGAAATTTTGATGAACTTGTGTAATTACTTCCGCTAAGATTATTGGGACTAAACAATGAGGCTCAACTGGACGGTGCATACAGACATAGGTGAAATATTCAACTAATGACAGATTAAATTCACTTTGAAGGTCATTACAAAATCAACTTGAAGTGAATATAAACATTTCATATTAAATTAATTCATAATTAGATCCCCACAATTTGTGAAATACTTCGAGTATGTGCCGAGATCATTTTATCTGTGGAGGACAAAATTTCATTTAGACATTAAATAAATTGCTTCGTATTTGAGTGACTTTTGAGATCTCATCAAAGCGTAAATTGGGCAGTCCAACAAAACGAACCATTTATGTTTAATACTTCACAAAATAAACAAGTCTTTTTAGGAGTAATTCTATAAGTAAAGTAAAATATACGAATTACAATTTTTTTTTGCATCTAATTATATCAATTTGCGAATAAAAAAATATTTTCAAATTCACCACCAAATAAGTTCCAGTTTCAATTCTAAAGAAATGAAGCATAGGCTTGTAATACAGATACATGCAATAAGAAGCGGAACATAGGGAATTAATGTATTTTCCGAATTAAATAGTCAATCAACAAAAAATTTCTATATATTTTCTTCAATAAATATCAACAGCCTTATTAATAATAAACACGATAATAGCATCATAAGTAATGGCTACTAAGAGCGTACTAATAAGCTATGTCATGCTAAGCTAAGAATTGAATACTTAGAAAACATGTAACTAACAATATGTTTGTATAAGATAAACATGGCAACAATGTGAAATACTTGAACGGCTATATTCACTCTTATTTCTCTTCATAAAATTTCTTTGTTATTCTGTCATGCTCTGTAATGGTAATGGCGGGACCGCCGAGTTGTACCACGGGACACCAGGTAGATGTAATCCTACCGTCTAGTTGTACCACCATATTTCTAGAGAGGATTAACGGTTTAGGTTAGGTTAGGTTAGGTTAGGTTAGGTTAGGTTGGGTTAGGTTAGGTTAGGTTAGGTTAGCTGAGATTCCAAAATAGTTTTTTCATCTGCACTTGTATATATTTTGGCATTGCATCTACTTTTGGTGTTAGTGCAACGCCATCTAATTTTACCACACTTTGCAATGTGTGCTTTTGAAAATTTAAGGTTATTTAGCACTAACAATTTTGCACCTTTTTCACTAAAGATCGATTGGACTTCCATTGCTGTCTTGAGAAACTCACGACTCACGACTGATCGCTTAGTATGAAGATTATAAATAAATAGTAAGCAGCAGTAAGAAGGTATTATCACCCCCAACCCTTAAGAAAAATTCAAACTTCGACATTGGTGGTGGTATTATAGAAAGTTTCACTTATTGAGAAAAGGTCATTAGAGAATTACTGAGAATAATGTAAAATATGTTAGACTACCTGATTTCAATTTCGTGGTACAACTCGGTGGTCAAAAAAGGGCAACCTTTTACGCTGCCAGATTATGTCAGGTAAGCGTGGTACAACTCGGTAGTCTCCGGTAATGGATGTATATCATGATTATCATGTAATAAATAGTACTTCAGTATAAATAGCAGATATATATTATTAAATTTGGATGAATATTAGGCTAAAAATGCTCCTTTGGCAAGGTAGTTTATTGTCACTAAGACCTGATGAAGTTCTCCTTTATTGATCACTGAAAGGACTATGCTTCCATCTTATGGAAAATAAAAGACCACTCAAATGCGGATTTTTTGGTACCAACTTATTCGTCTTTAAAAATAGAACATTTGATAACATAGTTCAAAAGCAGTTCTGATACAATGATTGAAATCCATATGTAGAAAAGGTGTTATCAATTCCAAATTATTGGGAAAAAATATATATGGTGTGAAGATGGAATATTTATCATTGTGACATTATCTTTTATCGTGAAATTTCAAATAATTCCTCTAAACCGTTTTACTACGAGCTTGTCTATCCAACAAATTTCTCTAATGCCGTTTTTCTACTTTCTCTCGTTCTGAAAAACTATTTTTCACATTGCTCATTACGCTGTGTCCTGATAAATAATGTAATTTTAATACGTGCCATTTATTATTTTGATTTCTTATTGTGATACAGCGAGACGCTCTTCTGTAACGCGCATGGGGTGAAAAACTACTCGCGAAAAAAGCTATACACAATGTCCAGAGACATCTGTAGTTGTCATAAGTTATGATTGAAGATTTAATTAATTTTTTTTGGTTATATCTGGTCTGTGGTAACGCAGTAGCACTTATAGATAATCTATGAAGGCAAGAGCATTCTTTACTGCATTTAACCCTGCAAATGTTAGTTGGCGTCTTTTATTACGCTGTCTCATGGCTGTCACTTGTTTTTGTTCAGTTAGTAGGTTAGAATAAGTAAGTTTAGATAGGTTTCTCTATGTTCATATTGAAATATAGAAGTGGTAACGAGATAAGCCAAACAATTAGCCATGCAGCTTCAACGTCTATGAATTCTCGTTGCCCTCCAGTACAATTTACAAATTGTACAAACTTTACAATAAATGTAAATAATAACAACAATTAATTTGTGTTCAAGAATATCATTAACAACTTTATGAATATGAAAATTAAAACCATATTTTGTTTAATTTCATTGTAATAATCCATTTGCAACATCTGTTGCTTTCGTTTATTTGGACTTGAAGCATTTGTGCGTGACGCCTCATTCGTCACGACTTTTAAGCAAAACGAACACGATTTTTAGGATCCTCAAAGCCACTTGTTATGTCATGTCAACATCCAAACTATCATCTGATATTATTAATGAATTTTCTGTGTTTTTAAAAGAACAGTTTTCGATTATGATGTTATTGATAATATAATTTTGCATATTTAAGTATTTTCAGTAGGTAAAATTTAAATCGTAATCGGCACAATCTCAACCTTTAAATAAACGTCAAACCGAACAAACGTCAAACATTTAATGTCGGTGGCTTGAAGCTCATACTTTCCGGTATGTGCTCAAAAGGCAAGAGGAAAGGAAAGACAAGACGTCACGCTCCGTAATGAACGAACGAAATTCAGTCACTACGAGCTCTGGAATGTTGAGCTTGGCGCATGAAAAACAGGTCGAAATAGTGTCACTTTTCCCACGATCAGAGAAAAAAACGGTTCTGCTATATATTGAAGCGAACAGTGTAAACGAGCATTTCACTCTATGATGAGATAGATAGAATAGAAATGACCAGTGTAAGTTCTTATTAAGCTGTGTATATAAAATGGAGTATTTGAATACGTCCAATTTTTCTCGAAATACTGCAAACTCTACTAAATAATTCATTTAAAGTACCTCCATGCGATCCACAGTAATTTTTGATGACAATTTCAATTGGAAACTCACTCGCTGGAACTCAGAAAAACTTATGAAATTTCTCTCTTTTTCTTTTTCTGTTACTCCTGCGGCAAACTAAATTGAACTTTCAATTTATATCTTTCTTTGATTAAATTTGAACCGGCAACACATTTCTACATCATTATTTTGGACTTATAAATCTAAGTTCGCTCGTTTTATAATTAAAAATAAGTGAATAGTGGATGCTTTTGTTTGAATTCGTGATAAATTTTAAGTCTCAATTATTATTATTAGATCTCGAATAATAGTTTTAGAAGAAACAACCAACAGCTTTTGATAACAGCATTAATAATAAAACTTTAAATTATGTTTCGCAAACTAATGACCTTGGTGTTATATTAGACTCCTCACTCTAACGTTGTATGTATGTATGTATATTTGGGGTAACATTCACTGAGACCTAAAAGATCTATTGTGCCCCCTTACTTCTACTTAGTTTCTGAGGAGGATGCCTACCAATCAAACTCACCTCAAACTGGCCGTTACTCCCGCCTTGGAATCACTACCCTAGCATACGGCGGTCCCTCAAACATTTTCCGTCATCTTCTCCTTTCTAACTCCTACCTCTCACGCCATATCGAATCCTTTTCTTTCCCTAATCATGCTATCTATGCCCTCTACTACGCCACTTATCTCAATCTATTCCTCCTCGCCCTTCAACATAAAATCCACCATATTCTCCCAATACACCGCCTCTCCCAGTTTATTTTCCAACTTCTTCAGAACTTCCTCATTCTCCCAGCATCTAAACACATGTACCATATCATATTCCACTTCACATCTCTCGCACACTCCAGTTTTCTTTTCCCAATCTTGTAGAGGTAACCCACCCTCGACCATGCCCTGTGGGCACCTGCGTCAAGAAGTAGTTCACCTTCCCGAATTTCCGATCCACACAATTTCTCCTGTTCCCATATCGCTTTTTTTAATACGCCATTATACTCATCCCACCTTCTTTCCATTTCCCCATCCATCCAGTATAAGAAGGCATACCAGATCGTTGTAGCGGCAAGAGGCGAGGAGCCACATACTGGTGATAAAAAAATCAATATTTGTTGTCAGTTGAATGAAAATATGTTTCTGGTTATGATGGACACTGATTAGTAGTGAAAATTTAGTTAGAGTTAAAGCTGAGCTTATTTGTAAAAGCTGAAGCGAGAGTGGAACTCTAGTATCATGTACAACTGGATCATTTCAAGCGGAAGTTTACGCCATAAAAAAGTGTGCCCAATTCAATATTGATAAAAGATAGAGAGGGTAAATGATTATCATTCTGTCGAATAGTCAAGCAGCTATTAAAGGATAGAGTGTAAGCCGTTCAAAAATGGTACATGAATCCCTTCACAAATTCAATTACTAACTAGACAAGAACAGTATATTTATTCATCTTACTGGAAATTCCAGAATACACTGGAATAGAAGGGAGTGGAGGATCAGATAAAATAGCAAAAAGGGGAACTGGAATATCCTTTTTGGGTTCGGTACTCTTTAGCGGTGCCAGCAGTGACGGATTTAACTCCTGCGTGGCCCGGGATTTAACCGATTTTCCCGCACGCATAGTTTTTCACTTATATTTACAAAATATATCAAATGGAATTATTTATTCAACAAATGACCAAACCGTTGTCGTTAGATATAAATTTCCAAAATAATGACTAACTTTATCATTTTTCCCAATTTTCTCGATTCCTAATTTTCCGATTGACTCGACCCCTCATTTTGTTCGTATTTAAATTATTAATTATCAATATTAATATTATAAAAATACTCATAAAAGTTTAATTTACGTTTCAAAGCTGTGACTTCCAAACCCTAGGGTACTATGGATCATTCAATATCCTTTTTGGTGTGCGTCATCATTTGTGACGTATAACCGGGTCATTAGATATTGTCATTAGATATCGCTGAATAATTATAAAACGTTTTATAAGTTTTGTTTAGTTCAACTAAAAAGCAATAACTACCTCCCCGGCTATAGAATCATTCTGGTTTTACTAAATTACACACCAAAGTTATTCTGCGATATCTACGGGCTTTATTAAATACGACAATATTACTGGAAACTGCAATAATACTTTACATATTCTCATACTATGCAAAAGATGAGTGACGTGTATATATTTTAACCGTTTTCCTACTTCACCATGAGAAAAGCTTTTTGAGTTACTAAGTAGATTAATTTTGAAATAATTTCGTTCAGATTGTGACATGTCAATTTGCTGCTGTGAATGCTGTAGGTCGGGTCGACTCGACGACCACCCGGAGCGCCGAGATTTACAGGGCGGCTCGTGCGACATAATAATTTCACCACTTAATTTTGCATCTACCTCTATCGAGATGTAAAGATAAATATAATTCGGAGGAGTAACCTCACGGTTACACGATATCATGAAAAATAACAATCTAAGGAGGGGTCTATTCTGTAATTGATCCTTTAATATTTAGATGCCTCTAAAGAATAAGTTTTTAACGGGCCTTTGAAAATTTTTTGTTGGAATGCTATTCTGCAAGTATACAATTTAGAGGACTGTTAAAAACTATTTGTTTTAAGGGTTTCTTTAAAATTACCATACCCTTCTACAAATGGAAAACACTTGGGCGCACTCGCCCCATAGAGATAGCTGCTCGATTTGTGAGCGAGGCTTACCTACAACCTTGGAGCAAGTACTTTGCCACAGTGTGGTAATAGGTGCTTCTGTGAGGGAAGTCAATATAGCAAGCAAGCTGGTACATGTTAGCGTACTTAACAGGTAAAATAGAAAAGATTACCAATGTCTGTTGAAGAAAGAACAAACTTGTGGAAGAAATGCAGGACAATATTTAGGAAAATGGAGAACGACATGGCTCACCTATATCTTTTAAAAAAATAACCAGCTCGTAGGTATACGAGAGGACACAATATTTATAATAACGAAAAACGTCATATCTTAACTATGTCTTTTGAAAAATAGTAAGCCCGTAAAAGGATTGGGGGCAATATTTAAAAAATGGGAAACCTATGTCTTTTCCAAAAAAAAAACAACTTGTAAAAGAGGGGAGCACTTGGAGAAATCGGTTAAGTAATTAAGGAACCTCAACCCTTAAAGATGGAAGATTGTTCCCCATAACTGGAAGATGACCCCAGCATATATACATATTTCAAAATTAACAAACTAGTACTCCAATATATCACCACTACTCTACCAACCCCTACCACACTCAAGCTTGAGCATGCTTATATTAAAGCCATGCAGTTGGGAAAATAAACATGCAAAGAATACTTGACCAGATAACATGAAGCAAGTTTGAATATATCGATATATTCTGAATAAATCTTGCCCTAAAAAAAATTCCTTGAACACAAAATAGAACAAAATTGAGACATTCCTTGAAAATTCGATGACATCTATGAAACCGGTGAGAGAGTATTAGTGTGCTGAAAAAAATTGTTATTCCATATCTGCCAAGTATGACCATTTTGCATGCAACCACTTTGGCATCTACGATATTTTGATAGCCCATACTGGGCAACTATTTCCCCTACTTGTCAGCCCATACCCATTCGACAAACGGAAAACACTTAAGCGCACTCGCCCCATCGGGATGACTGCTCGTTTTGCAAGCGAGGCTTACCGACAGCCTAAGAACGAGCACTTTCCCACAGTGTGGTAATACGTGCATCCGTGCAGCAAATAGTCAATCGTGTGTAACAAAGTTTGTATACATGTGGCGTACTTAACAAGTAAAATAAAAAGCTTACCAATGTTTGTTGAGGAGAGAACCAACCTATTGAAGAAGGGGAGGACAATATTTGGAAAAATGAATAGCGACAAAGCCTACCCATGTCTTTTGAAAAAATAGCCAACCTGTTAAAGGAGGGGAGGATAATAATTGAAATAATGAGGACGGAGATAGCTTACCTGTCTTTTGGAAAATCGACATAGTCTTTTATAGAATAGCCAACTTGTGAAAGAAATGGAGAACAATATTTTTAAAATGAGAAATGACATAGCTTTTTGAAAAAAATAGCACACTTGTAAAAGAAGAGGAGGATGATATTTAAAATAAAGTGGAAGGACATAGCCTATCTACGTCATCGAACCCATACCCTTCAACAAACGGAAAACACTTAGGCGCACTCGCCCCATCGGGATGACTGCTCGTTTTGTAAGCGAGGCTTACCGACAACCTAGGAGCAAGTACTTTGCCACAGCGTGGTAATAGGTGCTTCCGTGGAGGAAGCTGGTACATGTTAGCGTACTTAACAGGTGAAATAATGAAGATTATACCAATGTTTGTTGAAGAATGAATGAACTTGTGGAAGAAAGGCAGGACAGACAATATTTGGAAAAATGGTGAACGACATAGCTCACCTGTGTCTTTTCAAATAATATCCAGCTAATAAAAGAAGGGAAGAATAATATTTAGAAAAATGAGGAAGGACTTCAGACCCATACCTTTCAACAAACGTAAAACACTTAGGCGCACTCGCCCCATCGGGATGACTGCTCGTTTTGTAAGCGAGGCTTACCGACAACCTAGGAGCAATTACTTTGCCATTGTGTGGTGATAGGTGCTTCCGTGAGGGTAGTCAATATAGCAAGCAAGCTGGTACATGTTAGCGTACTTAACAGGTAAAATAGAAAAGATTACCAATGTTTGTTGAAGAAAGAACGAACTTGTGGAAGAAAGGCAGGACAATATTTAGGAAAATGGGGTACGACATAGCGCACCTATATCTCTTAAAAAAATAACCAGCTCGTATACAAGAGGAGGACACAATATTTAGAATAAAGAAGAACGTCATAGCTTACCTATGTCTTTTAAAAAATAGTTTTGAGAAATAAAAACAACTCGTAAAAGAGAAGAGCACTTGGAGAAATATTGAACCCATACAGTTAAGAAAATAAACATGCATACTTGACCAAATAATATAAAGATTTGGAGCATAGGCGTACGCAGAGCTTTTCATAGGGGGGGCCTAATATCAAATCTGAATCTTTTGATGAAAAAACAGAGCCGTTTCCTCCGCACAATGCTTTTGCATATTACCGCCCTTTAATTTAAGGGCTTTCGAGGAATAATTATTTAGCGTGCCTTTGTCCTGGGGTTCCATACCACCAGCGCAACGCCTGGTTGTTTATTCATTTGTTGGTTAGCACCAGCGGTAGGCTTTGTTGCTTTTGTTTCATGACGTCTACTTTCACCATTCTGTTAAGTTCTCGCTTTACCTCATCTCTTATAGCATGTGAAATTGAAGGTTTAATTTCAAGTTTTGGGTTCTCGAATAGGTCAATATCATATGCATAATCGTTGTAGCAGCCTAAACCTTCGAAGATATTATCTTTACTTTCATTTTCCTCCATTGTTTTCACTCTTGCAATAAGTTCTAAGTTCTCAGCCCAGGAGGCTGAGGTGGTACCGGCGAAAGGACGGCTCCGAAGGAAAAAAAAAAGTAGAAAAGAAAAATTCTCCTATACCACGTGAGTTATAAAATCGATCAAATTTTCTATAAAAATATACGTGCGAACAATGTTTACTTTGCATAGATAAGAGAAAACACAAAGAAACAGATATATACGCGTAGATCCCATTTTCAGCATATTCAATGTTGTCGATAACGAGTTTCCTGTCAAAGGCTTAGACAAAGCGCACAAAATACACGCATAAAAGTTTATCTGGAGACTTAACGGTACCGAAGCCAAGCTCAAATCTATTTTATATTCATTTCAAGTGAGAAATATATTTCTTCTCATGGGATATTTGAATACTTTCTCAAATGTTTAGTATGAGATGAATCACTACATATTATAACCGATTTTGATGCTGTTTTCACCAAAGGATAGGGTAGTTCTCGAGGAAGGTTTTGGTATATTATTAAATTTGTTGAGTTTGTGTAGAATATAACAATATTTGTTGGTTTGGACAAAAGTAAGCTGACTGGTAGCTTTTAGCGAAAATGCTGCCCAAACTCTTTGAGATATAATAAAATATACATGGTGGAATTGTGTATCTTTTACAGGTCTACCCGATGGCATCTCAAGGATATCATACTGTATCTATTTCAATACTTCGAAAACTTGGCAATTATGAAAGCTATTTACACAAATAGGGTATTAATACTTATTTTTTTAAGTAAACTGAAGGCTTTAAGCATTATTTTGCTCATGCGCAGTGGTAAAAAAGTAACCGATCACCTTAATAAGCGATAACCGGCGATAACGTTTTCCGTTATTTACGTCGAAATAAACTTTATTAAGCGGTAAGGTCTTGACATAATTGCCAAGTGTAGGTTTATTTCGTTGAATGAAAGAGAAAATATTAAAAACTATTCAAAATGTATTGAAACTTTTCACCAATAATTTTAAATAATATATTTAAACACTTAATTATATTGGCCATAATAATTATTTATGTACCAAGGGTATAAAAAGATGTTTATGCCCTGAGGGCGACGTCTTACAAAGCCGAGGGTTTGTAAGTCGCACGAGGGTATACACATCAGGACGCCTATTCTTGAAATAACGAGAAGGGAGTGCTCCCAGGGAGAGCTCCCTCATTTCAACTCCCCAATAAAAAAACGTTATATTCTTGAAAAATGAAAAGTACCGGAGAGTAGCGATGAGGGAGCAAGATCGGGGAACAGCGTTGCCAGTTGCCTTGACCAATGAACTTGTAGAAATTTTGACAGACATTTAATTAATCGATAACCTCACTATTTACTATATTTGTTTGGTTGATATAATTGAACAATATATGGATGTTAAAAGTAAACAGTTGAGTCCTAAACAAAAAGAAACTTTGTTTACGCGCGGTTTGTATGGATAGAGCAGAGGTTCTTGTGGTTTGAAATAGAAAAGGGGTGACAATGTCTATTATGTTATGACAAAGGTCTTTATCGACTCTAAATAACTGCACAAATTTTTTGTCTCAAAACATCCCTACCCATACCCACATCTTCTAACGCCTCCTCAACATTCTCGTTAATTATTTTATTCCACAGCATTAAATTGAAGTCTTCAACATTCATTTTGAACCACAGTTAATCAAAACAAAACAATTATAGAGGTTAGGTCAAATACTCCCTTTTGCAATTCTCTCACTACCTAGTAGGGGAACTTCGAGTTCTCTTGGGAGATGCTCCCTCCCTCAAATTTATTTCAAGAATACACATTTAATCTTTTTAAGAGAACCACACCTACTTCTCTCGCAAAGTTCTACTCCCTGAAACTCATACAAACTTTTATGTCATGCTAGTTCGTTATTGCAATCCAATCTCAATACAAATCAGTCTTTTGAAAAAATCCAGTTTGAATTAATAACAATATGAAATAATCTCCAGGGGCTCACGTATTTCTTAATTCTGCGGGGCTTTGGAGTTTGATCAATGGTTTGATTCAGTCCAATTGTTTTGCCAATATTTATAGACTGATTGTTTGACGAAGTTTCTTGCATCCAGAACAGAAACTTTTGGAACTGGGGGAATTCAGGTCCTGATGGCTTTCCTTGGCTTCAGTGCCTGCCATGAATTTGACAGATTTCCGTGCCTCTTGTAGCCCGGTGAAGCTCATTTTTAATTATTTGTTCTAAGGAGTTTGTGGGAAAAATGTGCTAGATATTATCAATGGAGCTCAGAGAGTCAATATATTTTAAAAACTGCTGGAAATCCACATTACTCGCAAAAAGCAACTCCTGGTGAATTGCATATAATTCACCAGTGAAGACGCTCGCAATTATATTTTGACAAGCAACGTTTAGAGTCGATGCTAATTGGCTACATAAAAAGATTCGAGCTGGAGACGGACACAATAGATCTGAAAAGGACGCAGTGAAATAGGACAATTGATCATCTCATAGAATATAATCGGTGACATATGGCGTTGGCTAAAATATAATTTGAAGTGAATCTACCACCATGTACCGACTTTTAACTACTGGAAACGAAACATTGGACATTAGAACTCAAATAAAAGTTATGCTTTTAAAATTCAGCTCCCGAACGAATCTAGAGCGGAATCCAATATTTGTATCTATTGTTTTGTAGAAAAATACTATTTCAAATTCATCACTTCAGCAACAAAATATACCCTACCTTTGTTTTTTATCGTTAACAAATGAACAAAGTTTTATAGTTTGTTGGGAACAATGATTTCGAAACCATTGCAGCGAGATGAAATTTCTGGAATTAAATTTTTGACGTAGTTGACGTGCCTACAGTTGATGAAGTGAAATTTTGGTGGTGAAAAAAAAAGATGTGAAATGCGTAGATGTAGGAGTTGGATTGTTCTTCGACTAACAGCTATCAGGTTTCGTGAAACTTTTATAGTTGCAAGTAAAAGTTTTTCGTTTCAAACTTTTTGAAAATTTCACATTTCGTGGGTTAGATGTAGAAAAAGCGTTGAGTATTAATATTAACATTTTAACTTTAATACTTATTGTTTCGAACTCAGTGATTCAGAAGCCGGTCCTGCCGTGAACAACAAATTTTGGCGCATGCTACCTTCCTAGAGGATTTCATAACAGAGTAATGCGATGGTTTATACCAGACTGTTCTGGAAGCTCCTTCATACGCAGAGGTGGTAAATTCAAGAAGGTTCTAGAGTTGCGAAAGACTAATACGCGGGTTTTTGAGTGAGTCGAACAGTTTTTGATTAAACAGTAAATCGGTAAACAGTTTTAGTATTTAGTATTTAGTAGAATTCAATGAGACGTTTTGTGTCAGTGACAAGCTTAAAACTGTGTTTTTCTATTCAACTCAACTGTCATCATTTCTGAGGTTATATTCTTATATCAGAGATATTATGAAAGAGGTTATGTTATTCTATTTTTTATTTTCATTGCACTTTTATGAAAGTGTCACTTATTTCTTCTATAGGTACCATGCAAAATTATATGGCCAGCATTTAAAACTGCCTGTCCCTCATTTATGCACCTAGAAGAAGGCTCAGCATTTACAAATTCAAATAAACTTTGAATAGTCAGTGTATACCTGTATAACTCAATAAAAAACGTACCTTCCCTGTAACTTTAGTGGATATTACTATATCAAAAATGAAATAAAAACACGAAATCAGACCTAAACTTGTTTTATTTTTGAAAAATATCAACCATACCTATTACTCGTTTTACTCGTTGCTAGAATTACATTGACATTTCGGAGCGCCATCTATCGAATTCTACTTTTCCCAATACAGAGTGTGAACAGATGGTAAACTAGTAAATATAAATAGTGCAATATTTAAGCGTTAAAGATAAATTAGGACAAATTTTATACCGAGTGTTGATAAATCAGTAGACATCAAGTAGTGTGTATATAAATTAAAATTATTAAAGTGTGTAAGTGTTTCTTCAATTAACCAATAATCATTAGCCATAGTGAGCGTATACTTCTATCTCACGGAAAAAACTGTTAATAAGAAAAACATTACATCATACTCACTGGTAAAATTGAAAAAATTCTGTGGAAAATGTTATTACCTCTATCAAAAATTTTCTATATAGAAATAATGCTATCATTCAGTTGAAAAAAAATTCCAAAACATTTTCCCTGTATAAGCTTGTCAAAATCTCCCGTGTAGCTTATACAATCAGGCAATCCAGCGACCTGTCAAAGAAAATCCAATATTGCTTCCCAAGGCAAACAAAAATATGAGATTGATCTTCTTGTATACACAAGGGATTTAATTTTGGAGAAAGGTGATTTAACTTGGCTCCAATGATTGTTTTGTGTCTTGATAATAATAATAATAAACAATAGAAATGTTGATTGCTTCAGCACCACCAGTGAGAGTCCTCAGCACCTAAGCCTTCAGGTTTTTTGTGCTCTTAGTTGTGTCCTTCGTGTGAAAAGACCAATTGAGTCAGGCTCAGTTATTTACTAGGCTCTTTTTAGAGAAATTCTCCCTTGAAAACTCTAGTTCTAGGATTCTGTATCTCCAGTGAGACAGTGATGCACATTCTATGATAATGAGTGAGAAAGTTTCCTCCTCTTCCTCTATATATAGTAGTTTTACGATAAAAAGACGATGAGTTCATTTTCAGTTACTTCTCTGCTCATCAGAATAAATATCAATTTACCCATCGTAAATCCAATGTATCCTTAACAACCAGGGTAATTTATACAGCTAACGGTTTGGCAAAACTTCAAGACGTTGTTATATCAACTGGTAAAACTCCCCAGTTTGTTTTGACCTTTATTGGCTATCGATCATCTTCTAATATTAACATTTACTTCAAATTCATTGTTTCTTCAAGATTAAAAAAAAACTGTCAATCTAGCATTTCTAGTTTTCTAGTGAATACAGTTTCAGAACCTAGCTTTGCTAGGATGGGTGCCTTTCATTTTCTGCTATGCCCTTGTGCCACGGAACCCACTAAAGAGTTACTCTTGTATAGAAAGGTAGTTTTTAAAAAACTTTTGAGTTGCATATTGTGAGTTTTGAATTAACTTTTGGTTAAGTTGTGCCTACATGAAACCATACATAGGAAACAGTTTTTGCTTCATTTTTTTCATTATTCACTTGATCACACCATACTAATGATCTACCATCAACATCATTTCAAAAAAGAGCTTTTCTTTTTTTCTCATCTACATGTGAGCAAAAAATCTTTCCACTTCATATGCGTTACAGTGAACCACGAAGGACACTAATTTCAACAAGAATTATACCTTAAAGGATATAAGACCACACAAGGATGTGCAAAAACTAGTAACAAATGGTTAATAAGAAACGACATTAACAAAAATGTTTATTATACACGCCTATTTTTAAGTTATCTCGAAAAATAAATAACCACCAATCCATAAATCACAAGTGACAGGCTTTTTTTTGACAGTCCATCCAAATTGGGAAAAAAGAATTTGGTACAAAAATATGCACATTGGAAAAATGTCCAATACCACTAGAGAAAGAATTGTGTAGGCAAAATTGTTCTATTTCATTCAAGTATGATTGCAATTACATTTTTTATTGAAAACTCTAAAAACCAGGTATTACAAGTGGGCATTTTCTGATGTCTGAAGAAGTTATTGAAACAATTCCTTGCTTTTAGAGTTTCATACAAAAATGTTAATAAAGTTGAATTTTTTGTTTCCCTTTATTCAAATAAGAAAAACGGTTGTGTAATAAAAACCGTAAAAAAATAAGACTTTGTTGTCTCCAGTCAGACGACGACTTTTACCGTAGTTGTTGGTCGTTGGGGCTCCCAAAAATGATATATATTTCTCATATTTTCCACTAATCTGACATTTACATCATTTTCAGGAATGCTGTATAAGTTGGTTTTGCAAAATATGTTTCATACTGTCCAAAAAAAAAACAAAAATACTAAAACTGTTCAAGCACGGAAAACATCTAGATACGTTGAAATAAATTCAAAAATTCAACTTTGATATATATCCGGATATATATCCGGATATGTACATATTTCAAATGGATTTTAATTTGCTTTTTAGTTGAATCGAAAATCTAAATTCAGTGAAACTTAGTAGCTATTTATCATAAAAGTCATACACCCTTATGTTTAAAAACAAAATGTTTATAAATAAGGCGCCAGATGAAAAATACTATAGAATACTATATTTTGTCCACGACTATGAATAACCTGTTTGGGTATAAGTACATTTTTTTGTTAAATTAAAACACTATGGTTTATTACATTTATATAGCTTATTAATTTGTTATTGAACAAATTATACAGGTTGGGACAATCTTCTCTTATCGGAGGATTACATCGTTGTGGTAAAAGATAAAACTTCAGTTTTGTGTGAGCTAATACAGTTACTGAGGGAACATTTTGAAAATACTTTCGATTCTACAGGGTGTTCCAAAACCAAATAGCTGCACAAATTCTAATACCGGGTGTCTCATTATATTCTGACTGTTTTTAAGAGCTTATATCTTCGAAACGGTTCTAGATAATAAGATGCGGTTTTCACAGTTAGGTTTAAAATTACCATATGTTTTTTACTGTTCACTTTTAGTTACTAGCCAATAAAGTTTTTGTTTATGAAATTTTCAACTTCATACCTGAATCATTACAGTATCCCAGTTAAAGTTATATAACTTCGCTTTCTGTGCACCGATTTTGAACTTTAAGGTACCGTTATAAAGTAAAAATATGTGTCTTTTAAGAAATTGCTAAATATACAGGGTGTACCATTTAAAAAGTTATATCTACTGTATTCTGAAAATACGACACTTTCTAGCGGGTAAGCCGGAGGTAGGCCATTTATATAAATATGTCACAACAAAACTTAATTTTAATAATTTTAAACCTAACTGTGAAAACCGCATCCTATTATCTAGAACCGTTTCGAAGATATAAGCTCTTGAAAACAGTCAGAATATAATGAGACACTGTATAATATCATATGGGTGTTTTAGAAAGATATGGCCAATTATTGACAGAAAACACCTGAAAAACAGTAAATCAAAATAAATACAGATCTTTGTATTTATTTGTCATTCACATATCTGTGGCTGTGCTCAGTATTAATTAGGTTTTTATCTGTGGCTTCTTTAATACAGCGTGACACAAAACGCAAATCAAGCAATATCTAAACATTTTTTAATGAATCACCGTAATGTCTTTTTACAATTTGTTAGTACATTTCATAATCTATCAAACGATTTAGGGTTTATGGAGAACCGTAAATATTTCATGATAATGGTCAAAAACAAGTAGATATTTTACGTACACAAAATGAAATGGTATTAAATTTTTACATGTAACGTCTTGTAAATTTTAACATACATCTTATTCTCAATTTTTAAAACCCTAAGATCCTCGTTTTTGAAAAGATGTACTAAGACGTACTGTTTTTGATGACTTGATTATTTCGTAAAGACTGCAAACTGCTTTTATATTTATTAGTACCATAATGACATCAGCCTACGAACTATATTGAATTTTTTGATTGCTAATAAGACAATGTTATCGGAACATCCTTGACAGGATATTACAGGATCATTAAAACCACACATGAGTTCTTTAACCCTTATATTCCACATTAACGGGGGGGATGCTATTAATTCCTGTGGACATCTCCTGGCTGTGCAGATGGGGTCGATGTATTCACTCATCCTGGTCTCTTCTACTATAGTGGTGAGCTGTTACGACATTTATTGGATGTTATCCTGTCTACAGCTCTTTTATTCAATGCTTTTTTGAAAGCCAATTGTGGAGTATTGTGATTCTCAAACATCCTCCGATAGTTGTAACAGAGTAATCTTCGTAGATCGTCGCGAACCTTATCGAACCCAACAAATTATTACAGAAATTTTATTCCAATAGAAAGTTTAAACCCCTTGGAATGGATCTTTTTTTTAATCTTCGAAATTCTATCAACTTATTTCCTAATAATCGCAACTCTCGTGATATTACAGCTGATTATTTTTTGATGTTTCTTAAGACCAATAAAATGTTTCTTTATTTGTCACAAGGATAAGTTTCAACCATTCATGATTATAGTGGGAATGAATCTCTTGTGATGATTCTCGGGAATAATCACTGTGGCTTTTATTTGCATAGCAAGTGTCAGATAGTTGTCAAAATAATTACACCTAATAGGCATTATTTCTGTAAAAAAAGATGTTTTTAAAGGAAAAATTCAACTTTTGAAAACACATTTTAAATTATGCGCCAAAACGCTATAATAGTAATGGCGTCCTTCTATGACGTCATCAATTCTTAACAGTGTCAACTGTCGATAGGTTTTCTATGATCTGTGTCATGTAGTAATATCGTCAAAGTCAAACTTCAAACACTTGACAGCTTGCAGGTTAAAAGTTTATTTTGATACATAAACATAATTTCAAAAACGATTTTTTGTGGTAATAAAAACAGAGATACTTGATAGTTTATAACGAGAAAATATCACATGAACCAAGAAAAGCCAATAGCAACAAAGGAAATACAAAACCATAGATAATATAAAGACGACAAAACAGATGTTCGGATTTGGTTTGGGTCGGATAATGGATATCTGCGAAAGCATGACGTCTCTCTCTTCTTATTGGCGTTTGAGATAAGATGGCGGATGGCTAAATTTTGTGCTTATATTTTTACTAAAATAAATGTAATCACACATGAAAATGAAAAATAAGTGATTTCTGTAGAATCTCTGCATCTTAAATAATTATATCAAATCAATATTTCGGTGATTCTTAGTGACAGTCATCATGCCTATTGTGTCAACGCGATATATAGAATGGGTCAAAATTATCGGTTTAGTACCTTTTCTTATGCAGAGATAACAAAAAAGATTTTAGAAACTACTTCGAAAAATAATCCAAGTAATCAGTCTATATGGGGACAATTTAAGACCTTCACCAAAAAATTTGTAAATCAAAAAATAATCTAGGCAAATATAACTCGCGAGTTCCATATGGTTCCATACATTAGAAAATAATATGACAGATTTTTTTCAAACAAAACAAACAAATAGCCACTAGAGCCCTGCGGGCTCTCCTGTCTATTGCTTGGCAAAAAAGTTTTCAAAAAATCTGTCAAATTATTCTCAATTTATTCTCACTCTCTTGTTATATTACTACTGAGAATTATTGTATAAGCTACATCATAATGTGATTTCAGTACCATTATAATCCTATTAATTGTTCGATCTATAAATATAACAACGAATTTCGTTTATAATACAAACATACGTATGTTACATGACTTTTTAACGAGCCATTATCTCTATATAGGTCTTTGTTGTTAATTAAACACGCTTGGTACAAAGAATAATAAATATTTTATTAACATTTAAAAATAAACATTTACGCACAAAACATTCAAACAAATTTGATATCGAATAGAAATTAGTGTTATCTAAAGTCGGTTTAAATACATAAGTTCAACGTATGAGCAATAAATCAAACAATTCAAAACAACATCAAAGTTACAAAGTTAATAGGGCACTGTAAGAACAGGCACGCAAAGCTTACGGGGGTTGACAGAGGAACCTAGTGGAGGAAACTGCCTACTATAGGCATATATATTTACAGCAAATTATCAAATTTGTTTTATTAGGAATAACCGCATATCTCATCGTTCTATGAACAATCTTCTACTTTTTGTTTTGTTAAAAGTTTTGTATCAACAGTAAAAACACAAGAGCTTTTTTTTTATCGGATAAATTTCTCTTCGCTACGAAACAGTTTTGCCAATCACTAATTTTATCTAATGTCAGTTTTTCGAGCCAATTTAGTGATTGGCAAAACTTTGAGTTGAAGAGAAATTTATCTTATAAAAGAAAAGCTCGAGTGTTTTTTGGCAAGATAAATTAACGACAGAATATATCGACGAACAACAACAGTTATTATCTCATTGTCATTGTGTAAAAGTGACGTCCGCTTACTAGATATTGATGAAGAGGGGTTTTTATCGCGACAAAAAAGGATGCACCTTTTTTATCGATGTCAAAGTGACAATAACATTTCCAGGTATATGACATTTTAACATTGGAGTTAATTTATCAACAGTAAAAACACAAGAGCTTTTTTTTTATCGGATAAATTTCTGTTTGCAACGAAACAGTTTTGCCAATCACTAATTTTACGAGAAAAACTGACATGATAAAATCGCGACACCGAAGGTGCAGCGATTTTATCTAATGTCAATTTTTTTGAGCAAATTTAGTGATTGACAAAATTTTGAGTTGAAGAGAAATTTATCTGATAAAAGAAAAGCTCGAGTGTTTTTTGGCAAGATAAATTAACGACAGAATATTATATCGATGAACATTAACAATAATTATCTCATTGTCATTGTGTGAAAGTGACGTCTGCTTACTAGAAATTGAGGAAGAGAGGTTTTTATCGCGATAAAAAAGGATGCACCTTTTTTATCGATGTCAAAGTGACAATAACATTTCCAGGTATATGACATTTTAACATTGGAGTTAATTTATCCATAGTAAAACTTTTTTTGAACAGCATAATAGATGTCGAGAGAAACGTTGTCAGCAGCTTTCTCATAATTCCCCATAGTCCTGGATAAATTTCGGATATTTATGCTTGCAGTCAATATGTTTGATCCCCACTTTTAAATTTCACCTTCAGCTCCCCATTAATGCTATAGTCAAAAACGCTCTTATCGTGCGGGTTCAAAGGTGGGATTACACTGTTGAGGAATTTCCACTTTCTCTTTAATTCTCGAAATAATCTATCAAACTAAGTACCATTTTTTTTGCTTGAGGATACAAAAAACCGGAAATTGCTATAACATATTGTCACTTTGAATTGTCAAAGTAACAAAACTGACATATTTAATGAAAACTTAGCTGGTGGAAGACTTTTTAGAATCGCTGAAAACTAAATACATATCCTTCTTTTTCCCGTCATGATTGCATAAGTCTCTCTTATTCATCTTACGGATTTTATTTGGAAGTTATAATTAAACGCAACGCAACAAAAACTTTGAGTTGAGTATGTCTTTGTTGAATCGTATGACCCTCATGATAAGACTGCTTCTGACTATAAGCTCGAATAGCTTTTCTTGTCACATTCTCCACTTCTGCTCAATCAAATGAATATATGTTTCCATTTGATTCTCCTGTAGACCTCTGGGGGTCCACCTGTACCACTTTGGGAATCAATGCTTTAAGTGAATGCAGCATTCCAACTCCTTTGCTGGGCTACAAAGGCTAGTAAGTACCTCAATGCAAGTGAGTTGATCAACTACCGGTTAATAGTACTACAGTATCTACCAGAGATAATATAACACAGAGTATCTACGACGAGAGAGGAATAGAAGGAGTCTATCTCTCCTCGCCAGTGATTGGTTGACGTGATCAAATTTCGGTTCCAACCAGTTTTGATGCAATAATTTGATCGGACTATTTTTTATTGAAGTGTACACAGTATGAAACATCACGCAACGTTGCGAATATATCTGTTTGCTAGCTCTTAGTTTATTACTTTCGGATTAAAAAGTTACAGATACAATTTTAGGTGTTTTCTGCTTCAAGCCAGATAAAAATATCCTTTGAGTACTTTTGTGATTTTCGACAAACAGAACAGCTTACCGCTGCCGAGCATATTTAGGTTTATCACAGCTTCTGCCATTTGTCAGAAAATTCTGGGTTAATTTTACTTTTGACGGTGGACGAAACCTACTTACGCAACAAAATTGTAATTTTTTTCTTAAAAAGTTTCATATATTAACCTAAATTTTTTTTCAGGTTATCTACTATTCAAAGATTTCTGCGAAAATGTATCTGAAGAGCCTGTGCCACAGCTTCGGTTCTATGAAGAGGTAAGTCAAAATATTTCCAACTCATTCTAATTTCGTCGGATCTATAACTGTAAACTGTTTTTTATTCAAATGTCAAAATCGCCGCCGTTTTAAAATTCTATACTTGTGCAAAATTTAACTTCAGTGTTTTCTACTTTTCATGCAAATATTTCAGTTTTCCGAATGAATAACCCGGTGTATTTTCTGGTAATTGTATTATCGACTTTAATCTACATGCCATCAAAGCTATTAAATGGATTAATATCTCTTTGGTCGCGTAGATATTATTCAAAAAGCAAATTAATGCAAATTCCATAATTGTGGCGGCTTATTAAACATTACTAATGTTGAAGCGAGGCTGTAATAGTAGTGACTATTCATTCACTGAAGCGATGTTTTTGTGTAATTACTAGGAGCGTTATAGAGCTATAATGTTGCGTGAACGCTGTTAATTATGTGTTTTGATCCAGTTTTGGAATCGTATAGAGGCGAGTTTGTGAATCATTTAAGTTCCCTGGGATTGAAAAAAGTGTAACACTAGTAACAGTGAAGTGAGTTATTTTGGACATAGGTTCGAATCTCTCTGCAGTGAAAATTTTTATTTATATTGTATCATTTGTATATATCAATAATTTTCAATATACAGTCAGGTGCAAAAAATTCGACTATTTTTTGGCAAAGGAGACAAAAATTTGATCATGTAAGTTTTGGATCGATTTTAAATGTTCAGGTATGATTAATAAAGACAGTGTATACAAGAAAATCATGTTGTTATGAAAACAATTGGCTTTATTCGAATAATGGAAAAATGAAGTATATTTTGTAATCAAAACAATGGTTATAATGAAATTTCTAGTGTTATTTTTTTATTAATAATATTTGTATTTCCTTCCCGGGCCTTTATAACAGACTGCATACGTCTTGGCATAGAGCTAATAGGCATGATGACAGTCACTAGGAATCACTAAAATTAATTTGATATAATTATTTAAGATACAGAGATTCTACAGAAATCACTTATTTTTCTTTTTTATGTGTGATGACATTTATTTTAGTAAAAATATAAGCACAAAATTTAAACATCCGCCATCTTATCTCAAACACCAATCAGAAGAGAGTGACGTCGTATTTTCGCAAATATCCATGATCCGACCCGAACCAAATCCGAACATCTGTTTTGTCGTCTTTATATTATCTATGGTTTTGTATTTCCTTTGTTGCTGTTGGCTTTGCTTGGTTCATGTGATATTTTCTCGTTATAAACTATTAAGTATCTCTGTTTTTTATTACCCCAAAACACGGTTTTTGAAATTATGTTTAGGTATCAAAATAAACTTTTAACCTGCAAGCTGTCAAGTGTTTGAAGTTTGACTTTGACGATTTTACTACATGACACAGATCATAGATAACCTATCGATAGTTGACACTGTTACGAATTGATGATGTCATAGACAGACACCATTACTATTCTATCGTTTTTGGCGCATAATTTAAAATGTGTTTTTTAAAGTTGAATTTTTCCTTCAAAAACAATTTTTCTTACAGAAATAACATTTATTGTAGATAAAGTATATACGTGAAAACATCGTGGAGCAGTTTCTCAAAATCAGTCATCATGCCTATCAAATGGAAATCGAGTTGGTCCAATTCGTCCCATATTTCCTGAAGCACCACACTAACTTCATTTATGTTGTTAGTACCCGTGATCAGATTCTTCCATGTCCCATAGATTGTGATCTGGACTTGAAGATGGCCAATTCATACGGACAATCCCGACTTCTAAATATCCATTAACGATTCTTGCAAATCGAGCAAAAAGTACCCCATGCTCATCAAAAATTGTTGTTATGTACCTACCTTGCTCCTGTCATAGAACCTCCATCTACAAGAACCAAGTCCAGCCGATTTATTAATAATTTACTAATAATACAGGATGCTTCCTGTAATCGTACATTAAAAATAAATGTGAATACGCCAACAGGTGTGCAGTGGGACATAAAATTGCATTTTTCCTAAATTATAGTAAGTTCATATCTACAAGGCAAGTCATATTTCGTGTTGACAATCAAACAGTATGTGGAAAATAGTTTCCTTTTTTATGAGTATCACAAACGGTACAATCTAGTTTAGGTTCAACCATGTATCGGTATCCAATACCATTTAAAGTGGATACAATTTTAAAAATGAATAGACATACACAATTGATTAAGTGTAATTAGTTAATTCACAAGAGATAGGAATACCGAGGTAGAGGAACGAAAAACAAAATAGAAAATATTAGGGTAATACCAGTACTTTCGGCAAAGTTAATTCAAAATGCTATTCGAAGAACAAAAATGAGTTATCTGTATTGGTTAAAATTTCGCAAGCTTTGAAACAAATTGAATTAAATTGTGTAATCATTTAGAGAATCAAATGTACAATTTGTTTATTATATACATTGTATTTTAACACATTTGGAAAGATATCGTCAAAAATAGAACATGACAAATGTCTATAGGAATATAGGAAAGAACGGGTTTTGTTAGAAAATTGGTTTTTGAAGGTTTTTGGAAGTGAAAGTATAGTGAAAATTATAGAATATTTTAGTGAACCTATTGACTTCTTTTTTATTGCATTCAGTTATTTTCTAGTTAAAAATAGCCATATCAGAGTAATGTGTATGTAATAATCTTTCAGTTTGAATTGAAAATTTCAAATATGAAGCAGGAAAAAAGTTTTCCACGTTACAGAATTCCCCCCACTGTATAAAATCCAAATAATCTACTACATACGAGAAGTCGACTGCTGATTTTTTCATTTAATAAATTTGGAACACGACTGTTGACTACTTTTTCGGATCACGCCCTCCAGTTATTAATCTGGTAACTTTCAGTGGTGTGAGTGAGGCTTTTCAAATTACTTTTCCTGGTTATTATATTATGAGCTATATTGGTTTATTTTCATTAATTGTTAGTTTTGACATGTAGGGGTTGTTTTTAGATTCTTTTTAAAGTCACCATAAAAATATCTCGCCTTGCTGTCGAGATATCGCAGTTGGCCACAGCATTATTATTATTTATTCATTTTTAAAGGAGTCGTCACTTCGCCAGCACCACTTGGTGGATAACCCCAAGATATTTTACTTCACCCGACAATCGTATAGGTCCAGCTTGAAGCGTCAGTCCAGGACAGTCAGTCAAGTCCTTCCCGTTTCTTTCTTCTGGTGATCCTAATTATCTGTATTTTTGAGTGACTCATACGTAGCCCTTCTTTTACAGTTCAGCCTGTTACTACATTTGAAGCCATCTGGAGTCTCTCTGGTTGTACTTACCTTGGGATAGAATTGCCAGGTCGTCTGCATATCCTATAGTGTTGAATCCTTTTCTGTGTAGAGTTCTAATGTACATGACCAGGTTCCACAACAGCGGAGACAGTACTTTCCTTTGTGGACAACCCCTTGCTGCACGTGAGGCCATTGTCTCCACCATAAGAGTGGTTTCTATTATCATGCTTCTGAGCATGCAGTCTATCCACCTGCAACTCGTGCCATGGATCTCAATTTAATTTTCCTCGCTGCCTTGGTTATGGATTCGTAGAGGTGTTGTCAAAAGCTCCTTCTATATCTAAAAAGGCTGCGAGTAGTACCTCACTATTTCCCAGTACTTATTCGGCTCTTTTGACGAGTAGTTGTTGATGGCTACAGTAACTTGATACTGCAAGAAATCCAGAAGAAGGATTAAAACAAGTAATATTTTTGAATGAAATAACAAGTCAGGTTCGTGGACTTATTGATCGGCAATTAATTTCGAAGTTATACTGATAAAGAAACACTTGAGATATTTATTGCGAGAGTTTCACGAGATTTTTTTCCATCTCTATAATTTCCAGTTTCATGGCCTCACTTTATGAACGATAATGTCTTATTTGTTCGTCCACTCTAGGAACGAACTATCGATCAATGTAATTTATATATTTGCTCAGACACTTTAATGGTATTTTTCGTCGACCTTTACAAAAAATTACATTTTATGTACTAATTTTCTGATGAAAAATCGTCAATTCTTTAAATTAATTATTGTTAATATTTACATTTATTTTACTACTAAGTACTACTACTAAACGTACAGGCGAGCCTTGACCTAGACAAACTCAAGCCAAGGCTCCGGCACTGCTACCTAGACATCCATGAAGCCGAGCCCTTCATTAAAGGCCACAACCTTTTTCAGTGGATGCCTGCTTGTGTCTCCAGGGGCCATAACAGAAACTCCGAAGATTTGCCTGTGTAGTACAGCCCAGTGTGGACAATCCTGTGGACATGGACTGACATTTCGTCAGTCATGCCGCAACCCCGCAACCCCGCATTCCTCTACTCCTAGGTTGTAGAGGTGCTTTCTGATACAGAAGTGCCCTGTTAGGAGTCCTCAGCCTACTCCTTTGTAGTTCAGTAGCTGTCCTAGCGTATCCATCAGTGTATTGTCTAGGACCCTGCAGAGCATTCCAATGAGTGAGGTGCTGATTCCTCAGCCACTTCCTCGTCTCCTTGCGTATTATTTGTTTTGTTAGGCACAGGGTCGGGCCCGGGTCACAGAAAGGAGCTGCCGCCCCTTCCGCAGCCAGTACATCCGCCATCTCGTTGCCTTTGAAACCAGAGTGGGCTGGAATCCACTCTAGCCGCACTGCGTTCCGACATAATTTAAGTCTAGGTTTATCTGCGCACATTCTAAGATAGCATAATATCTCGGCCTGATATGCAGATACACCATCATCCAATGGTACACAGATTTGTGTCCTTGGGTTCCTGGAGTAAATTCCAGCCCCTGCTCTATCACTGGAGCATGAGTCATCTGTGTACCAGACGGTCCCATTAGGCTTTGTATTCCTCTTTTTTTCCCAGAATTTTCTATCCCGGATCATAACCCTGTATGAGGCTGCGAAATAGTACTTGCGCAGGCATTCATCAGCCGCTCGAGCCAGAACTGGAATCTTCCAGGAGCCGGAGATTCTTGACGTGCCCGCATTCTTCCCCTCTTCGTACGTATCAAGACGTTTCAAGCACAGGAAAGCCCTCTCCGCCTCAGCTTCGATCTCATGGTGAAGAGGCCGAAGACCAAGGATTACTTCCATCTCAACAGTTGGTGTAGTCCTCATGCAGCCAGTTGCCCCGAAACTGACCACCCTTTGAAGGCGTGTCAGTTGCGATCTAGCCGTGACCAAGGTTAACCTAGGCCACCAGACCAGAGCCGAATATGTGAGCATAGGCAGCATGATCGACCACCTTTCGGTGTCCTTTCTGTCGCTCTTGTGGCTCTTCTCCGTTTTTCGTCACCGCAAGTCTATTTGTCGGTCTTTCAGGTGATGGGGCAGTTGTTCCCGGCTTCGCCTGAGCCCTCACCACTCCCATCATCTGAACGTCTTGGTCAAGGAGCTCGGTTTTAAGGCACCTCTCAGGAGCCTCTTTCGTAAGGGCCCTATATAGGACGCTCATCTCCGGCGTCTCTATTACCTGATACATAAAAGATCCCACGAAAGGTTTCGCCCAGTTCCCCAAGGTGATTACCAGTAGGTGCCGATCTTCTGTTTGGCCACGCATCCTGTAGTCCCGAGCAACCCGCCAAAGGCTTCAGTTTTTGATGAGGTTGTCTCCTCTTGGTCAGGACAGTCAAGCCAAGACCCCCCCCCATCCCTCTGGCCCGTTCAGTAAATGTGACTTTTATTGAATTACTAATTTTTTTAGATCTGCTAATTAGAAGAAATAAATATATTTCAACAAAGGGTAAATGAAACTCCAAGTCCAAACCACAATTTTAATTTTAATATTGTCCTCCAAAAGGACAAACCATTTAGCAACTAGTTTCGGTAAAATTTACCATCATCAGGCTATAATAAAAAAGTTACACTTATCAAAAGATCAATTGAATTAATGTAATCTCTAAGGATAGATGGCGAGTCTCCCCGACATATTGTGAAATGGTCTGTACATCCCTTCATTGAACAAATAACAACAAAATTAGCAAACATCCGGTTTCACGGGGATAAATGTTTTCCTGTCTGTAATGTATACAAATTAGAGTAAATCAATAAGTTACTAATAAAACAGTTAGGGTCTTATACTTAGATCTGTTTGCCTGGGAGAAACTTGTCAAAACAAAGGTTTCAGTATAAAAAAATAGTTTACAAGGTTAATAAGAAAAAGTGAGTTTTAAGTATGAACACCTCTGTTGTTAAAAAAAAAGAAACGAACTTTTTCCTAAGTTTTCTTTTGTGAGGGTTTTGTTATATGGCCGATCTTATGGCATTATTCACATTTATATCACTTTTCTCGATTTTCTCGAATTATTAACTAACATATCTTAAATCAATCTTCTTCTATTTTTAAAATCTTCAAGGTAGTTGTCACATACCATCAGATAATTCTAAGTTTTTGTATAATTTATGCATGTATGTATATTAAGGTGACATTCACTCATACCTAAAAGATATATTATGCCTCCTTCCTTCTACTTAGTTCCTGATGAAAGTCTGAGTGACTTGTAGCTCCTTTAGTCCTATTTCCCGTAAGAATTTTAGGATATCTGCAAGCTTCAGCTTAGGTAAATATTCCTCTCCTATTCAGTAATCTCCCAGGTGTGTCCCAGGATGCTGAAGTGTTGTGCAGCTAGAAAGTATCTGGACGAAGGTTTCTTCTTCCATGCCACAAAATCTGCGTTCTTCTTCCACGCCATAAAATCTACGTTCTTCTTCCTCCACTATTTTAAGTTTTTTCAGATGCCCATTCAGATGAAAATGTCCCGTTGGGATCCCTGTTGAAACTCTTAGCGCAGGTTTACTTTGACTCATGCATTTATTTGATCTTAACAGGTTCTAGTCACCCAAAAGAATTTTTGATTGTCTAGGTCCTAGTAGATTTCACAATTCCCAGATCTCCTCTTTTCCTCGGCTTTATTTATTCCTTTCAATATTACATTGGAGTTGATTCCGCAAAAGGGTTACGGTCCCCAAATGGGTATGTTGGTCCCCCCCTTCGCTGGTTCATCTGCTATTTCATTTCCTTCTATTCCAATATGTTCTGGAATCTAGAGTAAGGTGACTATATTGTTCTTGCCTAGTTCATTGAGTGTGCCTAGACATCCCCACACCATTTTAGAACTGAGTACACAAGAGCTCAGTGCTTCAATGGCTGCTTGTCTATCCGACATTATAATAATCCTTAGTCTTCTATATATCAATAATGATACCTACTTGATGGGTTAACCTGCTGTGAGCTTAAACAAAGTATCATGGAACTAAATATACCATAAGCTATATCAATTTGTTATTTTTATTATTTAATTAAATATTACCATCAGACAGTAGTAAAATATAATTATCTATTCGTTATAATCTAATAAAACAAAATATCGATAATTCAAGTTTTTACAACAAGCCGCCGCGTCGCGTTGGTGACTAACGTTAGCATGAAACACGCAAAATACCAATTTACGATAGCGATTAATGGTTTTTGTGATGGCTCTAAATGATCTTCAATCGGATTATATTCGATGCAGATCGGTGTGGATTAAGATAATGTCTAGGCGGCTTTACCTTTACCAACAAAGTAACGTGTACACAACGATTCATTTATGCAAATAATGTCAATCGATACAAACAATACAATTAATGCGGATTACCTGTTGAGAAATGCGGAAGTTGTTAGTTGTTTTTCAATATAGCCAAAATTAAATTATTTTTTCTACATTCATGCAAAAAACAACACTTTTGTGAAACACATTTAATGGAAAACGTGGTTCTTTTTTGCACTAGTGCAATAAAATTTTTTTAAGCGAGTGTCACAAAAAATGAAGTTTTACGGATCTATTAACGTCCCTAAAGTGTATCTTTTTTGGCCGCTTTTTTACTTTACGGCCGCTTTTTTACTTTACGGCCGCTTTTTTACTTTACGGCCGCTTTTGCAAACAAAGTCATTATGAGGGCAACCTACTAGAAACATTTAATTTGCTTATTTGAGTTATTTCCACGTCCGATATTAAGATTGTCAAATTATGAAGGCGGCCTACTAGACACACTTAATTTGCATGTTTGAATTATTTTGAAATTGAATTAGATGGTACTTCAGTAAGCAGCTTTCCAGCAAGAACCATTGTTACGGAAAATCAAGAAAATGAAATGTTTGTTAACAATGTCATGTCTAAAAGTGGTATTACATTTTCAAAATGTAGTAAATGTACATTTAACATAACAATTAATAGCAAATAATGCCCTAATTTATTAACTTCGTTATGACCCAACTTCTGTTTATCATACTTACTGTAAGTAATTCTGTACACATCTTTGTTACTTAATAATACACTTTTCATTTGGTTAATAAAAATTTGAATCTAATCTTCCAGTTTCGTCTCTGTTTAGAAACAAAATTGTAAAAAAAAGTTGTTACCTATTTGATGAGACACTCGCTTAAAAAATTTTGTGTGCACCTCGGCCGTATGATATTTTTGGCCTCACCTGAAATTTGCTTGGCCTCGGCTACGCCTCGGCCGCAAATTTCAGATTCGGCCAAAAAAGATCAACATTACGGCCTTGGTACACAAATAACTATTATTGCACTCATCTGTCATTCTTGTGTCAGTTTTGTGATGATTTATGACAAACATAAACATTTAAATGAAATAAAAATCCAGAGCAAGTGTCTGATCCTGCTTTAATACAACAATAATATATGTATATCTTACTACTTAGTCTCAACAAATTACAATAATCTTTAATTATTTAAAATTTAAATGGTCAAGGCGAAAACCAGCCATGAGTACTGACAAGGTGGAGGCCATAAAGATACTAAAAAGAAGAACGGTTTGAGTTTGATTAGGTTAGATTTGGCTCCCAACATATTATCACAGATTATAAAAGAGAACAGCTTGACAGAGAACAGTAAAAAAGAGAGAGATGGGTGGACATACCCATTTAAAGGTCCATCGTCGTATGTCGACTCCGTTCGGGCTGCTTCGCGAAACTTTTCAACAGGGCTATCAATTTGCATAATATTTCCCTCAATTTACGATCATAGGTCGAATATTTTATAAGCATTATTTTTAGTGTGATAGTTATACACATACAAATATTCGACAATTACTTGTTTTGAATCAATTTCATTAACATTAAAAGAAATCTACAATTTAAAAGATTATAATGTATAAAAATCATACCATAAATATATACTTTTTTTCACAAACCATCTTTGGCAACCATGCGCAATAACCGTGACGGCTTAGCTCAAAAATCAAAATACAAAACGCCATTTTTGACACTTCAGTTTGCTTCGCTTTTTGAAGGTTGTCAATCCGCGATATTATTTTGTGTTATTTGACTAATCGATTGTAGGTTGTGGTAATATTAACTGAAAATAGTGTACATTACTATATTATTTTTATAAAATGAATAAACATCACGGGGGAGTGTATTGTTCATACAGAGACTGTCCAAATGAATTTTATTCGGAAAGAAAAGTTAAGAACCGGCACTGGAAACTGTTTTGTCCCCAAGTCAACATTGCAATTTGGTAAGAAATTCTGAAAATATTTTGAACTGGCAACATCGCGGCCATACCGAGTTAAAGGTCCAAGGTCATTGAAGTCGGAATTAAAAATCTTTTGATGTTTTGCCGGGATTCGTATCTGTTCTCTTTTATAATCTGTGATATTATATTCTAATTTTGCAGTTTTTGCATGAATGTAGAAAAAATATTGTATGCAGCTCTTGCAAAACGTGTTTTTTGCACTCGAGGTGTTGTCCAACTCGGCCTAAAGACCTCGTTGGACAATTTCACGTCGCGTGCAAAAAACACTCACTTTTTGCACTTGTTGCATAAATAACTATTAACTATTATTAGTTGAAATTTTAATATGGAATTAATTTATCGTCAAATAAACATAAATTAAAATATTTACTGGACTACGACAGTATTGATCCACAATAAGCCCATGAAACCGAGATGGTGCCAGCGAAGGGACGGCTCTTTGAACAATAAAAAAAAACAGTGAAAAAAATGGTCTAACAAAAAGCCGGCAGCTTTAAGTTCGCACAATATCTTTTACGTCAAGTATACATAAATAATAGCTGTTTTCGCGGAGCACATCCTGAACGTATTCGGAGGGACTACGCATGCGCAATTAAAATTTGAGTGTTCGTGGAGTGCTTCAGAATGTGTTGAGGATAAAAAATCCCGTGTTCGAGGAAGACTTGAAATCAATTTCGAGCATGCTCGGAACGTGCTCGATGAATCCTAGGATGATAGCTGGGGTTTTTTGTTCCGAGCAGATTATAACCTCAAAATTTTGGACTTTATAGTGGTTTGATTACTTTTTAATTTGCGTTTGAAACTTTAAAAAACTTTTGGATTATATATATTTTAATGATAAACAGTGTTTGTTGAGTTGTTTGGTTTTTTTTTTGTTTACTTTATTATAGACTTCGTTTTTAAGTTTTATTTTATCAACAAATTTGATAAAAGGTAAGGTTTCTATTCATAATTAGCCTCCAATAAGGGGTTATTCTTCATTTTTGCATATTTTGTGTTAACTCAACTTCATGTCACTCCAAATTCGCGTTCGCGCTACCTTTAAAATTCGGAATGAGTCTGTAGGCACGCTTGCGCATTAAAGAAATCCAGTATGTACTCGGTTTGTGCTCTGGATGTGTTCAGGATTTGCTCCGCGAAAATAGCTAATTATTACTCGCAATCGATGTGGATTTGTGATGTTGGTTTTGAAAATTCGTGCAATTGAAATTTCTGCTCCTTTCAAATATCATCACTGTTGCAAGATACTGTAGAAAGTGGTAACCTTGAGAACCCTTGTTTTTTTATTTTCTGTATATTCCTTGTGGCATTACTTGTGTGAGAATCAAACCAAAATATTATGCTTTTATTTTTATTTCGTGGTCTGGTCCGACCGCGACCAATCCAGAGTTTAGAAAAGCTGGTATTTGAACATGCTATGACTTCTCTCGTATAACAATAATGCTCTGTCCAAATCATTTCTGACGTCTACCTATTATGTTAATATTTTTCAGACGCCCGCCAACTACAAATTTTTCGAAATTAATAATTAAACTGGCATCATGCAGCTAATCACTAAAACGCGATTCTCTAAAACCGTCAAGATTTGGGGAGACTAGCAAATAGACCTTTCACAAAAGTACATCGTCAGATAGATAAACAACAAAAATCACTTCTCAAAATTTTTCAGTGCAATCCATTCGAGAATTCAACACATTTACATTTTATCTTCGATACAGCTCTACACTTACCATCAAGATACATCAAAGCTATTGTACATGATGATAGATGCAGGTCTCTCGTGGTTTTCGTTTATATCCTATTCCGATTTATTCTATAGATAAAGTGGAAAGCAGCTTCTATTTAAGTTATAAATTTTATGAAGCTCGCTATTCGTCTGACTAAACTAAATTTTCTCAATTTCCGCGTAATTAATACATTCCTGACTTTCGAGTGCAATCAATCCTTCTATGCAGCAGCACTTTATTTTTACTTGCGATTTATATTATTTATAGTTTGTATGCATAGAGGTTGGTGTAATAAATATCTTGAAACGTTCAACTTCAACAAGAATTGATTCCAGATAGAAGACAACAAATTTCATATCTATTTTAGACGTTTCTTATAAAACTTCATTGTTACCTTACAATGTGATTTCCGTCATGTTCCCTCTGTCTTTATGTAGTATATAAATATAAAGTAATACAGGATGGTGTATTAGAAACAGTCCACCTCAAATATTGTTGGCAGGGGAGGTTTTTGCGACAAACCCCGAGACACGTCGGTTTTGTTTTCGAGTAGGACAATTTTTGATAGTTAACTTGTGGTTGTACGGTCATCCCCCTAGAAGGGGTGATTACCCCTTCGAGAATATTTAATGGCAGGGGGATCGAGTGGCACATAATTTGAAAGGTATCTCGATTCTCTTTAAAGAAAGTCTTAAGTGTTGAAATTAATGACAAAAATCAGCTAGAAGTGTGTGTGAAAAAATAAAAAAAAGTTTTCATCAAAGTAAGTGTTCAAATATGAAGTAAGCGAGAACGATATAGTTACCTTACTAAGGATTCCATGACACACAAGAATAAAAGGAAATGAAATAGCTGATGAACTAGCAAAGAGGGGGACTGAAATACCTTTCTGGGGCCTGAACCCTTTTGCGGATGTAATGTAATCAATGTAATATTGGAAGTCGAAAGAAAGAAAAGATCAGACCATTGGAAATATCTAGTAGGTCTTAGACAATCAAAGATTCTTCTGGGTGACTATAACCTGTTGAGATCAAATGAATGCATAAATCAAAGTAAAACTGCGCTAAGAGTTTTAACAGAGATACTAACGGGACATTGTCGCCTGAATGGGCACCTGAAAAAGCTCGAAATAGTGGAGAAGGAAGAAAGCAGATATTGTGGTATGGAAGAAGAAACCTCCAACTGCACAGCATTCCAGAATCCTAGAGCACAGTACCTGGGAAATAACTGGATAGAAGAGGAGCATTTACCTGAGTTGAAGCCAGTAGATATCCTAAAATTCCTCCGGGAAATAGGACTAAAGGAGCTACTAGTTTCAGAGACTCTCCTCAAGAAATTAAATAGAAGTAAGGGGGCACAGGATGTTACCCCCCAGAAATACATACATACAAGTGTTCAAATTGTGATCCGTTTACTTCCAAACAGTAATACAACCGGTGCTTTACACTGTTCCGAACATTTTGTAGCATAACAGGAGTTATTTCACCACATGCCATAGTTATTCGGTGGCGAAAACCTTCTAAAGAGTTCGGTGGCGTTTTGTAAACAACACTTTTTAAAAACCCCATTGATGGGAAACTACTACTACAACTCTTGGGCATTCACCATGAACGGGGCCTAACACCCTCTGCGTTGGCCAACGATGAGACCTTCGATAGCTCGGGCTAGAGACACTATGTAGGTAGTAAAATGAAGTTGGAAAATAAAGAATTCCTCATTCTCTCCTCGTAGGTGGAGCAAATAATTACACTTATTTCATATAATTCTAAGAGAGAGTACCTAATTACAACGAGGACATGAACGAGAGCTTTTTCTGCATTACACCGCGAAGATGGCATTGCGCTTGTCTTCCATCTAGTTCAGCACATTATCAACGAGTACCGATTCCTCCCTAACAGGAGGGTAGGACGTGTGCGCGACTGGAACAGTACAGGCATTTCATTTTTATTATATGTGATACTCCCTTGAGGCAACACTGTTAGGAGTTCAACCCAGGACTTTAGGTTCAAATCTTAACACCCATAAGAATAAGTCCAACAGTGATGGCGATCTTGAGGGGGTCATTCAATGTAACCTCTTCTACCAATCCAAATTAGCTTTCTAAGAACGTGACGAACTAACAGTTTACTGAAGTAAGGACACCTTTCTTTTTTCTTTTTAAAAATTTCATTATAACGAATGAATACCTTCTTTCAACATTATTCAGGAATAAATGACAATAACTCCATTCACTACTTAAAAAGTGAAAATATAATTCAAAGGTACATGTTTCGTTAAAGCTATTATTATTATTAATATTTTCAACCAATTCTATTATGCAAATGAAATGCATTTCCAAGTTGCTCACGAAACATGCAAATATTCGCTTCCTTTCAAAGTTTTTACCATTAATGACATTTCCAACAACTTTAAGTGAATATTCCAATTTCCTAGAGCCTTTCCGCGACGCGCTCTACTTGTTCGTATATTACATTTTAAATCAATATTTCTAACAATATCATTTCTATTCAAATATCCTGTTTAGTCAAGCGGTCAAATCGATATCTTGCATAAGTGAGGAATTGTTTAAATTCATAGGATTATTTTTATTTAGATATAAACTGCATCGACCACTTTGGGTTATTAGCAGTAGTACAATATGGTTTGTTCAATTATGTTATATATTTATAGGTAGTTACATATTCTTATAAATGCCCTTGTTCTTCAAAAATTTTACTCGTTCACCTCGTCTTCTGACTGAGAAGTTCACTGTCTGTTTTCGCTCCATAGATTATGAACGTACACTCCTTTTAAATTCAAATAATTTCATCTTGATAGGTAATTTCAAGCAGCAAATACGTTAAAGACAATCTCCTGGGTACATAATAGTTATTTATGTAATAAGGATCATAAAGACGATCATTATGGTACAAGTCGTGAATGTTATCGGGCGAGGCGTAGCCGAGTCCGATAACACGGCGTGTGCCATAATGATTGTTTATGATTCGTATTACATACAAAATTTTATCTGATGGCATCTATATCAATACATTTTCGAAAAATTAAAAACTGCATTTTCGACATGTCACAATGACAACTATTTTTAAAGGAGTAAGTATTGTGTAGTTTCAAATATTAGTAGGTGAATGAGCCTAGCTGTGCTTTGCCATTTCCTTGACAACGTCATCAGGTTGTAACGGCAATATTTATTTATCGCTGTCATCAACTACTGATGTAAAAACTGTAGAATCCATTGGAATTAATATTACAAATTGTAGTAATTGTTCTTTTACCATTTATAATAAATAGTTTTGTACATAGTTATGCATTTTGAATAAACTTTTTTGATCAAACCATTACATGTTTTCCTTACCTATAGAATTTCATTATGGGACTAAGTACCATAATGGGATTTCATTATGGGACTAAGTACCATAATGAATTCATTATGGTACTTAGTCCCATAATGAGCTTCCTTATGTCATCAAAATTGAGTGACATAACGTTGTCATTATGACATTCCATCAGATAATAGTATATTAAAGTATAAGTGGATATTAAGGTCTTTAAAACACCTGCGATTTTTTGAGCACGACGGCGAAGCCGGAGTGCTCGAAATAGACCAGTTATCCACGAATACTTTACGCTATTTTTTTTATTGGTGCACTTTGAAATCATGGTATCTATTCCTACTACAAGGAAAAGAAATGGAAATAGGAACTGACAATGTAAAATGGTTGAATTCGTGATGACATTAGTTTACCCTGCGTTGTCATGGAAATGTTAATAGTTTCAAATTAAATACCATTTCCTCCTATTCGAAAAATCGAAATATTAATATCTCAAACAATATCACCTGCACTTTCCATTTTCATTTATAAAATTGAAATTGTAAAATATCCTTCAAATGAAGGCTTTGACGTTACAAAGTAGGTACTCCTGTCAGATCAATAAAAAATTGTCATTCAGACGATTAGACCAACACTTCGTTTCTCGAGATGTTGATGCTGCAATGGTAACTTTAAAAAACGCGCGTGTTTTAAAGTTACCCCAAAAGGGTTTACCAATAAAAAAAAATATTCACAGCTAGTAGTGGAAAATAAATTGTTTTTCATCTAGGGACAGTTGTTAAATGGCGCGCTTAAAAAATAATTAATTCCTATGACCGACCTAAGTGAAAAAAGTAAACCTTTTGCTTTTAAAATCTTTTTATCACTTATACCCGATTGCACCACCTTGGCTTAACAAGTAAGCCAGGCTTGAAAAATTAAACTCGCTGCACCGTCATCAAAGCGAAGCTTATATGCACGAAATTTAAAGCCTAGCTTTGTCCATAGTTTATTTTTTAAGCGGTAGATATGCGATTGCGCGTTCATTGTATTCTGACGTTTTGTGACGTTTCCAATTTGCTTGGACATTTCTAATAGTATAACCTAATTTTTGAGTTGGTTTGGTGTGTACAAACAACAATGAATTTAGAAGAAAATCTTGATAAAGAACTAGAAATTTTAGATTTCCTTGATTATTTTTTTCACTTGTCAAAATCTGACATTTTGGTGGTTTTAACCAATAGCAATACATTATTCTAGCCAATCATTCGGTATTATACTGACAATTCAACTCATGTATAAAAAATCGCATATGCCTCAGTGTAATTGTCACTTTGACACCGGCAAAAGTTAGCTTTAACTTTTTCAGCGATAAATTAACTTCAATATTAAAATGTCATATACCTGGAAATGTTATTGTCACTTTGACATCGATAAAAAAGGTGCATCCTTTTTTATCGCGATAAAAACCTCTCTTCCTCAATTTCTAGTATGCGGACGTCACTTTTACACAATGACAATGAGATAATTATTGTTGTTGTTCATCGATATATTCTGTCGTTAATTTATCTTGCCAAAAAACACTCGAGCTTCTCTTTTATCCAGATAAATTTCTCTTCAACTCAAAGTTTTGCCAATCACTAAATTTGCTCGAAAAACTGACATTAGATAAAATCGCTCCACCTTCGGTGTCGCGATTTTATCATGTCAGTTTTTCTCGTTAAATTATTGATTGGCAAAACTGTTTCGTTTCAAAGAGAAATTTATCCGATAAAAAAAAGCTCTTGTGTTTTTACTGTTGACAATTCAACTCATGTATAAAAAATCGCATATGCATCAGTGTAATTGTCACTTTGACACCGGCAAAAGTTAGCTTTAACTTTTTCAGCGATAAATGCACTTGTGGTTTTTTCACTTATACATTTGTTTATCAATTACCGCAGTGCAGGTTACCATAATAAATAGTTTGACATATTTGTCACCAACTTGAATTTCTAAACACTAACAATGAGTCGATTCATTGAATTGTCCTGCCGAATTACACTCGATATTTGTATTGATATCGGGTAAATTTGTGTTGTTCAACTTCTAAACTGTTTCCTTTAGCAATTTGACTCGAAAAACTGTCAACCTAAAAACGCTCCACCTTCGGTGTCGCGTTTTTAATAGTTGACAGTTTTTCTCGTCTAATTGCTAGGCAACAGTTTCTCATTGAACAATCCAAATTTACCCGATAAAATACAAACCTCTTGTGCAATTATAAGTGATAAATGCACTTGTGGTTTTTTCACTTATGCATTTGTTACCATTTGTTACCATGATAAATAATTTGACATGTTTGTCAACAACTTATTGAATTTCTAAACAGTAACAATGAGCCGATTCATTGAATTGTCCTGCCGAATTACACTCGATGTTTGTATTGATATCCACCTTCGGTGTCGCGTTTTTAATAGTTGACAGTTGTTCTCGTCTAATTGCTAGGAAACAGTTTCTCATTAAACAATCCAAATTTACCCGATAAAATACAAACCTCTTGTGCAATTATAAGTGATAAATTAACTTCAATGTTAAAATGTCATATACCTGGAAATGTTATTGTCACTTTGACATCGATAAAAAAGGTGCATCCTTTTTTATCGCGATAAAAACCTCTCTTCCTCAATTCTAGTAAGCGGACGTCAGTTTTACACAATGACAATGAGATAATAATTAATGTTGTTCATCAATATATTCTGTCGTTAATTTATCTTGCCAAAAAACACTCGAGCTTTTCTTTTATCCAGATAAATTTCTCTTCAACTCAAAATTTTGTCAATCACTAAATTTGCTCGAAAAACTGACATTAGATAAAATCGCTCCACCTTCGGTGTCGCGATTTTATCATGTCAGTTTTTCTCGTAAAATTAGTGATTGGCAAAACTGTTTCGTTGCAAGGAGAAATTTATCCGATAAAAAAAAAGCTCTTGTGTTTTTACTGTTGATAATTATGCTTCCTCATCGATAAAACCTTGTTTACATCGAAACGTCAAAATTTTACTTTGAATTTGTCATTATTGACAACTAAAAGCGCTTTCAAAAATCCTTTTAAATTGTTGAAAAAAATAATCTTCCCAAATACAACTCGCTCTTCAAATTTTATCACATAATTTTTTTATTTTCATCACTCAAACTTGTTTATTTGAGGCAAAAACATTCAAACAAACCGAATTTAGATAAAATCACTCCTCCTAACGGAGTCGTGATTTTATCAAATCGGTTTGTTTTCATATTTTTGCCAAATAAACAAGTTTTCGTGGAAAAGAAAAAATTATCGATAAAATTTGAAGCACTCGTGGTATTACCTCCAAGGCACATTTATGTTTGAAACGACCCGTTTCACAATTTAATTCTTTGAATTCCTTATCAATTTTTTTCCATGTTTCTTCCTTTTCCATCCATGTTACCGCGTCTGTCTTTTTGCATTCTATAATTCCTTTATATTTTTTAACTGAGTTTAGGCAAAGCATTTTTCAAAGTAAAATTTGCCGACCGAATTCTTTTTTCACTTTCTATTGCAGAAATTATTTAGATTAATCAAATGTTAACAAAATTAGGAAGTTGTCAGATAAAATATCTGGTATTGCCAACTAAAATTATGAAAATCCAGTAAAAAAATGAGCACCCCTATGTCATTCAAGTAAAGACATACGATATTGTACGTAGCTAAACTGGTGCAATCGGGCATTATAATTGCACGAGAGGTTTGTATTTTATCGGGTAAATTTGGATTGTTTAATGAGAAACTGTTGCCTAGCAATTAGACGAGAACAACTGTCAACTAAACGCGACACCGAAGGTGGAGCGTTTTTAGGTTGACAGTTGTTCGAGTCAAATTGCTAAAGGAAACAGTTTAGAAGTTGAACAACACAAATTTACCCGAAATCAATACAAACATCGAGTGTAATTCGGCAGGACAATTCAATGAATCGGTTCATTGTTAGTGTTTAGAAATTCAATAAGTTGTTGACAAACATGTCAAATTATTTATTATGGTAACAAATGCATAAGTAAAAAAACCACAAGTGCATTTATCAAAGGTAATACCACGAGTGCTTCAAATTTTATCGATAATTTTTTCTTTTCCACGAAAACTTGTTTATTTGGCAAAAATATGAAAACAAACCGATTTGATAAAATCACGACTCCGTTAGGAGGAGTGATTTTATCTAAATTCGGTTTGTTTGAATGTTTTTGCCTCAAATAAACAAGTTTGAGTGATGAAAATAAAAAATTATGTGATAAAATTTGAAGAGCGAGTTGTATTTGGGAAGATTATTTTTTTCAACAATTTAAAAGGATTTTTGAAAGCGCTTTTAGTTGTCAATAATGACAAATTCAAAGTAAAATTTTGACGTTTCGATGTAAACAAGGTTTTATCGATGAGGAAGCATAATTATCAGTATAATAACGAATGATTGACTAGAATAATGTATTGCTATTGGTTAAAACCACCAAAATGTCAGATTTTGACAAGTGAAAAAAATAATCGCTGTAAAAGTTTTAGCTAACTTTTGCCGATGTCAAAGTGACAATTGCACTGTGACATATGCGATGTTTTATACATGAGTTGAATTGTCATTAAAAACAGATCATGTTGATAGCTCACTTCGTTTTTGAGATAATATGGCTATAAGTTCTCTGCTACAGGTCAGATAAAAATAATCGAAATTTTCAAAAATGGTAAACTAAGAGCGGCTTGATTAGACTTACCTACAATTTGGTACACATTTCTCAGCTTCATCCTCTTCTAGAAGACTGCTTCATGTAAAGTTGTGATCGATTTCTTGCTTTGATCTTTTCGCGAGGTGTACAAATTCCTGCTGCAAATTCATCATCATTAACTGCGGATTCGAATTATAATTTTCGAAACACTTCTCACCTACTTGTAATTCCAAATATATTATATCTTTACTGTCATTCACGCAAGTACTATCCCACTGATATGTTAACAACTCAAAGGAAGCTCTTCACTAATGAACAGAACAATCTCTTCATTGCAAATGCAATACGCATATATACAGATGGTTCAAAAATGTAGGAAGGCTCAGGATGTGTAGTTTACTCGAGAGCACTAAGCCTAAGGATTATGTGGGGAATGGGAAACAATACCAGCGTGGTTCAAATAGAGCTGGCTGGTATCTCGATTGAATTAACCAGAAAAGAAATTTCTGGCAAAAACCTAACAATCTGCACGGATAGTAGACAAGCCCTATTAGCCTTGAACAGACAACGTGATATATCGAGGCTAGTCCTCCCATACTATGCGGCTAGTGGACACACCTTTATGCAGGTTGTTTGAACAGTAAGATGAAATTGTTAGGCATGTCTTATGCGAGTGCCCGGAAGTATCGTCAATAAGATGAGTGTGATGAGTCTTGGCTTACACCTGCCGATATAAAGATGTCTCCTAGTGACCTGTCCACCTTCCCGAGAAGGACAGAATGGATGATGACCCAGGAGAACAACTCCTCGGGAGGATGTACAAGGGGTGACATGTGGCCTAAGTGCTGTGTGCCTACACTCGCCCTCCCTACTTGACAGATACAGAATCTCTTTTTTCCTTTTCAACGATTTTTAACATTTATTCACGATTTTCAACCTCTTCCCGGGGGTTAATATCAAAAATTTGTTCAGAATTGAAATCCTGAGATAAAAATAAACAGTTATTCATACATCACATCGCCTCAACAAAAATTGTTTCACTTTCGTTTTTTTTTATTTCGCTGAAGGTAAGCAAAAGTGACAACTTATTATGTTTCCTTGACTTTCTAAATTGTTTGAAACGTTCTAGAGAACTTGGATAAACATATCAAGTGTAACTCAATCTCCGACGGCACGTCTATCTTCCCGAAATCACTCCTGCTCGGAATTTTTAACACAAATAATGTTCTGAACGGTAAAAAATCCTGTAGATTCAATAACGAAAAGGTCGGCGTCGTTTGGTGTGAGTATTTTTATCGGGATGTCTGTTATTCAAAATTACTGCAGGTTCTCTGTCGATTTTGTAATTGTTTCCGACAATTGATACGATTTTAATTTTTCTTTAATATTTTTACGAATTCAGTAATTCAGAAGCCGGTCCTGACTAAGAATTTTGGCGAATGCGACCTTTTTAGAAGATTCCATAACAAAGTAATGCGATGGTTTATTCCCGACTGTTATGGAAGTTACGCAAACGCAAGGGTGTGAATTCAAGAAAGTTCTAGAGTTGCGAAGGACTATATTTATATACGCGAGTTTTTGAGTTAATCGAACTTTTCAGTATACAGTAACAACCACGTCATTATTTATGTAAAAGTTGTCAAAACTGATACTAATTTCGAATGAGTAAAAAACCGTTTGATCGGTTCTTTTTTTCTTGTAGGTACGCTTTACGATCATTTGACCAAAATGAAATTATACCTGAAATAAATAATATCCTAATATGAACTTCGTATACGTTCAAGAAAATGACGCAGATCCTAGTTAATATTTAAATACAATTTTCTTTTAGAAATAGATCCGTCGAAGAGGTGCAGTTGAGTGGCCATAGTGAGATCCCCCGACTTGACACCACTTGACTTTTTTCTTTGGGGATACAGACCAACTAATTTCAATGATTTAAGGGATCGCGCACGTCTCTATCTGTATCTGTATAAAGTAGGGAGGATGAGTGTAGGCTCACAACTCACAGCTTTTAGGCCTCGTGTGACTCATTGTACGTACATCCTCCCGAGGAGTTGTCCTCCTAGGTCATCGTCCATCCTGTCCTTCCCAGGAAGGTGGACAGGTCACTAGGAGATATCTCCTTTATATCGATAGATGTAGGCCAAGACTCACCGAACTCACACTCTCTTATTGACTATAACTCCGGACACTCGCATAAGACATGCCAGACAGTTTCAGGGTCGCAGAGGGTGTCCTGGCAAGACTGCATCCTTTGGTTCCATCCCATCCCTTAAGGGATTAAGCATAGGTGTAAAGTTTGGCTAGTTCAGCAATTGTCGAAGTCGTCAGGACGTAGGTTAGGGTCCTAAAATTTTTAGTACAGCCGCTTCTCTGGCTAAAGCGATTACCTTTACTCATGTCGTGCCCTTTAACCCACCTCAGGATAATATTGTTATCTGCCGAGGTGTTAGCACTCTAGTACTATCCCCGATTTAACACGTTGTCTGTTCAAAGCTAACGGGGCTTGTCAACTATCAGTGCAGATTGTTATATTTTTGCCAGTTATTCCTTTTCTAGTTAGTTTTTTTGTGGCAATTGAGATACCAGCCAGTTCTGTTTGAACCACGCTGTTATTGTTTCCCATTCCCCACTTAATCCTTAGGATTAGTGCTCTCGAGTAAACTCCACATCCTGAGCCTTCTTTTATTTTCGAACCATCTGTATACAGATTGCGAAAAAGCTTATCGAACCATGCAATTCACACAAGTACAACAAGGAAAATATGCTTGAAAAAGAGAAAGAATAATTGGGCGTGGTCAGCGAGGGTATAAACTTATTTCCCGAGATAGGCCGAATGTTTATTGCCCTCTATTTTTAACCGCTGCTGCTAGAAGCGCTGATACCACGCCCACATCTCTGACCACACCCGATTATTCTTTCTTTCTCTCTCTTTCAAGCTATTTTTTCATATTTCCTTGTCCTTGTTCGATAAGCTTTTTCGCAATCTGTATATGCGTATTGCATTTACAGCATCTGACTATGTGTTCTGTTTTATTTGTTTAATCAACACAAACCTGGGTTAACGTCTTTCGAAATGCAGGAAGTTATTCTAAAAATGAATTATTCTAAGAGAAATTGTATCATTGTCAACAAACTAATGGTCAGTATTTTGAACACTTATTGTAATGAAGTATTTATAACTAAATTTTTTAAACATATACAGTCGGTTATAAATCATAATTTTAATAATTTTGTAAAATTTCTTTTATAATTTCTTGAACTGTTATTTTATATCTCATAAAATATACCCTTTTTGTCGTTGTTGACAGACAAACATGACTTTCGACAACCAGCTTACATCTACATTCTATTTAAGAGGCAATAACCGTGGCGCGTTCGCCAAAAAATGATTAAAATAAGTTGAGACTTTTAAAATAATAATGTTTAAGACATGATTATTGTGACATGATTTTAATTTTGCTCTTGTTATTGGGCTATTCAAATATAAAAAAATATTATGTAAAATGGTATTGATTTCTTCATAAAAGTCGAAATTTTCCTCTTGGTATTGCCTCTTAGTAATTTCAATTAATTTTTAATGTCTTGCTCTCTTAAAGATGATAATCTAATTCAACGAAAAAACTGTAGAATTTATAATTTTAACTGCTTTTAAAGACTTATTCCACTATTATAGTGTATTTTTATTATATTGATACCTGAAATGCTCATTATAAATTCAATGTGTCTGAAACACTTCAGGGTGACTCAAAGAATTCAAAAGAATTGTAAGAGCTTCTTCATGTAACTACGTTAGCAACTTTCGCTAGATTCTTCCTGTATACTGAACCGCAGGTAGCGAGGACAATAGAACCCTAATACCATTGCCATTCAAATATAATTTAGTGTAATTGGGTAAGAATACGATCCACTCCATTCCATTTAACTTAATTTTTATGTTTTAGGTTCCCACTTTTGAATATTCCACGTGGAATTCATTTGAATATTGTCCATATCTATTCGATTTTGTAAAATTTAGATACAATTGACTTATTTTATCCTCCTTGAATTCCAATGTACGCCTATGGTTTATTGTGGTTTTGAAGTTTCTTGCCTGAAATCGTGCTATCAATATTATAAAAATACATTATAACAATTATATGAGGATGTTATCAAAGATTACAGAAATATTTACATAGTTTTACAAAGTAGCAGTCTTCATAAACTACGAGATAGTTTACTGTTATCTACCTCACTCCAGCTTCCCTCACACGCCATTAATAAGTTTTACTTGGGATTTTCACTAAAGCCATAAGTTGTAAAAGTTTCTCCTTTGATACTTTATTATACTCCACGTAGGTGAAGTCCTCGACTATTTTCAACTTTACTTTCGTGAGCAATGCATATTTATAATCTCCCCTTTTCTCTATTTTACTTTTTAAGATCGATAATTCCACTTCGCTACACGCTCCCCATAGACATTTTCAAGTATTCTAAGAATATGTCGCTAAGTAAATTCCTCAGGAAAATAACCATCTCAAAATATTAAAAATAACCGACTCGTCCAGACGAAAATTTTCTAAATAAATTAAAATTTATGAATTAATCATCTTCCCATTTTCGTATTATAACTTTGACAGCAATAGTCACAGTGGATAAATTAGTTTCCGCAAGTACTTTGGAAATGTTGACACTATACGAGAAACAAAATATGTTTAAATGGCAACATTGTTGACAGACATACATTATTCAACTATATCACCGTGAATAAATGAACACGCGAGTCGTATTCGCACACAAAGAGTTCCGTACCAATATCTATAATAATATAACTTAATATTCTGTAAAAATTGAAATACTGTTTACTTTTCACTTAAATAAAGTTGTTATAGCAGCAACAGAAATACCATATGAACACGTCACTATGGACACCCGTGAAATTAAATCCTTTAACGGAATGCTCGGGCGCCAGATTTTTAACGTTGCTCCTCGGCCCCTTGACCCTTAACGTCAAGAATTCCAGATAGCCTCAGATGGAGGTTACGGAAAATTCCTGGGGTCTTGTTCAATTATTTCAACCAATTCTTTACCGAATTTTCAACAAGACTCTATTAAATATCAGTTTTTAAATCAAAATGAGTTACGGTATTTAGCGGAGAGATCAGGAACTTTGTCTATTACTACCCTGTGGTCTTTTACGAATACTTCTACAGGAGCAGTGAGAATGTTTTTCGGATAAGTTGTCACGATTACGATTTACATATTGACATTTCTAAGTAATTCTAATTCTGCACACAACGAATTAAATCATCCGCAATATCAATATTATGAAGAAATTAAAATATCCAAATGGATAACAATGAATCCTGACATTCTAGAGTAGTGATAATAGTACCTAGTCGACAATAGTTATTTGTATGCCAAGGACTGAAATTGCTACTTTGTTCAACAAAGTAGTATTTCAGTCGCGGCGTACACAACATTTTTCAGACGACGCATAAGATCCAAAAATTTTTCTAGAAAATAAATAATAGAGAATTATAAACATTTTATATATTGAACAATATAATGTAGGTACTTGATGATATTTTTTGCAATGTCAATATTAATTATTTGCAAAAAGTAATGTTGATTGTACCTCCAGGACAATTATTAATATTTATTGAATTAACGTTATATGTGAAACTGTCAACATTGAACTGGCTGGAGACACATTTAAGGAAGTTGAAGTTGTCTACTCCAGAGCGTCCCGAAAGATTCTTCTACATTCATTTGGCAACACAACTTACTATTGGGCGCAAAATCATTCTCGTTTTGTCAATGTTAATTATATCCCTTATCTATAATATGAATAACTATTTTTATGGCGCCATGAATGTTTGCTGTTTGAACAAGATAATTTGGTTATCGAAACGTACGTAAGATAGTGTAAAGTGTTAGCGTAGTGGTAGTGTAAACAGTAATCTGTGAACAGAATTACCAACTTACTTAGATAAATAAACAGTATTAAGATCAATATCAAAAAATGTTTTTATTGTTTTTCATAAGAATTATCAACAGAGTTCAAATGAAACCCCCCCCCATTTTTCCAAATTGGTGGAGGGTAAAAAATGCAAAAGTTGTTTATGACATTTCACTGTTTAAAAACAAATTTGTAACTTGTTCTCATTTGACTATTAAACAATAGCTATTTTCGCGGAGCAAATCCTGAACACATCTAGAGCACAAACCGAGTACATACTGGATTTCTTTAATGCGCAAGCGTGCCTACAGACTCATTCCGAATTTTAAAGGTAGCGCGAACGCGAATTTGAAGTGACATGAAGTTGTGTTAACACAAAATGTGCAAAAAAGAAGAATAACCTTTTATTGGAGGCTAATTATGAATAAAAACCTTACCTTTTAGCAAATTTGTTTATAAAATAAAACTTAAAAACGAAGTCTATAATAAAGTAAAAATAAAAAAAAAACCAAACAATTCAACAAACACTGTTTATCATTAAAATATATATAATCCAAAAGTTTCAAACGCAAATTAAAAAGTAATGAAACCACTATAAAGTCATACAACCGCATATAACGAAAATTTTGAGGTTATAATCTGTTCGGAACAAAATATCCCAGCTATCATCCTAGGATTTATCGAGCACGTTCCGAGCATGCTCGAAATTGAATCTATACCCTGTTTTTAAACTAAGAGGAGTGATTTGAATTTAAGTTGGTATTTCTGCAGGCTAATCATTGGTCAGATAGCCGCCCGTTTCACACAGATCTTCTGATAGAACTGACAACGCTATTTGTCAGTTTTGACATTTATGTTTATTTACATCATTACATAAAAGTATTCCATTCTTTACTACCACTTTTGTGCGTTTGCTGTTTGCGTTTGCTATTTCATATTGTGTTTGGACTTATTACCTCATATTATTGTATTTGTGTTGTTCACTTTTTATTTTGTTGTATTGCTTTGTTACTATTTGAATATGGACCAAAGATTGTACTCCAAGTACCAGTGGACTTCCTTAGCCCCAGAAACGAAGGGAATTATCAAGTTTGGATTATTCATCGCTGACAGAGAAGCAAAGTTTATAAGTTAACAAGTAAAATCTTATTTTCAATTATAGTTTTACACAAATTACGGTACCTACAATATTATCGTATTTTTTCAAATCAAAACCTGTTTAGATTTATTTTGTGCTATACCTAAACTTCCAATGTAAATAAAGGATAATTCAACATATAAACTAATTGTATATTTCATACATACTATACTAATTTATACTCAAATTATCAAATGGTCATTCATAAAATTTTACATAATATAACCACAATAATGTGACATTTGGTAGCTGTGGTCGCCATTGTCTGGCCTCATGTCCTGAGTCCAATTACGATTAGGTATTTACACATACCCTGATCTGTCATTGGCCACGACAAATGCGAGCAGTAGAATAGATATTTCACATAAGTGTCAAACAGTTCTATAAGTCGGAACACGTTCATTTCGGAACACTCTTCCAATCTAGTAACTTTTAGTGGGGTGTTCCAGGTTTCTTAAAATACTCCTCTTAGTTTAAAAACAAGGTATAAGTCTTCCTTGAACACGGGATTTTTTATCCTGAACACATTCTGAAGCACTCCACGAACACTCAAATTTTAATTGCGCATGCGTAGTCCCTCCGAATACGTTCAGGATGTGCTCCGCGAAAACAGCTAATGATTCAACCTAGGAATCAACTTTTTTTAACATTTTGTAGCATAATTCGGGTTCTTAGATCGCGGATATGCTCATGTCTATCAGTAAAGACTTTAGATTTCACATAATCCCATGAAAATAAATTTAATGGGATAAAATTTGTGGCTCTAGTGTGTTATACTGTAGAGCTCAAGTCTAAATTGGTATGGGATTGCCTTAATCCGAGTCCACTCTATCCCGTGATTTTCCAAATGTCAAATTCATAAAGCCAGCAACTGTACAGGGTGTCCCAAATTAGTGTATATTGCAGGGTATTTCGTAAAATAGAAGAAAAGCAGTTGAGATTTTATTACTTCTTTTTTTGTTCAAGTAACGATCCGATAGCCTTATTAAATCTTTAGTAACTCCTTGCAGTTGGAAGATAAAGGGCGATTATTGAAAACTGTTGAAAACTACTATAACTTCTCAATTAAGAAAAATATAAAAAACGTTATATGAACATTTCATAGATAAAAAATTAAAGAGTTCAGTGGCGCACCATTCTGTGCGCTACACACAATTCAATAATCGCTTCCAACTGCAGGTAGTTACTGAAAATTTAATTAGGCTATCGTTACAAAAAATGAAGTCATAGCACATCAACTGCTTCTTTTCTATCTCTTCTAGATTACGAGATACCCTGCAAAACACAACAATTTGGTACACCCTGTACATTTTTTTTAGTTTAGTAACACAATGTTCCCAGAACAGGACGATCCCAGTATAGATTTGTCAAATTAATAACTCGTTCGTTCGTCCAATCCATTTGCAATCAGACAACTTTCAGAAAGTATGAATAACAATTAAAGCCGCGAGAGGCCAGTGATTGGCATATCCCCACTCACCGTTCTCATTGGCTTCATTTGATGGAGACTGACAGTTTTATTTTCATTGGCACATGGCTGACTTATTGGCGCGTACCAACGGTCGCGTCTACATTGAATCGGCGTTGCCAATTGGCAAACAGCGTCTTAGACGCTCTTGGAGACCGTCGCAGGATCGAGACCTGATAACCAGACTACCGTCTCAACGAACAATCGGATGAAACGGCCAGATAAGGCTAATCAATGCTTTTCATTGGGCCTAAACCCGTCACAAAATCGACAACAAGACCCCCAGAAAGTGGATTGCCCAGAAATCTCTAGAATGGTGGGTATTCCCACAAAGAATAAGACAGGCGAAACAATTACGACAATCCTAATAAGCTCATGTAGGAAAACTGTCAAAATCTTGTGGGTATTAAGGGGCACGCAAATCTAATGAGGTTGACATACGAAGCTATATGCAGATTATGTCACCTAGAAGAGGAAAGTACATAGACACTAAGGCAGCTTGGTGAATGTGTATTCTTTTTGTAGTCGTGGCTGAGAAGCCACTGGCAAGGAACTACAGTCCGAGTCTGGTAATTCAGATTCGGAGGGCCACAATATATCTGAATAGTGGTGTTTAGGCCTAATGCATTTTTGTATTTAGATTTAAGTTGAATTGTAAAACGTGGCAACCTTGCTTTATTTTCTAACGATTTTTGAGTTGATCCAGTTGGGTAAGGGCACTGTCGCCAAGTAAGTCGCTGAGTCAAGGTGTAAGCTACCGTAAAAGTATGTTGTTTAATATGTTCTAATTATTTGTGAATGAATTCATTGAACACGTGAAGAACTTTTGTTTAAAGAACCAGGTCCAATCACTACATACACTATACTAAATCGATCAATAATCGTAAACTAGTGGAATAGGCCGATTACCCATCTCATCAAATATAATCTAAGGCATTTCAGACCTAAACTAAGGTTCCATAACCTTCTTTGCTGAGCTTGCATAAGGTTGTATTTGCTAGGTGTGAGTCCTCAATGCTCTGGATTGTTATAAATCCTGGATAAGTAGGTGTTTTCTTCTTTCATAAACTATTTGGAAATGTTTCCACAAATCTCGAGACTTTTTTTTATAAAAAGAGAGAGGTATCTCTCTAACCCGGACTAGAAACTACAAAACTCCACTTAACATTATTGTAAGTTTATTCAACTAATCCAGGAAACTTTGAAAACCATCTAAAGTATTTTAAAGTTCTAGGATTTTTTCAAATAAGTTTTGTTGAAACTCGTTAAGAAGTAACGTAAAATTTTATGTTTTACCATATAGTCTATTGCCTGAGAAACGACTCTGCTCATGTTTCTATTTTACGATTCAACTTTTTAAATTTTAATTTTCCATTAAGAAGTAAAATAGCATCAAAAGAGTCACCTTTGAAAACCACAAAGAGTAAAAAGCTTTTGAGAATGCTTTTTACTGCCTTTCTTGGTAATGAATACCACATTCTTGAAAAGTTTTTAATATTTTTTATTATTTTTTCACCGTTCTACCTACTCAAGTAGTGATACTGTTTTAAGGTTTTCTACAGCTTGGCCGTTTAACATTTTGTGAGCTGTTCTTAAAAAATTCGTGTATTATGTAACGAGCTTTTAATGAGAACGGAATACGCAGCTCTTCAAACCTCACTTTAAAGAATAATAAATATTAAATGAGTTACATTATTCAGCATGCCGATAAACGTTATTCCTAGAAAAAATCTACAAAAAGTAGAACTTAATTTAGGTCGATTTCTCGTAGATCACCTCATACTTACTAAAAAAGTTAGAGCTCTATGGCTCTGCTACATCGATTTGATATCGTCAACTGCTCAGAATTCAGAATTTAAAAAACTCAGGTAGAGTTTGTTCAGCCATCCCTTGCCGTTTGCACAATGATACAAGCACTAAGAAATAAAAAAGATTATGTTAATTTGCTTTTAATGCATGGTAAATATGGCAACAATAATTTAGACACACAACTGCATCTTTAAAAATTTAAAGAAAACATTTAATATCTGTATAACGGTAATGTTTAGGTATATGAAAATATACATGAATTTTCTTTATTTCTTAGCACTGAATGCATTTAAATAGAAAAAACGGGGTAGTTCTATTTTAAAAAATTGAGAATTTTGACATTTATAAAGTTAAACTTTGAACACTTTTTATACACACCCTGTATGATTTGAAATTTTTTTCAACAAATATTCTTATATGTCTTGCAAAAAGCAACCGAACAGAAACCATTTACATATCTTTAAGGGTATCCTCGTAAAAAAATAATTTATAAGGGTCTGCGTCAAATTTTTTACAATAAAAATCAATAACTCAAATGTATGCATTTTTCGTGTAATTTGCAGACAAAAGTATACTAAAATTTTACGTAGCTTTGATAAATGTATTGATATACATGGTGTCTATTTAAAATAACAGTTACAGTTGACTCGGCTCTTTTTGAAAATACAGGGTGTCCCAAATAAGAGTTACTGATTTTAAACATAAATGCCCAGTTTATTAATTGCTCCAAAGAGATGGGATTTTCACTAGTTTATCAAGGAGATTTTTCCAGGATTGACTGACATTTCATCTCATCAACACAGGGTGTATTACTAATGTTGGTCAAATTCAAAGAGGAAATATGTATATTTTTAATGGAACACCTTATAATTTTTGATCTTATTCGAAAAATTATGTTCCATTAACAACAAAGATATTCGAGGTTTCATGTAGTAGTACATTTTTAATTAGTAGTTTGCGACCGTTTGACGCATAACAATTGTTATTTGTTTAACTAGGCAGTCAATCCACTTTGCTGCCGAGTTGAATATATAATTTTTTCTCCGATTTTCATAATGAGGATATTGTATTTGCAAATTATTACAATTCCCACAATCTCTTTATTTTGCTATGGAAATGTATAATCATCAATGATATCAGTCAGCAAAATTAATATTTGCTGCCAATCGGAGAAAATAGTTATTTGTTTAACTAGGCAGCAAAGTAGTACTAGTAGTAGTAGTAGTAGTGCTGCCGAGTTGAACATATAATTTTGTCTCCGATTTTCATAATGAGGATATTGTATTTGCAAATTATTACAATTCCAACAATCTCTTTATTTTGGTTGGTTGCTATGGAAATGTATAATCACAGGCAGCAAAGTAATCACTTTGCTGCCTAGGCAGGAAAGTAATACTTTGCTGATTGATATCAGTCAGCAAAATTAATATTTGCTGCCAATCGGAGAAAAAATCATTTAAGTCGGTTTCATATAGAATGCATTTTCAATCAGGTAAATAATTGCCAACAAATCTAAGAAACAGTTTATTTAGTAAGAAAACATAATAACACTACTCAATACATATAGAGAACGGAGAACAAAAAAGTTACAATAAATGCTGCATATTCCTACCCTCTTCGTTTATCCGTAACTGCAAGCGAAATTTCAAATTTTCAAATGAATTTTCTTACATTTCTTGCGGACTGTTTTCAATAATGTTCCTGATGTTATTTTTTAGTTCTGCTAAATTGTTAGGCTTAGCATGAGTTGATTTTAGGCATCAAAATAAGTTCATATAAAACTACTAATTAAAAATGTACTACTACATGATACCTCGAATATCTTTGTTGTTAATGGGACAAAAGATAGAAAACTATACATTTTTGGAAAGGAGAGTGATTGCTCTTTCGAATAAGATCAAAAATTATAGGGTATTCCATTCAAAATAATACATATTTTCCCCTTTTAATTTGACCAGCATTAGTAAAACAGCCTGTGTCGATGAGATGAGAGCCAAGACTTAAAAAATCTCTTTGATAAACTAGTGAAAATCCCATCTCTTTGGAGCAATTAATAAGCTTGGCATTTATGCTTAAAATCTCTTATTTGGGACACCCTGTATTTCAGTTGAAAAGATCGTATCAGAAAACTCAAATGTATGAATTTTCATGATTTTAATATTGGTATCTTGTCATATACAGATAGTTTCAACTCGTCGTGGTACAACCTGTATAACTTGGAACTGCATCAAAAGCTTTTTCAGTTATGTTTTATTGTGTGCTTCTAAATCCCCTCTGTGTTTCTTTTATAATCTTGATCTATGATATTTTCATGGATGTATTTTTATTTTTTTTTGCAAAAAAAAAACATAATGTATATCTTTTGGTATCTTGCAATTAGTAAAGTAGAGTAATCCAAGTGGGTATTACTCTGAAGACACGCTGTTCTTTTTAACTTTGAACAATAATTAAATAAATGTCCGTAATAATTTCGAGATGTAGCTGGTTTCATAATTAGTTTAAGATATAAGCCGCTTCTAGCAATTATTCCGGTTTCTCTATTTTCGCCAAGACAGATACTCATGGGCAAAAGAGAATAGCAGCAAAAATGTTGACATCTGCTCCAATTAGATTTACGTCGCGGGCAATGAAGGTCTCTCTGTTATTAATTACAGTCCAAAGAAATTATGTCAAAAATGTTACTATCGTAATACGACTCTTTTAATTAATCAAGTTAATAAAGTTAATTCATGCATCATGTATAAAATATCGGGAAAGACAATAACTGAAACGTACGTTTATAGCTTAGTTTTAATTATAGTTAAGATTATTCTAGAGCGCAGCTGGTGAACATATTTATGATGCTGGAATGACTTTCATAATATAAAATAGGAGTATACTGTTTATGGTGGGTAGAGATGAAGAGAGCAGACTTGTGTGGGAGAGATGTTGAAAAAGTGTCCAGCAGTAACAGTTCAACGCACAGACCATGGTAATAATAATAAATTTCACATTACTATATAAGGAAAAAAAGATGTATACCTACCTCGTTTCAAGATATTTCCAACATAATTGATTTAAGACCAAAACCGACTGCAGGTAATCGTTAATCAGGTTATCTAACGGATCATGTCATATGTGCGTTTGGTCTATATATACGGTATCCGCCAAAATAAACAGTACCGAGAGTGCTGTGGAGTTGTTTATGTAATATGGATTTGTCATATTTGACTTAATTGTTATTAGTTGATATATTAATAGTACGCTGTTGATTTAAAAATGGTTCTAACAACGGAAGAAAAAGTTTTTTTTGTAGAGCATTATTTTCGTTCATACGGAAAAGGTCATAATAATGGTCCAAGCTTAAAACAGGTGTCTATAAAATATCAACAAAAGTTTAATAAAGCAGCTCCTAGTAAAAGTGTGATGTTAGCTGTTGTTGAAAAATTTCGTCGCACTGGTAGTGTATTGTGTCAACGTGAAGGTTCTTCAGGTCGTCGAAAAACAGTATGCACTAACGAAAATGAAGGACGTGTTTCCAAGTTGTGCAATAACCTCAAAGAAGTCTTGTAAGAACTGCATGTAAACTCAACATTAGTGAAACATCTTTACGTCGCATGTTCAAATCAATTGGTGGTTATCCATACCGTATTCAAGTTGGACAACGACTAAATGCTGCGGACAAACGTGCAAGAGAAATTTACTGTGGTCGCATGTTGAGTTTAATTTACGAAGATCCCGAATTTTTGAAAAACATATGGTTTTCAGACGAGAGTCACGTTCATCTTAGCGGCTATATTAATCGACAAACAACCAAATTCCTTGGATTTGAACGTCCTGATGTTATTGTAGAGAAACCACTCCACAGTCTTCGAGTTACCGTTTGGTGCGTGGTATCTGGTCATGGAATGATTGGACCTTATTTCGTTGAAGATGATAATCAGAATCCACTTACTGTCAACCAAGAGCGTTATAGAGAGAAACTTTTGTGAGAGATCTAAATAACTTTTGCCGTGCACGAAATCTACAGTTTCGCACACAATGGTTCCAACAAGATAGTGCAACGAGCCATACAGCTGTGCGCACCTTAGACTTACTCCGTCAGCATTTCAATAATAGAATAATTTCTCGGGGAACAGACTTCGAATATCCTTCTCATTCACCTGATCTGACGCCATCTGACGCATGCGTTTGGGGCATAATGAAGGACAAAATATTTCACTCGGAAAATCCGCCGGCGAATATTGCCGAACTACGTGAAAGAATACAAAATATTTTTCGGCAGTTACATCAACCACTTTTTATAGATATGTTTATTGACTTACAAAATCGATATGAAGCATGTTTGCCTCGAAATAGTGAACATTTTGAACACTTACATCACAGAAATTAAAAATTAATTTTTATTTCTATTTTCGGTACTGTTTATTTTGGCGGATACTGTATCTTAGGTCTCTTTGGCTTGTAATTGGGCGGTCCGTATTTATTAGATTCCTGAAAAAGTGGTGATCATTTCCTGAAACTTCGGTGAATTATCTATCACCGTAGCAACCGTACGCTTATTCTGGTAAGTTTGGTAACCACTTGTCATTTGTCATTTCGGATTATTGCTTTGTGTGTTTTGAACAGAAAAAACCATAGGGTAATAAATAAAAGAGAGGTTTTAAAACATATGGAAGAAACTGGCACAAAGTTTGTGCGCAGCCAGTTGAGTATGGAGCATCACAGCGACTAACTGAACTAACAAACCTCGCCTCTAACCACACGAAAATTGTCAATATGTCAATAATATTATTTTAATTTGAGGTTAGTCACATGGTTAGTCACTTCTGAACATATTATGAATATGATATCTATTTTTATTTAATTCTTATTGAGCTTTCTCTATTTAAATTAATCCTATCTTTAACATTGGCACCTATTATTATCATAGGATTTATTATAACTCATCATAGGTAAGCTAAAAAAGTAAAATAATGGAAACAATACTTATCATGTTAACGATTTTTTTGCAGACGATAAGGAAGATTTGCTCAAAGTTCTAGTTATGTGAAAAAGTGGTATTTCGAACATTGTTCGTGTGATATTGGTGTGTGCTTCAAGATGTCTCCAGGTCGATTGGTGTGGATTATTTGTTTGTCTGTTATTATTTTATTTTTATTGACTATTTTTGTGTTATTTTCGATATTTTATTGTATGATGTTGTTTTAATAGTTATTTCTCACTAGCAGAGTTTTTTTCTCTTACTCCTACTAATACAATATTACGCGTATGCTGAAAACTTCCAAATTCAAAAAGCGCACGTTTTAATGCTAGTTCACGTTCAACATCTATCTTTTATTTATTACTCTATGGAAAAAACATAAAAAAATTTAAAAAGTATTTAACAAAATGTCTGTGGAACATTTGGAAGCTGCAGAAACGTAGGTAGGGTAATATTTTAATTAGTTATGGAAAAAATACATATGATAATTATTTCAGGATAATTGGCCGTATATACGATATACGTTTCATGAAACCTGAAAACCGCTAGTAACCACACTGAAAATTCTCGGCGAAATACGGACCATATTCTGTATAACAGAGATCTCAACTGCAGACTTTGCGGCATGGAGACCTAATACTATGAGGCATTGGATTGGATTAGATTAGATTAGAATTGGAGTGGCTCTTTGTTCTATCCCACTGCGACCTTTGCAAATCTATTATAGTTCTCCATATATTTAGAGCTCGATATATAGCTTTATTCTTTTTATTATACTTAATAGCCAGGATAACGCCTTCTTTGCGTAGCTCTCTGCCCTCGGTTTTTGTTCTCCAAGTATGTGAAACCGCGCACTTGCTAGTCCTTCCCACTCACAGAATATGTGCTTCGCGATTTCGCTTTGTTCCTGGCAGAACTTAAATAGGCTATCATCTGCTAGGACAATTATGTTTCCTCAGCCTGGGTTTTTAATCAATTTATGGATGCTCTTCTTAGTTAGTTATTTAGCAATGGATTGGATTGGAGGAGACAGAATATCTTCCGATCCTGAAGCATATGGTACACATCCAGCTGACCCAAATCCTCTACTCGAAGGTACGGGAATAATTGGATGGAATAAATGCGGAAGTAGAGCACAATATGCCAACAGGCTGCAGTGCACCTGGCATAAGAAGGGTCCAAAAAAAAAGAACAAACTTGTTCTGTTACAAGCAATTCCCGTTTCGTCTTCAATTAACCGCTTTTCCATACAATCTACGGTGGATATAATTTGTTCTTGATATAGAACATAGAATACCAATCTTCGGATTACTTCTTTTTGCATTTGGTCAACAAATTAGGCTTTTTCAGCGCCACATAACTTACATGCTTCTTTAGCGGTATCACGTTTTCTACAATTCGCTTTGCAACCCTGTTAGTCATACCCTCGACCGATCAGTCCGAGTTTTCATTTTTACGAGCTTGAAAATGGTCGTCATTATGTCATATTTTGCTGTGATATTCCCAGAATTTTCTGTTAATTATTTTTTTAATGGCATAGCCCGCAAAACTGCGTATCAATCCACCCCCCGGAATATTGCTTTCCTCTCCGAAGTAATTCAAATTGAACGGATAGACCATCAGTGGCTGGTTGGTAATTTGATACATAGAAATTCACTTTGCCCGTTTTTCCCCCAATGGCGTTGTGGACCGATGCTGAATATGATATTTTTTTGAACGACAATTATCTATGTCTTCAGTTTAAAAGACTTCGCGAAGGAAAGCAATATTTCTGGGGTGGTCCGCTATTTTAATACGCCAGCAGAACTTACCATTTTTTTCAAATTCAACAGCAAGAGAACGGCAAATTTTCAGTCTGTCAAAATTCATTTATGCAATAGTTGGCCCGCAAGCATGCTATATCTCTGTATTGTTCTGACAAACTTTTTCTTACAGCTGTTTAATTAACCATTTCCTTCGATGGTGTAATAACATATTCCATCAACGTTTTCAAAATTAGACAAAATCATACATTAGTGACCCCTATTAATGCATGATTTACATTCATCAACGATTTTTCTACAGACAACCCAACGCACATCTTAAACATTATATTTACATTGACAGTTACTTGTTGTATAGGCAACCAGTCCAAACATACAATAACACTTTTAAAAATGATTACCTACTTGTATAGAATACTTGCAGGTTTTGACTTTCCTATCGTTTATTTTATTATTTTATAAAACTAATAGTTATTTAATCAACAAATGTATCAATAAGGGCCATTAACCATCGAGATAATTTAACTTTAATGTTCGAAATTGTTAATTGCCCTTTAATATTCGTGTTTTTTACAAAGCTTTTCCGTCGACTGTATCAGTTGTACCTATTCGGTTTTCTTAATATTTAAAAACTAAAAATATTTATTTGTTCATATAGGTAATTGTTAAAATGTTAAAAATAAATAATGACATTGAAATGTTACAGAGATGGTCGCTGGTTCAAATGTCACTGTTTTCGTTTTTCTTAAATTCCTTTTTGGATGTCTTTACATTATAATTTTGTAGAATAATGAAATAAAGCAATAGGTAAGTCAAAAACTAGAAGTATTCTATACTATATAGCATCCATTTTTTCAAAGAAGATGCTATTGTATGTTTGGTTGCCTACAAAATGTCAATATATATGATGTGCGTTGGGTTGCCTGCAGAAAATCCTTGATTAATATAAGTGAATCATGCATTAATGGGGGCCATTATTCCATGATTTTGTCTAGTTTTGGGAGTTATCATATGTTAATATACGGTCGACGAAAATAATTATCAATTGTTAAATCATCTAAAATATAATTCAAGAAAAACGAAAACAGTGACATATGAACCGGCGATCTTCTATGTGACATTTCAATGTCATTATTTATTTTTTTTACGAGCGGGCGGAAAATTGAATTTTCCACATACATTTTGGTGTGGAAAATTAATTTTCCCGCACCGGGCGGAAAAAATGTCAAATTAATAATAAGCCGATATATTATGGTGGTTCGAAAAGCTTCAGTTACCATGTGTAGCTAACCAACTATTTACTTTGTCCACGACCACCTAATAATAAGTCAATATTTTCCCTCCTAACAAAAGGTATATGGTACCCATATATCAACTGTCGTGAATTATGGTTCATAATACACTGTAGATGGGGGTACAATATTAAATAAACTATTAAACCTGTGTATTTTGTTCAGGAAATTTGTTTCTGACATATATCCGAGCATATATCATATCGATAAAATATTGTAATTTTTAGTATTGATAGATACTTTTCATAACGATATTTTCTAATATTAAATATTTTAAAACAATATATTTATAACGGTACGTTGTATTGATACTTTACACAGTATCGCCCATATCTATAATATGTCAAATTATTTTATGTTAGCTACCACAACATTTTGAGGTTAATACCAAATCGTCACTGAATTTTATTTAATAAAAGAAATTAAGTGTCGTGGACAAACTATGGTATTCTCGGGTGACTTGCGCCCCTCGCCTGCGACTCGTGACGTAAATGTCACTCATCGTGAATTATGGCTATCATAAATTGCTTGTTTAATAATATACTATTCATTTTTGTTTGTTTATTGTCAGAAAGCTGTCAGTGCATTTCTAACATAATTTGCTCGTGAATAAGTGAATCCTCATGCTCGTAGAAAAACTATTGTACCTAACACTTGCGGAAAATGTTTTCCGTATTCGGCTGCTTCACCGAACTCCGCTGGCAGACTCGTGCTGAAAAATTCATTTTCCGCACTTGCTAGGTAAATACCTATTATCGCCAACCGTCAGTAAAGCCGTCAATTATCAGATTGATTCCCGGAAGTGAACAAACAGTTTACCTTATTCAATACCAATAATGTCCTTTATCTGCCTTGCGGCAGGTAAAGTGACATATGAGTCAGGTAAAGTGACATATGAGTCAGGTAAAGTGACATATGAGTCCGGTAAAGTGACATATGAGTCCGGTAAAGTGACATATGCGTCAGGTAAAGTATTTTGACATTGACATTACTCGAAAATTATTATCTGTCAGTGTTTACTTCGTCTCAATAAAATGCAATGAAATATACCTCAGTTTCTTATATTTCGAATTCTGAACAGTTAGCGATAAAATTTGGTATGCACCACGTCAGTAAAGTGTCTTTATCGGACTCGCCTGTTATTCGCCTCGCTCGCTTCTCTCGCTCGTCTCATAATTTCAGACTCGTCCGATAAAGAATCACTTTACTGCCTTGGTACATAAATAACTATTCTTCTACTGTGTCAAGTAAAACAAAAAAGCTTTATTGTGGCTTCCCCTCCATAACTTATTTAATTATTTTTGGGCGCATACAAATTATAGGATTATTTTATTTCATAGGATATCGATTTTAGCCAACGTCTACGTTCATGGATTCGACCGAAACTTATCATCATCAAACTTTTCGCGTGGTGATTTCTACTATTCGAAGGCTATTAAACCTTAGAGAGCTGGATTTAAAGGCTGAAACAGACATCAAATTACTTTTCTGTGTAATTTCTGAACAGATTAGGGAAAAATCGTTTCAGAAAGGATCGTTTAACGGGTAAGCGTCTTTTACGTGGCAATTTAAAAGACGAAATTGCGTAGTCTTTTAAAACGTTACCTACATGAAATTACACTGTCATAAATTTAACGGCAAAAGATCGCAACTACCCCTTAATGTAGTAAGTAGTTGATACTTCTTGTTACCACTATTGTAACTCACATATTGTTCTTACATACGTCTTGGGTAGAGATCGCTCGCGCAGTCGCTGGTCTAAGGGGATACCTGAACTACGATTATCAATCAATTTCGGTAATGACCTTTAATAGTCAACTCTCCATTTTCATAATCTCCGTTTACCTTCCTAGTCATCATTTAAAGATGTGATAATGGAATCAATTGATTCTTGATTGATTACAAATCAATGTTTTAACGTTGTTCAGTTTTAAGCTTAACTTCTAAGAGTACACGTACCATTCCACTTCAATACACATCAATTCTATTGAATTCATTTCAAACTGATAAGGCGGAATTCTTGAGATGTATACATCGACGCGAATTGCTCGTCACTGTAATATCTGTATTTTCAGCAACGCACCTAATTGTTAGGGGAAATATCCAGAAAAGTAATTGTCAGTACCTTCAACAAATTCAACGTCTGTCAAGGCATATATCCAGAGAAGTAGTTGCTGCTTCTTAGTGAACAGTCTGCTCGACCTCTACGACGAGACGAGAGACCCATTTTCTCTCGTCTGACAGAAGTACTTTTCATTAACTTTGTAATGCGTTATAATAGTATTTAACATCTATTGACAACACGCTTTAATAAAATCACAACTTTTTACAGGAACCTGCAATTTGGTAAATAAATTTCTTATTACGTGAACTAAAACAATCTTGGTCATTTGAGTTATTAAAACCGTGGTAATCTATTTAGAAAATCCTGGTGAGGATTTTATATTTCATCTTGCCATATTGGCCTACAATTAGTCCTTACAAATAGTATTGGCTCCATGATTTTCCAGATTCCCATGTCGTGCAATAGTTTTCTTACAGCACTTACACCATTTTTACTTTCAACTCTTTATCGGACGATTGAATACTTTGGCAACAGTTTTTTTCAAACCTATATATTTTTCGAAAAAGATTAGAGGTATTTTAAAGTACCGAAAGTCTCAAGACTCCAATTAACACCATCAGCACTTACTTCATCTCCAGTTGTAATAAATTGTTCCTTTTCAATTATCTCACTTGCTATCATATGTTACGTTTTTTATCACTTCTTGGAACGCCAATGGAAGGAAGTCAGTGGGATGGGTAAGAAGAAAAGCCTTCGAGAACGATTTGCTGACAAATCGATGGGATGATGAGATCTTGAAATGAAAGGATAGAAAAGGCGTCTTGGTATTGGCATTGTTTCCGAAAGATATGGAATAAGAAGCGATGAGACGTGTAGCACAGTGTAATTGGATTAATTTTTTATTTAATGGAATTAAAAGCGTTGTAGATTTACCAACACATTTTTAATATTTTCAATTATTACACTGGGTAAATTTGATTTTGTTTAACCTTATCAAGGCACTTCTCCAAGTATTCCCTTCTCATATCATCCCTTATTATATCCATCCCAAAATCGTCACAACCTTCAACTTTACCACAGACTTTTAAACTGGGTTCTCTTACTTATACAGAGTTAGTATAAAGTATGGGACCACCTAAGTATCTTCTCAACAGCTCAATATTTTTGAATAAAACTGCTCAAACCCTTCTAAGAAGATCAAAGGAACTCAAAAATGCATATTAACTTTGTGTATTGAGTATAACACCTGTATATTTTTACATTTTCGAATTCCTTGTGAAATTCTGCATACAGTGATACTTTCCATCCATATTTTTATTGAATAATTCTTTAAGAGAATTTGAAGAATTTCAAATAGCGGAAGGGCGTAATTTTGAACAATTATTATAATTCTCTTAATTTGTTTTGTTTTTTGTTAAAAATAAACTGTTGAGTTTTCAGGTTTTCAAAATTTAAGTTTGCCTTACTCGCCGTTTGACATTTCATCCATGGCTGAGTTAAAAACGATAAATTATTGATTGAAGCCCCAATTATTCAATAAAAATATGAATGGAAAGTTTCACTGTATGCAGAATTTCACAAGGAATTAGAAAAATGTGATGATCCATACTTTATACTAACTCTGTATAGGTATACAAATAAATGGAGAAAGTTATTAACAATCTAAATCTCAAAAAACAGTATTGCTCAATGAACAAGCTGGTTTCCGTCGTCATTGATCCACATGTGATAGCCCCATATTTAGTAGTGGAAAAAACATATTTTGCACGATGATGCCAATAGTATCATATGGATCCAGTCACACTTTGTTATAACCGACTTTTAAATTCGCAGATCACCCTGCTAATGATACTGCCTCATCCAACATCAAGCCCCATTTTGAATTTCATTCATACGTTTGGGTTGGGCTCAACAGCCCAGGCACTTGAATTGAATCTTTGTACCATCACCTACGTTATAATAATAATAATAATAATTGTCTTTATTATTTTCAAAATATAAATGTTAACAATAAGTAGTTTGGGAAATAAAGTAATTAACATAGCGTTCAGGTATGAGTAATGAGAAGATATTTAGCAACAAATACTTGATTAAACTAATTATATAACTTTCAAGATCTGTTATTTACCTATTTCCATTCCAGAAGCTTCGTGTCTTCTATATAGGCCACCAGTTTATCTGGAGGAATCTTCAGTAGTTGTGAAGATTGTGTTATTTTCACTACAAAGTGCTTCCACTTCCACTACAAAGTGTTTCATCGTAGAGTTCACATTTTTTGCATATTGGTTCACTAACTTTGTCCATCCTCTGCAAAAGCTTCCTCAAGGTACAGTGACCAGTCACCAGGTCGGTAACGCCAACCCTATTCATCTGCAAATCTCCATCGACTTAAAAACCAGAATAAAAAATATAGTTGCTAGGATATTGGTCACTTAATCATTTCTTCATCTCAATCTAACTGCTAACATTGCCCTTCTTCATTAGAAGTTGAGCACACACTTGAAGACCTCCCCTTTTATGGAAAGCGGCGTCATTAGCTTTGAATGAAAACAACTATAATAAGAGTTTTTCTTAATAAAAATGACCTAAGTATATTGTCTGAACACTGGTAGAACCCGTCAACTACCAAATTTGCCGTAAATTAGTGATATGTCCAAGCCACCTCCTAAGAGCACTTGAAGCCATAAGCTTTCATATTTCACTCTTATTATGCTGACAATTCAACTCATGTATAAAAAATCGCATATGCCTCAGTGTAATTGTCACTTTGACACCGGCAAAAGTTAGCTTTAACTTTTTCAGCGATTATTTTTTTCACTTGTCAAAATCTGACATTTTGGTGGTTTCAACCAATAGCAATACATTATTCTAGCCAATCATTCGGTATTATACTGATAATTATGCTTCCTCATCGATAAAACCTTGTTTACATCGAAACGTCAAAATTTTACTTTGAATTTGTCATTATTGACAACTAAAAGCGCTTTCAAAAATCCTTTTAAATTGTTGAAAAAAATAATCTTCCCAAATACAACTCGCTCTTCAAATTTTATCACATAATTTTTTATTTTCATCACTCAAACTTGTTTATTTGAGGCAAAAACATTCAAACAAACCGAATTTAGATAAAATCACTCCTCCTAACGGAGTCGTGATCTTATCAAATCGGTTTGTTTTCATATTTTTACCAAATAAACAAGTTTTCGTGGAAAAGAAAAAATTATCGATAAAATTTGAAGCACTCGTGGTATTACCTTTGATTATTTTTTTCACTTGTCAAAATCTGACATTTTGGTGGTTTTAACCAATAGCAATACATTATTCTAGCCAATCATTCGGTATTATACTGATAATTATGCTTCCTCATCGATAAAACCTTGTTTACATCGAAACGTCAAAATTTTACTTTGAATTTGTCATTATTGACAACTAAAAGCGCTTTCAAAAATCCTTTTAAATTGTTGAAAAAAATAATCTTCCCAAATACAACTCGCTCTTCAAATTTCATCACATAATTTTTTATTTTCATCACTCAAACTTGTTTATTTGAGGCAAAAACATTCAAACAAACCGAATTTAGATAAAATCACTCCTCCTAACGGAGTCGTGATTTTATCAAATCGGTTTGTTTTCATATTTTTGCCAAATAAACAAGTTTTCGTGGAAAAGAAAAATTATCGATAAAATTTGAAGCACTCGTGGTATTACCTTTGATAAATTAACTTCAATGTTAAAATGTCTATACCTGGAAATGTTATTGTCACTTTGACATCGATAAAAAAGGTGCATCCTTTTTTATCGCGATAAAAACCTCTCTTCCTCAATTCTAGTAAGCGGACGTCACTTTTACACAATGACAATGAGATAATTATTGTTGTTGTTCATCGATATATTCTGTCGTTAATTTATCTTGCCAAAAAACACTCGAGCTTTTCTTTAATCGGATAAATTTCTCTTCAACTCAAAGTTTTGCCAATCACTAAATTTGCTCGAAAAACTGACATTAGATAAAATCGCTCCACCTTCGGTGTCGCGATTTTATCATGTCAGTTTTTCTCGTTAAATTATTGATTGGCAAAACTGTTTCGTTTCAAAGAGAAATTTATCCGATAAAAAAAAAGCTCTTGTGTTTTTACTGTTGATAAATGCACTTGTGGTTTTTTCACTTTATGCATTTGTTACCATGATAGATAATTTGACATGTTTGTCAACAACTTATTGAATTTCTAAACACTAACAATGAGCCGATTCATTGAATTGTCCTGCCGAATTACACTCGATGTTTGTATTGATATCGGGTAAATTTGTGTTGTTCAACTTCTAAACTGTTTCCTTTAGCAATTAGACTCGAAAAACTGTCAACCTAAAAACGCTCCACCTTCGGTGTCGCGTTTTTAATAGTTGACAGTTGTTCTCGTCTAATTGCTAGGAAACAGTTTCTCATTAAACAATCCAAATTTACCCGATAAAATACAAACCTCTTGTGCAATTATAAGTGACAACTATTTATGGCAAAATTGATCAGTTCCAAGCGAATAAAAATTCTAAATCTCAAAAATGTGGGCTAACGTAATAAAGATTAGAAAAATAACACTCCCTAATACTTATATTTGTTTTCTTACGTTGTTGATGAAAATAATGATTGAGTTTTCAATAAATTTTGTTGGGTTGCATGTCTACAAACGTTTTATTTTCAACTCGAACATTATTTATGAATCTAGAACCGCGTGAAATGAATTAATTAATCATATCAACCATTCCTATATATCTCTCATAGAGTTCCTTCCATGATAAATTCTTTCGTCGGCGCAGCGGAAGATTAATCTTTCTGGTTATTATCCACAGACCACATATCAAATGTTGGTTATTTATTAAATTCCCGTAGAGATGGCCTTTAATCAAATTACTACAAATTGAGAATCGAGAACAGATAAATGAAACACCATTTGGGAGAAATATTGTAACACAAAGTTAAGCTGATTCACGAAGAGTTTTTCAAAAATAGAACGAGGTCAAGTCACCATTACAGGGACTCCATTCTCGACTTTTTTTCACGTGGAAATATTAAATTCGGTATTCTCAACAGAACCACGTGAATATTTTCACATAATAAATGCAATGTGATTTGTAATTTCCAATGGAATTACTGAAATTGATTCTGCGCAATATCATTATACATAATACGGTTTAATTTACTCTAGACTGAAACGTGCAGTTTGCGTTCAACCTTTCAGTTTAAATTTTTATCGAAGAATTTCTTCACAATTTTGATTTTTGGTGGTATATAAATATTTCCTAAAAATATTTCATTCAAATAATTAATAAATTATTCCACTTTTAAATACAAACGAGAAAAGTTCTGGCAGGTCCTGGAGACTTACAGTTCCTGGTAGACTAATAGTTCCTATAGTAGACGGCAGACTTACAGTTCCTGGGAGACAACAAAATCTGGAAGACTTATTGTTACTGGGTGACAAATAGTCCCTAGAAGTTCCTAGGAGGCATATAATACCTTGGAATGAGAAATCAGTCCTTTTGAACAGCGTTAGTACGAAGTTTGGCTTTATACATATGTTTATAGTCCAAGTATTTTTTCATTGTTTACTAACCCTTTACTTTTTTTTTATTGTATTTGCAAGCTAGAAATTACATACATTTTTTTTACTTCGATAGTTCTTTTGTTTTTTTTTGTGAATTAACAGATTATAAGTTAGCTAACCTTTGAATTTGATTTTCTTTCTAATTTTCTCATAGGGAAGAAAATTAGTGGCGCCCTAAAATTGCCTTTTTTTCTCCTTTTGCTGAAATTAATTTTTTCCAAGATCAATAACGTAACAAAGCCCTGCGAACTGGCTTAGTTTACTACCAAATTTAATTGGTTAGTTAGGCAAGAACCTGCGACATATTTTCGATCACTTTTTTTTAACGACAATCATAATCTTCCAATTTCATTGACGTACAACTTGAAATTTTTGTTTCAAGACAATATTGAAATTATTTTTTGAGTAGTTTACTTTTTCTTAAAATTTTTAATAACTTCCCTTTAAAGTACTATACATATTTTTCATGTTAACTGCTACTATATCCTGTATCTGTATAGTAGGGAGGGCGAGTGTAGGCTCACAACACTTAGGTCACATTTGACCCATTTTACATCCTCCCGAGGAGTTGTCCTCCTAGGTCATCGCCCATCCTGTCCTTCCCAGGAAGGTGGACAGGTCACTAGGAGACATCTCCTTCATATCTGCAGGTGTAGGCCAAGACTCACCGATCATACACTCTCTTATTGACGATAACTTCCGACACTCGCACAAGACATGCGTGACAGTTTCATCTTCCTGATCACACATCTTGCATAGAGGTGTGTCCAAAAGCCCCATAGTATAGTGGAGGTGTTTCCTTAGTTAACAGAGGTCAGTTAGAAATCCTACTGTTAAACGTAGGTTTTTCCTGGTCATCGTCAAATATTTCTTCGACGCCAGTCTCCCATGGTGATCCTGGCAAGATTCCATCCCATCTCTTAAGGGATGGCTAAAGAATCGGCAATATAAAACGTTCACAGTGCCCTGATTAACTATTATAATACTAAATTATGGATGAGAGTTGTGTTGAAGACCATAACAGATGTTTTAGTTGCCAGGAGTAGTGAACTAACAAGTTGTAACATGTAACTTTGTATTGCTATTGTTTTCATTTATTCATCCAACAGCCTGAACTCTAAACCACGTTACTCGTGAACCCTCAAGGGAACTTAGTTACTTGAATAAAGCAAAAGATATAAAAACAAATACTATTTCGTGAGATGATTATGATCGTTACTTGTGATATCGTATATGAAAGGTACAACAACTTCTGCATGTGATGTTGTTACTGCATGGGATTTTGAATGCACTTTATATAATGTGTTACATAGTGTTGATTTGGAATTTTGTATTTTCCAGTAGAGAGAAATATTTAATTTTTCACCGTCAAAAATATCACTTCAAAAAAATTTCACTGACTTTGTCGGGACAAACAAGGTTTTGAGAGGGGTAAAATTGTTTTATTCAGATAATTTGAACAAATTTAAGTAAATGTTTTAGCTTGTATGTTTGTATTATTAGACCAATCAGTATGGCAAAAATCGAGGGTGTTTTGTTATAAAGTTCAAATGCAAACTGCTTGCACCATCACTTCGGGGATACCCAAAAACCAATCAGATTTTTTTACTTGTGAAATTTGTTTCAACAATAATGATTAACAAAAATGATAGGCAATAACATGTATTTTGAACTGTCGAAAGATGAATTTTGTCCCTTTGATAGTTTTTGCACAATCGCGTTATAATAGTATATTATTAAACGAGCAATTTATGATAGCCATTATTCACGATGGGTGACGTTTGCGTCACGAGCCTTAGGAGAGGGGCATTCAAAAGTAGAAGTCAAAAGCTCCAATTTTGATATTCCACATTTTCATAAGAGTTTGGAGAACATTCGCGCGAAAATTCTGGAGGGAATAGCGGAAAAAATTTAATAACGAAAAAAATCTGTATTGATTGCGCTTCATTGACTGATAGTAGCCCCCATGTGTTTCCTATCACCCGTTTGGCGTCCTTTAATTAGGGCCATGTTCCCTTTATTGGTTTTGTCATGAAGATTACAGATTAGCTGTTTATCCAGAATTATGTTCAGATACCTACTAAAGCCCTGGCTTTGTATGTATAGTGGGGTAACATCTACCGAGACCTAAAAGATCTATTGTGCACAGAGGAGCCGGTTCTGGCATAAAATAATACGCTGCGTTTCGTCAACAATTCAGTAAACTTTAATGAACTTAACGAACGTCGAAAGTACATAGTTATGCAACAATCACTATAAAGACCAGCATCTCAATTTGAAATAGGAATTATTAGGAACAATCTTACTCTTTCCTTTGTAGTTTTCAAAGTACTATTCACTACTGAACATAACTTTGATTTTCAGGTTTGAATTTTACTACACAATATTCACTAACTTTGCACTGTAGGAAAATACACTTAATAAGTAGACAAATAAAGGAATTAAAATTAAGTACTATGAAATTTGACCCATTTGGTCTGAATATTTCGGTTTTGAACTGGAGGAATCCGGAGATTTCAACTTGGCGACCGTTCAAGATCAACTTTTGTTAACCTCGCAAGCAACGAAGGATAACTGCATTTACTCGCTTAAAAATGTTTGGTCTCGCCGAAATTATTCTAAACATAAACCCTGCGCCAACAGCTACAGAGAAATAATGATTTTAACAAATTTCAAATTCTTTGGAGTTAGTAAAGCGCCGATAAAAATTGCGAATAACAATAAATGAGAATAAATATACAAATTGTTGAACGTGTGGTTTTATCGTGTCTACATTTTAATTATTTTTCATACATTGAAGATCCCATTTCAGTAAAGCCAATGTCTTTAAAAACCATTATTTTCACGAAAACAGATGAATAAACCACAATTTTCACATATAATATTATCAAGAATTGTTTTTTTTATTTTCTCAATTGAATTTTTTTTGTTACAGATCAAATCATTCGAAAAACTGGAGTGTCACGATGAGAGGTTAAAGTGTGCCAAAGATATTTACGACAACTTTATTATGAAGGAACTTTTATCTCGAGCACACGTGAGTAGATTTATTCATTTTAATAACTAACTATTGCAAATAAGACAAGTTTTTATTTTGAAGGTGTAAAATTATTAATTACGTACGTAAAAAGAGTTTTCACTTCGCTGCCCTCCACATAACACTCCCAACGGTAGATCCTATTACTTTCAGCTCCCGAATTCTCAAGTGACTATAGTGCGAGAATCTCACCATGAGATTGGTGTAGTGCAGGGTTTCCTAAAAAACGAGAGATCCATGTTTGTCGCATTTCTTAAAGAGAAATGGTGTGCGTTATGTTTGTGTATATTTTTTCACGCAGTAAATATATAAGAAGGAAACGGAAAATTCAGCAGCCCATCTAGCAACATCGCTAAGCAAACCTAACCATACTTTCCTTCTTTTTTAAAAATTTGCTGTCCTCACAATGTAAAAGGCTCCAGTGCTGAGACTCTGCACACTATAGAAGTCTAATATCGACCCTATTCATACGCCTTTTGTTGATGATTTCTTCATAAGAACTTCAGTATATTTTATAGTAATAGGCGAGAAATAAAAGAAGACAGTAAATAGTGTGCAGATACCCAGTACAGTTTTGCTGGCCCATCACCAGTAGCTGTAATTCTTTATATTTGCTCAGCAGCTTATTACCACAATTTTTCGACAACCTTATTAAGTAATCGTCAATTACTTTTTATTGTCAAACTTGACAGGCAACTTGATTAAACAAACCATTTCATAGTAAAAATATAATTTAGCCAAACTAGACAAATAAATCTGGCGACCTTGGATATATATATTTCTAACATGTCCACTAGACAGATTATTGTCTTATTAGTCAAATGCAAGGAATGCTTATACTCCGCGGAAATTTTTGGTCGTATTCCCGAGCTTTTTTCGCCTACTTCGCAGCATTTGATCACAATTAGAAAATATACCTTTTGTTATTCCATATCTGTATTTTTCTTTTGTGAGGCTTTTAAATGCCTACACCAACATGGTTTATATACAACTTTTTCCACTACCAACCAAATTTAAAACAAAAATTAAAAATAATACAGAGAAACCCCCCATCTGTCGTCGGACTGACAAGTACATTATAAGTTTTCGATATATTAGGAACGTACTCCTTATGTCATAAGTCATTTTTGGTTGAGCGCGAATTTTAAACTTACGTCATTTTTATTCAAATAATTTCATATTGAAGTAGCAAATATGTTAAAGACAATCTCCTGAGTATACACAATAGGCATGATGACTGTCACTAAGAATCACCGAAATATTGATTTGATATAATTATTTAAGATGCAGAGATTCTACAGAAATCACTTATTTTTCATTTTCATGCGTGATTACATTTATTTTAGTAAAAATATAAGCACAAAATTTAACCATCCGCCATCTTATCTCAAACGCCAATCAGAAGAGAGTGACGTCATGCTTTCGCAGATATCCATTATCCGACCCAAACCAAATCCGAACATCTGTTTTGTCGTCTTTATATTATCTATGGTTTTGTATTTCCTTTGTTGCTGTTGGCTTTTCTTGGTTCATGTGATATTTTCTCGTTATAAACTATCAAGTATCTCTGTTTTTATTACCACAAAAAACTGTTTTTGAAATTATGTTTATGTATCAAAATAAACTTTTAACCTGCAAGCTGTCAAGTGTTTGAAGTTTGACTTTGACGATATTACTACATGACACAGATCATAGATAACCTATCGACAGTTGACACTGTTAAGAATTGATGACGTCATAGAAGGACGCCATTACTATTATAGCGTTTTGGCGCATAATTTAAAATGTGTTTTTAAAAGTTGAATTTTTCCTTTAAAAACATATTTTTTTACAGAAATAACATTTATTGTAGATAAAGTATATACGTGAAAACATCGTGGAGCAGTTTTTCAAAATCAGTCATCATGCCTATTATGTTGCACTAGTTTTTGTTGAACTACTATACCTGAATTCTCAAAATATTTTAATTTTTTCATTATTGACCTTGTTTAACAATAAAAAAATATTAACCACCAATAGAGATTCCACTTCTGACTAAAAGAAGCAATAATTGTCAAATTCACAACTAGTAATGGAAAAAGTAACTCTTCCATGGTATACCTGCTCTTCGTCCACATACAAAGAACTTGTTTTCTAAGAAATTTCAACGCTATTAGGTTTGTTCGTAGAATTTCCAATCGATTGGAAATTCCCCAAACTCTGACATTCCGTTTGTGATTCGTTGTAAATCGATTAGCAATTTTTGTTGTACGAACGGGTGGGAAATTTTGACATCACGGTAGTGATGTCTTTGATAAAAATGAACTAAAAATTCATCATTTGAAGAAGAGCATGAATTATTGTTTTATTTTATTATTATTTTGTAATGTGTGTGTCATGTTTTGGCCATCCTCATAAGAAGGCAGAGATTTTTTTCAAACGTACCGGTATTACGACATACAATAGTATATTGTATAATTAGTGGGAAAAGCATCATATTCCCAAACGACTGTGATGATTACCAGACGAGGAGCGTAGCGACGAGTCTGGTAACACAGGAGGTTTCTCTATGTTTATATTGAAATGTAGAAGTGGTAACGAGATAAACCAAACAATTAGCCATGCAGCTTCAACGTCTATAAATTCTCGTTACCCTCCAGTACAATTTAAAAATTATACAGACTGTACAATGAATATAAATATTGACAAAATTAATTTGTGTTCAGGAATATCGTTATAAATTAGATGTTTCTTTTATTTATATCATACCAGCTTCATCAATATAAAAATTAAAACCAAACTTTGTTTCATTTTATTGTAATAATCCATTTGATACATTACCGCACTGTTATTTTCTAACTGCCACTATTCCGGAATGTTGAGCTTTGCGCATAGAAAAGTACAGTTCAAAATAGTTTTCTTTTCCCACGATCGGAAATGATTTTACTCATGTGGCAACTGATCCGAAACCGCAAATTTCTTTCTTCGAACAAAGGATTTTTTCTACATTCATGCAAAATTGCAAAAAACAACACTTTAGTGAAACACATTTAATGGAAAAAGTGATTCTTTGCACTGTATCTGTCATTCTTGTGTTAGTTTTGTTGACAAACATAAAAATTTAATTAAAATTAAAATCTAGAGCAAGTATAATATATGATCCTGTTCTAATACAACAATAATATATGTATTTCTTACTACTTAGTCTCAACGAGCAAAAATTTTTAATTATTTAAAATTTAAATGGTCAAGGCGAAAACCAGCTATGATTGAATACTGACAAGGTGGAGGCCATAAAGATACAAAAAAAAGTTTGAGTTCCCAACATATTATATTTTAATTTTCCAGTTTTTGCATGAGTGTAGAAAAAATATTGTATGCAACTCTTGCAAAACATGATTTTTGCACTCGACGTGTTGTCCACACTTTCACTTTTTCCTCTTGTTGGTTAAATAACTATCAGCAACTGTCAAATTGTTTCTACGAACGCTTTTTTTTGAATGCGCATGCCTCTGACGGTTTCTGATAGTTTCTGACTGTTTCACTAACAAACCTATTACTTAAAAAACAACAAGAATATGAGTTTTTGAAGAAATGACTTTTTTCGTTTCAAAGCGAGTCGAAAATATATCAGGTTCATACTACGTAAGGTCTTTTACATAATAGCACAATCCATTTTCTGCTAGTAGTTTTATGCTTTTTATGGTCTATATTGTTTAGCCTTTAACTATAAAATACAAACCTCACCTGCAATAGTCCGCCATAATGTTGTTTTTATACCTTCAAAGATATGAAGGTCACTAAATTGTATCCCGTTTAAGTATCTAATTTGTTGATGCAAGTTTAAGCAGTCAATAAAATTCGTTTTTAATTAATAGTTAGTGCAATCCTAGAACGTAAAGTCAATTCACTCTCAAAATTGATACTTAAAAAACCAATACCGACGCTTTATTTGTTTCCCGTGATAAAATGGAGAAACTGACATATTCACTGAGCAAAGTTGTTATGGATGGCAACAAACTGTGAATTGTCGTTATGTTCAAGGTCAGTTGCTAAGCGCGAAATTGGTATTCACTATTCAAGTAAAATCGCTATAAGAGCTACTATGCATAATGACAAGTGGCTATGAGAAGTGGTTCACTGGCAACTGCTCCAGAGGTGTTGTTAATAAAAACCACTTTATGTGAACATATTTTAAATTCATAAGAATGCATTTTTAGTACATAATATAGACTTTTTATTAATTCAATATGTGTGCTGCTAGACATTTGTCAAAATTTTAACAAATTTGGTTACTTTTTTAGAGAAAATTCAAGAACTGAAAGAAGATACTTGAGAGATTCTAGTAATTCTTTCGAATTGCCAGAATGAATTGAATCATTTCATACCTCATGAACAACGAACAACACATATTTCCAATAATTTCAAAGTATTACTCACTTTAAATTTTCATGCCCATGGATGCTACCAAGCCAACTTTAAATTTTCCAACAAGTCAAGCATATCAGTTAGTAGAATTGTAACATTGGTTACTCTAACTATTTGTGAACATACTGTTCCCAGGGAAATAAGGTTTCCAAATACAGTAGATGAAGTAACTTACTTTTTTTTCCATAATTTCAATTTAGCTTCAGTGAAAAAATAAACAACTACAAAAATATTTGTTTACTCAGTCAAAGCAAAGATACGACCTATTTTCCGCACATTAGAACTATTTTGCGGCGCTGTCACATCCATTTTCACGTATAGTCAAATGCAGTCTTATCGTGCGGGTCATACGATTCAACAAAGACATACTCACAGTTTTTGTTTTCTTTAATTGCGTTTAATTATAACTTCCAAATGAAATCCGTAAGATGAATAAGACAGACTTATGCAATTTTGACAAGAAAAAGGATATGTATCTAGTTTTCAGCGATTCTGAAAAGTCTTTCATCAGCAGAGTTTTTATTTAAATATGTCAGTTTTGTCACTTTGACAATTCAGAGTGACAATATGAATAATAAGTAGCAAATTTCCGGTTTTTTTGTGGTCTCAAGCAAAAAATGGTTCAATGATGATTGATTGATTAGTGATTCAATGTCTGTGGGGGAGGGTGATTTGAACCTCCCCCACGAATGTTAACTTATCTTTTTTATCAACATTTTTGTTGATAAAAATCTCGAGAAGTAGTTTTTACTTCTTAGTGAACGGTCTCTGCTCTTTGAAAAATATTTTTTCTACGACCGTGTGTTTTAACCCACTTTCCCGCACGTATTTTAGTTTCGAACGTAAAATATTTATAATAATTAGTTGTTTTTAGTAGAAGTTTTGTAAGTATATGTATGTTGAAAGGAAATAATTTTTGAAAAATGTGTTGGTATACTTTTTTGTAGGTATATACGGTCGTAGAAAAAATAATGTTCCTAACACATGCGTAAAGTGCCTTTCCTGCACTTGAACGCTTGCCCGAACTCCGCTCCGCGTCGTTTGGGTCAACTGCAGTCGCGTGCGGGAAAGTATCACTTTCCGCACTAGGAAAATAACTAGGAAAATAACTATTTCAAAAACTTTATATAATACTATCTAACTATTATTTCCTTCTGATAATAGTATATTACGTAACGTGTTTGGTAAGAAGCATTTTACGCACGAATGGAGTAATTCCGTGAGTGCGTAAAAAACTTTACAGCACGAGTTAGGTGCTATACTTTACCTACGACCTACTTCTACCTGTATTTATACTCTTATTATTGATAATACTTGATCAACATCAACATTTGGCTATTTCTGCGATTTCCGTGATACTATTAAATCCATCTCACTTTCACTCGACATTTTTTAATATAATAAAACTTTCCACAAAATACACACGCCAGTTATAAGTTATAAAGATAATAAAAACGTGTTTTAAAAGTTTCTTGACAGTTCGTATGCAAATCGCTATTGCGGCCTACTTAGACATCATTACATTACCGCCGACTGTGTGTTATTGATTGATTACAGGGGGGTCGTAGGTAAATACTATTAATGTTCCTCTTCTTTTACAGGACTATTCAAAAGAATGCCTGCAGCATGTTCAAAAGTACCTTTCGAAAAACGAGGTACCAGTCACTCTTTTTGAGGTAAGTTTTATACAATACTATACAAATTTCAAATTTTCAATATTTGTCCATAGTTTTGATAAACCAGTACCTGGAATAGGAAACACTAGCTCAAACAATATAATTACTATAATGAGTTGAAGGAAAATTATATATTAAGATGATATCGAGCCAAAGAAATAATTATAAGAACAATGTAGTTGAATGTATAGATTATAGTAGAAACATTCAAGTAAATAATTTTTTTCTGTAGCCGTCCCGAAAATAGAACTTTTGGTATGATTTATTAAATCGAAAATGAAACTTTACACAAATCGTACCGAAAGTTGCTATCGTAACGTTTATTATAATTTATATTTACAATCACTCAATTTATATTTACAGATTTATATGTACAGTCCTTAATTTACTAATTTATATTAAACACTAAACTAACTAACTACACTAATTTATATGAACGTCACTGAACCACTTTATCGATCGCTTTTCTTCAGTATAAGCAAGCTGTCCATCTATGTGACTATGTCTCAACTATCTGATGACTGACTTCTGTGCAGCGATGCTCATATTTATATGGCAAAGGGTAGATTACTAGAACACTCTCGGTGTTCGGTCGCCGCCGAATGGAATGTGCTCGTAGTTTCTGGAATGTTCTCGTCGGCTAGTAGCGTAGTCTGAACATTCTCGATTACAGTCAGAGTCGTCTCATACAGGAATTTCGCTAGGGCACTCGCGTAACACTATTTTCGGAATATTTTGTTTTACTCTCGGTACGATTTTCAATATCTATGTAGGCGAGCTTAGACATTTACGGAAATTTTATTATGACATCAACTGTCAAAATAAATTTGTTGATAGTACCACTGTATTTTTCAATTTTCCGATTCAAAAATGGAAATCGAGAACGAAAGTGACGAGGAAATAATTATTCAACATGAAATCAGTGCAAGCTGCTAATTGTACAATGTACATAAGTAATATTCATTGTATTGTTACGCGAGTGTCCCAGTGAAATTCCCGCGTGAGACGACTATGACCGTAATCGAGAATTGTCGAGATTACCTGCCCTGCGTCCCCTCAGCGCTGCGTCCCCTCAAGCTAAGTAACCGATAACATTCCAGAGATTTCGACGATGATCGAGACTACGGGCCGACGAGAACAGTCCAGAAACTCGTCTAGCGACAAAACATCGGGAGTGTTCTAGAAACCTACATTTCGGATATAAATAGCATCGCCGCACAGGGCGAACAGAGAACAGTCAACAGTGAACAGTCAACAATAATCAGATAGTTGAAACGTAGTCGCATAGATGGACACTGTAGTGCTTATACTAAAGACAAACCGATCAATAAAGTGTTAATCAGTGACGTTCATATAAATTAGTGTAGTTAGTTAGTTAAGTGTTTAATATAAATCAGTAAATTAAGGACCGTACATATAAATTTGTAAATATAAATTAATTAGTTGTAAATATAAATTAAAATAAACGTTACATTGGTGTCAGAAGTGGGATTTAAAAATAAATATACAGGAAGATGGCAAAGAAACTTTGTGAATTGAAAGTTTCAGAACTTCGAAGAGAGTTGGAGGATTACGAATTGGACACAAGTGGGACCAAGTCGGTGTTAGTGGATAGACTGAAAAATGCTATGATTAATAATGGATTGGACCCGGAAACGTTTGAATTTACCGACGAAGCGTCCGCCTCTATAACCTCCTCCATAAAAAAAGAAATGTCGGATATGAAAAACGAAATTTCGAAAGATATAAAAAACGAAATGTCGGACATGAAAAATGAAATTTCGATAGATATAAAAAACGAAATGACGGACATGAAAAACGAAATGTCTTCGATGGAAAGTAAACTTTCGGCGGATATGGACAACAAAATGTCGGATATAAAAAACGAAATTTCATCCATGGAAAGTAAACTTTCGGCGGACATAGAAAATAAAATGACGGACATGAGAAACGAAATTTCATCAATTTCGGCGGACATGGAAAATAAAATGTCGGACATGGAAGGAAAGATTAAGAGAATGGAGCAAGAAATGAAACAAAAAATGGAAGATATCGAAAAGAAGACTAGTAATAGTTCGGATATTACAACTAGGCAAGCCCATAACAACGGCGAACTGCCAGAGAAAGTGGAGTTGAAACCGAAAATAGAAAACGATATCAACAGTCGAGTAAAACTGCCAACTTTCGATGGAAAAACGTCATGGCCGAACTATCTTAAACAATTCGAGGCCGCATCAAAGGCGAACAACTGGAGTGAAAAGGAAAAAGCGTTGAATTTAACTCTTGCCCTGAGAGGAGACGCCATGGATATCCTTCAGACCATTCCAGTAGAAGAGACTGATGATTTTGAACAACTTAAAAAAAGATTAAACATGAGATATGGCCTAGAACACCTGGAGCATCTGTACCAGTCGCAGCTGAAAAACCGAAAACAGAAACGTGACGAAACTCTGCAGGAATTCGAAGCAGACATTGCGGGGATGGTTCGGTTTGCCTATCCATGTGCACCGGAGAATGTCATGGAATGTTTGGGGGTACAGGCATTCATCGACGGAGTTCGTGACAACGAAATGCAGAGAACTCTACGCTTGGCTCGGCATAAGACACTGGTCGACGTACTCTCTGCAGCCCTGGAGTACGAAGCTGCTACACAGGCTTCCGGACTATACGATAAGGTGAGGGCTGTAGCAGACAAAGAAGTTGAGAATAAGCTCGACCAGCTTGTCAACATGATGAAAAGCATCTCAAATGAAAAGCCGAAAACTGTGAGATGCCGGAATTGTAGAAAAAGGGGACATGTACGCAGTTCGTGCAAGAGAGCCAAAACTGCTACAAATAAAGACATCCAGCAGGAAAAACTAGCAAAGGTCGACCTTCGGAAAACAGATTCGACCCGAAAAAGTTCCAATTACTTCCTGTCTAGAAGACCACGTCCTGAAGAACGCTCCCACTGCAGCAAAACAGAAGCTAAGGAAGCTGCGATTCGAAGAACCACGGTGACCAGCGACGAATGGACACCAGAAAAGCTGGAAGAGGAACAAGAGAACGATCCCGATTTAAAGAAAATCCGACATTGGAAAGAGGAAAACTGTCAACCTACTTGGCAGGAGATTTCAAGATACTCACCAACGATGAAATCGTATTGGGCCCAGTGGGACTCGCTGGTTCTGGAAAACGGTTTGCTACAGCGAGTAATCGAGAACGGTGATGGTTCCGGAAGTAGAAGACAGTTAGTGATTCCAAGATCAAGGGTAGTAGCAGTACTGCAGAAATTACACGACAGTCCATCAGGAGGACATCTAGGTGTGAAGAAGACCCTCCAGAGGGTGCGAGAACGGTTTTACTGGATGCACAGTTCCGAAGATGTTAAAGACTGGTGTAAGAAATGCACTACCTGTGCCACGGCCAATGGACCGCACGGGAGAAGAAAGGCTCCTATGAAGCAGTACAATGTCGGAAGCCCTTTTGAACGCATTGCCCTGGATATTGCCGGACCGTTTCCACCGACAGGAGATGGCAGCAGGTACATTTTGGTGGTGATGGACTATTTCACAAAATGGGTGGAAGCGTATGCCATTCCAAACCAAGAAGCCGCAACTGTTGCCGACGTGCTTGTTAAGGAGTTCATTTGCCGATATGGAGTGCCCCTGGAAATACACAGCGACCAGGGCAGAAACTCTTGGCAAATATTTGTCCAAAGTAGTATCTAACCATCAGCGAGATTGGGACCAGTATCTCTCGCTATTTGCGATGGCCTACAGATCCGCCATCAATGAGTCTACCGGCCAAACACCAGCAAAAGTTCTGTTCGGACGCGAAATGAGATTACCCTGCGACCTTGAATTTGGATGCCGACCCGGAGAAGACATAGCTGGTGAAGATTACGTAACCCAGCTGAGAAAACGAATGGACGACATACACGAGTTGGTTCGATCGAATCTCCAGATCGCTAGCGATAGGATGAAGAAAAGGTACGATACGCAAGCTACAGAAGGAGGTTTCCACGAAGGAGACAAAGTCTGGCTGCATAACCCAAGAAGACAAAAGGGTTTTTCTCCAAAGTTGCAGAAAGCTTGGGACGGTCCGTACCTTGTAAATAAAAGAATCAACGACGTCATTTATCGCATCACCAAGATCCCAAACGGAAAGCCAAAGGTGGTACACCGTAATCGATTAGCGCCATTCGAGGGTGACCACGATGAGGAAATAAGACAACTCCAAGAAGTAGCCGATCCTGCTTTTGTAGAGTTCATGGGTGCTTATGGTGGTACCGGAAAAGCAAGATACGGCGTCACCACGGAGAAACGACAAGATCTGCTCACCGTGCCGGAGGAATACTCACTGGCCATAAACATCCCTGCCAGCATAACCGATGCGCGTGGATTGCCATCTCTGTTAATAAAGAAGAGTGGCGCACGAAATTTGGAGAACCAGTTACCAGTACCAGGTAAAGCTTTGAAGGTACAAGATGGCACCCGTTACAATTTCCACCTAGTGACGAGAAATACCTTCGACGAAAGACCAACGTACGAGAATGTCTGGGAAGCTTTACTAAACTTGAGAGAGCATGTGCTTGAACTGAACGTGCATAGGCTAGCCATGCCTAAGATTGAATGTAGGCATTTAGATTGGCGGATAATCCGTAACATGGTAGAAGTAATCTTCCGAGACACCGAAGTGCAGGTACTTGTCTGCGGACATTCTCAGGAGGCACAGTCAACGGAGAAGACGGTCGCATGTTACTTCCATGCAACTGGAAAATGTAACAAAGGAACCAGTTGCCGATACAGTCATCTCGTCTCAATTTCCTAGTTAGTTCCAGGAGGAACTGTCTCTTAAGGAGGGGGCAATGTTACGCGAGTGTCCCAGTGAAATTCCCGCGTGAGACGACTATGACCGTAATCGAGAATTGTCGAGATTACCTGCCCTGCGTCCCCTCAGCGCTGCGTCCCCTCAAGCTAAGTAACCGATAACATTCCAGAGATTTCGACGATGATCGAGACTACGGGCCGACGAGAACAGTCCAGAAACTCGTCTAGCGACAAAACATCGGGAGTGTTCTAGAAACCTACATTTCGGATATAAATAGCATCGCCGCACAGGGCGAACAGAGAACAGTCAACAGTCAACAATAATCAGATAGTTGAAACGTAGTCGCATAGATGGACACTGTAGTGCTTATACTAAAGACAAACCGATCAATAAAGTGTTAATCAGTGACGTTCATATAAATTAGTGTAGTTAGTTAGTTAAGTGTTTAATATAAATCAGTAAATTAAGGACCGTACATATAAATTTGTAAATATAAATTAATTAGTTGTAAATATAAATTAAAATAAACGTTACAGTATCTATCTCTATCATTAATATTTTATCTAATAAACGGCTGCAGAAAAAATATTATACGTAATGTTACCCGAAAGTGATTTTACGAAACTCGCAGGTTTCCAGGACCCTACGACTCGCCCTGGAAAATGCCTACTCATCTCTTTCGGAACTTGTTACGTAAATAACTAAATTGGAGATAAATTTAAAATAAAACCGAATACCAGATTTAATCATCGTAAAATGTTTTGTTTGAGTTTATAAATGAGAAGATAAGGAATAGATATTGACGATATAAGTGTCGTTAAGATTATTACGGAATGAGATGGGAAGTTTGATAGTAGAAAAATAGGATTTACCTTGATTTTGATAAATCTTTTATAACAAGTCTTAAAGATTGTTTTAAATAAATCACGTAATACAGAAATTAATTATTCCTAAACGTTATGTAGGTATAATTACCATTAGTTGCTGAAATTTGAAATTATTGTTCTCGGAATATTACCCATATATTACCATCAGTTATAAGTTAGTTGTCAGGATGACATATTATGTATGTATATATACATTGGGGTAACATTTACTGAGACCTATTGTGCACCATTACTTCTACTTAGTAGGAGGAGAGTTTCATAAACCAGTAGCTCCTTTTGTTCTATTTCCCGTAGAAATTTTAGGATATCTGCAGGCTTCAACTAAGGTAAATGTTCCTCTTCAATCCAGTAATCTACCAGGTACTGTGCTCTAGGATTCTGAAGTACTGCGCAGCCAGAAACTATTTGGATTCAGGCTTCTTCTCCCATGCCACAAAATCTACATTCTTCTTCCTCCACTAATTTGAGCTTTTTCATCAACCCATCCAGAAGACAATGCCCCGATAGGGTTAATGGTTGCAACTCTTAGCGCAGTTTTACTTTGACTTATGCACAGGAGTATACTGCCTAGAGTAAAACCTATAGATATTTAACATCTTGTCTCCATTCAATCTTTTTCAAGTTTTATGGTTTTGAGGTTGAGTTTTCTCTTCTTAGTAAAGGCTCATGTAAAAAACAACATGTTTTTATAAGATGAACATGACAACAATTCAAACGGGCAACGGCTATAATCACTCTCATTTTTATTAAATTTTAAAATGCTAGACAATTATTGGAAAACAATTTTTTTAATCGACTTTTATCATGTCTTAGAACATAAGAATTCCCACAATTTCTAGTGCGAACAAGACTGAGATGAATATCGTAAAAGAATCCAATTTAGAGTTATCTACGTTGAGCTTGAGCTACGAAGCAAACTTCAGAAAATTTCTAAGGGTCGATACATTTTTGATTAGGGACATGCTATTTCTTATAGGAAAAACTTGATAGGAAAAATAAAATTTCAAACGTTGAACCGCGATGGAAAGTCATTCACGAAAATTTCATACGTTCATATCTGCAAAGAAACCGTATCCATCGTAAGCAATACACGATTTTTTTTAAAAAAAGGATACAGTCTCTCAAAAAACTACAAATTTTTATTGAATACAATTTTTTTAATACTCTTTATATTTGTTTCAGCCTTATATAGAAGAAATTTATACTCATTTGAGAGATGAACCGTTTAAAAAATTTTTAGAAAGGTACGTACTTGCTTCAAATTTATTTAATACAAACATGTATTTATTTGGGCATTATTTCATGCAGCGCAGCCACCAATATTTTGACAAAACTTGCACGCCACCACCGATATTTTAAATTGTAGACATCTCATTGTTTTCTATATCTAATACGCGAGGAGCCACCAATTATGATAAAGTATGTGCTATCATTGTATTCCAAATAAAATGACACGCATTTTTCAATGACAATATACAGGGGCGTCATTTTAAAATGAAAAGTGAGGGGTAGCTACCATAGAGCTGTCAAATTTAAAATATTTTTCTATAAGTCATTAGGAAGGTACTTTAATACCATTCAATGTAGTTTTTATTTATTCATTAATTATCTTGTCAAATAAGCGAGATATTGCCTGTATACGATAACTTGGGACACCTAGCTGGTAGGTATATGAGAATTCCAAATTATTTTCTTTCCTTCCTTTTCAGTACAGTGGTGCCACAAAATGGCACTTTGAGAAAGCTTTTATATTTTATTCTAAAATAAGTCCGAAGTTAAGCTTGTTGGTTTATATTGATTTGGATTCAACATTTGTTTCATGCTGTCCATGTTTTATTTCTTTTCGCTAAATTCTCTACAATTCCATCATTCCATGTTTTCCTTGGCCAGCCTCAAGTCTGTTTTTGGATTTGATCTTGCTCCCAATATCCTCTTGACTTGTCTATTGTTGTTCTTTCTTGCCAAATGACCAAACCATCCTAGTTGCTGTCTTTCTATACTACTTGATATCGATTCCACTCTTATATTATCAGTTAGTTTCCTAAATTTTTTTGTTATTCCCGTTATGCCACTTAGAAATTTCAATTGGACAGCTTGTATTTCACTTTTTTGTTCGGCTTCCACATCAGCATTGTTTTCTTGGCTATCTCTTTTTTCCGAATAAATGTTTTATTTAATGTATAATACAACTTTATCGCGCTCTTCACCCTATTATTTATTTCTACTTCATTTTTTCCATTCTCATTTACGACAGTACAATTTTATATTACCTGGCAGAAATGAAGCACGTGCACATTTCCGCTCACTGCGCCGTCCGGCGGGACATTGGCTATGGCAACATGATGCGGCGCGGTTTATAGGTTAAATCGAGTCAAAGAAATACGTTAATAGCGTTTAAGATCCTAGTGAAAAGGGCCTGTTACTACTTACTCCTGTTACAACAAGCCCCTCACTCCCCTATACCCTTACTTTCCCGGACTATACAGAGAAAAGTTGTTTAGAATTGATATCTAGTTTTGTGACTTTAATTTCTTAAAAAAAATCCATCCACCTTCACAATTTTATTAAACATTAGCCATTCTATCTATTATTCCTATTTTCATTTGTTTATAAATTATTATTATTTAAACTGATAGTAAAGTTTTCTCCTTTGTAAATTCATTATCATTAGAACAAATGATTTTACTATCCCTTTTTTACGCTAACAAAATTATTGTCTTCGAGATCCAAATAGACTATAAGTAATATACAGGAGACATTGGAATTTACGAATGCACGTGAAATAACAAAGTCAACAAAGCTACATTTGTTATTAAATTAAATTGGAGTATATCAAAGTACAGAGTCTACGTTAAGTGAATCCGAGAATGTGATTGGAATGTAAAATAGCCAGCAAAGCACTTAATGTACGGATGTAGGGTAAATCATGGAAATACTTGGAAGACACACTTCCAGTTTTACGGAACTCCGGGTGGATAATAGAAATGGAGGTAAGAGTTAGGAGGCGATATGACACGAACTAAATTAGATTTAGATTCAGTCCACTTGGTTTTGAGATAGATTTGTTGGACAGGCTGTTTCAAGACAAGATCCTATACAGGGTGTATTGGATTTAATGGAAAAACATTACCAGTTTATAGCAATCACGATGTCTATTTTGCGGTCGTTTCTCATACTGGCTACTGAGAAGATTAATCACGTTCAGGGTCCGTATTTTCGAGATTAATCGAAAATTTTCGTATGCGATTTAGTTCGAATGAAAAAAATCGCACACGATTCGATGATTGTATATTTTTGACCCATCTTCGAAAATGTATTCGTATGCGATGAATTTTGTATTGGCAACACCGCAAACTCGATCATTCCATTTCTTGCTCATAAAATTTTTGCCTTTTTTAACCACTTTTCGGTTGTCACTTGTCAGTGTTAGAATGTTTTGATATTGGTAGTAGGTATAATCAGTTGGAAATGGAAAGTGAAAAAAAAAGAAAAATTAAAATATGCAGGACTTGTTTCAGCTGGACAAAAAAAGAGTTAATTGAGTTTATGGAAGAACATCCGGAATTGAAATCTGATACACTCTATTTTCTCTATCCGCCAGAATTTCAGCATCTTCAAGTGCATTTATAACGTTTCTTTCAATAAGAATAACCGATTTTCGTACGAAATTCATTCATTTTCGTACACGAATTGTACTCGAGTGATCTCGAAAATACAGTCCCAGGTCCGGCCGCAGAGCGAGTTACTTGTAGGTACTTGAATTTGAAATGCGTCACATTTTTGTACAATTATTTTCTATTCCTCTATTCAAAATCTAAACTCTCTCCAGCATACATCGGTTAGTTAGTTTTTTCTTTCATTTTTTTTTATCGGTTTTTAACCCTTGCTTAGCTAGATTTGTAAACTCTGTTTTTCCTGTTGTTCGTTACTCTTCGTATTTTCCAAGTCACTGGCAAATATTCACAAACAGTTATTCACAAGTCGACTACTTTTAAGTTTGTCGTTGCTAGTGATGTTGAAATTTAATTGGTCACAAAGGTGACGTTTGTCATGCGGCAGAAATATGACAGATAATTCAGTTATTGTTTTTCGCTTTTGTATCAATAAATCAAGAAAGTAAGATAGTATTAAGTAATTTTACAGCAAATCTATTTTTAAAATATGTAGAGTTTGACACGATGGGCGGGAATCAAGTAACATGGCATTAACTTAATTTTTTTGGTGGGTCTGAGAATCTTGAATAACAAGATAACAACGGGAATCACGAAAAACGAGTAACGAACAACAGAGTTAATAAATCCAGCTTTAGAGAACATGGCGTTGGCGCTCGCGCTAGCATCCCTAAATAAAAGTACAAAAATCCCTAAGACCATTTATATCTACCGTTGGCGTTGCCGTCCGTCGTTGGCTGCCGTTCGACTTAAATGAACTTTAGGTTCGCCGTTGGCCGTTCGTAGCACCGTTCGTAGCAAGTCTGAAGAGCCAATCAAAACGATTTTTAGCCGTCACCTGGTGTACGTCATATGTGAAATGCCATTTATTGGCATTTGATTGTTTTTGTTTGAACAAGTAGTTTGTTAGTTTTATATGGATATGACACATTAAATTGAGGTTATGATAGTTTTAATAACGGCCAACGGCAAGTTTATAAATGGCCAATGTCGTTGCTACGAACTGCCGACAGCGGAAGCCAGCGCGAACGCCAAGTTTATAAATCCAGCTTAAGTTTCGCCGTCGGCCGTTCGTAGCACCGCTCGTAGCAAGTCTGAAGAGCCAATCAAAACGATTTTTAGCTGTCACCTGGTGCACGTCATATTATGTGAAATGCCATTTATTGGCATTTGATTGTGTTTGTTGGAACAAGTAAGTTAGTTTTATATGGATATGACACATTAAATTGAGGTTATGATAGTTTTCGTAACGGCCAACGGCAAGTTTATAAATGGCCAATGTCGTTGCTACGAACTGCCGACGGCGGTAGCCAGCGCGAACGCCAAGTTTATAAATCCAGCTTAAGTTTCGCCGTCGGCCGTTCGTAGCACCGCTCGTAGCAAGTCTGAAGAGCCAATCAAAACGATTTTTAGCTGTCACCTGGTGTACGTCATATGTGAAATGCCATTTATTGGCATTTGATTGTGTTTGTTTGGTTAAGTAGTTTGTTAGTTTTATATAGATATGACGCATTAAATTGAGGTTATGATAGTTTTCGTAACGGCCAACGGCAAGTTTATAAATGGCCAATGTCGTTGCTACGAACTGCCGACGGCGGAGGCCAGCGCGAACGCCAACGGCGAACGCCAAGTTTATAAATCCAGCTTTACTGTCCTATTTTTTTGAGCGCATCAATAACAGAAAGAACCAGTGACCGTTATTTTGCCAAGTTTCTGCTCTGAATAATATGAAATATCACTCTCGGAACTGTCTTTAGGATTGACTATCATAATAAGCTGGTGAACATGATCTTGGGAATTTTCAGAGGCCCACGCGCTTCGCTATTCCTCCAATTTTATTCAATGACATGCTCATAATGTCATCCGTTAATGAACGATTATGTGACATCTTGAAATAGAAGTTGTTTGTTTCAACAAAGTTCACCTAATTTCACACTTTTGTAAATGTACCTTTTATTTTGCAGCTATATCCACAATCTTATATTATTTGTCGAATTGCCATTTGTACGCGTAAACAGTAATTTTTAAATTAGGAATCGTCAAAGAAAATAACACTTTATCTTTAATTTGTGATTTGTACCATGAGCTATTCGGAAATAGTTATTTACTTTACAATACCTATGTTACGATATGGAGCAAATAATGATGAGCTTGAATATTGTAATCCGACATGCAGCCAAGGATTATAACAACTGAATCCTTTATTGTCGTTGAAGACTTTTCGTAATCCCTCTGAGATATTACATTACTATGGCCACTTGAACGTTAGCGGTTACAAAATATATTAAGTATAAAATGGATCATTGATACAATAATACACACACAGTAACAACAATTGTTCTATAGTTTATGGTAAAGTTGTACGTCTTTGAGGAATCGGAGTAGAGAGGTAATTTGCTCAGAGTTGCTAAGGATTTCTTTGTAGTTTGGGCAGATGGTACAAATGGGTCTGGCGGTAGTAGACATTAGATATCCATGGGTAAATCTTGAAAGACCGATTCTCACTCTTCTTACCGTACCTAGTTAACTCTTGCCTTGAGAAAACTGCGAAGATACTAGGTTGGGGATGACCAATTGAACACTGTATTTGACGAAAGGTTGCGTCAACAGTGATGTTAAATCTTTTCCAATAATTGTATAGTCGGTGACGGTAAGTGTAGTTCCAATTTTTACCTGTTGATCAGCAAGTTCGTTGCCCTCGATGCCAATGTGATATGGTAACCAAATTGAAGTAACTGCCATTCCTTGGGAAGAGATAAGTTGGTAGGAGTCATATATAGATTGGACAATAGGATGTTCGGTAAATATATTTTGGATGGATAAAATTGAAGCAAGTGAGTTTGTACATAGGGCTACAAGCTTACGAGGTGGAGAGATAATGGCCTGTAGAATACTGAATAGTTCGCCCTGTGTCAAAGTTACTAGTTAATGTGATTTGGGAAGATTTTATGGCAATTCGTGATGTTACAGCGCAGCCTGCGCTACATTTTGATTCCGAGGAAATAACAAACCACGTACCTCGAAATTCTACATAAAACGACAGTTTTGGTGTTCGCGACCTCGCTTTAACAACGACCATGAATGAAATTGAAGAAATTGAGGAACAGAATCAATTTTTTCTAGAAATATTGAGAGAACCCTGTGCAGCGAGTGTTGCTTTACTGCCGACAATAGGTAACTCAAGGGCGATATAAAAAAAGATAAAAATTCCGAAGATTGGCGTAAAAACAAGTAAAGGTGAATGAAGATGTATTATTAGCTTACGAAAAAAAATCTCCTAACTCGTTGTGGACCAAGATTTCAATGTTGAAACTTACTTTGAAAGCTGATGACAACATTGACATTTCAAAGTTAGTTACCTATTCTAGAACGTACACCACATTAGAGTATTACCCACAGAAAAGGTATTTTCAGATTTGGAAAATTAGTTTGGTTCTTGAGATGAAAGTCTGATGGATACATACCAAAGAAAGCAAAAATTTGGTCTGGAGTATAAGTAATTAAGTTTTCGTTTGAGGCAGATGATCATACATGGTTGCTTGATAAGGTTGTATCAATGTGTGGTATTTTTGGCGCCTGTAGACGTGACGAGCTTGTGGAGTAGGGAAAGAACTGCTCTCAATAAGCAAGAACAAACTACGCAACATAACGGGGCTACTTACGGGACACTTTCCAAATAATGAGCACCTATAGGGCTGTATAACGGAGACCTTACATGCAGAAGATGCAAAAAGGACACCGAAAAAGCTCTCCATAGGTGGAAACTGTATGGTAGACCCCAAATGACTCCAGAAGACTTCTACAACCAACCAGCAAAGAACCTGTATGAGCTAATGCAGGGTACGGACTGACTAAATAGGCTGTAGCTAGAATACTAAAAGGATCCACAATAAGCCCAAGAGGCTGAGGTGATGACGGGGAAACGGCACCTTTAAAAAAAAATTCCAAAATTCAATATGATTCCTAATAGTTTATCCAAAAATACGTATATGGTTTATTCAATAACCTTTTTGGTGTGCGTCATCGTTTGTGACGTATAACCGGGTTTTCGGTATGTCGTTTATTTTATTTGCTATTTTGACACATATCTAACCCTAAACTTGATAAATAAAATCATCAGGATCGCATTCAGCAAAATTCGAAGAGGCTATGAAATTAATAGTTACCAGCTCTTTTTCTAACTGAAAATACTTGAGAACTTTCAAAATGCTGATGTTTTTCCGTGTATCTAAGCATAGTTTTGTATTATTCAAATAAATATAACAATAAGATTCATATTCACTTTTCACAAATAAGAATTGACCGTGAACAACAAAGTACAGACCTGACAAGAACTGTCAGTGGGACAGTAGAAAAAGATGTAAGACACATTGCCAATACGAAAGGTATGTCTGCATCCTATTTTAAACAAAGAAATTCCTCTCGATTGATAGGTCGCGCTTGCGCTTAATCTAAACATCAACCAATCAAATTTTGGTAAGTCAATGATTAGGGTTGACGTTGTAATACATTTAAACGGCTCATTATTGTGATAGGGCAGACCTGCCCTTTTCCCCATTTTTTCCGACGTAATGTGTTGGAAAGACATTAACAATCGATGACGCACACCAAAAAGGCTATCGAACTGTTCCAAAGAAAATTTCAGCATTTTTAATTATTGGAAAATCCTCAGCTCTGCACGGGGCACTCGTTCGGTAGATCCTCGGCTACTATGCTTGCAATAAATATACTATAGGTAGAAGTACTTGTCGTATACAGTCAGATAATGAAGATAACGAGACAACTATTTCATAATAATGAGGCAACACCGATAACAAGTTCAAATACTGGTGCTATAGATGGTAAATCTCTCATCAATGGAATAGAAATTTCAAATAATAACAATTGTTAAATTAGTTTTCAAACAAGGATGTTGCTTTGTCCGTTTTTGGTCAAATTCATAATCGACAACATTTCAAACATTTTCTAAAAATAGTTGGCATTCATTTAGTATCTCGTTTAGTATTTTTAATCACAAAAAAACACGCTCGGCGCCAGATCAAATCTGCCTTGATATCCAGCACGAAGAAGAACGAAAGTGGACCTCATTGTGTAGAGTAGATGCTTCGAGGCCAGTGGTTAAATTTAATCCTTTAAAAAGGCATATTTACGATCTTTCAAAGTAGTAACACACGATGCAATTATTCAATTTGACCCAATTCTCATCTAGATAGATCATGATACAATGTTGCTGTCGATGTTGTTTTATGGCTCTTAAGTACCTTCGTCGTGAATGAACTATATCGTTTCGCTCTAATATAATGCTTTTACGACCACACTTCACATATTCAAAACCAACACCAATCATTTATCGACCTAGAGTTGTCAAGCTTTATTTGAAAACTTTCATTTTATTAAAGACAATGAAGTTTAACTTGAACTATGGATGGCTCTTCCAATAATGTTTCAAACTTTACTTATGCTCTTTTCAACGTAAAGATATTTTATAGGACATTTTGAGATTATTTTTGGAAAAAGAAAAAAATAAGCTTTTTTGTGATGGGTCACACTATTGGTTGTCATTTAAGAAAATTCAAGATGGCAGCCGTACGCTAAACGCTGACGTCAAAAACATTTGACATTTGAATTAAAATATGCAAAATAGAATCTCTTCAATCGTCTTTGTTGCGAGACATTTTCAGCAACGCTGTATTTTATAAACCATTATTCACGAAGTCGGGACTATAGTATAGCAGCTAAACTTAAGACGAAGTTTGACTTGGCGAAGCATGTCTCAAGTCGGAGATTGAGTAGGGACTATACATACGGGCATTAGTAACGGCTTTGGTCTTGCTTTTCCGCTCTTGGTCCTATGACGGGACTCTGCGCATTATAGAATTCTACTATTGACTCTATACACTCGTCTTTTGACGATGATTTCTCAATAAAAACTTCAATATATTCCATTTCATTAAGTCAGAAATAAAATAATACTGGTCGACAGTATATAGATAGTATACAGAGTGAGACTTTCGACTGCTATCGACTGGAATAATACTAATAATACTTTAGAAAGCGATCGGTAGAATTCTATAGTGTGCAGAGTCCCAGTACTGGTCGTGCATATTTAGTCTTGGTTTTTCTCAAATAGTTTCTTCCCTTCTTCATAATTCGTTTTCTGTTATTAATTTTGTCCCCTGTTCATTTCATTTTGTGCTATCTGCACTGGTCTATATTCCAACTATTCGTTATTGCAGTTACCGCTCTACAAAACCTCCCTTTTTGTTGGTATAATACAATGCAGTATCACGAAATTTCTTGACAATAGAAATTATAACTGTATCTACTTCTCGCTGCCGCTTTATGAGAATATTCACAATATTTTGCCGCTTTCATAACCACTTCCGCACGAGCGAAAATAATACCATACAATGGATACTTTTTCCACAGCCATTGTCAGGAAACCCATTTTCAATTAAAGTTTTTTTTGTAGTGCTAGGAATACATAATACATAATATTGACCTAAAAAACAACAGGAAAAGTCGATAATCACACGAGAGGAAAAGACTGCGCTCGACAATGCTTCAATGTTATTGTAACATCAGAGGCGTACCACTACAGTGTTGGATCGGACTAATAAAAAAAATGATTCATTCATAAAATGCGTGGACATATGATCCAATTTTAGGACTTATTCTTATATTCTTTACCTGATTGTTTCAGATAGGTAAAGGTATACAATTATATTATTTATTTTGTAAAAACGAGTTATAATGACAATTCTTGAATAAAAATATTTAATTCTTTCATTCCATGAAATTGATAGCAGTCTGAACATTAATATAATCAGTTTCATCTAAAACATATTTACACCTAAAATTTGTAAATCAATGTAATAGGTGAATACTTCAGTGAAAAAACAAATTTCAATAACCGAAAATAAAGTATTTAGGTAGTTTAAATTTAATGCTCGGGATAGATTCTCTCGTCGAAAGAGATTACATATCTAGCGGAGTTGCCACCCATTCCTTTCATAAAATGATGGTGCCCACAAACTAGCCTCTCAATACAGAAAAACTTTTTTTATTTTAACAACCCATGTGGAAATTTACGACTGGTCCAGTGTAGGCCAAGGCAGTGTAAAGTCTGTACAACTTTGGCTTTAGCCTGCAAGCCAGTATTTGGCCGAGCCTTAGTAAAATTCTGAGATGATAGCAATGTCCCTGTCCCTAGATATGCCCAAGCCATACTGATTTGCAAACCGGAAATAACATTAGTTAGGAAGTATGGGCCAAAATTAGTTTAAAAATTTAGACAGTTGGTGTATCAGATAACTTCTCGTGTATGTAGGTGCATTAATATTTAAACATTTTTTACCTATAGTATACCACATCAGTGGAAACACCTCCAGGGTACGGGATCTTAGAAGGCGCGAGGGTGCTGCCACATAGAGAGTCCCGTAAGGCCGTCAGTACTAAAATTTCTAATTTAATGAGAACCAGAATAAAAACTGTGACGCTGTTAGTGGTAGTTGCAGATTCTTCAACATATATCAGCGCTATCCTAAATCATAAACTGACAACCACTGACAACTGCAGACCAACGTTTTACGACGTGTATCGGGAGATGTCCAGTTTTTCTTTTTGAAAACTATTTTGCTTACCTATTTGTGTGTGTCGAGTATTCGTAGTTGATTTTTTTTGTTTATAGTAGGATTAAAGCTGGATTTATAAACTTGGCTTTCGCCGTTGGCGTTCGCGCTATCGTTCGGCAGTTCGTAGCAACGACATTGGCCATTTATAAACTTGCCGTTGGCCGTTACGAAAACTATCATAACCTCAATTTAATGTGTCATATCCATATAAAACTAACAAGCTACTTGTTCAAACAAACACAATCAAATGCCAATAAATGGCATTTCACATATGACGTACACCAGGTGACAGCTAAAAATCGTTTTGATTGGCTCTTCAGACTTGCTACGAACGGTGCTACGAACGGCGAAACTTCAAGTTCATTTAAGTCGAACGGTAGCCAACGGCGGACGGCAACGCCAACGGTAGATATAAATGGTCTTAGGGATTTTTGTACTTTTAATTAGGGACGCTAGCGCGAACGCCAAGTTTATAAATCCAGCTTTATAAACTTGGCGTTCGCCGTTGGCGTTCGCACACCAGGTGGCAGCTAAAAATCGTTTTGATTGGCTCTTCAGACTTGCTACGAACGGTCGACGGCAAAAATTGAAGTTCACTTAAGTCGAACGGCAACCAACGGCGGACGGCAACGCCAACGGTAGATATAAATGGTCTTATGGGTTTCTGTACTTTTAATTATGGACGCTAGCGCGAACGCCAAGTTTATAAATTCAGCTTTAGAGGCAATGTCGACAATAGGTTTTATGAAAGACTGTCAGGTGAACCTGGTAAGCTCTATCTTTATTAAAAAACGTTTCATTAAATAAAAAGTGACAGAATTAGTTATTCTTCCATACAGCTTTGTACTTCCCAGCATTGTTGTTGAATTGCTAATATTTATTTTTCTTCATTGTTTGTCATGAAAAAAACGTTTCATTTATTGTATATTTTTTTTTCAATAAAATATATAAACTTGATTATTGCTTTATTTTTCCCAATTCAGACATTATATGGTCCACGTTTCACATTTCTTAATTTTAATTGACTTTTCATTGCTATTATTGTAATATCAATCTAATGCTGGGTAACATGATGAAATATCAAAAAATGGAACATAAATGTCATTTTGCAATAAAAGTAACATTACAGTAATTTTGAAGATGCTGCTAAAAACTGTAAAAATGCAGGAATCTTCTTTTCGGCTGTTAGCGAAGTTCACAACCATCTGATTTGTGTTAGAAGTACTGATGGGACTCTCAAGATGGCGCCACCCCCATTAATAGAGGGCCGAGGGTCAGTTTTCATCTATAAGTATTTTTGTATCCATAGATGCACTGTAGAATGTTTTAATCTATATATAGATTTGAATTGGAACATGTATGTATCGTGTCCAATTTTTTTCGTTAATACTGATTTTAAAACTGATTATGCAAATCAGAATACTAAAATTGAGTTGGCAGATTGTTTATAATTTTCAATCATTCGTTAAAATTCAACATTTGTTTATGGATTTGATACTTTTGTCCGATTATATATTAAAATTTTATGTTTTTATATGTATAAAATTTCGAACAACTTTTTAAATTAAAAATAAAATAACTATATTGTATGTATATTTTTTATTCTTTTTCAGTGAAAAGTACACGAGGTTCTGTCAGTGGAAAAATTTAGAATTAAATATACAGGTGAGTAAATATTGAGGTATAAGTTTCTGAAAAATCTTATTCTGCACAGCTTCATTATAATTACATTTTTGTTATAAATGATATATCCATTTTCTTTTGAAAAAAATTCTAGAAACAGATATACGAAATCAGGTATAAGTTAGAAAGAGACCTTGACAGATACTAATTCAGGATAATTATTATTAGAATCAAACTGTTATCAATTTTAAGCGATTTTAAGCGAAAATGGAGTAAATACAAGAATTCACTTCTCCGTAGCAGCTATAGAGAGTGAAGTTTTCTATACGCAGAGTTTATAATATTATTCGCGCGTACACTGCAACAAAGGCAGCTCTTCCGGTTTCCGGTGAAGGACGTGTACGCGCCAGCAAAGTATGTCGAACGTACGCTCTAAACTATTTCTCTTTCGATAGAGCAGTCTGACACATACGTTTTTTCTTTTCGATAATCTTTTTATCTCTTCACCATACTATGAATACAAAGACTTTTGTAAAATGTTGACTTGATTGAGTTATCTTCGGTCATACCTCTATAACGTCGCTTAAGAGCGACCGAGAGAGCGACCGTACCTAAGTACATGGACCAAATATTTGCAGATGACACAACCACAAAAATGTGATCACGTCAACTGCACCTCGCGATTGACCCAGCGATATTTTTGTGGTTGACTTGCGGTCATATGAACCGCACACGTAGTTGAAACGACTACACTAACCACATCACAGGGTAAATAGTTTAGTCCTATATTTGGTGGTATCACCAGCCAGAGATTACATTCTCCAGTCCGACTCTTTTTAAAAATTCTATTAGCGTGCAGACTGAACCTTTCATATAGCTTTCTGCCAATGGCTTTTCTTTGCCTAGTGCAAAAAACCGCACATTTAACGGCTATTGCTCTGACACAGAGTAAGTTCTGCCGTTTCTTCTTCTGGGTGACAAAACCTGCACATATCTTCGTTTGTCAATCCTATCAGCTTTAAATGCCTATTGAGCTTACAATGCCCCGTTAACAGACCTACTACAGCTTTGACAATTTTCCTATCTTTGGACGAAAGTGGCAAGGAAATATTTACAAGCTGTACAAGTAATGTACATAAGTAATATGTATATAGTCAGATGCAGTCTTATCGTGCGGGTCATACGATTCAACAAAGACATACTCACAGTTTTTGTTTTCTTTTATTGCGTTTAATTATAACTTCCAAATGAAATCCGTAAGATGAATAAGACAGACTTATGCAATTTTGACGGGAAAAAGAAGGATACCTATAATATATGTATTTAGTTTCCAGCGATTCTAAAAAGTCTTTCACCAGCAGAGTTTTTATTTAAATATGTCAGTTTTGTCACTTTGACAATTATAAGTGACATTATGAATAATAAGTAGCAATTTTTCGATTTTTGGTATCTTCAACAAAAGAATGGTACTTAGTTTGATGGATTATTTCGAGAATGAAAGAAGTGGAAATTCGTCAATCAGTGTAATCTCACATTTTGGTAACCTCTGTGTTTTCTGATTTGATACATATGAGGCGATTTTAGGCCTGGAATGAATACTACCGTGGTTATTCTTGTGGTTGACAACTTTGACAGCTAACTGTGATGTCACATCTCCCCACCACTCAAGAATCATAACCCAACGAACTGACCGCTGAAATGATGAATTGGTTATGGCAGTGTAGGGTTAGGTTTCTTTATTATTGTTGTTTTGTATTTAAGTACAAAAAATATAGTTCCATGATAAGGACACAGCTTTATTTGGTGCCATGACTGCCATGAGGAAGTGCTCACAATTTTTATAGGGAAAAAACGTGTACACTTGTTCTAAGTTGGCATCATGAATGAACCCTATACATTGAAATGCATAAAACAACCTTGTAGGCTCTCCAGTGGTTTCAAAAAAATACAAACAATGCATTAACAACAGCATCTGTTATTCGAGAATAACCTCAAAAGCTATAACCGAAAGTTTAACACAAGTCCAAAACTGGGTTGTAATTGGTTATAAGTGGTAAATACAAAAAGCAAATCAGCTGATTTGTGACGTCACAATTTCCCCTACTTTGGTTAAAACCGCGACCGCAGAAATGCACTAGTTAACACCAAGTGAAAATCATTCCAGGCTGAAAATCGCATATGGTTAGTGACCTTTGAACCCGCACGATAAGAGTACCTTTGTCTATAGTATCTATCTCTAATATATAATAGTAAAATATCGCTTTCGAAACTTGTTACATAAATAACTATTAATTGTCGTAATTCAACCTAGAGACAATTTACTGACGGTACAAGCAAGAGCCTTTATAATCCTAAAGGTTGAGGTGACGATCTCGAAGTGTTGAGTGGCTGGAGGGCCAAATCAATCAACTAGATATAACAACAGCTGCAGGCGTTTTGGTTAGAAGTATACTCTTCAAAGTTCTGACGAATGAAATAGAGTCTATGATAATAATAATATGATACTCAAACAAATTTGCCGTTAGGAGAATACCTAGAGGGTTTGATGGGGGGAAACCTGGAGAGTCAAGCTTCTGGAAAATACAGATTGCGAAAAAGCTTATGGAATCATGCAATTTACACAAGTACAACAAGGAAAATATGAGAAAAACAGCTTGAAAGAGAGAGAAAGAATAATTATGCGTGGTCAGCGAGGGTGTATACTTATTTCCCGAGGCTGGCCGAATGTTAATTGCCCACCTATTTTAACCACTGTTGCCAGAATCGCAGATTAATGATATTTTTGTCTTGTAATCGTTGACTATTTTTCGAAGTCATGCATAATAGGTATCTAAAACTAAACACTTTCATCCGGCAACAGTGCCCTTTACAGAGCGAATTCACTATTTGGTGGTATTTAGTATGTTCCCACCGGTGTTATATCGAATGTAAGCAATTATAAAGTTCTCCTACATCTTCCCGTATTTACGTGTGTTGTAGTGAATTTAAATTGCAGAATCAGATATATGGAGATTTAATATAGTGTAAGATTTAATACCAGTATTAAATTTGCGTAAATTAATAAGAACAATAATAGAAAATAGTGCCCAAACCGGTTCAAGGTAAATCGAATACAACTTACAACAGGCTAATTAACAAAATTGATAAGAGCAAAATCTCGTTTAAATCCATTGCGACGTTGCCAAGACGATCGTAGTTTCCTCAAAAGAATAGATAAGAGAAAAATCCTCCGAACCGTTGAGGTGGGACTATCTCTTTACGCAATTCTAAAATGAATTCGGATAGCGGAAGTATGGATAAAATTACTGAAATGTTTACCCAAATAAACCAAAACCTCAAAACGATGAATGAGAAACTGGAGTATCTGGTCATAGAAAACAAACAAATAAAAGAGGAAAATAAAAACCTTAAAGAGCAGATTACAAGACAAGGTAACAAAATAAACACCTTGGAGAGAGAAATAAAAAGAAAGAACATTATAATCAAAGGAGTTCACGATAAAGTGGATGAAAGCAGGGAACAAACATGGAAAACAGTGATAGAAATAATTCAAAAACTTGGTATCCAGTTTGACAAAGAACAGATAGATGAAGCCAACAGACTAGGGAAATACACAACAAACAGGACAAGACCGATAATTTTAAAGCTAACAACTGGAAATAAAAAAATGGAGATACTGAGTAAATCAAAAGAATTGAAAGGTACTGATATCTGGATTGAAGAAGATTATAGCAAGGAAATATTAGAAGAAAGAAAAACACTTATACCATACTTGAAAGAGGCCAGGAGCAAAGGCTGCAAGGCTTTTATAAAATACAACAAGTTGATAGTTGAAAACGAAATATTCCAAGGCAAAGATTTGAAAACGACTCAAGAAAAACAAACACAGAGTAACGATGAACAGAACACAAACAAGAAAAGATCAACAGCAGATCGATCACCCGATAACACCATTGCGTCGGGACAATTAAGTAAAAGAGCTAATAAAATCACAAAAAACTAATAAAAGCAGATAAAAGCAATGATATTGAAAACGACAAAGGCGACGGCGATGGACAGGTGGGTAAGGAAATGCAACAGGAAAAATTAAGAGCAAAAGAATCTTATTGGAAAATAGGGACATGGAACGTCAGAAGCATAGCGGGCAAAGAAAACGAATTAAAAGAAGAGTTTGAAAAAATAGGATTAGATCTATTGGGCATAACTGAAACTAAATTGAAGGGAATGGGTGAAAAATTATTAGATGGAGGTCATATGTTAATATATAGTGGAGTAGACAAAAATCAAAGGGCACGAGAAGGTGTCGGGTGTATTATAAAGCAAGATATACAAAAATATGTAAAAAATTGGGTGGGCATTTCAGAGAGGATTCTAAAAATAGAATTAGAATTGGACGGACAGAATGTTAATACAACAACCATAATAGTGGTATATGGTCCAGGAGAAGATGAGCGAAAACAAGGAAAAGACAAATTCTGGGAGCAGCTATCGGAATTAGTAGAAGATAACAACAATAGAATGCTAATTATCGGCGACCTAAACGCAAGGGTCGGAAAAAAAGATGAAGAATCGGGCGAAACTATAGGGATTCATGGCGAAGACATCAAAAATAACAACGGGAAAAGATTAATCGATTTTTGCCTGACAAATAACTTGATAGTCACAAACACATTTTTCAAACACAAAGATATACACAAATTCACCAGAGTGGTAGAAACTAGAAACGAAAAATCAATTATAGACTACATCATAATTAACCAAAAATACAGGAAAGACATCCTGAATACGAGAGTCAGAAGAGGCGCAGAATTATTCACAGACCATTATTTAGTAACGTCAAATATAAGAAAGAAAACAGTATCAATAGGGAACTTGCCCATTTTTTTTTTATTTTACTAAAATGTGTGTTTATATATGAAAACACATTTTACCAAATATTAGCCCTTAAATCGCAATACTTATTTCACAATAAATAATTAAAGTTGGAATCGCCACCGGGTATATTCAAACAAAGCAAAATGCGCGGCAGCGGCTGTGACGTCACACCGCACCTCGCGCATCGGTAACCGCAGAAATGATTGAAACGATTTGATATTACTAACCTCAAAATGTTCTGACAGCTACATAAAAATATAATTTGACATATATAGAGATGGGTGATACTGTGTAAAGTATCAACACAACGTACCGTTATAAATAGGTTTGTTCCAACAGCAGTCAGAAACCGTCAGAAACTATCAGAGAATAGTCGACCATAGCAAACAACGAGTTATTTCCGCGTAATTCCTATCACTGATTGCAATGGTCGACTATTCTCTGATCGTTTCTGACGGTTTCTGACTGCTGTTGGAACAAACCTAATATATTGGGACGAAAAGTGCGGTCTGACGTCACAACCAATGGCAGCGCGTTTTAAGAGCAGTTCAAATTATTCAAACTTTAACCCTTTGTTTCTCAGGTAATTCAATCGCTATTGGAATTTTTCTTTTTCTACGGAGTTCCTTATGATAATATCTTACGATTTTAATTGTTTTTAAATGATTTTATTTTTTTGGCAAGTTCCCTATTGCAAGTAAGGTGAGTGGAACATACAAACCAGTACGTAAAACAGTCATAAGAAGCTACAAATTAAGAGATAGCGAAACAGCAGAGATATACAAAGACGCAAAAAGAAATGGAATCCATTATAATAAAGGTGAATAAATACGATTTAGAGAACTTATGGAAGGAGTTCAAAATTAGAGTACTAACTGTAGCCAAGAAAACATGCGGAATTAGTGTTAACGATAAAACGAGAAAGAACACAAACTGGTGGTCGGAATCTATCAAAAAAGAAATCAAAGTAAAAAAAATCAAATGGAAAAAATACTTAAGTAAAATGTCAAGCGAAAGCTACAGCGAGTACAAGGTACAAAGGACTAAGGTGAAAGAGATGGTAAGGGAAGCAAAGCAAGCGGCCTGGGAGAAATTCGGAGAGAAAATGGAACAAGACAGACATGGCAACCAAAAGCTTTTCTACAAAACTCTAAAAACAATCAGGAAAGGAAGAAATACGAAAAATACATATCTTCTTTCCAAAGATGGCAAATTGTTGACAGAAACAAAGGAAATAATGGGAAGGTGGAAACAACATTTTGAGGACATACTGACTGTACAACGAACGGACATGGTAGAAGAAAGAGAAATGTCTGAAGAAGAACAACAAGAAAGCTGTGAATACGTACAGTTCGAATTAGAAGAGGTGAAAGCAGCAATAAAAACACTGAAAAGAGGTAAAGCCGCAGGTCATGACCAGATAACATCAGAAATGCTGCACAACTTGGGACCCGCAGGGATTGAAGTGCTAACAATACTATTTAATAAAGCTGCAAAGGAATATCGAATTCCCAAAGACTGGGAGATAGGAATAATACTGCCTATTCACAAAAAAGGTAACAATAGAGACTGTAACAATTATAGAGGTATTACATTATTAAGCATCGTGTCAAAGGCATATGAAAAATTGTTAGACTGTAAATTAAAAAACATAACTGAACACCAGCTGGAAGACTCACAGAGCGGATTTAGAAGAGGAAGGGGAGTACAAGACCATATATTCACCATAAAACAAATGATTGAAAAGTATCATGGTAGCAATATGTATGTAGCATTCATAGATTTAGAAAAAGCTTTTGACAGTATTTCAAGGAAGACAGTATGGAACAGTTTAAGAAACAGAGGAGTCAACGAAGAACTAAGGATCTGTATAACCAGCTTATACCAATGCACCAGAAACTACATAAGAACAAATAACGCCGAGTCCGAACAGTTTACAACTAGGGAAGGTTTAAGACAGGGAGGAGTACTAAGCACCACCTTATTCAACCTTATACTGGACGATGCAATGAAAGAAGTAAAAACAAAAGCAAAGAAACTTCTGGTGGGTTACAGAAATCTGGAACCAACCTATATAAATGAATGTGCCTTCGCAGACGATCTAATGATATGTGCAAAGAATAAAAATGATCTACAAAACAATTTAAACTTATGGTATGAAGCACTGAAGAAATACAACCTGAAAATTAATGTAAATAAAACTAAAATAATGGTGATAGGTAGGAACGATGTTCAAACTGTTGTTAGTTTAAGAGACAAAGAAGTAGAGCAAACAGATAACTTCAAGTATCTAGGTGTCTTGATAAACAGAGACGGGAAGAATGAAGCTGAAATTAATAACAGGATAGAAAGCGCAACCAAGTTGTACTATTCACTAAGCAAAACACTTATAAGGAAGAAAGAAGTGTCAACGAGGACAAAGCTGATCGTCTACAAAACCATATTCAAACCGATTCTAATCTATGGTTGTGAAAGCTGGGTACTCACGGAACAACAGAAGAGCAAAATAGAGAAGCCATAGAAATGAAATTTCTAAGAGGCATAAAGGGCATAACAAAAAAAGACAGAGTGAGAAATGAGGTGATTAGAAAGGAATTAGAGGTCGAGCCGATCATAAATAGTATAGAACGTCAGCAACTGAAGTGGTTTGGACATATGGTAAGAATGGACAACTCGAGACAAGTCAAGTTGATATGGCAAACCAAACCAAAGAATAAAAGATCTAGAGGCAGGCCTAGAAGGAAATGGGATGATGTAATAGCTGGTATCCTAAAGAAAAATAACAAGAGCTGGAAAGAAGGAAAAGAAATAGCACAAAATAAAAGAAACTGGGTGAAATTTGTATATGAAAACAACTAAAATACTTGAGTGCAAAAACCTTGTCCGAACAGAACACCGTAACTCCTTCGGGTATATTACGGTTTATGATTATATATATATATATATATAGTATGTTCCCAACATGTAAAGGACACTTTTGCCGGATGAAAGTGTTTAATAGTGCATGAGCTCGGAAAAGTCAACGAAAACGAGATAAAAACATCCTTTGTACAAATTAATCTGCGCTTCTGGCAACAGCGGTTAAAATAGAGGGCAATGAATATTCGGCCAGCCTCAGAAAAAAAGTATACACACACTCGCTGACAACGCCCAATTATTTTTTCTCTCTCTTTTAAGCTTTTTTTCTCATATTCTCCTTGTCGTACTTGTGTAAATTGCATGATTTCATAAGCTTTTTCGCAATTTGTATATGGAAATGTCAATAAAACATTAACAATTAAATATGTTCTGAGTTTTCATGTGAAATTACTTTTAATTTCATAAATTCAAATCGAATTTGTGAGAAAATTGCATTAAAATCATTTTATTATTTTCAGCTAACAATGAACGATTTTAGTGTTCATAGGATAATTGGCAGAGGCGGTTTCGGTGAAGTTTATGGTTGTCGAAAAGCCGACACCGGTAAAATGTATGCCATGAAATGTCTTGATAAGAAAAGGATAAAAATGAAACAAGGTGAAACGCTAGCGCTTAACGAAAGGATTATGTTGTCCTTGGTCAGTACGGGTCAAGATTGTCCTTTTATAGTATGTATGACGTATGCTTTTCACACGCCCGATAAGCTTTGTTTCATTTTGGACCTAATGAACGGTGGGGATTTACATTATCATCTTAGTCAACATGGCGTTTTCAACGAGTCAGAAATGAAGTTTTATGCTGCAGAGGTTATATTAGGTAAGTTTTTTCATGTAACATTAGAAAAAACATCTTTTTTCCACTGATACAATTCTGCACGTTGTAAAGGACTACAACACCGTGAATTGAAGAAGTAATGACCATTTTAAATATGTATCTATTTACCTGTATCAAAGATTACAGAATAAAAATATTTTTTCTACATTCATGCAAAAAACAACACTTTTGTGAAACACATTTAATGGAAAAAGTGGTTCTTTTTTGCACTAGTGCAATAATAGTATATTACGTAACGAGTGCGGAAAGTGACATTTTTCACACGAGTGGGAAGTATTGTCTCACGAGCGCAAGGCGAGTGAGACAATCCCACGCGTGTGAAGAATCACTTTTGCACACGTTATGTAGGTACACTATTTTTCCTACGACCACGCGATATACTTTCACCGAATCAGGCATGTACAATTTTGCGTTTTTATGTAGATGTGAGAGGTTTTACATATGTGTATTTGTAATTACTTTATACAAGGTGATTCATTAGTGCGATGAATCCTATATCTTGTGAATGGTTCAAGATATTTGAATGAAATTTTGACCGATTGTAGCCAGCTTACGGGCTCATACTTTAAAATCAGTCATAATTGTACAACGCTGCACGGCGTTCTAGAACACGTTGTACAATTGCGACGAATTTTAAAATATGAGCCTCTAAGGTGGCTACAATCTGTCAAAATTTCATTCAAATATCTTTAACTATTCACAAGATATTGGACTTTATCGCACTAATGAATCACCCTGTATAGTTTTGATAAATTATTTTTTTAAAATGGCCCAGAAAATTGTGATTTTTATGCGATGAAAAAGAGTGCCTTTACAAAAAAGTTAGGATAAATATTGGTACACAAAATATTATCAACATTCACAACAGCTAACAACAATTAGAAACAGAACATCAGAAATAAAACTGTTTTTGTTACATAAATATTGCGATTCAGAATTAATTATTTATTTGAATCATTGTAAAAATTAAAAGAAATAATTTATATTATATGGAAAATTCAACTTAGGAAATACGCATTTGACATCTACATAAATTTTGCAGGATAAATAGACTAGCATTCAATTTGACAGCTTTTTATCCGTACACGTACTAATAACGCGTATGAATAAAGGCCACTTTCCATAGAACTAAACACTGCGATATATGTCACTTTCCTATGTGATCGTGGGAAAAAATTTTATTGCACTCATCTGTCATTCTTGTGTCAGTTTTGTGATGATTTATGACAAACATGAACATCCAGAGCAAGTGTCTTATCCTGCTTCAATACAACAATAACATATGTATATCTTACTACTTAGTCTCAACGAGTTACAATTATTGCAAAAATCTTTAATTATTTAAAATTTAAATGGTCAAGGCGAAAACCAGCTATGATTGAGTACTGACAAGGTGGAGGCCATAAAGATACAAAAAAAAAGAAGAAGGTTTGAGTTTGATTAGGTTAGGTTAGGTTCCCAACATATTATATTCTAATTTTCCAGTTTTTGCATGAATGTAGAAAAAATGTAGGCAACTCTTGCAAAACGTGTTTTTTACACGTCGCGTGCAAAAAACACTCACTTTTTGCACTTGTTGCATAAATAAGGTTCGCGCATGGACAATAATATGCGAAGTGACCCTTTTTTTTCATTCTCCTTCGTTACCATGACACCGTGCGCGAAGTAGTGTGCGAAATACTTACTTCGCACACTGCATGTTTATATGGGATTTTTATATTTTAACCTTTATGTTCCTCAATCAAGCAAAAATCCAAGAAATCATTTATTTATTGATGTATAACAATAATTAAGGCTATCAAACAAAATTAATTATTCTATTGCTTTATAAGTTTTTGAAAAATATTTATCAAAGACATTAACCGTTTAACTAAGAAGAAACAACTACTTCCCGGGCTATAGGCCCGTATTAAACACTTCGCTGACTCTTGCCAGCATTTTAAGGGATTTAATTACTGATATGTATTATCTTTTTTTAGGATTAGAACATATGCATAGGAGATATATTGTATATAGAGATTTAAAACCCGCAAATATTTTATTAGACGAACATGGACATGTTCGAATATCTGATTTAGGATTAGCCTGTGATTTTTCCAAGAAAAAACCCCATGCTAGTGTGTAAGTATATTTTTGATTTAGTTTTCAGTAAATTCAGAGTTGAATAAAGTGAGTTGGTGAAGAAGAACACCAACCGATTGAGGACATTATACAGGTTGTTTTCAAATGACATTTACAACGTTTGCATGGCATGTAGATACCTCTCGTACAATTGGACAATATGATATAAGGATTGAGGGGTCCAGTTTATTTATTTTTCGAGATACTGGGTGTTGAAGTTATAAAAATTTATGTTTTGACAGTTGTTTTTAAATGTAGAAGGATATATTTTGATTGAAAAACATGTTTCAATTCTTGATCCAGTGATGTACATTTGAAAGAATATGTTACCTTTCCCCACCCATTATTTACGCCACTGGCATTTGAAGCTATTTCTAATTAATTTTGTATTTCCGGTCATCACGTGAAAAACGCATAACCTGTAATGAATAATATTTCCAAGTAAGACTACTACGCAATCAAAATTAAATCTTCGATCTCACTGTTATTCGATTTTAACGTTCGTCGGGTTGTTTCAAGAAAAATTAGATCGACCTTTCCTTTGTTGTATTAACTTTCAGTGGATCTCGCCCTTTTTGTCAAAGATACGATTTCTATTAAACTCTCCTCTAGCAGTATTATTAGAAACTCAAAAGAGGTAGCTAGCATCAAACACTGGAGGATACGTCTTGAATCAATTCCTTATTTAATCATTTTCCTATTGTTGGAAGAAATTGCATCAAATTCATTACGTATTCTTGTTCAAAACTATGTGATAATCACATTTTTCGTTACATTTTTTATAAACACATAATTGGACAAAAAATAGTATTCTACTCGCATGTAATGGCTAATATTCACTTATTTCACTGAACATAGTTTACACTACCAATAAACCAACATTAACAATTTGCACTATCTTACGCGCATTTCTATAATCAGGTTGTCTTCTTCTGAGATTTTACCTTTACCAAAAATTACAGAATTCTGTAATCTTTGCCTTCACTCAATTTATTCACTTAGTTGTTTATGTCACTTGCCTTCGTGAAAAATAGTCATTATTATATGCTTGTTGAATAATATACTAGATCGAATGTATAAAATGCTCACATCTCATTTCTCCCACTATATTGTAAGTAAGTCAAATCGGTAGACCCAGGAATCTATTTATTTTATTAAAAAATTTAACGTGTCTCAACATCTAGCGGTTACTGACACGGGAAATGGTTAGGAAGTTCTGTTTTTTTTTGACAACTTCAATAAATTTAAGTTGGAAGCGAGCTGGGCTATGCTGATCTAAGGAGGTCAAATTGGTAGACCCAGGAAGTGTGTTTTTATTAATTAAATGAACATTTCTCAACATCTAACGGTCACTGACGGAAAATGGTTAAGAAGTTCTCTTTTTTTAGAACTCCAGTAAGATTATGTTGGAAACGAGCTTCACATCTACAGGGATAATTTTGAGGTGTTGTTTTAGATCTTGCTGTTTTTGAATTTGTTCTATTGACATTCTGGAAGAGCAAATTGGCTTTGCTGCTTCGCCTGCTTGTTCGTCACCAGCAATCTTTCTATGAACTTCAGCTAACTTTCGCTTTTAGGTTTATTTGAGTGTTATTTTTTCCATTATTTAGTCATCTTTTGTGCTTTTTTGGTGGAATTAAGGTTTTTTTTACTAATTTCGAGCAACATTGGCCGTTTTGCACTGTAATTACGTGAAATTTATAGTTATTGGACGAAATAACGTCGCTTTTTGTGTCTTCAATCGTTTTAAACTGTTTTCAGCGTATGTTGTATGTTTTTGTCTGTATTTAAGTGGAATAGAATGAAAAAAGGTCCAATTGCTTCCGTCGTTAAGTATTTTCGGGTAGTTTTGTGCATTATTTAGTCATCCTGTGTGCTTTTTAGGTGGAATTAAGGGTTTTTGACTGATTTTGAGCACCGTTGACTTCGGACTGTATTTACGTGAAATGAAGCGTTATTGGATGAAATAACATTGTGTGTCTTCTATAATTTTAGACTGTTTTCAGCGTTCTATTGTGGATAGGCCTGGGGTTTTTGCATTATTTAGTCATCTTGTGTGCTTTCAAGTGGAATTGAGAGTTTCTGAGAGATTTCGAGCTCCGTGGATTGTAATTACGTGATATTGTTCGTTATTGGATGAAATAATGTCTCATTTATTTTATTTTTCGATCGTTTTAAACTGTATTCGGTGTTCTTTTATGTTTTTGTATATATTCGAGTGAAATAGAATGTCCATAACTATAACTTCTATTGGCTAATTTTATTGTGTATTATATAATCGGAGATATACTGTCTGGTAATGAAAACTTATTTAACCAATTAGTATGGCACGCGCGTATGTATAATAGTATTTTATGCAACGAACATGTAATGATAGCCATTAAGACACGAGCATATTGTAGGATACGAAACGAGCCGCAGGCGAGTTTCGTATATAATATGCGAGTGTATTAATGGCCATTGCATGAAAGTGGCATACAATATTTTTTCTACTCCGGTTAATAAAAATTATTTAATCAATAAATCAATTTTAAATATAGTTACTTTTGAAAATCAAAATTATTTGACAGCTATCAAATTAAGTGTCACTTAATATGTCTGTTCGCATGCAATAAAAGTGTAGCACTGAGCTATATAATTTTGAAGAATTCTGGTCTATCTGTGAAAAAATACGTATGAAATTACTAAATTTGGGAATATCTATGTATATTGCATTCGTAAACTGCAAGAAGCATTAAAACATAATTAAAATAAATAAAATCGTATAGCTCAGTGCTACACTTTTATTGCAGGGAACAGACCTAATATGATTAATTTCAGAAATGTCAACCAGGTATCCATGGCTATATACTAAATATTGTGCGAATGTCGCATTCCTATATTGGCTTAAAAATCTGTATCATAATGAATTTCATTATGATACAGATTTTAGTCTTTTAATAAGTATATTATAAAACAGGAGTAGAAAAATACAGTTATTATTGATATTTTATTTTTTAGAGGAACACACGGTTACATGGCGCCAGAAGTATTATCGAAAGGCACACCTTACGATTCGAGTGCGGATTGGTTCAGTTTCGGTTGTATGTTGTATAAATTACTCAAAGGACACTCGCCATTCCGTCAGCACAAAACCAAAGATAAACACGAGATAGATAGGATGACATTAACTATGGTAAGCAAATCTAACCTAATATTAAGTATAACCCAACCTATAATTCATCACATCATACACAAAAATATCTGAAACGCTTTGTGCCAACTATAATAATTATTTAAGTATGTCACAATAACCTGGTCAATGTAGGCAAATCACGGAATTTAAAAATAATTTTCTTACAAACTTGTCCATTTATTGAGCTGCTTAATTTGAACTAACCTCGTTCATCCATGTTTTAATACAACTGGGATGGTAAAAAATTTGTTAAAACCTGGTAGACCGCGGACTGCAACGAACGAAACTGTTAAACAAAATATTGCAATCGATTTAGAAGAATCCCCTCAAACTTCCACCACAAATTTGGCACTAATCCATGGTCGACGTTCTGTAGGAAAGTAAAGTGAAAAGTATCAACCGTATAAGGTACAGTTGGTTAAAGAATTGTCAGACGATGATTTTGACCTACGGCTGGAATTTTGCGAACGTCTAATGGACATCTGTAATGTCGACGTGCTTCTCACATAGTTTGTTTCGATGAGGCAACTTTTTGTTTAAATGGAACAATTAATCGCCATAACTCAAGGTATTGGTCAAATGAGAAACCTCATTGGATTCATGAAGCACATACCCATTATCCACAGAAGTTAAATGTTTGAAAGGGAATATAGGCACCAATGACGATACAGACATTTATTGTACCATTTCGACCATAAGAAAGAATATTAGTTGAAATGGGATACAAATATCAAACATTTAATAAACGGCAAATCATGATGAAATCTTGAAAGTTTGAGAAAATACTCAAGGCATTGCACTAAAATTCTGAGAAAAAACTAAATACTTTTAATAATAATTAGAAAATTAATAGGATAAACATGTTGTCTATTTCACCAAAAATAAAATTTTTCAAAGGAATTATTGAATATTTTCATTATTGAAAATGTTTCAGTTATTCTAAACTTGAAACTTTTTCCAATACTTTATGTTTGTATAATATTATATTAATTTGAATTGAATTTATATGTTTCAGAATGTAGAACTACCAGATTCATTTAGTAAAGAATTAAAGTTACTTTTAGAAGCTTTACTCCAAAGGGATATAGATAAAAGACTGGGATGTAAAGGAAATGGGTAAGTTTTTTTTAACTCTAAATTTGTATGGTTAGTATTTGAACTACAGAATAGGTGAGCTACTTCTTGTAGGAGCATTTGTGAGCACTTCCGACATCCATTTGGATGTTACACTGCCTACACCTCTTCTATTCAATGCACTTCTATATCAAAAATTGCGCATACTACGGTTTCTTGGTTGTCTAGAGCACCTTGGTCAGTTGTACCTGTGCATTCTCCGTAGTTCTGCCTACCCGGTAAGCATGCTGATGCCAGTGAAGGGTCTAGGATTTCTGTTTTAATATAATTGTCAATAGCTTTTTTCATCGTTTTGAGTACAATCGATGTTAGACTAATTTTGGGTTTGTTGACCCTTTTTCCAGCTCTTGAAATAAAGGTTACTCTGGCCCTTCTCTATGTTTCTGGTATATAACTCAGTTAAAGCTGCTTCAGCTAATTCCAACCAAATGTGGTAGAATTTCGTCCTTGCTGGAGCAATGCTGGGATATTATATTTGCTTGAAATTTGGAAAGGTGTTCATTGCTCATTTCAACCAATCATTTCTACAAATATCTCAAAGGTCTGTTATTCCTATCAAAATAATTATGTCCTTATTTGGGCTGCTTCTAAGAAAATGCGTTTCTTGTAAAAGAACCTAGACCTTCATTAGACCATCAGACAATAGACCTTCTTTCCATCGAAACTACACTTAGAACGTCATGCTATATTTTCATTAGGTCGGTGAAAGACTATCAGAACACGTTGTCCTAGACTGAATCTCAACAATTGAAGAATTAATTTCATGCCAAGTACTGAATCTGTTCACCCTTTGTAAATATCATCCGTATTTTGAAGAATAAACTAGTATTTTATGACAATTTTATAATTCAACTCAGTTCATATAAATGTTAAATTGAAGTCAGGTCATCACAAACTGGCTTTAACAGTTCAATGGTTTTATTACACATTTATTCATTCTTACGACAAACTTTGGTATATGGGTTATTATAAGGGATATCAAAAAATGTTATCAACAAAAATAGTAGATGTCTTTAAGGTGAATATTTTGAAATTATCTTGGACTATACAGAGTTATACAAACCAAACATATGATTTTTCAAATGAGAACTCCTGTATATTATACCGAATTCTGATTGCTCACATTTTTTTTAAGCATTTGATATAAGGTTTTGCTACGTTATACAGAGTCCTTCAAAAGGTATAGACACGTTTATGTGAAAATCGTAGGTATATCAACGCTCTGTAGCTTATTGTACGTTGAAGAAAAAAAATATTTTGCACAACGGAGTTTCGTGATATGATGCAATATCCGTATTCCATTAAATTTTAATTTTCAATCCTTTTATATACAGGGTGGACGTAAATTCGAACCTTTCATATTCTCTCTTCTTTCAAATTATTGAATTTAGTAAAGTATTGTGTGTAGGTTTTGTTTTGTTAAAGTTTGTAACATTCACTCGTATTTTTTATATTTGTCACCAATTTGTGTGCCAGTTTTTCATTTCCATACAATCTTAATAATTCAAAACAAATGGAACACCCTGTATTTCTTCGCGCAAATAGAATCTTCTACTTCAAGAAAATGTGAGCAATCCGAATTTGGTATAGTATACAGGAGTTCTCATTTGAAAAATCATATATTTGATTTGTAACACTCTGTATAGTCCGAGATAATTTCAGATTATGCACCTTAAAGACATCTACTATTTTTGTTAATAACATTTTTTATATCCCTAAAAATAACCCATACATCGAAGTTTGTCGTAAGATTGGTACACCCTGTATACTTCATAGTGATTTTTATAACTATTTGCTCACTCTACTATTCTTAAACTACATTTCAATCATCAATGACTGATCTATTTTATTATACTAGAGGTATTGCAGACTCTTACAGAGAGTTACAGTGTACTACTGTAGTTGATCACTGTACTTTTAGATACCACCTTATTTGATTGATACAGGGAAATCTGCAGATTCTGCAATACTCTAAACGAATCATTCTAGAATGTAATTAATACTGCCAAAAATTATCCAACTATACTAGAAGTCTGGTTATTATAGGTTCCTAATAAGCAACAAAATACTAAATATTCATACAAAAATCATAAGAGCACTACACTTCACCGTAAATAAAAATATTTACGTTTATAGGTCGGAAGAAGTGAAGGAGAACCCATTTTTCGCGGGCATCGATTGGCAACAAGTTTACTTACAAAAATATACACCTCCTTTGATACCACCTAGAGGAGAAGTGAACGCAGCCGACGCCTTCGATATCGGATCGTTCGACGAAGAAGATACCAAAGGTATAAAGCTTACCGATGCCGATCAGGATTTATATAAGAATTTTCCACTTGTGATATCGGAACGATGGCAAAACGAAGTAGCCGAAACAGTATTCGAAACTGTTAATTTCGAAGCTGATAAACAAGAACACAAAAAGAGAGCTAAACAAAAGAAACTTTACGACTTGGATGAAAAAGGTAAGTAAGGTAATAATAGTTATTTGGTGTGATGCTGACAATTTATAAGATTTTATCATGTATCTTTGTTTTGTGGTGAACTTAACTGGGATCGTATAGATATTTTTTTTTTCTCAGTTCCTGAGGAAAGTAACGGAGACTAGTATTTATGTAACAGTGTGCAGTTTTTTTTTAAGGAGTCGTCCCTATGCCGGCATTACCTCAGCCTCCTGGGCTTATTGTGGATTCTTCTAGTACCTATTCAGCCAATCCATTCCCTGTATTAGCTCATACAGGCTTTTTGCTGCTTGGTTGTAGAAGTCTTCTGGAGTCATTTGAGGTCTTCCATACAGTTTCCTGTGGTCCAGCGTCTCACAGTTGCATAATATATGTAGAGCTGTTTCGGTGTACTTTTTTCATCTTCTGCATGTAGTGTCTCCGTTATACAGCCCTATTTTGTTCAGGTGCTCCTTTGTGGGAAAGTGTCCCGTAAGTAGCCGATCTTACTCTTGCCAGTTCGTCAGCTTTTTCATTACCCTTGTGACCAGGGACCCACTCTAGTATTAAACTGTTCCGAGTCGCCAGTCTTCTAAATTCTTCGCCGCATTCCCATATCAGCCGAGATGTTACCTTAGAGCTCTGAACTGCTTTAAGGACAGCCATGTGGTCTATTGGCATTTTAGAGATGTCAAAACTCTCAGTGTTCTGACTTAGATACTCAGAAAGATATTTCAGCCCCTCTCTTTGCTAGTTCATCTGCTATTCCATTTTTTTCTACTCCACTGTGTCTTGGAACCTACAGTGAAAAAACTATGCTGTTCTAATCTAGTTCATTGAGATTTTCTAGGCATTTCCATACCCATCCCAGTCTCGTCTATTATACAGGATGATCTAAAATTAAATGTTTGTTTGAATTTTATTTTAGAAACAGACTGCATTTTACACGGGTATGTCAAAAAACTTGGTGGACCTTGGACATCTAGTTGGCAGATGAGGTATGCAAAATTATACCCCAATAGGTTAGAGTTACATCCGGATTCGGCGAAACCTGAATTAATATTTATGGACCAGATAGAAGAAGTTAGTCCTGATTTAGTGCAAGTCAAAAATGAAAATTGCATCGTTGTCAGACTACGCGAGGGGAAAGTTGTTCTTACTAATCCCGTAAGTATAAAAAGAATTTAACACTATCAGCGATAAATGACCCGCAAGAATTGCTTTGCGAGTTTACCAAAAGTAAATACAAAATTTATCTTCAAGAAATCATCCATATCTCAAATGTGACTTAAAAAAAGGTTCAATAAAACTTTCCAAAAAATATTTCCTTTTATCAACACGACTTTGATATGTCGGTCTGGGTAGCTATTACTGAAAATCATACGATCCGGTGGTTCTCTCGTACGATGGGATCTATCCCGTGCGATCTATCGAATCCCACGGTCGAAATCGACTAATTCTTGAACCTACATGTGAACGTTCAAAATTATAACGTTGTTGTCAGCATTATTTGATACAAAATATCTACTTTTTAGTTATTTTTTGCCTCCTTTTTTGTACGGTTGTCATAATTTTCTGTCATTAATTGTTGTTATTTGTATTACCAATAATAAAAAAGGTAGTCTGTTTAGTAAATCAATTAGTATTAAAATTGAATAGAAATTAGTCAGTCGCTTTTCAATCCTTACAAAAGAAGTGCCCCCCCAATCCAAGCGACGGTCATATGAAAACTGAAAACCTGGAGCCCCTATCCTAGTAAATTCGTACTTCCTCCTCTGCCTCCCGTAAATTCTCCATCGTTACGTGCCAATAATAATAGTTCTCCATATGTCCATGATAAAACACCGATTAAAAACATTGAAAACTAGTAAAACCATCAAACTCACGACAAAGTATTTTTTCAACTGTATGCACATGAATTTAAAATTAAAAAAAACAGAATAATTACGGAATACATAGAGAAATAGTAATTATTTAGTAAAGCTGCGTCCATACCGAGTCGACACTGTCGATCGACTCTGTCTATCGACGGTTGTTGATCGACAAGCGACAAAACTGCATCTGTCCACACCGAGTTGACAGAAATGTTTGTCGATCAGTCGAAATCAACATGTCTGCCCAAAATTTGTAAGGAAGATACCAATTATAGACCTGCCATTCCCATAACGGAGCGTCTTGCTTTTCGATGCTAAATTCTCTAGCAATTTCCATGAGGGCATTGTGCCTCCAGTTTCTGTTCTTGTAGTTTTGGGTTTTTGAATCCCACAGATTTGTTTTTAATTTGTATTCCTCAATAAAGGCTATGACTTTGTCTTGTTCCCATTCCATTTCTACAGCACACGGCAATGATGTCAACAATGCAAGACGTCACTGGGTACTCAGTTTGTCGAATGTCGAACGTCGAAAATACGTCCACACACTAAAGTCGATCGACTGCTCTTTGATGTTTACCGACAAGCGACGGAAAACAAATCGACATGTCGATCGATTAATTTTGTCGATCGACACAGTCGATTGCCACGTACATACTAAATCGACAATCAGCCGTATTCCGTATCATGTATGTTATTATTAACGATGGTCCGTTATGTTATAATAACGATCGTATTTAACTATATTGTTAACTGATCTGTGATTACGTATCAACCTTCCTTAACGATATTGTTAAAATTGTATGTTAAAAAAGTAGTAAGTTTTGATTCTTAAGAAGCGAGATGGAACGATACACCTTCAATAAATATAAAAAGAGATGGATTCGGTCCCGTTTGACCTGTCAGAGTATAATCGTTATATAACATACTGTCAAAACGCATGACAGAAGGTTGTCTCTGACAGAAGAGCAATTTGTACAATATAACGCGGGAAAAGTTTAGATTCAAGTGTACTTAATATAAGTACGCCTCCCAAAAACAACAAGGCCACAGTATGAGATGCTGTTGGAATTTTCAGAAAATCATCCTATTGTGATAAGAGGGAAGAACAAACCATGCGGGGTTTAAATAATTAATAATTAGGTTGAAAAAATGAAAAATCATCACGAATATATAGCAAAAACTGATTAGATTCTTGACATTTGTTCCACTTAACGATATCGTTGAGACATAACAAGCTGTCAAAATGGTCCAGTTATTTAACAACAAACTTTTCAAAAATAACGATAATAAAATAACGATTCTCGTTAACATAACGATGCGCATGATGATACAGAATCGGTATTTTTAGTCATATCGTTATATAACATAAATTCACACTTAACGATAGTCGTTAAATAACATAAAGTGATACGGATTAGGGCCGATTGTCGATAGACAGAGTCGATCGACAGTGTCGACTCGGTGTGGACGCAGCTTTATTTTTGTCTCTACTTATTTATCTATGACAGAATGAAAACAAATTTCCATAAAAAAACTTCTTTACTGCGCAAGCGCCAATTCATTCGACTCTGCTCCTGTATTTCGGACCATGCGATCTAGAGCGTATGATTTTTATGAAATTAATAATATCGGATCACGGGCCAAGAATACAACTATAATTGCCTCATGTGATCATTCGCAATAAATATATGCCGTTCATTGTTCAAGAATAGACGTCCTAAAGAGAAACCAAAACGATTTGTAGCAAATATGTCTCGGAGTACGAATTATTTATCTCCAAGGGTTGATATCTGGTGCCAATAAAATGAAAAAATTTGGATTATAGACAATATTGACCTTTACGCCATTTCCAACTAACTAGAAGCTTTCGGTAAAATGTCGAGAACACTCACAGGCCAAATTTCAAGTTATGATTGACTGAAGGGTCCACCCAGACGGGGGTTATGTTTGGAATCTAAACTCTAGCCGGTTTTGAGCAAAGAGGATGACGTTAACGTCTAACCATTTTTACGAGTTTTAATGTAAGCAAAAGCCGTTGTCAAGATAAAATCGTTTTATAGAATTAATTCTTCTATCCAAATTGTGCATAAAGAATCCTCACCTTCCAGGTTCCATTTCCCTTCCACGCCGCAGAGCGATTGTCAAGTATGTCATCGGTCAATGCTTTTTGCGTTTACTATGTCATTACCCTAAATATGTTTAGCAAATAGTAATAAAGGTGTATTTAATTTTTAGGATGAAATAGGCCTAAAAGAATGGCTCACCTCCCTCAAATCAGCACACAAACTGTCCCAAGAACTTCTAGGATCGATGGCGAAGAAAGCGGGTAAAATTTACGGTACTGATAGCAACAATAGAAACGCCATAATAACGGCGCGCAACACAAACGGCAACTAACAAAAATTATTAAAAAAACAGAATTCATTTTCGTTTAAAAACAAATCGGACTACGTAGGATTGAACCAAGAAGATAAAACGCCGACATTGTATTAAACTTTATCTCGTTTTTGTGTGATCGAAGATATAGACACCCGTTTTTTTTTCAAAAAAGGAAATTGATAAAAAATATTGAACGGTACATGACAATTTGATGTATTTTGTTAAACATATTTATAATTTTATTTATGCATTTTTTTCTTGTTAGGGACTTGTGTTGTGTAAGAAAAAAAACGAGAATAGATAGGGAGGAATATATTTATTTGTAAAGGGTAGTTGATTTGTATTATATATATGTATAGCGATTGTTTAAAAAATTGTAATGACAGAAAAGCTGTTCTGTAGGAAAGTATTAAAAAAACCTACTCGCGGAATGGCCTAAAACTTATTGTACGCTTAAAAAAAGAATAATACAAAACTTAAAATTGAAAATTGTATCTTTAATTTTCAACGATTATTAATCAGAGGGAATTTTCAGCAAATGGCTGAATCGCTGACTTTTTCTTTCTTCTTCGTTTGCATATTTACATCAGTTTCAACTCGTTAATGTTTTAGTTTTTTGATAAAAAAAACTTTTCTTTATTACCTACCATAGAATTGAATAGGTACACAGTTAAAAACAGTTAATAATAATAAATATTCAATATTTGCTAAGCATCATTTTATTTCTCATGAGATAGATTTTTTGTTGTCACCCCTAGACCGGACAAAATCAAATAACTTCAGTAATAAGTAGATGTCATATACAGACCGGACAAAATCAAATAACTTCAGTAATAAGTAGATGTCATATACAGATTCTAGACAAAAGTGCGTCTAATACACGCTAGACGGCACTGTTTTGCGAACATAGCTGGATGTATAATAGGTAGAGGAAAATTTGAATGTTTTTGAAAAAACTCGTGTTCCATGGAAGTTGAAATGGTGTAAGTATAATGATGGTAAGCAACTTGTGGTTTAGAGCAAGCAATTGTTACATGAAAAACTATAATTCTTTAACAGCGGATGTCACCTCTTCCTCACAGTGTTTTTCAAGGTTCGTGATGAAATATGCAATGTGTAACTACACCTATTGCATGTGTGAGAAGGAGGACTTTAATTTTATTTACAAATGAATTGTATCCACATTTTAATACCCATCGCAATTGGTAGACAGGATTATTCATAAAACTCACTCACTATGTAAATTGTAGTATATTGCTACATTTTCAAGATTCATAAAACATCTGGCCAACCATTTTTGTGGCTACACCAAATATGCCGAAATCGGCTGTTGCTAAGCAGAAGAGATAAAAGGAAACCATGGATTTTTGTATATTATTGACACCTTAACAATAAGGGTGAAAAATAACTATGTTGCAATATTTAGAATAATAACCCTTTATCTCACATCAAAGTAAAAAAGTGATTAATGTTAGCGACAAAACTTCAATTTGTCAGAACGTACGGTGAGTAAAGCTTCGTGTAGGAAGCCGAAATAAAGGTATGTGAGAAAGGAATTGATTATTGGGCATTATTATTCCCATTTGGCGAAGAACGTTTTGTTTCGTCGCCTACGGAATATACAGTCGACGTCAGTTGGAGTAAAATAGAAGATAAAGCTCATATGTAGTTTTTTTATTACTCAAGCTTTAGGGTGAAGTAGTGCAAGTTGTGAAATAGAATGCTTATTTAAAGCAGTAAAGGAGTTGTAGGCAATAAGTATAGGATCGGATTATGATATGCCAAAAATACTTTTTTCGTATATTTTTGTAGTTTCTTACAAAATCAGGGATGGGAGAAAATGGGATAGAAAAAAAAATCCTATGAAAATTATTTTCCTATTACGGCCATTTAGTGAGTTGGGTTTTTAATGGGGACATATCGCTAGGTTTTTATAAGACCAAGTAGTGCGTCGAACAATCAGTTAATGGTACGGGTTTAGGAGAGAGCTTTATTTTTATAAATATTATTTTGTATATTATAGGACTAAATTTCAATTTCAATTTATCTATCAACCCACCTCATATAATTATTTGTAAATGTACTTATTCGTCGCTAATAACCTCATTGGTTGAAGTGACGTTAAATAAATGAAAAAAAAAAAAAAATTTCTCAACTGTGGGTATTATTAATATTCAGATATTGAGAATTGGAATTGAGAAAAAGATAACTCAAACAAGCTCTGTATACAGGGAAAGTAAAGTTTAATCGACGGCAATTTTAAACTAGATTCTAACACAAAAATTTCAACAGCATTCAGTATCGGCGAAGGGAAAAATTTTAGCTCACTTTCAAGCAAGAAATAGAAAAGAACGCACACTTAACCGATGTGAGCTGAGATTAACTGAGATCTCAATCAATATGAATGTTCCCGTGTTCCGTGACTGATCAATTCAAGAAGGATGAGAGAGTCATCTTTCTATTGACGCTCAAAAATACCATTGTTTTCAAAAATAAGGACCTGGGAAACTCTAATCCTAGAGCAAATAACACGGCACCAGGACTAAATGTCCTTCGGTTCTTGATCTTCAATTTAACAACAGATATTTCCTCCTTCCAAAAATAAAAAAATAATCAAGGAAAACCAGCATTCGTTAACACTTTTCCTTTTTTTTGGATTTGGGCTTAAAAATAATCACCACCGTGTATAGGTACCAAAATAACAAAACTAAATTGAAATTGAAAAATTAGATAATTTACTGTGGCTTACAGATCAGACCGTAAATTAAATATGCTCTTTTATGTTCGACTTTTGTCAAATGGTTTAGATTTAGAAACGAACAGGCAAGTAAATTAGAAGAGAAAGGGCAACAATCTCGTTCAATCGAGCGAACTTTGGCAACCGTAGTTCAACAAACTACTAAGCGTATATTCGTCAAGAAAATGTAGAGTTGAGAATACTATTCCATTCTTGCCATTGGAGTATGTATTAATGACGAAATCGATAGACACTTACTATAATGAAATTGAATATTTCTTTTTCACAGTATTTGTCGTGGGGTTTATTACATAAGTGTACTACTGTGAAAAAAAAATTTCCATCATTCAGCTTTGATACTTAGTTTTTTTGCTTCTGGAAAATAGGAAGTTGTTTGACAATAATGTCAATAATGAATCGAAAAGCACGTAAAATGTCAATATACTTATCCGCTGTTGCCAAAAATGCGGAATTTCTTCAAAAACCAGGAAATTCCAAAAAAAAAAGGTAACTATGTATATGATATTAGGAATGGATTTTTTGCTTTTTTTACGTAAGATGGACTATGGGTTTCATCGATTTATTTGCAAGTGTCTCTGCTAACTTTATAGAGGTCTTTATTTGATGAATTCTGGAAGGTATGTGAATTACAGTAAAAGTCCCCTGAGTGCAGTGCTTCTAGTAATATTGGAGGAAAATGGTAGCCGCAACAGTTGGAGAATTCCAAATCTTACCACTCAAAAGATAGGGGTGAAAAATATGGCATCTGTGAATGACCGAAAAGGCATTCATCTTTCTTAACTAGGAAACATGCTAGGTAAACTGATTATTTTTTAATAACTTCAAGAAACGCCTCAGTCGCGAGGTTCTTAAATGTTTTGTGTTTGTTGTGCTTGGGTAAATATGTAATAAACTGAGAAGAGTGAAAATCAGATTAACCAAGGTATTTATGACTGCTAGGTTAATGTTGTTTGTTGCTGATGTTAAATGAGTTTGATGTATGTAAAAAGTAGACAGGACTGAAGGGGGTTTGAAGAAATTGAGGCTGAAGTAGAGAAGAGTAAGCTTAACCATATTGCATATATACTGACAAAAAAGCAAATTCATTAATTGTTCAGCAAACGTATTCAAAGTTTTTTTTAATTTATTTTTTGTTTTTGGCAGTACTTAAATAGGAAAACAGTTATAAGTTGAATTAAAAACCATGCAAATTATTAGTTGACTTGAATTTTATATGAAAAATTAATGTTTGTTTTTCTTGCAAAATAACCTCTCTCCAATGAAATTTTGGAAAAAAAATACAAACATGTCATACGTCAAAATATTTACTTTCCTAGGACTTCTTTTTTCTCCCAAATATTGGAAATTTTAAAAGGAAATCATTAATAAAACTTGTTGAATAATTATGTCATACATATTTTTGAAGTCAAGAATAGGCTCAAATACTTGATACTTTTTATTACTTATTGAATTTGTAATATCACTCAGCAGTAGATTTTCTTGTTAGATATTATGAGATTTTAGTAAATTTGATTTTCTAATATTTTACAATGGGTGTTTTCACAATCTTCCATCAGACATTATACTCCTAGTCAATATGAACAGAAATAATTTGTTCATAATAGTTAAAATTAAGCCAGTATCTCACTTATCAACAATTTGATTTCTATGGGTATTATTAATAAAAAAAATTAATGTATTTTTCATGTTTACAGAACAGTTTTTCTAATTAATTTCTTATTATTGTAATTAAATTATTCTATTTGGAACCTCTATAGATTCTACTACTTCTGCATAGATATAGATATTCAGACTTGGGATATGATTAACGAGATGATTAATGAACTTATAGATTGGTTTCTATTTTTTTTATTACTGAACATTGAAAAAGTTCATCTCACTGGTATAAAACACCAAGCTAACTTCTTAGAATAACTCAAGTATTGCCAGCTGCACTGTTTGTACATATAATAATTACACGGTGAAACTGTAACTCTACAAAATACTTTATGGGTCAAATTGCAAATTTTCTTTTGTATGATGATAATGATCAAATAGAGTTCTTTGGAAGACTTTACAACCTCCACATTATAATGATTTTTAGCTTTAAAAATACAAATAAGATGATGCAAGAATAAATGATTAAAAAACAAACAATAGAGCAATTAAATCAACTACGGTGGAAATCATATACAGATGGTAGTACACGGGTATGGATAACAATGTTGCCAATCCTACTGCCAGTTTGTTGCTACTTTCGTAAAAGAAACAGGGCCATTTTTACGAGGAACACAGAAATGTCTACTTAGATAGAGTTAAGTTTAAGTAAAAAGTGAATGAAATGAAGGGCCCTAATGTCTTTTATGATAATGGTAATTTGTTAGTTAATCAAAACTATTGAATTATGTTAAATACTGATCATTTTAATCACATTAAATTTAATCATATTCAATAATACCAGATTTATCTACAATGTAAAGTTTTTATTTTCATAAGCTCATCTAGTATGTTGTCTACTTTCCACTTGACAGATGAAAGAAACTGAGTAAATAATAACGTCATACAAAATTTTACAAAAAAATATTTCAGCTAAACTTTCAAACCAAAAAAAATAGTCAAAAGATATCTACTTACAACCAAGATTTTGAGAGATTTAAATTTGTAGATGGATCACCCTGTATTTTTTTAGATTATTCGAATGACTTACAGTTTCACCGTGCATTGTTGCTTTTTAATGGTTTTAGACACTTTGTAAAATTAACCAAAAAAATTATACAGAGTGTTTGTTACTTAGTCGCTATCTATTTTTTGTCTAAGTATATATTTATACCCTGTATATTTCTGTATATAAGTGATCCTCTTAGAAGAATGCATATATATACATATAAAGAACATTTCTTAGAAATTCATTTTTGGTCAATTAAAAGAGATAATCTAAAAGAAAACATTTAATATAAATTGTGCTTGAATATAGGGTAATGGTGTTCTTATAACGTTAACTTTAAATAAAATAAATATGTGTTAATTTAGTCTGAACTACACTAAACAAAGTCGGATACAAAAAAAAGTACAGTTAAATAAGTTGTCATTAAAATATTTTATAACAAAATCAAATACAGGAATCCTAGGACCAATTATTTCTTCTTTATTTTCAGTATTCCAATAGCAGTACAATAAATGACTCAAATAGTGTCCAAAAGTGTAGGAGTTGTCTCCTTAATAACTAGGTACAGACATTTTATTCACAAACCCCATAATATATGTTTCAACTTTTAACAATTATTTAGCTACCCCTTCTTAAATAATTTGAGAAATGTAGTAAGTTTCATCACTATTTCTTCTTTTGAATATTTCTCATTTGTTGTAACAAAGGTGAGGACAAAGATTACTAATATTCTGGAATTTTTTTCATTTAAAACGGACCTACCTGTGTCTTTTTCAAAAATGTATACAAAGCTATTCTCTTCAATAAAAAATAGTTAAAATATGAACACTATCAGTTTCTGGAAATGAAGTGGTAAATATTTTCCATCGCCTTGTTATTAAATTATATAAACTTAATATTTTATATTTCAAATTTATTCATGGATATCATAAAAATTTTGTTAGTAATAATAGTACCAAAAATAAGTGGATAGAAAAAGTATGGTTGCAATATCATGACTTTTTTTTGTTACATAAGCCATGATTCAATCATATCTTCAGTAAGTTGTTTCATATTCGAAATACAGTGCGGTTTAACAAAACTTATCTAAACTGCTATCTCAAACATCGTTTTATTTTACTCGATTTGAAAAAATTGCAATAAAACAAGTAATGTTGTTCATATTGTCCTTGTCAAACTTGTGTAAATCTTATAACAAGCAAAGCTTTTTTTGCAAACTGTATAGTAGTAGGAAAGTTTATGATATATTTTTTTGATATTGTCCATGAATAATAATTGGAAATAAGTTAGCTCTATAAAAACGGAGGTTTTTAGATAAAATTGATTCATTTATTGAACTATTCAGTTAGAATATTACTGCATATGTTTACAAGTAATTTATTTGGGATACTTTTCTAAGCATTGTATTAAAATTCGTGCCAAACTATACAAGTAAATACATGTGAGATGTAAAATGCAGTACTTCATTGAGATTTTTCTGTAAATGTCACTTTTTTCTATTTAAAAAATGCAGTTAATGTTAAGAACACGTTTTATCAAAAGAATTAGGTCACTGCCTGCAAAAACCTAACTTTAAAAATTGTGAATTTACTTACATGTACGGGTATTTCTGAAAAAACAATATATATATATAACAAATTTGGTGTTAATATATTAGGTACTAATGAAAATGCCTTTTATTAATTTCTATTTACAGAGTCAGTCACATAAGAATCAGCAAACTCTACTGGTTTAAAGTTAAGTTCAGGGTAAAGAAGAATAGGTGCAGATCCTCTTTGTAGAATTTATTAGGTAATTTTCAACCTCAAATGGGAATAAAAAATCGATGAAACAAATATCTGGAAGTATAGTACACAAGTGTCTTTTTTCAACTTCGTGTTGTCAATAAAATAAAAAGACCAAGTTCCAATTAGAGAGTTTTTGAAAAAGTTCAAGACCAGCATAAGAAATTACAAAAAACAAATTGTTGGAAGAAGAGGGGGTTAGATTTTTTGATAATATTTTAGTTATTTTGGAAATGAGAAAAAAAGATTCTTCAACTTTAACATCGAAATTTTATAATTAAAATTTTGAGAGGAAAAACGGGCAAAGACCTCACACTTCTTAGTGGAGCGAAAACATTTTTGTGGAAACTTCTTTAGGCGCGTTGAGGTTGACCACTTCTTGGGAAAACGGTTATATGCAACACACAATACTTTTGGAAGCGTAGGTATATAGTGTTGCATAATATGTCATCGTCAATGGATTTTTCCAAGTTGAACTTACATAAAATCTCTAATAAAATATTCCCTTGGAAAAAGTGAAAACTTTTAGTTTTCTTCTGATACCTAGAGATTATTTACAAAATTAAAGCTGAAATCATCATCTGATTCAACTACATAAATAAATATAATATATATTTTTCAATGTTTGTAATGGTGGTCCCACCATGGAACAGAGTTTGGAAGTATTGTGGGACAAGTCTATTTTTTCATATTTTTCATTCAACACCTATATTGTGGAGAATCTGCAAGTCGCCACCAGCAGCTAGTCAACATAAATCATATACAGAAAGTTGGAAAAAATTATTTTATTTAAATTTTATCTAATCTGGCCTCACAGTTTCATCATACTTTCAATTATGTTTGAACATACCTACTTGTTGGTTAGTCCATTAATTGTGTATGGTTTTACTTCTAAAATTCCAAGATATATTCTAAATCTAGAACTGAATGATGAACACAGACAAGTGTCAAAAGCTAATAGTCCATATTAGGCAGGATTTTGTGTAGATAGGACATAGTATCAAAAGAAAGAAAATATCAACATAACTGATAGCTAATGCTTTATACTTGATTAAACATGCAAAAAGCAAACAAGACAGAGTTACAATAGATCAGTTAGTAGAACTATTACTAGTTTTTCTCTTGACATTATGCAAAAATTAAGAATGTTTGACAACACTTATTAAGAAGGAACTTCCAAGAAACCTACAAATATACTCTTTGACCACATACTATTTTTGTGTTCACACTTTTTAATTCAAGCCAGTAAATCTTTCTACCAGTGACTTACGTTGTACAGAAAATCGAGATTCTTTTACTGCTTTTATTTGTAATATTTTTATAACTTGTACGGTATTTTTAGTATTAACAGAGAAATGTTGTGAAGAATAATGTAAAATTTTGTAAAACATATATGTGCAGGTCATTATTGTTTGGAGTTTTTCATAACTATTGGGGCATCTGCTATAGGTATATAAGGGTGAAATTGAGTATCACTAAAAAGTTTTGTCACAAAAAGGTACCTAACCAAAAAAAATTTAAAACAACATATAGAATTATATTCCTCATCCTCATTTTTTTACAAATAATCTACCTTTAACATAATAATTGTGCCAATAGTTATTTATAACCCTCTATATCTATACTTGTTTTTTATACAATAAGGATAACTTTCCCACATGATCACTCAATAATAGTAAAACTATATTTTTAAATGAACTGTAAATTCTGTAATGTATCAAACTTCCAAAACTTGAAAAAGTTTTGTATTTGGATATGTATTTTTTTCCCAATTGGATGAAAACACATGTGAAATTAAAAAGATTATTACATATGCATTTCGTAGTACACTGTTTTGATCATATATTATTAGAAGCACCCAAAAATTATTGTAAATTTAGAAAGCTGGGAATGCTTTTTCTGAACAGAAACTGATTTGGACTGAAAATAAAATAAGGTACAATCCAATCTATAAAATGCATTCACCAATAAATTGTACACATTAGCAAATTATAATAATCAAAATATAATGTATAAACTATAAAAATGCATATTTTGTTCAACACAAAAATCAAAAATAAATAATTACTTACATGTAATCTTGTTACAATGGACTCCCAGACCTGTGTAATAATGTTTCAATTAGTGAAAAACCTCGTGGAAAACATATCATTGCAAAAGAAATAGCTTTTCTTTTATTGGTTATCCAAACCTTTTCTACAACCTTTTGTAGAAAATTATAATATATAATACAAAATAAATAAATGTTTACTTTCAAGTTCTTTCAGTGAATTTTGTACAATAAAAACCCATAAGAATATCATATTAAAATATTGAATTTTAAATATCTGGTGTCATTTCAGTGACTTTTATATTCCAGAGTAGTAATTCATTATAGAATGTGGTGTTAATTTGGAGATATGTATATTAAAACTTGGGAAAGAAATATTGGAGGGCACTCAAAAATAAGAATTTCAAAGTTTTATCTCTCAAAAAATGAAAGCTCATACTTTCAAATTACTTGTGTAATTTCTCGTGTAATTTTTTTTTCATCTTTTTGGAGACACCAAGTATACAAGTTAAATGATCCAATTCAAAAAAATTAGAGCTTATACAATCCTTTCTAACGGTTACAAATATTACACCAGTAATTTGACCTTTTGGGAGACACCAATAAGTACAAATTAAATGATAAAATTCAAAGTAAGCAAAATTAATGTTTAAAATAAAAAAACTGATTTAACACTCACCATTAAAATGCGTCTTTACATATCCTCCATTTTACTGATAAATTGGCACACACAATAGTTTTTTCAAAACCGGAGGTAATCAGGATGAGTAAACCCCAGCGATGGTTTATACTGGAAATACAGTTTATAATTAGTTTTGAAAGTGATTTTTATTGAATTTTTATTCTTATACAATATAATTTAACTTTAACACGAGATTCAAACTAAGCAAAAATATTGCTGGAAAATTTAAATTTATAAACGGTTTTCCAATGGACGAGTTCTATACAAGGGAATTGCTGCCAATATAACGAACAAAAAAATACTGAAAAAGGTTAGTCGCATAAGGAAGCGGTTTTTCCAATCTATGTTCAGTTTTTCTTATATGTTTTGAGTCCTTTTACTACCCATGTTGTACCCGAAAAGTTTGGAGTTTTACCCGAGAAGTTTGTAGGTCTATTTAGTTTGGGGTATTTTATATCTTACAGTTGACGAACAACTAATGACAGCTGTCAATACAAGTTTGTTTGGCTTTGTTTGTGTTTCGTCAACTGTAAGATGCAAAATACCCCAAACTAAAAATAGCTCCAAACTTTTCGGTTACAACATGGGTGGTAAAGGGACTCAAAACATATAAGAAAAACTAAACATAGATTGGAAAAACCGCTTCCTTATGCGACTAACCTTTTTCAGTATTTTTCTGTTTGTTATGTTGGCAGCAATTCCCTTGTATAGAACGTCCATTCCAATAACTCGTTAATAACAAAAATTACATGGCAATTGACATAATGTTAAGGTGCGTTCCTTTTAACTTTTAACTGAGATCCATAGAGAAATAAACAGCTTATTAACTTGTGAAACTTTCTGTGGCACAATACGAAAATATTTATTTTAGTTGAGGTTGGAGGTATGGAAACAAAATATGCATTTTCAAATAATTAGCAAATGGTTATCGTTTTTTTTTTCAGTTGAATTTTTTGTGGCAATATTTAGAATATCTTATATATTCTTAGCACAAATTTAGAGCCGTAGTTGCAGTACTTTTGTATTTCACAAGTAATAAACAAAATACAGCCTAACACACATTTATTTATTTTTGCCACAATAGCTTGAAAATAAAATGAAATCTTTACAAGTTATATGAAGCGATCTAAGAACGGAAAACGTTTCGTTTGTTGTCATTTATTATTACATAGTATTGAAACTATTTAGAAGATTGTTACGATTGCGAGTAAAAAATCTGAACCTACTAAGGATGGATAATTGGTGAGGAAACAAGGCCGACATTCAATATCAGTTGAGAGAAGAAGTGTGCAAAGGGAGAATAATGCACGAGCGTCGAGCATGCTCGTCAATAGCAAGTCAAGCGATTGCATTGCAACGTTCTGATCTTCACCAATTCAGTTCGTTCCCAGAACGTGGTAATATAATTATTGCACGTCCTTGCGGTGTTAAGCAAACCTATAACATTATTGGAAATATGATTATTTGAATTAGGTTATGAAACAAGAACATGAGAACACTAATGAACATTAATTGTTTATCCTCAAGACGAGTGTCATTAGTGTCAAATTGTCAGTTGGTGGACATGCCCTATAGCCTTTACTTCTATTTAGTACACTCTCTAAAGGATCTAACATTTTTTTAATGCAACTGTGCAGGTACTATCCATAAAAATTATGGCAAAAAATGAAATGTTTTCTTAAATCCAAATTTTATGGGTTTCTATTAAAAAAAGTTTCAATAACTGACACGTATTACTAAAACTATCTGTAAATACTATAAACTTGTAGGGAGTTTGAGATGTTGAAAGAATATTCATTCTCTACAGTGATGTTAAATACTGAATAATACCCAACTTTCTGACATATTATGTAATTATTTCCGTTTTGTTCAGAATTGACGTTGATATATCTAGCATAGTAGAAAGACTTGTAAAAGGTTTTTATTTAAACTTGTAATCAGGTATTATTTTTAAAAGTATTTAGATATTTATAAATTATCTTCTTCTTTATGTTAGTTTTTAAGTTCTAGATGTCAATGTTGTAAATAATTGCATTAAAGCCATTTATAAATAGATTATAACTGAGTATTTGTTTATAAACTTCCTGATAATTTTCTAAAATTGCAACATAGCGCTACCGAAGCGATCATCAATTTCCTACTGAGCGCGTGTTTTGTTAACTGATCATGATCAGATTAAGAGCTGTGGTATCAGTCGCCATTTTTTTAATAAGAATTAAAATACGCTACACGCTACCGATTGATGATGCATTAGCTGTCGCTCCTTGTATATCCAAGAAAGCTCCCAGGGCGATCAAGCTTTTTTCCAGCGCCTTCTCCACCTGGGTTACCAGTTGGTGTAAGGCACTTTCGGTTGACTTGCCACACCTGAAAGTATGTTGGCTGTTATGCAAAGGATACCTAAGTCCAATCTTTTCCTTCATGTACCGATCAGCCACCCTCTCCAGTGTTTTTAGCACAAAGGATGTTAGGCTAATGGATCTGAAGGATTTAGCCACTGTGTATGTGGTACGACCCGGCTTGGGTATGAAGACAACTCTCACCTGCCTCCACTGGGACATACCTGCGTGCCAAACAGGCCCGAAAGATATGCACTAAAATTGTGCCAACGGCCTACCAGCCTTGTTGAAGCAATGCCGGGATGATTTGGCCTTTCCCCGGAGACTTGTATGGTCTGAATGATCGTATCGCCGCTCGTATGTGACTATTTCTTTTGCTAGAAAATATTCCTCTTTACATGGTAGCTGTATGCCAACATATCCCATGTCAGGACACTCCCGCTCGATTCCCTCACAACCGGGGAATTGTGTCTCTAGTAGATGCTGCAAGGTATCCACCGGGATTTCGGTGAAAACACCCAGTGCGACTTCCATGCAGCCTAGAGCGCTGTCCAGAGATTTCGTTAAGATCCGGCGCAGCCTTGACATTTGAGGTAGCGAGACGATATCCTCACAGAAGGCCAGCCAGACATCTCTCCGAGCCAACCTGACCGCACTCTTGTACTTATTTCGTTTCTGGCGGTATTGCTTCCAATCCAGATCCGACTTTGTCTTCCTAGCCCTATTAAATAGGCGCCGGGTATGTTCCCGTAGCGAGTCCAGAGACTTGTTTCACCATTTGTAGCCCTCATCCTCCTTCCTCGTTTGTTCGGCTCAGTTTTCTTCATAAGACGAGACAATATTCGAGCAGCTCCGCTATGGCCCAATCGATCTCATCATTATTGCCAAAGTTTCTAGGGAAACCGCCAAGCCTTCTTGCAAGATCCAGTTTATACCGTTCCCAGTTGGTAGTCTTGGGGTCCCTATACTTAACTGATTGTTTTTCAACAGCAACCCTGTAACTGAAACAAATGTAATTGTGATCCGACAATGACGGATCATTATAAACATGCCAGTTCCCTACCATACTTACAACGGTAATTGACGCAGCGTCACATCCAGGACTTCAGCCCGAATCCTATTTCAGAATGTTGGTTTCGTCCCTTGGTTGAGTAGTTGCAAGTCAGTGGTACCTAGGTAGTCAAGGGAAGCCCCTTCCCTGCTATTGACGCCTGAGCTGCCCCACATAGTGTGGTGCGCATTGGCATCACAGCCAATAAGAAGAGGCAGTTTCCTGACCATGCAGTATTCCACCGCCTTTTGCGGAACTCCTCAGTAGGTGGTAGTCCTGGTGAGTCGTAGGGCAGGTAAGCAGAGCATACCACTAAACTATGCCGCGTACTATTCCTGCCCAGGAAGTCCAGTCTCACCGCTAATATGTTCCTGAAACAGAGTTCCTTTATCAGTATTGCACTTCACTGGAGTGCGTAGAAATGCAAACTCTAGGATTAGGTTCACCCACTGTATAGAATAAGCTACGCCCGGGTGTGCCTAAGCCTCGCACAAGACCTTTATACACACATGGTTCTTATATAAGGCATATGCCTGTCTGCAGCTTTGCTATCCTCTGCGCGAATACTCCTGCATCGGCACGACAATGCTGCAAGTTAATCTGGGTAAATGTTGAGGCCCCCTTAACAGACATCGAATATCTATAGAGGTACCTCCTTACCCATTAATAATTTACTCCAGGGTAGTCTCCGTAGTTCCCGAGAAGATAATTCTAACCTTCCCGAGCCCATACCGGATTTCCTCCTCGTATGGTTGAATGCCCCCACCGATCGAGGATCGAGCCCCAATACAATGTTCTGCCTCAAAGAGGCAGCATCCATTTGGGAGGCTCGAATCACCCACCCTTCAGTCCTCAGGGTCGGATTACCAATCCGGATCCTCCTGGAGAAGACTCGACCGGTGCTGGCACCCAAACCATTGCCTTTTTAAGGTGTTCGAGGGCCGACTGCTCAATGATTTTGAGCGCCAGAACATCCTTCTTAATTTTCCTTGCCGCCACTTTGAGCCAAGCCAGAGAGCCCACATCCGCGCAGGTCACCATAACGGCTCCCCGGGCAAACGAGTGTCCCTTAAAACTCGGCACAAATGAGGCGCCAGTTCTGTACATATCCTCATGCAACTGCGTGAAGGTATGCGCGTACTGCTCCCTGGTGAGCAAATCGTCTGGGTAGCCATCGCGGATGATGGCCACCTTGAGGTCGCTGCTTGCAGCTTTCCCGTACGACTTTTGCTCACCAGGGACCGTGCACGCCTTCTTGGAAGCCCGCCTGGCTTCTTGGTGGCGTGTTATGCACCCGAGGCCTCTTGGCTCTCCCTTTGGTGCCGTCAAGCTTGACCCCGCTGGGACCGGCACTATCATGCGTGTCCCGGCTTGGCGGTGCTCTTTGCAAGGGCCAGTTGGGCCACCTTTCGGTGTCCTTTCTGTCGCCCTTGCGGTTCTTCGGCACTGTTTTTTCGGTCTTTCAGGTGATGGGGCAGTTGTTCCCGGCATTGTCTGGGTCCTCATCGCTCCCATCATCTAAACATCTTGCTCAGATGGCTCGGTTTCAGGTCACCTTTCAGGAGCCTCTTTCGTAAGGGCCCTATATAGGTCGTCCATCTCCAGAGTTCTTCAGAGGTCCCCTTCTTCTGAGCCCTCCCCTCTTCTCTATCACTTAACAGATCCATAGTAGATCCCACGAGTAGCTAGGGAAATCTTGTCCAGCTCCGCAGTGCCCCGCATGCGGAGGTAAGGCTACCTGCAATGGAGTTTCGCCCAGTTCCCCAAGGTGATGATCAGTAGGTGCCGATCTTCTGTTCGGCCACGCATCCTGTAGGCCCGGTCATCCCACCGAAGGATTCAGTATTTTTGATGAGGTTGTCTCCTCTTGGTCCGGCCATTCAAGTCATAAGACCTCCCTCCCTCTGGTCCGCGAGACATGACCACAGACGACCAGGGAACGTTGGTATAACTGCTGATTCCGAGGTAACCTCGAAGATTCACCTGGCATTGTAAACCCTATGTGCAGTCCCTTAGCCACGATACTACAGCTGGGATAGGTAAAGTTGGTCCGCGGCAGGGTTGAGGTCTGCAGTTGAGGTTTTATACTCAACGAGCCCCCATATTTTCCCGCAACCTCTTCCTCCAATAACCAATAAACACCCCGAGAACAGTGACGAACATCTTGTATGTCTACTCATGCGGATCAGGACAGATACAGATAGTCTGTCAGGAAGCTCCACTCTTCATAGTGGTGTGAGTTCAATTTATTTTGATAACTTCCATTTTTTAATGATTAGAAGAAATACCCATTTCATAAATATTGTAGTATATATCAAATAAAATTGAGTTGCTGTTGTTGTATTCATTGACATTGACATATACGAGTATGTTGATGGTTTTATGTTTTATTAATACGTTCAGCAGAATTACCAGCTGATGCATCACTTTAAAAATCGCTACCTGATCAACTTTGTTGAAATGAACGCGACCATAGTTGTTGAAGCATGGACGAAGCACCATATTTACCTTCAAGAAGATGTTATCGAATGCTCATAAATGACGCATAGATAGAGTAAAGTGTTAGTGTAGTGGTAGTGTAAACAGTGTTCAGTAGGTACTGGGACGCTGAGCACTATAGAATTCTACCGATTGCTTCATACAGTATATTATTACTATTATCAATTGTTCTAGTCGACAGCAGTCTAAACTATCACTCTGTATAATGTCGAAATCTCTTTTTCAATTTTTGACTTATTACTAGGAAATATATTGTAAGTTTTTATTGATAAATCGAAAGATCATGGTGTGTTTATGCAGACCCAGTGCTGTGTCGATAATAGTGATAGTACTAGTGACCGGTGGAAGAGAAGGGATGTATGATAGTGGAGTATATGATTGAAATATGTATCCCTCGATATAAAAATCGTTCTATTTTCGCATTTCTTCCAACAAAAAGTGTCTTAAAGATTAGTTTCTGCATAAAGATAGTAAATTCTATCTCTATGATTCACTGAGACCTGAAACATCTATTGTGCCCCTTACTTCTACTTAGTTTCCATGAGGAGAGTCTCTGAAACTAGTAGCTCTTTTAGTCTTATTTCCCGGAGGAATTTTCGTTTTTGCTACCGGTACATTACTTTTTTGTTGCTATATGGACAATAGTTTATAGTTCATGAATCTTACAGAAGCGGTTACATCTTATCGCCATCTTGACGCGAGCATAATGACAACAATTGACGCATGACAACTCAAACAAGTCACAAGTAACCATAGAGATAGTACAGATAGAAGCAACTAGCCACAGCTCCGAACCCATCATCATATAAAAGGGAGATAGAGAGCTGGAGGCTTAGGCTGTCTTTCTCTAATAGCGAAAATGCTGTAAACACAGTGGAAGGCAAAACCTCTGATCGTCTCTTTACCTTTCATCGGAGTTCCCACGGATATTCCCACTTACACAGTAGCCTATGGCTTGCTGCCTAATCTGTTATTATCTCTATGCAAGTAACTGTCGTTATAAAGGTGGTGTTATCATCTATCTGATGTGGCAAATTAAAAAAATGACCTTACAGTTTTAATTTCAAATTTTTTTTCTATTTCTAGAATATGACATGTGAATAGAAATTATTTCTCTCAATTTTGCCGAACTACTCCACACTTTAAAAAATTTTAATTAAAAAAAAGCTCAATCCATCATTGATTTTCTCATTTGATATTTTCAAACTAAAAACAAGAAGTTGTCGTTTGAAGAAATGAAGGTCGTTTTTCGACCTCATATTCCTTTTCTCTTTCGAAACGAAAGTTAACGTACTCTTCATATACCAACGTCAGTTTAAGACTGGTGAATATTCAGATTGTTTCTGTGTGAAAAATTGTGGAACACTGCTTGTAGAGAAATCAATCAGTGAAAGTAGCTCGTAAAACTTTTGGGCTAGTTTGGACTTCGTATAAATAACTGCGATTAAAAAATAGAATATTTATTTGCAATAAGCAAATGGAAGATGAGATGAGTTTCTACAGACACTAAAAAAATACAAAAATACTAATAGATTTTCTGTATTTTCGATGAAACTGTGGAAGAATCTGCCACTTGGCCTAACAATTCTCCTTTTATTCACTCATTTCTGTTTCGTGTAACTTGTATGGTGAATAATAAATGTATTCTTATTATTACCACAGGAACATTATTTATGCATTCTAATATGAAGAAAATATTAAAAATTCGAGTGAATGATCGAAGTATATTATAATTTATAAGGGCAATTTATTTTTTCAACAAATGATAATTTTATGTGATATCGCTGCTTGCTTCCGGTTTTAGCAAATAATATATTTTTTGAGCACTTTTCAAAAAGTGTTCATAACTCGCTGAACATCTTTGCAAATATTGTGGGTTTCTAGTTTGTATGAGTAACGACCATAGAGTAATAAATAAAAGAGAGAGTTTAAAACACATGGAAGAAGCTGACACAAAGTCTGTGCGCAGCCAGTTGAGCATGGCGCATCACAGTGACTCACTGAACTAACACACTCCGCCTCTCACACGAAAATTGTCAATATTTATTATTTTAATTTGAGGTTAGATGTGGTTTGTGGAGGTTAGTCACTTTTGAACATATCTAAATCACAGCATGTTATAGTGTTTATTAGGCTGCGTCTATATGTTATCTATTTTTATTTAATTCTTATTGGCATTTCTCTATTCAAATTAATTATCTTTTACATTGGCACCTATTATTATCATAGGATTTATTATAAATCATCATAGGTAAGTTAAAAAAGTAAAATAATGGAAAGAATATCTTTCATTTTATCGTTTTTTTTTTGCAGACAATAAGGAAGATTTGCTAAACGTTATAATTATGTGAAAAAGTGGTATTTCGAACAATGTTATATTGGTATGTGCTTCAAGATGCCTCCAGGTAGATTGGTGTATGTTTCGATTATTTGTTTGTCTGTTCTTTCTTTTATTGACTGTTATTTGTGTTAGTTGTGGTTTTTTCGATGTTTTATTGTATGGAAAATGTTGTTTTAATAAGTAGTAATTTCTCACTAGTAGAGTTTTTTAATTCTCATTCTCCTACCAATATAATATTACGCGTATGCTGAAACTTGCACATTCAAAAAGCGCGCGACATGAATTTGGGTTCATACCAGTAGCCAGGGTTGGCGCTAGTGGTAACTTTGTGCCACAAAACACTACACGATTAGCATCTCTCTTTTATTTATTACTTTATGGTAACGATCGTAGAAGGCTAGAGTTCATATAATACCCTTCTTGGTATGCGTCATCAATTGTTAATGTAGAAGTAGGGGGCACAATAGAACTTTTAGGTCTCAGTGAATGTCACCCCAAAAATGCATACATGCTAAAAGTAAAGTCATGCACGTAAAAGCGATATATGACCCAAGGGGCAGAGTGCAGAGCAGGGGAGTAACGAAAGTCCGGCAATCGGGCACCAGCTACTTTTGAGTCATGTCATTGATAAACGCTTTCTAATGTAAACGGCTGTGAGCTAGAGTTAACTGAGCTGTAGCTGACAGATTTAACTGCGTCTTGATAAACCCGCAATCAGTCTTGTATAGAATATATATTGTGGTGGTAGATTCAGCAGGATTTGAGGTATAGACATAACCTTTTATATTGATGGTCTTGTCTACCAATTTACTAATGTTTTGAAAATAGATCTATTTATTGCGCCCGGCTTTTGTTGGAAGCTATGACAGAAATACCAATAAAGTATTGACAAAAACAAGCGATAGACAGCTAAGATAGGTAGTAAGTATACAAATACATTTAAAAACTAGAGAGAAGGGAAAAAACGAAACATGCGGGAGTATAAAAAATAATTATTGAAATTCATTCAAGCCACTTTCTCCGAAAGCTATCATAAAGAAGGAGCAGCAAACAACGCCTAGTATAAGTAGATTTTTATTTATAGACATTCACCTACTTTTCGATCAACATAAAATGTATGTGAATTATATCGTGGACATCCTGCATATAAATTTATTGTTTTCTTCAAAATCATAATATAAAGCATACCAATCTTAAATGTTTGATCAATGTGTAATGTGAGTAGAGAGTGAGGAAGTCGACTATAGTCGTACATTTACATGGTCAAATTTACCAGGTGTACAAGTAAGAAATGTCAGCGAAAAAATGTATGTTAAAATTGGACTAGATAAATCACTGGGAATTATAATTAAGTTAGTGGAATCTAATTTTTCCGAAAAAAATCGAGAAAACACACTGCTAAGCAAAAGTGATTGTGTCAGAAAAATCCAAGTCGAAGACATTTTTTACCTTCACGAATTATCCACAGTAAAAATTAGATGCCTACCATCTTCACAAAAAACCAAGCTGCACTGAAGATTTTCGATTCCATAGAGGTCAACTAGTATGCATAGGTACCTTAAACGCACTTGACCATTAAAAGGTCCTGGCAGCATGGGTACCATGGTACGAGGGCAATAAGGTTAGCGTATTGGCGGATGAAACGGACAATTAAGGCTCATCAATGCCATTTATTGAAACGGAAGCCTACTGTGGTGTCGCAAAGGCTATAAACATTGCCACAAGGAAGTGGTTCGCACATAAATAAGTGAAATGGTGGGTCATCTCACCAGGATAGAGACTGTTTATTAGAGGACGTATACCAATATTTACAGCAGACCTACTAATCAAAGATAGGAAAAGCTGATGGGGTTTTAACAATCGAAGTCATAGTGCAAATTCTGTCATTAGAGGAGGAAACTAAAAAGCACATCCTATACCAGTGCAAATGCCTGGTGAATGTGCTGTACTAGGCGATAAGAAACCATCTGCAAAAAATAACATGGAAGATTAAATCTTGCGGCAGACTGCTTAAAAGGAATTGGGCTGGAGAAGTTAATACAGATTCAGAGGATGTTAATGGATCTGAAAATGTCGAAGTGAGAAAAAGCCCTCCGCATTAACAGCAAAATATTGGTTTTTTCGGGGCATAACTAAATTAGGGAATAATTTGAATGGTTCAAATTCAAATATAACTGGCGGAAAGTGAGACTTGTGATACTTTCTGGGAGACCGATAGAAAGCCACAATTTCTTCTCTATGGACAATTTCAAATATTACTTTTTTTTCACATGGGATAATACAATACAAGAAACTTCGAATGCTTGGTGGAGGGAATAGATTTTTCGTGCAACCGGACGCAAAACAAGCATTTTGCAGCCGCAACAGAGGCCGCAAAATGATATTTTGCGGCCGTTACCCAGAGTGTAATTTTCTCTATTCTAATCTCTAAAGAGACATAATGTTTATTGAAATTATGTAATTTTCACGGTTGCAAGAAAAATATTGTGTATACTATGGCCGCGAAATGTTTTTGCGACCTCGAGATTATCTTGCCTCGACCGGAGCGGCCTCGGCGATAATCTCTCTCTCGGAACGCGAAAAAGCATTTTGCGGCCTTAGTATATAAATAAATATTATGAGGCTCTTGGTCTATTCCACTGCGACCTTTTCAGATCTATTGTGGTCCTCTAAACTCTAGGTTACATTCTCCAGCCCTACTTGTTTTATAAATTCTTTTAGCCTTTCATCTGTCCATAGCTTTTCTTAGCCTAATACAAAAAGCCGCACATTTGCAAGGCTGTCGCCGTTTGTTCTTCTGGGTGACAAAACCTGCACATATCTTCGTTCGTCAATCCCATCTGCTTCAAATGCCTATTGAGCTTACAATGTCCCGCTAACAGACCTACTACAGCTTCGACAGTTTTCCTATCTTTGGACATCAGATCTGTAAATTTTAGCAAGTGTTCTAATATGAACTCTTTCGCTTGGGTGAGATCCTCCACCATTTCAGAGATTTGAGAGCGACCCACTTTTCGGCCCATCGAATGGCATTTATGGCCATGTTTGGCCATGTTTGGCCATATCATCCATTTTGTTGCCCTTATGACCCGCTACCCAGGCTACCGTAACATTGCTACGCTCACTCAGTGTGTTTAAGGCCAGCACACAATCCCAAACTAGCTTAGAAATTACCTCTTCGGAGTTTCTGTGAAGATGGCAATTGACCGATACGTTTTCTTCTAACTTTTAATTTCTTCCACATGGTGGTGAATCGCCGTCATTTCCAGGAATATTGTAACATTCCTTGATAGGCTACTGGGAATGCTATCCTTTGCTTTAGCCCTACTATGGTGTTGAATGGTAAGATGAAGAACGTTAAAACAAGCGATTGTATAATTATCCAGTTTGCTTAAACCGAGTTTGTCAAATTTAGTTCTACTTAAAGAAAATTTGTGAAAGATTCAGTCAAATCGCGTGAATGATGGTGTTAAAACAATTTCCTTTTTCATGAGAAATTCAAAATAAAACCATTTTAAAACTGGAGAAATGAGGCCAAATTGGAAAAAAAATGATAAAAGCTCCATTTTATTCAAACAAACATAGTCTTCTAAAAATTTTTTTCTGTTTCTTCTACAAATCAAATTGTTTCAAATATATTAATGGCCAATAGAGGGCCTGATAAATAATATACAGTTTAAAACTGTTTAAAACAACATAGTGACGCCTCTGATGGTATACCAACGGTGATTACAGTTTTTTAAGGTCAGTAGAACTGGCAGGTTTGAATAAAAATGCGCCTAATGAGTTGTTTCACGATTTTGTCTCTTTAATTATAAAGAGACGATGAGAGTGCGTCGGACGCTACCGGAATACCATTAAAAACTTTCTACTCTACTCTATCCCTTCTTTTAGCCGGACATACACTTGAACATAAATGAAAACTGTTTTATCTAGACCTCTATTCATTATTAGACTTTATTATTTCATTAATCAGCAAGAAATACCAAATCTAGGACTAATTTCAATAGTCTTGTACTATTACGTGAAAAAGAAATTTTGGTTATCAACAACTGTCTATTTAAATATTATTACAAGCTAAAGAAAACATTTCTACATAAGTACCTATTTCTTCTTTCTCAATTGTCTGAAATAGAAGGTTAGGATAGATTTATTTAGTGAATGGTTAGGTTAGTGCAAAAGAGAGACTCTCCAATCAACAGATATATGGTGCTATACGAGGTTGGGCGACACAAAGTATATGCTCTGCTGTTTCATTTTTTTCCGAATAAAGACCGCACGTCAAATCTATCTTCCTACAGTCCAAGAATTATAATATATATTCAGGCGACAGTTGCCTGTTAAAAGGGCTGTTAGACAACGTAGGTTATGTCTTAATGGTCTAACACTAATTTCGACTGATATATATAAGTATAAGTAGTGATGAGCAAAGAAAGACCAATACCGGCTTAGTCTTAGTCTTGGTTTTGCAGCCTCATATGAGGTCTTGGTCCTGCTGCAAGAATTTGGCAGGTCTTGCATTTTATAAGTAATTGATCCTAAAGGGTATAAGAACGAGAATATACTATCTGCATGGTGTCCTTACGGGATGTAAAATGTGTACATTTGGAATGACAGTTAAGGGTAACTGATTTTTTCTAATAAAAATTGTTTTTTTTAATAAAATTAAAACCATTTTCATTAATGGCTTACAACAAGATCATCGTTTTAGCTCTCGTTTTATTAGTATCTGATGTGACAGGTAATATTGTGAATGAAATTATTTATTCAACAAACATATTTTTATTTAAATTAGCTATACTTATATCAATGATATTTTGAGATAGAAATTTTGTATGAATTAATTTGGAACATTATTGAATAAATAAGAAACAAAAAGCAAGACTGCAAAAGTCTTGCAGGTCAGTCTTGGTCTTTCATAAATCTTGCCCAACTACGTCTTGGTCTTTCATAAATCTTGCCCAACTACGTCTTGGTCATGGCCACTTGGTCTTATTGTTACAAGCCTTTAACTGGTCTTAGTCTTGGTCGCCTTGGTCTTGTATTTTCTGCAAAACCAAGACCAATCTCGCTCATCACAGTCATCACTATGTATAGTTCTTTAAATAAACCATTCCTAACAAATAATGCTAAAAGTCTGAAACTTTTCATTCATTTAGAATATTTTTTGAATAAAATTTTTCGATATTGTCAAATTTAAAGGTACTTTACTCTTGAGTAGAATTCATAATTTTTGACAAACCTCGTATAACTCTGAAAAAAATTCATATTCGATAACTTTATTCAAGGTTTTGAAACATGCAGAACATTCTATGGAGAATAAATTTTTTTCCTAAAATTTATAATAAAAAAGTTTTCCATATGGTACGAACTTAAGGGGACACAGTGTATATTTTTATTAAGAAATATGTCATCCTTATTTGGACCATTTTTTAGGCAATATTAAACCTAATACCCACCAATACAGTAAGCCACTGGAGTTAACTTGAAAAATGTATATCCATGCGTGCAGAAATCGAAATCTCGCTAAAAATCGCCTAGAGGAAATCAAGAAATGATTTATCATTTTCTGTGTTATATTCTTGTTGATGTAAGGAGGTAAACAAAATTACAAGGAAAGTAACTCGCGATATTGTGTTGTTTTCTTTTTTCTTACTTTCTTCAATAGGTAAATATTTGGAAAGTCATCACAAAGATATTTGTTATTATTTGATTGAGTATTGAAAGAACTTATAGTGTAAAGAAGCCAGATGGCGAAATTAATTTCTGAGGATCTCTCCCTATGGTTAATAGTGTTTATTACAATAATAGTGTAAGAAATTACCCATTTCTCACCATTGTGTAATAAATAATAGTTTGCTATTTACACTGTGACGTAAATACCCTAAAAGAGAAGTTAGCTACATTCTGTGGTCCTCTTTTTTAAAATCGTAATGAGGTTATGCTTATGTTGTATTGCGTGAATGTCTTAGGACTTGTTTAAATTCCTTCCGATCTGCATTTTTTTATTGTTATTATTAATATATAGTTTTCGTTAACATATTTACTGTGAGTTTTTATGTTTTTTCAGTGCTAGACTTTTTTCGTAAATTAATCAAATGACTGGGTTCGTACTTACAGGAAAATATACAGACATTTATAATCACTTATATTAAAATGATCTTCACAGCAATAGTAACTGGTTGAAGTCTGTTAATAATCTCGTCTATCAGCCTCAAATAATAATATTCGTTCAACTTTTACAGCAGGTACAGTTACAAAACTTTTACGAGGCGTGGTAACTGTTGTGTTCGTGCGGAATAATACAGAAGAAGATTTATATAATATTGATATCATTTTAACTAAAAAACTAAACTAACTAAAAAATCCTCTTTCTTATATTGAAACGTCTAACTTTTATAAACTTCCTTGTGGTCGATCACTTCGAATTCTAAGTAAAATCTATTGATCATGTGACGTATTACTTGTAAATAAGTTTGACGGTTGTCGAATTCCTGTGTGGTTTGACTAACTTCAAAATATCCTGCCAAGGATATGCCGATGATATTGTTATAACATCCTGAGCTATATAAATAGCTGGTGTAGGCAAATAGGACAACCCCTCCAAAACCATCTTAATAGAAAAAAAAAGACGGTACAAAGTTGAATGGAGACAAGAAGTCAAGTATTTTGGTTTGACTCTAGACAGTAAACTCCTGTGGAACAAACACAAGAAGGATATTACATATAAAGCAAAAAATGGCTCTGATGATGTGCAGTAATTTAAAAGGGAGAAACTATCCTAACAAAAAATCCTTAGCTGGATGTACACTGCCATAGTGTGACCAATTATCACTCCATTGGCTCCATTGCGTGGAGTAGTAGAACTGGTCTATGGACGACGAGAGAAAATCTCTCCAGATATCCATTGCAGGAGCAATGTGAACATGCCCATGGCCCATGGAAGTGACCCAACCTCACACCACAATCATTTAAAAAAACACCTCCTCGCTTCTTCGAAGCGAAATTAAGCGACAACAAGGTATGGCTTCTAAATATCATCACCAGACTTGGAAAGAATGCCACTCAACGGTATACAGACGACTCAAAAGAAATTAAGGAGCTTTGATAGGAGTGTACTGGCCAGGAACCGTCCCAAGTATCTTTCAAGCGGAAATTCACACCATAAGAAAGTGTGCTCAGTTTGATACTGATAAAGGATACAGAAGGCAAATGATTTCGGATAGTCAAGCAGCCATTAAAGCACTAAGCTCTTTAGAAGAAGGAAATCAAAAAGCAGATGAAATAGCTAAAAAATGAAATACACTGTTGGAGGCCGGAACCCTTTCGCGGAATCAGCTCCAATGTAATATTTTAAGAAATAGGTAAATCTGACCATTGGAAAGATTGTACAGTCAAAGATTCTTCTGGATAACTACAACCTGTTGAGATCAAATGAATGCATAAATCAAAGTAAAACTGAGTTTCAACAGGGAATCCTAACGGGACAATGTCGCCTGAAATGGGCAACTGAAAAATCTCAAAATATAGTGGAGGAAGAAGCATGGAAAAAGAATCCTCCATCCATATATGTTAGACTTGCGCATCAATTTAGAATCCTAGAGCACAGCACCTAGGAGATACTGGATTTTGGATACCCAAGTTGATGCCTGCAGATATCCTAAATTTCCTCCGGGAAATAGCACTAAAGGAGCTACTAATTGAAAGTAAGGGGCACAATTAATAGATCTTTTAGGTCTCAGTGAAAATCGCCCCAATATACATACATACATACTCGGTAGAGGCTGTAATTCCACTTATTATTGATAATTATCGAAACACTATTTATATTACCCCCACAATATAAAATGCATGTAGATAATAACCATATCAGCAATTTGTAATTTTCAATTGTAGAGTGAAGAAATTAGGTACCTAAGCTGTAAGTTATCTGTAATTTTTACAAAAGGTCGTTAGAAAAATGGTTTGCAGCCTACATCAAGTCCCTAATAAGATATTAAAAAATAGAATTCTCAGTCAGTATTTGGATTTAAAATTCAATTTGCGATGAAGCACCCTGAATAAGATTTTCATTTATATTTGTACATTATAGAAATAATAATTTCAGAAGTCATTACTGGGTCAACCCATTGTCTTTTACTCAAAATTTATATTCCTAGTCGCTATTACGTTCCAATCCAGCCCAAAAGTGTGTATTGTATGTGAATAGCAAATGCAAGAAAGTATTTTATACAAGTATTGGTATTTCATGCGAAAGTATTTTCAACTTTCCTTCTTTGGTACATATTTATTTTTCTATTACCAGTAAATTGCATATTACCTAGTTAGTTTTTGGATGCCAAGTAAATATATCATAACAGCCAATGACGAGTAATGATTAACAAAAACTTTTTTCTTCTGGCGTGCGGAAGGAACCACTTTTCCACAGTTTTTTTAGTGCGGAAAGAGTCACATTTCCGCACTAATGCGGCAAGTAAATTGGCAAGCTTTTGAGGAGTATACTGACATTTGAATATTGAATATTTAAAATTTGTATTTGTATGGTTGTGGTTTACCAAATGACTGAGAAATTAAGAAATTTATTAGAATTCTTCAAAAATTTTTTATCAAAAGGAACTTTCTACAACAATTTCTTAATGGACCTGGTATAAACTTAATCAAATGGAATTCAAATAATCATTAAGCTGTTGATATGTATTTAATAAGAAAAGTTTCGTTATGTTATCTATTGGGTTTTTTTCCGCATGCTAGCAGATGAAATAGTGTACTTAACCCGCGCGTAAAGTGACTTTCCGCGTGTAAAATACTATATTTATACTATAAGGGATGGAGGTAACATTATACTAGTTGGTTTTTGATATCGTTCGCGCAGGTGCTATATTTATTTCGCATTTCAACTGTACCTATGTAAAAGATTTATTCAAACAAATGCTAGAATCAGTTCGGAATTATACAATGCAAAGTACTGTTCGCATAAATTCTAAAATGATAACGAATTAACAAAGTATTCTGTTCGAACAAACAAAAACTGTTTTTGAATCAGTTCAAGAACGGTGAAAACAGTTATTGTTCTCGATTCAAATGAGATTTTAAAATGATAGTATGTTTGGGCATGCGCTAGTAAAATTTGCGTATTATTTAAACTTTTAGCAGATTATATTTCACTACAAATCAATAAATTAATTAAGTATCGTCATAACAGTATAAGTTATAAATCAAAATGGATTTTATATATGACAATTTAAGTTATTTCTGGTTTGTTCGACTAAATAGTAAAGGTATCAACTTTGAATCAATTCTCTAATGGTTCAGAAATTTGTTCGAACACTAGTATCTTTATACATGCTACCATTGTCTAATATAAAGAGACAATGATGCTAGTCATCTTTTGCACTGGATGACTCTAAACTTAAAGTTGATACCTTTTTGAAGCATGCGTAATATAATAATTCCTAACTAATTCGGGAATGGTCCGTATTTGTTCGAACGAAGCTCTAGTATCGTTTTTGGGACTGCTTGGGACAGTATACAAACTGTACCTTCTGGAAGGGATGTTGAAATGGATGTGTTCAACAAAAATTGGAGTTTGCGCACCATATAGTACTTGAAACGATTCTAGAATGATTCATCAATACCAAATCAAAACACAACAGGAAATATTTAAAAAAATCCCTGTTTGTTTTCCCCGATGATATCAATTCAATGATAATGAGAATTGCGGGAGTTAATTATAATTCTATGCATTGGAAATGAAAATGTTGAATGGAGACATAAAGTCGTAATAATTCCTGATTCTATAATGGAATGGGTGGTAAATTTCCAATGACTACAAGTGACGACGATAAGGTTTGTAATTTCAAAATAGTTAGGAATGATACCTATTTTGGTTGCATGGGCCCTAAAGCCAAAAAAAAAACAAAAAAAGGAATGATATTGTTAGACCTAGGGCAGTTATTTCTCTCAATTCCTCTCTATTCTTAGCTTTTCGTTTCCAATTTCGTATTTTCAGTTTATTTATATCAGGCATCACACTTTCAAACCATCTTTTTCTAGGTCGCCTTCTTCTTCTTCTTCTGCCAATAAGAGTCCCGTGAGGAGCTATTTTTGTCATTCTCTCTTTGTTCAATCTTTCTACGTGTCCCAACCACCTTAACCTGTTTGTTTTTATTCTTGATGTTATCTTTGGTTCTCCATTTAACTTGTATATTTCTTCATTCGTTCTCCTCCTCCATCCTTCGGGTGTTTTTATTCCACCTCTAAGAATTTTACCAGTGCTCCAGTTTTCCTTCCTATTTTTTAGTTAGAATTGTTTCATTTTCGTATTTTACGGTAGGTTTTATAATAGTATTATATATTCTTATCTTTATCTTTCTTGAACAGTATTTTGATTTCATCAGTGACTGGAGCATTTTAAATTTTCTGTTGCCTTTCGTGATTATTGACTGTATTTCTTGTTCTTCGTGGGCATTGCTAAATATTAGTACTACCAAATTAATAAATTTATGTACCCTTTGGAAACTACAGTCCATTTCCCTCGTTGTTTTTACTATAAAATTTTCTCCGATACTTCCAGTAGCTCCAAGGACCATATATTTTTGTTATTTTTCTTGGTTAATTTGTAGTCCTAAATTGTTTGGTTGTTTTGCGAGATTTTTTGTAATTTTAGTGACCTCTTTCTTTGATTTTGCCAGAACTGTCAAGTCATCTGCATACGCAATGCACTGATGTTCGTTATCATAGATTGTACCATCTGTTTTTACTTTAGATCTTCTGATAATGGCTTCGAGTGGTAAGTTGAATAAAACAGTTGATAGCGGATCCCCTTATTAGCGAATACGGGATGAAAATGGAAATCTGAAACTATGTAACGCCATCAATAAAAAGGAAGCTGCAAATAAAATTGTATACAATATAACGAAGTGAGAAGTCTCCTGTAGCAGTTCAAGAGTAACAAAAAACTTGATTAAAGAAATTATGGATCCAGAGCATTTCATGAAAATTGAGAAAAAACGTGAAAATATATTATCCAAATTTTGTAAATCATCTTCATAATTTCAATAACGTACTGTACTGTTAATGTTCATATAAATGTTTTATAAGTAATAAATTATTACCACCTATGGGTTGACTTAAAGCCCGTCGTCAAGGGCAATTTTATCCATTTGGTTGTTCCACACTGTATACAATAGCAAAAATGAAAAAAGTTGTCGCCATCTCTTATGAGAATAGAATCTTCATATTCACATAATATATGTCGAAGAAGCGCACTTAAAACTAGAACATATTGTAAGGTGTAAATTTAAAATATTGTGTTGATTAACAATAAATCTGTAGAGTAATTTTTAGAAGTTATACAGCTTCTAAAATCTTATATAACTATATAATAGTTTTATAATTTTGTTTGAGGTCCATAGGTAGGATTACTGGAATAGCTATCCTTTGGTTGACATTTACAATTCCAACTCCTACACTTACCTCTGTCTTGGATCCGTCCGTATACCAGGCTACCTCAGTCTGTTTGTGTACACATTTCTTTAGACTTACCTACCTGGTATAGTTATTTGGTACTATTATTAATCTATATCTCGTGGCTGCGTTAGGATATTCGCTCCTAGATCCTCTATACGCTTGTGACCTTACTGTAGTCTATGCTTCACAAATCTGGCTTTGCTTATATCAAAATGTGTGGTGACAGCAGATTTAGCAAAACCTCCATCGCACTTGTGGCTCCCGTAATACATAATACAGGCCATCAAGCCTTTGTATGCTACTCACACTCAATATCCTTTATTCATCACACCACTGATTTATGGACATCATAGGTCTAGCAGCCCTTATGTATAGCCACTTGGTCATTTTTTGGGCAAGTCTCACTTTGTTTCACACATTCTTCTACATCTGCCAAGGGCAGTGATATCTTTTTGTATGGCCTTTTGAAGGGAGGCGTTGCATGAAAGCCTTCGATCAAAATAAACTCCTAGGTACTATGTTTCTTTGACTTTCAGGCCTGCAGTTCCGACTTTTTGTTGAAATTAATTATTTGTACTTCCTAAGCATTAATTATCAATTATACTTTCCGATATAACTTGCCTTTGACTACAATAGCGATGTATGCGTATCCAAGACAGTAAAAATCTGCCATGGAGGTCGTCTATTAAGGTTTCCCATAATAATGGACGCAGCACTTCTCTTTGTGGACATCCGCCACCTGTCCTTGTCTTGGTGACTTGCCTCAGAGTGAAAATTATTATCCTATGCTCCAGAGTTGCCTTTATCTAACAGCATATTGTTGTGGACAAATGACCCCTCGATGTCCAAGAAAGTAACCATCGCTATCTTCATGCCTTCTATTGATTTTGAGATAATCCCGCTTAGATCATTCAGCGCTAGATCCGTAGATTTGCCCAACTGATAATTATATATTGACGACTGCTTATGGGTTTACCTTTTAACTCTCCATCTCCTAGATATGTACCTGTCCAGCTTCCAGCAACCTTTTCAACGTTTTTAGTTAAAAGGGGGATAGGCCTTTTGGACTGTATAGCTTTGGTATTGAGTCAGATACTTTTGGGCATGTAATCAGCATACTAACAAATAGACCGTTCAGAGTAAAGGAGAAAGCTTTGTGTGCCTGTTAAGCTTACTTTACTATGACAGTTTCCTATCTTTTCTCATCAAGTCTGATGTGAATTTTGGATAATGCTCTCTGCCTCATTTTAATTTTGTGCCGCCCCCCTTATTTGTGGAGATGTTTATTGAAGATTTAACGACGCCACGAGCTCCCTTCACTTCCGCTTAGGAAGTTTGTTTTAGCAATACAATTCCAGCTCTGGTTTGGAGCAGTCTGTAAGCCTGGCTGCATCAACCTTAATGGGTATACCTTTTTTCTGATTTGTACTTGGGTGAATTTTGTGCCTTTTGAAAAGTTTCGGTTGTTGTTGTTAGTCTACAGATTCTTGTATAATAATGTGTAGTTGTGGTAGAATTGTTTCAATATGGCACCCAAGCAAAAGAAAGGTTAAGGAAAGTATATCTAGTGGCTTCAAATTAGAGGCAATAAATAGCCAATTATGAATACATTATTGATAATAGAATAAAATAAACTAAATTATTTAAAAAAAACACTACATAATATTTTAATGAAAAGGGATGAGCACATTATTGTAGACGGGATTTGCTGATCCTGATTTTTTTATTAATAATAAAATAAAATTTGGGAAGTCGTTAAAATGTTGAAATAATGTCACCCTCAGCTCTAACTATATATTAAGAAGAATTAATCAGATTTGCAATAAAACTACCAATTTTTTCCTGAACTATGAATCACTGCTAGAATTCGAAGTGGTGGTAAGAGCATCTCCAATATAAACATCATGACGTCACGGCAAGTATAAGAAGTAAAACTCAGTGATAGCAACGGAGTATTTTGTGAACGATTTCCACGTCCTTCGGTCATACCAGGTCAAAGCTCTTCTTTAAAAGAGTAAGAGAAAGACTGGGTCTTCGAACTAAAAGTGTTGTTACCGGGTTTGGTACGTTTGACCTACTCTTGGATTACGCGTAGGTAAGTCAAGTTCTTTGATCTACATCTCAAGGATTCTACTTTCTTTTACTCTGGTGGATTGTTATTTGTGGTGTATCCTGATTTTTTCAGTGTTATTCAGGGTGTTTTCAAGGACTGTGATATACAAAGTGGTAAGGGAAAAATTTTAGGTGAATTTTTTTTGTTAGTATTTATTTTGTGAACCGTGTAGTGTTCGCGAATTTTGTTTAAGAATATTTTTTTTTATTATTTAAAAAAAAATATTGCTTGAAAAATTTGAAACAAGCACAGATCTAAACAGAATTTTTTATGTAGAGAAAAACACCGATTGATATGGATTCTAATTTTTAAATTATTTGGAAAAAAAATATTGCTTGAAAAAATTTAAAAGTAGCACAAATCAAACAATAATTTTTTATTATACAGAAAGATACACCAATTGATATGGATTTCAATTTTTTCAGTTTTTTAAATTTTCGATAAGGTAAAAATAATAAAAAAATGTTTAAGGGGTTTTCTAAATTTTTTGTTGTAATTGGGACTTCGATAAATAGCTGTATATTTTAGAAATAATGATATTTTCTTGAAACAATTCTTTTCAAAATCCTCTCGCCCACTTTGAATTAATATTAAAATTATAATATATCAGCTGCTGAAGAAAATATTTATATTTTGAATTTATTTTTTTTAACATAATTTAATTTCAAAATTTTTGGCTTCTGTTTTTTGTCTACAATGTTCTTAAAAAGTATATATTTTTTTTTGGTAAATTTATAATTTTGTAAATTGAAATTAAGCAATTTGGGATCTATAACACATAATACTGAATTTAAAAAACCAGTTTATCACAAAACATGTATCCCTTGTGGTCCCACAAAAACTTTTTTTTATTCAACTAAATTGGTTAAAATTAAATTTAATTCAAGTATTCAAATATTTTACAATTTTTTGGAAATATCTTCAGAAATTCTTTGATTTGTACAAATTAGGTCACAAAGTATTTTCTCTATTCACCTGCAAACATGGAATTTATTTAAAAACTTTTTATTTATTAAAATAAATATTAAAGCTGTTGACATTCTATGAATTTACAAGTGGCGTAACACAAATATGCATTGTAAGATTGAGATTTAAAGTATATAATATTTGGCCATTTGGAACAATATTATATCTTGACAACGGTATGACTACATTATTGTGGTTTGATTCCCAAAAAATGGGAGAAAAAAGAATAAGTATATAATACCACAAGGAAATACAAAAGATATTATTATTTTTGTTCAATAATTAAGATAGAAAGAAATAATTCTTGTCAAAAATTCAACTAGTAAATTGATATTTTTTGAGATAGTACATTTTTATCGATTTTTGGTAATTAAATTGAAACCATTTGTCTTAAAATATTTTTGTAAAGTATTAAATATTAAACATTCCACTGAATTACATTAAACATATATTTTGTTTATTATTTCAATTGAATTGCAACATAATTAATTAACTTATAGAAAACAAAAAATCCAGCAGGAGGCGAAATATCTTACAATATTTTTTTGTTAAGTATTAAAAAATTAAACATTGCACAAAATTATACAAATATTATCCGCTCATTATTCCAAGTAAACTGCAATACAATTATTAGTTAACTAGTTTTGCTTTTTCATAAAATATAATATTACTACAAAATAAATGATACCCAATTTTTTATTATTCTTCACATATTATTCACAGAAAAAGAAGAATAGATAAATATTTAAAAATTCATGATGCAAAAGGATTATTGCATTTAAAAATATATCTACCATTTATGTTTTTTTTTATTTTAAATACAAATAAATAAAAAATAAATTAATATGGTTTTCAACAGTATTCTTATAAACAATATTTTGTTTGTATCTAGGACATTTTTCGCAGTCAATGTCATAATTCATAAAATCTCCAAGTTGGCTTTCTGTTGAAAAACTTTCATCCATTGTAGAGTGTTAAAAAAATATTGGTGGTAATTTATGTATTTTACCTGGGGTCGATTGAACTTACCCACCTATATAACAAAAGGGTACACGAAATGTTTATAATGATTTAAAGTTAAAAATTTACTTATCCTAACGTTACTCTTAAAGTGTTAATATTTCTCCATCAAATTTTATCATCGAGTGTTACATTACAATAGGTAATAATAATAACTGGTTAGAATCAATACCTTTCATCTCTTTTTTGTAGGTCACCACTCTTTTGACCTCATAACTTTTTTTGTACTTATGTTGTCAAAAACAGAAAGCATCACTTAAAATGGTAGGTCTACACGATACAGTCACTTAAAAACAATAAATGTACCTGAATTCTACGTCTGCGAAAATACCAATAAAAAATTTTAGTGCAATTAATGAAGGAGAAGCGTAATACCTGTCCTTCAAGGACATCTCTAATTCATCTGAAATCTTTTACATTTCTTATTAGAAAAATAAAAATCCAAGATAGTGAACGAAAATAGTTATTTATGCAACAAGTGCAAAAAGTGAGTGTTTTTTGCACGCGACGTGAAATTGTCCAGCGAGATCTTTAGACCGAGTTGGACAACATGTTTTGCAAGAGTTGCATACAATATTTTTTCTACATTCATGCAAAAACTGGAAAATTAGAATATAATATGTTGGGAACCTAACCTAACCTAATCAAACTCAAACCGTTCTTCTTTTTTGTATCTTTATGGCCTCCACCTTGTCAGTACTCAATTATAGCTGGTCTTCGCCTTGACCATTTAAATTTTAAATAATTAAAGATTTTTGCAATAATTGTAACTCGTTGAGACTAAGTAGTAAGATATACATATATTATTGTTGTATTAAAGCAGGATCAGACACTTGATCTGGATTTTTATTTTATTTAAATGTTTATGTTTGTCATAAATCATCACAAAAAAGAACCACTTTTTCCATTAAATGTGTTTCACAAAAGTGTTGTTTTTTGCATGAATGTAGAAAATAGTATATTAAAGTATAAGTGGATATAAAGGTCTTTAAAACACGCGCGATTTTTCGAACACGACGGCGAAGCCGGAGTTATCAGTTATCATTTAGACATTTATATCATTACACTTCGTTTCTCGAGATGTTGATGTTGCCATGGTAACTTTAAAAAACACACGCTGGGGCGTGCTTTAAATAGGTAAAAGGGTTCACCAATAAAAAAATAGTTATTTATTATACAAGGGAAAAAAGTACTAGATTTTAGCTTGAGGTTGTATTGTCTCCCCACGCACAGCGAAAGCTAAAATCTAGTATTTTTCCCGTGTATAATACACAATTTTTTTTCTGTGACACACCGGATTTGAGACCAAGTACATTAACGGGAGTTGTGATGACAGAAAAAAATATAATTTCAACACAAGAAAATTCGTCTGTTGCACCGAATGGTTTAAGGAACGTGTCTTTCATGCAATGCACATTTAATAATTGTACTTTTGATATAAAGGAAATGTAACTTTATTGTATAATAAAATATTCTAAAATTAAATTATTATGTGTTTATATCCGGGAAAAAAGTACTCATTTTTTTCCCGTGGGAAAAAAGTAATTTCATAAAAAGTGACATTTTGTGACCTGTCAACAGATATAAAATGTCAAACTTTTTTCCCGTCACAGAAAAAACATTATTTTATATTTTGATTGAAATATACTACCCAATATACTACCAATTTTTTTTAAATTTGTGTCTGCTTTACTTCCTATCAAAATGACACCACAACTTGCTGCTCCAGAATGCGTATTAAATTTTATCATACACTGATCTTCACAACAATCCAGACATCAAAAATTTTATACATTTTCAAGAATGGTTATAAAGAGATCAAGTCATTTAAGTGTTATTTTTTTGTGAGTTATTGATAATTCTTGTAATAGTGTTCTTGGAATTTTTATATGAAGTCGATTTGGCAAAATAAGGCAAGACTCGATAAATGTGCACTACATTTGAGTATTTTCTAGAATTTTTATGTTTCTATCAATCTTAAAGAGATTAACTGTACGTTTCAATATCATTTTTACTTCAAATTTACTTACTTTTATTTACTCCATGTTATTTTTGAATTCGGTTCAGTAACTACATTTCTGTTGAAGAATTGTTATTAAATAATGTTATTATATGTGGCAGTATCTGAAACAAAAAAGAAAGGATGTGGAATGATACAAAAAACGGCTATGACCAGCAAAGGGAGTAGCCTGTTTAATACATAAAATATTTAGCTAACGGCTCGCAGATAACAATATTATCCTGAGGTGGGTTGAAGAGCACGACAGGGGTAAAGGTTATTGCTTTGTCGATTCTTCAAACAGGGAAGCGGCTGGCCTAAAAATTTCAGAACCCAGTGATACCAACGGCCTGACAATTGCGTAACTAGCCAAACGTTTCACCCATGCTCAATATCTTAAGAGACGGGATAGAATCAAAGGATGTAGTCTTGCCAGGATCACCCTTGAGCGACCTGCTGGCGTCGAAGAAATATTTGGCGATGACCAGGAAAAACCTACGTTTAACTGTAGGATTTCTGTTTTTTTTTTTTTTTTTTTTTTTTTTTTTTTGTTAAGATTACAATCTGATCGGTTACGATCAATGAGCAATTTTAGTCTAACTTATTTTACTAATTTCAATCTTAATACTAAAGGTCTTATTCAACAGTAGTTCCTTAGACTCTAGACAGGGTGGTTCTATTTAAAAAAATAAGGAAATTTGATATTTATGAAGTTAAACTTTGAACACTTTTTATACACACCCTGTATAAAATGAAAATTTTTTCAACATAGATTCGAATACGTTTGACCTTGCTTAAGGCAACCGTAGAGAAACCATTTTCATATCTTCAAGTGTCCCCTCGTAAAAAAATAATTTATAAGGGTCTTCAACGGTCAAATTTTCTACAAAAAAAATCAATAACTCAAAAAGTGTGCATTTTTCGAAAAAAGTTTTTAGACAACAGTATACTAAAATATTACGTAGATTTCAAAAATGTATTAATATTCAGGCTGTTCCATTTAAAATAACAAAGTTACAGTCTGTAGAACCAGAAGTCGGCCATCTTTGAAAATATTTTAGTTGAAAAGATCGTATCCGAAAACCCAAACTTAAAAATTTTTCATGATTTTACTATAAGTATTTTGCCATATACAGATAGTTTTCACTCGTCGTGGGACACCCTGTATACATTATCACTAAGTAACATAGGATATACATGTATTACTAGAAAAATTAGAGATCCTTAGAAATAAAATTCTGCAAAAAACAACCTAATATGTAAAAATATATAAAATGATGTCGCTTATATTGTCTGTTAGCTTAGATTTTTTGAACTACTCAACGTATTCTAATACAGTTTTCAGCAAAAGATATAGTGATTCAATAGGAAGCCCAAGCTTCTTAAGGGTGCAGTGTATTATATATTTATAAACGGCTGTACCGTACTGACTCATAAACGGATGATCCGATGAAATTTTGTTTGTCCGATAAATTAAAAGAAAATTCAGAAAAGTCGAGTTTTCAAGAAATACATTCCTTCCATACAAAAATTAACAATATTGTTTGATTTTTCGACCCAAAATAAGCAATGTGATATTTTTCAATGAAAATAATATTTATAATTTGTATAATGTGATGAGACTAGGCAGGACGACCTCTGACGGGCATTGAATAGTATTAAATAAATTGCTTTTTTATTGAGACATTTTGTAGTAAAACCTTTTAGTGCACATCAAGTGATTTTCACGTAATTGCTAGTAGGTATATTAATTTCTTCTATAATAACCACAATCAAGTACAGTTCAAGAAATTCTGTGAAACTGTAACGGTAAAATCAAGATCAGTGGTTTTATAAACTCTACAAAATCAAGGAAGTAAAAACTGTGATTAGTTTTAAACAAAGTGTGAAGAGCAATATTTTTATCAAATATAAAAGTAGGAATAACAGTATACCTTGAGATGGTGTGAATTGCATCCGTTAGTAACAATAGAACAAAAAATTTCAATATTTTTTTTTGTTACCACTCTCGGTTCATTTGAAGTAATTGATCTGTTCATTACTATCTAAGAGACTTTTGTCAGTACTAGCTGTGAAGTTGACATTATCGCTTTTACTAACCAACTGAGAAGTTGAATTTCTCTATTGGTAGTTAATAATTTTATCTATTATTTTCCTAAGCCAAGAAAAGTCAATAAAAATAGTCTTAACCACCTTGGTGTATAATATACTATTATTTTGTTACTCAACCCTCGCATCTCCTCAGTTTTCAGTTGTCCAAACCTGTAGCACTACATGATAGCACAAGTGTTATTTAAATTAAACTGGAAATATTAACTACAAAAGAATATATAAACCAGATAACCCATCATTTTTTTGTGAAAAAAATTGTTTTTTCTTCTTTCTATATTGATAAAAACCCATTTTGACACTGTTTCAAAAAATGTAAGTAGGAATTATCAAAAAGGTTTCGATTTCCCATTAGAAAATATGGAATTTGACAACAATCAATCTCTACAAAAGTAAAAAAAAATCCCATACTGTGGACTACAAATGATTTAAAAATCTATTACAAAAATGATGGTCAAAGTTTCTCCAAAATCATTTACAGAAGTTAAAGCAGGTGTTCGCCTCCCTTGCCGGTTTTTTCATTTTGATTAGGCATAATGTCAGGCTATGCAGATATTTCAATTGGCGTTTTTATATTTTGCAGTTAACATTATTAGTGAGTAACAAATTGAAAAAAATGCCTATTAAAAAATACAAATCGACGTATACAAGTTATTTGTTATAGAATGTATCCCATTTGGCTGTTCTACACTGTATAAAAAACAGGAATAGTAAATTTCCCTCGTAGTAAATAAATATTACCAGCATATCAAGCGTTCGAATACATAATCAGTTGAAAATTAATTTAAACAGAGCGTGTTGAAATATCACGCAAAACATATTTAAGTGTATGTGTTTAACTAAATATTGATAATAATAGGTAATTATAATAATAAATGAGTGTCATCATTTTTTCATTAGATTATTATTTAAGTAGATCAGTAGAAGATCAATATGCAAATCTGTGATTGATTTAATACCTACCATAAAACTATGCCCCCAACCAAATTGAAACTAATAAATCGTATAATGTTGATAAGTTCTACCTATTATGTCCAATTTTTATAATTTTCTTTGCCCTGTAACTATACAGTGTGTAAGTTAAACCGGCATATTTGTATTGCTATTTTTTTGAATAAAAGTTCTACATATAAACTACATCTATCTGCCTTGAAAAACAATTTAGAATTTACAAAATATAAGAAATGTCAAATAAATTGGATATTGAACATGTGTTACGTATCAGAAAACTTAGAAGAATTAGAAGTCTTTATCATACAACAGTTACAAGAATAGTTTAGTTCACTTATTTTGTAAAAATGCTTTACGATGTTTCATGCACATAGTTTATACAAAATATATGTTTTTTCTGCAAACAATACCTAAGTATAGTCAAATGCAGTCTTATCGTGCAGGTCACACGATTTATCAAAGACATATTCTCATTTTTTGTTTTCTTTCATTGTGTTTAATCATAACTTCCCAACTGCTTTCCAAATGCAATTTATATGGAAAAGAAAAGGATATGTATTTAGTTCTCAGCAATTCCCAAAAGTCTTTTACCAGCTATAGTTTGGCAAGTTTATCTGAACCTACGTGTCATCGGTAAGAGGCGAGGAAACCTGGCGCAAATCTGTCAAAAACGTACCAATGGCGTACTGTACCTATTTTATAAAGTAAAACTGAAAAAAAAGATCACTGACAGTACCAACGCTACTGGATAAATCAATATCAGTCAACTGAGGAAGTGAGAGGAAAGAGCACACGCATGCGCTTGCCAATAAGAAGTCAGCTGTTGATAAAAATCACCAATTATGTAATTCGGAGGGTGTGGTAGTTATGGTTTTCGCACAATGCTGCCAAAGATGGAAGAAACCCATAACAAATTTGGAAAAGTGTTCATATTTTAATATTCATAACTTGGAAAAATCATGTTAACAGACAAAATCCAAGTAATCAAGCACATTAAAGAATTAACGTTTGATAATATTGTTAATATTATTGATAATAAAAAATCTTATTGTATTATTATTATCAATACATACTTAGTACTCTACTTTTCCATAGTTAAACGTGGCAATATCGAATTTTTTCGACTACATTCCTTCCACAGGTTCAGATAAACTTGCCAGGCTATAAGTTTTTATTCAAATATGTTAGTTGTGACAATTCAAAGCGACAATATGAATAATAAGAAGCAATTTTCCGTTCTTAAACATCCTGGAGCAAAAATCTGATAGATTATTTCGACTGTGAAAGAAAAACTGGAAATTCGTCAAACATTTTTGTGACCTCTGTGTTTTCTGATTTGATACATATGGTTAGTGACCTTTCAGCCCGCACGATAAGAGCGCATTTGACTATAATATAAAGAATAAATTCACCCTTTGAAAATATAATTTTAATTTCTAGCTAAAACGGTAGAATATTTATAACATCACAGGTTCGTAAACTATTCAAACACTTGACAGCTTGACAGTTAAGCTTGTTGTGGCATAACTTCTAGCTACGTTGATATAAAAATATAAAAAAATAAAGTGGTTTGATTTTCCAAAAATAACTATAAGAATAATGAGGTTATCACAAAAAACATTAAGAAAATAATTTGATTTGTTCTGTGCGATTGCCATGAGCTCTGGTGAATGAAAAACAGTTAGAGATGTGTGTGTGTGTGTGTGTGTGTGTGTGTGTGAATATCCTGCAAGGAAAGATCCGTATACAATCAAAGATTTTTCTGGGTGACTAGGTACAACCTGTCAAAATCAAATGAATGCATAAGTCAAAGTAAAACTGCGCTAAGAGTTTTAACAGGGATCCTATCATGACATTGTCGCCTGAATAGGCACCTGATAAAGCTCAAAATAGTGGAGGAAGAAGAATGCAGATATTGTGGAATGGGAGAAGAAACCTCCATCCACATACTCTCCAATTGCACAGCACTCCAGAATCCTAAAGCACAGTACCTGGGAGATTACTGGATAGAAGAGGAACATGCAGATATCCTAAAATAATATGTGTGGATAATGGAAAGGTCACATGGCACATAATATTGAAGATTATTCATATATACAAATGACACAATATATTAAATAATAATTTTCACTGCACGAAGTTTCGATTCTATGTCTAAAATCACTCACTTCTCCAACTCAGAGCCTTGAAAACCATCAGGCTATGAAGATATATAAAATGTTATTTCCGCCACAAATATATCTACTTCCGGATATCAATTTTACAAATTGCACAAAAGTAACTGTTAACAATAATAATTAAATACTTCTTAAATATATAATCTGTTCAATAACATAAGAAGTAATTATTACTACTTAGTAGTTTTGTGTAATAAGCTATAGTATGGAAGTTTAACAAACAAATTTATAGGTATAGGTAATTCATAGTCGTGGACCAAATATAGTATTCTACTCTATTCGCACATGATGGCTATTATTCATATTAAATTTATTCTCGTAAGCAAATACCTTTTTATTACGATTACTTGCTTTTGTGTATTTTTGAACACTTAACTTTAAATAGACTTTCGATCAGAAGGTTAGTGGACACCCAGTAGATATGAAAAACAAGAAAAAAGAAATTTACTAAGACCCGAAGAAAAAAAGACTGTAACCAATTTTTCAATACATGTTTTCAATAACAGGTAGTTATTTTTTCAATTTATCATTTTTCTTTTGACGTTTTCTTTGAATCAAATCACACGTAGTTTTTCCAAAACGAAATTTTTTAATATTGTTGATATTCATTTTTTTATTTCTCAATCATCATCCAGCTAGCCTTCTTCAGATGTATCACGTTAATTAAAAATAGTGATATATATCGCAGAATAATAATTATTATTCTAACGCTTTATAAGTTTTGGAAAATATTTTCAAAATCAGAGACTGTTCAACTAAGAAGCAACAACTACTTCCCGTGCTATAGGCACCGATGGCTATTGAATTAAACTTAAAAGTCAAACGGGGCTGGTATATCGACAAGACATTTAACACCAACCATTCTGATTTGCAATAAGAAGGGACAACATTACCTGTAAACCGGTTTCGGCATATTTGCTTGTCTCATCAGTACAAGGTATATGTTCTCAGTAGTAGACACCAAAATCACAATCAATACATGTCTTCCAGTAATGAAAGTGTAAAAGTCGTGACAATAGCGACATCTTCAACTCTAACTACAAACCAAAACCAAAAAAAATCTGACTAGCTACGTGGGCTAGAAACAATAAAGTATTATTACAGTTTCCTGTTATATTGTCGTATTTAATAGTTATTTATGCAACAAGTGCAAAAAGTGAGTGTTTTTTGCACGCGACGTGAAATTGTCCAACGAGGTCTTTAGGCCGAGCTGGACAACACGTCGAGTGCAAAAAACACGTTTTGCAAGAGTTGCATACAATATTTTTTCTAAATTCATGCAAAAACTGGAAAATTAGAACATAAATATGTCAAAAAGCTAATCTAACCTAATAAAACTCAACTCGTTCTTCTTTTTTGTATCTTTATGGCCTCCACCTTGTCAGTACTCAATCATAGCTGGTTTTCGCCTTGACCATTTAAATTTTAAATAATTAAAGATTTTTGCAATCATTTTAACTCGTTGAGACTAAGTAGTAAGATATACATATATTATTGTTGTATTAAAGCAGGATCAGATACTTGCTATGGATTTTTATTTAATTTAAATGTTTATGTTTGTCATTAATCATCACAAAACTGACACAAGAATGACAGATGAGTGCAATAAAATATTTTATCTACAACTGTCATGTAACGAGTACGATTTGACACTATTTTTAGTGTCATAATGACGTATATTACCGCACTAGTGCGTTTTTGATTACATTACCGCACTAGTGCGGTAATGAGAATCTAGAAACATATTAAAGCCAGAATTAAATATTTAAAATAACACTGGAAGCTGCATTTTCAATTTCCGAAAGGAGATTGTCTTCGCTTGAACTCATTTTTATAGATTTTTGTTCATTCAAATTTGAAAATTTGATGACATAACTAATTTATTTTATTTCCACATCCTTGTTTGTCTTTGATGATATAGTCACAAAATATGATACACAGTACCTTGTGTTTGCAGTCAATATTATTAAAAATACGTTGGATTGGAATTTTTTTTAAATTTTATAATATAGGTACTGTTGATAATACTAATAAACAGTGGTAGATAAAATTTTGTACGTAACACGTGTGATAGGAATTATTAACGCACTTATGTGAATACACGACTCGGCCTACGGCCTCGTCGTGCAAACTTCACATGCGTGCGTTAATAATGTCCATATCCCACTTATTACGTAAATAACTATTATTGCACTAGTGCAATAAAGTACCACTTTTTCCATTAAATGTGGTGCACAAAAGTGTTGTTTTTTGCATGAATGTAGAAAAAAAAATAAAAATCTTTGTATTGGGTATAGTAATTTGAACCTTAAGTACTGAATGCGAATTTGGAACCAAAGTACTATCCTTTGAGATTAGTAGTTTTGTTATGAGAACGGTAAAAATTTTTTAAGATTAGGTAGATACAAAAAACCATCTATTATTCTGAAAATTTAATAAAAGCCTGTTATTTTAGAGATGACATGCCTTCCGTAAATATACCAGAAAAAGCGCTGGAAAATTGGGAAATTCTTATATAAAAAACTCATTTTCTCAAGTTATTAATGTATGGTATTAATGCAGACATTTATCCTAAAAAGGTTTCAGTGTTTATTATTAAATACAGCCAAGCTTTATAAACATCATAAGCTTTAATCTAATTGAGTTTTTGAAATAAATGATATTTAATAAAAAAGATGTGGGAGAATGCATTATGATTATTTGCTTTCTAAACAATTTGTTAAATAACTTAATTATATTAATATTTATTGAGATATCGAGTGTTAAATTTATAAATCCACTTTGAATGTTTATATGGGGATACCTGAAAGATATATAGCTCATATAAAATATGATATCAACTTTTGGTGTTGGAGCGTTAATATTTGTAGAAAATGATGGTGGCATGAATAAGGTCTTGGTTTTACACATTCTTCATGATAAAACAGCTTGAGTAACAGTCTACTTATAATAAAAATTAAGTATCGAGTAAATCGTTTGTTTCATAAAACCTATATTTACGGTTAAATGTATCTAATTATGTCCGAGAATCCTCATCTTTATTCTACTATCCTTAATAATTCGATGCAATGTCGATAGGATAAGGTAATTTTGTCATATTCTCATATTTACTTAAACAGGAAATTTTTGAACCACAATATTGCTACAAAAGAATAAATTTATAATTCACAACAAAACAAAAAAACAATTTTTGAAAAAAACGTGTCGGATTTTTGGTTACCACAATTTCTTGACGGTCAGTATTCGGTTAGTATTCAGTCTGCTGCTGACTGGCTCTTGTCACGGAATACTAATACTATAACAATTGGAAGAGTCTTGGTCTCTCTCCGTTGTCTCTTTTGATGTATGTCAGTCAGAAATTTAAATGACACTTCAAATATGTGATTATAAAATTAGAGCCTATGATTAGAGCTGGCAACAGCTTCCATAGACAGCTTCCTAACACTTCCACATGAACATAAACAATAATCTAGGCAACATCGGAATGTGATCCTATATTTTGACAGACTGTCACTGCGCACTAAAGCTGCGCGTACTTATTAAACACTTTTAGCTTGTCATACGTTTTTACACGTATCCGTATCCGTATTGAGATACGTTGACTTAAAAAAAGTGTCAAGAAAACGTTTTCAGCAGAAATTGTATTGTTTCGTACTGTTTTTAATTGTATAACCTCAAAGTTTTTTCATTTTACTTTTCTATATTTTTGTAAAGCGAAAAATGGGGGCGATATTAAACAATCCATTACTACTAGACGACGAAGAAGGGGACTAAAATACCTTTCTGGGGGGCAGAACCCTTTTGCGGAATCAGTCCCAATGTAATATTGGAAGAAATAAGTGAAGCAGAAAGAAAGGGAAGATCCAACTATTGGAAAGATCTAGTAGAGCTTAGACGATTCTTCTGGGTGACTACAACCTGTTGAGATCAAATGAATGCATAAGTCAAAGTAAAACTGCGCTGAGAGTTTTAACAGGTATCTTGACGGGACATTGTCGCCTGAATGGGCACCTGAAAAAACTCAAAATAGTGGAGGAAGAAGAATGCAGATATTGTGGCATGGAAGAAGAAACCTCCATCCACATACTTTCCAACTGCACAGCAGTCCAGAATCCTAGAGCACGGTACCTGGAAGATTACTGGATAGAAGAGGAACATTTACCTAAGTAGAAGCCTGCAGATATCCTAAAATTTCTACGGGAAATAGGACTAGAGGAGCTACTAGTTTCAGAGACTCTCCTAAGAAACTAAGTAGAAGTAAGGGGGCACAATAGATCTTTTAGGTCTAAGTGAATGTTACCCCAGATACATACATACATACTGCTAGACGAGAACGATGATGATTTGGACGACCTTTTTCTGATGCATATTAAACCAAACCAATATCAAAGGAGAAGAATACCTGTAAAATAGCACTAATAGAATAGCACGGACTACTGACTTTGGTCGAGATACGGATACGTTTAAGTATACGAAGTAGGGTACGTAACAATATGTTTAACGCATCGTATCGATTGAAACGTAACGGATCTACACATGCGCAGCTCGTTACGTATACGGATACGTGAGAAATTCAAGACAAGCTGAAAATCTTTATTGTTCTACGGCAATCCGATTGTTATATTGTTCCGTGCTCTTGTCGAGAATGTTAGATGATTATTTTTTATTGAGTATATGGCCTAGTTTGAATAAAACCATATACAGCGAAAGTTTATGAGAATGGGATAATTATAGTTTAGTTTGGATACAAATAAAATAATTTGAGCTGATTTGAATAGAAGTGTGTCAGTGTGTCTGCTATTCGCATAGCCCACAGGCATTCTTTCGATCTTTACAGACATACCCTGAAAAGCAGCGAAAGCTGACCTAGCCCAATTTCATCTTGATTTTAGATAATGACAGGAGGGAGCACAATATATTGAATGAATAGAAAAAACTGAAATCCGTCCTACGGCAAAGATGAAAAAATATATTCAAAAGCTGTTATAATTACACTTTCATGAAAAGAATTCTAATAATTACCTGTAAACTAGTATCATGTGCCAACTTTCTAGCACAGTTTTGCATGTTCTTACTTCCGTTGTGCCACATTTTTGATATTCCCCGTATGCTAAATCAAGTCAAAGGAACAGTAATCGATAACGGATGGGTTAACCGTAAGCATTATAATAAAATTCCGTAATCAAATAGTGTTAATAACTGTTATTTTACATGCTTAGATATTTTCTACACTTGTTGCTCTCTTATGAATGTGAATAGATGATAATAGATCGCACGCAGATTATTAATATCATATTATTGTTGTTTTAAATGAGACAAGGTGTTTACACAATATTCTGGTTTACTGTTTCTATATTATAATTTGATGTTGTAGAAGTTGGATAAAATTTTTATTTTTATTAGAAATTTTACACCTAAAATAACTACAGATTAAAATAAACCACGATGCAAGTGAAATTTTTTTTTTCTGGAAAACCATTCGACTCAGAATACTTGGTATTCTAATAAACAGATTGAAGGTAAAATTCATATTTAGATATCTTGTCAACTATTAAGATTAAAAACGCGATTTTAATACCATGAACGAAATAATGTTCGGAAATGTTCAATAAATTGCCTACAATCCGACAAAAGGTTTACTTTCAACGTGGTTTCATAAAATCACAATGGTTTTTTGAAATAGTTTTCTAACAACGTACATTTTTACCAGCCTCCATTTCAAACACTCCATCTGTTAATCAACAAGGTGAATCAGTATCTATAAAGTAGGGAGAGTGAGCTTATGCCCACAGCACTTAGGAATTATCTTCCTGGGTCATCGTCCTTTCCAGTAAGGTGGACAGATTACTAGGAGACATCTCCTGTTTATCGGCAGGTGTCGGCCAAGATTCACCAAACACACTCTTCCATTGACCATAACTTCGGGCACTCGCATGACTGACAATGGTCAGTTAGAAATCCTACGATTAAGCCTAGGCTTTTCCTGATCATCATGAAGTATATCTTCGACGCCAGCTTCTCAGGGTCAGCTACGGTTATCCTAGCAAAACTAGAAAATATTGCTCCGCAATTGCCTTAGTCGTCAGACGGTAGGTGTCGCTGGGTCCTAAGTCTTAGTCCAGCCGCTTCCCTGGCTAAAGAATCTACAATGCGGTTACCTTTATACCTGTGTGCCCTTCAACTCACATCAGGTAATATTGCCTTGATGCAACAAGTTGTCTGTTCTGGCTAAGACAGCTTGTTGGCTGTCAGTGCAGATTATTATACTTTTGCAAGATATTTTCTGGATGGTCAATCGTCACTTAATTCTTATACTTCCTTCTCACGACCTTGACCTAGATAAAATTTAATGGGGATATTTTTTCAAATTTGACAAATCTTCACATACATTGTTTTCTGTTGAAAGAAATTGGTTCAGAGCAAGCTAAGGATATTACAACAGACCCCAAGACTCCGGGTGAATGAATGAATGCAGTTCCTACTTACCCACAACCTATCCTAACCAATAAACTCAGATATAATATCATAAGAAAGAAGAAGATTTTGGTGTTAAATACCTGGAATTAAATAAAAATTAATCCAATAGGCAATAGTCCATTCCAGAACACCTGTCTTTGACAGGTCGGTCATATCGGGCTGGGTCCCCATATCAGTTGGAGTCGAAGTTTTTAAGTGTTTTGACATGTGCTGTAAGTCAGTTGGTTGTCAAACAGAGTTTGTAGAACAATTACAATGTATAGTTTGACAAGTTTATCTAAACCTGTGAAAGGAATGCAGTCGAAAACATTCGATATTGCCACGTTTAACTTTGGAAAAGTAAAGTACTAAGTATATATTGATAATAATAAGAAAATAGACCTTTTATTATCAACAATATTAACAATCTGAATGAACGTTAATTCTTCAATGTGCTTGATTACTTGTATTTTGACCAATAACTTCATTTTTTCAAGTTATGAATATTAAAATATGAGCACTTTTCCAAATTGGTTATGGGTTTCTTCAAGCTCTGGGAGCGTTGTACAAAAACCATAATTACCACACCTTCCGAATACATAATTGGTGGTTTTTTACCGACAGCTGACTTCTTATTGGCAAGCGTATGCAGGTGTTCTTCCCTCTCACTTCGTCAATTGACTGATATTGATTTATCCACTGGCGTTGGTATTGTCAGTGACCTTTGTTTTTTCAGTTTTACTTTATAAAATAGGTACAGTACGCCATTTGTACGTTTTTTACAGATAAGCGCATGTTTCCTCGCCTCTCACCGATGCCCCGTAGGTTCAGATAAACTTGCCAAACATTAATATATATTTCATTCACTTATAATTGCACAAGAGGTTTGTATTTTATCGGGTAAATTTGGATTGTTTAATGAGAAACTGTTTCCTAGCAATTAGACGAGAACAACTGTCAACTATTAAAAACGCGACACCGAAGGTGGAGCGTTTTTAGGTTCACAGTTTTTCGAGTCAAATTGCTAAAGGAAACAGTTTAGAAGTTGAACAACACAAATTTACCCGATATCAATACAAACATCGAGTGTAATTCGGCAGGACAATTCAATGAATCGGCTCATTGTTAGTGTTTAGAAATTCAATAAGTTGTTGACAAACATGTCAAATTATTTATCATGGTAACAAATGCATAAGTGAAAAAACCACAAGTGCATTTATCAAAGGTAATACCACGAGTGCTTCAAATTTTATCGATAATTTTTTCTTTTCCACGAAAACTTGTTTATTTGGCAAAAATATGAAAACAAACCGATTTGATAAAATCACGACTCCGTTAGGAGGAGTGATTTTATCTAAATTCGGTTTGTTTGAATGTTTTTGCCTCAAATAAACAAGTTTGAGTGATGAAAATAAAAAATTATGTGATAAAATTTGAAGAGCGAGTTGTATTTGGGAAGATTATTTTTTTCAACAATTTGAAAGGATTTTTGAAAGCGCTTTTAGTTGTCAATAATGACAAATTCAAAGTAAAATTTTGACGTTTCGATGTAAACAAGGTTTTATCGATGAGGAAGCATAATTATCAAAGGTAATACCACGAGTGCTTCAAATTTTATCGATAATTTTTTCTTTTCCACGAAAACTTGTTTATTTGGCAAAAATATGAAAACAAACCGATTTGATAAAATCACGACTCCGTTAGGAGGAGTGATTTTATCTAAATTCGGTTTGTTTGAATGTTTTTGCCTCAAATAAACAAGTTTGAGTGATGAAAATAAAAAATTATGTGATAAAATTTGAAGAGCGAGTTGTATTTGGGAAGATTATTTTTTTCAACAATTTAAAAGGATTTTTGAAAGCGCTTTTAGTTGTCAATAATGACAAATTCAAAGTAAAATTTTGACGTTTCGATGTAAACAAGGTTTTATCGATGAGGAAGCATAATTATCAGTATAATACCGAATGATTGGCTAGAATAATGTATTGCTATTGGTTAAAACCACCAAAATGTCAGATTTTGACAAGTGAAAAAAATAATCAGTATAATACCGAATGATTGGCTAGAATAATGTATTGCTATTGGTTAAAACCACCAAAATGTCAGATTTTGACAAGTGAAAAAAATAATCAAAGGTAATACCACGAGTGCTTCAAATTTTATCGATAATTTTTTCTTTTCCACGAAAACTTGTTTATTTGGCAAAAATATGAAAACAAACCGATTTGATAAAATCACGACTCCGTTAGGAGGAGTGATTTTATCTAAATTCGGTTTGTTTGAATGTTTTTGCCTCAAATAAACAAGTTTGAGTGATGAAAATAAAAAATTATGTGATAAAATTTGAAGAGCGAGTTGTATTTGGGAAGATTATTTTTTTCAACAATTTAAAAGGATTTTTGAAAGCGCTTTTAGTTGTCAATAATGACAAATTCAAAGTAAAATTTTGACGTTTCGATGTAAACAAGGTTTTATCGATGAGGAAGCATAATTATCAGTATAATACCGAATGATTGGCTAGAATAATGTATTGCTATTGGTTAAAACCACCAAAATGTCAGATTTTGACAAGTGAAAAAAATAATCGCTGAAAAAGTTAAAGCTAACTTTTGCCGGTGTCAAAGTGACAATTACACTGAGGCATATGCGATTTTTTATACATGAGTTGAATTGTCAACTAAAAAAACTTCACAAATAACACATGGCGCAGTCATTGAGCTGCCTGCCTGAATTAAATTTAAAAATCATTAACATGTCATACGAAGAAAAAAGCAATCAAAAGAGGAGTTATGTGATTCAGTAGCAGCCTCGCTTCGTTAAACAGCTCTTCATATTCCACACTTAACGACACTACAATCAATGGCATTTGAGCGAGCTTTTAACTGATTAATGTCCGTAATGAAAAATATGACATAGGGAACCAGAACAATATGGCCGATTAGTCAGTAAGGTCATTCTGGAACGGTCTATACATCATTTATCAAAGGATATGTTTCATATTCAATCACTTGGTAATCAAACAACTAGTTTTGGACTAATGTTTTTGTCTCCCCAATCGAATTTCCCTTTTTGACTTCTCATATTGTTCGGTTTTACTCCCAACGGTATTGTATCATTTCTTCCTGCCTCACCCTGAGCATTTTGGTATTTCTTTCATTAGTTCATTAGTTCTAGAAGGTCATCGGTGATTGAATTCATTACAATAGATTCTTTAATAAACTGACAAATACTCATAAAATTCGGTCAAGCTAAAAAATTAGTTTAGCTTTGATAGGTAGTTAAAAGATAATAATCTTTTTTTATATACCTACTTCTACCACTACTTCAGCAGTAACAAATGCGGAAAAAGAGGAAGGTCAATAAAAAGAATAAATTCGGAAACCCTCTAAGATTATTTTAGTATATTTGTTACTATTAAACTCGCAGAGCTGAAAAGAATTTATTTTGTAAGTTAAAATAGTAGTAGGTAAGAAATTTGAAAAAAATATATACCTAAATTTCATAATTTGTATAAGTATCATTTAGATATGGGCTATTTTTTTTCAATTTATTTAAAGAGTAACCGCATCAGTCATGTAGGCTATTAGCGGCCATTGTTAAACATTTACAAATTACAATTGATGCAGAAATTTTAAACACTTCAAATAATATTTTCTGTTGTGCACGAGCTAAACACTTCCTTTAAATTATTTGGTATATTGAACAATGTTCGTTCTCCGCTATACAAAGGACACTCCATTAATATATGCTTGACGGTTATCGACTCCTCACATAAGTCACATTCTGGTGGTAGATCCTTGGAGATCAGATGTCCGTGGGTGAGTCTGGTCTGGCCTAGTCTAATTCTTCTATTTACTAGAATTAAGTTGGGTGTATATGTGTAGTTTGATCTTTATTAGGTAATAACGGTTAGATTTCTGTGAATAAAATTACCATCAGAAGAAATGCGATCGCATAGAAAACCGAAATTCAATTTTCTTACCCTCGGCAATTTTATATAATTCAATTATCTCATCTACGAACGCGACCTTCACCCCAAATATTATTTGACATTTTTCCAATATGATATTCCCTTTTCTTTACTTATACTCCTCCACCTCGAACTCTTAATAATCTTCAAAACTAATTTCAGGGAACTTCTTTCTAATGTTATTGATTTTAAATAATTTTTTATATATTTTAATTTAACTCCAGTATATTACAACTTGAATGCATATTGTATGTATTTTGGGGTAACATTCACTGAGACCTAAAAGATGTATTGTGCCCCTTTACTTCTATTTAGTTTTTGACGAGAGTCTCTGAAACTTGTAGCTCCTCTAGTCCTATTTCCCGGAGGAATTTTAGGATATCTGCAGGCTTCAGCTTAGGTAAATGTTCCTCATCTATCCAGTAATCTCCCAGGTACTGTGCTCTAGGATTCTGGAGTGGTGCGACGTTTCTTCTTCCATGCCACAATATCTGCATTCTCTTCCCCCACTATTTTGAGCTTTTTTAGGTGTCCATTCAAGCGACAATGTCCTGTCAGGATCCCTGTTGAAACTTCTAGCGCAGTTTTGCTTTGACTTATCCAATCATTTGATCTCAACAGGTTGTAGTCGCCCAGGAGAATCTTTGATTGTCTAAGCCCTACTAGATCTTTCCAATAGTCAGATCTTCTCTTTCTTTTGGCTTCACCTATTTATTCTAATATTACTTTGGGTCTGATTCCGCATAAGGGTTCAGGCCTCCAGAAAGGTAGTTCAGTCCCCCTCTTTGCTAGTTAATCTGCTATTGCATTTCCTTCTATTCCAGTGTGTCCTGGAATCTATATTTAGGTAACTATATTGTTCTCGCCTAGTTCATTGAGTTTGTCTAGGCATTCCCATACCATTTTGGAACTGATTACACAAGAGCTCAGTTCTTTAATGGCTGCTTGACTATCTGTCATTATGATGATCCTTTGTCCTCTGTTCTCTGTTTCCTTTATCAATATAGAGCTGGGCGCACTTTCTTATGACGTGGATATCCGCTTGGAAGATACTTGGGGTTTTTCCCAAGCTTTCAGTGTGTTTGGTTCCTGGCCCGAACACTCCTATTTAAGTTCCTATTGCTTTTGAGCCGTCTGTGTACCATTGAATAGCATTCTTTCCAAGTCTGGTAATGGTATTTGGATCCCATTGCTTCTTGTTGCTTAATTCCGTAACGAATTTCTTCGAAAAGTTATACTTTTTCATCATACCGTCTTGTGGCATGTCCCAGGTTATCTGATTTCCAAGAAGTAAGGAGGTGGTTTTTTCAATGATTCTCTCTCTACTTAGTCTGTATCTTGTTCTTTCTGCAGATACAGATTGAGTAGAGAGGGAATCATTAAAAAAAATTATGTTCAAATCCAGGTCTGTTCAGTAATATCCTGAATTCAATCTTGTCAGTTTTTCACGGTCGGATATTCCACAAAAGTCATCTAAAATTAGTTGTTATACCAAAAAACTGTACAGAAATCAGCAAAAAGATTTTGGTGATAAACTATTTGATAATAATGGCTTGTTTTTGTTTCAGATATAGACATGAGGCTGTACTTCTTAGGCACAGTTTTGTGCTTACTAGCGTGGCACTGCAAAGCGAACCCCATCATTACCATAACAGCAGACCAAGATGAAAAATCCTTAACATCTACACCAACTGAAAAAGAAAAACAAATAGAAACGAAAGGGATAGCACTGGAAGAAACACAGGGTGTATTCAAGACTGAAAACGATATAGATGAAAATTTAAAGATTGAGCGTGAAGAAGTTAAAGAAAGTGTTAAAGAAGTAGCAGTTGATTCTAAATCTAATGTAGAAACTGGTGAACAAAAAGCGATAGTACATAAAGTCGCTGGAAAAAAGGTTAAATCAAAGGGCAAGGTATGATCAAAAGCCTAATTTTTTCATTTTTTCATATTCAAAGTCAATATCTTATCTTCGTATAGTTTTAGCTATTCTCTTCAGTATTTTTTTCATTCGACAAATGCGTCATCATATGCTGGAAATAGAAAGTTAAAATTTTTATTTTTATTCTGTTAGGTAAAGGGGCGTCAGTCTGGAGATGACGATGATGATGACGACGACGATGATGACGATGACGATCTGGATTTAGGAATAGGAGACGATGACGACGATGATGACGATGACGATGACAGTCCAGCAAATGACGACGACGATAATGACGATGATGAAGATGATTACTTTGGTGGTTTTTTAGATGATATATTCGGAGGTGAGTAGATTTCAATGAAAGATCTTACCATAAAGCAAGTATATAGTAGCAGATAAAAACATAAATTATTATTTTATTTCAGGAGACGATGATGATGATGATGACGATGATGACGACGATGATGAACCTACTAAGCCAGTATCTCAACCAGTTCAACCAACAATAGTCGATCCAGCGCCAGTGGAACCTTCTACACCAGTAGAAGCAAATCCTAGCGAAGAATTAGACGTACAAGAGGCAGAGGCTGGAGAAGCAGAGCTTTCAGCCACCGGTACGAACGATACACCAGCAACAGACTCTGACACGATAGTTGTAGTAAAAGAACCATCAGCTGTGGCTTCGGTAGAAAATTCCGTAGAGCCCATCGTGGTTCAGCCGGTGCCGGCTACTGACGATGACGATGATGACGACGATGACGACGACGACGATGATGACGATGATGATGTTTTATCTGATTTAACTGACGATGACGATGACGACGATGATGACGATGACGACGACAATGATGACGATGATGATGATGAAACCGGCCTAGAGGATGTAATAGAAGCGAAGAGATCACGTGAGTCCAAAAAATTAAAGCATACTAAGAAGTCGAAAAAAGCTAGGAAGCACCACCGTCATCTAAAAGTTGCTAATAAAGTGAGATAGGTAGTGGATGGGGAGTAGGGTGGAGACTGTTTTATTTTATTTTTCTCTTCTATTCTGAAACTGTACAAACGAAGTATATGATAATGGAGTCAGTAAATTGATAAATCATGTATAAAGATTTTGGCTTTTTTATACTAAAAATAATTTGTTTCGATTCATGTGAAGCAACTTTTTGAATATAATTTCAATTGTTTAATTGGATTCAACTGGAATATTATAAAAACGCCAAATAGCACATCTCTAGCAATATCTATCGCTTCTATCGCTTTAAATTTTCATGTTTTTTTTTGATAAAGTTTTCTGTATCATAAACAAACTTTCTTAATGCAAAACCTCAATTTACCGAATCAAGCATAGAATCAAATCAAATGTAGACAGTAGTATTTATTTTTATTTATAAATTATTTATTTATTTATGCGAAAAATGCTTCTTGCATTAATCTAGGTACATGTCACAATTTACGTGACCGTTAAAAATGGAAAAAACATTAGTTTATTGTATCAACACTGTACAATTTTATTTTAAATAGATTGTATTTTTGTGAAGAAATGTGTTTTATTTTTTTTTACCCTATTTTGTGTGATTCTTATCATTTTGTGACATCTATCTAGCTAATGCATTACATCACTATTAACAGCATGCTTCTAGCACTATTTGTCTCATTATCATCTTCATCAGCCAAGTCAGAGCACTTGCCATTTAAATTTTAAAGGTAAGTAAGTTTTATAACAATATTATCATGCAATACAGAATACAGCATAATATAGTTCATAGATCCTTCTTGGTATGAGTCATCGTTTGTAACTTTCCGGTTGGCTATGTCGTTAAAGTATTTAATGATTACCATGAAAAATTTCAAAATGCTGATGCTTTTCCGTGTGTTTTTGAATTATTCAAATAAATATAACAATAAGATTAATATTCACTTTTTATAAATATCTAATAATTTACCGTAAACAACCAAGTACATACCTGACGAGAACTGTAAGTGAGACAGTAAAAAAAACGTAAGATACATTGCCAATACGTAAGGAACGTCTGCATTCTATTTTGAATATTCTAATTTCTCCTGATTGATAGGTAGCGCTTGCGCTTAATCTAAACATCATCTAATTAAATTTTTCAAGTCAAAGATTAGAATAAAACGATTCATTATTGTGTTATTTTAATTAGGATTAATCACAGACCTGCCTTTTTTCCATTTCTTCCTACGTAATGTGTTAGAAGGACATAATCGATGACGCACACCAAAAGGGCTATTGAATGAACCATATCAATGTGTTAGAGTGTTGCTGTGATAAAGATTTTATGTTATTGATTAACATTGACACTGGGGCTAGTATAAGTGGACCTAGAAAAAAACTGTTCCATAGCCTTGTTCGATACACAACTGTGTTTCAAGTATAGACGATTGTCACTATAGCCTGCGTTGATGAAAACATCAGAAAAGGATATATACCGGTTATAAAATTAAAATTTTTCTGGCAGCCAGGCTCTACTAAAAGCTATCAGCAATCCAGCAGTAAAAAACTGTAAAGAGCCCCTTAGAATTCTGGCAAGAGACAACAAAAGTGTCCCTAATATGGGTACTGGCACATGAGGGGATTGCAGGGAACGAAATAGCTGACTAGGTAGCTAAGGAAGGTTCTAAACAAGCCTTCAAATGTCCAGAACCGTTTTGTGGAATCACAAAGGATTACATAAGAGGAAAACTGGCTAGTTTAGAATCACCAGCTCAAATAGAGATTAACACAACGACACCTCCATGATAGCAGTTTACTGAATAAGGTAGACAAGGAGCTCTCATCTAGGTTGTTGAGGTAGTATTCTTTGAAGTTCCAACTTAACCAAAATTTTTATCAGGTAAGAATTTTCTAGTTTTTCAGAGGGCAATTATCAAGAACGTACAGCATGGCACAACAGCATGACCCTTGTAGCTAATGACATTGTTGACATAGACGTTTTTGACAGATACATATTAGTTTTGTAGAAATAAAGTTAGAAGTATTATAATGAGTAGATCTTCACAACATTTAAAAAGCATTATTTTTTAGGAGTATAATTTGATAATTAGGTCATTTCCAAATATGTATATCATCGAGGAAGATGTAGATAATAATAATAAGATGCAGATTCGCTCCAATAGGTTCAGTTTTTGGTAGATATGAATATTAGTGCACCTAACTAGTGTGGAAAAGTCACAAAAAATACGTTTTTTTATTAAAAATTATAGAATTTTTGATTTTTCAGTCACTCGGTAAACTACAATCATAAATAGTTATTTTTCTCCAATCGTTGGAAAAGTGACACTATTTTGACCTGTTTTCTATGCGCAAAACTCAACATTCAAGAATAGTGGTCAGTTGCTAAGCAATTAGACAATAAATAGATTATTACAATAAAATGAAACAAAGTATGATTTTAATTTTTATATTGATAAAGTTGGTATGAAAGAAATAAAAGGAGCATCTAATCTATAACGATATTCTTGAACACAAATTAATTGTTGTTAATATTTACATTTATTGTACAGTTTATACAATTTGTAAATTGTACTGGAGAGCAACGAGAATTTATAGACGTTGAAGCTGCATGGCTAATTGTTTGGTTTATCTCGCTACCACTCCTATATTTCAATATGAACATAAAGAAACCTATCTAAACTTACTTGATTACATCTTGAATGGGATATTTTGTAATTAATTTTTTAAATGTAAATTAACGATTGAAGAAAAAATGGTATGCATAATTTATGGGAAAAGCATATTCCTAATCTCCTGTGTTACCCTGTGATTATTACAGTCGTTTGGGAATAGTATGCTTTTCCCACTAATTATACAATATACTATTCCCGCACTAGTACGCGAAAGTGAAATGCGTGCTGGAAAATATATATTTTAAATATTCAAATGTCAGTATACTCCCCAAAAACTTAACAAAACTATTTTCCGCCATAAACAAAAGAGTGCGGAAAAGTGGACTTTTTCGCACGATAGTAGATAACTACTATTTATGTGGAAAAAATCGTGAAAATATTGGAAACCAGGGAAAATTGGTATCAATTTCGTAACTAATTCTCAAATATTTTTTGAATACACTAGTGCGAAGTGTATGCAAACTGGGTATCTACTTTTTCCTGTTACAAATTCGATTTCAAAATTTGTGTTTCAAGTTTTTGTGTTGAAAAATTCATAATTAAAAAAATTCAAAAACTGAATATATTGTATAAAAACGAACATAAATTATGATAAGAAAAGTTATACTCCTATGAAATAATTGATTCTATTTCTTAAATACACTCTGTATATTTGGCAAATTTCAGGAAACTTTCACTTTTTTAATGGGTGTTCCAAAAATGTATGCAAGATTTGAATTGAATAGAACACATTTTTTACAAACGACGGCTTTGTTTGCAGTTTTATTTTGTTGAATTCACTCGACCATACTGAAACAGCCAAACTTTTTTTAAATATTCTTCACCAATCAATATAATATATGCTGCCCTACTTTCACTCACCCTAAATAAGCAGCTGTCAAAAGATTTTCTTTTTTTAGTTGCACTATACCACAAAAATGACGGTAAATTCAAGTCTTGCTTAACTTATGGGACATTCTTTATTAAGTTATTTTTTAACATAACTGAAGGAGGTATTTTTATTATCAAAATTAGAATAGAAAGTGTGTTGCTATAAGTAGTTTCAAACTTCAAAAAGCATGTATCGTTTAATAAAAAACTTTTTCTTTTGATGCATGTTTGGACTGAAATTAACCATTAGTAAATGTTTATACAACAAAAAATTCTTCCTACCACTGCACGTTCCAAGGCTATAAATAATTTCAATTGTATTTAAATTAAAATTTACTGAATTATAATTTTTTAGCAGTATTTTACTACTGAATATTTTTTTTTAGAAAGCATGTTCTTGGACAATAGAAATGCCGGAATCAATTACAAGAAAACATGTTTTTCTTGACAGTAACATTTTTATGGTCTTCTAGGATCTTTTTCCAATTTTTGTATATTTCAGATAGATTTTGCAAAAAAACTAAACTTTATTTTTCATACTTGATTATAACTTTTGCAAGTATTGCAGGACCCAATTTTTCATTTAAAATTTTTTGTGTCCAATAATAATTTTAGGCTTCCCAGCTCAGGATTAGAGTGAACAAATTTTAATAAAAATGTACTTAAAATAAATACAAAAATTTGGCATTTAGCTAAAAAGCACAAAAAAATGTTGTAGATCAGTGTGATTCTTATTGACTGCGCCCTACCAAATATTGCTTGAAACTGAAATTAAAACATCTTATGTTTGTGCCTTGTGGCATTACTTGTTCTTTTTTCTTATTTTTTGGAAATCAAACCACAATATTATGCTTTTATATTTGTTTATCACGACGTTTCGGTAGCAGCCGCCGTTGTCAAGATGAATTAATTTTTAAAAATATTATTGATTGTCTAGTTGTCAAATTTTTTGGTTGTAACAGATAGGGACCAAAAATTATTTAAAAACTAATTCATCCTGCCTGACAACGGTAGCTGGAACACTACCGAAACGTCGGTTAGGTTTGACTACCAAAAAATAAGAAAAAAGATTAATTAAAACCTTGTTACATAAATCCCAACATCTACAATCTTCACGATATTCTATATTGTTATTCTATAAAAATTCATATTAATTAATATTTTTTCTTCTTCCATCGTTCTTGATTTTTTTATCAAGAGAAATACTTTTAAATTCAACAGAAATACACTATTTTGCTTTTTGCTTATTAGTTTGTACAATCTGATGTTGCCATTCATCGATATATAATTATCAATTTAGAGTTTCCGTTTTTCATTATTAAAGTAGAATTAATTAGAAACTTTTAGTTTATTTAAAATATTCCACAAAGTAAGGTTAGAAACTGTAAATTCACTCCATTTTTTCCATTCTCCTTTCATACAAAAGTCTATATGAGTATAAATTTGAAAATCTTCGATTTCTACCTTTGAAATATCAAATTCATCGTCTTTCTTATAAATTCTATAATTAAATCGGTACGTCAATGGATCGAAACGACCTCCGGTATCTTCGGAAGAACAAGGTCAATGGGTGACACACTTACACTCAACTGTTCGGAAGACGTGGATGGCCTACATGATGATCATTTTCCGGACGCATTCCACAAGTCTTAAATTCATTAGCTATTTATTTTTTTCTTTAATTCTAGTTATAGCAGGTAATTTATTGTAAAGGGAATTTTCACTTTTAATTTTATTGGTGCACAGAATTAATATTGTTATATTTTCATTCAATACAAAATTGTTAATTTTTATATCAAGGTCTAATTTGTGCCAGTTATGTTATTTTTCTCCAGTTCTATTACTTTGTCCTACATCTTCCTTGGTCTGCCTGTCTCCTTTACTTTATATTTCATTTTTTAATTCATTCATTGCATATGTCCCATTCCATAACAGTATACTAGTATGACATTCACTGTGACCCAACAGATCCTGTAGAACTATTTCTCGGACGAATTTTAGAGTATCCGTAGGCCGTAAGTGTCTAAGAGATATCGGAGAATAATTTTTATTTTAAAGCTTCATAAAGCTTAAAAAATATTTATCAAATACAGTGTTGTCCCTCTAAATTGCAAACCAGAATGGTTGATGTAAATATCTTGCAGATATACCAACCCCTTCTAACTTTGAAGTGTAATTTAATTTCCGTCGGGGCCTATAGTCCGGAAAGTAGTTGTTTCTTCACAGTTTAACGGTCACTTTGAAAAAAAATTTCAAAACTTACAAAGCGTTAGAATAATAATGTAGTAATACTTTAAAGTGAGTGTCTCTCTTCTATCCCGTTATTAGTAGTTTCAGGACGTGTTGTATTGTCCTAGGATTTTGTATTGCTACACATTTCAGAAATCTGTTTCTTTTTCCATTCCACATGCTCCAATATTTTCAGGCGGCAGTGTCTTGTCATGATACATGAGAATTTCTTTCTGTTATTATTAGAAAGGAATTTTTTATTGATACTTTCAACATTAGATAGATTGAAAATTAAGACAGGAAATATATAAAGGAAATGTGACGTCAATGATCCCCTTATTTGTTTATAGTTTCTAACCATACAGTTCCAAATATTTTTTCATTTTATATGATTTTTCTAAAATAATTTTCCAAACGTTCATTCTTTAAAAATTTATTTCAGAAAATAATATAGTGGCACTCCCTCTATATGTTATTTAACAAATAAGCCGGTATTCGTTTGTATAAAAAACTTACTTCCACCAAATTTGAGTGTACCTATACACTCAAAAAATTATAAAGCTATTGTTAAATACTGCAAAAAATCATTTCCTTATCTGTAACCTTTTAATAATCAGAATTTACTTGAATTATGTTATTTTAGTCAAATCTTAAAGTTTGGTCCACTCTTTACTAAAAACCCTGTATATTTAAGTTCTTTTCCAAGCAGTGTGATTTCTAATTCACTCTTAAAATTTTCTTTCAATTCTGAGAATACTTTTCAATAACCAAACAAATATGACCAACATTAAGTTGGCAGATGTCGAGGGTCAGTGACATAGAGTGATCGCGGGTCAGGGTCACACTTTCTACCACCTGCGATGCGTCTCGAATAAATAATGGAAAAAATATATACATAACTTAAGGCGATGAGGTACCCGTGATTGGAATAAGGTCGAGGACATCATCATCAGCGACAGAGCAATGGGTTTCTTAAATATCAATTTTTTTAATATAAATAAAAGGCCAATATTTTAGAAATATGTAGTTGAAATTTTGGCAATATATTTCAGTTACCATCACAAAATTAAATACAGTATATTTTGGTAATATTTTCTTTAACAGTAAGGACCACAGTGAAAAATGATTTGTTTCGTGAACGGGCTACATAAATCGTATAAAAATATCTGAATAAAACAAAATCAGTTTATATTGTTTTAGAACAAAAAGCGAAGATTGTACAAAAGCGGTTAAAAGTAGGGACTAAAATAGGGAAATTCCAATTGCACAAAAGGCAAAATACTTGGGACTTAACCAGTGCAGAAGAATGTGCGGGACAAATTTAGGGCTTCATCCAAAAATGATCATATGAGTCATCAGATCCATTAGAGCATATGGTTCGATGGTATTAAAGATTCTGTGGGTTGAGGCGATCCAAAAGCTGAGTGGCATCCAAATGCAAGCACGAGAGCTATAAAGGCAGACCCAACAGTCGTTAAAGAGCTTTTTCTGAATCTTCTGTCACCTTAGTTGAATTAAAATTGGAGTGGCTCCTTGTTCTATCCCACTGTGTCCTTTGCAAATCTATTCTGGTGCTTCCTATATTTAGAGCTCAATATCTAGCTTTATTCTTTTTATTAGACTTATTAGCCTGGATACCGCCTTCACTGCGTAGCTGTATAGTCTATCCTCGATTTTTCTTCTCCGAGTATGTGATACTCACAGAGTATGTGCTCCGTGGTTTCGTCTTCCTCCTGGCAGAGCCAGCATAGGCTGTCATCTAATAGGCCAATTGTGTTCATATGTTTCCTCAGCATTCCCCCCATCATCCTTGTCGTTTATCGACTTTTACATAATATGACAGTCTGGCCGAAGGGCTTTCAAGAAATAATTTAGCGCCCCTTTGTCCTGGTGTTTCATACCACCAGCGCAACGCCTGGCTATTTATCCATTTCTAGATTCTCTTCTAAACTAGGTATTTAGCAATGGGCTTGTTATCAATGAAATATTTTCTCGGTTTTTTTCACGTTTTTTTGTAAAACTGAGTCATCAAAATAATAGGTAAAATTTTCAGCTCTTAAACTTTCTCCATTACTTAGATATTAAAGGTTGAAAATGGAGCTCCCTTAAAAAGCGGCAGAGCGGACTGTGACGTCACATTGCATGTCGGGATATGATATTCGGCATTACACCGCTGCATTTTACATGAGAAAGTTGGTTCCAGCTGCAATATCTTCAAATTTAAAATAATTAGTGGTTTATGCTATTGAAGAATGACGTATTCAGTACTTAGATACCGGATTTATTAAAGCAGATTTTGGAAATTTACCTGAACCCGATATCTTTATGGTGATGGACTACTTTAATAAAAACAAAGAGTTTACACTTGGATTTTGAATTGAAAATTCATAACAATCTATAATACATTGTACATTTTCATATCTCCCTCTGTAGGAAATAAGAAGTTCTCAACTCAACTCAACTGGCTAATAACGGTATACTTTTTTGTATAATGCTACATACTCTGAAAAGTGGCATCCCAAAATCGTCTACTAATATCACATACGGTGAATTCAGTTTGATATTTTTCAATTTAAAAAGATATCAAGCTTGTCTAGCTTAACAAGTTCACAACAAATAATGAATTATTCGGAACTCCTAGATGAAGCTTTGGATTTTTTTGTATCAATTAAAATGTTCAATATTGTATTTCTGACGAAGTTAATGTAAAAGAAGAACCTCTAGTGTATATTGAAAATTCTTCGTTGATGGGTTTTCGTATTTTTCCAAACGCGATTTCTTCATTTTTATTTTTTTGCCATTTTTCGCCTCCGCATTGAATCGCCTTGGAACGTATACATAAGCCTTAATGCAAGCCTGAACCCTTATTTTCCGAGATACCTATAGATTCCATTCGTGTGATATCCATTGATTTCCTCCTCTACTTGACTTCCTCCAGGGGTTCTATTTTCTTAGCTTAATGACAAATTACTGTGCTTTAGTTTGTAAAAACTGTGACATGACTTTTAACTAAGCGTTTTTGACAGTCAAAAAATCGCGCTATTACTACAGGATTTAGTAACTTTTCCACTGTTCATTATTTGTACATATTTTTCTGGTGCATTCTTGGATGTGCTAGGACTGTCTGGAACCAAACAGTACTTATTAACCACTTCTTTCTCACTCATTAGGTTTACAATAAAATAAAAATAAAGAAACAGCTCAATCAACAGTCCAGCGCTTTGTTTCTTACAAAACAAAATATATAATGCAATAAACAAACAGTACACTTCCACATACAATAGCTCTCGACTCGCGGCGTTTCAAACGTTAGGTATGGCACATGCATTGTGACGTCACAGGTAGTCACACCCCGTTTTCGTTCAATCCAATTTCTTTAATGAATTTGAGGGCTTAAACGTTCGCGGAAAAATCTCAAATTTTGGGAATCCGTTTAAAATGAGTTCTAGTTTCTATTTTTAAATTAAAATTTTTTTCTTGAACAAGCCCATTCCACGGGAATGCTCTCGCCCTATCATAGCTTCCGTTGCTTATTCATCGGCTTTTTATTACCCTTCACTCTATCATGACTACCTAGTCTGTTGAGGCAAGGCCACTCCCACACCCGATTTGACGTTATCCGATATAAGCGTATCGCCTTTAGTGCTCCTTGGTTGTCGGAGTAGATGACCTTAGATTTACAAGCCAGATCAGTCAGTTATAGATTGATAAGATATCAGACAGGTCAGTAAGGCAATGTCTTCCAGCTGATGCAGTAATAGTTCAAAAACCCAGGAATGTGTTGAACAGTAATATATATAGCCAAGCAAAAGACAAGAAGCTGCAGTAAGACAGTATTTTTCAGGAGAGTTATAGAGGCAAAAGTTTAAAGTACATTACACTGCTTAGAAAAGCTACAAGAGCTGGGCAGTCGAAGCATACTGTCCTTAGCATAGTACCACCCTGAGAAGAAGCACGACATGCTGTCATTTTTTTATTATTATTATTATTTTTTGTTTAATGAACAGATCATTTTAAAACTAACCTATTCTCTCCAAACGCTAAATAACCCGCTAAAACGAAATGACAGTGTCGGCTTTTGCTTGTCGTGTTGAATGGAATAATTATACACTTTTTGACGTCTCGCGTTCGCACTAAATTGGCTTTGTCTGTATAGGGTTGAATATACAATAGTAGAATAGAAGCTAAAACGTCAAATCCATGATCTCCATAATAAGTTCAAGTTTAAAATCAACCAACCTAAAAGTCTGTACTTTGTAGTGTAAATCTTTCAAAAGTTACATCGTTTTCCATCAAAAAGTCTTCAATTACTGATTATTAATTATTATTATACTCAGCTCTTCTTAATTTATTTATTCATTTTAATGTGTGTTTCCCGAAAAACTAAACTTTTGATATATTCCCTGTTCTGGCCAATACACATGAGACCATTTTTGTACTAAAACTAGCAACGCACTATACATTTTAGAAACCGGCAAAGTTAATTTAAAAAATGTCTACATTAATCTTCTAATAAAAACTCCTTGAGCAGTTATTTTGATTTATTGAATAGCATCAGGAATAGTACAATTAGATTAACAAATAATTTTGTGTTCTCAGGATCTCTACCCGTTGCCCAAGCAAAGATGCCAGCAATTTATATATCGAAATACAACAAATTCGTCGACAATATTATAGAAAGGATAAACAAAATGTTGGGGAAATCTTACGATCCCGTACAAGTAAAATTACAATCAGTCGAAAATAAATCGAAAAAAACTAAAAATACAAATAAGAAAACTACGAATAAGAATACTACTAATGGTAAAATTAAGAAAACTAAAGGTAAGAAGAAGAAGAATGGTTCTAGAAACAAGGCCGCCACGAAAAACAATGATGTAGAAATGACTAATAAAATGGGAGACTTTACAGTATCTAGAGCCACTCAAATTGAGGGTGAAGAACCAAAATTAATTGGTAAGTATCATTTGATGATATTTTTTCAAATTTGAGGTAAAGTTAGTAGATGGAGTTATACATTTTTATTTCTCGCATACCGTACACACAATCTTTAGCATATTCGCTAAATATTTCTACACTCTCAAAAAAGCACTTTCGCACATTGCGGCAGTAAAGTTTGACAATAATAATGTCTTGCAATGGCTCCAAATGAACTCGAGATGAAGATCCACTGAGCTGCAACAATTATCTAAGGACGCCTGCTCAATATTTCAAAGCAAAAACTCACAAACTACAAAACACGAAAACCCAGTGCAAAATTATTGACAAAATGGCTGACATTATCTATGGACATTATGTCGTTGATAAACGTCAGCTCTTCAGCGTCGGTGATTAGCCTTAGTCGCAAAAATAAAACGACATTAAATAACCGAATATGAGAAAAGGAGTTTTTCTATTAACAATAATGGAGAGAATAGAAATTGCAGATTCGTGTCTTCTAGTATCTAGTACCTAACTTTGAAGTATATTATATTTTATCCAAAGTAACATTTTTAATATAATGTGTCCTATTAAAATAAATAAAATACTTTGTATATGTTAATATCCATAATATAAAATTTAATGCAATTTTTCAGAAAGCGAAACCAGGGAACCAGCATTCATCCTTGTAGCAAAAGCAGGATCAGAAGATTTTATTAGAAACGTTTCAGTAACAACGTCTCGAATTAGATCGAATCCTAAAAGACCGAACACAACCAAAACAAATACAAAAAACAAAACTACGAATAAAAACAAGACAGCTAGCAAAAACAAAACAAAAAGCAATGTTAAAAAAAGCAAACCAACTGTTAGAGCCACCTTATTCGGACTGAGTACGCTCAGAAGAGATAGTGACGTAGTAGTTAACATACAGTCGGATCACACTACTGTTAAAACTAATTTCGTTTTAGGACCTTTGACACTTAGAGTTGAACGAGAGGTAAGAAAAAACTAAAACAGTTATCTTTGCTTAAAGTATTATTAAAAATAAGCATTAAATAAATGACTATAATAGGAGAGTGAAAGAGGCTTCTTCACTTGTCTTCGAATGCAAATTGTGGTATTTTGCTCAAAAAACATTACTTATCCTTTTGTATAGCTTAAATAAAAGATAAATAAACACAGTGGATGAATTATTGCTATTATTAAATAATTTTTATCAATGCTGAATTTTCCACCATTTGGTATTCCACAATAACGTTAAAAAGGGCTAAGCATTCAAAGAAAACCGCGCCATTTTTTAGTTTATTGAAATAATTCATGTTTGAAACATTGTAGATCGGAAAAGGGGCAAGAAGAGAATTGAAAAGTGCTACAGCTACTACAGCAGAAATGTACGGACGACTAAACTTGAGAATTGCACATGGAGGCACAGCGAACCTCCATTCAATACGAGTTCTTCAACCAAAACAGGTACGGTGATTGTAGGTTTTTTATTTACACAATCAAGCAGATTTTGCATTTCTTTAGATTATTTTTGCAAAATATTTCAAGTGTTTTTTGCCTACTGTCAAATTGTTCAAAAGTTTCTGTGCATAGATATTCTTTTTTGGAAGCGTCTCAATGCTGGGAGCATAACAGCCTGTTGGATTATTGTAAGGTTGAGCAAGGTTTGTACTAAGTGGGTCTTTTTGGCACTCCACTCGTAAGAGTCTATTGTCGCTTACACCTATTCATATTTTATCAAACAAATTCTGTCTATTGAGTGAATGTTTCACTTTAATGGCGAGAGATGAGCCCTACCAAATACTTAAGTAGGCACACACTATATGCGTTGCTGTTCACCTTCTCGGCAAAGAAAACATGTAGGATCTACCGACAGTTCAAGTATAAGCAATCGTTCGGATAAGTCTAGCACTTGTTTCGAAACATTGCCCATTTGAAAGATGCATAAATGCCTTTAAAGTAACTAAGCAGTTTGTAAGCTTGGGAAAGTCCCAAGCATCTTTCAAGAACTCACGTCATAAGAACGTGTGCTCAGTTCAATATTTACAAGGGATATAGAAGGCAAGGGATAACCATAATGGCGGATAGTAGTGCAGCCATTAAAACACTGAGCTCTGGACTCCTTACTCTGGACTCCAAGTCACACACCCTTTTATGGTATCAGCTCGAATGAAATATTGGAAGAAAGAAGCTGAAAAAAAGAGATATGACCATTGGAAAGTAGTGGTAGTAGGACAATCAAATATTGGAGATCTAATGAATGCACAAGTCTGAATAAAACTGCATTACGAATATTAACAGGGATCCTAACGAAACATTAAAACTAATGGAGGAAGAAAAATATAGATTCTGTGGCATGAAAGAAGAATCCTCCATGCAAAGCAATTCAGAATCCTAGGACACAGCACCTCCGAGATGACTGGATGAAAGAGGGACATTTACCTAAGTTACAGCCTACAGGTAACCTAAAATTTTTCCGGGAAATAGGATCGGAAACTAGTTTACCTATGTCTTTTGAAGAAATAGCCAACTCGTAAAGGGAAGGGAGCACAATAATGAGAAAAATGAGGAACGACATAGCTAACCTATGTCTTTTGAGAAGTTGAGCAATTAAGGCTGGAAGTTTTTTGAAAAGTTGAGAAACGGAAAAAAATTAAGCGCACTCGCCCCATCCGGATGACTGCTTGCCTTGGAAACGAGGCTTAACGACAACCTAGGAACGAGCACTTTCCCACTACGTGCTTCTGTGAAGAAAAAAGTTAATCGTAAGCAAACAAGCTGGTATATCATGTGGAGTATAAGGAAGGCAGGACAATATTCAGAAAATGAGGAACAGTACAACTTACCTATGTTTTTTGAAAAAATAAGTATCCCACAAAGGAAAGGGGGGGAATATTTGAAAAATTGAGGAACGACATAGCTTACCTATCTTTAGAAAAAATAACCAACTTGTGAAATAAAGGTAAAACAATATTTGAAAAAATTAGGAGTAACAGAGATAAGGTCTGAAAGAATTACCAGGTCGAAAAGGAAAGGGAGGACAATATTGAGAACAGCTTACCTATGTTTTTTTTAATTACCATCTCACAAAGGAAAGGGAGGACATTGAAAAAATGAGGAACGAAATAGCTAACCTAGGTCTTTTGAAAAGTTGACAAACGGAAAACTCTTAAACGCACTCGCCCCATCCGGAAGGCTACTCGCTTTGGAAACGGGGCTTACCGACAACCTAGGAACGTGCACTTTCTTTCCAACAGTGTGATAATACGTGCATCCGTGCAGGAAATTTTGTATACATGTGGCGTGCTTAACAGGTAAAATAAAAAGCTTACCAATGTCTGTTGGAAAAATAACCAGCTTGTAAGAGGAGGGGAGGACAATGTTCAGTGAAATGAGGAAAATAGCTTACCTATGTTTTTTGAAAAAATAACCAGCTCGTAAAAGAAAGGGAGAACAATATTTAGGAAAATGAGGAATAGCATAGCTTATCTATGTCTTTTGACAACCTAGGAACGAGCACTTTCCCACTGTGGTACTACGTGCTTCCGTGAAGAAAAAGACAATCGTAGACAAAAAAGTTGGTATAAGTATGTAAAGTATAAGAAAGACAGGACAATATTTAGAAAAATAAGGAACGACACAGCTTACCTATAATTTTTTTTTAAATAACCATCTTATGAAGAGAAGGGACGACAATAAATAAAAAATTGAGGAACGACATAGCTCATCTATGTCTGTTAGAAAAATAACCAGCTGGTAAAATAGAGAGAGAACAATATTTGAAAAAATTAGGAATGACATAGCTTACCTCTTTTTTAAAAAATTAAGAAACGGAAAACACTAGCTTAGACGCACTCGCCCCATCCGGATGACTGCTCGCTTTGGAAACGAGGCTTACCGACAACCTAGGAACGAGCACTTTCCCACCGTGTAGTACTACGTGCATCCGTGAAGGAAAAATTCAATCGTGAGCAAACAAGTTGGTGAATGTAGAGTATAAGAAAAGCAGGACAATATTTAGAAAAATGAGGAACGGTAGCTTACCTCTTTTTTTTAAGTAACCAACCTGTGGAAGGAAGGAAGTATAATATATTTTAAAAATTAGGAAGGGCTCAGCTTACCTATGTTTTTTGAAAAAATAACGAACTCGTGAAAGAAAGGGAGGACAATGTTTAGAAAAGTGAGGAATGACATAGCTTACCTGTTTTTCGAAAAAATACCCAGCTTGTTAGAGAAACAGAGGACAATGTTAAGAAATTTGAGAAACGCATAGCTTATCTGTGTCTTTTGGAAAAATCACAACCAACTCGTGAAGGAAAGAGAGGATAATTAAGGAAAATGAGGAACGATAGACCTTATCATCTCCTAAAAGAAAGGTTGGATAATATTTGGAAAATTGGGGAACGACATAGCTTACCTATGTCTGTTGAAGAGTTGAGAAACGGAAAACACTTAAGCGCACTCGCCCCATCCGGATGACTGCTCGCTTTGTAAACGAGGCTTACCGACAACCTAGGAACGAGCACTTTCTCACTGTGTGGTACTTCGTGCTTCCGTGAAGGAAAAACTCAATCGTGAGCAAACAAGTTGGTGAATGTAAGAAAGGCAGGACAATGTTTAAAAAAATGAGAAATGACATAGCTTACCTCTGTTTTTTGAAAAAATAATCAACTTATAAAAGAAAGGGAGAACAATATTTGAAAAATCAGGAAGGACATAGCTTACCTATGTCTTTTGAAAAATTGAGAAACGGAAAACACTATCTTAGGTGCACATGCTCCATCCGGTTGACTGCTCGCTTTTGAAACGAGGCTTACCGACAACCTAGGAACGAGCACTTTCCCACTGTGTGGTACTACGTGCTTTCGTGAAGGAAAAAAGTCAATCGTGAGCAAACAAGCTGGTATACGTGGAGTATAAGAAAAGCAGAACAATGTTTACAAAAATGAGGAATGACATAAATTATCTCTGTTTTTTGAAAAAATAACCAACTTTTGAAAGAAAGGGAGAACAATATTTGAAAAAATGAGGAAGTACATAGCTTACCTACATCTTTTGAAAAATTGAGGAACGGATAACACTTAAGCGCACTCGCCCCAATTGGATGACTGCTCGCTTTAGAAACGAGGCTTACCGACAATCTAGGAACGAGCACTGTGTGGTACTTCGTGCTTCCGTGAAGGAAAAACTCAATCGTGAGCAAACAAGTTGGTGAATGTGGAGTATAGGAAAGGCATGACAATATTGACAATGTTTAGAAAAATGAGGAATGACATAGATTACCTTTGTTTTTGAAAAAATAATCAGCTTGTAAAAGAAAGGGAGAACAATATTTGAAAAAATGTGGAAGGTCATAGCTCACCTGTCTCTTGAAAAATTAAGAAACGGATAACACTTAAGCACACCTGCCCCAATTGGATGACTGCTCGCTTTAGAAACGAGGCTTACCGACAACCTAGGAACGAGCACTTTCCCACCATGTGGTACTACGTGCTTCCGTAAAGGAAAAAGTCGATTGTGAGCAAACAAGTTGGTATATGTGGAGTATAAGAAAGACAGGACAATATTTGGAAAAATGAGGAACATCAGCTTACCTCTGTTTTTTTTTAAATACCCGGCTTGTAAAAGGAAGGAAGAACAATATTCGAAAGAATGAGGCGTGAAATAGCTTACCTACGTCTCTTGAAAGAATAACCAGCTCGTAAAGGAAATGGAAGACAATATTTAGAAAAATAAGGAACGACATAGCTTACCTATGTCTTTTGAGAAGTTGAGCAATTAATGCTGGAAGTTACTCCTCGTAGATTGAAGTAGATGCTTGTCCTCCATGGCTGGAAGATGACCCCAGCCAGTAAAAAATATAATCAATCGGTCAAAAAGTCTAGAACCGACGGAAAATATTCTCCAACGGCTTACAGGATGTTTTGTACTATCTACACCCACTCAAATCCAAGTTTGATGCCGGCTCATTTTCTATTGCAATTAAAGATAAATGTTGGAGGCGATCTTTTTTTCAAAGCTGAGGCTAGAAGGCCCCCTGAGCTCCGGCGCCCTATGATAGTTACTCAATTGACCACAGCTACTAATAAATACATAACCTCGTGCGAGTCGTGCGACATACGAACCCTCGGACCACAGGCGCTCGGCTTTATGCTGTCGTCCTTATGACACAATAATCTACTCAGTACCCCTAATACACAAATAATATTCCAATATTATTAGGTTTTGAAGGTGGTGTCATAATTTTTTGAATAATACTTTAACAAATCAGATTGTGTAAGACTAAACTGGCAAAAATAAGCATTGTAATAAGTAAATTCTATAAAACTTTAAATACCTACTATGAATATAAATTTCTAGGTTCGAGTAGACAGCGCTGACAACCATGACAAAACCAGAGAATACATATGGAAGCGAAGCGCCCACATAGCTTCCTTAGTATCAGAAAAACTATCAGATGTAGCTAGGTCTATGTTGAAGCAAAGAAGAACAAACTAGACTTCCAGCCATGACTGACCTTATTTTTAATCGTTGCAGTAGATTCGATCGACAAGGTGCAGAATACTGTGATAATGACTTGATCTACAGAATTATTCTCAACCTACATAACATTATCATGATTTTGATATAATTCTGTTTATCAAATTATAGAGTACTCCTCTAGTTTGTTTGACATTGAAACATGCTAAATTATATTTTAACATGGATTCAAAAAATATTTACTATTAGGTAAAGGATTCAGGATATTCAGGATTTTAGAGAATTTATTATGAGAAATATAAGTGTCTATTTTATGTATTTATTTATTCTATTTATTTATTTAATTTATTTGTTTATTTATTTGTTTATTTATTAAATCAATAAACGTATGTATTTTGTTCCGCTTTTGTTTTAATTTTCAACCGGCTTGTAGAACATGTATACCGAGTCTCGCACCAAGGGATTATCTTTGAAACGGACAAAGAGAAAGTTATGAAATTCTAGGACCCTGCGTTATTCTGCATGTTTTATAGCAGATATCAAATATTTTTATTGGGGCAATTCCATTTGGGAAACAAAATAAAACGTCGTCTGGTGTTTCCTATTTGTAGATATGCGACTATGACACAAACATTTAAACAATGCTGCACGAGCAGCTTGCTGCTCACTGTCGCATGCGCTTTGTAGCATATATGTTTGTGGCATGGATCTATATATTTATTTATTGCCGCTTCCCCAATATTCCTGTCCTTGAATATTGTTATTATATATATTTTTGTTGATATTCGTTTAATGTCCATTTTCGATAAGATTTTTGTAGCCTTTCTACTTAGTTGTATCTCTATTTCTATTTGTCAGATAAATTATACTTTTCCACTGATATTTGACATAACTAGTGACTGAATCAGGAATGAAAAAATGACATGACAGGAATTCCTAAAATTATTGGCCACTGATATGTTGAATATTCAGTTAAAAAGTAATGTTAAATTTCAAGATATACCCTTCGGGGGTGTATTCATTATTTCAATAAAGCAATATATGTAGATGTTCGCAATGATCAAAAAAAGGAAAGATCGTATGTTTTGAATGATAGATCTTAATTGTCATTCTTGTCAGAAAAAAATCACTTTTTGTTGGCCACACTGACCTTAGACTGAACTCCCATGAACCTATTCAATAGAAGCAACAAGCAACTTTAGTTAACGGGACATGTCTATACATTGCGACGGCTGCATATTTGGTGAAAGCATTGAATAGAAAAAGAAAATAGAAGGAAGCCGATATGGTGGAGGAGACTATTATACATTGGTGGGCAAAAATCTCAGATTCATCGACGTCTAGTAAAAAATACAAAAGCTCAAACGCAAACCATTTTCCTTATTTGCAAGAAGTAGGTGATGATGCACTTTTCTTTGACTGCTGCAACTTTTCCCAACGACCTATTATAATAGGTCGTTGGCTTTTCCATTTCACGATGGAAAGCGGAACGTAAATTCTTGATTATCTTTTTCACCTCAAGCACAGTGCATTCATATTTGATCGTTAACTGTTTTAATTTATCATTTTTAAGTCTCTTATCTTTATAATCAGTAATTTTATTATTCCACAATTCCGGAAAATTATGATAATCTTCAGTAAACAAAACTTGTTGCATAAATAGATATTATAGACACGTTAATCAAGATAGAGTAAGGTACAATTATTATAATCTTAAGTAATATTACTTTTGAATTTTCTCTGTACATGCTTTACACGTCAAATCGTCAATCATACCGAAAAGAAGCAATGAACCGACGGAAAAAATTTAGACAAAGGAAAAGGGTGCGGAAATTCTCTTACTTTGGCTGTAAGCAAGTTTCTAAACGTGTTCATTGTTTGTGAGAATCCCCGAAAATGCGTTTCGTTTTATAACATGAAAAATGTTGCCATATGTGTAAAAAAGTAAATTACCCACAGCTGACGTAATCACTAATCACCATCTAGACCTCCCCACAGAGTCGTATTGAACTTCCTCTGTGTACCAAAGTTTCAGGAAATGGTTTTCGAACCGAAACTAACAAATAAATCAACGATATATACGAACCATACTCTATGGTTCTACATCTTTGTAGTCAGTGTCAGTAGTAGGTGATCTGTGATTTTAGTTTGCTACTGTGCTACATCTGTGATCTGTGCTATTATTTTATGTTCTAAGAAAATAACCAACAAAAATCATTGAAAATGGCAGCGCTAATAAGAGTAAAAAGAAATTTAAATGAAGATCCATTAGATACTTTTATTTTAAAATGCAAAAAACGAAAAGTAGATGGTAGTAGTGAACCTGCGACTTCTAAAGAAGAAGACGTTCAAACAACTTTACTTAAATTTGCAGGAACGATAAATAAAGATGATAATGTATTTGCACACATCAAGGAAAAATTATTACCAGATTCAGAAAAATTAAAAGCTAATTACAAGAAACATACAGTCAATTTAACAGATAAACTGAGGCTCGAACATCAAGAAGCTTCAAAAAACAGTCGATATAGAATCGTAAATTTATTTCGGTCTCCCAGTGTAGATTCAACAGAAAAAGTGAGTGATGCTGATCAAACAAATTATGATGTTACAATCCTTGATGTAGAAACTGATGTTAATGAAAACAATGCAGAAACAGTTAATAAAAACAACGAAGAAGTAAATAAATATGTATATGATTTATATTACACAAACTCTGATGATTTTGGTCCAGGTGATATAGATGAATATGTTAGTATTTTCCCCCTAAATGACCCTCTATTAGTAAGATCATCTAAAAATGATACAGAATTGAGCTCTGATGATAGTGAAGATTCCAATGCTGAAAATAATTGGAGAAACGATTATCCTGATGAGGATGATCTGGAATCTGTAAATGAAGATGATATGGTTGCAGCTATGAGTAAGGTTGATCTGGAAGATTTATCTAGTGATGATGGAGAAGAAGGATATGCCTACAGTGCCGGTAGTGATGCAGAATATGAAGATGCCATAGATGATAAAGATGTTAACTATTTTGGCAAAAGATATGCAGAGTTTAAAGCAAAACATAAAAACTTTGTAGAAACAACTAGTTTTAAAAATAGTGATTTGTATTATGGAGATATAGATGAGGATGAATATTCCTACTAAGTTAAACTTAATTTTTGTGAGATGATTTTCTTTGTATAAGTATGTACCTACTTCCATAATAGAAGTTTATATTGTAACAAATGTGACTGAAGCTCATTTTCCGGTTTGTAATATTGATATAAAAAAAATGCTCTCAACCAATACTGGATTCTGTTGAAGGAATGAGTTAATTTATAGTAAATTTTCAATTAATAAGGTTTTTATGTTTTTAAAATATGTGTAGTTATTAATTATCCAAAATATAATTAGTAAATACTTAAACTTTAATTATTGTTTGTTTAAAAAAGAGGAGTTATAATTATACTTAAAACTAATATATAACTGACACCTAGGGCACAATAAATCTTTACGGTCTCGGTGAATGTTACCCCAAAAATACATACAACTGACACCTAGTAGATACGAGAGTATAGGATTATAACTCGATCATAGGTAATGTCTCAGTGGAAACTAATATTTTGAATTCTCAACTCATCACAAAAAGTGTTTCCAATCATTGCCAAATAACGTCCATATGATAGCACGGAGACTAAGTTATTTATAAAGATAACTGGATAAGTAATAACATTAACCATATCAACTTCAATAAGAGACCTACCGCTACCGGTAATCAACATTTACCATTATGTATTGCTGGTTGCATATCATAACAAATTCAAACCCAAGAAATAATTTGTCACCATAAATATTTAAGCATAAGCAACCAGTGCTGTTCTATTTAACTATGTTGAGAAAGTAGCATTCAAATATATTGTAAGATTGATTATTAGAGAATTTTCTGGTAGAGCTGTATAGCGTGTCTGGGTGACGTAAGCAGAAGCACCCTTGACCATGAACAGCCCACAACTTAAAACGTTAATCATTGCCTTAAAAGGTAAACTTAACACTGGCTTCTAGTCTGTTTTGTTGAAGGCCGCATAGAAAGAAGAAGATAACCTCGAATAATTGAAATTGACAAAGAAAGATGCTTCAACGGCTCTTAAAACAGTTAGTAATTTGAAAGTGTCTTGTAAATAGGTAAAAACATATTTAATCTGATTGTGATAATTCATTACACAAAATTTTATTTTACACATACAGTAATTAGTTATGGATATGCTGGAATTTCTTCAAGTAGGCTCTAGTATTAATATAAAACGGACAGATGGGCGAATACATTCAGCAGTTGTCGCCGCTATCAACAATGATTTGCGATGTGCAACTGTGGAATGGTTCGAACAAGGTGAAACTAAAGGAAAAGAGATTGATATGGCTGCGATAGAGTCCTTAAATCCAGATTTAGTCATCCTCAGACAAGGAGAGAAACCCAATTCACAGGATCGAACCATCACACAGGCACAATTTAATAAATTACAGCGGGACCCAACGAGACAATCTATAGCCAGTGTAAGGCAAAATAATGACATAAAGTCAGCTCACCAGTCTCGAGCAACCATGATACCTAATAATGGTCATACATTAACATCCAACAGTGAACCCAAAGAAAGTAATATACCCACAAGCAGACTGACTGCTGCTCAAAACTCAAAAAGAAGCAATGTAGTGAAGGAAGTAGAAAAATTAAAGAAAAACCGAGAAGAAAGGCGACAAAGACAAGCTGAGGAAAAAGCTGAAAAAGAAGCATTTCTTCAAATGGCCCCAGGTAAGTGACAATTAAGGTTCTGTTTAGTTTCTACACAACTTCTGGTGACAAATCTGCTCATTATAGTATTGTCTCACAAAAATGTTTAATTTTAAAATTATCCGAGAAATTATCTTCAAGTGCTGCTTATTTTGAGTGGTTATGGTATATAAATTAATTGTATTCAAAATGTTGATATTATGTATATGAAAATCATTTACATATCTAGTTGCGTTAAAAATATTTTATATTGAATAAATTATGAGATTTTAAATAACCTAATAGTTACATCAACATTGACTCTTTCTTATGTTTAATTTTCCGCCTTCCATTCAATTGTTGTTATTTCTAGATCATAAAAGATTACTGGTTTCATTAGAGTTTTATAAATAGTTATTTTTGTTTGTCTACTCCGTGTTTTATTTTTCAACAATAATTGGTTAACCTTACAATTGATTTCCCTTTTAAGATACTATTTGTCACTTGGCTACTTCCAATTATTAGTGTTAGATGATTGAAACAATCAACTACTTCAAAGTTGTGCTCTTGAGTTTGCACTTCTGCTTCTATATTTTTTTGTTAATCTTCATTTGTGCCTTCTTGCTTTATTGGTCAATACTAGGGTTAATAGTTTTTATCAGTTGTTTCATATTTCCTGTTACTGTGACATCAGAAATATAATTTGTAATGGATTTCAAGGGTTTGCAAAAAAAAATTTGTATTACAAACTGGCATATGTGAAATTAGTTTTATTACTAGTTTTGCTAGAATTTAGGTGGAAGTGTTTGAAAAATTGGCTAGAGAACTATTTAATTCATAGAAAGGTACTACATTCTAATCAGTTTGGATTTCAAAGTAGTTTAAGTAGATGTGATGCCATGTATCAAATAAAATCAATTATTAAAAACCATTTGAATGATGACAAAAAAAGTATGTGTTATTGATTTAACAAAAGCTTTTGACTGTGTCTCACACAACAAGTTATCAAATGTTTTCGAGCATAATTGAAAATTTTTGATAATTATCTACATAATTGTCCCTAACTTGTTTAAACGTAAAATTTCGTTTGGTCTATTTCATGAAGTTATAAGATACATATAATTTTTTTCCTTTAATTGCTTCAAATTGACTAAAAGCAAACTCCTGCTGAATTTTGTTGAAATAATTCCAATGTAAGCCGTTTTGATTTATAGGTAATCCACATTGGGAGCTTCTTAATATGATTCAGGAATACCGCCGTGGTCTAGATATAAAACCATTAACAGAAAATGATCCAATTGAGGATCATTTAATCACTGTATGTGTGAGAAAAAGACCTTTGAATAAAAAAGAAATAGCTAGAAAAGAAGTTGATGTAATTACTATACCAAGTAAAAACCAGTTGATTGTACATGAACCAAAAAATAAAGTAGATTTAACTAGATACCTTGAAAATCAACAGTTTCGATTTGATTATGCTTTTGACGAATCATGCTCAAATGAATTGGTATATAGGTAAGTGTTACTTTTTTCAATTATTTTATAAATAACGTTCTTTGTCATTTTAAAGGCAGAGTCCAGTTAGCTTGAGTGTAATATTGGGAAGTTATTATTTGGGTTTTTAAATTGTGTGATTATTTCAACTGATATTTTGAAAAATTTATGTTTTAAGTTCAAATTAACATTAAACTTTTATTGTGGTATGTTTGTATACTTGCTAATTTGGTGGTTACCATTAGATCATATTTGACCAATTGGTTGATGTCTTAAGGTTAGTATTTAATTGACATAAATTCTTAACTTTTTATTAGAAATTATGTCACTTTTTGATGTTTTTATGGAATAAAAGGTCTCGTGAAGAAATAACCAATTTAAGTTGATCTAATTGTAACCACATATTGAAAAAGTTGTCATAAAACTATGAGTATATGGATAGAGTGCATAATATTTAATTTTTTAATAGTAAGCTAAATTAGAATTGGACAAAAAGAGTCAAAATGATGAATTTACAAGAGACGAAGCTAAAGCAATACCAATCACTATGATCTTACTTGAGTTTCGATCTTCAATGGCTAAGAAATATTTGTATCTCATCCTAACTAATCTCATTTTGTCAGGTTTATTAAATGAATTAAGTCTCTCATCTTATACTTGAGTACAATGGTGTCAGAAAAGGTTTCTGTGTGGTATGCACAAGCACAAATGATTGTGTTGCTTCTGTTACAGTAGCTTCACACAATATAATAAAAGATAATGCTTAATGTGGCTACTCCTAATATGTAACTTGAATAAGTATTTTAGTATTTTGGTCATATCTTCTATGACCCCCTATAAAACCACGAACTGCCACTGCTTAGTTTATATTATCAATTATTTAAAAATTTAGGTTCCACTTTCCATTTTTCGTATTGAATTTTTGCCGTAAATTTACTCGCCTCTGCATATTTGACGTATGTTTCTCTTCTATTGGATTTCATTCTACTAAATTATTTGACTGGTTTTCAGAGAAATGAAACTTTTCCACTTTTATTGCATGCTCTGAATTATTATCATTTTAAATTATACAAATAAGGATTTGAAAATTTTATGTCATTTTGAAAGGTAGTTGAATGCGGAGTCGAAAACACTTAATAAATTGCTGTCTCCTGTTTTTATTTTAAATGTGAAATGACAGTTTCTCTCACCTCTAACAAAATTTCTCATTAGTAAACTACAACTTGCTTTATACTGTCCTTATTCCAAATATGGGAGATTGGGTCAGTTATAAGGAGGAACTACTAAGAGCAGATAGCTTTTGGTATACAGATCCTCAATCTCTGGTACAAATATATATGGTTGGAGATCTAGGACAACATCTTTAAAATCGTATTCCAGACGAATTGAAGGAAACCAATCTCATACATACATAAAAGAAAAAAATTGTCTAGAACATCCATGCTGCTTTAAAAGCACTTAGCTTTTACCATGTATATTGAAGTTGGTATAAATCTGCCAATAAATACTCATCAATAAGAAGATTGAACAACGTGTATGGTTTGGATCTTTGGCCATTTAGGATAGATGGCAATGCAAAGGCATTCCCTTGCCACAGACCAGAACCTGTAATGGACATCATTAAGTTTTACCAAACATTAAATACCTGTACTGCAATAAGAGTTTTAGATTTCTGGTACAATTCACAAAAATTTATTCATGCTTTTTGACATCCTTTATTAAATGTCACCAATGTATGTTTATTAGGGTGGCATTCACTTAGACCTAAAAGATTTGCGCCCATATTTTCTACGTAGTTTTCGAGGAAAGTTAAAGAGACTAGTAGATGGTTAAGTACTATTTCCTCAAAAAATGTTAGAACATCCAGAGGCTTCAGCTTAAGTAATTATCCCTCCTCTATGCAGCAGTCTACTAGGTGTTGTATCCAAGTATTTGGTTTTGCTGTGCAGTCTGCAAGTATGTGAATGGAGGTCTCTTCTTCCTCCACTAGTTTTAGCTACTTGAGGTCACTCAGGTTTACTAGATTGTTCCAATGGTCAGGTGTTTCTTCCAATATTACATTGAACTGATACTACAAAGGTGTTTAGCTACCACATTTTCTTCTTTCCCGGTCCCGGTGTGTCTTGGAACCCTCAGTAAGATAATGATGTTATTCTGCCTAGCTCATTGATTTTTTTCTAGGTCTTCTCAAACCCTTTAAAAACTGGTATCACAAGAACTCAGTGTTTCAGTGGTTGCTGGACTATCTTAACATTATGATAATCCTTTACTTTCCATATATTTGATCAATAATTGAACTGGTCACACTATCCGATGACGTGACTTCGTCTGAAAAAAAGATGCTTGTGGTCCTTCTAGTTTATTAGTATGGTTTTGGTGTGGTTGATTTTTAGTCCCACCTGCCCACACCAACTACTTATATATAGTTCAATCCCCTTTGTAAAATACCAAAAAGTATTCTTGACAATATTATATGATAGACCAAAGTCAGTCGAAACCACATTGGAATTCGTTAATTTTTATTTGGGATATTATTCGTCCTTATGGACCTTTTCTTGTTATGCAGATGAAGATAATGTGTCTACTAGTCCTCATTTCTGCTGAAATACATTTGGATGTTGTGCTGTCCATATCTCTCATGTTTAACGCTCCTTGGACAACCTCATGTGTTTTGTTAGAACCTTAACTTATCCTAAAACAGACGTTCTGTTTTTGTTTTCTTCGTGTTGTTTTTATTTATTAAATTTGAGATTCCCAACAAATGTGTATATTCATAACATGGTTCATGTATAATCGTAAACATAATTCTTAAAAACCTTTTCCTCCTTCCTCTATTATAAACAACGCATTTTGACACTGTTTTGAAGGACTTAACGATTACTAAAAAATTATATCATTAGCTTTGTTGGGCTTAAATCCGTAAATTCTTCTTTTTAAAAATGCTTCAGCATGGAATATTCACACTAAAAGCTTGGTGGAGACTTAAATATATCAGATTTTTCGTGAAAATACGACAAAAACCGGTTTCTGAATTACTGGCACCATTTCTTGAAGTATTGATACCTTGCTTCCCCTACCTTTCTAATATTGAAAAACATTCATCTAATTTTTTTTGCAATTAACGTGAAATTAACAAAAAATTTCGATGTCAAAATCAAATTTTAAGAGAACTAAATATAATAAAACAAATAGCTCTTAATAATAATTCCGATCCAAATTGTTTATCCAAATTCATTAAAAACAACAAATCCAAATCTTCAAAACTAAATAAATCAGGAGTTTATAAATTAAAATGTAACAACTGAAACAAAATTTATGTAGGTAGAACTTTTAGGAAATTTAAAACTAGAATTTCAGAACACAAACTTATGACTATGACAACCAAAAATCCGATTCCAACTACTCAAATCATTTATTAGCAAACCAACACTCTTTCGATTCAAATTTTGAAATTTTGCATTTAGAACCTAAATCCTTCAAACTAAATCTTTTAGAAGATAAATAAAAACAAATATTCAGATAATCTTCTTAACGACCAAATATATATCAAAAATTCTCCCTTATTTTTACCTAGAAAGGTGCCTGTAGATTGGGAATGAGTTTCCAGGTAAACTTATTAAATACTTCAGTTAATCCCATATTTAGAGACATTTTTTTCTCTTTTTTATTTTATTTACATGTAAATAGATCATAATTTTATTGTTAATATCCGTATAATTTAGTATTAAGGCACTGTATAAATTGAAAATGTCTCATTATACCTCCATTCGTTTGATAAAGCTACTGTGTTAGCGAAACGCGTCACAATTTTAAATTTAAATATTATGTAGATTTTAACAAATTAAATTGTTTTATTTCATAATTCAGTATGAATCAAGTAAAAGCCTCAATATTCAATTTTAAAAGGCATTTTTATTCAATTTCAAGCAGAAAATATGTTGAAGACAGTTTCTGGGGTATAAAAAATTATGTTGCACAAGTTTTTATTAAACTACTATTTGTTAATTTTAACATTTACTAGCCGAGAACGATTTTGCGCCCGAGCGATAGCGAGGGCCGGCAATAAAGTTAGACTTACTATTTCTTAAATCTTTTTATACCATAAAAATCGTGTAAAAAGTATTCTGTTTTTATTATGCATCCATCATTCAAAAGGTTTTTTTGTACCAGTTATAGAAAATATTGTATAAACACCCCATCCTTTACAAAATCATATGTTCCGAAATCCTTTAATTTGCAAATTAAGCGATACTGATAGAGCTGATATAAATAAAAATACAGTTAAAACATTTAATAAAAAACGGTTATCCGCAAATGCAAATGTAATGTTGTGAACGTAGGAACAATGTTTGTAATGACAAAAATAGGAATTATTCATAGCTTAACGGTTTCGAGATAAGTTATACTATAAACAACGAAAAAGATTATGTGTTTTTTGAATTGATCTACTTTTTAGTTAATTTGCTTATATATTTTTTTGATAAGGTTTTGTACATTGTTACACGAGACAATTTATACTGCCAAGTATCGATTTTAAAAATCAATAGTTGACCCTCAACAGCCACATGGAAAAATTGGAATGATTTAATACGTTTTATGTTCGAAATTGATTCTTTGAATATACTTTTCACCAAATTGGGGTTTTCTTATAGAAATATGCTAATGGTTCATTCTATAATTAAGTGGTTATACTGTGCCTTTTTATTATGCTCACAAATTAAAAATACATATAGGTCGATTTTTCATTTCAATTGACTGTTCTACTTTACTAAAAATTTGAATATATACAGAGTGAACCAACTTCGAATGGTGATTCCTCGACAAATATTGTTACTTATGATAATTTTAACACCACATATGACTAGGAATTTAGAGCCCAAACTAGAACTAGAAATCGATAAGAATTACAGGCAGTTCAAAAAAAAATAACATCAAAGTTATGTTTTGGTACACAGACGGATCTATGACTAACATTGGAACAAGAGCTGGAGTACATGGTACTAGATCCAGATGCAACATTCAGGCATCGTTGGGGAATCTTGCACCTGTATGAAATTTGCAGAAATTTACGCTATCAACATGTGTTTGCAATTGAATATCGAAAGGTGGGGCAGAGGCTAAAAGATCCTTATACTCTATGATAGTCAGGCAGCACTAAAATTTTTGGCATGTCCTCAAATCAGATCCAGACTGTTATGGGACTGCCAAAAAACTACTAACTCTGGCTAACCAGAATAGAGTAAGTCCCGGGGCACAAGGCATTGCAGGAAATGAAAAAGCAGAGAAAGCTAGGGTCTAAAACTGTATTCACTGGTCCTGAACCAGTTTTTGGGATATCAAAAACTGCTGCACGTGGTTGTACATCTTGGTGGACTCAAACTAAACATCAGTCATACTGAAGACACGTGCAAAACAGGAACACAACAAACTCCTGGTAAAAAAACCCTCGGAAAAGCTGACTATAGTGAAAAGCGCTCTTATCGTGCGGGTTCAAAGGTCACCAACCATATGTATCATATTAGAAAACATAGAGGTTATCAAAATGTGAGATTACACTGATTGACGAATTTCCACTTTTTCTTCCATTCTCGAAATAATCCAACAAACTAAGTACCATTTGTCATTTTAAATTGTCAAAGTGACAAAACTGACATATTTAAATGAAAGCTTAGCTGGTGCAAGAATTTTTGGAATCGCTGAAAACTGAATACATATCCTCTTCATTCCCTTTGAAATTATATAAGTCTGTCTCATTCATATTACGCATTTTATTTGGAAGTTATATGTCTTTGTTGAATCGTATGACCCGCACGATAAGACTGCATCTGACTATAACAAACTATTAAACCTTAGCAGGGGCCAGATAAGGACACTGACGAGCTTACCCACCGGTCACTGTACCCTAAGGAAGCACAGGCTACAATCGGCCTATATAGAAAGGAACCTATTTGTCGGTTGTGCATAGAAGACGAGGAGTAGCCTCTCACATGATCTGACTATGAAACATTAGCTCATTGGAGATATAAACTCCTAGGACTAGAACATCCAAGGGAAGATTTCTCCAAGAAGGACCTAGTGAAAAGACTGATAAGGGCTACTGGTCGCTTCATATAAACGGCACAATCAAGAGCACAAAATGCCTAAAGGGAGATATTGTATGTAAAAATCATCCGATCATGGATAACTAATCGTAAATGCAGCTGGTTCCCGGTCTATTTACCTGGAATATTTTTTTAAATGATTGCATTGACAACAATTTTAAATTTTTCAATAATTCCAGTAAAAGTCAAGGCTAACTGGAAATTATTATAATACGCCTCCGCGCACGCCTCTGGTTATATAGTTTTACTAAAACTACCGGATAAATATCTAAACAAGCCTCTGTATACATTTTATAATATGCGTGTGAACAAAATTTATGAATTTCCAGAGGTTATTAACACTGTTCTATTTTTATCAGTAATTTCTTTCCCAAATTGTTATTTTTGCGACTTTACATGAACAATATACACTTAGATCGAATAGAAAAGACTCTGTTAATTAATCAATGCTAGTAATCGTAGAAAAATAGAAAATGAATAGTTAGTATACATGGATCCATTGAAAAAAAAGTGATTTGGTGCGTTCTAACACTTTTGGTACACAATGCCCTCGAATTTCCTTAAAAGGTACACATGCTGCAAGGTCATTAACAGAAAGTTTGTTGAATATAATAATTTCGGAGTAAGAATTAATGCACTGTCTAAAAATGCAGTTATTAGGTTTGTTCGTAGAACAGTTAAAAACTATCAGAAACCGTCAGAGGCATGCGCATTCAATAAAAGCGTTCGCAGAAACAATTTGGCAGTTGGTGATTTAAAAATCCTTTGTTGGAAAAAAGAAATTTGCGGTTTCGAATCAGTTGCCAACTATCAGAATAATTTGCTGACCGGGATCAAATTTTTAGTTTGAGCATGCGTCATTGTGAAAAAAACACGGAAATAGCTAGCCAGTCAGTTCCTTCTAAAATAAAACATGAGTAAAATCATTTGTATGTCGTATATATATAATACCGTACATTAAAAAAAACCTCTTGTTTCTTATCATTATGGCCAAAAAATGACGCACATATTACAAATTTACTTATTCTTATTTTTTTCAGATGTATGACAATAATTCAAGCTCTTCTTCAAGTGATGAAGAGCTTTAAGTTCATTCTTATCAAATACATCACGGTCGTGATGTCAAATTTTCCACTCGTTGGTACAACAAAAATTGCCAATAGATTCACAACGAATCACAAATGGAATGTTAGAGTGAGAAATCTCCAATCGATTGGAAATTCTTTCTACGAACAAACCTATTATGAAAAAAACATTATTCTTTTTGTTTCATTTTTACTCTTCTAGAAAGAACTACACAGTAGATTTCCCGAAATAAGGACAAAGATCCAAGACATTTTTTTATCATTTCAATTTTCATACAATCTCATTGGTTCCAATTTCACTAAAAGTCCCTTTTTCTCCGAAAATTTACACCCTGATTTCGGGCCATAGTATTATGATGTGTGTTGAGTTGAAATGGGGATTATCCCAAACATTCTACTTCGAAAATATAGAAACCTCTAAATATTGATCATGTTCCATTCTTGGTCTTGGAGGATATGGGTTTCACGGGAAATGCTCATAATTTATTAAAAAGTTATCGACAAAGCAGAAACTCGTTGAAATTGATGATATATTACATAACTATCAGTAGGTCTATTCCAACCTCAATCAAAGACGATTAGAAAATAATTGGTCATAGCAAACAACAGTCTGTAATCATTTCTGACAGTTTCTGGCTGCGCTTGAAACATACCTATTAAGGCAGCGCTCCACAAGGAACTGTCCTAGTGTCTATACTATTTATTATGTACCTACTTAAATTCCTAGTTGAAATATGTTTTTATTGCATTTGGTTTCATTCCCCTATACCCCTCTTCTATCTCAGTTGATTTTAATAAAATAAATAAAATAACAGAATTCACTTTTTTTATTTTAACAGGTACACAGCACAACCTTTGATAAAAACTATTTTCGAAGGTGGTTTTGCCACATGCTTTGCTTATGGTCAAACGGGCTCTGGTAAAACCCATACAATGGGTGGTGACTTTGTTTCTGGTAAAACTCAAAATTGTGATAGAGGAATATACGCAATGGCAGCAGCCGATGTCTTTCAATTGGTAAATTCCTCCAAATATCGGCATTTGAATCTCGTAGTCTCCGCCAGTTTCTTCGAAATATATTCAGGTACGTGATATTAACTATTTAAACCTTTGGAATATATCGGTATCCGTAAAAAACATTGGTAAAGTCTGTTCATACTTCTATTCAACTGACTAACTAGACTCCTAACAATTTTATTTATTTTTAACTTAATATTTTTTTATCGTTATCACCATCTGGACTTCACAGAAAAAACGTGTGTGTATAGGGTTATTAATTATAAATTACACTCCCCCTGGAATTGTTATTATTGCCTTTAGAAAAAAAAGTTCCATATACAGATTGCGAAAATCCTTATGGAAGTATGCCGGACACAAGGGAAATACAGTATAAGAAAAAAGCTTCAAAAAGAGAGAAATAATAATTGTGCGCGGTCATCAAGACGTGTACTTAATTCCAGAAACCAGTGCCGAATGTTGATTGCCCCCCCTATTTTAACCGCTGTTGCCAGAAGCGCATATTAATTTGTACAAATGATATTTTTGACTCGTTATTGTTAACTTTTTTTCGAAGTCATGCATAATAGGTAAAACTAAACACTTCCATCATTCTTTCTGTAAAGTACACTGTTGGATGATTTATAATCTTACTTTATATTTAGATCACCATAAAATTATAGAGATTTTACTTGACAATAAAGCATATTCATCTCTCTAACTTATTTAAATACAAAGAGATGTAGTAATGAAACTAAAAGATAAATTAATGTTCTTATGTGGGCACAATTTACCAAAAGCTGTTCCGAAATCCACATTTGCCACACAAAAATTTCAAGACACATGACAATCCTTAAAAGACAAATAAAATCACCTTTAACCAAAATAAAAATACTAAGACAGAAGAAATAATATCATACTGTTTCTCATTTCACCCCATGTTGGGTGTTATTCAAAAACTTTTGTTATAGAATGCACCGAGATATAATAATATTAATATCTATACCAGGCAGGGAAGACTGGAAGAAAGTTGCACCCATATAAGCTGAGGCTACCTAGCATGCCAAGACAGAAGTAGGCGTAGGAGTCGGAATTGATGTCCTAAAACTAAGGATAGCTACAATCCTATCTATGGACATCACAACTTTAAAAGCGGAAGTGATGGTGATTCGCCATTTTGATGGAGAAAAGCAGGAAAGTATACAGCTCACATACTGCCAAGCTGAACTGAAAACACTCGCCTCAAACAATTGCAAAGTCCTGGGCGGATAAAACGGCTAGACAAGGCCCATCAATGCCATTCAATGGAGAGGAACTCTTCAGCAGCTTTCCAAAGTCGACAATAAATATGGCCTTGAGGAAGTGTGTGGCATGGAAATTTCCAGAATGGTGGGTAATCTCACCAGGGCAGAGACAGGTGAAACAGTTTATTGAAGGACATTCGACAACATTTACGGCATACCTAGAAAGTAAAGATATAAATTGTCGAAGCCATAGAAGGTTACTTGATGAGCAGCAACTAGCAAGAAATTACATGGAAACAGGAATTACAGCGTTTAATGTACAATAATGGATATTTTTTGCAAAATAATGCATTGTTTCCATAATATAGTCGCGCTCTGTATAAAAAGAGTGGCTCGAGAATATAATCTAGATTCAGATAGATCTGAAAATAGTTAGGTTAGTCCCAAAACTTTTGAAACATGGATGAGCAGTAAGCAAGATTTTTGTTGGTATTCCTCAAAAATATGGTAAATGATAATCCGTTGTCAGTACCGGTTTTTAGGCTGTTCCAATTAGACTGGAGGAAAAGGTCGCAGTCTAATAGACAGATTAACGTAATCAAATCTGATATGATATTAAACATTGTATGTTACTGTAATCGCCACATTACTGACGAAATCAATAATCCGTTGAACCTGATTTCCACATTATTTACTCCCCCGTAACTTAAAAACAGTCCATTATTCCCGCTTTTTTCAAGACTTGACTATAAACTACATTATACCAAATTTTCAGCCAATTCGACTGGAACTCAATCAATTTTCCTTAGGTTTGGTGCGGGGTACTTTTATTAGAAGGTAAATCTATAGAATAAATTGTACTGTAATCTGTTACAGGCAAAGTTTTTGACCTGCTAAACAACAAAGCAAAATTGAGGATACTGGAAGATGGCAAACAACAAGTGCAAGTCGTCGGTCTCGAAGAAAAAGTCGTATACAACGTTCAAGAAGTTCTTGGTTTCATACAAAAAGGCAACCAAGCCCGCACATCCGGTCAAACTTTCGCTAATAACAATTCATCGCGATCACACGCCGTTTTTCAAATTTATTTAAGAGCTAGTAATAACATGTCAAAGGTAATTTGTGACTGGTTGCACTTTATCGCTGCTATATTCTATATTTTCTTAGATTCACGGGAAATTTTCTCTCATCGATTTAGCTGGTAACGAAAGAGGTGCTGATACGTCGTCGGCCAATAGGCAAACGAGAATGGAAGGTGCTGAAATTAACAAATCGCTATTGGCCCTCAAAGAATGCATCAGGGCACTCGGTCGCAAGGGCGCCCATTTACCTTTTAGAGTTAGCAAACTTACTCAGGTAAGAAAAGTATCTTTTTTTATTTCAGTTATGGTCGTTTGCACCAATTGATATTGAAGTCGATTTAAAGTTAAGTGGCGCTTTAAGAAAGTTTTGTTTTGCACCATGAACAACTTGTTATTTTAAGCTTAGAAAATCGCTCGCTTATCCTCAAAGTGGAGATTTCTAACCTAACATTCTTGTGTTTTGATTTATATATGTCAATGTTTTTCCTCTTTTCGGGTTTTCGTTTTCTGTCTTCCAATTTCAGGTGTGTTTATTAATTTTTTAAGAAGAATTTTTGTGGAGGATGATTTGGAAGTATTGGATATAATCGAAAATGGATTTCCAAGAAGACGGTACAACCGTAAAAACTATTATGAAAAATTGTATGAAAATATTACCCATTCTTTTTCCTGAAGTGTATAATTTGCCGATCTGATTTTCTTATTTTTTACTGTGTTTTCCATTATAAACAATTTTCTTATTTAAAAAACAAACATAAAAACCTTTGATTTGCAAAGAATTGACTTTTAACAGCTTTTAATACGTTACTTCAAACCACAAAACGAAAAGTTACCAGAAACCATAGAGAAATAAATAAAACTCAACTTAAACAGCGAGGTTGACAAATGCATTAAACAATTAGCTAAGAAGCAGAGCAAAAACATTGGTGCAACTGAACTATAACTAAGCTACCCTTAAATTTTAAACTCGACATAGCTATTCTTAGCTTATGCTTTTATTGGTGCAAACGGCCATTAATAACTCCAAGAATATCCATATTTCCTACACAATACCATGAAGCTTCTAGTCATTTAGTATTCTTTTGATGTCCAAATTTAAAATTTGAATAGGGTTTATATTCTATGAATAGACATGAATGTGAATAGTCACATTTTTGATTGTTTTTTTTGTAGGTGCTAAGAGATTCATTTGTGGGTACGAGTTCGCGAACGTGTATGATAGCTATGATTTCTCCAGGTGTCAATTCATGCGAACACAGCTTAAACACTTTACGTTACGCCGATCGTGTCAAAGAATTGGTCGCCGAAGATTTGCAAACGAATAGCGAAACCGACGAAGAACAAGACAACAACGGAGATTTATTACAGTTGAGGTCCTTGAACGAACAAGATATGACTCCCGAAATGCTCGACCTACACCAGGTAAACATATTTTTTACGTTTCCCAAAAATGTTGACAAAAATACTTCATTTAAATGTGTATATTTTTTACTTACGTTTACTCAACCAAATATTAATTCAAAAAAGTAAGGAACGGTTACCTAAATGTTTTTTGAAAAAGTCCTTGTAAGGTAAGCTGTAACATAAAATGTTCATCGAGATTTTGAGTTCCGTGCCAACACAAACATGCTGGAATAACTGAAACTGGGTTAGGTTGGATTCTTTTCTTCTTCCTTTATTAGGTAGGCATAAATTCGTGAAGAAAATTTTGGAGTATAAGCTTTTTTTAGCCGCGTTAAATCATTTTTGATCGTCATCGTCACCATAGATAAAAATACTTATAGATGGGAAACTGACCCGTGGCGCCACCCTGAGAGTCTCGTCAGTACCTTTAACACAAATCAGATGGTTGTGAACTTTGCTGACAGCCGACATTTTCAAAATTACTGTAATTTTACTTTTATTGCAAAATGACATTTTTTAATATTTCATTTAAAGTTACTCAACATTAGATTGATATTACAATAATAGTAATGAAAAATCAAGTAAAATTAAATGGAATGAGAAAATAAAGAAATAATCGTCAAGTTTATATATTTTATTGGATAAAAAAAGGATACAATAAATGAAACGTTTTTTACATATTTCAATGACAAACATGGAAAAAAATAAATGTGAGGAGTTCAATAACAATGCTGGGAAGTTCAAAGCTGTATGGAAGAATAACTACTTCTGTCACTTTTCATTTATTGAAAAATGTTTTTCAATGAAGAATAAAGCTTACCGGGTGCACCTCACATTACAATCTATGATAATAAATATTCTCGACAATGTCTCTTGAAGTGAAAGTCCCACTATAAACAATAAAAACCAACTTCGAATACTCAACACACACACACAAATGAGCAAAATAGTTTTTAAAACAAAAACTGGACAACTCACGATACAGTCGATACACGTCGCAAAACGTTGCTCTGCAGTTGTCAGGTTAGGATGCCAGCGCTAATATTCATGTGGAAGAATCTGCAACTATGAAACCTTTTTTTTGTTTATGAAACCTCTTATTTTACTAATGTTAGATGTTAAATGAAAAGTACTTGGGAAAGAAAAAATACTTGTACTCTAAAATGATTCTCAGGGGTGGTTTCCTCCGAACTTAAACAATAACAGAACTATAGCTTGAAATAACGTAGTTAATAAAGTTGAGCGCCACGTGGTTTTCTTTCTTTTTTTTTCATACAAAGAATAGGTTAACCACGAAACTATGAATATATAGTTCTGTCCAGTTAGTTAAGCATTCACTAAAGAATCCACTATTTGATATTTTGAATTGTGTGTCTATAAATTTAGTAGGAAGGAAGTTGAAATAAAAATTCCACAAGTTAAGCAATAACAATAAATATGGATTTAATGAGTGTAAAATGTAAAAATATAAAATTTATGTCAAATCTATCCTAAAAATAAATATATCAACTATGTTAGTGGGTGAAGCCCCTAAGTTTACAATTTAAAAAATTACAATGGGTGAAGCCCTTAAATTTACAATTTAGAAAATTACAATGGGTGAAGCCCTTAAATTTACAAATGAAGCGAGATACGAATTTTCAGCTTGAAAGGTTGACTTTGGTGAAAACTTCTTTATATACTTTAGGTACTTATCTTAATGGAAGCACTAGTCTGGAAGCCTCCCTGCCTTCTTGGGTATCAGACCAAATTAATGTTCCCTCAGCAGTGGAGGTATGCCTCGAAGTCCATAAGTTCTTATCACACCATAAAATTGGTTTAAAGGTAGATAGGAATTTTGATACTTATTCCATTTTCAGTTGTTTTGTGCAACAAAAGCTATGAAGCCAACCGCTGTAGGAATATAATAATTAATGAAATAATTCGATTCTTAAAAATTATGATTGATATTTGAAGATATATCCCACAGCGGTTGAACTGTTAACGTCTTTCTTAGTAGACAACTTAGATAGGAAAGAGCTTGCTGTTTGCGATCACAGTTCACCTCCACTTAGGACAATATATGTGACAGTAATTAACATCAAGTCCCTGGTTACACGATACGGCAAAGCAACCGGAAGAATATCAAAGGCGACTGTGAAAGTTCACGTTTCATTCCCTTAATAGCCGAAGAAAAAAAAATTGAAATAATTTTTTTTTTAAAATAAAAAAAACAGGGTTAAAACCTCAAAAAAAAATGACCAGATTTTTATACAAGGTACTGGACAACCCAAAAAAAAACATAGGTACTTGACCAGATTTCTAAACAAGGTACTGGACAACCAAAAAAAAATCACAAAGGTACATGACCAGATTTCTAAACAAGGTACTGGACAACCAAAAAAATCACAAAGGTACATGACCAGATTTCTAAACAAGGTACTGGACAACCAAAAAAGTCACAAAGGTACATGACCAGATTTCTAAACAAGGTACTGGACAACCAAAAAAAATCAAAAGGTACATATATGACTTAAGCCATAAAGAAAAAAAACTACAGAAAAAAGAAATCCGGAAAAAATTACTAGAATACTAAAAAAAAATACTAAACTACACCCCGCTGTTTAATATGATTGAGATCCATCACTACCACCAAACTACATGATCCAAATAAATCCAGCCTGATATCAAGATAGAGAGGAGTCAAGATGAAAGAGACTACCCAAAAGTTGAAATTGCACCTATGTAGCAGCAAAATAGGTCTCGTCTTCCAACTCATCTATAATGACACCAGAACAAGAATAATCAAATCACTTCACCTAATGACAATAACGAAACCTCAGCCATAGGAAACGTCCAGTTCAGAGTACTGCTTACTCAATGATATTATAGCATATCATTAACGCTGAAAAGAATAACCTGAAGGGTTATTTCTGAGATATTATTAACACCTACTGGTGTTAAAAAAAAATGTCATAATAGGGAGAAGAAAGAAAAGAAAAAGAAAAAGCGTAAAAGTTGGAAGGTATAAAGATGGTCCAACATTAGCCATCCATTATTTGCACCGGGAATAGGCACTCATCACGAATCTTATCTGCGCAGTATACATTTGTTGTGAGGTAAAGGGATGTGGGAAAGAATATTGAACAGAAGTGTAATTTCAGTGCTGTCCCTCGTTACCCTCAGGCCGAACTGAAAACAACACAGGAAAGTGATTTCGAAAAATCACACCCCATTCAATTTCTTTAAATAATAAAAACGCAAAAATTAACTAAAAAAGAGAGGAAAGGATAACAAAGTATATCTTTGCAGATAGATCGATAGATTTGCGTCTACTATCAGTAACAAATAACTAAGGAAAAAATATAAGAGATAAGAAAGAAGAAAAGGTAATATTCTCAAAGAGAATAATCGTCACAATAAGGTATTTGTTTTTTTTTTTTAAAAAAAAAACCGTCGTAATCGGTAGGAGGATTTCCTACAACATCAGAAAGAATAAAAACAACGACAAAGAAATACTACAAATACGGTACTAAAGGGAACAGGCCATTATTCCGACACTAACATGTTACAAAAGCATGTCATACTCAAAGGTGTGGTAATAATTCCTGAACTTATCTGTAGCCTATCTGAAGTTATAAGGAAAACCTAGACAAGTCTTGAACCTACTAATAGAAAAGGCTCCGATATAAAGATACTATTGATAAGATAAAGTTAAACTACCAGACCTTATCGAGATAAAGTACAATATCCAATGATCATCATCTGCTAAATAAAAATGGTTATTTAAATAAAATCAACAACTTAAAGGTAATAAGATAATTAAAGATTTGAACACATTTAGTACTAATTCAAAGGAACAGTCTACTTTACAAGGCAACTGAACTTACTAAATATATTCGTAACCACTAATAAACGAGAAGGTACAAAGAAATTGAGAGATAGATAAGTTTGGAAAGGAAAATTAAGTAACACAAGTAAAAATTATGTATGCTCCTCTGTCTTGTAATGCTATAACGATTGAAATAATTTTCAATAAATCTCATTCTATTCAGATAACCAAAAAAAAACGGTACTCTCAACTTTTGAGATAGATATTGTCAATTGAGACAAAGATAAGATACGATAAGAGAAACTTTACGTCACTACGTCGAGGTCTTCTCTGGAACTCAACACGATAGATAAGTGAAACGTAAAAAGATAAGATAAAGATAATTTAGTCTTTGTCATATAGGAAAAAGCTAAAAGTAAAATATATTCTCAGGAAAAAATATCCCAAAGAATTCATCACATAAAACTATAATTAGGAACACCAACATTCATAGGCTCACGATATTCCCTTTATGCATAGTTTTCAAATTTAAATAATCATATAGAAAGTATGAATTAGTCAGACTTTCCCAAATTTCTAATTGCAGCAGGATCTCAGATAACCTATAGTTACCTCTAATTAATCCCTCATTGAATATATATAGCAAATCAAAACAGAGAAGGAACACATGTAAGATATTAATAGGAAAGAATTCCAAACTTATAGGTAATAGATAAAACGAATTAGCAGATAATTAATCAGAAGATATTTCAGAGTCAGATTCTGAATTTTCCACCTGGTGGTCACTTGAGTCAGCAGAAGATAAGATATTTTCCTTCAGGTCTTTGATATGCCAACGACCAATATTCTTACCATTTAAATCTTTCAGTTCATAAATCAAGGGAGAGATAACTTTATTTACTACACAATGTATGTATTTAGGCATGAATTTAGCAGAAATATATTGAGCTTTATCAGATTTAGGATATGTTTTTTTCCAAACATGATCTCCTGGATGGAATTGAATGTTCCTCTTACGGAAATTGTAACGTGCACTTGTTTTCACATATGCTTTATGAAGGCGCTTCCTAACAGATTCAAATATAGAAGGCATGGTTTGTGTATCCTGTAATCTATGAATCTTATCAGATATTTGAGGTTTATTAATGGGATTATCTACAATTTTTCCATAGAAAGAACCTACAACAGGTACGTTACGAGCAAATACTAAAAATGATGGTGTAAAATCAGTAACTTCGTGCTTAGAAAGACGAATTGCCTGAGCTATTTTATGTATTTCTAAATCCCAAGATCTATGATCTTCATAACAATATGAGCGTAAAGCAGTAACGATAGATTTATTCACACGTTCTGTATGATTAGCTTGTGGTGTAAAATTTGACGTATACCAAATATTTTGAACTTCAAATTTAGTCATTAAGTTTTTAAATAACTGACTGGTGAATTGTTTACCATTATCAGTGGCTATAATTTGAGGTACTCCAAAAATTAAAAAGACATTATTTTCTAAAAATTTACAAATGGCTGGAGCGGTAGCTTTAGGCATAGTATGAATTAAGGTAAACTTAGTGAACCAGTCAACAACTACTAAGGCATATTGATTACCTTGACGGGATCTAGGATAAGGTCCTATCAAATCACAAGAGATGAGTTGAAATGGAAATTCTATGTTGCGATATTGTCCCATTAGTCCAGCTTGTGGCAAATTTGTAGGCTTACATGTGGCACAAACCTGACAACGCCTTACATATCTGCGTACAGACTGTCTCATATTCGGCCAATAATACAACTCAGAAATTCGCTCTAAAGTTTTGAATACACCAAAGTGAGCTGAAGTTGAGTCATCATGAAATTTAGTTAAAAGTTCAGACCTATTTGGAGTTGGAACCACAATTTTCCAATCAGTAACGTTACTCATATCGGCATATTTGGTAAATACATGTTTATACAAGACATTACTTTCTACCTTGAAACTGGGATAACTATCAGGATCACTGGTAACCTTTTTAATCATCTCCTTGTACCAATTATCAGGCTTTAGTAAAGATAAATCTAAGACATTTACATCAGGTATACGAGAAAGGAAATCTGCAGGTACTGTTCCTGTAGATTTTCTATGAACGATAGAGAAATTATATTGAGACAATTGAAGAATCCAGCGAGCGAGACGAGGGGATGGTTTTTTCATATTATTTAACCAGACAAGAGAAGAATGATCTGTTATGACAGTAAAGTGTCTACCTAAAAGATAATATCGAAAATGTTCTATCCCTAAAAGAACAGCTAAGGCTTCTTTCTCCGTAATAGAAAATTTCTTTTGACCTTTCGTAAGTTTTTTACTCATGTAAGCTACTGGATGCTCTAATCCATCTTCAAGTTGAAAAAGAACACTACCGACTCCTACATCACTAGCATCACACATTAAAAAGAATGGACGATCAAAATTAGGACTACAAAGTACTGGTGCAGAAGTTAAAGCAACCTTGATATCTTCAAAAGCTTTCTGGGCTTCTGGAGTCCAAATAATGGGAGCATGTTTCTTTCGGTTAGTCAAAAGATCAGAGATAGGTGAAGAAAGAGTTGAGTAACTTTTTAGGAAGCGACGATAATAAGAAACGATACCTAGAAATCTGCGTACTTGAGTAGTAGTTTTTGGGACAGGATAGTTACAAATGACACTAGTTTTCTCACTGTCTATACCTAAACCATTTTTATCCAAAGTGTATCCTAAATATTGAAGAGAAGGGCGACAAAAGTGACATTTATTAATATTAATAGTTAAATTGGCATCTTTCAACTTATCATGAACTTTATTCAATATCTCAAGATGTTTTTCAAAGGTAGGGGTACAAATTATAATGTCATCTAAGTAATAAAAACAGTAAGGTTCTAAGGAAGGTCCTATGACTAAGTCCATTAGTCTACACATGGAAGCAGGAGCAGAAACTAAACCAAACGGAGTACATGTGAATTGAAAAAGTCCTTTAGATCGAACTGCAAAAGCTGTCTTAGGACGAGAGGATTTCTCTAAAGGTATTTGATAGAAAGCATGTTTCAAATCGATACTAGAAATATATCGAGTATCCCTAAGTTGACTAAGAATAACTTCAATATTAGGTAAAGCATATGAATCTTTATTTACGGTAACACTATTAAGCTTTCGACCATCAAAACAAACTCTATATGAACCATCAGATTTTTGAGTTAAACAAATAGGTGAACAATATGAAGATCTGCTTTCTTCAATAACTCCTAATTCGAGTAACTTATCAATTTCTTGGTTTAAGTATCCTTGTAAAACTTGAGGTAATGGATATTGACTTTGCTTAAAAGGTGGAGAATCTCCAGTATCAATAAAATGTTCTAAGAGATGTGTTTTACCTAACCTATCCTTAGGACTAAGAGATTTAAATTTTTCAATAACCTGATTAAGTTTATCAGTTTCCGTTGAAGTTAAATTTGAGACATCCTGTACGGTATTAATTACATTCACAGATAAAGAATTTAAGTTCATAGTGAATTTAGAAAAATCAATTTTAATATTAAAAATTTTAAGAAAATCTATACCAAGTATGACTGTATGTTGTACTGAAGGTAAGATAAATAATGTAATTGCCCGAGATATCTTATCTAATGTGACATAAGTTTCCACTGAACCAACCACATCATGAAGTTTTCCATCAGCGGTGGACACCTTGTTATATTGTCCCTTTAGAATGGGTAAAGATAAATCCTGAAGAAAATCAAGTCCTAACGAACCTATCAAACTTAAGTTACTACCGGTATCAATTAAACAAGAAAATGTTTTCCCGAAAATCTGTACATCAACATAAGGTCGATTGTCATGTCCCTTCCTATACAACAATGATTCCACACAACCAAAAGGTGAATTGTACTCAATTTCAAACCTTGAGCTATCAGAATTCTTATAAAATTTTCTAACAAAGTTAAGCCAAGAATTCCAGTCTTTTCTATCAAATTTAGATACTGTACGAGAAATAGGTGGTTTATGGAACTGGGTTAAAACATTGTCATGCAGAGAAGAACAATTAGGAAGTTGATTTATTGACTTTTTGAATTGTTTGAATTTTGTGTGTTGGAATTGGATTTTATATTGCTTTTGTCTTTGTTTTTGTTTTTCTTGGATGAAGAAGTCCCTGGTTGATTTTTTTCTGCGGTTGGGAGAGATAGGGACGATACTCGACCGCCTTCGCAGTTTTTTTGACAATTAGTACATTTAGTTTTAACCACTCCAGGTGTACCACATCCATAGCAAAACAATTTTCGAGGCATAAGGCACTGACTATAGGTATGATTCTGATTGTTACAATTCCAACATACAATATTCGTATTCAATGCAGATACTTGACGGGAAAAAGTATTGTGCGGACGGTAAGAGGAAGTATGAGGTAAGCTTAAGTCAGGTTCAAGTAAATTTTGTTTTCGAGAACCAAAGTTAGAGGTATTTGAGTGTTGTGAGTACATGAATGTTTCCTCAAGTTTTTTACATTTAGTAGTTAAATCCGAAATTGTTAAAATATCTAGTAAAGCTAATGGTTGAACAAAATTTGGTAACAAATTGCGTTGAATGATTCTAATTTTAGTTGACTCATCTGGTTTGATGTCTAACCTATTAAATAAACTACACATAGAATTTATGAAAAGGGTAACTTTCTCATTAGGATGTTGTTTACGATTTTTAATTTCCTCTAATAAATCTTCATGGTAGTTATAAGGAAGAAAATCTGATTTTAATTTAGTTACAAGTTGACCCCAATCTTGAAATTGTGTCCTATTATTCAAATACCAATAAAAAGCTTGATCGGTAAACAAGTCAGCGGCACTAGAGAAAAGTTCAGTATCGCTAACTCCCCTAGATATTTTTAAACATTCTACTTTTTCTAAAAAACTTGTAAGAGACTCTTTAGGAGAAACCCCAGAGAAATGTAACCCCCATTTATGAACTGGTACTGGTTTAGAAAAAGAAAAAGATTGATTGTCATTGACAGGTGTCGAATGAGCTTGGCTTGTACCCGATAATCGTGAATCTAACTCTCCTTCCAACAAGAGTATTCGTTGTGTGAGTCTTTTTTTGAAATTTCCTTGTTCAGTCGTGAACTCATTTAAATTATGATTTAATCGAGTAGCTCTTGCATTTACATGACCTAACCGACAAGTTAATCTTAGATATTCTGTATCTCTGACAGTTCCTACAAAATCTTTAATTTTTTTGTCAAGATCCGCTAATGTGGTTTCAATACCAGCGATTTCTTGATCAATTTCTAAATTATCAACATAATAAAGAGAACTTCTACCAGAATATTCCTGTGCTAAAACACCACGTAGTATTTTCCTACGTTCAGCTGAAGTAGCTAACACTGATTGACCCCGGTATGCTAATTCATGTTCGAGTTCATGATTGAATAGATAATCTACGTTCAATTTGAAATTTTGAGACATGATTTATTTTATTTTTAAAATGTAATTAAGGTAGAACACAACAATAAAAAAAGATAACAGGTAAGACAACTTCGACACTAAACCTCTAAATTTGGTACCACTCGAAATGCAAATATTTAGGTAAAAAAAATAATCAAAATATATGTAAGGTATCAAGATAATAAGTTCACAAAAGAGTTCTTGAAAGTGTAAAAATATTTATAGGAACACAAGGTATTTTGTAAGATAACTTGAAAAAGAAACAATACACTTTCAAACACTATTTGTAAACTAAGTTTTCACCTCTGGTTTTCTGTATGTTAGATATCAATCTTTCATAAGCCCTTTACAGAAATATAAATATATTCAATCCTCCTGACCAAATTTATACACACTTCATATATTATAGTATTTTCCCCATAATAGGCAAAGAAAAAAAAGATATTTAAAGGCAAGCTAAGTGATTACTGAAAGAAATAAATATTACAAGAAAACTATAGTGAATAACACGTTGGGCGCCAAATGAAACCTTTTTTTGTTTATGAAACCTCTTATTTTACTAATGTTAGATGTTAAATGAAAAGTACTTGGGAAAGAAAAAATACTTGTACTCTAAAATGATTCTCAGGGGTGGTTTCCTCCGAACTTAAACAATAACAGAACTATAGCTTGAAATAACGTAGTTAATAAAGTTGAGCGCCACGTGGTTTTCTTTCTTTTTTTTTCATACAAAGAATAGGTTAACCACGAAACTATGAATATATAGTTCTGTCCAGTTAGTTAAGCATTCACTAAAGAATCCACTATTTGATATTTTGAATTGTGTGTCTATAAATTTAGTAGGAAGGAAGTTGAAATAAAAATTCCACAAGTTAAGCAATAACAATAAATATGGATTTAATGAGTGTAAAATGTAAAAATATAAAATTTATGTCAAATCTATCCTAAAAATAAATATATCAACTATGTTAGTGGGTGAAGCCCCTAAGTTTACAATTTAAAAAATTACAATGGGTGAAGCCCTTAAATTTACAATTTAGAAAATTACAATGGGTGAAGCCCTTAAATTTACAAATGAAGCGAGATACGAATTTTCAGCTTGAAAGGTTGACTTTGGTGAAAACTTCTTTATATACTTTAGGTACTTATCTTAATGGAAGCACTAGTCTGGAAGCCTCCCTGCCTTCTTGGGTATCAGACCAAATTAATGTTCCCTCAGCAGTGGAGGTATGCCTCGAAGTCCATAAGTTCTTATCACACCATAAAATTGGTTTAAAGGTAGATAGGAATTTTGATACTTATTCCATTTTCAGTTGTTTTGTGCAACAAAAGCTATGAAGCCAACCGCTGTAGGAATATAATAATTAATGAAATAATTCGATTCTTAAAAATTATGATTGATATTTGAAGATATATCCCACAGCGGTTGAACTGTTAACGTCTTTCTTAGTAGACAACTTAGATAGGAAAGAGCTTGCTGTTTGCGATCACAGTTCACCTCCACTTAGGACAATATATGTGACAGTAATTAACATCAAGTCCCTGGTTACACGATACGGCAAAGCAACCGGAAGAATATCAAAGGCGACTGTGAAAGTTCACGTTTCATTCCCTTAATAGCCGAAGAAAAAAAAATTGAAATAATTTTTTTTTTAAAATAAAAAAAACAGGGTTAAAACCTCAAAAAAAAATGACCAGATTTTTATACAAGGTACTGGACAACCCAAAAAAAAACATAGGTACTTGACCAGATTTCTAAACAAGGTACTGGACAACCAAAAAAAAATCACAAAGGTACATGACCAGATTTCTAAACAAGGTACTGGACAACCAAAAAAATCACAAAGGTACATGACCAGATTTCTAAACAAGGTACTGGACAACCAAAAAAGTCACAAAGGTACATGACCAGATTTCTAAACAAGGTACTGGACAACCAAAAAAAATCAAAAGGTACATATATGACTTAAGCCATAAAGAAAAAAAACTACAGAAAAAAGAAATCCGGAAAAAATTACTAGAATACTAAAAAAAAATACTAAACTACACCCCGCTGTTTAATATGATTGAGATCCATCACTACCACCAAACTACATGATCCAAATAAATCCAGCCTGATATCAAGATAGAGAGGAGTCAAGATGAAAGAGACTACCCAAAAGTTGAAATTGCACCTATGTAGCAGCAAAATAGGTCTCGTCTTCCAACTCATCTATAATGACACCAGAACAAGAATAATCAAATCACTTCACCTAATGACAATAACGAAACCTCAGCCATAGGAAACGTCCAGTTCAGAGTACTGCTTACTCAATGATATTATAGCATATCATTAACGCTGAAAAGAATAACCTGAAGGGTTATTTCTGAGATATTATTAACACCTACTGGTGTTAAAAAAAAATGTCATAATAGGGAGAAGAAAGAAAAGAAAAAGAAAAAGCGTAAAAGTTGGAAGGTATAAAGATGGTCCAACATTAGCCATCCATTATTTGCACCGGGAATAGGCACTCATCACGAATCTTATCTGCGCAGTATACATTTGTTGTGAGGTAAAGGGATGTGGGAAAGAATATTGAACAGAAGTGTAATTTCAGTGCTGTCCCTCGTTACCCTCAGGCCGAACTGAAAACAACACAGGAAAGTGATTTCGAAAAATCACACCCCATTCAATTTCTTTAAATAATAAAAACGCAAAAATTAACTAAAAAAGAGAGGAAAGGATAACAAAGTATATCTTTGCAGATAGATCGATAGATTTGCGTCTACTATCAGTAACAAATAACTAAGGAAAAAATATAAGAGATAAGAAAGAAGAAAAGGTAATATTCTCAAAGAGAATAATCGTCACAATAAGGTATTTGTTTTTTTTTTTTAAAAAAAAAACCGTCGTAATCGGTAGGAGGATTTCCTACAACATCAGAAAGAATAAAAACAACGACAAAGAAATACTACAAATACGGTACTAAAGGGAACAGGCCATTATTCCGACACTAACATGTTACAAAAGCATGTCATACTCAAAGGTGTGGTAATAATTCCTGAACTTATCTGTAGCCTATCTGAAGTTATAAGGAAAACCTAGACAAGTCTTGAACCTACTAATAGAAAAGGCTCCGATATAAAGATACTATTGATAAGATAAAGTTAAACTACCAGACCTTATCGAGATAAAGTACAATATCCAATGATCATCATCTGCTAAATAAAAATGGTTATTTAAATAAAATCAACAACTTAAAGGTAATAAGATAATTAAAGATTTGAACACATTTAGTACTAATTCAAAGGAACAGTCTACTTTACAAGGCAACTGAACTTACTAAATATATTCGTAACCACTAATAAACGAGAAGGTACAAAGAAATTGAGAGATAGATAAGTTTGGAAAGGAAAATTAAGTAACACAAGTAAAAATTATGTATGCTCCTCTGTCTTGTAATGCTATAACGATTGAAATAATTTTCAATAAATCTCATTCTATTCAGATAACCAAAAAAAAACGGTACTCTCAACTTTTGAGATAGATATTGTCAATTGAGACAAAGATAAGATACGATAAGAGAAACTTTACGTCACTACGTCGAGGTCTTCTCTGGAACTCAACACGATAGATAAGTGAAACGTAAAAAGATAAGATAAAGATAATTTAGTCTTTGTCATATAGGAAAAAGCTAAAAGTAAAATATATTCTCAGGAAAAAATATCCCAAAGAATTCATCACATAAAACTATAATTAGGAACACCAACATTCATAGGCTCACGATATTCCCTTTATGCATAGTTTTCAAATTTAAATAATCATATAGAAAGTATGAATTAGTCAGACTTTCCCAAATTTCTAATTGCAGCAGGATCTCAGATAACCTATAGTTACCTCTAATTAATCCCTCATTGAATATATATAGCAAATCAAAACAGAGAAGGAACACATGTAAGATATTAATAGGAAAGAATTCCAAACTTATAGGTAATAGATAAAACGAATTAGCAGATAATTAATCAGAAGATATTTCAGAGTCAGATTCTGAATTTTCCACCTGGTGGTCACTTGAGTCAGCAGAAGATAAGATATTTTCCTTCAGGTCTTTGATATGCCAACGACCAATATTCTTACCATTTAAATCTTTCAGTTCATAAATCAAGGGAGAGATAACTTTATTTACTACACAATGTATGTATTTAGGCATGAATTTAGCAGAAATATATTGAGCTTTATCAGATTTAGGATATGTTAAGATATCCCACGTTGGGCGCCAAATGAAACCTTTTTTTTGTTTATGAAACCTCTTATTTTACTAATGTTAGATGTTAAATGAAAAGTACTTGGGAAAGAAAAAATACTTGTACTCTAAAATGATTCTCAGGGGTGGTTTCCTCCGAACTTAAACAATAACAGAACTATAGCTTGAAATAACGTAGTTAATAAAGTTGAGCGCCACGTGGTTTTCTTTCTTTTTTTTTCATACAAAGAATAGGTTAACCACGAAACTATGAATATATAGTTCTGTCCAGTTAGTTAAGCATTCACTAAAGAATCCACTATTTGATATTTTGAATTGTGTGTCTATAAATTTAGTAGGAAGGAAGTTGAAATAAAAATTCCACAAGTTAAGCAATAACAATAAATATGGATTTAATGAGTGTAAAATGTAAAAATATAAAATTTATGTCAAATCTATCCTAAAAATAAATATATCAACTATGTTAGTGGGTGAAGCCCCTAAGTTTACAATTTAAAAAATTACAATGGGTGAAGCCCTTAAATTTACAATTTAGAAAATTACAATGGGTGAAGCCCTTAAATTTACAAATGAAGCGAGATACGAATTTTCAGCTTGAAAGGTTGACTTTGGTGAAAACTTCTTTATATACTTTAGGTACTTATCTTAATGGAAGCACTAGTCTGGAAGCCTCCCTGCCTTCTTGGGTATCAGACCAAATTAATGTTCCCTCAGCAGTGGAGGTATGCCTCGAAGTCCATAAGTTCTTATCACACCATAAAATTGGTTTAAAGGTAGATAGGAATTTTGATACTTATTCCATTTTCAGTTGTTTTGTGCAACAAAAGCTATGAAGCCAACCGCTGTAGGAATATAATAATTAATGAAATAATTCGATTCTTAAAAATTATGATTGATATTTGAAGATATATCCCACAGCGGTTGAACTGTTAACGTCTTTCTTAGTAGACAACTTAGATAGGAAAGAGCTTGCTGTTTGCGATCACAGTTCACCTCCACTTAGGACAATATATGTGACAGTAATTAACATCAAGTCCCTGGTTACACGATACGGCAAAGCAACCGGAAGAATATCAAAGGCGACTGTGAAAGTTCACGTTTCAACTACCACTAACGGCGTTACAGTTTTCATTAGATTAGAAACTCTGGTACTGACGGGACTCTATGTGGCAGCACCCTCCACCCTCGCGCCTTCAAAGCATAGATAAAAAATACTTATAGATGGGAAACTGACCCGTGGCGACCTCTATTTATACGGGTGGCGTCACCTTGAGATTCCCGTTAGTACCTCTAGCACAAATCAGGTTGTGAACTTCACTAACAGCCGAAAAAGAAAATTCCTGTAATTTTACAGTTTTTGGCGGCATAGATATTCAAAATTACTGTAATGTTACTTTTATTGCAAAATAACATTTACGGTCCATTTTTTGATATTTCATTCAGTTACTTAACATTAGATTGATAATTACAATAATAGCAATGACAAGTCAAGTAAAATTGAATGAAATGTCAAAAAATGGACCATATAAAGCCTTAAAATGAGAAAATACAGAAATAATCGTCAAGTTTATATATTTTATTGGATAAAAAAATGATAAAATAAATGAAACGTTTTTTAACATATTTCAATGACAAACATGGAAAAAAATAAATGTGAGGAATTCAACAACAATGCTGGGAGGCTCAAAGCTGTATGGAAGAATAACTACTTCTGTCACTTTTCATTTAGTGAAAAATGTTTTTCAATGAAGAATAAAGCTTACCGGGTGCACCTCACATTACAGTCCACGACAATAAATATTCTCGACAATGTCTCTTGAAGTGAAAGTCCCACTATAAACAATAAAAACAACGAATACTCAACACACACACACACACAAATGAGCAAAATAGTTTTTAAAAAGAAAAACTGGATAACTCACGTTGGTCTGCAATTGTCAGTGGTTGTCAGGCAGTTCTCAGGTTAGGATGTCAGCGTTAATATAATGTGTAAGTAAAAAATCTGTAGCTACCACTAACGGCGTTACAGTTTTCATTGAATTCGAAATTTTAGTACTGATGGGACTCTCTATGTGGCAGCACCCTCGTGCCTTCAGAAATCCCCTACCCTGATTGTCGCCTCTCAACTGTCACCACTTAACCGTCACCCATAGGCCTTATCTGTCACCGCGCTCGCTTGTAATATGACCTTTTGGACATCTTTTTGGTTAGGTAATTATTTTCATAAGCGCTTGATTGATTTGTATTTCCACTTCTGTCGGTAGAAAAACCATTACATCAACATTTTTTTTCCAGTTTATTTCAGAATTAGAAATAGCCGAAGAACAGATGTTGGAAAACCACAAGCAAGTAATCGACGGACTGCAAGTTGCTTTAGTAAAAGCTAATGAATTGCGAAGAATGGCGGACACAGTAGCGTATGATCAAGAAGCTTATTGCAACAATTGGAAAGAATTCGTTCGTAATTGTATTTCCTTTTTCGTGCGCGCCGATGAGATCGTAGACGATTATAAAGATAAGTTGGCAGCCGAGGAACAACTCAGCCGCAAAACTAACAAACGAATGTAAATAATATTTATTTCTATATATTATAATTCCTTGTGCTGCCACGTTTGAAATACTTTATTTTCTGGAGGAATTTTTTTATTTATTCAATGTTTGTCTGTTGGTTTCAAAAAGGGGATTGGTGATAAATTATTACTTGACTTATAAAAATTTAATATAAGGGTTAATAGTTTTTTTTTATTTGAAAATATTCGAGTTTTATTATTTTTAGTGTAAAAATTTATGATTATTAAATATTTTTTACAAAATTTAAGGACGTATTTAAATTTTAAATAATAATGGCAACAAAAATAGTTTGTTCTAGATTTATTTTGCAAACACTTTAGAATTTTAATATTTCCCCATCTCATTTTTCGGTGAGCAATTTTCCAAAACAAAGATAATTAAACTCGAGTACCATACAGGGTGTTGCTTTGAAATATACCGGTCATATCTTCATATACACATAATTCACTATGTTTATTCAAAGAACGTGATTTTTTTTAAGTAAAATCCAAAGAAAATATAGAAATTTAATTAAAATCCAGTTGATCGATTTTTGAAAATAATGACTGTATGAAAAGGGGGTTAAATGAAAAAACCGTGTCGTTTTCCTGCTTTTATGTGATTTTACGCAATCGTATTTTCAATTTATTTCAAACGTGGCAGTTGAAAGCTTCTTTTAATTTGTGTCGTAAAGCTATTTAGCGTTTGACTAGAGTGACTGTTTTGGAATTATTTTTGTTTTGTTTTAATAATAATAATAAGCCTAAACGATTAATCAAATAATAAAAACTGCGACTGCGCAGTCTCTTTAGATGAGACTGGATTTTAGAAGTTTTTAATCGCTTCAAAGTATTCACTCTAGATAAGTTTGTATACTAATTATATTTTTTAATTTGTTGTTTATTATCTTTTTTTATATATTTGCAATTATTAATTTATTAGGTCTCTAAAAGTAATAATTATCTACAAGCAGTTCTTTGAAAAATATACTTTTAGGGATAAATATATTTGAAAACTATCTAAATCGGTGTTTTATTCGTCTTCTTCCATAAATTCCCAAATCACCTCTAATACTGTACTGTTCTTCTATTAATATATTCCACATTGCTCTTTGCTTCAATTTATATTTTTGGAATTCATCAACCAATATAATCACACATTTTGGTAACCTCTGTGTTTTCTGATTGGATACATATGGTTGGTGACCTTTGAACCCGCACGATAAGAGCGCATTTGACTGTATTTAGAATTTTTCAGATAATGTTTACGTAAGGAACTTGTGATGTGGCTAATATTATGGTAGTATTTACATTGTTGTCAGATCCTTACTTTTTTTGGATTAAGGCTGGACCAGTTAAGTTTCCTTCAATGAAAAAGACCAATTTTTTGTCGCACATTATTCCAGCCCAAACATTCAGTTTTTGTGTAAAATTTTCATTACATTTGCAAAATATCAAGTTCCTGGATATTTATCCATTACTGAAGTGTGGATCGTATTCTAACAGGACTCTGATTGGGTAAATCATAATATGATATTTTGCACATTAGTTACAATAAACAAAATTAATAATTCCTTATAGCAACAAAAGTTTAGAAATATTAAAGATCCTTAGGGTACGAAGAAAGCCATTTCTCGAAAAATATTGCATTCTGTGCAATCAAGTAGTAAAAATGTTGAACAACTTCCAAAATCTTCCAGATATTTAAAATTCCCACCATGCATCGAATCTTGTATATAGTTGATATACTGATCAAAGCACAGTGCCACTATTATCAAGGTCCAACCGATTATTAGACAGTACTTGCATATTTTAGAGTATATTGTAATGTTTATTTTAATTTATATTCACAATTACTTAATTTATATTTACAGATTTATATGTAATACTGTCCTTATTTTAATAATTTATATCACACACTAAACACATTAACTATAATTTATATGAGAGTCACTTAAACACTTTATCGATGCGCGATTGCTTTCCTTCAGTATAAATCTATCTGACTATATGACTACTTCATGTGCAGCGATGCTCGTCTACTTATACTCGCGCGTGGAGTATATTCATAGAGTAATAAATAAAATAGAGGTTTTAAAACATATGGAAACTGGCACAAAGTTTGTGCGCAACCAGTTGAGTATGACGCATCACAGCTACTAACTAAACTAACAAACCCCGCCTCTAACCACACGAAAATAGTCAATATGTCAATAATATTATTTTAATTTGAGGTTAGTCACGTGTAGTTATTTCTGAACATATCTATATTTATTTAATTCTTATTGGCTTTTCTCTATTTAAATTGATTATCTCTAACATTGGCACCTATTATTATCATAGGATTTATTATAACTCATCATAGGTAAGTTAAAAAAGTAAAATAATGGAAACAATATTTTTCATTTTATCGGGAGATGTGCTAAAAGTTCTAGTTATGTGAAAAAATAGTATTTCGAAAATTGTTATGATTGATGATATTGATGTGTGCTTCAAGATGTCTCCAGGTAGATTGGTGAATAAGTGTGGATTATTTGTTTGTCTGTTCTTATTTTATTTTTATTGACCGTATTTGTGTTATTTTCGATATTTTATTGTATGAAAAATGTTGTTTTAATAGTAATTTCTCACTGGCAGAGTTTTTTTTTTCTCCTACTCCTACTAATACAATATTACGCGTATGCTGAAAACTTCCAAATTCAAAAAGCGCGCGTCTTGAATGCTAGTTCCTACCAGTAGCCAAGGTAGGCGCTAGTGTTAACTTTGTGCCACAAAACGCTACACGTTCAACATCTCTCTTTTATTTATTACTCTATGGGTATAATTCTAGAAATCTCTCGTTCTGCTGAAGGCGCTGGGTAGCTAGTCTCGAAAGTTCTCGACTAGTGAGCGGAGGAGTCATAAACGTCTCATACGGGAATTCCAGTGGGGCACTCGCGTAACAATATAAATTCACCTATGAAATGATTTTACGCTAAATTTGGATCAACTTTGGGTTTTTTGGTTTTGATAACTGGAATAACAGTTGCTTAGGACCAAGAGCATGGAAAAAATTAAGGAAAATCCTTTTATATATTCGTAACAGGTGGTACTTTGTCCTTTCTGGCAAATACTGAAAACGAGGGATTTCATCTGGCCCAGAGATTGAATTTCTACAACTATTAAAGCATCTTCAAATTCTTCCATCATTAAGGAGTCTTTCAACAAATTACAATTTATATCCGTTTGAAAGAAAATGATTTATTTTCCTAGTTCTTCTTTATGAGATTTTAAATCATCTGGGTAGGTAACAATATTAGAATTTTCTTCAAAAACAGATGCGAAATACATTTGCCATTTCATTAGATCTAGTAACTATTTTATTATCGTGTAGGTACCAGATGATTTATTTGGAATTGGAGGAACGCGAGCTTTTAATTCTTATTCTGTCCCACACTCTACTACAAAATTTGTCATTCTTTCTCTTTTGCAGTTTTTGACTATTCCCATCTGAGTGGCAGTGACAGATGAAAGAAATGAGTTGCCAAAAGTTCCTAGAATTATTGGCCACCGAAGCGTTGAGAATTCAGCTAAAACGTTATTTTAAATCTCAAGATTTACACTCCGGGGGTGTATACATTGTTTCAAAAATTCAATGTTAAGCCGAAATGATAAAAAACTTGCAAAAATCTTATGATTCTTGTCCTAAAATCCACTTCATGTTGCTCATACTGACCTTAAACTGTACTCCTCTTCCCTTATTGTAGTATCAACATCAAGAAAAAATTGAAATTTCCAGTTATTGATACCGTGAGGTTGTTCTTATTATATGTACTGAGCATATTCGCAAAGTATTTTTCCAAAAATTGTTTTTGATTTATTTATACCGAATTATAAACGTTATAGATATGGGAGATCGACTAATACACTGTTAATCACTCTATGTATAAAAAAATTTGTAGAGCTCACTGTTGCTCCTATACGTATGCGAGATTTTCTACATAATATAGAAGATAAATATTTGCTGAATCTGTATGTATATATTGAATCTATAAATATGGTTATAGTTAAACACAGTTAATCACAATAAATATCACATATAAATTTCCAGATTACATTCTTATCCTCTTTGTGTTAAAAATGAAAGTATTTAGTATTTACAAATATTTGTTAAAGATTTGGCATCATGCATATTGCCATTGCCGACCGACAACCGAAACGTCCATCCGTCCTTAATTAAAACCATTAATCATTAGTTGTAGAACAGATCGAATTTCCTCAAAGTGAACAATAGACTTTTTATAACTGTTCGAACATATAAATGATAAATATCGCAATTTCTTCATTTCTATTAAATATACACATAATCCCGTGCATGGGTGGTCTGTGGGAGGTTCCGTCACAAAGTTTAATTTACTGCGCGTATCGGAATTTCAAATTTAAATGACAATGAAATGAAGACTCTACTAGTCTAGTCCTAGGATTTTAACAATATATTACCTACTTTTTCACATTTATACAGTGTGTGTATCCCTTCCTGCATTAATCTGTGAACAATAATTCTCATATTTCCTTCAACAATGCGTTTTTTATCTAAATTAATGTACCATAAATCATACATCAATGAATCCTATTAATTAACGATTCTGGTATAGGCAACTAAACATACAAAAATGTCAACAAAAAAGCCGTAGAGCCGGTGAACCGACTTTTAGTAGGTATAAAATACTTCCAGTTTTCGCATTACTATCTTTTTCATTATATTGTTACCGTTAACTAAAATAATTATTAGTGTTGACATCAAAAAAAGAGATTGAAAAGAACATTTGAATATTTGAACAGAACAGCATGTGAACTCTGTCACAGAATAGAAAGGAAATTTCTTTCTAAGTTACTCCGTATGTCTATTCGGATCTTTCGAGTAGTTTCTTGTGAATCTTCGGCAGATAGAGTCCTTCTCTGTGACATTTCAAACTCACAATAAACTTTGCACGCGCCTTACAAATTCTTGATTGTTAATATAGCCATTGTTAGTTAATAGTTATTCGTACTACGAGGACTGACAATAAAGTTAGAGACTAGTAAATATACTCACAACCAGACCTGTGAAGTATATACCTAAGATTTATTATCAAAAATTGAGAGAAATCGAAAGGACATAGGTATAGAAGAACAAATATCGCTTGTCTGTCGCTGGGACAGGAAAAATCAAGCCTTTTGGAATATTTTTGTTGTATTTAAGTCTCATGTGCTAGGATCATGTTAATTAATTCCTTATTTCGTTTCAAGTATCAACGACACCAATATATGTATGATTTTATTCCAAACAAGTCAACAGTGAACAGATTGAGCATTTTATTTAAACCAAAGTGAATTTTAATTATTGAATTGTAATCAATTCGTTAATGAAGCAAGCACCTATTTAGATAAGTAGGTAGTGTCATTTCAAAAATGATTCACAAAATAAGACTAGACGCGTACTGTTACTGTTTATCAATAGTTTTCGGATTACCTACTTCAATATCTTCACAAATGGCAACAGGGTTACACAGAGAACTACTTATTAAACAGTTTTGATATCATAGTCAAAAACGAGGGCGTTATAACATTTAAAAAATGTATTATTGTTTTCGCAAATGTGAGCATTTTAACTAAATGCTACCTACTAGGCGTGATGTAATCAATGTTGCCTACCCCTACAAAGATATAAGCTTTATTGTTATGAAAATTGTAAAAAAACGATAGTTATAGTTTTAAATGTGAGAAAAATATAAAATCTTCAACAAAAACATAAAAACAAATTAAAAAAATATATTATCCATACCTACTAATACTTAAATAATAATAATAAGATTTAATACACAGGGTGTCCTAGTTTGTACCAAAAACTTTGGAGATGATAGAAAGACTAAAAATAATGATGGTATTCCTTTACGCCTTTCGTTAACGAACTATAGTGCTCTAAAGTTGAGAATGAGAAATGGCTTTTTATTTACAATAATTAAATGGCTGATTGGAAATTACGGTGGTCGCGCAATTTTTTTTGTAAGTAAAACGTTTTTTAGATTTAATTGCAATAATTGGCTTTTGTGAACATTTTTAGAGATATCAAGTCCTCTTGTGACATCTCGATAACATTAACGGTTTAAGAGATATATACGGGCAATTTTTCACATTTGTTTTGAATGTACGATTACAGGAAGCATATACGGTAATATTAGTAAATTAATAATAAATCGGTACACTTTACATTTATAAAAATAAACTTTTACTTCGCTTGACCATATAGCGGCCCTTACACGATCAATATTACTGTCAATATCGAAAAATATTGTCAGTAATATTGATCGTGTATGGAGTGGAATGAAGTTAAGTACTGACGGTTATTCGAATATTTTAATATTTTGGTCATCAGTATTGACAATACTGTCAGTATTCCGTATTGACAGTAATACTGACCGTGTAAGGTCCGTTTAAAAAACTTTATTGAAAACGAGTATCACTTTAATAAAAGTAAAAATACCAACAAAACCCCGAAAATGAACTACATCACATTAACAGATTAAAAAAACGACGAACCAAGTAATTGGCGACATTAAAAAAGTCAAAACGGTTTAAAAAAATCACAAGAAATTCAATATGGGCTCCTCTTACATGCACACATTTCCTCAATCTTCCAAGATTAGATATTTGTACTTGTACCTCACGACTGAAGTAAGGGGTGCTCTATCTGAACAATATTTTTCCAGATAGGTGGATTGGACGTATATTGAGCTGCGGCAGCCTTCTCATAGGGCACGATCCGGACTGGGTCCATAATTTGTTGCTAATTTGTTGCGCAAAAAGTAATTTTGTTGCTAATGCCGTTACCGAGTAAACGCGTGCCCCCGTAGCGTAATATGCTTCAAGATTGCCTGTTCAAAATTTTCCAAATGCAGTCCCTACTCGGCAAACTCACCCCTCGCCTTTGCGTTAATTATCGAGCTGCGGCAGCCATTTTCCATATTTCCGCAACTAAAATAGCTAAAAATATAGACCTGACGGCATGTTTTGTTGCTAATTTGTTGCTTGAAGATGGCCTGATCAAAATTTTTTAAATGCAATCTCTACTCTCCAAACTCACTCACTACTAGTGGCTACATTTAAATTTTTTTTGATTGGGCCATCTTGAAGCAACAAATTAGCAACAAAATATGCCGTTAGGTCTATATTTTTAGCTATTTTAGTTGCGGAAATATGGAAAATGGATGCCGTTGCTCGATCACGCAAAGGCGAGGGGTGAGTTTGGAGAGTAGGGACTGCATTTGGAAAATTTTGATCAAGCTATCTTGAAGCAACAAATTAGCAACAAAATATGCAGTCAGTCTTGTATTTCTAGCTATTTTGGTTGCCGAAATATCCAAAGTGGCTGCCGCAGCTTAATATTACGCGTTTTCTCGGTAACGGCATTAGCAACAAAATTACTTTTTGCGCAACAAATTAGCAACAAAATAGCAACAAATTATGGACCCAGTCCGGATCGTGCCCTATGAAAAGTCTGCCGCAGCTTAATATACGTGTGGAATTGTGGATTGGAAAGGGTGGACCATTTTTATGGCCCTCACGTTCGCCAGATATCAACCCAAGCGATTTCCATATCTGGGGTTACCTTAAAAGCTTAGTTTACAGTTCACCTGTATATACAAGAAATAAATAAATTGATAGGATTCGTTTTCACTGCGAAAACATCCGAAATAATTCTGGGATGTTATTTCAAGTACAAAGATCTGAAATCTTAGAAGATTGAGGAAATTTGTGGATGTTATAAGAGGAGCCCATATTGATTTAATGTCGTTAATTGTATGTCGGTTATAATATTACTAATTTCCAATCAACCATTTAATAATTGTATATAAAAAACCATTTTTCATTCCCAACTTTAGGGCGTAAAGAAAAAATTTTATATGAAATACCAACATTATTTTCAGTCTTTCCATCACCTCCCAAGTTTTTGGTATGGGACCCCGTATTATAATTCGATAAATTGATAACCTTTATTGATAATGGTTTATAATTGTTTTTGCTGGAACCGCAAAACTAAACATCGGTTCTATGGTTTGAATAAACAAAATAGGTAGATGAATATTTTGGCAAAAAAATCAATAAACAATCCAATTTGATATTAAATTGATATTTGAAACACCAGCATAGGTACGTATGTAACTTATATTTAGAAAAAACCTGTAATGCATTTTATACCTAACAAGGCATATAATATGCAGGTATATACCATGATAGTATGAAGTAATAATTTGAGTAAACAATTCAATATTTAGTTGTTTAAGGTTAGTTAAGAGGGCAATAAATAACTAAATAACTATCTTTTGTATATACAGGGTGGCCGTACGAAAAATAATTATCAGGTACTGCGTCAACGTTTACAAAAAATCAAAGTTATAGCACACTTTTTTCCGGAATTTTTGACTTCGCTTCTTCCACTTGCTAGAGGGGGTAAGCATCATCAAAATTTTTAATTCGTATTAGGGGTCGAGTAAAGTATCATTTCAAAGCCCCTTCAATTCTTTTCACGACAGTTTTTTATATTAAAACACGGTAGTAGAGACTTTTGTAGTAGTTTATCTATCTAGTGCGAAAACTCACTTAGCGCACCTGTTAGGTACACTATTTTTTCTACTACCATGCGGAAAAGGTCTGATAGAGTTATTATTAAATTCATATCAACGAATCAATTATTATTATTTGACATTCATTTGATGAAGTTTTTACCAGGGCCAAAAAAAGTGTTAAACCTAAGTACTTTTCTTTTTATAAAAAATTATAGCAGAATCCTAATAAGTTTCTTAATTTTTCCGTCATTTGGTAAACTATACAATGATACAAATATATAGGGTGATTCATTAGTGCGATATAGCCCAATATCTTGTAAATAGTTAAAAAAAATTTAATGAAATTTGGACTGATTGTAGCTTTGTAGCCATCCAAGAGGCTCATATTTTAAAATTAGTCGCAAATATCACAAAAACTATTCAGTTTGGGTATAAGGAATAATTTTGTAGTATAGTTGAGTACCTTTCATTTACCGATATTAAAAACAGGGTGATCCATTGAAAATAATTGTGAAATCAATGTATTCGAGTTTAGGCTCGCCCTGTATACATTTTCTTGGATGTCGAATCAGTTCGATTGAATTGTAGTACGGCTATAAAAGATTAATTTTAAATTGTGCGGTTTAAAGTATACAGGACGTTGAAGTCATTACTATTTACAGGAACAAGTAGTCAGAACTTTTTAAATACGCTGTATAACCCATTACAATGTTATATAATTGTTATAGCGAAGTCAAGCAAAATTATAACTTGGATTTAGCACGGCATTCTGGAATACGCTGTACAATTGCGACTAATTTGAAAATATGACCCTCTAGGCTTCATTGAAATATCTGCAACCATTCACAAGATATTGGACTTTATTGGACGCACTAATGAATCCTCTTGTATATTTTAAATACCTATTCAAATGTCAGTATACTTCCCAAAAACCTAAAAAATATTTTCCGCACGCATTTTCCAATCGAAACTTCTGAGACACCCGTTATTTTGACAAAAATAAAAAAAAATTTAAGCAAGTACCTATAATTTTAATCTTGAGCTTCTTAACTTTCCTTAAGCAACTAAATATTAAGTTGGCATTTGAATCAAACTATTACTTCTACCAAAAAATAGTATTCTAGTTCGTCACCGTTCAAAATTCCTGTGTTTAGTCAAAAATTACAGAATAAAATAAAAATAGTTATCACCAAAGTATTTCGCGCATGAGATGCAAACTTCTACAAACCTCAAAAATATTGTTCTAAAATAAGTAACATGCTTAGCTTGATATGAAAAATTTCACAAGTCAAGTAATTACTTAACTATTGTTATACATTGATAAATAAATGATTTATTGGATTTTTGCTTGATTGAGGAACATAAAGTTTGAAATATAAGAATCCCATATAGGGATTACCGAGGTTTACACACAGTGTGCGAAGTATGAAATGAAATAAAAAAAAGGGTCACTTCGCATATTGTTGTCAATGCGCGAACCTTGTCATTTTTTGACGTTTGTACAAAATAGTTATTTTTAATCTGTAATCTTTGGTTTAGTTGTGTTACATGATATGGTTACTCCTGATATCGACAATTAAGAAAAATCACCTATGAGACGACTATGTCGAACGTCAGTTGTTCGAAGCTATTATTACGGAAAACAATCTGCATCCTAAATCAGTGGACCGCAAGACTTGCGAGTACCTATTGAGAGAGAAGAGTTGATACATACAGTGTGGAACAGTCAAATGGAATAAATGAGAGCGTGTTGCGAAAGACGCTTGGAAATGTCGATTTGTATTTTAAGATGAGCATTTAAAAAAAATTATATAGGGTAGTGTGAGTGTGTGTGTCATTAATAAAGCACGTGAGGAGCAAGAAGAATTATATACTTTGTCCACGACCACCTAATAATAAGTCAATATTTTACCTCCTTACAAAAGGTATATGGTACCCATATATGTACTAGAGTGAATTATGATTCATAATACACTGGAGTGTATTACGGTTCATAATACACTGACTAGAGATTGGTGTACAATATGGAATAAACTATTAAATATGTGTATTTTGTTTAGGAAATTTGTTTCTGAAATATGTCGTATCGATAAAATATTATAATTTTTAGTATTGATACTTTTCATAACGATATTTTCTAATAATAAGTATTTTAAAACAATATACTTATAACGGTACGTTGTATTGATACTTTACACAGTATCGCCCATCTCTATATATGTCAAATTATTATATGTAACCACAACACTTTGAGGTTATTAATACAAAATGATCGTTACTGACTTTTATTTAATAAAGAAATTAAAGGTCGTGGACAAAGTATAGTATTCTACTCGCAATGTATGGCCAATATTCACTCGGGTGACTTGCTCTCCTCTCCTGCGGCTCTGGACTCAAACGTCACCCATCGTGAATAATGGCTATCATAAATTGCTCGTTTAATAATATACTAATTATACACCGATCTACGATTGGACGAAAGAATGTGACAGATCATAAAAAATTTCATGTTAATTCCTTCACACATTCAATTAATTTTTCAGTAAAATTGTGAACAACCTACCTACTTATATTAGTGTTGAATTTAAATTATGTTTGCAAATAAAAAAAATAAACACAAATAAATATAAATACGTAATAGAAAATATTAGGTACAATATATAATTCTATAGAATTCAGAATTAAAATCAAAAAATTATGCGTATAAAATTTGCTGAATTAATAAATTCCCAAATGAACCTTGTTGTGAGAGACACTGTATAAATATATAAATTTTAATATAATACGATGTTACATAATAATGTAATAAACCCATTTTACGAGATAAACAACCTTGCATCTTTTAATTCTACCTATCTTCCCATTCTCCGTACAGTTGCTAGCAAGTCATCGAAAGGTCGTGAGATATGTAAAAGCAAGTGCAGGCAGAGCGAACGTATTAAATCAGTAGCGAACTTATGCATTGAATTATAACAATAATAACGTGCAGGGGGTCTTCAATGTCCCGAACGCGGATGTATCGTGGCCCAAAAAAAAGAACCTGAACTTCATAATATTTTGCCTCGTTCCGATCGTGTCCTAACGAATCCGACCGTTCCTTTTGCTTGCACGTGCTACACAAAGATGAAATATCGCTTCTCCCCTTCACTTCTGGCGCTCCTCTGACCGTACTGAGCACGACGCCTATTTTGACGGGAAGGTCGATCACGTGATAGCTACAGTGTCTGCTTTGGAGCGGGGAAGCGTGGGGGCACGGCTAGACTTTCCACCGCACTTGTTAGAGTTGGTAGTATCGTTTTAAAAATGAACGCTAGCTAATACGTTATCCGACAAACCCGATTTTATGAGAAAAGCTTTCTATTCTTCATCTTAAAATACGAAATGCAATTGCCCTTTTGCCCTGATCAAAGAGCCATATGATATTTTTGAAGAAAATCAAGAGAGGATGTCATTGAAAATATCACTAAATGAATATATTGATAGGCAGAGTGCAGGTCATGAAGTCTAAGAGAAAAAACACTTAAGCACATATTAAAAAAGAAGAATGATGGAATTTTAAAATAATCTAATTTTTTCAAAATAGGTATTTTGTGTAATTAGGTCATTGTATAAAAAGTAACAATTTATTGTGAAATGATACGTCTTTGTAGAATAAATATATTTATCGATATATCATATGAAATGCCTGAATAAAAAGAATGTTTGCCTATCACTAAATGAAAAGTTATATAAAAATTTATTTTTGTGTGTTCCGTTCCAACGTTATTTTGAAAACGTTCTCAAGTAACGATACACCTTTATTTTCATTCCGTCTACTTTATGGCTATCTAATGTAGAAATCATTAGAATTTAGGTAGAATTGTAGATAATTCAGGATTATTTGAATGCGTTTAAAAGATAAAGTTTAATTTTGAAGGGTTGTGCGTCACTGTACGTTTTGTTTTGTGATTCAATGCCAATAAAATCGTGAAAAAGTGCCAGTGCTTACGCGCTTGCGCTTTGCAACAGTCTGCAAAACACAGTGTCGAGACGATTATTACCGGTCACTGGTCACAGTCAGACATGAGTCTTGGTCGGAGAGTGCTAGTCGGCACTATGAAATTGAGTGAGAGAGAGAAAGAGAAGGAGAACGGTAAACAGTTTTGTGGACGGGCGACTTTGTGCTAAGCTAAATCAGTGCTAAAATTCACCTTGGTTATATAATGCTAAATGACGTTCAAAGTTTACCGCTCTACCGTGATTGACATTAGTGACAGTAGAATACATTGAAGGCAAGTTTTAATTAATGAAAACACTACATACGAGTCGGGCCAGTTGATATGATTAACCTACTAATTTACGATATTGTGTTAGTGTGTGATGAATTGAATCGTTAGTTCAAATATGGAAGTGACCCCGCATCTGAAAAGTGTTTTGAAAAACTACCAACACAGCGCTACAAAGAGTCTTCAAGGACCTGGACTTTCTTTAGTTACTGTGAAAAATGAGATACCTTCCCCAGAAATTAAAGAGGAAGATTTTGTACCCGCTTATTTTCCAGTTCAACAAGTACCTATACTCACCATCCCCGACACATCATGTAGTGAACGTACTGAAACTATTCTCGAAGGTGAATCCATCTCGTGTTTCGTGGTTGGTGGAGAAAAACGTCTTTGTTTACCTCAAGTTTTAAATTCGGTTCTTCGAGATTTTAGTTTACAACAGATCAATCAAGAATGTGATCAATTACAGATTTATTGCTCCAGGTGTACCCCTGATCAACTAAATGTGCTTAAAAACCAAGGAATTTTACCGAGTGGTGCTCCTAGTTGTGGTTTAATTACGAAAACTGACGCGGAAAGGTTGTGCAGTGCCTTGTTGTATGGACAAGTGACTACGGAACTTCGACCTCGTAAAGGGGCTACTTCTATTCCCATATACCACGAGTGTTTTGGCAGAGCCAGCGGATTGTGTTATCCCGAGTTGTACATAAACAAAAACGCGAAATGTATAGAATGTGGTGATTGTCAAGCGGGCTTTTCTCCACAACAGTTCGTATGTCACGTTCATAGAAATTTAGAAAACAGAACTGTGCATTGGGGCTTTGATTCAAGTAATTGGAGAAATTATTTGAATGTTCCCAAAGACCACGTGGAAGATAGTTACGAACAATTTGTGCAAATTTTGAACGACATGAGAGAACAATATGAAGGAAAAATAGGATTTCCTCCACCGGTTGTTGAACCCATCAAAAGAAAACAGGTTAGTTCATGTTTTACCTATATTATTTAATATGATGTAGTCTATGATGTCCAAGTCAAAAGTCTCCATTGGCATTTTTAATAATATATAGGTTGTCGATTTACTTAAACTAGGTATTCTAGAAGCCATTCCTATAATATGTTACCATAGTTTTTTTGATCAAAATCGTGATTCTGCATAATTAACAAAATAATAAATAATCAAATGTTTTTTTGTATTTTATCCACAACTTCCACCTAAAACCCTTCACCTTTATATACCGGGATGGAATAAAAAAAGAACTGTCACATTGACTTTTTCATTTTTGGATTCAGGTCCGCATAGGTACTATCGCCAACAACAATCATAAACATTTAAATTCATTCTTTCAATTAAAACTATATTTTTTTCAATAGGTATCTATATATTTTAATTTTTCAAGTTAAAATCTAAATTGTCCGCTCCACTCTCGACAGTCAACACCACCTTATTTTTAAGTATTTGCTTGTATTCCTTTGTCTAGTGTACTGCACATACCAACGTTATTTCCAATTCTCTTTTTATATTTACATGATGGGATTAAAATATGAATATAGGTAAAATAGAAAGTGGGGATTTCGGGATAATTATTTTTAATATCGTCTCGGACATGATTGAGCCAATGCCTAAACAAAAATAACAGAGTTATGCCTTCCATTTTCCGAAAAATATTTCCATTTTTAAACTACATATGTTTTATTTCAAACAATTTTAGAAAACCTACTTTCCAATTACAAGATTAAATAAATCAAACCGTACCTATACCGGTGGGCCACCCTGTATATTTTAACCGTTTAATTTATTTAAATTTCAAATAATGAGTTGAAGATAAATTTGTTTTCAAAAAATTTAGTAATTTTGTCCACAAACTAAATTTAATTTATTATCTATCAAATATTTTAGTGTACAATGAAGGTTTTATAAATTTATTATTATCTTGAAGACCAGGGGGTGTATTTTCGTTCTAAAATATATTTCGAATGAAATAATTCGATTGATATTGGCCTAACGTATTTTTGAGACGTCATCGAATTAAAATTCGTATGCGGAATTGAAATTCGAATGACCATACGTGACAACGTCGCAATTTATACGGTACCAGCTGTAGAGTTGGGTTGGAACCAATCGAATTCAAAATCCGTGCACGAATTTGAGTTTTCAGCATGCGCAAAAGCGATTCTCTGACTTTTCCGACTTTCAATTTTGACTTTTACTTTGGTAAGGTTATGATTGTTGTTTGTTGATATTAGAATTTTGATTTATGTTATATATTAATAATGGATGATGCGATAATTAATTTGGCGGCTATAGGAGCACTTGAAGAGGCCGAAAACTTGGCACAACACGGTCGAGTATTAAACGAGCAAATTGACCCGTTTGAAAGTCTTTAGAAAATAAATTCATAAAAATTTATAGATTAAACAAGGCAACAGCCGAGCATGTTATTAATTTGGTGTCCCCATATATTGAGGAACCCAGAAGACCATTTGGTTTGTTTGTTTGTGTCATTTTGAATGTAAATTCTTTAGTAAATTTTCCACTTTTTAGCTCTGGGTGATCTAAGAGGAAGACAACAAGATGTTCCTTTTGATTTGCAGTGAAATAACCGCTTCTTTGCTTTTCCATTTTTAAAAATTTATATTCTGCTAATTATTGAAACTGACACTTCAAAACTTTAAACACAAGGCAGGAATCTCGGCAGGAATATTGCAGGGTTGTTAGAACTCTACAGCTGGTACCATATAAATTGCGACGTTGTCACGTATGGTCATTCGAATTTCAATTCCGCATCCGAATTTTAATTCGATGACGTCTCGAAAATACGTTAGGCCAATATCAATCGAATTGTTTCATTCGAAATCATTCGAACACGAAATATTTCGACTGAGAACGAAAATACACCCCCAGTTGCCGAGTGAACGACATAATTTGAAATAATGTTCTCTTAATTTGAATGAAAAATTAACCTTAATAGCTAAGTTTTGCGGCCCTTTGTGGACGCCACTGCTAAGCTGATAATTCCTTGAATTTGCTTAAATTTAAATGCATAAATATTTAGTTTTAATTGTTAGAATCAATAATTTGTTCAGCAAAATGACTATATTGTTATTTTCATTATTCTATTAACCTACCTACTAAGTTAACTCTTTTAGTGATATTTTCCACTTTTATACAGTTTTTGTTCATATTATTGTTTATGGTGGAAATACTTTACTAGTAAATTAAGACCGTGACTTTTCATAAAATATAATTGTGAGGTCATTTTGTGGTAGACTAATGATTGAAACTTTGACAAACAATATTTTTTTGGGGAATAAACCTGGCATAATTATCAAATAAAATAAGTTGATAATAAATTCAACAACATAAATAAAATTTATTTACTCCAAAAACCAAAGAAAATCACTATTATAAGGTTCCCCACTGATATTTTATACAAAAAAGTATAACAAATAAACAGAAACTTGGTCAAGACATGACAACGTGCATCGAGACGTGCATACATATATCAAAGAACGGGAAAAAAATGAGTACTTTTTTCCCGGATATAAACACATAATAATTTAATTTTAGAATATTTTATTATAAAATAAAGTTACATTTCCTTTATATCAAAAGTACAATTATTAAATGTGCATTGCATGAAAGACACGTTCCTTAAACCATTCGGTGCAAAAGACGAATTTTCTTGTGTTGGAATTATATCTTTTTCTGTCATCACAACTCCCGTTGATGTACTTTGTCTCAAATCCGGTGTGTCACAGAAAAAAATTGTGTATTATACACGGGAAAAATACTAGATTTTAGCTTTCGGTTTTTTGTCCAACCTGAAGCTAAAATCTAGTACTTTTTTCCCTTGTATAATAAATAACTATTATTACCTAGGTGACGAAATAGAAATTGGATTTCAGTACGTGAAATTGGCAGAACATTAAAAATCTCTTTGCTTATTTTCTTACCTTTTAAACGTAAAATCATCCCAAATAGAATCATTTATGTTTTTGTTACCTTTTGGTGTCATCCGAGGTGTCATCAATTGTATAAGCTAAAGTGTGTGTCCCATACAATAATTATCGAGATAATTATAAAATGTTTGTTAACCAATTAGTAACAATGATGGACTGTATATTTTTAAGTTATATCTGATGGGGTATTAATTTCGTGACAACATTTTGGCAAAAACGTTTTAATTTAAAATGAGTATATACCGAAAAGTTTCTTCATGAATTTACAACATTTAATTTAGTTGAATTTGCGGTAGTAGGAAAAAAATAGTTCACTAACCTCCTGCCACGTGTTCGTCCTCTAGCAATAGTACCCAATAATGTGGATTTCTAATGGATATTTTGTTAAAATTATTATTGTTCCAAGGACCTATCAATGATTGATGACTTCAATATTACTTATTTTCTTTTAAATGTGTCACTATATGTATAGTTTGTTTAAAGTCACTGTAAAATGTCGTGTGTAGACTTCACACTTACCTATATTATGACAAACTATAGGGTGTATCAACAAGGCAGGTTATAAATCATACCACATATTCTGGGGTTAAAAATAACTCGATCCAACCCAAATTACCCTAGTACAAATATGCATGCGAAAAAAGTTACAACCCTTCGAAGTTACCAAATGAAAATTGATTTCTTCAAATATTTCAACAGTTGTTCGACATATTATAATGAAAGTTGACAAGTAGCTTACTTATGATTACCCCGAAAAAAATTTATAGGAGCTTAGATATCCTAAACCCCCTCCAAAATTATGTACTTTACAATTTAATGCTTATTGTGGCACCATTATTCAAACACATTATTTTTGAAACTTTTTCGCCACCTAGTACTTTTTACAATTATCCTAGCAATTATCAGTTTTTATCGAGATGCTGCCTATTTTTCATTATGCTTCAAAAATATAAGAATAAAACTGCAAATAAAATCAATTGGTTTTAAAAGAAGTCTTGAGGTTATCACAAAACCGCACTAAGAATGTTATTTAATAGCTATTCTTTGTCCTTTAGAAAATATCCATACTTTAACTTCCCAAACGCTGTAGCGGATAGGAATTCTGAATTAGCACAATAACATTTTGGATTTAATTGAGTTTTTGGCGAAAAACCAAAAATATCTACAACAGGCGAAATGAATATTTTTTATAAATAGAACCGGTGAATTATTTCAAAATTTTATCGGCTTTAACTCCAAGAGTTAAGGTATGGAATTGAAACTACTATACAAAAATTTGAAAAAATGAAAAATTTTATACTTTATTGCATTTAGCAGAAAAATCAACAAAATTGGACAGAATCAGTGATACAAAAATTGAAATATATTTCGAGTTTTTTTTTTAAAGGAGCCGTCCGAGGAGTCGGCACCACATTAGCCTCCTGGGCTTATTGTGGATCTCCCCAGTGTTCTGACTACAGCCTATTCAGCCAATCCGTTTCCTTTATTAGCTCATACAGGTTCTTTGCTGGTTGGTTGTAGAAGTCTTCTGGAGTCATTTGGGGTCATACATACAGTTTTTGTTTACTGTGGTCCAGCGTCTCACAATTGCATAATATGCAGAGCTGTTTTGGTGTCCTTTTCCATCTTTTGCATGTAAGGTCTCCGTTATACAACCCTATTTTGTTCAGGTGCTTCATGTGTTTGCCTAGGAGTATTCTTCCAGTGTTTATTGTGTTGTTCTTTCACCCATCCTTTAACCATGACTTAGTTGAGCATCTAAGAATGCTCACATCTGGTTCGGTTCCGTTCATCAGGGCTGACGATCCTGCTCTTGCCAGTTCGTCAGCTTTTTCATTGCCAGCGATTATTTTGTGTCCTGGAACCCACTCCAGTGTTACACTGTTCCGAGTCTCCAGGCTTCAAGTTCTTCGTCGCATTCCCAAACCAACCGAGATGCCTTAAGGGCAGCTTGACTGTCACTGTAGATCCTGGTCTGTCTGTATTTCGAGTTACTAACATAAGTACAATTAGTGAAAGTGTATTTCCTTTGTTATCCTTTCACATGTAGACTTTACCTTGAAAATAGTTTTTTTCCGACAAATCATGCATTTTCTAAGTGTTTTTATAAAACACGCATTGAAGCCAGTTCATTTATAGTGGATTGCCGTGTTCGTTTATAGTTTCTCAACTTGCAACATAGCAACGAACTCTTCTCCAATAACATCGAAAGACAAAACAAACTCTCATAATTACAAGGAAAAAATCAAGTTCCTATAACAGACGGATACTCCTATTCCACAGTGTTAATTGCTCGTGAAAAAATGAAAAGAAACACCGGACATGTTGTTATTCGTAGGACAGGATCATTGAAAAATAAAATAGATCCAGTGGCGGCTCGTAGAGTTTGGCAACAGACAAAATTGAAAACTAGAAAATACAAATTTTCTTATTTTAGTTTATTCACGATTTATTTTGACGTTTCTTAAAACCAATGAAATGTTTCTTTATTTGTCATAATAGGGTACACGCATATTCCATATTTTGCTTAGATATTAATTTGTAATAGTAAAGTTGATATCAAAAATAACTAATAATAGGAAATAAACCAGTTTCCATTTTAGATAACTTCCAAATTTTAAAATAAAATTTAAATTTCAATGCACTTTCCAACCAACACCCGAGGATTTCCGAATACGTGTGACGTAACACTTTTACAATAACCATGGCCGATAATGCATAGGTTTGGGTAGATTATCCCTCAGGATATAGCCCAAAAAGAAAGGAAGAAGAAGAATGCATAGGTTATGTGTAGCTTTGTGTTTATTATTGTATTTTAATTAACTATTCGACGTGAAAATATCGTTCATGTATGTTTGAGACCATTAAGTGATTGTGTGTGCTTTTTTAATTTTTAAAAGTCAACGTAAAGTGGAAAGTGTTCATAAATATTTGATATTTCCGAATAAGAATCTAAACGAGTACGTGTAAAAGAGTGACGTAAAACGCGTTTTGGCGGACTTTCAAATTTTATGATTTTTTAAGTCGTTTTGAAAGTAAAGTTGATATTTTTATGTCCATAAAATTAGCCTCAACAACCCAGCCCAATCAGATCTAAAATATCTAAAAATTTAGTGCTTTTTATGTGCTAATTAGTTGCCCTAATCGGAAATTTGTTGCTCATACAGCAACCGAGAAAATGATGACAATGCTAACTTTTTACAAAAGTTAGCCTTGTCATATAATATTACACGGTAAAATCATACAAAAACACCCCAATAATTAGTTGCTAATTAGTTGCTCCATGAACAATGATCAGAACAATTAAATAATAGCAGACAAGTGTGGTTTGATCGATTAATTTTTCCGGATAGACTCAAAAACGTCTGAGATAGCCGTGAAAAATTAGTTACTAATTAGTTGCTCCATAAACAATGATCAGAGCAATTAAATAGAGGGAAAGTGACTATTGATCAACTAATTTTTCCGGAGAAACTCTAAAACATCTGAGATGGCCGTGAAAAATTAGTTGCTAATTAGTTGCTCCATAAACAATGATCACAGCAATTGAATAGTAGAAGAAAAGTGAACTTTGATCGATTAATTTTTCCGGAGAGACTGACAAACGTCTATTTAGGAAATCGAGATATTAAAAACTCACTTTTCTTCTATTATTTAACTGCTCTGATCATTGTATATGAAGCAACTAATTTTTCAAGGCCACCTAAGACGTTTTAGAGCCTATTTAGGAAATCGAGATATTAGAAACATACTTTTCTTCTCCTTTTTAATTGCTCTGCTCAGTGTTCATGGAGCAAGTAATGAGCAACTATTTTTTCAAGGCCATTTAAGACGGTTTAGAGCCTATTTAGGAAATCGAGATATTTGAAACATACTTTTCTTCTATTTTTTAATTGCTCTGCTCAGTGTCCATGGAGCAAATAATGAGCAACTAATTTTTCAAGGCCGTTTCAGACGTTTTAAAGCCTATTTAGGAAATCGAGATATTGAAAACTCACTTTTCCTCTATTATTTAATTGCTCTGATCATTGTATATGTACAACTAATTTTCCAAGGCCATGTCAGACATTTTAGAGCTTATTTAGGAAATAGATATTGAAAACTCACTTTTCTTCTATAATTTAATTGCTCCGATCAGTGTCCATAGAGCAACTAATTAGCAACTAATTTTTCAGGGCCATTTTAGACGTTTTAGAGCCTATTCAGGAAATCGAGATATTAAAAACTCAATTTCCTTTATTATTCAATTGCTCTGATCATTGTATATGTAGCAACTAATTCGCAACTAATTTTCCAAGGCCATGTCAGACATTTTTGAACCTATTTAGGAAATCGAGATATTGAACTCACTTTCCTTCTATTATTAAATTGCTCTGATCATTGTATATGGAGCAACTAATTTTTCAAAGCCATTTCAGAGGTTTTTGAGTCTCTCCGGAAAAATTAGTTGATCAAAAGTCACTTTTCTTCTAATATTCAATTGTTCTGATCATTGTTTATGGAGCAACTAATTAGTAACTAATTGTTCACGGCCATCTCAGACATTTTTGAGTCTCTCCGGGAAAATTAATAGATAAAAAATCACTTTTCTTCTAATATTTAATGCTCTGATCATTGTATATGTAGCAACTAATTAGCAACTAATTTTCCAAAGCCATGTCAGACATTTTAGAACCTATTTAGGAAATAGAGATATTGAAAACTCACTTTTCTTCTAATATTTAATGCTCTGATTATTGAATATGGAGCAACTAATTAGTAACTAATTTTTCACGGCCATCTCAGACGTTTTTGAGTCTCTCCGGAAAAATTAATCGATCAAAGTTCAATTTTCTTCTATTATTCTATTGCTCTGATCATTGTGCATGGAGCAACTAATTATTCACGGCCATCTCAGACGTTTATGAGTCTCTCTGGAGAAATTAATCGATCAAAACTCTCTTTTCTGCTATTATTTAATTGTTGTGATCATTGTTCATGGAGCAACTAATTAGCAACTAATTCTTGGGGTGTTTTTGTATGATTTTACCGTGTAATATTATATGACAAGGCTAACTTTTGTAAAAAGTTAGCATTGTCATCATTTTCTCGGTTGCTGTATCAGCAACAAATTTCCGATTAGGGCAACTAATTAGCACATAAAAAGCACTAAATTTTTAGATATTTTAGATCTGATTGGGCTGGGTTGTTGAGGCTAATTTTATGGACATGATATTTTTTTGAAAAAATAAGCATGCAAGGTGTTAGCAGACCTCATAAAACGTCGATTCGCACCAATAGCAAAATTTATGCCTGTACCCTATTATGTAATTATGTATTATAGTGGGAATAAATGTCTTGTGATTATTCTCAGCGGATTGAGAAAAGGAAGAAGTACTTTTTAACATATTCGTTTAAATAAACCCTTTATTCCTTACAACCAAATTGTGTCTCTTTTAACACAAAAGAACAACTAAAAATGTAAGAATATATTCTTTTCTATCCCAGATCAGGGCAGCAGGCATATGAAGGGTGAACCCAGAGTCGTACTCTTCTTGCGCATAATACCAGTATTTAAAATCAAACCAATAAAAATTTTTTTACTGAATTTTTAGACATCGTGAAAGCTTTTGACGCAATTTCTAAACAGAAACTATTAAGGATGCTTACAGGCAGAGGAATAGATGGTAGAATTATAAGAGTATAGTGTATTTTTATCATATTGATAGCTGAAGAGCTCATTATAAATTCAAGAAGTACTTCTTCCTGTATGGTAAACCGCAGGTAGTGAGGACAATAAAACCACCATTACCATTCAAATATATTTAGAAGTGATACCGTCTACCAACGGTTGAAAAATTAATGGAAATATGGAAATTCTTACTCATTTCATTTAGCAAGTCAAGAAGTTGAAGACTAGATCATTTCGTTTTTTATTAACAGAATCAATTAGGGATCCGAACTAGCTGTGGGCATTCCCTGATACTGCACTAGGTCATGGTTAAAATAGTGGTTGAAAGAACAACATAATAAACACTGGAAACATACGCCCAGGGAAATTTCATCATCATCAGAAACAGTAGCGAAAGAACTGCTTTCAATGAGCAGAAAGAAATTACGCATCATAACGAGGCTACTTACGGGGCACTTTCCCACAAAGGAGCACCTGAACTAAATTGGGCTGTATAACGGAGACCTCACTTGCAGAAGATTCAAAAAGGACACCGGAATAGCTCTGCATATAATATGTAACTGTGAGACGCTGGACCACAGGAGGCAGAAACTGTATGGTAGACCCCAATAGACTTCTACAACCAACCAGCAAAGAACCTGTATGTGCTAACGCAGGCAACGGATTGTATGAATAGGCTGTAGCTGGAACACTAGGAGTATCTACAATAAATCTAGGAGGCTGAGGTGGTGACGGAGAAAGAACGGCTCCTTAAAAAAAATAATTTGCGAATATCAGAAACCTACCACGAAAAAGCTGAAAGCCTTAAGAAGAAAAAAATATATTATTGATTTTTTATCATTATGTATTCAGTTTTTTAACGTAAAAATTCTTTATTTTACGCATTTTTAGGACTTTAATCACCGGTTTAAGAGCGGTCCGGCTTTGTTGAGAGTTTATTTTTACCTGCTCTTGCCTGTACCAATAAAAATTCCCGAAATAGTATATTTTGTAACGAAAAAATTAATTCTATTGAAAACGAGCATACATTTTACACGCATAGTTCCTACACACACACACACAACGCATCGCAAACGCAAAAAATACTTTGAGAATAATTTCTCCTACCACTACGACAAACATAGAAGAGGTAAAATGTTGAGAAATACCCATTGGCATCTGGCCTAGTCTATAATTACTTTGAAGAAAAACCTTGGGAGTCGAATAACAAATGAAATGCGACCGTCCGGCGATGCTCACTTGTCTTATAGTCCGTAGGCTTTGAAAAAAGAAAAACAGGACCGGACTTAGTATTAATTTAAATATTAAATATCGACTAATTTTTTTCCTCCCAATCTGCCTATCAAAAACTCACATTAAATCTTAAAATATACAATATACATGTAAGTAGGCGAGATAAATAATTATTTTTGAGCACAAACAGGTATCGAGTCTTTTTAAATTTTTATTGTTATGCTAATTGGTACCGCTTCCAATACGGTACTGGTTCTGCAACAAACATGGCGCCTTTATGTTGAATTGCTATTTATACATACACTCACACACATTCAGTATGTCGACATGATTTATTGAATTCACTTTATTTGATCAAACAGGAGACTTATGTAATTGTAATAGATACAAAGACAATTTTATGTATAGTATTTTTTTTAATTATGTTCTTACATAAACTGTTTCAAAATTCTTCAAGAATCTTACACCTTCTCTTTTACAGAATCTTCAATAGTAAATATAGCGACAGTAGACACTACCAACAACAGATACCAGATACTTAGAAGAGTATAATAAATGACCCAATTTAGATCAGTTTTTATAAAATTTTGGTATGAGTTTGATGAAAAATAACATTCCAGTTTCAATATTCGTTCTATGCAGGGTACTGAACTTTTACATAAATAAAATGTCCATAAAATTAGCCTCAACAACCCAGCCCAATCAGATCTAAAATATCTAAAAATTTAGTGCTTTTTATGTGCTAATTAGTTGCCCTAATCGGAAATTTGTTGCTGATACAGCAACCGAGAAAATGATGACAATGCTAACTTTTTACAAAAGTTAGCCTTGTCATATAATATTACACGGTAAAATCATACAAAAACACCCCAAGAATTAGTTGCTAATTAGTTGCTCCATGAACAATGATCACAACAATTAAATAATAGCAGAAAAGAGAGTTTTGATCGATTAATTTCTCCAGAGAGACTCATAAACGTCTGAGATGGCCGTGAATAATTAGTTGCTCCATGCACAATGATCAGAGCAATTGAATAATAGAAGAAAAGTGAACTTTGATCGATTAATTTTTCCGGAGAGACTCAAAAACGTCTGAGATGGCCGTGAAAAATTAGTTACTAATTAGTTGCTCCATATATTCAATAATCAGAGCATTAAATATTAGAAGAAAAGTGAGTTTTCAATATCTCTATTTCCTAAATAGGTTCTAAAATGTCTGACATGGCTTTGGAAAATTAGTTGCTAATTAGTTGCTACATATACAATGATCAGAGCATTAAATATTAGAAGAAAAGTGATTTTTTATCGATTAATTTTCCCGGAGAGACTCAAAAATGTCTGAGATGGCCGTGAACAATTAGTTACTAATTAGTTGCTCCATAAACAATGATCAGAACAATTGAATATTAGAAGAAAAGTGACTTTTGATCAACTAATTTTTCCGGAGAGACTCAAAAACCTCTGAAATGGCTTTGAAAAATTAGTTGCTCCATATACAATGATCAGAGCAATTTAATAATAGAAGGAAAGTGAGTTCAATATCTCGATTTCCTAAATAGGTTCAAAAATGTCTGACATGGCCTTGGAAAATTAGTTGCGAATTAGTTGCTACATATACAATGATCAGAGCAATTGAATAATAAAGGAAAAGTGAGTTTTTAATATCTCGATTTCCTGAATAGGCTCTAAAACGCCTAAAATGGCCCTGAAAAATTAGTTGCTAATTAGTTGCTCTATGGACACTGATCGGAGCAATTAAATTATAGAAGAAAAGTGAGTTTTCAATATCTATTTCCCAAATAAGCTCTAAAATGTCTGACATGGCCTTGGAAAATTAGTTGTACATATACAATGATCAGAGCAATTAAATAATAGAGGAAAAGTGAGTTTTCAATATCTCGATTTCCTAAATAGGCTTTAAAACGTCTGAAACGGCCTTGAAAAATTAGTTGCTCATTATTTGCTCCATGGACATTGAGCAGAGCAATTAAAAAATAGAAGAAAAGTATGTTTCAAATATCTCGATTTCCTATTTCCTAAATAGGCTCTAAACCGTGTTAAATGGCCTTGAAAAATTAGTTGCTCATTACTTGCTCCATGAACACTGAGCAGAGCAATTAAAAAGGAGAAAAAAGTATGTTTCTAATATCTCGATTTCCTAAATAGGCTCTAAAACGTCTTAGGTGGCCTTGAAAAATTAGTTGCTTCATATACAATAATCAGAGCAGTTAAATAATAGAAGAAAAGTGAGTTTTTAATATCTCGATTTCCTAAATAGACGTTTGTCAGTCTCTCCGGAAAAATTAATCGATCAAAGTTTACTTTTCTTCTACTATTCAATTGATGTGATCATTGTTTATGGAGCAACTAATTAGCAACTAATTTTTCACGGCCATCTCAGATGTTTTAGAGTTTCTCCGGAAAAATTAGTTGATCAATAGTCACTTTCCCTCTATTTAATTGCTCTGATCATTGTTTATGGAGCAACTAATTAGTAACTAATTTTTCACGGCTATCTCAGACGTTTTTGAGTCTATCCGGAAAAATTAATCGATCAAACCACACTTGTCTGCTATTATTTAATTGTTCTGATCATTGTTCATGGAGCAACTAATTAGCAACTAATTATTGGGGTGTTTTTGTATGATTTTACCGTGTAATATTATATGACAAGGCTAACTTTTGTAAAAAGTTAGCATTGTCATCATTTTCTCGGTTGCTGTATGAGCAACAAATTTCCGATTAGGGCAACTAATTAGCACATAAAAAGCACTAAATTTTTAGATATTTTAGATCTGATTGGGCTGGGTTGTTGAGGCTAATTTTATGGACATATAAATAAATACTTTAATACAGAAAGTATTGTGCCATTTTTCAATATACCTGTATTAAAATTTGGTTTATTTATGATAAATTTTTTAATATCTAAATGAAGCAATGGAGTATGAATTATAGTTTACAATTTTTTTTGGCTAAATTTCGACAAAGACAAGGAGTTCCGTTTTTTAATTTTATACAGAGCCTTTTCTATGACGAAATTTCCTCAAACCACCCCACTTCCGAGATATCTCCCCTAAAAAAGGCTGAGTGAAATTGATTTTTTCTATTTAATTTTTTTCTCAAATTTAAATGATGTTTGAAACTTGAAATTTTGTAATTACCGTGCACTATCTGTATCTGTTTAAGAGTAGGGAGGGTGAGTGTAGGCTCACAGCACTTAGGCCACATGTGACCCATTGTACATTCTCCCGAGGAGTTGTACTCCTAGGTCATCGTCCATCCTGTCGTTCTCAGGAAGGTGGACAGGTCACTAGGAAACATCTCCTTTATATCGACAGGTGTAGGCCAAGACTCACCGAACATACACTCTATTATTGACAATTACGTCGGGCATAAGACATGCCTGACCGTTTCATCTTCCTGTTCACACATCTTGCATAGAGGTGTGTCCACTAGCCCCATAGTATGGAGGTGTTTCCATAGTTAACAGTGGCCAGTCAGAAATCCCACTATTATACGTAGATCTTTCCTGGTCATCGCCAAATATTTCTTCGGCGCCAGCTTCCCAGGGTCGCCCAAGGTGATCCTGGCAAAACTGCATCCTTTGATTCCCTCCCATCTCATAAGGGATTGAGCATGGGAGTAACGTTTGGCTAGTTCCGCAATTGTCGAAGTCGTTAGGCCGTAGGTGTCACTGGGTCCAGGAAGTCCAGCGGCCTCACTGGCTAAAGAATCGGCAATGGTGTTCATTGTCATAATGCCAGCGAGCTGTGATATGCTCCTCCGCTACAGGCTGTAGATGGTGTTTTCCAGTGTTCACCCATCCCATTATTTACCGCGCTCGACATTGCTCCACTGTGAGTATCGCATCTGAGGCATCCCACTATGCTCAGTGTTTTTTTGCTCGTCTTATGTTCCCAAGGAAATCCCATTATAAATAGTATACAATGTGTTTGAAAATTAATAATATTATAATTTACAGATTATTGTTTACTTCTGCGCTTGCTTGAATGTCATTATGATAAAAACTGTATATTCAAAATTGATTACAATATATTCATGGTTGTTGCTATTTTAATTTAAAAATGTTATTTTGTTTCAGGTATGTTCCCAAAAAGATATTGACTTTGTGATAGTAAGTAGATTATTTTATTTAAGAAATGCCCTTGTAACAAAATTAGAAAATACATTTTTTATATTAACAAGCAGCAGTAATTGACGTAAAAATAACCACTAATATTTTAATTGCTGATAAGAATTTAAATTACTTTAATCACATCGCGGATTTAAGTATTTAGTGTGCTATATTAAAATTATTTTTCGAGTGTCTAGTAACAAAGGGAAACCCCAAAAATTTAAACGTCAGAATGTCTTAAATCCTCTTAAAAACAATGTCTATCGATATTTGTTTGAAATTCATTTACTATATTAACCCTGAAATAGAATTATAGAAACCATAGAACTACTTACCAAATATAATTCCATATTTCATTTCATGTAATACCATACGTGAACTGAACCCTTTTTGTATTCCATTCGATTTTTTATGGAAAAGAAAATTTCAAAGTAAAAACCATGAATAAAATTGAATTTTATTGAAAAATAACAGAAAAACACTATACTCTTTCTTGATGAGACTACCGACTAAAGAGTTAACAGGTGGTCAACTTTTCGTAAAATAACCCTCTTTGAAAGATAGTTATAGTTTAGTCAAAGATGTGAAAAATAATAAAATATTTAAAATTGATATTTCTATTTCTTCTTAATAACACGTGTATAAGGTAGTGCTAATCGTCTGGTATTATGTTCAAGATGTTTTCAATTATGAAAAAAGATTAATATTGTTAAAAGCTAAATGTTTTATATTCGAGTTTTTAATAGCAGAGGAAAGAACAAATATATTTTAGAATGAAAGAAACCAGGAATCTATGAAATGAAAGCCCGAGTCGTCGATCAGGGGAAGATTTATTAAAAAATGTATTTTGTTCTATACATCAACGCTAAGTATATTAAAAAGTAGGATAGCCCTCCATAGCGGCGGTTTAAAAATAATCGTTAGACAATCAATACAGTTATTTAATAATTAAAAATTATTAAGAACATTAACCATTATTGGTTGAAATTATACATAATATTAAATGAATTTATCGTCAAATAAACATAAATTAAAATATTGACTGGACTATGACAATATTGATTCACAATAAGCCCAGGAAACTGGGGTGATGCCGGCGAAGGGACGGCTCTTTGAAAAAAAAAATAATGGTCAACCAAAAAGTCGGCAACTTTAAGTTCGCATAATATCTTTTAAGTCATGTATACTTTCTTATTGTTCTGATTTAGAGTCTTTAGTTCTCGTCGATAGTTTTTTGGCCTGGAGACTTTCCAAATTAATTGATAATACCTATACACTGTGGTATTTATAAGATGCGACATAGTGATTCCTGTACAAAACTGTCAAACGCGAAATAACTTTTTCACCAAGTAGCGTTCATAAAAAACGATAACAATTTTGGAAATGCCGTTGAAAAATAACTTCAAATGCAATTTTAATTTTCTTAAATTCGCTCTGGCTCAATGAAAAAACGGATAGTTATTTGAAAAAAAGTCGAACTCCATTTTCATACCACTTTCGAATACTTACATTCGATAAGGGATAGCTATATCGGTAAAAATATTGGAAATTACTTTAGAAGATACACGTCATAATTTGCTGTAAAATAACTTTCTACTGAAATTCAGATAATACAAAAGCTTGACATCATCACGATATTCTAAAAAAAAGATTACCCTTACTTTCATATCCTCTATATTGACCAGATTTGGCACCGTTTGGTGCTTAAGTGCTTGACAAGCTCCTAAAAATTACTACAAAATATTCATCGAACAGGCTATTCTAAATAAAAGTTAACCATTGCTTTCATATCCTCTATATTGACCAGATTTGGCACCGTTTGGTGATTATGTGCATGACAATCTCGTCAAATATTAATACAAAATATTCATCGCGCCTTCGGATATTTGTTTCAAATGCAACAATTTTGAAAATTGTTTTGAATTATTTGAAGAGGATGCGAGTTTCATTACCCAGGTCAAATTAATTCCATAAGAGTGATTAAATCAACATAAACATTTGGAATAAACATCAAAAAGCTTTTGGAGGGTTATTTATGAATCGCGAAATAAATCTGCTCACAACAGGTTAGGTTAATCTTGAATTAGGTAGTTTATGTGAAGGTAAAACACATTTCAAGCAAAGCTCAAATATTGATATTTAATTTATTTTTTCTACATTCATGCAAAAAACAACACTTTAGTGAACCACATTTAATGGAAAAAGTGGTACTTTATTTCACTAGTGCAATAAAATATTTTATTGCACTCATCTGTCATTCTTGTGTCAGTTTTGTGATGATTAATGACAAACATAAACATTTAAATTAAATAAAAATCCATAGTAAGTATCTAATCCTGCTTTAATACAACAATAATATATGTATATCTTACTACTTAGTCTCAACGAGTTACAATTATTGCAAAAATCTTTAATTATTTAAAATTTAAATGGTCAAGGCGAAAACCAGCTATGATTGAGTACTGACAAGGTGGAGGCCATAGAGATACAAAAAAGAAGAACGGGTTGAGTTTATTAGGTTAGATTAGGTTCTTGACATATTTATATTCTAATTTTCCAGTTTTTGCATGAATTTAGAAAAAATATTGTATGCAACTCTTGCAAAACGTGTTTTTTGCACTCGACGTGTTGTCCAACTCGGCCTAAAGACCTCGTTGGACAATTTCACGTCGCGTGCAAAAAACACTCACTTTTTGCACTTGTTGCATAAATAACTATTTAAGTTGTTTTCATTTGATATACCATCGGATAATTAAATTGGATTCTTGATTTTTCACAGAACTGGACATTCTCAATTTACGTTTTTTCCGTTTTAAATGTATATAACAATTTCGTGAGCAACATTTTCGAGTTGAAAGTATTTCAGATTTGTAGTACGTAATGTCTTTTACAAAGTTGCACAGTCTGTTTTCTACTAGAATTATTGATAATTAAAATTTACCTACTGCTCCATCTAGTATGTGTTTCAAGATGTTCCTCGTTTTCCAAAAAATGTAAAAAAAATTCAAAATAATAGTCCTGGTAGTATTGGATATAAGAGGGAGTAATTACCAATTTTAATATATTTTCTGCAATAACCTTGAAACTATTATAAAATTATGAGAAATTCTAGAAATATATCCCTATAATAAGTCACACGGCATGATTTACCAAAAAAAAAATCAAATTTTGAAATGTGCCCCCTATAGCAGGCCCTCATACCTACCTAGAAAATTTTTTGACCCAACTTTCTAAACTGGCAACAATTCTTTCATATCGAATTAGTAGCTGGATCTGAACACACGCCCAACGTTGACTGCGCCAATTATTATCTCTTTCAATTAGTTTTTCTCATATTTTCCTAATCGTGTAAATTGTATGACTCGAATATACTTTTCGCGATCTGTTGATGTTTTTAATTTAATGTTTCGGTAGCTTGAGTGTTTAATTTTTTTATTTTTAAGTGTCAAATAAGGACAAATTTCTCTTGGTAACTTTTGCTGGAACGCTATTAATTTCCCAAAAATAACCGAAATAACAATAATTAATGCAAAATACTTCAAAATATTGCAATTTTTTAAATAAAAAATCGAAAGATAAAAAGATTGACCTTTAGATACAAGATACGATTCAAAAAAATGCAGACGTAAGATTTTATCCAAACACTACACAAAGATAAGGAATTATCAAACTGATAATATCCACATTAATTTGAACAGATAAATAGTTATTAATGTACCGGATGAACAGTAGACGATGTTTTATCCGGAAATTATTACTATATATATAATTTTTTCTACGACCGTGCGTTTTAACCCACTTTCTCGCACGCATTTCAGTTTTGAAAGTGAAATTATAAATTTTATTAGATAGTTTTTTACTTCGGAAGTTATAACTATTGTTACTACAGGTGAATAAATGAAAATCTACTTCTTTTCTAGATTTTCGTTGCACCTTTTCTTTTTTGAAAATATAAAATAATGAAGATATTTTTATATCTAAGACCAAATAACTTCACTGCCATGGACCGGCAATTTTAAGAAACCCTCCACAATTATATAGAATCGTTGAATTAAATGTTTGTCCACGACCACCTAATAATAAGTCAATATTTTACCTCCTAACAAAAGGTATATGGTACCCATATATCAACTGTCGTGAATTATAATTCATAATACACTTATAGAGATGGGGGTACAATATGAAATAAACTATTAAATCTGTGTATTTTGTTCAGGAAATTTTTTTCTGACATACTTATATCGTATCGATAAAATATTGTAATTTTTAGTATTGATACTTTTCATAACGATATTTTCTAATATTAAGTATTTCAAAACAATATATTTATAACGGTACGTTGTATTGATACTTTCTACAGTATCGCCCATCTCTATATATGTAAAATTATTTGATGTAGCTGCCACAACATTTTGAGGTTAGTAATATGCCAAATCGTTACTGACTTTTATTTATTAATAAATAAATTGAGTGTCGTGGACAAAGTATAGTATTCTACTCGCAATTTATGGCCATAATTCATTTGGATGACTTGCGCCCCTCGCCTGCGGCTCGTGACGCAAACGTCACCCATCGTGAATTATGGCTATCATAAATTGCTCATTTAATAATATACTATTTTAATAAACAATATACTTAATATCAATAAATCTAAATACTCAATTTAAAATTCTATTAATAACCTAACCCTTAATTTATTTTATATCAATAAATACATACAAGCATTTGGAATGGTACCTACATCATTTTTTTTATTTATAATTTAAACAAAATTTTAAAAAGTGTATTTTCCATAATTAGTGAGATAATTGGAAATAATCAATGCCGATCAATATCATGCACTCATAATTATTTGTCTATCTTTTAAAAATTTGAATACAAGTACTTTTTCAAATCAACCAGACTAATTATTTATAATTTATACAAAATTTAAAAAAGTGTATTTTCCATATCTTTTATAATTAGTGAGACAATTGGAAATAATCAATATCGATGAGCATCATGTACTTATAATAATTATTTGTCTATCTTTTGAAAATTTAAATACAAGTACTTTTTCAAATAAACCAGACTAAATCAATTTGAAAGATTTCATTGCACTTAACTATAAAAAAACATTCCTAGATTTAATGAAAAATTAATTTTAATTAAAAAATGTGTTATCTGCAGAATAATTATGCAGATTGCGAAAATTCTATTCGCGACATACGATTTACAGAAGTACGAGAAGGAAAATATTAGAAAAACTACTTAAAACAGAAACAAGAATAATAATTGTACACAGTCACCTGTTGCCAAATGTATTTATCTGCAGAAGTTTCTCCCAATTTTTGTTGGCAAAAAAATGTTGAATACTAATAATTGTTAAATCGAAAGCAGTTTAGATTTTATTTATCGCAGATTGTAATTTGTTCAAATTTTATCTTGCCCCAATCACGAGGTAAGTTGTAACACCGCACTTCTTCTAGAAAATAATTGATTGTAAAATAATGACCAATAGTTATGGTATTATTGTTACTTGATTTGGTAGAGGAAGAGTTACAGTATTCATCCTACTTTATTTAGTAGAAATTTAATCAATAGATTTCAAGATATATTAGTTTTAATGAAAACTGTTACAACAAGCCCTTCGCTCCCCTACCTATGTACGTTGGCAACACTAATGTCAGATGTTTTATAGATTTCCCTATTTCTCATTAAATTATTTCGGAAAATACTGTTGTATTATTAAACATAATAGAAAATCAACTAAAATATTTATTTTTCCTACGACCACATAGGAAAGTGACATATATCGCACTGACTAGTTCTATGGAAAGTGACCTTTATTCATACGCGTACGGAAAAAAATCTTATCCGTACGTGTGCAGATAAAAAAGCTGTCAAATTGAATGTTGAAATGCTAGTCTTTTTACTCCGCAAATTAATATGTAAATGTATATGTGAAATGCATTTCTTAAGTTGATTTGTCCATATAATAATATAATATAATTTATTTATTTCATTTAAAATTAAAAAAAAAATACCGAGCCCGGACTCGAACCACCCTACTGTTTGTCAAAAATCGAGTCTACGGATGCCTAGACCGCTCGGCCATACCACTGCTGTAGTTCATGGTTCTTGTCCAAGATACTAATATGCGCTGAGGAAATATACACACACAAAATAAAAAGTGTTTATATCACAATTTATTGGACTTTCATGTTATTGAAACAATAAATATCCGTTTTCAATTACATATTTGAACAATGAATCCTTGAAATAGCTGGTTAATACTTTCAATCTCCTACAGGTAGGCAACAAGTTAAGTGTGGTGCTAATAATAATTTTACTTTTAATTTTCACAGCAAATAAATAACTAATTTTGAACCGCAATATTTATGTGAAACTATTTCCGATGTTCTGTTTGTTGTAAGTTGTTGAAATAAATATATTTTATATTTTGTGTACCAATATTAATTCTAACTTTTCTATAAAGGTACTTTTTTCCATTGCATAAAAATCACAATTTTCTGGGCCACTTTCAAAGGTTAAGTAATCAAAACCATATAAAGTATTTACAAATACACAAATACACACTTGGTCGTAGGAAAAATAGTGTACATAACTTGTGCGAAAGTGATTTTCCACACACGTGGGATTGTCTCACTCGGCTGCGCTCGTGAGACAATACTTCCCACTCGTGTGAAAAATGTCACTTTCCGCACACGTTACGTAATATACTATATTCTACAGTTTATATTAATTGAATTAAAATAATAATTTATTTCAATGTATGTGAATGTTTTATTATTTATTTATGTTTTTAACGTTTGGGAAATGACAAAACAAAATTTTGCTTACAAGTCTCTTGAACTTCTGTTTATATACGAGGACACGCATCTATGGGTTTGTAGAGGTTATACAAATACAATGTGACTCTCTAATCGTTATGGTACATTAAACTTTTGTGATTATTTGTTTTTTTTTGCAATCCGGTTAACACTGACAATGTTTATTTAATAATTTTTATGCGTAAAATACGACATGGCGTTTCTATTGAAATAGTTTCAGCTTATATATACCTACTTTATACAGTGTGTCCCAGCAATTCGTACCAAAAACTTGGGTGATGTATAAGTATAAAATTTGTGACACTGTCTTTGACTCTGACTCTGACATGTGTGAAAGTTTGTGTTTATGGAAATCGAAGTTCCTGTAAATTTCTTTTATTTTGAAAATATACCAAAAATGTCCTTTTTTGTTGAGAATGCTGAAGGCATAATGTTAAAACTGAAATATTATTGAGAAAAACTTGTTTGTTTTAAAGGTTTTTTATTCAGAAAGCATTATATGAAGTCTGAGTTTTCCTGGCATTTGGTGTGAAAAAAATGTATTGAAATCAAAGAAAATTGGAAAAATCTCAAGTTCCTATAAAGCTCTTTTATTTTGAAAATATAATACCAAAAAACGACTTTCCTGGACTTTGTTAAGATTGGAATCAAAATTGAAAAATAATTGGAAACAATGCGGGAAATTTTAATCAACTTTTTTTATATAGAAAATATCACACATAAACTGGATTTTTCAGGCCTTTGTTGAATATTGAAGGCATCCTGTTATCAAAGTGAATTATTATTGAAAAAAATGTTTTTATAAATTAATATTAATATTAAACTTCATTCATACCCCAATTCATAATAAAAATTAGTAAACTTTGAAATTTTTGTATGTAGTTCTTTTATTTTGGAAGTATTACTCCAAAAATTAGCTTTTCCAACATTTTGTTTAAAAACAGTACCAAGATTGGAAAAAAATTAATCAAAATTAATGTAAAAAAGGATTGAAAAAAATTCAAGAAATACTATGAGAATTTCTTGAGCTGTTTATTTGTACTTGTATCCTCAATTAAAAAAATGTATTTTTCTACATTCATGCAAAAAACAACACTTTTGTGAACCACATTTAATGGAAAAAGTGGTACTTTATTACACTCATCTTATTAATGACAAACATAAACATTTAAATTAAATAAAAATCCATAGCAAGTATCTGATCCTGCTTTAATGCAACAATAATATATGTATATCTTACTACTTAGTCTCAACGAGTTACAATTATTGCAAAAATCTTTAATTATTTAAAATTTATATGGTCAAGGCGAAAACCAGCTATGATTGAGTACTGACAAGGTGGAGGCCATAAAGATACAAAAAAAGAAGAACGGGTTGAGTTTGATTAGGTTAGGTTAGGTTCTTAGCATATTTATATTCTAATTTTCCAGTTTTTGCATGAATTTAGAAAAAATATTGTATGCAACTCTTGCAAAACGTGTTTTTTGCAACCTAACTAACCAACCTAACCAATCTTTGTCGTACGATTGCTACGCCCTGTATAAATACGTATCAATCCCATTGATAATACTGGAATAACAACAATGAATATTGAATATTATTAAATGAAAATGAGAAATGTATCTATTTGAGTTTGACCTTTTGATCTCGACTAATCTCGTTAACATGCGCCGTTGTGAAAAAATGTCTTGTAGGACTTCTCTTCTGTTTCATTTTCAGAACCGTGAAAGTATATTTTTTCCACTATATAGCTGTGAAGTTGACAATTATTGCTTCTTATAACCTACTGAAAATTTGAATTTCTCTATTAAGTAGTGGTTAAGATTTTTTTTATTATTAACCTAGGTCAATAATTTAAAAATTGAAATATTTTGAGAATTTAGGGGTATTAGTTCAACAAAAATATAATTTTTTATACCCAGGAGATTGTCTTTAACATATTTGCTGCTTGATATTTCCTACCTATCAAGATAAAATTATTTGAATAAAAATGCAATCAGTTTAAAATTCGCATATACACCATGGTGGTGAAGACATTTTTATAAACCCCGCACCTTATTCTTCACCAGCTAATATACTATTTCGCCTACCTTACCAAAAAATCAATCAATATGAACCCCAAAAAAGGGCGTCATTTATAAGTTTTTTGTTAAATTTTCCTATTTTTTGGTTAACTCGGTAGGTGAAAAAAAAATTGTGTGTCACACATGCAGGATACGCTTTAGCAGCCTTGGCTTCGCTACGTTCGCTTGTGCGTCTAATAGTCTTGGGATACTAAGGTACTAAAGCTCATTGTCTGTATACTATACAGGGTGATTCATTAAGAATGTCCAATCTCTGAACTGTAGATTCTAGACCTCAAAATATGATAATTCTGCTAACATGCCTTATGCAAATATTGCTAGTTTCCGAGATACGGGGTGTTCAAAGTTTAAATTTACATTTTGATTTTCGCAATAATTTTTTATGTTTTCACAATTTCTCTTTGAAAATTGGCAATTTCACGTTTTTTGACATGAGGAAACATAATTTGAATTCTAATTTAACATTGCTAATAGAGGGCGCTAGTTACACTTTTTTGTGTTAATTAAATCAAAGTAAACTTTTTTTGGGCTAAGCTTACAACTAAAATAATAAAAAAATATTAAAAAGCGTTAAATTCTACAAAAAAAAGTTATTCTTCTTTGATTCGTGTAACTCAATCGGTTATCGAGTTATTTGCTTCTAGAAAGTTCAATAAATTTTGATTTTTCCATAAAATTTTTTTATCATTTCTTTAATATGTAACAATAACAAATTTGTAAACAAAAAGGAAAAACTTTTAAGCAATTGCTCAAAATGCCCAGCATAAAACGGAAACTAGCAATATTTGCATAAGGCATGTTGAGCAGAATTATCATATTTTGAGGTCTAGAATCTACAGTTCAGAGATTGGACATTCTTAATGAACCACCCTGTATATATTATTATACATAAATTTTTCATTTAAAAAATGACCCAAATGTTCAAATACCCACATCGTTAAGAGAAGTCGCAAATAAAATTACAAATGAACCTCCTCAATATCTAAAATCCTATTAAACCAGCTTATAAAGTAAAAGATAAAACCAAATTACTGGCAACATTGAAGTGAGATGGAACTCCGAAACTATGACGTATGCATTCTAGATTAGAAAATTCTACTTTACTGCGCGCAAAGACTGCATTTTACGATTGTTTTTTCAGTTTTATTAAAATTTTATTGAATATAAACTTATTAACCAGAAAGTAACTAATAAACTTGTTAGTTTGTATACAGGGTGTTTTCAAATGACACCTTTTTACTTGGATAACTCTCGTAAAATTGGACCAAATAATATAGGGATTGAGGGGTCCGGCCTAGTTACTTTTTGAAATACGGGGTGTTGAAGTAATGGAAATTAGAATGTTTTTATTTGATATTTTAAAATGTATTGATACATTGGTTTGACATTTGACAGGTTGTTTTTAAATGTAAAATGGTGAAACATGTTTCAATTCTTGATCCAGTGGTGTATATTTGGATGAATATGTCACCTATCCTCTCCCATTTTTTACGCCACTGGCATTAAAAGCTATTTTTATTTAATTTTGTATTTCTCGATGGTTTTCACGTGAAAAACGCATAACCTTTATATCAAAAAATTTGTATATTCAAGATATTCAATGTTTTCATGATAACTTTTTAATAATGAAATTGAAAATAAAAATTCTTGTATTAATTTTAACGTATTTCGAAAAGTAAATAGGCTGGACAATTTTACGAGAGGTATTGACAAGCAAACGGTGTAAGAGTCATTTGAAAACACCCTGTACAGCACTTTTATATGCCAGTAGGGTTGCCAACTCGGAAGAGAGCAAAAGGAGGACATGAAGACAGGATACTACAAATTTATTAGCACTTAAAAAATATATGTAATAATTAATATTAATTGATCTATAACTACAAACTTCTCAGTAACCAGGAAATACAACAAATCTTTTTTTACAATACATATATTAATTAAGTAACAAAAATAAACTTAAACGTTTTTCTGAACAATAACAAAAAGTATACTAAATAAAAAACATAAAATGTTTAATATAAAAACATACTTTACTTACTTAGAGGTCAGTAGGGGAGGACAAACTGCGTCCTCCAAGGTACCTACGGAGGACGAAGGACATTTAGATCGAAAGGAGAACTGTCCTCCTGGCTGGAGGACGGTTGGCAACCCTATATGCCAGGTAAACTATAATCAGTATAAAAAAAAGAACCACTGCAAGATTTTTTTTATATTTCAAATTCTAGTCGACAAAGTATAATTATTTCTAAAACAAATAGAGGAAATGTTGTAATGCTATTAACTTTGTTACACAAGAATTTTACCTTGACGTCTTCCACAATAACAATAAATTAAGAACATTTCATTCGAACTGCACCTGATTTTTATTCAGACTACGAGTGAAATAAATGTCACGGCAACCGAGACAAAAACGTTCCTAGCGAAACTCACTAGGACAACAAATATTTGTTAATCCGTGTTTTTGGAGGTTAATACAATTACTATTGTATCTCGTGTAGGCACAGTTCTTTGTTTTTGATAGAAATTAAACTACAATTAAATTTTGAATATTTTCATTTCCAACTTCTCGCTACAATTCAACAACTAGACTAGCCAGTTCAAAATTAGCTAATGTGGTGACGTCATAGAACAGTAAGGTCGCAGTACACCCATATACATATACGTTGTAGAAGAGGAAATGGCATGTAGTTTTAATTTGTAAAGAGACACGCTATATCTTATTATTTAAATCTTTTTTAAATGAGACTGTATACAGGATGTAAAAAAGTACCGTAAATTAGAGGCAAGATGGATCGTTGAGAAATATTTAAAATACCCAAATGCAACTTTTCACTTTAGTTTGTGAGATATGGGTTCTTAAAAGGAGGAAATTCATAAGTATTTTATTTCATATCTTCTCGAAGAATGGAAGTACAAATTTAAATTCTTTCGTAGGTTATTGTCTCTTCAAAACACATCGACAGTATTAATTATGTCAAATTCTAGTGAGCCAGTTTTATTGTGCCATATTTTTGAAACACTCACACTATTTTCAAGATTTTTTATACACTTTTATGCTGTAATGTTTTTAAACAATAAATTTTTTGTAGTCGTATATTATCTTCCCTTAAATAAGTATGAATTACAAACCCATAAGAATCGTTTGTGTTTAAATTATTTATAAGAAGTGATCTACAAGTAGGTACTACACATTTATTTAAGAAAAAACGACTTGAAAAAGTGTCTTCTTTAATAAAAAGTAAAAAATCTTGAAAATGGAGTGTCCTATCGAGGTCAACAAGAAAGACTTTTTATGTAGGAAATTTGATAAAGATTTCCATACAAAGAGACAATAACCTACAATATTTTTTAAAATTTGTACTCTCGAGAGTTTGTTTGTACAAATTAATCTGCGCTTCTGACAACAGCAGTTGAAATAGGGGGGCAATCAATATTCGGCCATTGGTTTCTGCAATGACCGTGCACAATTATTCTTTCTCTTTCAAGCTTTTTTTATATTTTCCTTTGCGCACTTGTGTACGACGAAGTGTTCCGAAAGAATTTTTGCAATCTGTATATATACCTATTCCCTCAACACCGATCTCGTCTGCTGTTCCATGACGTCACGCTAATCAAAACGCGTTTTAGACACATTCCCATGATCGCTACTGCAACTCATGTTTTAGACGTTCCGGATTAATATTTCCAAAAAACAATTTGACATTTCATATTGTATGAAATGATAGATGATAGATTTTTCCATTTTCGCGAAAGCTATTAATTTTAATTTTCATTTTGGTAACGTTAGAAACCTTGATATTCAATCTTGTTACTAAAATATTAGAAAATTAACGAATTTTTGTTAGCTATTGTGGACGGTTGATTATAATTTTTTTTATTGAATAATTACAGTAATTACGAATTTCACAGTGGACTGCTTAGGGAAATGCAAACAGGAAATTTAATTATTTAATTACGAGTATAAGCCGTAATATGTACATATATAGCACATTAAACAGGTTTGTTAGTTCTATATAGACTCGAAATAACTTAATTTGACGTAAATATTTATTTTTCTCACTAGTGCGGAAAGTTTACCGCACGCGCTGTCCGAATGACCAAACAAATTCGGCTTCTTCACTAATGCAATCGTCAAGTTCTCGTTCCAGTCCCGGGGGGGGGGGGACAGTTTTGAAATATTTCACTGGTGAAATTTTCCATATTTCGATTGATTTAGATCCAAGTTTTGAAGTCATTTTATGTGTGAAATGAACTTCGAATTCTAAGAAACTTAATTTGATAACTATTTAGCTGTCGAAATGCTTTTTTCACTTGCGAAATTTTGATTTATTTGGGGTTAGAATTTTGCGTTGTGGTTTTATCAAAAACCTTGTACAGTAGTAACATGCATCGTTTTGGAATTGAGCCATAAGAAGGAATGGGATCCAAATACCATTACCAGACTTGGAAAGAATGCCATTCAATGGTACACAGACGGCTCAAAAGCAATAGTTGGAACTGGAATAGAAGGGTTCGGGCCAGGAACCAAACACTCTGAAAGCTTGGGAAAAACCACAAGTATCTTTCAAGCGATAATCCACGCCCACTTCAATATTGATAAAGGATATAAAGAGGACAAAGGATTATCATAATAGTCAAGCAGCCATTAAAGCACTGAGCTCTTGTGTAATTAGTTCCAAAATGGTTTGGGAATGCCTAGATAAACTCAATGAACTAAGGGAGAACAATATAGTTACTCTATTATGGATTTTAGGACACACTGGAATAGAAGGAAATGAAATAGCAGATGAACTAGCAATGAGGGGAATTGAAATACCTTTCTGGGGGCTTGAACCCTTTTGCGGAATCAGCCATAAAGTAATATTGGAAGAAATATACCAAGAAAACGAGAAGAGCTGACCATTGGAAAGATCTAGTAGGGATTATACAATCAAATATTCTTCTGGGTGACTACAACCTGTTGAGATCAAATGAATGCATAAGTCAAAGTAAAACTGCGCTAAGAGCTTTAACAGGGATCCTAACGGACATTGTAGCCTAAATGGGCACCTGAAAAAGATCAAAATAGTGGAGGAAAAATGATGTAGATTTTGTGGCATGGAAGAAGAAACCTCATACTTTCCAACTGCACAGCACTCCAGACTCTCCTCAGAAACAAAATAGAATTGGGCACAATAGATCTTTTAGGTCTGAATGTTATTCCAAAAATACATACATACAACATCCCTCCTTTTAGTTTGATTACATTTTAGAACCTTTTCAGTTACTTTATATACTAGTAATTGTCATAGTACCTAATAAGCAGTTTATTAGTTAGACGATAGTTACATTTAGTAATTTTACATGGCAAATTTAGAGGAACTGCATCAAATGGTACTAAATAATGTTGTGAAACTTGTGGAGGATGATTTTTTAACGCCAAGAACGGTGCTTAATCCTTTTAGGCAAGATCCCTCCAATCTAAGTGACCGTTAGTTTCTAAATATTTACAGAATTTCCAAAGAAGCTAGCGTATTAATAAACATTTTAGATCCGCATTTGGCAGCGCATTATTTGTTTTAATTATTCAATAGTTATTGAATTAATAATAAGTAGTTTCATTTCATTAAATTTTTTAGCAACTTTACGTTAATTTTTACAAAGTTTTTCCAGCTTTCTACCCTTTGCTTTCGTTTCGCTTAAAAGCTGCCCAATCCCAGTGATATTGTATAAACTAGTTTAATTGAAGACGAATTCCACTCCCTGATACGTTTAGCATTTTCTGTAATATTTAATACGCTATTTCAATAAACAATATTAAGGTTGTAACGACACTCCCCTGTACTATATACATTATTAATTTCAATTGATTACTCGTCCAAAATAAATTTTTCCCACTAATTTTTACGTAAATTCAAGGATATGGCTAGAGCTCCGATGTTTTCGGTTCTACTCGGAACAAGATCGACATTCAAGTTGTAATGGAAATTTTGTAGTTTGCTAGGCACCAAACCGTCTACCCTTTCCTATAATAATAACTATTGCTCTGGCACATTGTAAACTGTATAGTAAGTATTCACGGTTATTATTCTATAGCTGTTAATTTGAGAATTCAGGGTCAGTTGGTTTGTTTTTACAGAGTGACTAATTTATTTATTTGTAAGGAGAATACGTAAACTACATACTATTTGGTTGTGTCGGTATAGTTATTTTTGAAAAAAATAATAATTAAACGTGTAATCGCGAAACTGAAAGTTATTTTTGGTAAACACCCACCATGCTTAATATTTTTTTTACACTTTAATCAAACGTACTTTATTTACTAGCCTTTCATTATTAGAGCTCATATAATAACCTTTTTCTACATTCATGCCTTTTTCTACAACACTTTTGTGAAACATATTTAATGGAAAAAGTGGTACTTTTTTGCACTAGTGCAACAAATTTTTTTTGCACTCATCTGTCATTCTTATGTCAGTTTTGTGATGATTTCTGACAAACATAAACATTTAAATAAAATAAAAATCCAGAGCAAGTGTCTGACCCTGCTTTAATACAACAATAATATATGTATATCTTACTACTTAGTCTCAACGAGTTACAATTATTGCAAAAATCTTTAATTATTTGAAATTTAAATGGTCAAGGCGGAAACCAGCTATGATTGAGTACTGACAAGGTGGAGGGCATAAAGATACAAAAAAAAGAAGAACGGTTTGAGTTTGATTAGATTAGGTTAGGTTCCCAACATATTATACTCTAATTTTCCAGTTTTTGCATGAATGTAGAAAAAATATTGTATGCAACTCTTGCAAAACGTGTTTTTTGCACTTGTTGCATAAATAACTATTGTTCAGAAAATCTAGGCTATAAAAGCAACATTTTTTTTCGTATCCCCATTATTTTCGGAGATATTTTGAAGAAAAGTGTAAAAAATACGAAATTGCAAAATATCATTTTCTCTTCCTAAAATTCTTTTGAAATTAGGCATCTAAATCTTGGATGTATTGACAATAAATATCTAAAGAGAATGGTGAAGTGCAATTTTAAATAGGGGAGTAGTTTAGGCGCTGCTTTCAATGATTTTTTCGTTGAAAAAATTTTGTACCGACCTTATATTGATCATGACGCTCAATTTTCATATTTGCTAGCTATTCGCAAAAAAGCCTTTAAAAACGTTACTTTCAGTCGCGAATAAATCGAAAAATATCAGTTTCACGACATGCTATAGAAATACACCAAACAAAAATCTGTCAAATCCAATTAATTACGTGTTCTAAGTTTAAAAATAATCAGTATAAAAATAATCCTAACGTAGATAATGTTAATTTTTTAACTACAAAATAAATATTGACGTAGTTAACTAAAAACTTGGACGCAGATCAGAATGTTTTCGGTAGCACGTTTGACTTTTACGCCAATTACCTTCCATTACCTGCATATCCCAATGAATTCTTCGAAACACATTTTGAATTTCTGTTATTTTTACTATGGGATTTGAATCATTTTATTCGTGGAAAATTTTTGAATAGATTATTACACATGCTGATCCATCTGCGTGGTTTACTTTTCTCGATACCGTTGACCTTAACAAAAAATGATATTTTACGTACCTAGTTCATTTGGTTTTAAAAAATTCAAAGCAATTATTGCTGTATTAAAATCCTTTTCTGGGGAAAACTTGACGATGATATTTCAGAAGTTGTTACAAAAGCCCAATCAGTAAGTTCTTCAGGTGTCATTATTGCTTATCAACCATTATTTGGAGGCTCGATTGGAGGTTTGATCCGTTTGAGGATGTTACCAATGATCGATTTGGGGATTGTTTTCAAAGAAATTATGAAATTTCATGAAATTTATCATTTTAAATCTTTTTTGTATTTATCAATTATTGAAAAAGTTAATTTGAAAATAAAATGGTATATTTATAGACTATGAGACTATGAGCTCATAGGGAAAAAAGTGTCTCGATTTGAAACAGCAGCAAACCCCTTCAGAACGATAGTTTATCATGCCACCATCGGTTCCAGCACTATGACGTTCATTTTCTCTTGTGCAGAAAAGCGCAGTGCAAAAAAAAATTATTTTTCACCCCCTAAAAATGTGATATGAAACTGTACGCCGTTTGTTACATTTGATAATAGTAACTAACTTATTAAACCAGCCCTGTAAATCATAATATACATTCAGATTTTTATTTTAATATCATTTCATTGTAATCTGACCTTGTGTCTACGACCGAGACAAGGAATGTGTAATGTTACATAGGTGTTAATTTGTTCCGCACCAAATTAATCTTAGTCTTTGTCGGGTTTTCGGTTATGCATGCATTCTTACGTTCTTAGTTCGGTCAGTATAAAGAATACATTTTTTTTTCTAGGGGTACCCCTCTCTCTGAACACCGTTATAGTACCGAGATTCTCTTCAATTCATACATTGTTTTCTTGCCAACTTTGGAGTTATATACAGCTTTTTACCATTCTATACAGTCTTTACCATTTTATACAGTTCTTTTATCATTATATACAGTTCTTTTATCATTATATACAGTTTTGCCATTTTATACAGTCTTTTTACCATTCTATACAGTTTTTTACCATTTTATACAGTCTATTTATCATTCTATACAGTTTTTTTATCATTCTATACAGTCTTTTTACCATTCTATACAGTTTTTTTACCATTCTATTTTTACCATTCATACAGTTTTTTTACCGCTCCATACAGTTTTTTTACCGCTCTATACAGTTTTTTTACCGCTCTATACAGTTTTTTACCATTCTATACAGTTTTTTCACCATTCTATACAGTTTTTTTTACATACAGTTTTTTCACCGCTCTATACAGTTTTTTTACCATTCCATACAGTTTTTTTTATCATTTTATACAGTCTTTGTACCATTCTATACAGTCTTTTTACCATTTTATACAGTCTTTGTACCATTCTATACTTAGGGATTGAATTGTCTGATGATGAAGCTCAAGTAGATCCTGGCTAATTTGCTATAGCAGCAATCGTTTCGGCTTGATACGATACACAGACGTACAGGGTGTTTCTATATTCAAGCGACAAAATTCAGGAGATACGTATGAAATTAAAAGGGGTCCTTCATATAAAAAAATTTCCTCAGTGTTGTCCAACTCGGCCTAAAGACCTCGTTGGACAATTTCACGTCGCGTGCAAAAAATTCTCACTTTTTGCACTTGTTGCATAAATAACTATTATCCCCTCTGCCTTTACAAAAAAAGTTTCAGAGGAAATGTTATCATTGATTAAGTCATTGTTGATGTTATCAAGGGCAACACAAAATAAATGATAAGTGATTTACCACACCTTTTATACAGTGTGTACATAAAGTAACGTAACTGGCTGATATTTCAATTTTCGTTAGGTTTACAAAGAAAAATTTTGAATGAAAAATTCTAATCTCATTTTTTCTATAGTTATTGAGAAAAATAATGTACGGGAAAGGTTTTATTACCAAAATATAATTAATTAACATATAATAATAATAACAAATAATTAACAGGAACAAATAACTAATCTTATTTAATGTGATGTTCAAATTATCTTCCTTCTTCTATTTGACAGTATTTTATAAACTTTATATTCAAATTCCATTTAATTCCTAAAAAAAGTAGTTTTGACGAGTGTACCATCTTTCTCAATTTTGCGCCTATCGGAGTTATTTTCATTCTAGATACTCTTTTCTTGGTTATTTTGTTGTTTTAATCCATCAGACGTCGCCGACAGATACCGGTATGTAGGAAAATAAATAATTCCAGCGGGATTAGTATGTAAATGTTTAGGAATTTGTGAGAGTTGCGGATAGAAATGCAACATATTTTACATAAACATATTACTTAAAAGCCATTCGATCCCATTTCACGAATAAACAAACGCCATGATTTTATTTTATTCGCGTGTTTAGGTATTGTTTATGGCCGAAAAAACTTTTTTTTCTTGATCGATGTGGTAATACCGCCAGAGGATTTAAAAAGTTTACGCAACGTTTTTAATTCCGTCGCGAGCGCATGATTTAAATCTATCCTATGGCGGAGACTCGTTCGAAACCCGATATTATTATTATTTGGAGAATTCCGAATGTATCGCCCAACAATTCCACCAAAATTTATAATGAAAATTGTATAGACAAAAATTTTGACAGTGAATTCAGTATTAGGTATGGTTTATTCAATAGCCTTTTTGGTGTGCGTCATCGTTTGTGACGTATAACCGGGTTTTCGGTATGTCGTTTATTTTATTTGCTATTTTGACACATATCTAACCTTAAATTTGATAAATAAAATCATCTGGATCGCATTTAGCAAAATTCGAAAAGACTATGAAATTACCAGCTTCTTTTTCTAACCGAGAACTTTCAAAATGCTGATGTTTTTCCGTGTATCTAGGGATATTTTTGTATTATTCAAATAAATATAACAATAAGATTCATGTTCAATTTTCATAAATAATAATTGACCGTAAACAACAAAGTACAGACCTGACAATAACTGTCAGTGGGACAGTAGAAAAAGATGTAAGACACATTGCCAATACGGAAGGTTTGTCTGCATCCTATTTTAAACAAAGAAATTTCTCCCGATTGATAGTTCGCGCTTGCGTCTAATTAATTAACATTAACCAATCAAATTTTGGTAAGTCAATGATGAGGGTTGACGTTTGTAATACATTTAAACGGCTCATTATTGTGATATTTAATCAAAGACTTGCACTTTTTTCCATTTCTTTCGACGTAATGTGTTTGGAAAGTATGCTTCTTTTTTCATACCACAAAATCTACATTCTTTTTCCTCCACTAATTTGAACTTTTTCAGTTGCCCATTCAGGCGACAATGTCCCGTTAGGATCCCTGTTAAAACTCAGCGCAGTTATACTTTGACTTGTGCATTCATTTGACCTTAACACGCTGTAGTCACCCAGAAGAATCTTTGATTGTATAAGTCCTACTAGATCTTTCCAATGGTCAGATCTTCTCTTTCTTTTGGCTCCACCTATTTCTTCCAATATTACAATGGGGCTGATTCCGCTAAAGAGTTCAGGTCCCCAGAAAGGTATTTCCCTCTAGTTCATCTGCTATTTCATTTTCTTCTATTCCAGTGTGTCCTGGAATCCATAGTAAGGTAACTATATTTTTCTTGACTAGTTCATTGAGTTTGTCTAGACATTCCCACACCATTTTGGAACTGATTACACAAGAGCTCAGTGCTTTAATGGTTGCTTGACTAGCTGTCATTATGATAATCCTTTGTCCTCTGTGTATCCTTTATCAATATTGAAGTGGGCGCCCTTTCTGATGTGTTCGGTTCCTTCCCCGAACACTCATATTCCAGTTTCTCCATTGAATGGCATTATTTCCAAGTCTGGTTAGGGTATTTGAATCCCATTCCTTCTTATTGCTTAATTCCGTACCTAACGAAAAGTTATACTTTTTCATCATACCGTCTTGTGGCATGTCCCAGCTTATCTGATTTCTATTAAGTGATGAGGTAGTTTTTTTAATGATTCCATCTCTACTTAGTCTGTATCTTATTCTTCCTGCATCAATTTTGAAGAGGTTTTCTCTCGTCGTCAATAGGCTAGTTTTACAACTCCACGCAATGGCTCCATAAGTGATAGTTGATCTCATTATGGCAATGTACATCCATATGATTCACGCTAACTGAATGGACAGGATTGGGAATGAGTATCCGTTTTGCAGTATGCGTACCTTAGTACCACTTCGCTAGCAGATTTATTGAGGATTATAGCCTAATGATGTAATATACTTTTATCGCCAACCGTCAGTAAAGTCGTCGATTATCAGATTGATTTCCGGAAGTAAACAAACAGTTTACCTTATCCTTATACCAATAATGTACTATTATCTGCCTTGCGGCAGGTAAAGTGACATATGAGTCAGGTAAAGTGACATATGAGTCAGGTAAAGTGACATATGAGTCAGGTAAAGTGTTTTGATTTGACATTACTCGAAAATTATTATCTGTAAGTGTCACGCTTCTTTCTATTATGAAATATACCTCAGCTTCTTTTATATTCCGAATTCTGAATAGTTGGCGATAAAATTTTGTATGCACCACGCCAGAAAAGTGTCTTTATCGGACTCGCCTGTTATTCGCCTCGCTTCGCTCGTCTCATAATTTCAGACTCGTCCGATAAAGAATCACTTTACTGCCTTAGTACATAAATAACTATTTTTTCTAAATAGTATAAACAGACTGCAAACAAACTAAAATAATAAAAATATTTTAGGTGGAATATTTAGATGTAGAATAATATTCTAAGGTAATTAAAATAACTGTATTGCCTCACAGAGTGCGGATTGCAACTAGCAGACAACAATAATAATACCGTGATATGTGCCTGCAATGTTAATTAAAAAAAAACTAACCAACCTGTTACCTCTGCCCAGTAGAAAGGAATAGTTTGTTGTTACTATGGGCGTACCTTTAGTTGTTATTTATTATCGAACAATAATAACGCACAATAGATTTATTATGAATAAAATACGTTTAAGGTTGTACAGGTTACGGCTTTGGCAAAAAAATTGAGCAATTTCATATTATACTTGGTAGGATTTAAACGAAATACCGACGGAATTACTCAAAGCATACCAGATTATTAGACACATTTTAAATTATAACTTGGCGTTTGAAATATGGTTAGATGAAGGAGAGCGCGGGCGTTTTTTCATTTTGAATTTGTACTTATTTCATAAAGAACGGCAGCGTAGCAATGTTTGGTAACGGTCATTTTTTTCTAATTGAGAACCCTCCAAACAAAAACTAAAAATACTAAAAAGTGTGTAAATATTCGATCACATTTCGAAAATTCACTTTTTTGTGATTTTCAGAGGATAATATGATTGTTCATTTTAAGTAAAATTTCATCAATTTTAAAAATCTTTTACACAAACTAAAAAGACACCTATAGTTGAAAAAAAGGATCAGATTCTCTCATTTTACAATGAATATCAGAATCTCCAAGTGGGTACTTATTGGAAAGAAATGCGTCAGTCATAAACTCTACCAATAGTGCATCTTAGATTTTAGTCAGATTTCGAACTATATCACGAAGTCCGGTTGAATGAAGCAAAGTTTTAGGCCGAACAAAACCAAATTGCATCAAAACGTCATCCATTCTAACTATTTTAGTTTTCGGTAAAATATATCAAGACATTCTAACATATTCTCTTTAGGCCAGTCATTAAAGCAAAAATCAAGGGTGTTTTTGTTATAAAGTTCAACAGAAAACTGCAGGACTTCGGGGATACCCTGTAGATTACTAAAATTCTAAAACCAAACAAATTTTTTACATCTGCAAATATAATGAAAATTATTGGATAAATCGGGTTACTCATAAAAGACCGTTTGTAGAGAATGTAAAAACCTAAAAAATGGTTTTTGGAAAATTACAATCCGAGCATTTTTTGCCGGGAAAAACGCTCAAAATGGACCTTTTTTCAATAATTCGTATCTCCGTTAATTTTCAATATTAAGGACTAATTTTTCGAGAAATGGTTTAGTCCTTAATATTGAAAATTAACGGTGTGCAAATTTTTGAAAAAAGGGTCTATTATAAGCGCTTTTCCGGCTTATCTCGGCAAAAAACGCTCGGATAGCAATTGTCCACAAACCAGTTTGTAGGTTTTTGCATTCTCTACAAACGGTCTTTGATGAGTAACGCGATTTATCCAGTACTTTTTTTTATATTTGCAAAAAACGAAAAAGTGCCTTTTTTGATAATACGAGTAATTACTGTTGAAATAAAGTTCACTAGTTAAAAATTGGTTTTTAATAATCTACACGGTATCCCCGAAGTCGCGGAGCAAGTTTTCTGTTGAATTTGAGAACAACAAAAAATCTAAATTGATTTTGGACATTTCTTATAAGATGCGATGTCGAAATCTAAAATATCTACAGTTACTCAATAAACACGTGATTTAAATTTCACATTGCCAAAAGTATATTTTTTGGCAATAACGGCTTGGAATTTTATTATTTTCTTATTAATTTAATTATATGAATGATAAAGTAAAGAATAAAAGCTGCTCAAAAATCATTATTTTTGTTTTGGTTTTGTTATCAGCTACTGTGGAGTAGAAAAATAACTCTCCAAAAGACTTGCAGAAAATTGTATTTTTTCACAATTTCAATTTATTCGAAGAACCTCACCAGATTTTGCTCCCATTATAAAGATGGAATGAAATTAATGTTAAATCTGATGGAAAATGGCTTATTGCTTGGTTAGATTCTCAAACATTTTTCAAAAATTGGAATTCATTAAAAAAAAAACGGTTTTTGTGTGGTCCATCTCTAGATTTGTAAACGTTTAACAAGTCGTTAAACACAGACAGTCTCCTGGCGACATACCTACGCATTCTTCAATAGTTCCTAATAGGTAAATTTTAGCATATTTATTGTTTGGTCGCAAAAAAAAAATAAAAAAAGAACTTTTAACGAATGCGTGATTCCAAGAATAAGTTGTTGCGTGTCGGTAATTTACGAACCCCGCAGGGCATTTCGTATATTCAGTGGAAATACACGTAGATTTTGGAATTTTTATTAATATGAAATTTATCATCCACGTGTAGAGCAAAATAAAAAAAAGGGTTCAAACAATACAATCAACAACTTAACGCACGTCATAATGTATCACCGTGGAATGTGGACAACAAAATTATTTCATTTTAAAAAACGAATTTCTGCCACAAGGAAATGACTGTCAGGTAAATCCGTTAAAAGTTTGTCTTGAAAAATATTCTTGTCTATAGTTAATTTCTTAATGTATGACAGCACAGTAGCCTTATTAAATATTCAAATAGAAATTTATCTTTTACAGAATGATCCTAAGAATTTTACAAGTAAATACTAAAATTCTAATGCAAAACAAGTAGGTGTCTGTATTGGTTATCTATACATCCCTGTTTCAGCTCAAAATACAATATGGTAATAAAACTGAACAATGCCAGATAATCGATAAATAGTGCGGCAGTGGCGGAGATTACGATATTAGTTTATTCTGCTTATTTAATTAGATTTGGTCGACATTACAGTTGAAATAAAATTCATTCGTTCAGGCCTATTAACAAGTTACATTTTAATTTTTATTAAATTAAATTAATTAAAGAAAATATAGTTTAATTTTCATAATTCAAATTTATTGACAATGAATTAATGTATGTAATGTATGTCAAGTAAAGTAACACTTATGGAACGTAAACGACTCTGAGCAGAACAAATTATACAAATTTGGGCGAGACCAAGTTTCACCGTATATACCTGCAAAATTTCTAAGTAGTCATTAGGAAAATCCCTAGTAGGACCCTATTGTAATGTTTCTTGAAAATTATCAAGTTGTTTTAACTAACCGAATTTAGATTCATATTACCTTTATATATATCAGATGGGGTATAAAATTAAATAGTAAATAAATTCCTTAGATGAACGGTGAGGCTTATGGTTTACTACCTGACAAGCATCTGTGACTTTTTCGCGTGCTGTCCGACAATAAGAAACATACTATAATTATATGGGATGTGTAAACCGCCACAACAGAATTGAAATCATCAGATACGAAAAAACTTTGTAATTATAAAGAACGTGACTTGTAATAGAGAGATAGATCAGCCGCCGGCTAGAAAATATTAAAAAAGTGCGTTTTAGTTACGCATCCATCGGTTTACAAAGAGTAAGCAAGCTGCCAGACCCTGACAAACTTTAGAATGGACCGATAATATTGCAGCCATTGCGCGAAGGAGTGGCGTAGAACGATATTTATAAGAAATTAATGGCTGTTTTTGGTGAAATTAGAATCGTTTGCGCGAGTCGGACTCGCACACGAAGGGTTACCAATCATTATCTATAAAAAACATACATATTTAAGTCGATTTAAAGTTAAGTGGCGCTTTAAGAAAGTTTAGTTTTGCATCATGAACAACTTGTCATTTTAAGCTGCACCTAGCTAAGCTTAGAATATCGCAATTATCCTCAAAGTGGAGATTTCTAACCTAACAATCTTTTGTTTTGATTGATATAGGTGTCAATGTTTTTCCTCTTTTCGGGTTTTCGTTTTCTGTCTTCAAATTTCAGGTGTGTTGCTTTTAATTTTTGAAGAAGGATGTTTTTGGAGGATGATTTGGAAGTATTGGATTTTCTTGAAAATGGATGATAATATTTTCTTATTTTTTACTGTGCTTTCTATTATAAACAATTTTCTCATTTGAAAAACAAGAATAAAATCCTTCGATTTTCAAAAACTTGACTTTCAACACTTTATATAAAACCACAAAAACGAAAAGTCAGATTCCGTCCAGTTTTACTCAACACTTTCTAGTATTGACATCAGCTGATAATTTCCATTTTTGATAGTTCTGACAGATAAATATAATTAATTTTGTCATCGCATCCGCTCTTGTTATTTTATTCCTTTAAAAACTTCAGTGAGCAATTGTATTGAATATCTGCAATTATGGATCCTTCTACCTCGAGTTCTAGTTCTTCGCTTATTCCGGTAAAACAATGTAAGGTCATTTAGGACCGTCAAAAATCAAATACATTCAACTTATATCTACAATAAACATCTAAATAATCTACTGAAACGACAAGAAATCGACTTATTACTATGGGTGGCTGATTTCTTCATTAATCAAGGCATATTTAATAGATTTGGAACACGACTGTTGACTATTTTTTCGGAACACACCCTTTAGTAACTAATCTGGTAACTTTTAGTGGTGTGAGTAAGGCTTTTCAAATTACTTTTCTTGGTTATTAAATGGACTATAGTATAATCTATTTAGCTGATTGATTCCACCTTTGTGATTCATATTCAACAAATTGAAAAAAACATGCAGCTGGGAGATTTGAACTCGCGATGTTCTCTGTACTAGATAGGCGCTTTAACTAATTAATCCATGGCGTCAGCTAGATGTTAATGACCAAAAATAATCACGTCTGTCAAATATTTGTCCATTCTGTTTTAAGTATTTGTTGTTTCTCGTAGAAATAAATCATATTTGAAAATTTCAACGGTCTAACTATTACGGTTCATGTGATTAAGGCTTGGTGACAAACGGACGGACATATTCCTCTCTTTCTTTCAGTTTTTTTTATATTTTTGAGGGGATTCTCCTACATTATAAAAATATCCAGATTTCCCTCCAATGTTAAAATGGTAAGACGAAATTCATGATCAAATTATCAAAATTTTTCATTCGTTATTTAACGTTCTACCTACACGTGCTGTTACATTAACACATTGCCAAATATTTCAAAAGAAATAAAAGCTCGTATATTCATTTCATATCGGCAACGATGTTTTTCGTTGATCGTACGTCACCACTACCGTTCTTGGTATCTATCGTAGGTACGACCATGACGTCCTTGAACTATGCAAAACTCGTCTGTAGCACCTTCTAGACTCTAGTAGACGACAGTTCAACACTCGAAATTATTGGAACTAGACAAACCAGAGATTAGCTTACGCACTTTACTATTATTACACATAGAAAAAGGAATTTGTACGCAAATATTTTTTTATTTATGTCATTTTTAATACAATAATTTATTTTTGAATTAGGTAGCATCTCCTAAATACTGTAATACTTGAAGTAGTAGAGAAAATTTGCTTACAATTCGAGTGTAAATATATTATTTAATAGCGTATACTACTATTTATTATGGGTAATATTTACAAGCACCACTTTTCCCAAAAAGTCTTTATCGATGAAAAGTGGTCAAAAAAAAAGATATTTATTCACTTCTTCTCGAAAAAAGTAACAAATTATTTGATATTTTATCTATATATTTATTCCCTTCTCGAAAAAATATTCCAAAAAAGGGAAGGGAATAATATTTTTGTTTTTTTTTCTTACCCTCCACTAATTAAAATGTTTTTATTGATAATTTGAAAATAAAAAATTTAGGACACTTTTTAGGAAAAGTGGTACTTGTAAAATATATTCGCCTTATTATGTTATAATTATATTATGGGCGTCTGTTTATTCTGTTTATTCCCAATTTTTGTCGGCAACCATGTTAAATACCAATAATCGTTAAATCGAAAGCAGTGTATAGATTTCATTTATTGCAGATTGTATGTATGTATGTATTTTTGGGGTAACATTCACTGAGACCTGAAAAATCTATCGTGCCCTCTTACTTCTACTTAGTGTCTGAGGAGAGTCTCTGAAACTAGTAGCTCCTTTAGTCCTATTTCCCGGAGGAATTTTACAATACAGTCGACAGAAGCAAACATGAGCCCCGGAAAATATGCGAACTAAAAGAATTTAAACGCAGCGAGCCAATCAGGAGCCAATGTAGCGAACGTACATTAGTAATTTGTTAACGTAATCGAAATAATATGACCGAGTGATTTCATCAACATTCATCATTTCATTCATTTTTAGTGTCTGTATCAGTTTTGTCAATGCGAGGATGATTTTAGTTTATTTTTAATCCAATATAAATTTTTTTATTAATATTTAGATTTAAATTTATAGAAATTTTGACTTTGTTTACATATCTCTTAACAGTTGTAATTTATGGTATCGATATTTGGTTATCGATTCAAAATATCGATTGTTACTACAAAAATACAACTACAGCGACATGGACACGCCCACCAGGGCTCATGTTTGCTTCTGTCGACTGTATCTGCAGGATTCACCTTAGGTAAATGCCTCTTCTATCCAGTAATCTCTCAGGTACTGTGCTCTAGGAATCTGGAAAGTATGTGGATGGAGGTTTCTTCTTTCATGCTACAATATTTGCATTCTTCTTCCTCCACTATTTTGAGCTTTTTCAGGTGCCCATTCAGGCGACAATGTCCCGTTAGGATCTCTGTTAAAACTCTCAGCGCAGTTTTACTTCGACTTATGCATTCATTTGATCTCAACAGGTTGTAGTGACCCAGAAGAATATTTGATTGTCTAAGCCCTACTAGATCTTTCCAATGTTCAGATCTTCTCTTTCTTCCGGCTTCACCTATTTCTTCCAATATTACATTGGGGCTGATTCCGCAAAAGGGTTCAGGCCCCCAGAAAGGTATTTTAGTCCCTCTATTTGCTAGTTCATTTGCTATTTAATTTCCTTCTATTCCAGTGTGTCCTGGAATCCATAGTAAGGTAACTTATTGTTCTCTCCTAATTCATTGAATTTGTCTAGGCATTCCCACACTATTTTGGAACTGATTTTGTTCCAAGTAGTTTTTCTAATATTCTTCTTGTCGTACTTGTGTAAATCGAATGTCTCGAATAGACTTTTCGCAATCTGTATTTTGTATATTATGCATTATTCCCCTTGCTCTTATGGCGTTACCTATGAATTTAGGAAGCCGAAGCATGCGCAAGTTTGTCTTCATATTTGTTCTGACATTTCTTATTAAAGGAATCAATGACATGGACTCACATTAGACAGGTTTAAAGTTGTTTAAGAAATATACTATATCAAAAAAACTTGTGAACGTAAAATTATGAAAAAATACAGAAAGCTGCAGAAAAATAATAATCAGCAATCTTGAATTAACGTGGTAAGATTTTGAAAACTATTTTATAGAACCCTCTTCGGAAGTTCAATTCGCGCTTATCCGTTTTTTTTTGTCAGTGTGGAAATCAGCTGTGTGTAGAGGCAAAACAAAACGTCTCTCTCACTCGCTCTAATCGAATGTATCTATGAAAGTTGCCGGTTGGTGCGACCGACCATAAAACGTTGATATTGACATAAAAATTAAAATGTAAATTGTTTGAATAAATATCCACAACAGGATTAGGTAATGGTTCGTCCTTGTTCGTTTCGTTTCGCGAAAGGCTAAATTATTAAAAGCCTCGAGTATTAAAATTCACTTTTGTTTCTTCGTATTCATGTTCATTTGATGTTAATCGGTGTCGTAATACCGCGCGATGGGCGGTCAATCAAATGCTTGTGATTTTGATATTTTGAAATTCGTACTTATTTTTAAGATTGAGGAGTAGATGAGCAAAGCGAGCTCTGGCGTTTGTGAGAAGATGGATATGGAAATTAACCAATAAATAATGTGACGTAAGCAGTAGTATATCGGAAAGGGAATATATATTGAATATACGGGGTACAGTTGTTAATATGTTCGATTTAAAAGGACATTAACATCTATTTCCTAGGGTTAGAATTCTGAAAACTTTCTTTTTGTCGATTTCTAAATTCGATGCCGAATTTTTATGTACAAGTTCCTATATACAGGGTGTTTTCAAATGACACAACGTATGCATGTAGATACCTCTCGTAAAATTGGACAAAATGATATAAGGATTGAGGGGTCCAGCTCATTTACTTTTCGAAATACAGGGTGTTGAAGTATTGAAAAATTAAATGTTTTAATTTGATAACATTAAAATGGATAAATGAATTGATTTGATATTTGGCAGGTTGTTTTAAAATGTAAAATGGTGAAACATGTTTCAATTTTCGATCCAGTGGTGTACATTTGAAAGAAAATGTCACCTTTCCCCTCCCATTTTTTAGACCACTGGCATTTGAAGCGAGTTTCAATTCATTTTGTATTCTTCAATGGTTTTTACGTGAAAAACGCATAACATTTGCATATCGTAAAATTTGTAGCTTTCAAGATATTTAATGTTTTCATCAAGTCTGCAACATCACTTTTTAATAATAAAATAAATAATATAAATAACAGTCCTCTCCCAATGTCCTAGATGCATTGCTGTTTCACAAATTAGTTTCTGCTACATATTCTGATCATTGGTAGTTTGGTAGTTATTAAAAAAATACATGAAAATAGGTAGTATGGTTTATTCAATAGCCTTTTTGGTGTGCGTCATCGTTTGTGACGTATAACCGGGTTTTTGGTATGTCGTTTATTTTATTTGCTATTTTGACACATACCTAACCCTAAATTTGATAAATAAAATCATCAGGATCACATTCAGCAAAATTCAAAAAGGCTATGAAATTAATAGTTACCAGCTTCTTTTTCTAACTCAAAATACTTGAGAACTTTCAAAATGCTGATGTTTTTCCATGTATCTAGGCATATTTTTGTATTATTCAAATAAATAAAACCATGAGATTCATATTCACTTTTCATAAATAATAATTGACCGTAAACAACAAAGTACAGACCTGACAAGAACTGTCAGTGGGACAGTGAAGTGTTGAAAACACCCTGTATAAATAGAAAAGGTTCTACACATAGTTTCCTCAACCCGAAAAGTAGGTAACGGATGTTTTTAAAATAACGTTCAAATACATTTTTAATTTTTTATTCAATGGTTCAAATAAATTATTTTTTCTTCAAGCGTATAATAATAACTATATTACTTTTTGCAACACAGACCGTAGAAATATCCCATTATTTTACTAGTACAAAAATTAATTTTCATTATTGTACTAATAAAATAATGGGGCGTTGTAATCAAGTAGGTAGGAACTGTCATTTTTAAACTTATTTAATTTGACGTTTGTCTGTTTTGAAAATTTTGTGAAAAATGTCTCAAGAATTGCAATGTACGCCTCCGGAATTAGTTGAAATAGCTAATTCCAGTATTGAAACTCTAATTCCAACGAAGTCGCGTAAACTGTATGATTTAGCATACGAAAAATTTCTAAAATGGTGCAATGAATATAATGTACAGCAATACACGGAAAACGTTATGCTTGCATACTTCACGAATTTGTCCAGAAAGTTTAAAAGTTCTACTCTATGGGCACAGTATTCAATGATTAAAAGTCAATTAAACATTAAACATAATGTTAAAATAGAAAAATATAGCAAATTAATTGCATTTATAAAGCGCCAAGGGGAAAATTATACACCGAAAAAATCAAAAGTATTAACACAAGATCAATTTGATAAATTTCTCAAGGATGCACCAAATAATGTTTATTTAGCAACAAAGGTAGGTACTTTCTTATTTCTTTTTAATCATTATTACGCTTGAAGAAAAAATAGTATATGTTACTCGGAGCAGAAGGCCCATTATATGTTTCGCCCAGTTTGCACAGCCTCGGCTAGCGCCTCGGCAGTGCAAGAATCTGGGCTCAACAATAATGTTGGCCTTCTACTCCTAGTAACATAATATACTATTTTCTATTAATTTCAATTTTATTCTTTTACTGTAAAATAAATTAGAAATAAATATCTTCTGTTTCAAAGACATAAAACGTTTAATTTACGACGTTAATAAAATCCAAATTGGTCGAAGATGCCTTTGTTAAAACTGATCGTCTCAAAGACTTTAATTTAACAATTTTATTAGTACTAAAAATAATATTAATAATACAGACATTTAACTCTGTATAGTCAACAAGTTCAAAAATGTGTTCATTATTGATAAAATTTAAATATGATGAACAAATTATTGAACTTCCATGACGTGATCTTGTTACGTATGTATGAAGATGGCTCGAAAACGAATGAAGGCTCAGGATGTGGAGTTCAGTCCAGAGCACTAAGCCTTAGGATTAAGTATGGAATGGGTAAAAATACCAGCGTGGTTCAAACAGAACTGGCTGGTATCTCAATTGCCACAAAAAAACTAACCAGAAAAGGAATTTCTGTCGAAAACATAACAATCTGCACTGATAGTTGACAAGCCCTATTAGCCTTAAAGAAACAACGTGTTATATCGAGGCTAGTACTAGAGTACCACCAAGATTTAGCTAACGGCCTGATGACTTCGACAATTGCAGAACTAGCCAAATGTAAGGATGCAGTCTTGCCAGGATGCCAGGATCACTCTGAGTGATGCTAGGAAACTGGCGTCGAAGAAATATTTGGCGATGACCAGAAAAAACCCACGTTTAACAGTAGGATTTCTGATTCGCCACTGTCAACTAAGGAAACACCTCCATACTATGGAGCTAGTGGACACACCTCTATGCAGGATGTCTTGACCTACACCTGCCGATATAAATGAGATATCTCCCAGTGACCTGTCTACCTTCCTGGGAAGGACAGAGATGGACGATAATCTAGGACAACTCTTCGGGAGGATGTACAATGGGTCACATGTAGCCTAAGTGCTGTGAGCATATACTCACCCTCCCTACTTTACAGATACAGATACAGGAAGGGCTACCCAATGCGAAACATTGACACTAAACAGAAACATTTAGTTGAGTAATTTGTCGAAAAATTAAGTTTGGCAATAATTGTTTTCACAGGCAATAAGTTTTTTGAAGTGTTCAGAGTGACCCGTTTGCTTGTGACGAGGTGACCGTGTACCCAAGATAGAGATAGTTATTTCCGGGAGGTCGAACGTTTTTATTGTAAATTCCCTCCTCTTTGAATATAAATAGTTTTCAATAATAATTATAGTTTTTGGATTATTAATAAAAAACTAAATGATATCTCTTCTAGTTTGTTAATAAGAAATGCATTTTTTATGTCCTGATACAAACTATTTTTAGCAAGTCATAAGCATTATGAAATTCCTTATAATGAATAAGGTTTTTGAAAGTTGAAGGTATTAAGACTACTTTTTTGTGAAATTTAATTTCCTTAACAGTATCGGTGGCGAAAGCTTCAGCAGCCGCTAATACAAATTCTGATGATTTTGATATTTTTTATGGAAAATAATTGCTTCTTGAAGCTCTCTAACCGAAATGTAACGATTCTTGCGTCCGGTTGCCAGTTACAGCATTCTATCAATGCATGATTAAACATTTTTTTCTACAAACGTCAAAAAATGACAAGGTTTACGCCTATAGTTTACGCATTGACAACAATATATGACACTTTTTTAGGATTCTTACGTTACCATGACAACGTGCTCGAAGGTTCGAAGTATTGTTGTCAACAACATCCATAGTAACAGTGAAAATTTCTTTAGGAAGTACATTTTAAGCCAGCTCTACACTATTTTCTAAAATAAATTAGGCATTTACTTGTTTATAATATTTGCAAAAGATAGTTTTTAACGTTTGTAGAAAAAATATTGTATGCATCTCGTTCGCGAACTACTTTTGTGGTCTCGAATAATTTTTTAAATCAACTTCCGATTCTCGATCACCAAAGTAGCATTTCGCGCACAAAATACAAAAATAACTATTTTTTTAACTAAAAATTATTGCGAAACTCCTAAACCAAATATAATTTTTAAACGCTCGGTATCTCGGAAACCTGCAATATTTATATACGTGATATATCGTATAAAAATGACCATATTTTTAGGTTTATTATTTCAAAGCAGTGTAGAAATTGGACATTCTTAATGCATCACTTCGTAGAAAATATTTTCCGAAATTAATTCGATATTTATTAATAATCACGATTTGGACCGGCGACGGCATAAAATTTTTGGCACCATCGGCTAGCAATTAAAATACTTTGTGTGTATCGTAACGAAAACTCTCGAAACAATCCTCAAATACATCCAAAATTTTCTTATAAATATTGAAAAATAATCAATAAACTTTTTATTGTTAAAAAATAATTGTCGATAAAAAAAGCGTTTGTTGCACCAGTCCAGTAACTGAAGACCTGAAAATATCGAAAGCTTCTAAAAAGTCGCAGCCCACTTTGGTCTCAATTTGTAGGTTATAATAAGTGTTTTTAAACGAAAAAAAACTTAACGTGATTGAGTTTACGGAAATGGGGCAAAATGGTTCCCTAAACCCTGAGAAACTGGTTTCCCGCTAATATCTGGCTAAATATGCGAATTAAAGAATTTTTCTTCATAAAAAAAATGAAGATCGTATTATTATCTACAAAAATGATCCCTACCAATTTTTTCACATTTCCAATATTTTTTGCAAAAACTGACTGGAAAAATTCATAATTTTCATACTAAATAGAAATGGTACTTTCTTACCGAATAACCAAGTTCATAAAGTTGAGGCAAAATAAATCAGACGTTATTTTCTGCTTCAAATATTTTTAAGATAAAAGACAACTTTTTCAAATATGAAAAAACTAATGAAATAGTCTCAAATTCTTGTGACTGACTGCCTTTTTAAACATTTTTTAGAAGTACGAACGAGCTGCAAGTCACATGAAATGATAGCTACGGATCTTCCAATTGCGATGAACTTTGAATCATCGGAAAATGTCAATTTTTTGCCGAGTTATGGAGCAATTCATCCGCCCGCTTACAATTTAATGCATGTATAGTCAGCAGAATTCCTACATGCAGAGCAGAGCTAGAAATGAGGGGAATTTTGGGTCCGATTATCTCGAAAACTATAAAATTTTGGAAAAAAACGATAAGGACCATTTTTGTAGAAAAAGTGCTGATCTTCATATTTTGTCTAAACAAACATTCTCTAATTCGCATATTTTGTCAGATATTATCGGTAAACCATTTTCCAGGGTATAGGGGTCATTTTTTCCCCATTTCCGTAAACTCAATCGCGTTAAGCTTTTTCTCGTTTAACAACACCTGCCATGACCTTCAAATTGAGCCTAAAGTGAGGTCTACAAGGATTTTTCAGGAGATTTGTCTTTTTATTTACTACTACTAAGTATTTATTTATCTTCTGTATGTTCCTTGTGCTGTATTCATTATTATTTTTCGTTAATTTATTTGGAATTTTAATCACAATATTTTCATTTCAACGTTTCTGTAGCGTTCCAGCTACCATTATCAAGTATTATCAAGTGTTTCCAATCATGGAAACATTCGACAACTATATAAACCTTTATTTTTTGTTTGAAGTAATTTTTGCTCGTCAAAGTAATCCTATGATTTTAAATCTCTATTTAATTGGAAGTTAAGAAAGTGAAATAAGGAAGTATCTCGTGGAATAGAAGGACTGAGCCCTCTTGACCTTTTTAGCTGCTTACTTGATGAATTTTGTTGATAGAGCTCCTGATTCTTAATCTGAAAAGGGAGCGTCGTAATTCCTCTCTCTATCTCTCTCTCTCTCTCTCTATTTACACCCGATGACCTTAATCCTAGTCATCAACACAGGCCAGGCACGTTTCTCTCGGTAAATCTCTTAAGCATTTGCAAAATATCACTGTCATTAAATATACATTATTTTTTTGAATATTCTGAAGGGAAAAAAAGGTTATATTGAATATTGACAAAATAATGAATGGTGAAAAATTTAAAGTGTGATTGAATATACAGAGTGTCCTAAAATGGTGTGTTTTGCAAGGTATCTCGTAAAGTAGAGGAAGAGGAAGAAGAAAAGAAGTTAAGATATTATGACTCCTTTTTTTGTTAAAGTAACGATAGCCATATTAAATCTTAAGTAACTTCCTGTAGTTGGTAGATACAGGGCGATTATTGAAAACTGTAGAAAACTACAAGGTACTATAACTTCTTAATCAAGATAAATATTAAAAAAAAATTATAAAAACTTTTAATAGATGTAATATTAAAGAGTTCAGTAGCACACAGAATTTTTTTGTTAGGGGTTCACTAAGGAAATACAATGCAAACTTATGTTGTTTTAAAACGGGACACCCTGTATATTTTGACGTTTTTGACCCTTTTGATGTTTTTCGTTTCCTTTTTTTAATTCTCATTCACCTGATATGTATATTTATTTTCAATGGCTGGAACTACAGTGTAAATAAACCATTTTGTATGTATCAGGTGAAACACTCTTGAAAAATTGAACACTCAGTGATAAAATAATTTGACATTATTTCATAAGGATACTGATCTGTGACAATTTTATTTATCAACGGTACGATTTACCGCTATGGTGTAATTTTTTTTCTTTTCTTTTATAATCTTCACCTGTATGTAGGTATTTGTGTAGAGGAACTTTCATTGAATTCAAAACTAAATAACAAATTTAAAATTGCACCGGTGACAGTACAATAATTTAAAACTGTTATCTGTTTTGTTTTATTGTGATTTTGTCACTTGAAATTTTTCTTTAATGACAAATTTACGGTTAGTGAATATTATTTTATAGTATGCGTAAAACTGAACGGTATTATTCATCCGCTATTTCACACACAGACACCAGTGGTGTAGAGTAAATGTCACAGTTCACCTACTTATAAACAGGCATTTGACCCCTAGCGCTTTCAGACGAGACACTTTGTGGCCGGCTACTAGTGTTTGAAAAGAATCGCGCGGCTAAAAATACATTAATATAAATAAAGGCATTCACACGAGTCACAGATAAGTAATACGTTTAATGTATTTTCAGCCAAGCAATTCTTTTTCAGACACTAGTAGCCGGCCACAAAGTGTCTCGTCTGTGTGTATACGTGGCGTCATTATCAAAGCCTCTCCAGTAAGTACTAACAGCTTTGATAGCTGTCATCTTTGCTAACAGTCGAACTAAATTTTTGTAATTTTACGGTCTTTTGTTGTATTTACAAAATTACTACATGTACTACCTTTATTCCAAAATATTATTTGTGGTCAATTTTTTTATTTGGGTTATCAATATGACGTTTTTTATTTTCTACAGATACTGTTGGTTGTCATTTTGAAATTAGTTCCATAACCTTTGATTTGATGCCGCTCATTGAAAATTGTACAGGCAGTGTTGGATAATTCGTTATTTTTCAAATAATATTCTATAATTTTTACTCTCTCCTCAATGAAATTATCAATTTTTATGTTTTACTTGAACACTCATAACAAGTCCATTAAATATAAAAATTGGAAAAAATCACCTTTATTTCATGAGTCTCCCTTAAATATTAATTTCTTCTCTCTTCTCAATTAAATTAACAATTTTCATGTTTTACTTGAACTGCTTATGACAAGTCCAAGTGTGAATGACTCCATTATCTATAAAAATTGGAAAAAATCACGTTTCTTCTATAAGAGCCCCCCTTGAATATTAATTTTATTTTAATTCAATAATTTATTTTTAAAGTGAATAATAATTGTGCATTTGACATTCAGATGAAGTGTCATTATTTGCACTTTCACATAGTAAAATAATTCCTTGTGTCCACGACCACCTAAAGTCAATATTTTACCTCCTTACAAAAGGTATATGGTACCCACATATCTACTGTCGTGAATTATGGTATTTCAAAACAATATATTTATAACGGTACGTTGTATTGATACTTTACACAGAATCGCCCATCTCTATATATGTCAAATTACTTTATGTAGCTACCACAACATTTTGAGGTTAGTAATACCAAATCGATACTGACTTTTATTCAATAAAGAAATTAAGGGTCGTGGATAAAGTATAGTACTCTACTCCAAATTTATGACCAATATTCATATGGGCTACTTGCGCCCCTCGCCTGCTACTCGTGACGCAAACGTCACCCATCGTGAATAATGGCTATCATAAATTGCTCGTTCAATAATATACTTATAAAAATGATCTTTTAAATAATGTGTCACACTTAGTAATTTCCCCATTTAAATTTATAATGCTGATAGGGGGTATTGGAGAGATATATGACAGTTTAAGATATGATCCAATAATACCCTTCTCGAAATAAAAATCTATACCTCCTTTTGTATTTTCTCAAAAATAATTTATCTTCAAGATTTTGACTGTTACGTTATCGGTGTCGCACCCTACAATTAAAAATTCCTCAATTTCACGGTAAATCACATAAGAATTTTGCACAGCTTCTATAGAATTCTGTATAATATATAACAAAGGTTTCTGACGTTTCTTCATTATTGATTGTCGAGTTACGAGTCAAAAGATGAATTTTGCTAAAAATGTTAAATTTCATGTGGCATCAACAATTTCACATAGTTAATAAAATAGCAACCTTTGAAATTGAAATTATGTTATGTAAACATTTGACCAGTTACGGAAAAAAAAATTCAATTAGCTTGATTGTCATTGCCGTGAAATTATTGCAAACTTTGCTAAAATTACTTGAAATTTTACGTTTATTGTAGACGCATTCATGTGCTTTGCAACAAATCTGAGATTGAAATTGGTTACATTTTTTTTATATTCGAAAGTTTATACAGAGTTCGGCAAAAGTCCGGGACCCGACAAGTATTGAAGAAAATATAATATTTTTTCTTGGTACAAATTTTACTCCATCATAAACTATAATTTGAAAATAATTTAAAATATACAGGGTGTTCCAGTTTTGCGTACCGAACTATTTTTTTTTATTCAAATGTATCTTTGGATTTCTAATGACAGATTTAAAAAGATCAAGATTAAGTCTTAATACTGGAATATACAAAATTGTCTTCTTTAGACATCTGGAAAATACTGTCTGTAATACCTACTCGAATGACAGGTACAACTGCCAATTTTTTAAACGGAAAGTATAGGCTTGTGATATATCGTTTGAAATGTCGCTCCATTTTCTATTCAAAAATCTTTGGCAACTTCAAGTTGCAGTGAATACAATGTGGTTTCAACAGGATGGAGCACCACCACATTACCAACCCAATGTCCAGCAGTACCTCGATGCAATAGGTAGGGGAGTATCGATAGAATGGCCAGCGCGATTACCTGATCTTACATCATTAGATTTATTACACATCTCCTATTATTATGCTTTTGATGGTATTTAATTCATGCCATCTCCATGCGGCGTCTAGGAAGATTGGTGGGGATGATTTTGTACGTGATGTGCGTAAATGTCGGCGACCGCCGCCACCGTCGCCGTCGGAATTAGGGGAAACGAAGGCGGCTGGAAATCGTCGTAGAAGGACGTTGGAGTGATAGAGTGAGATGCGAAAGGCTAGGCGTCGTCTGGGGACGCGTCAACACCATGTTGCCAATTTTTTAAATATTCAAGACAATGAAAAATATATATTTGATGAGATTCACAATATTAATAACTGATACAGAATATTTGCGTGAATAAGCTTTGAAAAAATGTTTTTCTTAAAAAAACTTTCAATTTCGCGCTAAAAGTCGAATAGTATAGGCGTCTGTCTATGACATCAGACATCTGTAAATACTTGAAATATTTGATTGGGAAGTCAATATAAGTGGTACAAAGAAATAGTTCAGTTGGCGCTGCGATCTTAATTTGAATCCCCAATAGCTTCCAAATTAAAACTTTATTTTGTCTCACCCAAGTAACACAATAAAAACATTTTGATTTTAATTGAGTTTTAAAAGAGTTGTATTATGGTGACTGAAAATATAATGGATTCAAGGTTATCTTGTTGTCGGCACTTAAAAACTATTTACCTTTTAATACTGCTTTTGGTGTGTCTATTAAAAATCTATAATAAGATCACTAGTCTTATATTAGTATTTGTCTTGTTGTAGTTTTAAAATGGCTCGATTTAAAGCTTCTTTAAAACTAGTTAGTACGACTGGCAGATTGTTTAGTTTTATTACTCTCCACTTAATGACAATGTAGTTTTAAAATAGTTGGTTTAAAGCTAATTTAAAACTAAGTACGACTGGCAGATTGTTTGGCTTCATTACGCTCTACATATGTAATGACGTTATAGTTTGAAAATTGATTTTAAATATGCTTTTAAAGTAACTTTTAAAATTGTACCTTTAGTACTTTCAGATTGTTTTGTCAGTGAATAGAACACATTGAAACTATCTCACTATTTCAAATGTTACTTTAAATCTCAACAGTCTAGATTGAAACAATTTGGCTTTTGCTGAAACTAACTGCACTTCGTGCTGTCAACAATAAAACTAAAATCATTCCCTCTTCTTGTGTGTCAAATAAAGCCACGTCATTTTGTTTAATGTTTATTTGGCACAATTTTACATAGCGATTATTAAATCTACTCAAAATATATTTCTATGGAAGACATAATCCTTAAATGAGAGAAAGAAGGGAAGTGGCGCTATTTACAACCGAAGGGTATTTATCACAAACCATATTAAGGTTAAACAGTTTTAATCACATCGCACTTTGCTTTGTTACTGAATATATTATGTGCTCTTGAAACGGTATAAAATGCAAATACATTAAAACCTTTTGATCTTATCGTTGCTTTATGATCGACAAAATCCTTTTATACAATTTCCGGCTATTTTATTTTCCCGAAATGGAAAATGCCATGACCAATGGAAACATTTAAGCCAGCGTAAAAAGACGAATCAATAAATTGAACAAAATATCTAATATAATGTGTAAAATCGTATTTAAAATGGTTTTAAAAGTATCTTGACGGTAGCCTTAAAAGGTTACTCAAGGTTATACACGCTTTTTCCACAATAATACTATTTATTGTTTATTAATTTATACATTAAATTTATTTTCTACTTTTTTGTATATCCTATTATAAAAGCGTGTTTTTTAGTTTTTTTTAAACTATATTTATTTTTCACTTTTTAGATTTTGACAATAAAATTTTTCCATTTATCATGTATATCCAGCATCTTTATTATAGCTTTTTAATTGTCGGAAATACTTAGATAACTAAATACTTCGTCAGCACAAAATTACACTATTGCTATAATTTTTGTCTCCAAGTATAATTCGTGTGAGGAGTCTGACTCCGACAGACTCCGCACAACAGAGTAGGGTGTAGCGAGTTGCCACAGCAGCTGCCAAATGAGAATTACAAACATACATACAAACAAACATACAAGTGAAGTTAATAAAAGCGTGTTAAAAATCACCGCATGGACACCACAAACAACTAGACCAAAGGGAAGGCCAAAAGAAAAATGGAGGAAGCAAATAATCGAAGACATTAAGACAAGAATTGTAGACAAGGTGAAAAAAGAAAGAACTATAAAGAAAAAGAGATCCCAGATAACAAGACGGAGAAATTCACCGCAATTAAGGAATTCAGAAATGTAAAGGCCAATATATAATATATTATGCAAGCCTATTTCAATAAATATGTATTATAATATTGTTTTTTGTACATTAAATTGAAATGAAACAGTGAAAAGAGCTAGAGGAGTGAGGTCTTCTTATTCGTTAGTGGGAACCAGATCTACATGCCTGTATTTGAGCGTTTCCGCAACTTTTTTATCCATGACAATTGCCTCTTCCAAGATGTGGCCCTGAAATGCTTCAATCCAAGCTAATATTTGAATGCAATGACTTTGCATAGAAATAAATTTCAGCTGATATTTCCCTGAAAAAAATTGAATAACAGGGTTTCAATTGATACACGTGTTTCCAGAGAGGTTTTGCAATGGATAACTTCAATATCCAATACAATATGATTAATTGATACCAAGTTAAAGTTTTATAGGTTGAGAAAGGGCAGTCAGTCTGTCTATTACATCCAAATGGCTTTAAATCTGCTGAAACAGTTGTCATTTGATAAACGCAGTGGAAGAGTGGGGCAAATGAATGAATTTTGAATGTGGGAGTCCTTTTTGAAGGGTTATTTCTTTTTTACAAACTGTTTGTATCAAATAAAAGGACTCATTGCGAGGGTCTCAAATATATTTTTTCACCACTATCACTATCCAAATTAAGCCTAGCACTTCCAATTATAACTATAAAGTTGATTTTTTTTTCGCGATCTGTCATAGTTTGACAACATTACGATTAGAGCGGTGCTTACCTGTTTTCATAATTCAACTTACTAAACATGAAGGATAGAAAAGTACTAATGTTACTGAAGATTAATATCTATTATTTAGGCTAGATAAAGAGATCGAATTCATACGGAAAGATTGACAAAACCTGTCCTCAAAATCTTCAATCTAACACAGTTTGTTTTTCCACCGCGGCATCGCCACTGCCAATCCATTACCATCTATAAAACAGTAAGCTTAGCTTTCATAAATAACAGTAGTCAAATTGTTAACATTACTTATGATAGTAAATAATAAAAACTATAAGTAAGAACTAGAAAGATTAAACTAGTGGTTGGTAGTGTAGCCGAGGTAAAACGAAGACGTGATAGAATTTAAGAAAACCTGAGAGTTACCAAAAGCGATTAAAATTATTCAAAGATAAATAAATTAGGAAAGAATATTTATTACGGTAATATTCATTTTATATACATTATTTGTGAGAGAGGTCTAGATAAAGCACAGTTACACACAAAATACTCAACTTTATAAATTATTAGTGAGCATGAATAGGCATGATGACTGATTTTGAAAAACCGCTCCACGATGTTTTCGCGTATATACTTTATCTACAACAAATGTTATTTCTGTAAAAAAAATGCTTTTGAAGGAAAAATTCAACTTTAAAAAACACATTTTAAATTATGCGCCAAAACGCTAGAATAGTAAAGGCGTCTGTCGATGACATCATCAATTCGTAACAGTGTCAACTGTCGATAGGTTATCTATGTCATGTAGTAAAATCGTCAAAGTCAAACTTCAAACACTTGACAGTTTGCAGGTTAAAAGTTTATTTTGATACATCAACATAATTTCAAAAACGGTTTTTTTTGTGGTAATAAAAAACAGATACTTAATAGTTTATAACGAGAAAATATCACATGAACCAAGCAAAGCCAACAGCAACAAAGGAAATACAAAACCATAGATAATATAAAGACGACAAAACAGATGTTCGGATTTGGTTCGGGTCGGATCATGGATATTTGCGAAAATATGACGTCACTCTCTTCTGATTGGTGTTTGAGATAAGATGGCGAAAAATGAGTGATTTCTGTAGAATCTCTGTATCTTAAATAAAATTATATCAAATCAATATTTTGGTGATTCTTAGTGACTGTCATCCTAGACCTGTTGAACCATTTCATTCTTACCTATAAGTTTTTGTAGTTCAGTTACTGTTATGCAGTGATGGGTAATGTTATTAACCAGTTTAACGAAAAAATTGTTTGAAGTGAACTACGGTTAACAATTAGGTTAACATTCAGGAGCTTGCGCAGTAATTTTTCCAGGTCCGCGACTATCGATGACTTCTGAATTCTGGAGCTAGTGGAGCTTTTATTCACATCTCAAAAAAGCTTAAATTATGTCAAAAATTTTGTGATTAAATATCTGATAAACAATTTTTTTTTGGTTAAAAATTGATAGTTAATAACCAATGACCGGTTAACAAAATTATTAACCGGTTAATACCCATCACTGCTGTTATGTCGAAAAAATTATGACTAATGTTATCTACTCCATTATCATCTACTGCAATAGACCGTTCCAGAACTACGTCACTGACAGATCAGCCATATTGTTCTGGGTCCTCATGTCATATTCTATTTAGATTTCTGGTAAATAATGGATGATAGTTGAACTTGGATTCAAAATTAGTTCCTGCAATTATTTCAAATGCCATCGTTAAGTGTGTAATGCGCAAGAGATAGTGTATTTTTTTTTCGATTTACGGCTGTTTTAACTAAGCGAAAACACTGTTTAATTGATCTTTCTATGCATCTGAATATGTTGCTCTTGAATCACATATCTCCTCTCTGCTTTCATAATCGTCTGAAATTTTTATTATTTTTTAATTTCCAGAGACAGCTCACAAATATTAAGACCATTTGAAAACGAAAAGAAAAAACAAAAAATATATCAGGCAACTACTAACGATATCTTTCTAAAACAAAATTTTATATGTAAAATTGACAAAACAACCTAAAATATAACTGGCCTGTTGACTCTGCCAGTGCCAAGAACGTAGAAAAAAAAATAAAAAAAGAGACAGCTCACTGACTGCGCCATGTGTTATTGGTAAAGATTGTATGATTTGAATAAACACTGTTCACTGTACATACTTCTACAATAAGTAGAGGAACATTAGGGGTTTATTAAAGTAACCATTAAAAAAAATGTCATTTCGTGTTGATTATTAATATACAGGGTAAATTATGAATCTTCAAAGAAACAATGTTTCGTCATATATTTAAAATCATTAAGTAGATTTGTCTCATTTTTTGGTGAAAGTATATATTGGTGCCTGGCAACTAACTGACATATTCAGAATTAGAAAAATCCAGGACCGTCTTCGTAAAAATGTGTGGGACTGCTTCCTATACAACACTTCACCCTATATATGATTCTAAAATCTGATAAATAGAAAGTCAGGCATATTTCCAATCAAAGATTCATTTTAGAATCAAACTGAAAATTGACAATAATAAAATATCTTATAATAATGTTTATTTATTAAAAAGAACACACACTGTGCTCCAGTATGGTAAATATCATAATTTGAATTGATTTACAGAGTCGTATTTGAAAATATAACATATCAGGATCATCTCAATAATTCACGTTGTATGTAACTTTTTATACCCGTAACAGACTAGATAAAAAATGCTGGTAGTTTTCTCACCTGCTTGAGGAAAAAGAATATCAAATTATTTTAATCGGAATGAAATGGGCAAGCCCAGGAAATGTTAATAAATAGAGGATAAAATAAATAACAATAAAACAGATGTGTGATTATTTGACCAGGATCGTGGTTGAAATTATTTCTTTAGTTTGACATCGGATCCCAATTTTTTTGGTGTTATAGTAATTGATAATTAATATTTTAAGTAATAGTAGCATGTAGTTATTCGGTAGGTATTCATAGGGTGTAACTCTTTCGTTTAAAAAAACCTAATCAGATTTCAAATGCTTCATCGAAATATTAACCTAGTCAGACCGTCATAGTATATTATGGTTCATGTGTGTTCTATATCAACGCTACAGCGATCTGTCAGGAACCCAACCTATTCTGATATAGCAGGTACTCCGCGAATATTGGCCATGGTTATTTGATTAACTTTGTTATCAAAGTATATGGTAATGGAATTATCCTTGGACGATTGATAGTAACTCTTCTGCATACAGGGCTGTATTGTCGCAACTATTGCAAAAAATATCGTCACATTCGGGCTTTAGCATAATGAGACACTTCTTTGGCTTGAACCAACAGTAAAGAAGATTTTCAAGCATTAAAACAGTATTTTTCAGGAAAAGTCCATTAATTCATAATTTTAAGTAGAGGTTTTGAATTTTTTATAAAACTGAATTGTCTACAAAAAAAAAGATTCAAACAACAATTGTAAAGCTTTAAATTTCACACAGAAACGGTTCCTATCACTTTTTAAATTTCCTTTAATTTCAGCCACCTAATGTCATTTGAGAAATAGTTATTTGTTTAACTAGGCAGCAAAGTAGTAGATTGACTGCCGAGGCTGAATTCATAGCCGAGCGTAGCGAGGCTAGGAATTTATCCAAGGCAGTCAATCTACTTTGCTGCCAAGTTGAACATATAATTTTTTCTCCGATTGTTCATGAGGATATTGTATTTGCTAATTATTACAATTCTCACAATCTCTTTATTTTAGTTGGTTGCTATATGGAAATGTATAATCACAGGCAGCAAAGTAATCACTTTCGTGCCTGCCTAGGCAGCAAAGTAACCACTTTGCTGCCTAGACAGGAAAAGTAATACTTTGCTGATTGATATCAGTCAGCAAAATTAATATTTGCTGCCAATTGGAGAAAAAAATTTTTTATTTCTTCCGGGGTGTTGAAAAAATGGTTAAATATTTTGTTTGTAATTTATATAAAAAATTCAAAACCTCCACTCAAAATAACCCTTTTTTTGTACCATACATCTAAAAACAATAAAAAAATTCATATTGTTTCATTTTATTACAATCAGTTCATTATTATCAGCAAATATCAACGTTAATTGTTAATAGCTCACGTTAATTTATATACATAATTATTAATATAATAATTAACATCTAACGGAAACGGCTATTCAGTTCCTCTTTGTATTGAGAAATACGTTTCCCAACGGTCTTTGTTTTAAAAACTATGCCATGGTACATCGGTTATGCAATTTTTATAAACTCATCGTCAAAAGAATGGGTCCCATTGATATATACAGGGTGTAACAAAAAGGCAGGTCATAAATCATACCACATATTCTGGGGCTGAAAATAACTTGATCCAACCCAAGTTACCCCAGTACAAAAATGTGCATGCGAAAAAAGTTGCAACCCTTCGAAGTTACCAAATGAAAATTGATTTTTTCAAATATTTCGACAGTTGTTTGAAATATCATAATAAAAGTTAACAAGTGGCTGTCTTATGATAAAAGCATTAAAAAAAATTATTGCACCTCGATAAAGATTTATGGGGGTGCCCCCCAATTTTTGTGTACCTACGTTTCAATTTAATGCTTATTGTGGCCCCATTATTCAAACACATTATTTTTGAAATTTTTTTGCCCTCTAGTACTTTTTAAAATTATCAGTTTTTATCGAGAGTTTATTTCGAGTAACAAAAATTAAAGAATGAATTTTTAAGTTTTTCGAGGGCCCCAAATTTTTGAATGAATCTTATTCATTTACAAATAGGTAGTTTTTATTAGATGTTCGAAATGGCCTCCATTTTTTTGAATACACAGTCGGCACCGTTTTACTAACGAAAACCGAATATTCTGGAAAAGCAATGGCTTCTGACGATATCTAATTGCAGCCAGGCTGTAACTTTTTCCTGTACAAAACTGTCAAACGCAAGATAACTTTTTTACCAATAGGGTTAATAATAAATACTAATAACAGATTTGGAAAGGTCGCTGAAAATAGTTATTCATGCAACAAGTGCAAAAAACACGTTTTGCAAGAGTTGCATACAATATTTTTTCTAAATTCATGCAAAAACTGGAAAATTAGAATATAATAGGTTAGGAACTCAATCTCAAACCGTTCTTCTTTTTTTGTATCTCTGTGGCCTCCACCTTGTCAGTACTCAATCATAGCTGGTTTTCGCCTTGACCATTTAAATTTTAAATAATTAAAGATTTTTGCAATAATTGTAGCTCGTTGAGACTAAGTAGTAATATACATATATTATTGTTGTATTAAAGCAGGATCAGACACTTGCTCTGGATTTTTATTTTGTTTAAATGTTTATGTTTGTCATAAATCATTACAAAACTTACACAAGAATGACAGATGAGTGCAACAAAAATTTTGTTGCACTAGTGCAAAAAAAGAACCACTTTTTCCATTAAATGTGTTTCACAAAAGAGTTGTTTTTTGCATGAAGGTAGAAAAATAAGTTTAAATGCATTTTTAATTTTCGTAAATTCGCTCTGGTTCAATGAAAAAATGGAGAAAATTTAAAAAAATTAACAGTTTACTTATTTTTCAACGACCTTTCCAAATTTGTTATTATTTTTTATGAACCCTATTTGGTGAAAAAGTTAGCTCGCGTTTGACAGTTTTGTACAGAAATCCCTATGTCGCATATTATAAATAACACAGTGTATAAATTACCATCAACGAAATTTACATATTATAATATAAAATATTTAAATATGTGAATTATAAAGATTCCTCAAATCGGTAGTTTTATAGGACGATTTGGCAGGAACGCGTGGAGTTCGCTAGCCGCCTACGTCGCCGCCGGTGATGAGATCGATAAACAACGACGCGTCGCGGCGTGTTGTGAGAGTTGCTGGGTCAGACCGGCTGGTGGTAAGGTATGTCAGGGTGTCGTACGGGGTTGCCGATACCTTGCGACCATATTGATTTTTAGGGAAAATTATCTCGTTGCTCTCTTTGTGTGTGAATCTACTGACGAAAACGAAACAAAGATATTATCACGAAATGTGTCAACGCTTAATAAGGAATGCGACGATTTTTAATCAAAGGGGGACATTTTTTCTCGTATTATTGGCTTCGCTACACTCACCACTAAGCCCAATACTTTCATTTTATAGTTTAAATTATGTTTAGTTAGATCTAAATTATATTAATTGTTCAAATTGATAACCACCCGCGTACAGGGTGTCCCAAATTGGTGTGTCTTGCAGGGTGTCTGGTAAACGAGAAGAGATAGAAAAAAAGCAGTTGAGATGTTATGACTTCTTTTTTTTTGTTAAAGTAACATTAGCCTATTGGGACCAATTTGGGACACCCTGTACATGCAATAATAAAGATTTAGCTGCAAACGTTCTCGCATATTCAGAAAAATTTCCATCGAGTACACTCGTCGACAATTCTTCGAAACAAATCCTCCAAAGAGGCTGGCATTCGTAAGGTTTCTTCCTATCCAGTGCCGTCGAAAATGTTGGTCTAGATATTGGCGAACAATGAAAGCATACTGCGGAGGATCACTGCCTGTTGAAATATTCAATTATCTTCATTAAACTTTTGGTTATTTTCAATAATATCGATTAATATAGGGTCAATATCATCTTCTAGTAATTGCAAATACATTTACCCATGCAAATTACCAGGTGAAAAATATTTACCCACCGCCCGCCCACACATTCACTGTGTATGTACCACATGGATTATTACTGGATTTAAATTATGCCGATTTACAGTACCGGTCGTAAAAAGTTGCATTAATGGGAGAAACAGAATATATTAAAATGAAACTGTGGATCGTTCGCTATTCGTTCACTCATTATTTCGCAAAATTGCTAATAATGATCCTCATTAAGTTACTGCACTAAACGTATTTTATGCGAATGGAATATTTTCTTCCTCAAAATGGTTTGACTGTTAGTGCTATTGATCTCAGACACAGATGCTAATTATTGCATTGTATTCTACGTAACGTGGGATCTAGGTGAATATGTACCAAAACTGCAACTTCATTAACTAAGTCGATCTATTTTCTCGTTTTTTATTAGCTACATTTCCCATCTCTTGGAATTTGAAAACTTCTTTAGACGTGTTAAGTACTTCAAAATAATCAGATTATACATCGATAACTTGTTGCGTGTCAGTCTGACAGAATAATCCTCTTTGCAACTATGCAGGAAAGTTGAGTTTTTGACTGCTACTCTATAGGTTTGTTCCAACAACTACCTTCTGATTAGTACGTGAACGTTCGTGAACTAATTTATTTACGAATCAAACGTTCGAGAACCCGTACGTGAATTAATCCATGAACGTCATACTCTATGCATTGTTGGAACAATTCTTATAAGTTGACGTTTTACTTATGTATGATTTATGTTTATTTACCATTATCTAACCTCAAGACATGACAGTTTGGACGAATGGTTCTACATTCAAATCTCTGATGAAAATGATCGTCCGCCGACACGTTCATGAACGTGTCCAGTTTTTGTTGGAACGCATTTTTATAAGTCCGTGGAATTGTCAAATCTTGTTGGAACAGAAATTTTGTTATGCGCATGATCGTGACGTTCATGTACACATCATTTGGCTTTGTTGGAACAAACCTTATGTATAATCAGGTATAGGTATAGTCAGGTGCAGTCTTATCATGCAAGTCCTACTATTCAACAAAGCATTACTCACAGTTTTTGTTTTCTTTTATAGCATTTAATTATAACTTCCAAATAAAATCCGTAAGATGAATGAGACATACTTATGCAATTTTGACGGGAAAAGGATAGATATGTAATTGGTTTTCTTCACGAGTAAATAATAACGCACAAATTATTTTTACATATTTAGCTACATAATGATATATATTCTTCACACCAGTGAATAATGAAAAAGAATTCACTCTCGTTAGCCAATCACATTCTGTTATTATCAGAATTCACGCTTAAATGAATTAAAATGAATGAATCAAATCGTCTCTTTTAAAACGTCAAATACCAAATAATGCAAATCGATTCTGACAGCGCGTCGTTTAAAACGTCAAAATAATGACCAGAATCATAATTTCACGTATTATTTAGAAAAAAACAGTAGTTATATTTAGTTATAACTCCCAATTATCATTTATAAATGTAAGGGTTTCGATTAAAACTGTATTTTACGTATACCTTTCTGAAAATAAACATGCTCTATAGCCTAGTAGTAGAAATAGTTGACTCTGACGCGGACGATTGGGGATCGATCCTTACTGGAAGCTTTCTTTTTTTAGTCGTGGAGAAAGTATAGACTTTTACTTGTGTAGAATGGCTAATTATTCAATTGGATGATTCCAAAACTCACTCGCTGCGCTCGCTTCTTCCTCGTGAATAATAGCCATCATTCTGCACTCGTTGAAGAATATACTATTCAGCGATTCCAAAAATTCCTTCACCAGCTAAGTTTTTATTTAAATATGTCAGTTTTGTCACTTTGACAATTCAAGGTGACAATATGAATAATAAGTAGCAATTCTCCGGTTTTTTGTACCCTCAAGCAAAAAAAATGGTACTTAGTTGGATAGATTCCGAGAAGAAAAAGTGGAAATTCATCAACCAGTGTAATGTCACATTTTGGTAACCCCTGTGTTTTCTGATTTGATACATATGGTTAGTGACCTTTAAACCCGCATGATAAGAGCGGTTTTGACTATATTATCGAAGTTATACGAGGAAACTTAACTAAATTAATCGTTCTGATTGGTTGAAAATGATACGAAAAAATAATCAATTTTAAAGGTACTTTACTCTTGAGAGAAACTCATATTTCTTGCCAAACCTTGTATACGACTAAAAAATTTAATATTTGATGACTGTATTCTAGGTTTTAGAATTTTTAGATAATGCAGAACTTTTTTTCCTAAAATTGATAATAAAAAAGTTTTTCTTATGATTCCAACTTAGGGAGACATACTATTGTATATTGTGTGTCCAATTTATTAGCGTCAATATACATCTAGCATAGGCGTACGATAAAATTTCTAAGGGAACAATATTTTTTGAGGTATCAATTTATTAGCCAAAATTTTCATCTAACGTGTGCGTACGATGAAAGTTTTATAAAAGGCTTAGTTATTTGTAAAAATTTACTTCTCCTATGAGATTACGATAGCTTTTTTATAAGGGATCAATTTATTTGTAAAAATTCCAATATCTTGATGCGTACGATAACATTTTAATAGGGGGTCAATCTAGGTACGAGCGAAAATTATTTATGTTTTCACTTCAGTCGGCAGTCTCCATTACTGCAGGTTTTTTCTACCTCGACGAGCATGTATGTCACCCATGATACTCCAAAGAAGGTGTTGTGGATTCATCGAGAATTCGATTTTATTTCAATTTCATTTCAGTGATTAAAAAAACGTAAATTTGCCACCCTGTATGATTATAAGCTTTTTTTTAATTCCAATTAATATAATACAGGGTGTCCCACTATAAAGTAACACATTTTGACGGCTTATTACTCGGGAATGGAAAAAGATATCGACGTGCAGTTTTCGATAAACTAAAATAATTTTTATTGATATAGTTTAACCAAAAAAATGACCATGTTTGAAAGGAATTTATCGGTTTATTTTAAATACACCTTATTTTTTATACTATCTGAAAGTCCATTTCTTTCCCTTTCCAAAAATGTATACATTACCATATACTAAAGTTTTTAAGGAAATATCTAATTTTTTATGAAACCATGCCAATAACTTCCAAACGTAAATTATCACATTTTAACAGCTTGGAAACGTTATAACTCGAAAAAGAGACAAGGGATTAATGAGCGGCTTTCATTGAAAATCTTACTTATAACACAGTTTGCAAGTTTCAAAAGTCGTCTAAAATTTTCGTAAGAAAGTTACTTTTTCCATTCTCGAGTAATAAGCCGTCAAAATGTGTTACTTTATAGTGGGACAACCTGTATAAGTATCCAAATTTTACCGACTACAAATCTCCTACTTTTCAGTGTACAATGAGAAGTTTATTAATTTTTATTGCTAAATCTTTAAGACCACAATATTGTAAAACGTTTCTCTGAGGCGTTGGATGAGAGCCGTATCCGAGATGTCGTTATTTAGGACGTATTCAGTTTTTGTTTTGGTGGCGTCGTTTTCAGGGCACGTAAAAATAACCTTACGATGATATTTCGTCATTAAATTGGTCGACCCAAAACTTTTATACTGAAATTTTTTTTATACAACATAAAATTTTTTAAAACATAAAGTTGGGATGGTTTTCCGGATTTCCACTGAATCTTGCATTCGATTCCTCGTCCTAATAGACTTGATAAGTCCATTCGCTGAAGATAGCAAAAAAGTTCGAATTCCAGATATTTTCATTACGCTAGTTACTAGTTTTTGTCCGCGTTGAAGTCGGAAATGGTTCTTATAGGATTAATTTTTTTCCACTGCTAGCTGTGAAGTTGACAATTATTGCTTCTTTTAGCAAACTGAGAAGTTGAATTCCTCTAACAGTAGTTGATAACGTTTTCTATTATTAACCTAGGTCAATAATGAACCAATTCTAATATTTTGAGAATTGAGGGATAGTAGCTCGACAAAAAAAATAATTGTTTATTCCCAAGAGATTGTCTTCAACGTAACTACGCTGCTTGAAATTATCTATCAAGATAAAATTATTTGAATTTTTATGTCGTTAGTTTAAAATTCGCGCTCAACCAAAAATGACTGATGACATAAGGAGTGTGTTCATAATATATCGAAAACGGACAGTGTATTTGTCAGTCAGATGATAGGGTAACAGTCAGACGACGGAGTAAACGCTTCTTTGAATTATTTTAAATTTTTGCCCTAAATTTGGATGGTAGTGGAAAAAGTATATTCCGCTTGGGGCAAAGCCCTTCGCGAAATAATTTTGGTGCTCGGTAAATGAAAATAGTCTTCACCACTTTGGTGTATAATTAATATTTCACCTCCTAACAAAAGGTATATGGTAGAAATATATCTACTAGAGTGAATTATCGGGTGACTTGCGCCCCTCGCTTGCGGCTTGGGACCCAAACTCTACCAATCGTGAATAATGGCTATCATAAATTGCTCGTTTAATAATATACTATTTTTCATGATTATGAATGTGATTATTTGCTTTATCTAATTTTTATCTTTATTTGTTTCAGGTAAGAATAGATAGAATTCTACACCGTCTATTCTATACGATGCTTCTTATAAAAGGTTAGAAAATTGATTGTAAATATGATTTCTATTTCAGTTCACTAAAATATAATACTTCAGTAATATATTTGAAAATAGCAATTTAAAAAATTATTGAATTTATATAAATAATGAGAAATACAGAACGAACGAACAGAACGAAGTTTCATTTTTAGGTGATTTTTTTCGATCTTACATGAAAATCTGATATTTGATGAAAAAAAATTCCCTTTGAAAATAGTAGAGTACCTAATACGTGCGCGATTGCAGATGTACAAAGGACAAGTTAGCACGTGCTATGTACACTATTTTTTCTACTAGCGTTGGGAAAAATTCCTAAAACGTTGGATGCTCTTTATTATTTGAGTTATTTGACATTAATTTGATAAGGCTTATATCAGGGCTATTGAAAAATCATTTTTCTACTAGCGTGCGGAAAGATCCAAATTTCCACACTAGAAACCGTGCGGAAAGAGTCACTTTCCCGCACTAGTGATTGTTTAAAATATGTATTTGTATGGTTGTAGTTTACCAAATGACTGAAAAATTAAAAAAAATTATTGAAATTCTGCCATATTTTTTCAATGAAAAGATACAATTTTTTCAATAACTTTCTATGGCCCTGGTAAAAGCCTTATCGAATGGATGTCAAATAATAATAATAGTTAAGTTGTTGATATGTATTTAATAATAAATGTTACTTCATGTTAACTTTTGGTTTTTTTTCCGGATGCTAGAAGAAAAAATAGTGTACCTAACACGTGCGTAAAGTGACTTTTTCGCACGCGATTGCTGGCCGAACTCCGCTAGCGTCGTTCGGCCATCTGCAATAGCGTGCGGAAAAGTATCACTTTCCGCACTAGTTAGGTAAACTACTATTGAACATATGTTTTTTTAATTAAAAATTATAGCAGAATTCTAAAAAATTTGTTAATTTTTTGGTAAACTACAATCATACAAATATATATTTTAAATATTCAAATGTCAGTCGATAACTTAACTAGTGCGGAAAAGTTACTTTTTCACCTCTAAAATGATTGCGGAAAAGTGGACTTTTAGAGAAAAAGAATTTAAATTAATTATATGTTTCGCTTATTCAAATATTCGATTCTCCATATAAATAACATGGGCAAATTCATGTATTGTATACTTTACTATACCTAAACCTCACCGTTATCCAGATATTAAATGCTTTCTGTAAATGTTTAGAGATGCAGGATATGTTATTGCAAATAAAGCACATGTTCTTGTGAAAACTTTGCCATATTTACCATCTATTAAAAGCAAATTTACATGATGTTTTTTATTTCTTAGTGTTAAAAGCAAGCAAGTCAAAATAAAATTTAGACCACACCTGCATCTCTAAAAAAATATATTGAATAGCTGGATAATAAGGTTTAGGTATAGGAAAGTATACATGAATTTATTTTATTTTCAACCCCTGAATGTATTAAAATAGAAAAAACTGGGTGGTTCTTTAAAAAAAAAATGAAGAAATTTTATATTTATGAAGTTAAACCTTGAACACTTTTTATACACACTGTATAAAATAAATTTTTCTACATATATTTTCATATTTTTAAGGTATCGTAAAAAAATAATTTTCAAGGGTCCGCAATATCAAATTCTTACAAAAAAATTTATAATTCAAAAAGCATGTATTTTATGAAGAAAAAATTTCAGGCAGTAGAATATTTTAGTTGAAGATCGTATCCGAAAACCCAATCGTAGAAATTTTCATGATTATACTGCCATATACAGATATGTAGTTTCAGCTCGTCGTGGGTCGTACATTGAAATATTTGATCTCACATTACATATTATTCACAAAAAACGCTAGGCTAGAAAGTTATTTATAATATTATAGTATTTTATGCAACGATCATGTAATGATAGCCATTAAGACACGAGCATGTTGTAGGATACGAAACGAGCCGCAGGCGAGTTTCGTATATAATATGCGAGTGTATTAATGGCCATTACATGAAAGTTTCATACAATAATTTTTCTACTCCGCTTAATAAGAATTATTCCATTAATAATTGTTTAGTTTAATTAATTTTAAATATAGTTACTTTTGAAAATCAAAATTATTTGGCAGCTGTCAAATTAAGTGTCACTTAGACCTGTTCGCCTGCAATAAAAGTGTAGCACTGAGCTATATAATTTTGAAAAATTCAGGTCTATCTGTGAAAAAATGCGTGTAAAATTGCTAAATTTGGGACTATCTATGTATAAAATTGCATTTGTATACTGCAAAAAGCATTGAAACATAATTAAAATAAATAAAATCGTATAGCTGTGCTACACTTTTATTGCAGAGAAGAGACCTAATATAATTAATTTCTGAAATGTCAACCTGGTATCCATGGCTATATTAAATATTGTGCGAATGTCGCATTCCTATTGGCTTAAAAATCTGTATCATAATGAAAATCTGTATCATAATGAATTTCATTATGATACAGATTTTGGTCTTTTAATAAGTATATTATAAAACAGGAGTAGAAAAATATTATTATTGCATTTAGTTTATATAAATTAATTTTAATCCATTATAAGGCGTTGTATTAGACACTTAAACTCGGTTTAATGTTAACTGATATTTAGACTGGACAGATTGATTTATTTATTATAAGTCAACGTTTTGAAAAGGGAGTTGTTTTCAATAAATTCACTACTAGGAACCGAAACGGTATAGACAAGCCACACTGTATACAAAAATTATATCAATTCAACGCATTGGAGGATATGTAGGGTAAACACTTTTTTTATTTGTATAAATCTAGGACAAGTATGCGTTGATTACATTTCGCAATAACTATTCACGGAAATAAAAGCAGCATTGACATTTAATAAGAGCTTAAAAAAAATTGTGGTTAGTACTATCGAAATAATAAATAGATGTCAAAGATAATAGTTATATACTATTAAAACGCCTTATAAAGCTTTTAAACATTACTTTCAAGAACAGAGACCATCCACTGATAAGCAACAACTACTTCTTTGGCTGTCTGCCACGACAGATATTGAATTACATATAACAGTGTAAAGATATACCAACCTCAACCTATAAAATCCAATATTTATTAGGATTAAATACCTATAACTATACTGGAAACAACATAACAGCCCTGATGAGGGTAATTTGGTCATGTGAGACGGTACATTTTTTTCCCTCAGTTACCATAAAAGTCGCCTGAGTTGACCTAGTAAATTTTAAGAGATGACTCATCGTACTTTTTTATGTCCCATTTTATTTTAAAAAGTATAGACGTAGAGCAAGAAAATGTAAATTTTTGATTTCCATTAAAATAATGCGAAGTCGGCCAAAAACGCCCGAGTGACGGAAAGTAACGGAGTAGAAGGGAAGCGGGGATTCAGTAGAGTTATACTATACATATAGATATACAAGCACGATGACACTCGGCGTAATCGTTCTTTTCAAGCGGTTTTTTGTCCAACTTCGCATTATCTAGAATATAAGTTTTGTTGCTCTAATTTGACACTTTTCAAAACAATTTTCAAATTAAAAATCGGACAATCGACAACGCATCCAGATAATTTGAAAATTATCGTACCTATGAAAAAATTAAAATTATATTTGAGATAAAAACTAACCGTCGCTTGGCGTCTGCTCCTCGCGCACATAAAGGGCATACGAAGAACATCTTTTGTACCAAGTTTAGGATATTTCTATTGAAAAATGACGAATATAAGAATTTTCGAAAAAAATAATTATTTTCCAGTTTTTCCTGATTTTCTTGGTTCCTAATTATCCGATTGACATGCTCGACCCTCATTTTGTTCGTATTTTAATTATCTACAATTTTTACATACATACCAAAAAAACAGTTTTTGTTTTAAATTTTTAAAACAAATGACTGAACAACATTTGCGTGTCTAAAACGGACGAACACGAATAGCGCCAAACTAATCCTCAGGTAGAATTGCAGTTATGGAAGGTCTTAATCTCTTGCCTGAATTGCGCCGGTTATAGGGATTATCGTTTTATTAGGAATTAAAAAATCTTATTTAAAAGTAAACATTTCTGAAAATATTATGATAACTCCTAATTGTCTTCTAACAGGGGGAAGGGAAGCAAATTATATCAATTTTATTTTTAGTTTTACGTTTGCGTTTGAGTAAGGTGGTAAAGTTTAAAATCAATTAAGTATAACCTAACCTAACCTAACCTAACCGAATAAAAATTGGCGTTCAATAACAAAGTAATTAGACAAACATTATTTTGGCGCAGTTCGGACTAGGATTAAACCAAGTAAACAGGTAAAAAAAAATGGCGCAGTTCGGGTGAGGGATTATATCCTCAAGATAAATTTGGCGCAGTTCAGGTGCACCCTCTAAAACATATCAAAATTATACTAAGCAATGTCTTTTATATATTCCACTAGGATTTTTGTCAAAAATATTTAACTTTTGCTTGGCTTATCGAATAACTTCTAAACTAGTCAACTTATCAAAAAATTATCTTAGACCATTTTAGTAGATCGTTAAATTCCCTACAAGAATATGTTTCGATGTTTACAAAACATTTATTCGTTTAAGAGCATTTAAAATCCAAACAAATCAAAACAAAAATTCCTGTTTTATTTAAATGGGAAATAAAAAAGTAAGATGAGTCATCTCTAAACGTTTCGCCTTCTCAAACGATATTTTCATGGAAAAAAAATTAAAAGTTTTTTGGCCCACCACAGTATACACCCTCTCATGCCCCATTAGTCGGCACCCTTACTATAGACACCGTGTTGTCTCTTGTCAGCGTTTTGAGGGATTATTTACAATTTTTTCATCATAAAATTTCATTTATTTTCAAATTAAACTGCCAAACCCAAGAATTTTTTAAATTAAAAAATTCATATTTCAACATAACGAGAGTAACAATCTTCATTAAATATTCCATAAAGGTATTTATAATACCGATCCGTATTTCGCTTAAACAACGCAATACAAGAAACGTTGCCGTTATTTACAACAAAAGTTCGTGACTAATTCCATCATGAATATCCATCCACGGCACTAAAAAAAAGAGGAAAAAATGATAACAAACAGAAAACAAAGCAATTCCCGTTTTCCGTACACATTCACATTGGTACTTTTGTTTATTTATTTTTTGTTTCTGTTTTTGCCATTAAATCGTTAGCACAAACGGAGATTTATCGAACTAGTTTTTTTTTTAAACGACCTGTGCATCATTTTCATTGCAACAGTAGCAATTGGGAGGTGAATGTGCGAGGCAGTGGCAGTGGTAGCGTTGGAGGAATATATTCAAAAATTAATATTCAGGCAGATCTCGCGAATAAACAGGAAAAACGAGAAGGAATAACGAAAACATACGTGAGAAATGATACATCATCGTAAAATCAACAGATTTTCAAACTATTTTTAATTCAATTAACAAAACTATATTACTATATTCTTTGATATGTACTGTACTTTCTTTGAGGTATATTCATAAATGATGTTTATATACCTAATGCTGATAGTTGGTGGCAGACCAAATCATAATGGGAAATCAATTATTTTTAATATTTTTGTCCAGGACCACTTAATAATAAGTCAATATTTTACCTCCTAACAAAAGGTATATAGTACCCATATATCTGCTGTCGTGAATTATGGTTCATAATACACTGGAATGTATTATGGTTCATACTGGAGATGGTATATGAAATAAACTATTAAATCCATGTATTTTGTTCAAGAAATTTGTTTCTGAAATATATCGATAATAGGATAAATTGACTGGCACAGTCTGTTTTTGTATAAAATGATTTTTTTGATATAAAAGCAAGTAATGAAGTTTTCGAAAATCCACTTTCCAAAACAAAAGATTCTCATAACTCAACTTATTGGAAAGATAGAACGTTCTAGAGTATTCCAATTGATTCAGGGGATAATTTTACATAAAACAGTAGATTTTGAGTAGATAATTCCGAGCAAAAAGGACGTTGGCAGGAATCGCGAAATGTTTCCACCACTTGCCACCACTACCACTTGCTTCAAAATTTTTGGAAAAAAAATGTTTTCTACATGAAGAATGCTCAAAATTTGTATAAAGGGGTTTATTGAGACGATGAATTGACTGGCACAGTCTGTTTTTGTATAGAATGACTTTTTTCTATTAGCGTGCGGAAATATTCACTTTTCCGCACTAAAAAGCGTGCGGAAAGAGTCACTTTTCCGCACTAGTGCGGAAAGTGAACGATTGCTGGCCGAACTCCGCTAGCGTCGTTCGGCCATCTGCAATAGCGTGCGGAAAAGTATCACTTTTTGCACTAGTTAGGTAAACTACTATATTTTTAGTGCTTTAAAATTTGTGCATTGAAACAGTTTTTGTCTTCTATCAATTTCGACTATTTTGAACAGAAATGATTCTAGATAAATGAGTTCAAATTGAAAACCATTTATTTTTTAAATAAACTATATTGTTTGATAAATGTGATGCTCAGAATGAAAATATTATTCAATAATTATGGTCACTAACTTTTATTAATAACGCAAATATTAGTAGAGAAAAATATATACTTTCATCACAGATTATAAAAGAGAACAGATGCGAAAGTTTGACAGAGAACAGTAAAAAAGAGAGAGATGGGTGGACATACCCATTTAAAGGGCCATCGTCGTATGTCAACTCCGTTCGGGCTGCTTCGCGAAACTTTTCAACAGGGTTGTCAATTTGTATACTATTTCCCCTAATTCATCATAGGTCGAATATTTTATAAGCATTATTTTTAGTGTGATAGTTATACACATACAAATATTCGACAATTAATTGTTTTAAATCAAATTTCAGTTTGAAGGTTGTCAATCCGCAATATTATTTGTGTTATTTGACTAATCGCTTGTAGGTTGTGGTAATATTAACTGAAAATAGTGTACATTAGTATATTATTTTTATAAAATGAATAAACATCACGGGGGAGTGTATTGTTCATACAGAGACTGTCCAAATAAATTTTATTCGGAAAGAAAAGTGAAGAACCGGCACTGGAAACTGTTATTGTTCCCAAGTCAACATTGCAATTTGGTAAGAAATTATGAAAATATTTTAAACTGACAACATCGCGGCCATACCGAGTTAAAGGTCCAAGGTCATTGAAGTCGGACTTGAAAATCCTTTGATGTTTTGCCGGGATTCGTATCTGTTATCTTTTATAATATGTGCTTTCATTGAATTATTTCAATTACATCAAAATTGACAATCAATAAACTTACTTCTATCTGACAATATTAAAATAGCAATATAATCTGAAACTAGTCATTAAACAAACAAAACCAACTGCAACCTTGGGGTAATGAATCTGGACTCCTTACAATAAATTTTCGCGAGACGTCTAGATAGTACTTCATAGTACCAATAAAATGCGAGTAAAATAATACATAGTAGGTATATCTAGTCTCTCTTAAGAAAATCAAAGAATTTCATCCGAGTATAGAATAAATGACCCCAGTGGCTTAAGACAAGCTGCTCACTACAAAGGCCGTTCACACCATTTCCTTTTCTTTTTTGTCTTTCTTCTTTGTGTTTTCCTTCTTTGCGGACTTGCTGCATCACAGCCACCTCCTACACCAGAGGGAGGAGGGTGACACTCCGGAGGAGCTTCTTCTAGTTTCTTGACATCAAGTAGACTTCATGCAGACGAACGAACTTGAATGTTAAGACCGTGGTCCCCGGAGGGCGATGAACTTTTAGAAGGTGGTTATATATTACTGTAACCGTTATTTTGGAGCGGATAATCCTACAACAATTCTAAAAATACAAAAGAACTTGAATAAATGGTGTTTTATTGGACATTTCATATAAAAAATTCCATAAAAGATCGAGGCGTAGACGTGGGTTGTTTATTCTACATATGAAAAAGGTTAACAAGTGAGAAATTTTATCCAGTTATTAATAGGATTATTAAATATAAATCACCCCTGTTTAAGATGCGGTTTTAATGAGTAGAAAAAAATTTAAAACTAGAATTTCACACAACCTAGCTATTACAATAAAAAAATTAGATTATAACTATAGTCAAATGCACTCTTATCGTGCGGGTTCAAAGGTCACTAACCATATGTATCAAATCAAAAAACACAGAGGTTACCAAAATGTTTGACGGATTTCCAGTTTTTCTTTCACTCTCTTGCCCCAGAAAGTTAAGAAACGGAAAATTGCTTCTTATTATTCATATTGTCGCTTTGAATTGTCACAACTGACATATTTAAATAAAAACTTAGCTGGTGAAAGAATTTTTAGAATGGCTGAAAACTGAATACATATTCTTTTCTTCCCCTTGAAAATTGCGTAAGTCTGTCTTATTCATCTTACGGATTTTATTGGGAAGTTATGATTGAAGTGTCACTTCAATTACCGTTACACTAACAGGTGTACCTGAATATCAAGTATGATAAAAAATGCATATTAAATGACAGTATCCTAAATAAGGGATAAATTTTATAAAACTTACATGTATTTTTAATTGTAAATTTTAAAAATTTTTTAAAAATGTGTTGTGATCTTTTTAATGGATGGGGTTTTTTGTAATCGCCTGACGAGTGAGGCACTGAAGATGGCTTAACAGCCGAAAGCGCTTTGCAATTTTAAATAAAAAAAAAAAATTTACACAGAATACAAAAAATTGTTTTCTTGATTCTTTTTTTAATTTCTTGGGAAATTAAACCACAATATTTTTGAATTCTTTATTTCAACGTTTCGGTAGCGTTCCAGCTACCGTTTTCAAGAAAAAATAAGTAAAAATTGATTTTTATTCCTAACTGACACAACGGAAAAAATTTGACAACTAGACAATCAAAAATATTTTTGATTGTCTAGTTGTCAAAAAAATATTTTTGATTGTCTAGTTGTCAAATTTTTTCCGTTGTGTCAGTTAGGAATAAAAATCAATTTTTACTTATTTTTTCTTGAAAACGGTAGCTGGAACGCTACCGAAACGTTGAAATAAAGAATTCAAAAATATTGTGGTTTAATTTCCCAAGAAATTAAAAAAAGAATGAATAATATACCACAAGGAACATACAGAAGATATTGTTTTCTTGAGTTATGATTAAACACAATGAAAAAACAAAAACTGACAGTATGTCTTTGATGAATTCTATGACCCGCACGATAAGACTACATTTCACTATATTTAAATTATTTACTTGCAAACCAACACACTTTCCACTAAAATTTTGAAATTTTACATGTAGAACCTAAATTCCTCAAATTAAATCTTTTAGAAGCTCCAGAGATAAATAAGAACAAATATTCAGGTAATCTTCTTAACAACCAAATATATATCAACCATTCTCCCTTATCAAAGCTATTTACCTAGAAAAGAGTTATTTTGTGAATGAACATTTTCTTATACTTATGGATAAAAAATAATATTAGCAATAAATTAGATGTAGTACTCGGTGTAAATTGTAATAATTATCTAATAACTCAAAAAAATAAATATGATATCCAAGTTGTAATCTAAAAAAAACTATATTATCGTCAATAACCCTAGAGGTTAATGCGACTGAAAAAAAATTCTTATACTTATAATAATTATATCCCTAAAATTACGAATTAATCCCCTGTATAAATTAAAAAGTTTTCATTATCCCTTCGAGAAATTGAACATTAGTTCAAATGTAATAAAGTTTTACTAAAAGGAAAAAAGAAAAGACTAGGACCTCGAAGACTATGGGAAAGTTGTAGAAATTAAGGGAAAGGTAAGTGGTTTATTTACTGATTCAAAACTCACCTAGAACCAACGTTTAGAAAAAGTAATAAAGAAAGCTGCGGTCAGAAGCTGCTATGTGAAAAATGGGGGTTAAAATCTGTCATGTATGTATGTATTTTTTGAGGTAAAATTCACCTGAAAGATCTATTGTGCCCACTCACTTCTACTTAGTTTCTGACGATCGTCTCTGAAACTAGTAGCTCCTTTAGTCCTATTTCCTACCAAGAGGTTGTAGTCACCCAGAAGAATCTTTGATTATCTAAGCCCTACTAGATCTTTCCAATGGTTGGATCTTCTCTTTCGGCTTCACCTATTTCTTCCAATATTACATTGGAGCTGATTCCGTAAAAGGGTTCAGGTCCCCAGAAAAGTATTTCAGACCCTCTCTTTCCTAGTTCATCTGCTATTTCATTTCCTTTTATTCCAGTGTGTCCTGGAATCCATAGTATTGTTTTCGCCTAGTTCATTGAGTTTGTCTTGGCATTCACACACCATTTTGGAACTGATTACACAAGAGGTCAGTGTGCCTTAATGGCTGCTTGACTATCTGTCATTATGATAATCTTTTGTACTCTGTATCCTTTATCAATATTGAACTGGGCGCACTTTCTTATGGCGTGGATTTTCGCTTGAAAGATACTTGGGGTTTTTCCCAAGCTTTCGGAGTGTTTGGTTCCAAAACCTGTCATGCTGTATTGGCTATACAACAAGGACCACTTCTTTCTTTGGTGGCCAACAACATAACTTTGCAACAGAACGAGAAACGAAGCAGATTCATATCACCTCAGAAATAAAGAGATTTTCCTAATAAATCTTTTCTTGTCATTATATCTAGAACTTATTTTACGAGTCTTAAGCTCCTGAGTACGATAGAAGAAAGAAGGCGAGAAATAAATATTTTTTCTTCTGGTTTCGAAAAATTGGATAGCGGACGAGGATTAAATTTTTTGGAAATTAGAGACTGCTGAAATAAATAGATGCTGACTCCTGTTTTTTTAAAATTAAATTTATATTTTTAATAACTAATATTTAAAAACATAAACATTAAAAGTCCATCTCTAAACTATCTTCAAAGGTTGTTCCTGCAGCGCAGACCATTGACTGCACTAGAAGAAAAAATTTCCAACGTTGTCTAGTTTGCTGGTATTGTCAATAATATCGGGAAGTATTCGTATAATATTTCTATATTGTATACAGAGGGAACAAAAATTGGATGGTAGATCAAAAGTAGCTTTACTGCCAGTTTTTAGTTGAAAGTAATTTTTAACCATCTCTTTTTCTTTGATTTTCGATGAGGATTATTATTATTATGTCGGATAGACATAAAGTCTCCATTTCAAAACATTTTGAGTACTGCATAAAAAATTGTAAAAGTTTTAAACATATTCTAGATAGATGGGCTTCTAACCACTATTGTTTTATTTATCAAATTCAACACGAACATTGTTATTAGAAGAAATTAAACATTGTTTTGAACGGCAACATCGCAAACTCACGTCCTGGCTTCAAATTCTTTTATTTCTTCGCGTAGGGTCCGGCCATCTTTAAACTATCTAGCCGGTATAATATCACGGTCGTTAGATTCTTGATTGCGCAAGTCAATTACAGGTTGATCTGATTTATTGTGTAAGGTGGTGTTTAAGAGGATATTAGCGATCATAAAAATTATTTATGATTGTTAAAAACTGTTGAAATCTTCGATAATGATGTGATTGGAAAAACGGTACAAATTTATTGTAATAACATATTGGAAGAAGTGGTAGTAGAAGTCGATCTCGTTACAAGATGAAATTATCAAAGGTAATACCACGAGTGCTTCAAATTTTATCGATAATTTTTTCTTTTCCACGAAAACTTGTTTATTTGGCAAAAATATGAAAACAAACCGATTTGATAAAATCACGACTCCGTTAGGAGGAGTGATTTTATCTAAATTCGGTTTGTTTGAATGTTTTTGCCTCAAATAAACAAGTTTGAGTGATGAAAATAAAAAATTATGTGATAAAATTTGAAGAGCGAGTTGTATTTGGGAAGATTATTTTTTTCAACAATTTAAAAGGATTTTTGAAAGCGCTTTTAGTTGTCAATAATGACAAATTCAAAGTAAAATTTTGACGTTTGGATGTAAACAAGGTTTTATCGATGAGGAAGCATAATTATCAGTATAATACCGAATGATTGGCTAGAATAATGTATTGCTATTGGTTAAAACCACCAAAATGTCAGATTTTGACAAGTGAAAAAAATAATCTCAGTAATTGTACATCCATTAACGAGAATCGACTTTTGACGATGAACCTTCATAAATCACGATGAAACTGTGGACCAGAATTATCAGGATAAATAATATAAGCCCAAGAATATATTTTTGTAGCAGTAAATTACCGCCCGCTACAGCAGTGCGGTAAGAATATTGCCGCACTGATATTTTCTAATTTCTTAGCAACTGCCCACTATTCGTGAATGTTGAGCTTTGCGCATGGAAAACAGGTCAAAATAGTGTAACTTTTCCCACGATCGGAGAAAAAATAGCTATTTGTATTACTAGGGAGGAAAGTGCCACTTTTCCTCCCGCAGGATGTAGTTTACTGCACGACGCGAAGCGGAGGGCAGTAAACATCCCAGGGAGGAAAAGTCACTTTACTCCCATGTGATACATATGATTTTTCCTCCTACCCACTTTTTTTTGAAAATTTATTCACGACACAAATAGGTAACGAATATAATTCAGCCCATTGCTTATATTGTGTATATTGTTTTTCATACCTTTAGATTTTTGTGGTAGTAAGGTTAATGACGCTATGTTAGCATGTGCCTTAATATTAGGTGGTGTATTTGGAAATTCAAAATCACTTGAAACGCTCTCCATTTTTCAAAAATTCAACTAAGTTTAATGAATGTAGCGACTTTGCACCTCAAAAGTCAATCTCCGTGTTTACTGTCAGTGAGCCACAGCATACTATGCTTTTCTTACTCTGAACTCGAAAAAGGTATATCTATCTAAGATTCCTGAAGTTGAAATTTGTATTGAAGAACTACGTTGAAGTACCATTAATGTTTGATTTTTATCAAAAAACAGGATATACAGAATGTTCCAGATATTATGGAAACAATATGAATATAATGAATTCACAAGTTCCATCGTTTACAGCTTACTTGAAATGAGAGGGAGGAAAAATACTTTCCTCCCTAGGGAGGAAAGTACTTTTCCTCCCTTGGGAGAAAAAGTATGAGTTTCCTCCCTGATTTGAGGGAGGAAAGTGTGTACTTTCTATAGGGGTAGGAGGAAAAATATTTTTCATCACAGTCGTTTGGGAATATGATGCTTTTCCCAATTATACAATATACTATTCTTTATTCACATTTTGCATCAAAAATATAGGCTTCTCTTAAAGGGTACCTTGAATTTACCAACATTTTTTTGCAATCCTCAATGTCAAAATATGATCATTGATTGTTCCATTTCAACTTTTTGTGTCAGAGAGTGACCAAAATGTTTTATACAGGGTGTTCCACGAGGTTTTGGCAGTTATAAACCGTAGTATGGGTACTTTTTTTTTGAAAAGGAACCGTCTTTTCACCGGCACCACCTCAGTCTTTTGGGATTATTACGTGTTGGGTCTATCACCTGAAGAAGAGCTTGAATTATTGTTAAGCTGCGTCCACACCGAGTCGACACTGTCGATCGACTCTGTCTATCGACATTGTCGATTTAGTGTGTACGTAACAATCGACTGTGTCGATCGACAAAATTAATCGATCGACATGTCGATTTGTTTTCCGTCGCTTGTCGGTAAACATCAAAGAGCAGTCGATCGACTTAGTGTGTGGACGTGTTTTCGACGTTCGACATTCAACGTCTTGCATTGTTGACATCATTGCCGTGTGTTGTAGAAATGGAATGGGAACAAGGCAAAGTCATAACCTTTATTGAGGCATACAAATTAAAGACAAATCTGTGGGATTCAAAAACCCAAAACTACAAGAACAGAAACTTGAGGCACGATGCCCTCATGGAAATTGCTAAAGAATTTAGCGTCGAAAAGCAAGACGCTCCGTTATGGGAATGGAAGGTCTATAATTGGTATCTTCCTTACAAATTTTGGGCCCGATTTTTTGTAATAAATATTCAAATCTTCGTCAGACATGTTGATTTCGACTGATCGACAAACATTTCTGTCAACACGGTGTGGATAGATGCAGTTTTGTCGCTTGTCGATCAACAACCGTCGATAGACAGAGTCGATCGACAGTGTCGACTCGGTATGGACGCAGCTTTATACATCTGAAAAAATTTAGAATAAGTAAATAATTTTGTAATGTGTGTGTCATTTTTTAACCATCCTAATAAGAGGCCAGAGATTTTTTTTAAATATACACGGTTTTACGAAATACAAATGATTTTACTCATGCTTTATTTTAAAAGGAACTGACTGGTTAGCTATTCCCTTTTTTTTTCACAAAGGATTTTTAAATCACCAACTGTCAAATTATTTCTACGAACGCTTTTTTTTTTAATTCGCATGCCTCTGACGGTTTCTGATAGTTTCTGACTGTTCTACGAACAAACCTATAGTCTTTAGTTGTCTCACTTTGGATTTTAAGCAGAACTTATAAACATATTCTTTTCAAATGAAATAAAATACTCAGGTACAATATAAAAAAAAATTTCAGCTCGCGGGGCCCTTTTGGGTTGGGGGCCTGTGGCATCTTGCTAACTTTGGTTTTATTTTGATATAATATAATTCCAAATTCTTCAGACACCGTGTTCCTGATTCTGTAATTTTTTTTCCTTTCTTGCCATATTATTCCATCATTTTCAAAACTGCTTCTAATATTTCCACTCTTCTTGAATGTCCGTCGAAAATTTTTAATTATTTTAATGATTCCAATATTTTTACACACAACTAAATGATAAAATTAAATGTTGCGTACATTTTGTTCACAATCTATTTACATCTACTACATATTAAATTTAGTATAACATAAAAATGTCCAATATGAAGAAGGCATGCTCCCCTGGAACCGGTCGAGATTCCAGTTACCAGTTCGTGACTAAAAATATAACATAAAATATCACGCACATGTCGAAGAACCTGCATACACACTATATAAATGACAAATCTGCTAACAACACACACGTACGTATTTTAACAACAAATCAGTTTGAATTTATATTCAGGGTGTCCCATGATTAATTGGAGCAAAGTATGGGACAAGTGAGAATAGTGTATGTGAAATAGATAAAAAAAATAGAATAAAAACTTCGTTGAAAATATGGATAAAAAAAAACTATTTCCTATTATCCAAAGTAACCAAAAGTTACTTCTATTGGAATAGGGTACAGGCATAAATTTTGCTATTGGTGGGAATTGACGCTTTATCAGGTCTCCTAACACCTTGCATGCTTATTTAAAAAAAAAAATATTAACTTTACTTTTAAAACGACTTTGAAAATCATGAAATTTGAGTCCGCCAAAACGCATTTTACGTCAAAAAGATGGCTGCTCCAACCGTTGACGTCACTTCTTATTCGTGTATCGTGTATCATGCTCTGAGTTTTTGTAACCTAATTGGTTTCTAAAAGCTTTAAAATGGATAAAGCCGAAAAAAACTTTAGATTCCAAGTATTGCATTGTTCCAGAGTGTAAATCGACGTCTATTAAAACTCCCGACAATATATTTCTTACTTTACCTGGTGGCGCAAGCAAAAATGCACTCAAGAGAATGGCATTGTGGTTTGCAAGCTATGCGTCGGAATAAAGAATATTTTGACAAATACTACTGCTTTTGTTTGTGAAGACCACTTTAATGCAAGTACCTTATTCTGTGCTGGTAATTTTGCTTCTTTAATAGTTGGAGGTTATGTACCTATAGGTATGTCTAGGAATAAACCATAAAAACATTTTTTTCTTACGACCACACATCAAGTTTCCACTGAAAATGTGCAGAAATATTATTCAACAGGAGTGAAATTCAGTGGTTTCCCACTGGAAACGGCTCGTGAGACAGTGACTTTCTTATACGGCGTCGAAATATGGTTGGTATATGTATATATTATAACGGGTGGTGACTCGACCTTAGGACCATAGGTAAATTTTAACATGGGAAATCAGAAAATCCTAAATATTTTCTTCCCAGCGAAAGAGAACCTGATGAAATTTTGTGTGGACGTGAAGTACATTATTTCTGACAATATTGCCATAAAATAATCAATGTTTAATAGCAAATAAGTTTAAAAATTAAGAAATTAAATTTTAAAAAACAACGTACTTTACGTCCACACCAAAATTTCATTGGGTTCTCTTTCGCTGGGAAGCAAATATTTAGGATTTTCTGATTTCCCATGCTAAAATCCTATGGTCCTAAGGTCGAGTCACCACCCGGTATATAATACATAGTTTAAATCGTACTTACGAAAATGCTTTAACTCCTTTTATTTCCTCTGCATTAAAGCAGCTGTTTGACTTGATAAATTCAAGCGGCATAAATGACTATGCTTTGGGCAAGTTATCAGTTTGTGTTTTTACAAAACCTTCGCTAGCCATATCTTCACTCACAAAATATAAAAGAATCGTCACTGAACTAGTAAATAAATATTTTCTTTCAAAGGTTTCAAAATATCCTCGGAAATATCGAATATTTATGTCCACTTTCCACTTTACGTTGACTGTTAGAAATAAAAAAGCACACACAAACACGTAATGATCTCAAACAAACAAATGATATTTTTACATCGATGAAGCAATTAATAGTTAATTAAAATACAATATAAACACAAAACTACACATAACCTAGTGCAATACTGGCCATATTGACAAAAGTAATAACAAGGCATGACATCACATAGCGCTCAGAAAGTAAGTACTAGAACGTATCGTGCATTTCAAAACAATATCGATAGTTTTCTAACAGTGTACATAAGAGCGAAAGAGCTGCTCTCAATGACGGGGCTTCTTACGGTACATTTTCCCTCAAAGAAGCACCTGGACAAAATAGGGCTGTTTAACGGTGACCTTGCATGCAGAAGATGCAAAAAGGACACCAAAACAGCTCTGCACACATTATGCAACTGTGAGATGCTGGACTACAGGAGACAGAAACTGTATGGTAGACCCCAAATGACTCCAGAAGACTTCTACATCAACAACCAACCAGCAAAGAACCTGTATGAGCTAATACAGGGATCGGACTGGCTAAATAGACTGTAGCCAGAACACTAGAAGGATCTTCAATAAGCTCAAGAGGCTGAGTTGGTGCCGCCGAAGCGAATGCTCCTTAAGAAAAAAACGGTGTACATTTTTATTAGTTCGCGTACCAAAAACTCTATCTAGAAGACAACAAGCTATGAAGAGCGACCCCTCTATTTACGAAACAGGTGTTATTTTAACGACCGTTTGTCGGCATGCTGTTATTAGCGCTACGACGAGTGTACACTATTGATTGTCTATGTACGGTGACCGAGCTCCTATCCATTTACACCGCGGCCATAAAAAAATTTGTGCGATGTAATAATAGTTTCACTATAAAAAAAGCTGCTCCCGACTGTTTTCCCATTGTTCCTGGGACACCCTGTATATGTAGGTCGTAACTTGAAGTTTTAAATAGTTCAAAGTTATGCGTCGACGGGACATTACCGCCGTGTTTCACCGTCGAATTTCGAGTAATAAACGTCCTGTTTACACTGGAATATATATCGATGACATACGTTTTTATTGCTTCATTTTTTTTTATTTGACGACCGTAGAAATGTGTTAAATCTTTTACGCTAACATATTTGTTTATTACTCAAAATTGATGGCATTCAATGCCAACCTTACGTAAAACTGGTGTACGAAAAATCTGTTGAAAAAGGGACTTAATTCGATTGTTTACCTAACCAATGAGAGGCTTGGATACTTCGGCACCTTAGCTTTAATAGTCTTTTCACTGAGCTCTTTTTGGAGAAATCTTCCTTGGACAGTCTAGTCTAGTCTATATCTCCAATGAGGTACTGCTGTACATTCGAAAATAATGTGGAGACTGATTCTTCCTCTTCCATGCACAACCCACCGATATGTTCCTCCTTATATACAGGGTAGTCCTTAAGTTATTGTACATAGAAGTACAGTACAATCTTCACTTTAAAATATTGTGATTTGAACCAATTAGCCTTAATAAAATGTTCATATTAAGAGAGATACAGGGTATTGAAAATGAAATTTTAATTTTCGTTTTTTACAATAACAACGCTTTTTGACGTATATGCACAAACATTTGATAGGGGGATGTTAAAGGATAGCACAACTCGGCGCGAACGGCCTCAGGTTGTCGATCAGTTTTGAAACGCTGCGTCGCACTTGACTGCGCAGTGCCAAGCCGAGCGCTTGGTTTGGATCCATCTTAAAATGTTTCCGTTTAGTTGAGATGAGATGGGACAGACACTCTAAGCAATTCCTTCTCCAAACGTCATTCCACTTCTGTTGAAACTCTGAATACGGAACACAGTAAACTAAACGACGCAGCCTGTTCCAAATTTGACAGTGACCTATTTATTATCCCGCAGTTAAAGCCGGGAACACATTGTTCTTAGGCTACGCCACGCCATCCGACATAATGCGTCAGAGATGTACTTGTGCACACTGTTGTGCACACATCATCCGATACGACGCTACGTTACATAATCAGAGGAAATGAGACCAGTTTGAATTCAGACACTATGGCGAGTAGTAGTTCCTCATATGAGTGGTAAAAAGAACTAGAATATGCAGCATCAGCTTTACTGTTATTAGAACGGCACAAAGTCTCTATAGTGCTTGCTTTTCATATTATAAAGACACTCTTCTGAACCAACTCAATTAACTAAACTTCATCGATGTATGCCGCCATTATATACATATGATGCCACCTTTCTCAAGCACACTGTTACTACACCTTACAACGCGATGCCAGGCATGCCACGCGACGTGATATAATATAATCAGGCAAGAGGGGATTCGTTCCATATCGGATGACGTCGAGTCGCGTGGAATCAGAATAGTGTACACAAAACATATAAATATGCATTAAGATCCAGAATCTGACAGTCAGACAGTCCGATCCTTCTGATGTTGCGTCGGATGGCGTAGCATGGCGTGGCGTGGTGAAGCATCAGAACAATGTATTACCGGCTTAAGGGATGCAGTGTTGTATTTAAATCACTATACTATAAAATTAGCCTGAAATTATTTTACTACGCTATAATTGTCTGAATCATCGATTGTTTTGGATGGAAAACGATAAGTTCTAAAAAAAGTGTGGGCAGTAGGAAATTCAGTCGCTACAATCTCTGCATTTTTATGAATGATTTTGTAGTAAACAAATGTACGTAATGAGATCAATTTTTATGTTTTAAAAAAGAATTTTGTCAAAAACAGTTAAATTAATATTTCTCGGGAATCTGGGCGAATGATTTGATGTTTATTTTTACTAGAAAATGTGTTTTGATATTTCGAAAAGTTATTATTCAATTCAATAAAAATCTAAATTTATTCAGATGAAAAGAAAGCGATAATAGGTCAGTCAGTGGAGGAGATGAAAATGTTTTTATTCTGACGCTGACGGATTTATTCAGTATACATTTTACATTCATTTTACTTGAACTTTAGTAAAAAATACAGTATTATATCGCTACCTATTATCGGTGTTTAAACAAAATTGTGTGTAAAATGTGTAACTATCATGCTACAAGAATTTTTTTTTATTATTTTAATTTTTGATTAGGAAACTACTCGTATAGAAAATGCAACAAAATAATGATCAGCATAAGACAAACTCAGAAGATAATAATATATTGATACCAAATGAATTTGAACAAAAAAATATATCATATACTTTTTAAGTAATTTCTACTTACTTGCCATGCACCCTTTTTATATCAATATTTTTTCATTTTAATTTAATATCGATGTTAATCATTGAATTTTTCTATTTTTAAAACATCACTCTTGTTTGTGCACTTATACATTTTACTTTTTACACTTGAATTTTATAATGATACATTTAATGTCATAACTCTTTTCTATACACTTTTATAAGTGACATACACATATGATAAATTTTTTCTACAAGCGCGCGGAAAAGTTGCGTTTTATAGTAGGTAGTTTATCTAACTAGTGCGGAAAGTGATACTTTTCCGCACGTTATTTTGGCCAGCAATCGCGTGCGGAAAAGTCACTTTACGCACGTGCTAGGTACACTATTTTTTCTACTAGCATCCGGAAAAAATCCCAAAAGTTAACATAAAGAAACATTTATTATGAAATACATATCAACAACTTAATTATTATTATTTGATAAGACTTTTAGCAGGGCCATAACAAATTATTGAAAAAAGTGTTTCTTTTTATAAAAAAATTATAGTAGAATTCCAATAAATTTCTTAATTCTTCAGTCGTTTGGTAAACTACAACAATACAAATACATATTTTAAATATACAATTGTCAGTATACTCCCCAAAAACTGTACAAATTTACTTTCCGCACGGAAAAGAATGCGTAAAAGTGGATCTTTCCGCACGCTAGTAGAAAAAATATTTCAAATCAGATTGTGGGAATTTTAATTATTATACTGAATTGAAATTATTACATTATATAATATGTAAAGCGAATCTGACTCTGAAATGAATGCAACTCCTACAAAGATAAGAGAAACAAAATAAGTAGTATGCTTTATTGTCTGGAAAATCGGAAAAATTATATTTGTAAGTCTATACCTATACCTTTCGTCCCTTTCTTAATTGGAGATAAGAGGATAAAAAAGGAAATGAATAGTGTTGGGAAAAATATAGTATTCTATATATTATAAGGTTTGTTCCAAACGCAGTCAGAAACCGTCAGAAACGATCAGAGAATAACTAGTCATATCAAACAACAAGTTATTTCCGCGTAATTCCTATCACTGATTGCAATGGTCGACTATTCTCTGATCGCTTCTGACGGTTTCTGACTGCGGTTGGAACAAACCTATAGTAAATATAAACTTTTAATGAATAATAGCCATTATATGCTATGTATTCAGTATAAATATATATTTTTTCATTTTTTGTCATGTTATTGATTTTATTTGCCACTACTACTTATTGATCGATTAGATACATTTTTCAAAAATTTTACCAAAACAATAAACTTTATTTCTCTCTCTTTTTTCTTCTCCTACTCCTTCTAGTTAAGTCTGTAATTGATATTTTTCAACGTCAAACATGGAAGTTTGAAAGTAACATTATACTAATTACCAAGTTAATAGTATTTGATACTTTTCCGACTAATGGATTAAAATTTTAAATTAATTTTTCTCACAATGTTCAAAATCAAAAGCATTTTTTTGCTGATTTGTTACAAATTAAGATGTTACTATTAGAGTGTTCATAATACCCTTCTTGGTGTGCGTCATTGATTGTTAATGTCCTTCAAACACATTAGGTTGGAAAAAAGGAAAAAAAAACAGGTCTGTGATTAATCCTAATCAAAATATAACAATAATGAGCTGTTTTAAATTACGCGCAAGCGCGACCTATCATTTGGGAAAAACTACATCGATCAAAATAGGATGCAGACGTACCTTTGCGGCAATGTGTCTCACGTCTTTTTCAAGTCCCACTGACAGTTCTCGTCAGGTCTGTACTTTGTTGTTTACGCGGTTAATTATTATTTATGAAAAGTGAATATTAATCTTATTGTAATATTTATTTAAATAATACAAAAGTATGCCTAGATACACTAAGAACATCAGTATTTAAAACTGATCTAATTTTCATTTTTGTATTATAATAGGTATAATATATATTTTCTAGTCCTTTTATAGAGAAGAATCCTATGTACGTATAATGTAGGTATGGGGTGTTCTATTTAAAAAAAATTGGAACGGTTGACCATAGGGAATTAAGTTATAACATCTAAATTTGAGTAAAACAGGATTTTTTATTTTTTCATAAAAGTATTGTCTTTAAAAAGTGACGCATCTGCAGACTTGTGGGGTGGATAGTTTTCATTTAAATTAATACATACTTTGTATTTTCAATATGTTCCCATTAACCTTTTTGTTCTATAAATTTATCATGTATAAATAGTAGCATGTAAATATAGAATAATAATTTTAAATAATAGTCCAGGGTAGAAGCCTTTAAAAATAATGAAAAGTGAAAAAAAATTATAATAGAATGAAACCCATTAGAAAAGGAGGGGAATATGATAAAAATGAAAGGAAAAATAATTTACGGGCGATCTGAGGTTGGGAAGGGGATGGGGGTGAGTTTTTAAGGGTAAAAAACGGTTTTTCTCGATTTCCAGCAAAACTAAAAGTCCTATCGAAAAAAGTCAAATGGAAAAGTTGTAGATAATAAAAAGATCTAAAACTTTTGTATTCACACTTTTTTCACATAACCTCAAAATTTATGTGAAAAATTCAAAAAACCAAGTTTTTGGTTTTTTATTTTTATCTTTTACAAAATTTTTTTTTTTTTAACGAAATTTTGTGAAAACTTACCTTTTTATGTCCCAAATACGCTGTAATTTATTTAATTAAAAATATTTATTTTTTCACCTTATTTTGAATTAATATCGAAAAAACACCCTAATTTTCAATCAAAAATTCACCCGTCAAAATATCAGCTTTTTTCAAAAAGTTGGTGTGGTTTCTGTTCGTTGAAATCTCTACTTTCCGATGGTGAAAAAAAAATATATGTTACTATGGTAAATCTTCTCAGAAAACGCAAAAATTAAAAAAACTCGAATCCGTTTTTTGAATCATTATGTATAATTTTGAGCAATTTATTAAAATTTTCACATTAATTACTAGGAAAATATAAGATTTCATGTTATAATCTAGGAAAATGTAAGATTTCATGTTATAATCTTACGTTTTTCTAGTAATTAAAGTGTAAATTTTAATAAATTGCTCAAAATTTTACATAATGATTCAAAAAACGGATTCGAGTTTTTTTAATTTTTGCGTTTTCTGAGAAGATTTACCATAGTAACATATATATTTTTTTCACCATCGGAAAGTAGAGATTTCAACGAACAGAAACCACACCAACTTTTTGAAAAAAGCTGATATTTTGACGGGTGAACGATTGAAAATTAGGGTGTTTTTTCGATATTAATTCAAAATAAGGTGAAAAAATAAATATTTTTAATTAAATAAATTACAGCGTATTTGGGACATAAAAAGGTAAGTTTTCACAAAATTTCGTTAAAAAAAAAAAATTTTGTAAAAGATAAAAATAAAAAACCAAAAACTTGGTTTTTTGAATTTTTCACATAAATTTTGAGGTTATGTGAAAAAAGTGTAAATACAAAAGTTTTAGATCTTTTTATTATCTACAACTTTTCCATTTGACTTTTTTCGATAGGACTTTTAGTTTTGCTGGAAATCGAGAAAAACCGTTTTTTACCCTTAAAAACTCACCCCCATCCCCTTCCCAACCTCAGATCGCCCGTAAATTATTTTTCCTTTCATTTTTATCATATTCCCCTCCTTTTCTAATGGGCTTCATCCTATTATGATTTTTTTTGGTTTTAAAAATTATCGACCCTGGACTATAAATCGAATCTTCAAGAATAATGATATTTAAATAAAAATATACCTGTTTACATTTATTATCACTTATGTCCCGTTCAAAGTGAAATGTTTTCTTTATATTCTGTATACTTTGAAACTGGCACAATAAAATGTAAATTTGAAATAATAGAATATACAGGCTGCGACCGAGCTACAGCTCGTGAAGGGAGAACTATATATATTGAAAATATTGGCATCCTTTTATCACTTATCACAGCTCATATTTTGTTTTTTTCAATGGGACACCCTGCAAATTTTTGAATTTTTCGAATATTCACGTTATCCTAAATAATTTTTGTTAATATTTGTCTATGCCTATCTTCAACCCTTTTTGAGTAATAAGTGGAAACCACACTTTTTCACTATGTACAAAACATTCAATATCTTCGAACGTAACTAAAGGCTTAAATCTTTCAGAGTGTACACGACATTAAATTGTATCGCTTATGATTTTGAAATTGTCATTTTTATCATACAAAGTGGTATCAAAATTGGATCATCTAAAATATTCACATAATTCATTTTTTTAAATTGAACACCCTGTATGTTATTGATTAGACTAAAAGTATACATTATCCGCTTTCTATCTGTATTAGGTTTCCCTCGCCTATCTAATGTAGATTTCCGGTAAAATTCAGTATTAATGCCCATTATACCTCCACACGTTTGAGAAAGTTACTGTGTTAGCGTCACAATTTTAAGTTCAATATAATGTAGATTTTAACAAATTGAATTGTTTTATATCATCATTAAAACAAATATTTATAATTTTAAAACCTTTTAGAAATCTTGATCTATACTATATAATCTTAAAGATAGAAATTTATTAATTAAGAAATAGATTCACCCCGAATAGAAATGCTAGTTTGAGCACTTTAGCTAAAAATAGTGTTTCGACCTGAACTTATTTGAATATTACGTTTGGAAACGACGGTTAAATTTCAAAAAAATGTTTCTGATAAACATTTTAACAAATATCACTCGGTCTATGAACTAGTTATTATTAGAATTTGTTAAAAATGAAAGTTGGTAATGAAGAAGGGATGAAATAATAATTCAAATGCTCGACCCAATTACTGAGACTTTTAGTTGACACGAACAACCGATCTAAAAAGTGTGACGGTCGGAAATATAATAGGCGCCTAAATTCTTGGTACCGTTCGTTCGCTACTTCTTTTCCAAGGATTTACTGAAATATTAATAACTTCCAGAAATTAAAAAAAAAATGTTAAATCGAAGCCAACATCTATCCCAAATATTTTAACGAAATCCGTGATTCTCGGAAGAAAGAAAAATATAATAATTGGCACGTTTTTTCTGTGTAAATTTTATGTTTGTGTCCTCCAAAAAAAATGTACTGGATGGATATAAATATAATACTAATAATATGACTCATTTAAAAACCAGGATGAGTAATTTGAATGGGCTTGTTATCAATGAAATATTTTTACGTTTTTTTTAAACTAAATCATCAAAATAACAGGTAAAATTTTCAGCTCTTGAATTTTCTGCACTACTTAGATATTAAAGGTTGAAAATGGAGCTCCCTTAAAAAGCGACAGAGCCGACTGTGACGTCACATATCTGGGTATGATATTCGATATCTTTATGGTGATGGACTACTTTAATAGAAACAAAGAGTTTATAATTGGTTTTTGAATTGAAATTTCAAAACAATCTATAATACATTGTACATTTCCATATCTCCCTCTGAAGATAATATGAAGTTCTTAACTCTAGATAGGAGCATCCAATGCACGAAATTTTTTGTATAATGCTATATACTTTGGAAAATGGCATCCCAAAATCGTCTGCTAATATCCTATAAGGTGAATTCAGTTTGATATTTTTCAATGTTAAAAAGATATCAAGGTTGTCCAGCTCACATTTTTTAGTTAACAAGTTCACAACAAATGATAAATTACTCGGAATAGATAGAGCTTTGGATTTTTTTGCATCAATTAAAATGTTTAATATTGTATTTCTTCTGACCTATTAATGTCTAGATAAAATAAGTTATTCGGATCTGACAAACTTAAATCTGACGAAGTAAATGTAAAAGAAGAACATCTAGTGGATATTGAAAACTCTTCGTTGATGGGTTTTCGTCTTTTTCAAAACGCGATTTCTTCATTTTCTCTTTTTAGCCATTTTTCGCCTCCGCATTGAATCGCCTTGGAACGTACATAATCCTGAACCCTTATTTCCCGAGATAGGTTCCATTCCTAACAAATATTATTTTACTTTTTTTTAATGAAGGGTAAATAAGCTTCCACGTGCTCTTTTTATGGTTCTGTACTTAGAGGGTAAAAAACGTACGCTATTACCATTGTCTGATGCTATTACTAAGACTTCGCTGTCCGTCCGTCACCAGGCTGTATCTCATGAACCGTGATAGTTAGACAGTTTAAATTTTCAAAGATGATGTATTTATCTTGCCGCTATAACAACAAATACTAAGAGCAGAATAAAATAAATATTTAAAATGATAACGGGGAGTGGGGATTTCTCCAAGAAGGATCTAGTAAAAATACTGTTAGCCTGATAAGTACTACTGATCCCTCGACATAAACAACACAATCAAGAGCACAAATATACTTAAGGCTAAGAGGCCGAGGACTCTTAAGCCTCTGACTGGTGTGCCAAACCCGAGGCCAAACCAATCAATCAACTACGTTAAAGTTTAAAGTTATCTTCGCATAGCTATTTGCTTTTTTATCACTAGGTAGGCTAACCAAAAGACTTACGGGGGGAATTTTTGGATGAAATTGTACAGGGTGTCCCAAATTGGTGTATTTTGCAGGGTATTTCGTAAACTAGAAGAGATAGAAGAAAAGCAGTTTAGATTGTATAACTTCTTTTTTTGTTAAAGTAACGATAGCTTGATTAAATCTTAAGTAACTCCCTGCAGTTGGAAGATACCGGGCGGTTATTGAAAACTATCTAAAACTACGACGTACTATAATATCTTAATTAAGAAAAATATAAAAAAACGTTATTGAAAACTATATACATACAGTATGATGCAAAAGTATGGAATAAATTCATTATTTCAGAAACAGACGACTTTAAAAAAAAATCTTAAAACACGTCAATTTTAATTTTTGAATGGCCATCAACTGCTATAGATGTGTTGGACATTACGTCATTAGTGATGGCGTAATGACGCCATCGACGATTTTTTTAAATACAAACCGAGGTCACGTGACAGCTCATTTGAAAGGTCTCCTTATCGCGTTTGCAACAATGTAATCATTTAAATATTTATTTCTACAGGGTTAACCAAAACTGTTGGTTTATTAATACAATTAACTTGGAATAAATGTTTACTTACATACAATTAAATTACAACAAATGTTCAAATTGCCGACCTTCAGCAATGATACAATGAGAAAGGCGAGCAGTAAATTCTTTCGTAACGTTTTCGAGGACTTCAGTACGAAATTACCTTAATAACGTTTTCCCAGGAAGGTGGATAGGAAGAAGGGGGCCTATCGAATGGCCACCAAGGTCTCCAGATTTGACTCCGTTAGACTTTTTTTTGTGGGGATATTTAAAGAGCAGAGTATATCAAAGTCGACCGAATAATGTAGAAGAGTTGAGGGAGCGAATCCGAACGGAAATTGCACAAATAACACCTGAAGTCCTCGAAAACGTTACGAAAGAATTTACTGCTCGCCTTTCTCATTGTATCATTGCTGAAGGTCGGCAATTTGAACATTTGTTGTAATTTAATTGTATGTAAGTAAACATTTATTCCAAGTTAATTGTATTAATAAACCAACAGTTTTGGTTAACAGTGTAGAAATAAATATTTAAATGATTACATTGTTGCAAAGGCGATAAGGAGACCTTTCAAATGAGCTGTCACGTGACCTCGGTTTGTATTTAAAAAAATCGTCGATGACGTCATTACGCCATCACTAATGACGTAATGTCCAACACATCTATAGCAGTTGATGGCCATTCAAAAATTAAAATTGACGTGTTTTAAGATTTTTTTTAAAAGTCGTCTGTTTCTGAAATAATGAATTTATTCCATACTTTTGCATCATACTGTATATTCTAATAAAATTAGTTATAGGTAGATTAGTTGTTATGTTTCTTGTTGTTTCATATAAGTTGATTGTTTTTATTTTTTTAATCTGGTTTTATTTTTTATTAATTATAATTTTGACAAATGAACTTGTCACACATCAATATACTCAAAATAAAATGTTGAATTTCGTTACTCAGTGTTCAATTTTATAAGGGTGTTTCAACTGATAACCTCTATAAATGGTTTATTTGCACTGTAGCTCCCACCATTGAAAAAAGGTATATAATATGTCATATCAGGCGAATGAAAATTAAAAAAAGAAAACGAAAAACGTAAAAATATACAGGGTGTCCCATTTAAAGGAACCAAAGTTTGCATTATATTTCCGTAATAAGCCCCCTAACAAAAAATTCTGTGCGCCACTGAACTTTTTAATATTATATCTATCATAAGGTTTTTTTATATTTTTCTCAATTAAGAAGTTATGGTACCTTCGACAGTATTCAATAATCGCCCTGTATCTTCCAACTGCAGGGAGTTACTGAAGATTTAATAAGGCTATCGTTACTTTCACAAAAAAGGGGTCATAACATCTTAATTGCTTTTTTTCCATCTCTTCTAGTTTACAAGATACCCTGAAAAACACACCAATTTGGGATACACTGGACACTTCGGAGAACATGTTTATAAGCTGTTTTCTTCTCACTCAACGCGATATAAACGCGATATAAACCAGAGTTCGTATGTCCAGAAATACGTTCTGACTGTCGGGAACTGGCTAGTTAAGGAAAACACCAACTCAAATGGAGGCTGACACAAGGACACCTCCATATTAAGAGTCTACTCTCGTCCAGGCTGTTGAAACTGGGTAAGAGAAATTTGAAGACAGTTACCGACCTGGTGACTGGACACTGTACCCTGAGGAAGCATCTGCACAGGATGGGCAAAACTAGTGAACCTTTGTGCAGAAAATGTGCACTCTACGATGAATGAATTAATGTAAGTTCTGACTGTAAATCTGAGCCGTACCGTGATATGACGTCACTCGCCGACACGCCCTGTTTCACAGCAAGCGTAGAAATGTTGGGAGAAGTAGTTGTAAAAAATGTTCATTTTTTGAGTAAGTTTATTTATTGGTTCATGATTTAATGTGATTTTTCCTATTGTCAAACTAAAGTTATCACTGCACCGATATCCAGGTTTTATATTATCTGACGCCCATTTTGATAACCATTAAATTGTAGATAAGCTAATAGGACGCTGTATACAGTCTTGTGGAAAAAGGAACTGGAAAAATTTTTTATAGATAAAAACCGAGAATATAGAGCAAAAAATTTGAATTTATCGGCTGTTTCTTTAATTTATTTTTAAGTTGTGATAAAAAGAAATTGCCGGAAGATGTATATTAAACCTCAAGATTTTCTTCTTTTTTTGGGAATCTTGTTAGTTTTGCCTTTTAAAACCTTTTATTCCCGACACCCTGAGGGTAAAAGGGTTCAAGATTATATATATATATTCCGTAGAGATTATCCGAAGAGATACGGAAAACGTAACATTAGCCAATGAAAATATAATGCACTTTTAAATTTGAATTGGTCAGGAATTCAAAATGTTTTTCGTACAAATATTATAAAGTCGCTAACTGATGTAAGCATCTAACTTTTAGTATTTAAACCATACAACCTTACTTTATTTTATATTATGAATCGTATACTTTGTTTCTTTTTCTTTGGTACATTATTATCCATGTAATTAGACCCTAGTGGTCTGTTTGGATATAAATAAATAAATAAATAAGGTATAAACAAGTTGGTTATAGTCACTTGATTTACATTTGTTATAGGTATACAGTATGTCCCCCTAAGTTGGAATCATGTGGAAATTTTGGGAAAAAAGCTATTTTTGTACCTAGTTGTATACGAAGTTTATCAGAAAATATAAGTTTTACTCAAAAGTTAAGTACCTTTAAATTAAACAATATCGAAAAATATTTTTAAAAAAATTGATCAGAAATGAATTCGAATGTATTTTATTATTTGCAAAATAAATGAATATGAACTTATTCCGCGTTCTAAATGCAAAATTATGAAAAAAAAAACATCGAAAATCACGTATTTTGTAATTATAAGAGATAAAAATGTTCATTCAAATAGAAATAATGGTAAAAGGAAAATAATCTGAAGTTTCAATTTAAATGGATGTACTTGTATATTTATACTCATATTTTTTGACAAACCTCGTATAATACTGGAAAAACTTGATATTTAATGATTGTATTCTAGGTTTCCATCTGATTCTAACTCGGATATTGTACATATTTTTTTTCGCCTACGTAATAAAGTCCGTTTATTTCTTTTTTTTTTAATAAATTCGTCACACACATAAAAATACATGATACACTAGATCAGGGCTTCTTAAACTTTTTTATATAGCGATCCCCTTCAAGCTTAGGAAATTTTAAACGACCCCCTCCTCCTCCATATTTTCATTTATAGGCCCTACATAACACTTTCGCATTGCCACTTTTTTCAAAAAATATTTATAATAAAACTAGAATAGTATTTTGTATGATTTTTATTTGTATTTATATTTGTACGTAGTGTGTATACTAATTTTAAAATTTTATTTATAATGATTGAAAAGTATCAGATCTTTGCGACCCCCTTTCAGTAGTCTCGCGACCCCCCTGAGGTCGCGACCCACAGTTTAAGAAGCCCTGCACTAGATAATTATCATGTTACTGTTGAAATTATAGGGTTCAGACACAATGGATCTAGTGCGTCAGAGCAGTGGCGGCACGTACAAAAAATGATGTTGGTGAACGGGTAATAATAAAATTTAGACCACACTTGCATATCTAAAAATTTACAGAAAACATTTAATATCTGGATAACGGTATGGTTTAGGTATATGAAAGTATACATGGATTTTCCTTATTTTGTAACCCCTGAATGCATTAAAATAGAAAAAACCGGGTGGTTCTATTAGAAAAAATTGAGAAATTTAATATTTACGTTGAGTGATAAATATGTGAAGAGACGCAACGCAATGTAAAATTTTGTGCCTTATGGAGATTCCAGCGTACTCCCCACTATTCATTAAAATTGGTACTGTATTAAGGCGACGCGGTGTATAAAAATCGAACTATTTATTGCTCTTGTCCCCACCTCACCTCGAATCAATCCGTATCGGTTGTTTCGAACATGTTTGTTTATGAAATTTATTTCTTTTAGAAGCCGACAGTTTTTTCGTTTACTACCTACATACCTAAAAATATGAAACTAAGCTTGGAATAAGAAAATATAAGTACACGTGCATAAATAATTTTATTTTTTTTAATGATCATAAAGTATATATTTCACAATACAGTCCCACTATAAAGTAGCACATTTTGACGGCTTATTACTCGAGATTAAAAAAAAAGATATCGTCGTGTAGTTTTCGCTAGACTTCTTATAATTTCTTCAAATTTTTATCAACATAGTTGCTAAATGTTTATTTTTCCCTGAAAGCGCCGAAAAAAATTACTATTAATTATTATTGGTTTATTTCAAATACCACCCCCTATATTTTAATACCATCTAAAAGTACTTTTCTTCCCCTTTCCAAAAATGTATACATTATCGGCATATACTCAAATGTTTAGGGAAAGATTCAATTTTTTATGAAACCATGTCAATAACTTCCAAATGTAAATTATCACATTTTCACAGAACTCGAAATTGAGAGAAGGGATTAATGAGCGAAATTCTTAAAAATGTTCAAATTTCTTAAGACGGCGTTTGCAAGTCTCAAAAGTTGTCTAAAATTTTCGTTTCATTATTTTCGAAACCTGTGGTGGAATTTGTTATTTATTGATTTATTTGACTACACACTTGATTAATGAACAATAATCGTTTACCTACATACAAAACACTCGAGAGAGACAAGAGCTAGGAATTCCGTTCGCAGTTTTTAACTCTACCACGGTCAGTAGACGACTGCTAATTCCTAGAGAAAACGGAGTGGCGATGGTGGCGACATCTCTCCGCCAACACCATTTTGCGGCACAAAATCTTTTACGAGGTTGCGTCTCTTCACATATTTATCACTCAACGATATTTATGAAGTTAAACTTTGAACACTTTTTATACACACCTTGTTTAAAATGGAATATTTCTCAACATAGATTCAAATACGTCTTCATATCTTTAAGGGTATTAAGTACTCGTAAGAAAATAATTTATCATGATATGCAACTGTCAAATTTTTACAAAAAAATTAATAATGAAATGGGCGGCAATCTGACCAATCACTAGTCTGCAAATATGCCAACTTAAATTCAAATCGCTCCTCTTAGTTTAAAAACAAGGTATAATTTATTGACGAAAGTTGTTTTGAAAAAGGCGCAGCTGCTACGTTGATTTAAAAAGAAGGGGATCTTGCTACAAAGTATAAAAAGTATTAGGCTGAGATTTTCCAAAAATTTCACAATAAGAAAATTTGTTGGTCAAATTAATATTTTTTTTCCTTCTCAATGTGCCGATTTAACATCTTATAAAACCCTTCATAATTTTTGTTGTTTAAAAAGATCTACTTCTCGTTATTCTCCTTTTTTTGTTTCCTCCCATTATTTCACATTCCTGAATGCTCGATTTTATACATCTTCTAACGGTATAATTTTTTGTACAAGTTTTTTCACAAAAAGAAAATTCCGATTATCGAACGGCGTGAACTTTACAATCTTCAATTATTGTTTTCTGTTTTTATCTACGTTGTAATTTGAAAGGTATGAAATTTGGCATGAAAGAGTGTGTCAAAAGTGCGGTCACAGTGGCCAACGGCACCAACATCACTCGATGAAAATTTATAAATAACCGTGTGTTTCATAGGTAATCTCGTTTCTGAAAATAAACCTATGGGTAGAGAGAGAGTGGTTGCTTGTTTTGCAACCTAGGCTTCCAAGCCAGATCCGTATTAAATCAGAAATATTGCGTGTAATTTCAAATTTTTTTCCAAAAAACAAGTTGAGGCTCGAATTCAATCGCGTAAGATATTCGCCATAATACTGCATAATAGTTATTTATGCAACAAGTGCAAAAAGTGAGTGTTTTTTGCACGCGACGTGAAATTGTCCAACGAGGTCTTTAGGCCGAGTTGGACAACACGTCGAGTGCAAAAAACACGTTTTGCAAGAGTTGCATACAATATTTTTTCTAAATTCATGCAAAAACTGGAAAATTAGAATATAAATATGTTAAGAACCGAACCTAACCTAATCAAACTCAACCTGTTCTTCTTTTTTTGTATCTTTATGGCCTCCACCTTGTCAGTACTCAATCATAGCTGGTTTTCGCCTTGACCATTTATATTTTAAATAATTAAAGATTTTTGCAATAATTGTAACTCGTTAAGACTAAGTAGTAAGATGTACATATATTATTGTTGTATTAAAGCAGGATCACATACTTGCTATGGATTTTTATTTAATTTAAATGTTTGTTTGTCATTAATCATCACAAAACTGACACAAGAATGACAGATGAGTGCAATAAAGTACCACTTTTTCCATTAAATGTGGTTCACAAAAGTGTTGTTTTTTGCATGAATGTAGAAAAAAATTAAAAAAAAAACTGTAAGAATAATACCTTTGATAAGAGTAGAAAAAATATACATTATATTATCAGAAATTTCTGGTTTTCATCGATATCAATGTGACTTGTACCAAAAAATACTCCAGCTTAACAATAAGCGAAGCTCGACGAAATCTCTTTGATATTTTGATAACAAAAATTTATGACCTCAAGAGATTGACGTTGACAGATAACTTAGTGAATTCCCTGAAAAAAATTATTAAATTTTAAGTATTGGCGATATAATTGGTCGACAAAGTGAATTATGACAAGTATATTATTATAAAAATGGCTCCTTTCAGTCATGCGCATACAAAAAAGGATAGGAAGCTTTGCTTCTTGTTAAGATGGTGTATTCTTTGCTTGTACTTGATTCATCTTCAGTTGTATAAGAACTATCTACAATACGTTATGACCCCTACTTCACAATTCCCTTTCAATTCTTTCAACCTGCGACTAATAATGTTCTTTTGCCACGTTTCTTTGGTAGTATTTCCAACTGCACTAAGTCTGACACTGGAAAAGTGGCTGGAGTCCACGGTGCTGAACGCAGGTGCAATACACACACATTCAGAGTTTTGCATTTGTATTCCAGGCAAAAATCTACACCATCGACATGAATTGAATATCGAAAGAAGGTATAGAGGACAAAAGATTATGATAGTCAAAAGAAGCACTAAATTCTTAAGTATGTTCCCTGATCTAGATTGGTGCTGTCTGCAAAAACCTTAACCCTGGAGCACGAGGGTATTGTTGGAAACGAAAAGGTTTCTGGAAGGTGGATTGGACTAGCATGACCAGTTTTCTGAGCACCAAGTTCACTAGAGTCGAATGAAATTTTTTTTACGAATATATGCTAAAGATCACACCAGACGACAGGAAAAACAAAATAAGTCAGGTTTTCCAAACTGTAAATAAGCAAATTTTTTTATTAAACATTAGTCTATGTCAAAGCTCTTTGTTTATATATTCCTATTTTTCTGTGTTTGTATTGGGTAGTCGAAAAACAGTTGTGTGTCATACAGTCAGGAAAGGCTTTAGAATCTTTCAACTATCAGGGAACATTACTATTTGGGAACACGCTGGTTTTTAACTAATCTAAACTTTTATTACAAAAAACATTTCTTTATTCACAATCATTTTTATCAAACTTAGAGTCTACTTTAATTAGACTTGTGAAAATTTTACAAAAACTGTTCAAATAGTTCAATTAATTGTCTAATTTCCAAATTGATGGGGAATAGTGAAAAGAAATAAACCAATTATTTACTACGGCAGCAGGAAATTCTTTCATTGTTGCTCAGACTAATCCCAAAACTTCTCATGCGCAGTTACTATAAGCGATTTCGAATGATGTTGGTTCTTGGTTGGTAAATAGATTGGTCCGTCATATTTGGACCAACCGCATTCGAATGACAAATTGATTACGTCATAAATCAGCTGTTTCAAGTTTGGTTAACCGAAACTTGAACCATGCTCTCGAGCTCGGTCTGCTTACTGGTTCGTTGTTCTATCTCTTTCTATTCTCCAAGCAATCTACCTCTGATAATAGATTTTTGTTGAAAACCAAAAACTACTACTTACAGATAATTGGAAGAGATTAATTGAAATCAGGAAAGGCATAATCATTTACAAGTAGAGATTTCCCAAAGTATGCGTTGGAAGAAACAAAAAAAGAAAATAGATTAAAACAACAATTGATTAAAACTATAAACAAATTATTATGTCCTTCTACAAGAAAAAGACCACCAAAATGAGCTCTGCAATTATCATCAGTACAAATCTGCGATTTGTAGTTCAAATTCGTTTTTATTTTTATATCATTACTTTGAGATTTGATAGAATGTTTTCATATTTACTTTTCTCTCTTTAATTTTGACAGCCGTTTAACCAACCGTTCGCAAGGAATTCGAAACATTTCTGGGGTAATTTGTCGACATTCTTAAATACTTCGATGACGTGGCTTACATTTTAGTTTTCAGATATCCCTATAAAAAAGCCCCCTAGTGTTTGAATCGGGTGATCTAAGTGGCAATTCCAACAAGACCTCGTCCACCTATCCAACGAGCTACGTTACTCCATCTTACTTCGAGAGCGTTATGTGGAGGTGCTCCATCTTGTTGAGACGTTAGCAAAGCTTATAATATTTTATTATCATTTTCTAGTATTCGTGTTATTTCGGAATCAAAAGCGCTTCTCTGAGTAATTATAGATAAGACTTCAAGTTTCCCTCAATAAAATTTGGTAAAATATGGTCGCCAAAATGCTACACCAGACATATATTTTTTGTGATGTTCGACTATGAAATTCCCGCATTAGGTGTGGGTAATTTTCTGCCCAATATCTACAATTATGTCAGTTTCCACCACTCAATGCAATATTCGTTGGAAAATACGGAAAATCAAACAATACCTAATTGGATTGTCGTGCAGTCGTTCACTCATCAATTCCCCAAACTGTAGATGCATATTGAAATCGTCTTCATTAGCTGCTGGACTAATTTAATTTGAGGACAGAATTTGTGCTTATGAAAAATTCTGCAAACACTACGAAAAACACCTAGCGCACTAGAAATTTGCTATATTGACTGTTGTTCTTCTAACGTAAGTTTTCCTGAAAAGGCAACTTCCATAGCCTCGTTTTAACTTCTTGTTGTGGTTGGAGTTTTTTTATTGGCCACTGATCCCGTTTCAAAAATTTTTGCACCAAGTTCGAAAATAATGTACCTACCATAAATAATTTTCAAAATGTCATTCTTTGATAAATATTTGATAACAATTTTAACTATACAAAAATTGTAATCACTATCAAAAATAACAATACAATTTAATAATGTAAGAAACACTAAGTACACAAAAACCTCTATTCAATATCCTACCCAGCTTAAAAACATCCCTCAATTCTCTTTCTACATTCTTTCCAAATTTTTCGTAGCATTTCTGGATTCAAGTCTTCAATATTATGGTTTAAGTTATTTGCGCAAACTTTTTGTTTTAAGCAGTACCATAAAAAAATCTAAAATAGTTGAATCAGGGGATAGGGGCAGAAAAAAATATTGGTTCATAACGTCCCATCCATCGCCCAGGACAATTTGAAAATTATTTATGGCACATTATTTTCGAACTTAGTGCAAAAATTCATGCGGTTTTCCTAAAACTGGCTATAAAATGAGACGGGTTTTGAAAAACTTAAATTTTATTTCATTTTATAGGGTTTCTGAACAAGTAAAACTTTTCATCAATAATGACATTTTTCACTAAAACTAATATTTGAAAATGCTTCACTTGTAGGACACGTTGTTTATGGTTGTTTAGGTTCCCATAAAAAACAAGCAAAATAATGAATATACTACAAAGAAATCAGAGTACAAAATTTAATATTTTTGTTATTTTGTTGCAGGTAAAACTTCAAACTATACCAAGATGTGTATTTTGTAAGTATACAATCAACTAAGAAAACTTTTTTTGCTCAATTGCTAATATAACAACAACGGAAATCCATTTAAAATATCCGTAAGCGTTCTACGTAAGAAAAATGCTAAGCATTGATTTGTAGTCTACGCCCATGACCTAATTACATTAAACCTGATTTAAAATTTTCATAATTATTAGTGATTATCATAATAGAGGTATTATCGCAAAATTATCACGTTACTAGTTATTTAGTGATAATATACCGTGTGATAATAAATTGTGCTTCAATAAACGTAGAAAAAGGCATTTACTAATGAGCTCGAGTTAACATCTGGTAGTGTCTCAGGTGTGACATTATTTCAAAAAAAGTATGCATATGATTCCCCAAAACCTTCTGGTACTAACCACTTTGAGCACAATCTAATCAAAGAAAAAATAGAATCACTGGAACTTGACCATGTGGGGTGTACGCGAGTCGTAAATTATTCCGCAAATATCAATAGTGCAAGCACCAATAATAATATGCACAATATAGGAAATATTCCCCTATTTTTAGCATGATACCATAGAGAAACTATAGATAGAGGAAACAAGCCAGCTCGGAACTCGACTGTCTGTCTACCTCTCAATATCTCATACCGGGACCTTTTAAATAAAGAAAATCTTCTGTTAATGCAAGATGAAATAGCTTTGAAAACAACATCTTATTGGATATCTAACTACCGTCCTCGACGACCAGGAGCATCCTCATTAACATGGAATCTAACGGTGGACCTGTGTGTTTTAACATCTCTTCCTACCATCCTACCTAAGATTTTCCGATATCATTGTCATATTAACCAGGGGAATTTGAGAATACCTTTTGTGAGATCGCTCAAAATGGACTGAATTATACAAATAACTGTTGTAAGCAGGTGGAAATCAACATCAACCCACAGCCCCACCAAATGGAGATAAGATGTCAAGTATGACCCTATAGAGCCTAGCCTAGACGGTAATTTCTCGTGAAACAGACACGAAAAGGAGATAACATTATGAAAAAATGTATCAAAAGTTTTAGAAGATCCTGAAACTGAAATCTTAACCTAAGTAACCTGAGCCATAGCCAAAGTTGGACCAATCACTTTGTTAGCAATAACGTGTAGTAGTAAAACTAGGCTAGAGAAAACTTATCCAAAAGGAGTATAGCATGTATACGAATTGCATGAGCAATAAAAACATGCTAAAAGGCGGTTCCTAACTTCACACCACTAAATATGGTAGTGGAAAGTGCCCTATTACTTTTTAATGCTATATATTTATCTCATTCATACAAAGTTAGATCCCCCTTTATATTTTCCAAGCTAAATTTTTTTATGAAAATTATTGGATTAATAATATTAAGAAAATTTGATAGTGGCACAAGCTGTTGGATATCAACCTCGTTTTGTTGCACATCTGAGTACGGTTCTGTACATACAATCTGATCAACACATGTTACTTTTCATGTGCTTATAAATAACCCTCTTTGTTCTGTACTATCTTTTTTGTTTCAACGCGATGACATTTTTAAAACCACTGGCTTATTAGAGTTGATGCTGCCATTATAAAAGCTTTTATGGTTGAAATAGAATGTGGAAAGAACAATATTTATACAAATTAACGAGTTTAATTTAAATGTTAACATTTAAACAAAATACCGCGAAGAATTTTACACAAAATAACAGATTTTTCGCTGTGATAAATATTTATATCATTTAGTTATTTGTTTGTACATAATTTTGCAATAATAGCTTGACTTATATACTAGTAACGTCATCTAAAGTCATATTTTTAATTAAAAACTGTTGTAATAACTGCTTAGTATAAAACAAAGTTCTCCGCCTCGTCTGCCTGTCTGTCTATCCGCGATAAACTCAAAAACGATTGCACCTATTTTCACCAATGGATAGATTGGGTTTCGAGGAAGGTTTTTGTTTACATTGGCTAAAATATAACGATATTTGCTGGATGTGTTGGAAAAAAATAAACCGCCTGGGAGCTTTCTACGAAAATGTTTCCTAAACCCTTTGAGATATAACAAAATAGTGTAGGGTTGTATTTTGTATCTTATATAGGTCTACAGAAAAGTTTGCGGTATATAGCTCATCATTTTAAATAAGTTGGAGGCTTTAAGTATTCCGTGCACGTTATTTTACTCTCTTACACAATATAAATCAAATTAATATTTTATCGCAAAAAAGACGCGCGTGCGCTCCGCTTCATGCAATCGTCGACCTTCATGTTCAGTTCATGTATTCCAGGCAGCAACCTACGCTATCGACATGTGTTTGCTTTGAACATCGAAAGAATAATAGATGCCAAAAGATCCTTGTTCTCGCTAATAGTCAAGCAGCACTAAAATCTATAGCATGTCCCAAGATCAGATCTAGAATAGTCTGGAACTGCATAAAAAAATTATTAACCCAGGCTAAACATAGTAAGGCGTAAGGAACGAGGTAAGGAGTAAGACTTAAGAGGGTCCCGAGGCACAAGAGTGTTTGTTGTAGGAAATGAAAAGGTAGACACACTAGTAGAAGTTTTGCCTGAAACTGTATTCACTGGTCCTGAACCAGTATTTGGGATTCAAAGTGAACATCAGTCATACTGGAGACACCAACCAAAACAAGGACATATCTCCTGACGTAACTCCTGGTAAAAAAATCCAGACACGCTGGCTAACGAAATATTAAACACGAGTTTAAACCTCAGCTGGAATCACTGTGAGAAAGAGGAATCTTTTTGTCCATTATGCATGGAAGAGGAAGAAACAGCCTTTCATAAGTTTCATATTATCTTCGAATGTGCAGCCTTGTTTCATTGGAGATATGGACTCCTAGGACTGATAGAGAGTATACAAGAGAGGATTTCTACAAGAATAACCTAAGAGTTTAAATTTTTTTTTAATATTGCATACCGTCATCTTATAGGGTTGAAAATTACCTACAATTTTGATGACCATACAATTTTTTTGTACAAACAAATCTAAAAAAGTTATGGAAGAAAAACTGTTGCATCTCACGTGCTTCAAGCTATGCTTGCAAACTGCATCTCAAACTCGAGCGAATACTACATATACTTTTGGGTTAAAAGGTCAAATCAATGCTGGAAATCTTTTCCATTTTATATCCTCACTTCTCCGGACTAATGTGTTGACGTAATAACAGAAAGAAATTAGAATCAATTGGTGTAAAAAACGCATGAAACTAAAAAAAAATAGTATTCTCAGTGGTGATGACTCCTGTCTTTGATGTTATGATCTCGAAAATAAACGTCTTTCGGCTGTTTGGGTGTTCCAAGACGAAGCAAACCCGACGAAAGTTGTCTGTTCTCGAAGCGTTTCCAAAAAGATGGTGGCGACATTTGTCTCAATACGAGACATCTATCAACAATTCCACTGCACTGATTAGTACAATTTATCGATTTGTTTGCTAAGTTGGGAAAAATACTTTGAAAAACGATAGTGTTTAAATTTCAACAGAGCGTGTTATTAATAGATGTCAAATATAATAGTTAAATACTATTATCACACCTTACAAAGTTTTTGGAAAATAATTTTCAAAGGCATACCTCGTATTATATTGAAACTGATAAATATCACAAACTTTTAGCCGGGCTCATATTTGTGTATACCTGGCATATCGTGTGAGTAGGTAAATGATCCGAGTCGAATGAAAATTATTCGTACACTTACCAAGTAGATACTTTTCTATACTAGTATAGAGGCGCTCAAACGAAATACACAAGTAGACTTTTTTTTATTGAAATGAAGTGGACAATTGAGATTGTGTTGGAATTTCTTGTTTTTTTTGTGAAAATGCGCAGGTCATTTTGATGACTAAACGTAGGGTAAGGTAAGGTAACTTTTTTTATTTTGCCAAATGCTGTGCTCGCGTACTTTACAAGTCCTGTGAGCGCCCTGCTTGCCAAAGCTCGTATACTTTCCAAGAACTTATGTATTCGTCAACTACACGAGTCGTCCTAGCCCGGCTTCACACTTGATCGTAAAAGACAGTTGATATTTGGCCAACCGTATGTATATATGTATTTTTGGGGTAACATTTACTGAGACCTAAAAGATCTATTGTGTCCCCTTACTTTTACTTAGTTACTGAGGAGAGTCTCTGAAACTAGTAGCTCCTTTAGTCCTATTTCACGGGGAAATTTCAGGATATCTGCAGGATTCAACTTGGGTAAATGTTCCTTTTCTACCCAGTAATCTCCCAGGTACTGTGCTCTAGGATTCTGGAGTGCTGTGCAGTTGGAGAGTAGGTGGATGGAGATTTCTTCCTCCATGCCACAATATCTGCATTCTTCTTCCTCCACTATTTTGAGCTTTATCAAGTGACCATTCAGGCGACAATGTCATGGATTCATGTTGAAGCTCTTAGCGCAGTTTTACTTTGACTTATGCATTCATTTGATCTCAACAGGTTGTAGTCACCCAGAAGAATCTTTGATTGTCTAAGTCCTACTAGATTTTTCCAATGGTCAAATCTTCTCTTTCTTCCGACTTCACCTATTTCTTCTAATATTACATTGGGGCTGATTCCGCAAAAGGATTCAGGCCCTCAGAAAGGTATTTCCGTCCTCCTCTTTGCTAGTTCATCAGCTATTCCATTGTGTCCTGTAACTATATTGTTCTCGCCTAGTTCATTGAGTTGTCCTAGGCATTCCCAAACTATTTTGGAACTGATTACACAAAAGCTCAGTGCTTAAATCGCTGCTTGACTATCTGTTATTATGATAATCCTCTGTATCCTTCATCAATATTGAACTTGGCGCACTTTCTTATGGCGTGGATTTCTGCTTGAAATATACTTATGGTTTTTCCCAAACTTTCAGAGTGTTTGGTTCCTGGCCCGTACACTCCTATCCCAGTTCCTTCTATCGCTTTTGAGCCGTTTTTGCCATTTAATGGAATTTTTCCCAAATCTGGTATTTGGATCCCATTCCTTCTTGTTGCTTAACGAATTTCTTCGAAAAGGCCAACCGTAAAGTGACTCTCACTTGTACAAACTAGTGATAGTGCTAAAGGTGCTAAGCAAAACAAAAATATACCAAGTCCGCTCTGTTATAAAAAAACACCCCTATGAAAATTTGATATTTAAAATATTCTTTACTATTGTTTCATTATATTTCCATTCCTGAAAATCCTCAAATTTCTCCTGAAAAACAAACCGCATTGTACTCCTTAACAAAGCTGAGGAATATCGTATTTCTGAGTATAAATCAACCGATGGTATACAAACAAAAATAAAACCGGTTGATTATAATAGATCGCCCACTAATGGGAAAGGAAATTCGATATATGACAAGTTGATGTGTGCACTATGATTGTGGAAAATGTCAACATAAGTAACAGTACACTTTCCTTTACGATTTAACCCTCAGGCATGGCTTGTCTAACTTCGGACGTGAAAAGAAAATACTGAACGGTATAATTATTTTCTCTCAATATTTTGGAGCTTTAGAGATATCCGTATATAGTGATTCAAGTTTTTTAAATCGCATTTTTTGGTAAAATATAACTTTTCATCGGTTTGTTTGGAAAATTATGAAACAATAGAGCATTTCCAGACCTGTAATATCATTCACAAAGAAACTAATAGGCTTTGTTATGAAGTTGAACTGGTTTGGTGAGCTTTAAAAGACTCTTGCGGGATGCAGTGGAAGGCTTGATAGACCCACAAACATGAGCTACATTTTCACTTTTTGTTACACCCTGTATACGAACGGAGAAATATCTATTTTTCTTTTGTGTCTCTCTGTTTTTAACTTCGTCCAATAAAACATTTTAAATTTAACTGCATTTCACATTTTCGGCGCTAATTATATAAGGGAACAAGTTGACTCAGTAAAAATGATAAATATGCAACAAAACTTTTCTAAAATAGGTAGAACGTGGAACATTGCCAAAGCACATTCTTCATAATTCTGATACATTTTATCCTCTCTGTGGAAGATACGCAAAAATACGCACACGGTCCAGATGTCGTACTCGCTTATTTTAAGACCAGTTAAGTTTAAGTTAATAATAAGAAAACCATTACAAATGCACGGTAAGAGGTGTATCATCAACTCAGTAGCGTACCTGGAACTATTATTTATTAGAGAGATATTGCCAATTGTGATGCGCTATTTACGTAGCGCTATTTTAATAACGATCTACCTAAAATTCATTTGGAAATAAGAGCTATAGCCATCACTATAATTTAAAAACGTAGCGCTGCGTTATGTAGGAAGTGACATAATTGTTATAAACAGTATAGGCCACAAGAAATCAAACGCAAATAATAACACAATCGTAACAATAGACACATTGATAAACGAAAATCTTAACCTCAAAAATCCGATGCGATTTGTTCTATTTTTTCAACTGCGCAGGACAATTATGTGCCGTATTTACAATAACACACAATGGTACGTAACCGTAAATTACGGGAAGCGCTAACGTTATTAGCGTTAGAGACGTAAAAATGTGAATCGCGCATTTAATAAACGTCAAAATACAGCTAACGTTATTACCGCAGGCCATTTTTTTAGCAAGCAATACCTCTCTACTATTGTATTTTTTCTTACTCAACGTTTTACGTATAGTCAAGGTCAAGATATGAATGAAATTGTCATCGGACCATCTGTTGATGATTCAACTTAAATTAATTACTTCTGGACCTTTCGTAGGTGAATTAACAGATCTGTACTAGCCTGTTTATAACAGTCATTCCAGTATCCTGCCTGTCGAGCTACAAACTACAACAGGAGATGTTTACATATTGGAAATATTTATAGTGATTTACGAGGTGATTTATGAATAATTCTCTTCTCTCCTTTTAGTAAAATTAACAATATTGGTTGATACTCCTGGGAATATTTTATTGCCCATGTTGACGTATTGTCTACTTTGGGACTCAAGAAACTCTTTTGATAATGAAATGAGAAGAAAATGTTTAGAGCGCGTCACCCATATTTTAATAACGACGATTTGTCTTTTTCCGAAAGATTTCGGTTAACAAGGCCAACATTTTAAAGTAAATAGATTATATGCATTCAATAACTACCGAAGTTATTAGTTATAAATAGTGAGTTATTTTTCCTTATAAACACTGGTTCACACGACATTTTATGTATAAATGCCTTGAAAACTACAAAAAATCCACAAGATTCAATGATACCATACAATAAAAAATGGTAAAAAGCACTTTAAATAAGGACACCTCTAAAAATTTTTATAAAACTATACTCATTCCCAAGAGATTCCAATGGGATAGCGAAGAAATCTCCTTCCTAGAAAGAGACTACGTGATACAAAATCGGAAACGGTGCTGGAGCGGCGGTCTTCAGTAGGAAACCCAGAGTTAGAATCACAGCCAGCTTGGGCACGCACGCTACCGTCTTTCAGGCTGAAGTATACCCCATTAAACTGGGTGCAAGATACGATTCAACATGTTGTAAAAAACAACATACACATCCTGTCGGATAACCAGGATGCTCTTAAAGCACTGAGCTCGAACAGGATAAAATCTAAGATGGTATATTACTGTGTCTAGAATCCCTTGAAATACTATGCAAGGAAAATAGAGTCAATTTGACCTGGGTGTCGGGGCACTGAGGAGTGGAGGGCAACGAGAAGGCCGATACTCTCTCTGACAAAAAAAGGATCAGAGGCTCTATTTATCGGACTTGAAACATTTTTTTGCATTGCGGAAAGCAGTGCTAGATCACCTATAGCTATCTGAGTGAAGAGGAAAATCTACACGTACGAGACTACGGAGACTAGTACCTTAGAGCCAACGACTTCAAAAAAGTGTCACCAAATAGAACCATGGCTTCGTCAGAAGTACAGTATTGTGGGGTGATTTGTAATCCCTATAGGTTAGCCACAATTGACCCAACGGGGATCGCAGTGGAGGTGGCGAGAAGGCCCGACTCACATAAAAACTGACCCCATTTTACCATACCATATCGATTCAATACATTATAGATAATTTATACATTGCTCTTCCAATGTAATCTATTACATTTACTGGAAAAGTTGATGATACTGATGGCCGCCGAAACCGGTCTACAAGTGATCCTATATCTTCTAATTGCAAACCCCGTTTACCTTGGAAGTGTAATTCAATGTCTGTTAGGGGCATATAACCCTAGAAGTAGTTGTTTCTTCTAAGTGAATGGTCACGCTATTGAAAATATTTTGTAATAATCTGACTATAATATTATTTTTCTACTCCCGTTTTATAATATACTTTTTAAAAGACTAAAATCTGTATCATAATGAAATTCATTATGATACAGATTTTCATTATGATACAGATTTTTAAACCAATAGGAATGCGACATTCGCACAATATTTAATATAGCCATGGATACCTGGTTGACATTTCTGAAATTAATTATATTAGGTCTGTGGCCATGCAATAAAAGTGTAGCACTGAGCTATACGAATTTATTCATTTTAATTATGTTTTAATGCTTTTTGCAGTATACAAATGCAATATACATAGATATTCCCAAATTTAGTAATTTTACACGTATTTTTTCACAGATAGACCTGAATTTTTCAAAATTATATAGCTCAGTGCTACACTTTTATTGCAGGCGAACAGACCTATAAAGTGACACTTAATTTGATAGCTGTCAAATAATTTTAATTTTCAAAAGTAACAATTAAACTAAATAATTATTGATTTAATAATTTTTATTAATCGGAGTAGAAAAATTATTGTATGAAACTTTCATGTAATGGCCATTAATACACTCGCATATTATATACGAAACTCGCCTGCGGCTCGTTTCGTATCCTACAATATGCTCGTGTCTTAATGGCTATCATTACATGTTCGTTGCATAAAATACTATTATTTGGATCATTAAACAAAACCGTCAATAAAATTGTTTATTAAAATCTAAATTAAATTCCGAACACGCAGTTATTTTAAACGTAAACAATTTTGATTCATTCATCTATTCAGATTTGGCGGTCACTTTGGTCATTGACCACTATTAATTTTCGTCTAGGGAAGTATTGCTATTTGTTACCTACTACAAATTGTCTACTCGTAAATATTCGAAGGTCTCTTTTTTTCGGCTAAAGAAGCAGCCCTCGATATGCATAATTGATAACTTCAAGACCTTGTAACGAAAATGAATTGTTGAATCAAATATAAACTTCATCAAAAACAGAACATTAGTAGAAGTCTGGCAACGAAGTTCTAATACTGCAAAAAGTTGTGAGAACAAAGTCGTTTGTCCACGACCATTTGATAATTTTAACATTCCACTTGTGCTTTTTCAAGTATACTGACGTGTCAAAAATTCACTCACTTCACCAAGTCAGAGCCTTAAACCAACTATGAAGATACAGATTGCGAAAATCCTTTCGGAACCCTCGTCGTACACAAATTGTATCCTCAAGCAAAAAAAGGGTACTTAGTTCGATGGATTATTTCGAGAATGAAAGAAGAAGTGGAAATTCGTAAATCAGTGTAATCTCACATTTTGGTAACCTCTGATTTGATACATATGGTTAGTGACCTTTGAACCCGCACGATAAGAGTGCCTTTGACTATAGACATTCTATGATTAGAAATACAAACAGTATCCACTCATGCCAATATCGCTGATAAGCAAAAAAAACCTCTCAGGAATATTGCTATCAAATGAGAAATGTGTGTAAAGAGAATACAATAATGGACCACCACCTTATGCACAAAACTTTATATTTCTTAAACTATGTTGTCGGTGAAATGGGACTTGAGAATATTCATTTTTCAATAACTATTACAAATTCAGCATATTTATTCGACCTATTTTAAGGAATATATTTTTTTTTATTCAACATACTGCGTCAACAACTAGGGTTATTGGCAGTTCAGTATTTACAATAGAGTTACATTATGATTATAAATTGTACATATTGATGGCTTTGAGGAAATTCAAGGAATCGTTGATTTGGACTCCGAGAGCTAACTGTAAGGAGTTGGGGATCTTATGCTGTCTTCGTTGGATTGCAAACTGGGGATATGTTTTTAAGGAATATATGTAGTCCAGTCGGGTTAGCATTCGAGGTGGATGTAAGAGCAGTAGGCGAGATTTGTTATAGAATCCCTTTAAAATATCACGGTTAATGATAATCTCCACCGTTTTTTAGACTGTGCTAAATGCACAATAACAGTTTATAGTCAAAACACACTGCCCAGAGCCTCTTCCACGCACATTCTCTCTTCCATTCGATTTGATAAGTTATGGAAGGTAGGTGTGTTGAAAAATATTTGGGAGGTTTCAGAAAGACCTGCTGACCTGCATGACAGTTTTATTTTTTCGTTAGATTGTTGTTCGTTTGCCTAGAATCGTTGATCAAGCTTGGGATTCAATAATTCGGGATTATATGTTCTGAATCGAATGCACAAAACGCCAAAAGTTGTGTTTCTCCAAGTCCATTAAGTGGTTTTTTCAGATTTGAAATTTAATGAAAAACCGCACTGATATCTTAATTGTTACTAAGGTAAAATTTGAACCACTTTTTCAATCTAACGTCTGAGTCAGGTAGACCGAAAACATTGTTGATTAAATCATTGCATATGATAGCTGTAACCTTCTAGTATGTGTGAAAACAGTTTAAACAACTTTTTGTGGCATAAGTCTTTATTCTAACAATGTCTATTTCTTTCGCCTAATGTTTAGTAACAATTTGATTATTCAGCAACTAAATAAGATATCGAAACCGCTTTTGTTGCAGTCAGTTCGTAAATAAATAACGTATTATGAGACAAATAATGATTTACATTTCATTAGTACTTTGCTTCTGAAAAACAGTTGTTTTTTCAATTTTTTTACTTATTCATCCGCTGTGGCTGCAAGGATTGGAATTTTTACATTTTGAACTACGGAATTTTATAGCAAATTTTACTTTTATAACTTTGTTCGTATACATATGCACGATAAATTCAATACTTTCCCAGGAAAATTTGAAAACATATCGATGGTTGTTTTGACTATAGACTGATATTGTGCAATTAGCATAGCCTAAAAACCGGTGGCGGCAACGGATTATCATTAACCATGATATTTTTAAGGGACTCCATCAAAAATTTCGCCTACTGCTTCCACATCCATGTTTTGATAGTTTTTGGGCTAACCCGACTGGACTAATAAAGGATCGCCCAGAGATTTATATTCGTTAAAGAAAAATTATTGATACTGTCACTGTAAAATGTTGTTAGTTGACTAATTAGTTATCAATTTATAACAAAGTTGTTGGATACATGTTCCCACTGATGGGTATTTAATCATTTAAAGTACGACCGGAAATCACAATCCACTCGAGTTATCATCAGACGGTCGATTGATTATACGAAGAGTTGTACCCTCCCCAGCCATTTGGTCTATAACCAAAATATTGGACATCCAGTAGGCATCACATAAAATGTAAATTCTGTCATTATGACGATGAAAACATGTTAGTATATAGAAATAATTATGAATATTTTAGAATAAATTTGAAAAAATAATATTAGTACTAGGGTAGGCCAAAAAAACTTTTTTCCTCAGTAACCATGAAAATATCATATGAGATGATGAAAAATAACTCTGGTAAATGCTGGGCCCTTAATATTAATGTTAAGAGGTGAAATCGTTTTTTTTTATTTTCCATTAAAATAACAGGAATTTTTTGGATTTACAATGCACTGGAACGAATAAACGTCTCGTAAAAATAAAAACACATTCTTGTTGGAAATTTAATGATCTATAAAAATGGTCTGAGATGATTTTTCGCTAAGTTGACTCGTTTAGAAGTTATTAGAGGTTAAAGTCCAACCTTGAACTCGTAAAGGATAACTTCGACTATTTCTTATAATTTATCACACAATAATCGAAAAGTACAGTGATTTTAGCGGTAGAATACAAAAATTGTAATAAATTTACTTCATATAACGAATTAACAATAATTTAACAAAATAAAATTCATAATCTTGACAGTGCTGCCAACTACTTTGTAACAAAATATCTTGAAAATCCAAAAATTAAAATTCCTATGTCACTTAAATGGAAATAAAAAAGTACAATGTCACCTCTTAAATTTAATAATTAGGCCTCAAGATGTACCAGAATTACATTTTCATTGTAATTAAGTGTAATTTTTTTCGTCTACCCTAATGAGTACATTTCAAAAAATAAGGTTTCAAATAGTAAATTAATTATAATAGTTTATTTGTGAAAGCATAAGAAAATTGCAGGCTTCTGTCTTAAAATATGCATGTGTACGCCTCTGAAAGAGAGTCGCAATTATGTGGTTTCTAAGAATAATTATAATTAATATCGCCGTCGAAGAGATATTTGAACTCCGGCCAAGTTACATTTAAACAAAGCTGAGTTTAGTTAAAATGTAACTAATTAACAACCGAAATAATACGAATTAAAGTTCTTCCAACTCTGGAGCAGAATCGTTGGTTTGTCATCGTTTTAATAATAAATGCGAGACATGACATTTTTATATCAGTTGATATCCAAACTGTTCCGCTTTCCACAACTTTATTATATGCATGCAATTGTAAATTACAAGTAATTATTGACATGTTTTTGGTTTCCATTTTTATTTTGAAAATCATCGTGCTGGTTCACGTGAAAACCGAAAATTTCGCTGGGCTTATAAAAAGGTAAAAAAGGTAATTTGAACATATATCTGTATCTGTAGAGTAGGGAGGGTGAGTGTAGGCTCACAGCTCTTAGGCCACATGTAACCTATTGTACATCCTACCGAGGAGTTGTCCTCCAAGGTCATCGTCCATCCTGTCCTTCCCAGGAAGGTGAACATCTCCTTTATATCTGCAGGTGTAGGCCAATACTCACCGAACACACACTCTCTTATTGACGATAACTCCGGACACTCGCATAAGACATGCCTGACAGTTTCATCTTCCTGTTCACACATCCTGCATAGAGGTGTGTCCACTAGCCCCATAGTATGCAGGTGTTTCCTTAGTTGACAGTGGCTAGTCAGAAATTCCTGGTCATCGCCAAATGTTTCTACCCAGGGTCACCCACGGTGATCCTCGCAAGACTGCATCCTTTGATTCCATCCTATCTCTTAAGGGATTGAGCATAGGTGTAACATTTGGCTAGTTCCGCAATTGTCGAAGTCATCAGGTCGTAGATGTCACTGGGCCCTGAAATTTTTAGTCCAACCGCTTCCCTGGCTAAAGAATCGGCGATGCTATTATCTCTGTACTCCTGTCGTGCCCTTTAACCCACCTCAGGATAATATTGTTATCTTCCGAGGCGTTGGCTAAATCTTTGTGGTACTCTAGTACTAGCCTCGATATAACACGTTGTCTGTTCAAGGTTAATAGGGCTTGCTCACCATCAGTGCAGATTGTTATGTTTTTGCCAGAAATTCCTTTTCTGGTTAGTTCTTTTGTGGCAATTGAGACACCAGCCAGTTCTGTTTGAACCAAGCTGGTTTTGTTTCCCATTCCCCACTTAATCCTAAGACTATAGTGCTCTGGAGTAAACTCCACATCCTGAGCCTTCAATCATTTTTGAATCATCTGTATATATGCGTATTGCATCTGCCTCTGTGTTCTGTTTTATTTGTATTTTGCAGGGTTTATTAAACACAAACCTGGATTCAATTGTAATTTGAATATATAAATTAATATTTGCTTGTATTTAAATGCCACCGTTCTATGAAAACGAACGAAACCGAACTGTTTTTCTTTCTTCTATTTACGAGAGCCATTTCAAATATCATTTATCTAAGAAGGAAACAATTGTGAGAGAATATTCCTGCACGAAACGAGAGAAAGAACGTACTCTCAACAACGAAGAATGACCACTTGAAAGGCGTTATGCGTTAACAAATAAATCTGCAGCTGCACTCGAGCTTTTCACTATTCACTCATTATTCTCCCTGCTATTCAATTCAACAGAACTGGACTAGCCCTTTGTATATCTACAGGATTTCATTTACGCACAATGTTTTAATACAAATTATTTTATATAGATGACAATTCAACTCATGTATAAAAAATCGCATATGCCACAGTGCAATTGTCACTTTGACAGCGGCAAAATTTAACTGAAACTTTTACAGCGATTATTTTTTTCACTTGTCAAAATCTGACATTTTGGTGGTTTTAACCAATAGCAATTCATTATTCTAGCCAATCATTCGGTATTATACTGATAATTATGCTTCCTCATCGATAAAACCTTGTTTACATCGAAACGTCAAAATTTTACTTTGAATTTGTCATTATTGACAACTAAAAGCGCTTTCAAAAATCCTTTTAAATTGTTGAAAAAAATAATCTTCCCAAATACAACTCGCTCTTCAAATTTTATCACATAATTTTTTATTTTCATCACTCAAACTTGTTTATTTGAGGCAAAAACATTCAAACAAACCGAATTTAGATAAAATCACTCCTCCTAACGGAGTCGTGATTTTATCAAATCGGTTTGTTTTCATATTTTTGACAAATAAACAAGTTTTCGTGGAAAAGAAAAAATTATCGATAAAATTTGAAGCACTCGTGGTATTACCTTTGATTATTTTTTTCACATGTCAAAATCTGACATTTTGGTGGTTTTAACCAATAGCAATACATTATTCTAGCCAATCATTCGGTATTATACTGATAATTATGCTTCCTCATCGATAAAACCTTGTTTACATCGAAACGTCAAAATTTTACTTTGAATTTGTCATTATTGACAACTAAAAGCGCTTTCAAAAATCCTTTTAAATTGTTGAAAAAAATAATCTTCCCAAATACAACTCGCTCTTCAAATTTTATCACATAATTTTTTATTTTCATCACTCAAACTTGTTTATTTGAGGCAAAAACAAATAAACAAGTTTTCGTGGAAAAGAAAAAATTATCGATAAAATTTGAAGCACTCGTGGTATTACCTTTGATAAATTAACTGCAATGTTTAAATGTCAATTACCTGGAAATGTTATTGTCACTTTGACATCGGTACAAAAGGTGCATCCTTTTTTATCGCGATAAAAACTTCTCTTTCTCAATATCTAGTAAGCGGCCGTCACTTTTACACAATGACAATGAGATAATTATTCGATATATTCTGTCGTTAATTTATCTTGCCGAAAAACACTCGAGCTTTTCTTTTATCAGATAAATTGTTCTTTGCAACGAAACAGTTTTGCAAATCACTAAATTGGCTCGAAAAACTGACATAAGATAAAATTAGTGATTGGCAAAACTGTTTCGTTGCAAACAGAAATTTATCCGATAAAAAAAAGCTCTTGTGCTTTTACTGTTGATAAATGCACTTGTTGTTTTTTCACGTATGCATTATTTTATCAATTATCGCAGTGCTAGTTACCATAATAAATAGTTTGACATGTTTGTCAACAACTTATTGAATTCCTAAACACTAACAATGAGCCGATTCATTGAATTGTCCTGCCGAATTACACTCGATGTTTGTATTGATATATTATTGGGTAAATTTGTGTTGTTCACTGTTTCCTTTAACAATTTGACTCGAAAAACTGTCAACCTAACAGTTTTTCTCGTCTAATTGCTAGGCAACAGTTTCTCATTAAACAATCCAAATTTACCCGATAAAAAACAAACCGCTCGTGCAATTATAAGTGAATTAAAAATCATACACTAAATAAAATAATTTTTCGTACTTCCTGGCCTAAAGTGACAACTTCACTCCCTTGTGACAGGTACTAAAGTGTCACATTTAATCCCTCCGGGATTAAATATTGACGAAACTCCCGGAACGATTAAATCACAAACAAACGAATTTAAGGGATATTTTATTGAAAAATATAATTAATTAGAATGGTAATTAACGTTAATATTCAAATTAATATTGTGACACTTTTATCAATATCAGATACACCTTCTTCACTCATGATACCAATAATTATCAATAACAATGTTTCTTTACAATGACACTAGTAATGACAATGTTTCTAAATTATAACTGTCACAACGCAATGTTACTATGGTAACTTATTTTAAAGACAGTTTATTAAATGAGTTGAAGAGAGAAAAAACTGATTGAAATTATTGAAATAATTAATAAATTCATACCGGAAGTACGAAAAGTATCGTATATACCTTGCGACTGAAGTACATTTAATCCTTCAGGTAAATTATGGCCCTCCCTGCGGTCGGGCCATAAACTTTACCTTCAGGATTAAATGTACTACTTCAGTCCCGCGGTATATAATATACTATTATACAAAAAAATCAGGAGGTGATTGCTCGTATGAAATTAAGATTGGTCTTTCCTGTAACAAAATTTCCTCACCCCACGCATTTCCGAGGTATCACCTTTAAAAGGTGGTGACTAAAATTGAGTTTTTATTTTTTTCAAAAATTTCAGTTAGCTAGAAAGTTGAAGTTTTCGTGCACTGGCTAGGGACTAACCACGGGTATTTTTTCAATATTCCTGTTAGATTATACAGGGGTGAAATTAGCAACCCCTACTTCATTTCATATCAAAACTTTTTTTTCGAGATGAAGTTTTATAAAATAAAATTCAATTTGAAATACTTGTTTTTTACAAATACCTATAATAAAAAGTACTGGATAAATCGCGTTACTCATTAAATATTCTTTGTAGAGAACGCAAAAACCTACAAAATTGTTTTTGAAAACTTCCGATCCGAGCAATTTTCGAAAAAAAGTTGTTAATTTTCAATATTGAGGTCTAATTTTGTGGACAATGATAGCCAATAACTACCGAAAGATCAAATTTTTCGCTTCAACAGTTTTTGCACAATCGTGTTATAAACAATTTATACCCTAATCTTGTGTTTTTGTTATAAAGTTCAACAGAAAACTGCAGGACTTCGGGGATATGCTGTAGATTACTACAATTCTAAAACCAGCCAAATTTTTCACTTCTGAAATTTGTTTTAACAATAATTATTAACAAAAAAGGCCCTTTTTTCGTTTTTTGCAAACATAATAAAAAGTATTGGATAAATCGGGTTACTCATAAAAGACCGTTTGTAGAGAATGTTAAAACCTACAAAATAGTTTTTGGAAAATTACGATCCGAGCATTTTTTGCCAAGAAAAGCCGGGAAAAACGCTCAAAATGGACCTTTATTCAATAATTCGTATTCGTTAATAAATATTGAGGACTTATTTTCCCGGACAATGATAGCATATAACATGTGTTTTAAACTACCGAAAGATCAAATTTGTCGCTTCAATAGTTTCTGCACAATCGCGTTATAAACAATTTATACCCTAAACTTGCAAAATTCGTAAATATTGACTGAACCGTCCGATTTAAATTTTGAAAACTGCTTTTAAAAGTAGAAGTCAAAAGCTACAATTTGTATAACTCTCATTTTCATACAAGTTTGGAGAACATTACTAAAAATGCTTCTGAACATAGCAGGTCGCAACTGGAGGCTCACTTACACCATTTCCACTGGCGTGTGTTTTCAGAAAGAAACTTATCTATGTTATATTATAGATTATGTGAGCGCAGTGAGCACAAACACTAGCAGTTCACTGTAACATGATAAATTAATTGTTTAGGTAATTAAAATAGTATGTAAATAGATAAATATGATTTGAAAATAAATTATCAATAAACGTTACATCACTAATTAGATGATAAGGATGCTGTAAATTAAATTTGCATGTTACTGGATTTGAAAAGAGAAAAATTCATAGATTGTGTCACAAATGAGCTTTAGCTGCTCAAGAATATTAGATGAACGAACAAACGTAGCTTACTATACTTTGTCTACGCTCGCAAGAAAAAAAATTATAATTAATATTATATTATTTCAAATATAGCCACGAAATGACAGAAAGTGAAAAAGAAGAAGAAAAATCAAATGACACAAAACTGTTCATTGTTCAAGACTACGAAGCTACAAAATTGTTCAAACTTTATGGAAATCGATTGAGTCGTGTGCCCTACAGTGTGTTCCAAAGAGTTAATACAAAAAACACTATTCAGTAACCGAGTGCAAACTTTTTAAAACATTGGCTTGAGTACAGGGAAATGATGATTTGTAGTCATAGCACGGTAAATTCAAACTACAATGGAGAGCAGAATGTTGATTGAAATGGCCATTGAAAGGAGAAAAATATACAAATTTTCCTACCAGTCTGTTTTGAAAATTTTGTACCTAATTATGGATCTGCACGTGATGGAAAGCTTATTAGTAAACAAATTTTCGTGTGTAATGTGAAATCTATCTTTACATTTGCATAAAAATTTTGGGAATAGTTGTATATAGGAAGGGGGTGTAGTAATTAAATCTCGGGAGGTAGAAATAATAATAAAGAATTAAATATAATCAATGATTAAGGAAGTATACATCATGTCAAAAGTAACTTCTGTCATTCTGACGATGATATACCTATTTATCGAAACAATTGTCAATTTACTTTCAATTTACACATTTTTTTCAAATATATTGTGGAGTCATTTAGAAACAGTTAGTTTCATTTAAACCATATGATTAAGGAACAATTATTTTAATTACAAAAAATAAATAGGTACAGGGTGTTTTCAAATGACACATCGTTTGCATGTAGATACCTCTCTTAAAATTGGACAAAATGATATAAGGATTGAGGGGTCCATTTACTTTTCGAAATATGGAATGTTGAAGTTATGTAAATATAAATGTTTTAATTTTATAACATTAAAATTGATTTAACGTTTGGTAGGTTGTTTTTAAGTGTAAATGTATTAATAATAGATTTCAGACTTTATGAAAACATCAAATATGTTGAATACCTACTACAAATTTTCGCATATGAAAAGGTTATGCTTTTTTCACGTGAAAACCATTGAGGAATGCAAAATTAAATGAAAATAGCTCCAAATACCAGTGGCGTAAGGAATGGAACATGTGACATATTCTTCCAAATATACATCACTGGACCAAAAATTGAAAAATATTTTTCCATCAAAATATGTCCCTTTACATTTAAAACCAACCTGTCAAATGTCAAATTAATTTATCCATCCAGTTCAAAGTTATCAAATTGAAACATTTAAATTTTCATAACTTTAACACCTCGTATTTCACAAGGTAAGTATGCTCAATCCTCACATCATTTTGTCCAATTTTACGAGATGTATCTACATGCAAAAGTTGTGTCATTTGAAAACACCCATGGTTTTTTTTGTGTTATTCAACATTAATATCTAGCACACCCTATATATCAACTGTAACAAAAAAATGATAGTTTTTTTACTATGAAATGTTCCAGTACCTGCAAGGATAAGCAGCATACAACCCCAAATCTGACCACTATCCGCATTATCCCTTTTTTGCTAAAATTCATCTCCAGATCATTTTTTCGCCAGTTTTCCCAAATTTTTTCTGATCTTGTTATAAAATATTCGGAATAAAAATTTATTTCAAGGGTGAAAATAATTATTTTATACGCAATTTTCAACAAATTGTACTTATACTGACGCTGGAAAAGACGTAATTGTCCCCTATTTTTATTCAGGCTTTTATCTTCATCTAGATCCTAATAATCCACAACGGTGGTGTTTTGTTTCTGTGCATCAACGAGGCGATTTACAGTAGGCCTTGATATCAATTTTATGTGCCTTTGTTTGAGATCTTTCTCTCCGCAATACACTTCAACTTCTCTCATAGTTGAGCAGAGGAAATGGAACAAAAAGGTTTTTTTTATGTCATTTAGACTTTTTTAATGTGCTGTCGCTTTTATTTACAGTTCATGAGCTCTCGTTAATAATAGGGATGGTACTAGCCCATATGGTTCAAGAATTAAATCAATGTATTAAAAGACAAGAAACAAAACAAAATGATACCGAAAATTAAAATTCGTGTGCGACATCGATTGCTAATGTCCTTCTAACACATTACGTTGGAAGAAATGGAAATGAAAGACAGGTCTGTGATTAATTCTAATTAAAATATCACAATAATGAACCATTTGAATGTACATATTACAAACGTTAACCCTAATCTTTGACTGAAGTGAATATTAGTTTTATTGTTATATTTATTTAAATAATACAAACATATGCGAAGATATAGTCAGATGCAGTCTTATCGTGCGGGTCATACGATTCAACAAAGACATACTCACAGTTTTTGTTTTCTTTTATTGCGTTTAATTATAACTTCCAAATCAAATCCGTTAGATAAATAAGACAGACTTATGCAATTTTGACAGGAAAAAGAAGGATATGTTTATAGTTTTCAGCGATTCTAAAAAGTCTTTCACCAGCAGAGTTTTTATTTAAATATGTCAGTTTTGTCACTTTGACAATTCAAAGTGACAATATGAATAATAAGTAGCAATTTCCGGTTTTTTTTGTATCCTCAAGCAAAAAAAGGGTACTTAGTTTGATGGATTATTTCGAGAATGAAAGAAAAAGTGGAAATTCGTCAATCTGCAGTGTAATCTCACATTTTGGTAACCTCTGTGTTTTCTGATATGATACATATGGTTACTGACCTTTGAACCCACACGTTAAGAGTGCCTTTGACTATACACGGAAAAACGTCAGCATTTTGAAAGTTCTCAAGTATTTTCAGTTGGAAAAAGAAGCTAATAATTATTAATTTCATAGCCTTTTCGAATTTGCCTGAAAACCATCCTGATAATTTTATTTATAAAATTTAAGGCTAGATATACAGATTGCGAAAATCCTTTCGGAACCTCGTCGTACACAAGTGCGAAAAGGAAAATATAAGAAAAAAGATTGAAAGAGAGATAAAGAATAAGTGTGCGCGGTCATCAAGGCGTGTACTTAATTTCAGAAACCAGTGGCCGAATGTTGATTGCTCCCTTATTTTAACCGCTGTTGCCAGAAGCGCATATTAATTTGTACAAATGATATGTACTTTTTTTCGAAGTCATGCATAATAGGTAAAACTAAACACTTTCATCATTCTCTCTGTAAACTACACTGTTGTCGAATGAAAGTGTTTAGTTCTACCTATTATGCATGACTTCGAAAAAAAGTCAACGAAAACGAGGCAAAAATATCATTTGTACAAATTAATATGCGCTTCTGGCAACAGCGGTTAAAATAGGGGAACAATCAACATTCGGCCACTTGTTTCTGGAATTAAGTACACGCCTTGATGACTGCGCACAATTATTCTTTCTCTCTCTATCAAGCTTTCTTTTCGCACTTGTGTACGACGAGGGTTCCGAAAAGATTTTCGCAATCTGTATGTCAAAATAGCAAATATAACAAACGAAACGACATACCCAAATTTCCGATGACGCACACTAAGAAGGCTATTGACTGTACTATAACGTCTAGCAAAACATTGTTATGAAAGTGAAACCAGACTTCATGCTTCGAAAAAAGTAAACAATGGAAATCACGACCATACGATTAAATCCTTGAGTTCGTTTTCAATAAAAATTTCACATATTTAAAATAATATGGCTGCTTTTGTGCACGCGTTTGTTGTCGCCTGTCGCGTGGCGACATAAAAACGCGGCTTTTGTAGATGAAACAAAATGGAACTTTTGTTTAGCGTTTTTTTGCCGCGTGCCGCTTTCAAATAAAATTTATTATCAGCGGCCATCGTACTGTGCAACATGAAAGTGTATATTGATTGAAAAATGGACCCGTGTTTTATATATTTGGTATACAAGCATATAATTAAAAAGAGACGCCAGAGACGTTGGAGTGTTTGCATATCATTGAATCCCACAAAGATGGTCGTTTTTCTATTTCGTCGATAAATAGTTCAACATCGAGGTTTTCCATGATAACAACGCACGTCTTCACACATCGATACACGTCTGCAGACTGACTAGCAAAATAATTCCTATCGAAGCATCAGCGACAATAAATGCGTTGCATAAAAGCACCAATTTAATTCAACGTATTTATAAAACGCTTGTCGCGACGCGTTCTCTAATTCCAGGCGACAGAATTTGAGAACGCCGCGACACAGGCACCGAGCGGCTCACCGACGTTGATGCATAAAATGGTACATACAAAGCAATTCGTTTGGAGAACGCCGCGTATTTTGTGGCCACGCGACAGGCGACAACAAACGCGTGCATAAAAGCAGCCTATTAATTCACAGTTCATCGATGAGCATAATTTCAAGCTGAGCATAAGAAGCTATCAAATTCTTCTGTAAATTGTTTGTAATATAAAATATGGCTTCGAATCCTGCGTAATTTGAATTCAAAAAAGAAAACTTAACTAAAAAAGATCCTTGAAAAATTCTCGCAATAATAAACTACCCCATTATTTTCTGAAACGTTTAGATGATTCCTTATTTTTTAGTTTTTGCCGGATATTTATTTCAATTTAAATCACATCTGGCGCAGCTTCCCGCCGAGACATCTCGACCAAAATCCAACGCGATGCGTCTCATGTATTCCTTTCAAATGTCGCCGAAGACAAAGAAAGCGAAAAAAAACTTTTTGTCGAACAAAAACTTAGCGTTTTGTTTGTGTCTAGATGAAATATTCGCCGGATTTTTTTCCGAACAAAGTTTGATTTAATGGACCGGTGTTTTTTTTGCTCTCGCAAGTTCTGCTTAGTGACTTTCATAAATTCAACCTATTTTCGTTTTCTTTTTAACTGCTCTTGTCGTAGACAGATAATGGATTGAAATGTTGGCGAAACTGGAAGTTATTCCTACACTGGAAGAAATAATGAGTCTAATTTAGAAATTCTTTTTATAAATTCCGTTCGTATCAGTGAAACAGGGTGACAATTCCATTTTAGCAATTACATGGAATACTATAACAATCGGAAGGGTCTCTCTCCGCCGGCTCTTTGGCTCTTTGGGTACAGGGCTGCTATTTTCTAACTCATGCGAATGACTTCCGTATACGGAATCATGCTGTTTTCGTATGAAATTAAACAAACCGTATTTTCGAGCAATCGAAAAATATCCGTACGCGAGTTTTCTGTGCGGAAATACATCGCATGGTCAAAGGGATGCGAATTAATGAATTCGTATATACTAATGCTTTGAATCTGTAATGTTCATCCACAGCATCTGTGAACTCTTGAAAGTATGTTTTTGTAAATTTTCCAGATCGGAGTTGTGGATTTTTTCCATAAAATTTATTAATTCCGTCTTTTTACTGGATGATATTATACAGGGTGTCCCAAATAACAGTGTCTGATTTTTAACATAAATGCCCAGCTTATTAATTGCTCCAAAGAGATGGGGTTTCAACAAGTTTCACTAGTTTATCAAAGAGATTTTTTTAGGCTTGGCTGGCATTTCATCTCATCAACACAGGGTGTTTTAGTAATGTTGGTCAAATTCAAAGGGAAAAATATGTATTATTTTAAATGGATCACCCTATTATTTTTGATCTCATTCGAAAAAGCAACCATTCTCCTTACCTAAAATACCTCTATATTTTTTTTCACTAACAACAAAGATATTCGAGGTTTCATGTAGTAGTACATTTTTAATAAGTAGTTTTATATGAACGTATTTTGATGCCTGAAATCAATTCATATGCATTTTTAATAACGTAAATAATTGACAACAAATTTGACAAACAGTTTATTTTAGCTAGAAAACATAACATTATTCAATACATATAGAGAACGAATAACAAAAAGTTACAATAAATGCTGCATTACTGCAAGCGAAATTTTAAATTTTCTAACATTTCCTGCGGAATGTTTTCAGTAAATGTTCCTGACATTATTTTTTAGTTCTGCTAAGTTGTTAGGATTAGGAGTTGATTTTAGGCTTCAAAATACGTTCATATAAGACTACTAATTGAAAATGTACTACTACATGAAACCTCGAATATCTTTGTTGTTAATGAAACAAAAGATAGAAAACTATAGATTTTTTGAAAGGATAATGATTGCTATTTCGAATGAGATCAAAAATTATAGGGTGATCCATTTAAAATATTACATATTTTTTCCTTTGAATTTGACCAACATTACTAAAACACCCTGTGTTGATGAAATGAAATGCCAGCCAAGCCTGAAAAAATCTCTTCGATAAACTAGTGAAAACCCCATCTCTTTGGAGCAATTAATAAGCTGGGCATTTATGTTTAAAATCAGTCACTCTTATTTGGGACACCCTGTATTTCCCGTTCTTTTTTTTCATTCATAGTTATTAAAATATTTTTGCAAAGTGACAGCAAATACTTTATGCCTATACAACAAATCTTTGAGAAAAAAAAACAAACTTGTGGATTATATTATTATTAGAAGTATTATTAACCTGACAAAAAGATAATTTGATATAAATAATCTTAGCTTACCTAGTCGCATTCTTGTGTGGTAGATATGCATTTATACAGCGTTGCCGGCTCAAGTCATGCGAAGACAGCTGTGCGAGACGAATTGCTTTTCGCATAGATTCCAAAATACCAAAAGCTCTTGCCATACGAAAAAAATCCGTATACGAGCATTCGTATACGAAAATTTTCGCAGAAGTTAGAAAATAGCAGCCCAGGACATAGAATTCACATCCGACGCCTGATAGGGCTGAAGGAACTAGAAAAGAAGTTTCAATAAATACCAGGTCTTTTTTGTATTGCAATAAAAATCGACTTTTTTTGCATTTCCTCAAAAAAAAATTTGTCTTTAAGATATATGCGATCTGTTTCGTTTTCTGTGCCGCACCCTGTAAAACAATAACTATACTATTTCCTCTTGCTAAGATCAAGAAATGTAACATTTTTTGAAGGAAAAATAATACTTCACTTCTGACCTATGTTATATTTTTTAACTTGTGTTATCCTTATTTTTATCACTAGTACCTTTTATCACATGGTTTTGTTTACATTCAGCTTGAAAATGCTTGAACGAAAATTTAATAAATCACGTAATATTTAAAACATGTCTACTTTATCGTTATCAACATAGTAAGTATTATTATTCTGAAAAGCATACGAGTTGTTGTTTATGTTTGTGAAGATTTATTTACGTTTTGATGATGAACAGGCATATCTACGGACGAGTCTTAAAGACGAGTTGAATTGTGTGTGGAAGCCGTTTATCTCGGGACATGTGTCTACAGAATGTTAAGTTGGAATATTTTCACTTTATGTATATGTTTAGGTTAAACTTTCCCAGTCCAAACACAACCATAGTACTTATTTATAGTGTCTCTTTTATTTGATTTTTTTTAGTTATCATCAAAGTTTATCCAATTCGTTTTTATATTTTCGATTCCTAATCGATACTTCATGCTGAAGAATTTAATTTTGTCGTTCGAAATAATCGTTTCCGACTTTCCCCATTCAAAATGATTACTCAGCTTCCTTAACAAACACAAATATATACCTAAACCCTCTTTTGAACTTCCCGAAATGCCTACAATCCATTACTTACTCGAACCAATTTCCAAAAACTTTCTTCGGGTTTTTCATTCCAAGAACATCGTCCGAGTTAACTTTTCTTTCCGCTTATACCAGCAGTTCCTTTCATTGTCTCGTCTCCCGTACAGAACCGTATTCACTTTAATTTTATGTTCAACAAATCGAGTTTCCTAGATGAATTTTAAATCGTGCATAACGAGTGGTAGTCCAGGGAAGTTAGGTCGAAAGTTGTCGTGACATGAGAAAGATTTTCACCAGTGATTTTACTCTTTTAAACCAAAGTATATGTAGTATAGACTACTTTCCTAGTGAGAAGATTCCGCTCGAGCTTGCGATGCAGCTTGCAAGCAAAGTTTGGAGCACGTGAAATGGAACAGTTTTTCGCCCATAACTTCTTTAGATTTGTTTGTACAAAAAAATAGTTTGCATCAAAATTGTAAGGAATTTTATACCCTATAAGATAACGTATTGCAATATTATAAAAAAAATTTTTTCAACCACTAATTTTTGAAAAATTGAATTAATTTTTATAAAATAGCTTTTAAAGCGACAAACATAATTAACATAACAATTACGACTTCATAATATATGAGCAGTCCGGTACCTGAAAATGTTGGTGTTTTTAGATTTGGAAAATTCAAAATAGCAGCCGTACAAAATTTCACGATATATATATATTTTTCAATTTTGTCGTTTTTCATGAACATTATCGCTATCGATTCGCGGTTTACTGCCATTTTGCAAAAATTAATTATTGAAAATTAGGGGTTGAAAAAAAAATGTTTTTTAAATATTGAATCACGTCATCTTATAGATTAAAAAATTCTCTACAATTTTGATACCCACAATTTTTTTGTACAATTAAATCTAAAAATGTTATGGACGAAAAACTGTTGAATTTCACGTGCTCCAAGCTTTTCTTACAAGCTGCATCGCAAGCTCGACCGGAATCTTCTCAAAAATCTAGGAAAGTAGTCTATAGGTACTACATATAGTTTCGTTTAAAAAAGTAAAATTTCTGGTGGAAATATTTTTCATTGTATATTCTCACTTTCCCGGACTATGGCAGATAAATACGATCTCAGAAAACTTCCCTCCACCTTCCAATGATAAATGCACAGTAACTTACATAATTAATTGAACAATTGAATTATTTTAGCTTACACCAAAAGTATTTTTTAACCTTTTTTCTCTTTTATAACTTCAAATAACCTTCACTAAGAAAATAAAACTCAACCAATGAAAACAAGAATTCAATGGGCTTTTTCAGTAGATGCTCAAATCTCAAAACAAATATGAATTTAATAAACAAGTTAAACAAATGTTGGGGTAATTTGAACACTGAAGGAAAGTGAGGTAATGAGGTTTGGAATTATGTTGGCAGTATTTGTCTGCGTCTGGCCAATTGCTGCTACGGTCGAAGCCAGAACATTCGATGAAAAAGAAGAATCTGGGTTGATAATTTTGCTTTTTTGCCAGTGTGGTAATTTGATTTATTAATAACTTGTTCATGTGTATATTGATGGAAGGAGTAGAGCCAGGATTTTCAAAGGGTAGTGAAGAAAAGTGAAGTTGATTTTAGCATGGCAAATGAGCTTTGCATGTGAAATTTACCTTATTTATGGCCGTTTGCAACAATCGAAACATAAGCTTAGAATAGCTATGACGAGTTTAAAATTTATGGGTCGCTTAGTTAAAGTTCAGTTGAATCAATGTTTTTACTCTGCTTCTTAGCTAAGTGTTTAATAAATTGGTCAACCTCGCTATTTAAGTTGAGTTTTATTTATTTTTCTATGGTTTCTGGTACTTTTTGTTTTTGTGGTTTGAAGTAACGTATTAGAAGCTGTTGAAAGTCAATTCTTTGAGAATCAACGGATTTTATTATTGTTTTTTAAATAAGAAAGTTGTTTATAATGAAAAACACAGTAAAAAATAAGTAAATTCGATCGGCAAATTATACAGTTCAGGAAAAAGAATTGCTAATATTTTCATCCAATTCTTCCTAACAGTTTTTACGGTTGCACCGTCTTCTTGGAAATCCATTTTCGAGAATATCCAATACTTCCAAAAAATCATCCTCCATAAACATCCTTTTTCAAAAATTAAAAGCAACACACCTGAAATTGGAAGACAGAAAACGAAAACCCGAAAAGAGGAAAAACATTTACATATATCAATCAAAACTCAAGAATGTTAGGTTAGAAATCTCCACTTTGAGGATAAGTGGAGAATAAGCGAGCGATATTCTAAGCTTAGCTAGGTGCAGCTTAAAATGACAAGTTGTTCATGGTGCAAAACAAAACTTTCTTAAAGCGACACTTAACTTTAAGTCGACCTAAATATCAATTGATGCAAACGGCCGTTACCAGCAGAAATAAGGAATTTTGAAGCAAAACTGTTGGTTATGAATAATAACTCATTTCCCCTCAATTTATTTATAAATCTGATTAAATTGTGTTGTTTGTTATTTTAGCATGCCATTGTAAAAATATCGTGAAAAATATGTTTTCCATTTTCGATCAATATTATGATCTTCTGTATTCACATCAAAATGTTTTGATCTACTTCTTTTTAAACTTTGATTTTTCGTCTATTTTTATCACTTTCAATTTATATTGTTATTTGTGCAAGTTGGTGCAAAACACTCTGGAAACGAAACAAATAATCCAATGATGGAATCAATTATTTTTTTTTGTTCGATTATTTAACGTCGGTCTATTTCTGCGACTAAGACTAATCACCGACGCCAGGAGCACTCTACCCCTAACCGGAAATTTTGGCGAACCCACCAACCAGTGGTAGCGTTCTTTAACTACCTCAACATCCATGGACTCGGGGCCTCGGTTTTACGTCTCCTCCAAAAGACGGTATAATTGGTAAAATGTCTGCGAACTGTGATATGCTACTCCACTGCTGACTGTAAGGGCCCTATACGATGGTAATGTCATCCATCCAAGTACTAATCATGTTCGACATATCATGTATAATTATCTCATCAAATGCGTTCCACTACAGTGCTGGGTCGTCGCCCTATCTATATCGATAAAGAGTTTAGACGAGATGTCAAAATTCAAAAACCAGGGAAGTAAACCTTACAAATCCTACGGATATAACGTCCTGTCGTTTTCAAGGTCGGTTACTTTTTACCGAAACGAAGGAGGGAAGAGTTATATCGCGCTTAAATCTATGGTACTAAGGTACTTTCCGCACTTTTTTTAGGATAGGAATCTTGCATAGAAAATAACAAAAGATTACGAGGACGTTTTTTACAAGACACATCAATTTAAAACAGAAAAATTATTTTAGAAAAATAACATTACTGAAAAGGTCCATTATCTAGGTTTGACCGTATTCATTCATCGATTCCTTTGGGTTGAATCAAATATTTTTACAGTTTCCCATGTTGTTATCTACTTCCTTTCCTGAAGCTTTGAGTCCACTATTTAGGCCACCAGTTAAACTTGAGATTTTGAACAGCTGTTATTTCCTCTCCAAAGTGCTTTTGTCTCAGCTCTTTTAAGTACTTATAGAAGCAGAGTATCTCAATAGGAGCATCCCTAAGTCTACATTGCTGCACATAGGTTAACTGACTTCTCCTCCCTCTAGTGACCAAATTGGCAGCTATTTTCAAATGTCTTACCCAGTTTCTATATAACCTGGTTGAAAGTCAAACTCCATCTGAATTGGTGTTATTTGTCTAGCAAGTTCCAGGATTTCCCTAACATGCAATCCTTTGTGAACGGCTTTGGACCAACGAAGCTCCTTCAAAGTATTTAACTAACCAGTTCACCAATCCATCACCTTCAACCCTATTGGCACTTATAATGGAGACACTGTTTTGTTTCCAGGCTATTGAAGGAATCTTTATAGTTTTTAACTACTCTAGACTTGGTAATTGGATAGCTTGAAGCAGATCCTGGTTGACAGTAAATATTTTAATTTTTATTGGGCATAACCACTGAGTACAGACTATAGCTGCAATAGTTTCTGTATGAAATATAGGCGTATATCGGATACTTCCTTTCTAGGTCTGTTTAAACCAGCCCCAGTACCATGTTTTTTTAGAACAATCCGCGAACCAGACGATGTATCAGGATTACCTGGGTGAATCACCTCCTGGACAACTGTCTGTAGAACAAACCCGAAAAGGAGATAACACACAAAGCAAATGTGGTTTACTATGTGCAGTAAACTGGCAAGGAAAAATTGATTTTTTTGAACAGAGATTATTTCTCTTTTCTATATGTATTGTTTATATTGGTATTTTTCATTTTAATTCTGGAGTAAACAGTTTTTTGTTTGTGTGTTCCTAACGTCTAACTAATTCGTATCATTCATTCATCAGTTCTTAATTAGTTTTTTCCAACTATTTTAAGCATCATTTAACGACTTTTTAATCGCAGTGCGGTGGGAAATCTTGAATACTTTTATTTATATGTACGTATTCTTCGCAAAGTTAGTGAACCTTTGTGTAAAAAAGGAAATTCTATAATGAAACACCTCTTCACATTCTCTGTTTTTATGAGATTTTACAAGTAATCAGACGAAATCACTTTGGATTGGAAATAATACAACCAATACAACTACTGAAAATCCCTACAGTTGAACTGAAGGTCTATATATATACATGAATGTTCTTTAAAATTTGTCCATTATATTTTAGGACCACTTATTTCTTATACGTTTTCCAGTTAGATTTCTGTGAGGATATAATTATTTTCTGTATCATTTATTTAAATTCTAAAACTTCAAACCAAAATATGTTGATAGACCGTGGGCCTATGACTCTAGGAGTGTCGATAATGAATGTTTGTTTGCCCTTTCAGGACTTTTTTTCTACATTCGACATGTTATACCTTTTCCAGAAATCTTCCATATGCTCTTTGTCTCAACTTCAGTTATAAACAACACTTATTTCGAAGCCTTATTATTACTCTTTTAATTAAAAAACAAAATCGAATGAAGTGGAAAAGTGTTTCTAGAGTGTAAACTAAATTTGTTCCTTCGATGAAAACCAAAATGTTTGAACGATTCTTTCTTGCCCTACGGCCTAACGACTTCGACAATTGCGGAACTAGCCAAACGTTACACCCATGCTCAATCCCTCAAGAGGTGGAATGGATTCAAAGGATGCAGTCTTGCCAGGATAACCCTGGGCGACCCTGGGAGGCTGACGTCGAAGAAATACTTGTCGATGACCAGGAATTTCTTACTGGCCACTGTCAACTAAGGAAATACCTCCGTACTATGAGGCTAGTGGACAAACTTCTATGCAGGAAGTGTGAACAGAAAAATGAAACTGTCAGACATGTCTAAAGCGAGTGTCAGGAGTTATCGTCAATAAGAGAGTGTGTGTTCGGTGAGTCTTGGCCTACACCTGCAGATATAAAGGAGATGTCTCTTAGTGCCTGTCCACCTTCCTGGGAAGGACAGAATTAATTATGAAATAGGAGGAGGAAATCTTCGGGAGGCTCTTTTAAAAAATATTTAAATAAGTTTAAATCTATAAACATGCTCGGTTAGTGCATGACACACAAAAATTAATAATTATTTTTTTCTATTTAAAAATTATTCCTATTTGCGTGAAATCAACTTCAGTATAAAATTGATCAGTTTGTTAAAAAGGCAACTCCGAATCTGGCACGACTAAATATTTAAACGCATGCATTGTGAAAGTTTTAGGGAACTTTCTTGGCATAGCAGAGACAGTCAAAGTGAAACTTTTGTCCATTAAACCCTGGTGTGGTTTACAAGAACTACGCGATAATCGTTGCTATCACCAAGTTCAAAATGGGTGAGTTGGGAGGATTTTTTTTAGAAGAGCTTTTAGATTCTACTTAGTTGGAGGCAACACATGTATTATGCAAAATATTGAGATATAACTTTGAAACTTACTTCTTAGGGAAATTGGATGGTATTTTTTGTTGGACGTTTAATAAATATTTCATTTAACAAATGGCTAGGACTGCAAAAACAACTTTTATGTTTCAATACAGACTCTCCTCAGAAACTAAGTAGAAGTAAGGGGGCACAATAGATCTTTTAGGTCTCAGTGATTGTTACCCCAAACACACACACATACATACATTCAATAAACTCATTATTTTTTTGGGAACTTGAAACACAATATTTTTATATTTCAACTTCAACGTTTAGGGTGAATTCCATATTACTCAGCCTTTTTTGGAGTGTGTTTCCGAAAAAATTAGTTCTGTTCAGTTATTTTTGACCTAAGATGTTTTGAATAAAAAATGTTCTATAAATGAAGGGAGTTCCAACATGTTTTTTTCCTGAGATTCCCAGATAATATATGCCTTTCATTATAAAAGCAACGAATGTTTTCCTGTACATCTTCATCTTGTAATTATTTTAATTTTCATTGTTTTTATATTGACGATGATTCACTGCATATCAACCGGTTTTCCGCTGCTACACAAGATAATTTTAAATGATCTGTTATTAAAATCTTAACCTCTAATTTTACATCGTTGCAACATTTATGGGAAATACTCGTATTTAAGGTGTTGGAATTGTTAATTTCTTTAACAAAACACAACAAGACCTTCTATTCCCCCTAAACAGCTGCAAAGCCCCCCACAACCAGCCAATCCCCAAAAATACTGAATGAGAATTGAAAATACATGATGCGAAGGTTAAAAAAATTACAATCAATTAAGGCAAAACCAAATTGAATTTTGATAAAAGTTGGTCGTCGTCCAGAATTTCTTTATTTGCAGATCCAACCAATAGTTATTTATGAACCAAGGGCGCAATTAAGCCCTTTGCGTGGTTAAAGCCCTCGGCTGCGCCTCGTGCTTTAATTTCCACGCGGCGGGCCGCAAACACCATTTGAGCCTGTGGTACATATAAGATTTTATGTACGATCGCGAGTAATTATGTAATTCAGATATAAACAAGCAACAAAACTGGTGTAAAAATTTGACACACCCGCAAAATCAAAATAATAGACAGCTATGCATAAATCACCATTAGAAACTGCGGCCTTAGCAACCTAACAAACAATAAATTAATTCTGTAATATATTGATGTGTGTGAAAATGGATCCATCCAGCGAAAATGCAAGATTCCTACCAGAAAAAATTATGGAGTCAGTAGCAGAGGCCACATCAGAATTATTACCAACAAAGTCGAAAGGAAGTACATGCAAGAATTTCATTTTATAACGGGCCGAAAACTATCAAATTGCGCCCGCAAATTAGGGCGCAAATAGGTACTTTGTGGCCCGATCGTACATAAAAGTATTTTGTTACCGGCTGTGCACCTTCAGCGGAGCACCTGCGATGACCTCCCTTCTAGTTGGGGCTTCAGCCCTTTCCACAAATCTTATTCTTGCTGCGCCTATGATACCACATCAAGCAGGTGGAAACATACAAGTAAAAGTTACAACTTAAATGAATTTGAAACTAAAACTACGAACATAAAATCATGTAATGGAATGTTCGTGTAGGAAAGCGAGCCATTAAAATTTAAATTAAAACTAAAGAAGATGGTCTATTTTCATCTACTAAGAAATTAACTTTTTTTTATTGAATACGAAACAACGCATGCATGAATTTCTGACCATAGATCCGCTATTGGTTCTAAAGTGACTGAACTCATTTGTGTTGAGTGTTTAAATTTTCTTATAATTTACACCTTTATTTCTCGTAAATAAGTCGTAAATAAGATGGCTTACAGTTTGGCAAATACCGGAGTGAATGTCGAGAAACGTACAATCCAACCAGTATCTCGTGAATTGAGGCGAAGATGCGCCGTAACAAATTTGAAAGTGGGGATCCAGCAAAGCCAATCGTGCGGTAGACGTTATCAACGAACAAGTGGGCAGCTCGATATTTTTACATTGTTTCATTTACTCGCGTTATTTAAAGTTGATTTTGTTGTGATCTTACGTTTTTTATTTGTGTATTCTGTTTTAATTATTTCAGTTTTACTCATTCATTCACGCAAAAGTTCTTTTAAAATTGAAAACACTACTGTGATCGTCCGCATATTGACAACATCGGGTAAATTCCATCCCAGTCTGGCCAAATACGTTCTCTTTTTGCGTACTGGAAGCTGCGTCTTGTCACGAGATAAAAGTTCACCTGTAGGAGTGGCCCGAAGCTAAAATGAGGGAATATTCAGATGACAAAGAGGGTAATATCCGCTTGGTGATTTAGTACGGTGAATAAATGAAGTACTAAACTCTCTACAATGAAAGTAGGTACCTACGCAATGCTCTTAACTATCCAACAGATACAATAGAACTGACAATAGTAGTTAAGTATGCCTGCTTGAGAGACCGTACTAATCCATGGTACCATGGGCGTGGCTATTTCACATTCATTCCTGTATTTGCCAAAGTGCACGTTCAAGTAGACGGCCGTGTGCGTGGATATTTAATAATTTGTAATCATTATTTGGATGGAACTTTATTGTTAAAAGTTAATTATTAGGATATTTACGTACGTTCATCGTCGCGAAGCTATTGATATGAGACGGAATGAAAAAAACTGAAGAAGGTTAACTCTGTCGAAAGTCAATATATCTTCTATAGATTATTAGATTCCCGTGATAGATCATCTCGAATTGACGTTTCAAATGCCTTCCACAACTCCACACGAACACACGAACGACTACGAAGAGGTGCCAGGATTAAACCCATTGCAGTAGGTGTATTGATTTATTGCAAACAAAATATCTGAGTGTTTTTTTTGTAATCACAGCTCAAAATAGTGGAAGAAGAAGAATATACATTCTGTGGCATTGGAGAACAATCCTCCATTCTCATATTTCCGAATTGTACAGCAACTCTAGAGCACAACACCCAGGAGAAGCGGGTCATTTACCTAAGTTAGAGTCAGGACGGGAGCACAATAGATATTACTCCATATATACACATACATAGGTACTGCAAGCTCCAAACGTGATGGCGAGCCCTCCCCCATGCGCACAATTTTTGATATCAAAAATATATTTTCACCATCTTCCAATTTTCTCCTATCTCTATTTCAAATGTAAATACGCTTTTAACTAACCATAGATCAACATTTATACCACTGTATAAAGTTTTCCAATAGTCAGTTAACCCTGAGAAGAGGGTGTGGGATTGAATCTAATGTGGATCCCACTGTATAGCGTAACAAAAAATTTGAATTATTTACTCGTTGAATGTGACTGAGTTTGTATTGTTTGTACTGTCCCATTATGCATTTGAAAAAACTCCATAATAAAACAATTGTTGCATTCCAAATTAGAATTTCAAATTTTTTCCTTTGTAGGTAAAAGTCATAAAAAAATATAAAACATCTCTTTGTCCGTTAAAGCTGCTCTGATAAGAGCATTCGACAGAAGCACATAAAAGATTTCCTGTTTTTTGTTTTAATCTAAAATGCAAATATTTACAAATGTTGTAGATTTATATTCAATTTAGAATTTCAGTTCTTTTGTTGTTTTTTATCTGGTCTAATTTATAGAAAATGTAACTGAAAACATAAATTCATCGGAGTATCAGAACAATATCCAACAGTTCAACTACTTACAGATTTCCTCTTTGCATATAATACTTCCGCTAATAATGAAGTAATTGTAGAAATTATATCTTTACAGGAAAATTTCAGGTTATGTTGTTTTTGTTTTTAAGTTTTGGTCTTTATCTGGAACTTTTATCAATTTTACTTCAACTATATACTTTTTTTCGGTCCTTTCTGAAAATCTGATAATATATAAAACAAAAATGTGAGTAAAAAAAAATTCTGTTTCCTACTCTTTGAGTAATTGTACATATACAAGTACAGTACAATCTTCACTTCAAAATACTGCGATTTAAATCAACTACCCCTAATAAAAAGTTGATATTAAGGGTAGGTGTCTCATCCGTCGGAGTTGCAATAATTGGTAGGTGCCATCACGTTCCGGGGTATAAAAATGCACACAAAAATGCACTTGCAAGGGTTTTGAAATACACAGATTTGTCAGCAACGGCTAAATTTTTTTTGATGATATTCCAGAAAATGGATTTTTTCGGTAATTTGGCAGCTAGTTGATAGCTGTAATATAATTAGACAGTAATAAAATTAGACATTGTGCACAAAATAAAGAAGAATATGCACTTTTTTCTCTTATAATTTCACGAGAGCTTTTTTTGTCGAAGTAAAATTGACTGTATCAATAAGAATTTTGTTGCCTGACAATTTAACGGAAAGTTTTTTGAGTTGAATTACTTAATGGCAACATTCGAATTATGTTGTTGAATTCCCAGTATTGCGAAAAACATCATTATTATAAGCTTTTTCAATTTCTCCACTCGAAGACTCTCCAAATCGCGACATTTCCACAAATGAAAACTTTTCTGATAACGCAAGTTTGAGAAAAATTGACATTACGTCATCAAAAATTTGTTTACAATGCTGGTTGTGATGCTTTCAAAAGTAAGGTTCCCTTATTTTCGCTGGAAAAGTTAGGGCAAACTTCTATAGAATTGCCATACAAAAAATCCATATTTGTGTACAAAATAAATAAATATTTTTCCAAAAACACCTTCTGAATCTTTCGCTTACATTTTTATCCACCCTGTATATTTAATCCTTTAGGATCATGAAACGGGTTGGTCCATCTTCGCACGATCCTGGCTATCCAATGATCATAGCAAATTCCTACAGTTGATGTATTATTAAAAAATAAGTATTTGACACGCCTGTATATTTTGGAATCGAACTATTTTTGAGTTGAATTTAAGATATTCAATTTTTTGAAGCAAAAATTATTTAAAATGTTCACAAAATTCTGTAAAATAATCTTCACAAACATTTTATTTAAAACATCGTAATTTTGTGTTAATCGCGAACAATAATATTATAGAAATTATAATTATTATTAGTACCTCTCAAGTTCACAACAGAATTCTGAAAATATATTTCGTAGGTGTCGGAAAATTAAGAGCGCGGCAGTAAAAAATTGTTTGTTTTCGTTTTCACTCTCTAAAGTCAGGTATGCGAGACGAACTTGACAGATTCATTCATGGAATTATTTCAGGAATTTTAATATCATCCTAATGCGAGGGAATTCGGGGTTAAAAACCGTTACTTATTTTAGAATAATTTTTAATTCGGTAAATTATAATACTACACTGTGGACTAAATTTATTTGGAACCCAATTTGTCTTTGAATAATTATTTTTTAATCCTCCCGATTATGGTGAAATTTTGTGTGAATATTACGGAGACCTTTTCTTAATTGTAGAAAAATTATCTAGTCAAAATGTAAAGGGGAAGTCAAGGAAGAAGCAATATTTTTAATAATTGCTTTTGGGGGTTGTTTCAAAATTAATTTTTTTACTCTAAGACTACAAATATTGTTTGAAAATATTGAAAAACTATTGGAAAACAAGCTATAGAATTTTCAAAAGCTATGTTTAATATAATATTACCATACTGCGTAATAGGGTTTTATTAAATAACATATTAACAGAGACACTGCCGAGTTACCTATGGAAAAAAATGCTGTTGGATCCCTTGACAACAATGAAAAAAGTATACAGTGATGGGCAAATGTGTGGAACCAAGTAGATATCTCTGGAATTATTAAAGTTATCAATATGAAATCTGGAAGGTAAATACTACAGTAGATTGCCTATTTGTTTTCATATTTTTTAACTATTTTGAACTTCCGGTTTTACCGGAAGTAATGTCGATTTTAAAATTTGCAATGGAACACCCTGTATATTATTTTAGTTTCTGATAAAACATTTTATTACGAATATTTTCCTCCAATAATTTTACAAGAACTTGTGAATCTGACCTCCCTCATTATCTACAACAGCTTGAAGTCTTCGGCGCCATTGTCCAATTGACTTATTTATAATTTATTGGTTATATTGAGCTAACAGTAAACTATTCTTTCTTTAAACTGATCAATAGTATTGATGCGAGTTTTCTCATAAAATGTTTTTAATGTTCCCCAGATGTTATATTCAACGGGTTTTTAATAATCCGTTTTGCACCATAACCTTCGACTTAGAGATTTAATAAAAATCTTCAAATGACAAATACGAGTATACCATTTTTTAATAAATGTATATACTGTAGAGTTACTAATATTTATACAGTGATGGGCAAACGTGTGGAACCAAGTAAATATCTCTGGAATTATTAGAGATATCGAAATGAAATTTGGAAGGTGGATACTACAGTAGATTGCCTATTTGTTTTCATATTTTTCAACAATTTTGAACTTCGTGATGTCGATTTAAAAATTCACAATGGAACACATTTTAGTTTCTGATGAAACATTTTATTACGAATACAAAAATATCGGGTTCGATATTTTTTATTTCAATACCTACCGAGATATTAACAGAAAAGTAACTAAGGAAAGGAAAAATCTAATATCCATTAAAGAAATAATCACAGTTCTTGAACAAGGCGAATTTTGTATGGATGATATTTTTCCCGCCTTAATATATCCTTCCTACTGAACGACGGCTAATTCCATGCCCATTAGCGAGTTCGGTAGTGGATAAGTGAGGATTTTCTTCCAAAGATATAGCAACATTTTGAGCTACATCTTCATTACTTGCACTTTTTAACTGTCTACTTTTTGGTAAATTGCTAACTTTCCCACTTGTGTCGTACAGTCGAAAAGTTTTCGTCACTACTGAACGGGATATTTGTGCATTCGGATGAACAATGTTAAAAAAGTCATCAAACTTCTTGATGCGTCCTTTTCCTCTCCCCATACCCAATTATCATTAATATTATTTATATTCTTTCTCTTTCACTTAATTTGGTTAATATCTCGGTAAGTATTGAAATAAAAAATATCGAAATATCGAATTTTATCAGAAACTAAAATAATATACAGGGTGTTCCATTGCAAATTTTAAAATCGACATTACTTCCGGTTTTATATTTTATATTTTCGCTCTGTTAATTTGTTATTCAATAAAACCCAATTAAACCGTATGGTAATATTATAAAGCAGAGTTTCCGAAAAAAATACTTTTTGAATACAAAACCTACATTTTTTGGAAACATTTTTTTATAGCTACTTTTCCGATAGTTTGTTAATATTTTCAAATGATTTTTGTAGTATTCAAGTGAAAAATTGAATTTTGCAACATCCCGAAAAGCAATTATTAAAAATATTGCTTCTTACTTGGCTGAAATTATATGTAACTTGACTAAATTGATCGATCTGATTGGTTGACAATCATACGAAAAAAATAATCAAAGAACAATTACCTTTTTGGAGAAGGAAAATGGATAAATTCATGTTCCTTAATGTTCAGATAATTTCACATGCTGCCCATTAAAATTAATTGGTTTAGTATTATTTATTGTGAATAAATTGATAAATAGGGTTATCAATGTTTTATAAAAATAAATTATCTTAAATTATCGACTTGTTTATTACTTTTAATTTTTATCTAGGAATATCAATAATCTACAAGTGTGCATAATGTTTGCCACTTAATCATAATTGCAATGAACATTTTGCTAGCCAAAAAAGACACGATTTCATACTAGGCGAGCGGCATACCCCCAAAAAGTCGTTTAGAAAACGAAAAAGTGACCAGATCACTTCTAATCGCTAAAAACCATGTTACTTTATGTTTTCGAGGATGCTGAATACGAATATGACGTTTGTTTTTCTCTAAAATTGGGGGAACATTGTTAAAATCTAAAATTAAGTGAAAAATGAGAAAAAATGTTTTTCGCGAATATCGAACTTCAACTCGCTGCCATTCAGGGAATAATTAATATTTTTCCATAAAAATTTTATCACACATTTTTGAACTCATTTGCAAGGCAGTAAAACATACCCGAAGTTTCTAAGGCAATTTCCCAACGCTCGGGAAATTTTGGAAAATTTTTTACTACTCTTTCTTACTTTGTACATACTTTTGCAAAAGTTGATTGACGAAGTTTTCAATTTTAAATTTCTAGATATGTAGTCTTCAAGTACAATAGACAAGGAAGTTTTTCAGAAAATTTCAAATTTTTATTTGCAAAAATAAAAATTATACAGCGTCTTTAATCTCAGCGTTCTAGTCGCTCGACGTTTGCACTGGGCGCGTTTCTCTTGAATTTCATGCAGTGAGTGAATAATGAATCTAAAATTTTCTAATAATAATTTTTTTTCATAAACAATGATACAAAGAATAATAGTAGAAAACCATGTATAAATATAAAAATGTATTCACTATGTACATTCATCATCAACTACATTTACAATATTAGTACATGAATTTCGGCAACTACATAAATCACAGCATTCCAAACTAGATTTTTTACAAGGGCACACGTCGGTAGAACAAGAAGATTTTTGAGAACAAGAACAGAAGAAATTTTGTAAATATTCCATTGCCGACAATCCATTGTAAAAATCAGGTAACACATTCCCCTCATCGATCAACCATCCATATTCTTTCAAGTTTTTTGTCAAAATCGTGGAAAATGTCTGTTCAGTTTTCCCATCTTGCCTGCCAAAAAGTGCGTAGCGGCAACGCCGCATTATCAAACATTTCTTGCGTGAGCACTTGCTCGAGAGGGAAGAGAGTTGAAAAAAGACAATAGACGAACACACACGCACCCTTTATTATTAATTGTAACAAGTAAATTAGTGTTAGTCAGTATGCTTATGTATGTTTTGTGATTATAATTAAAGCTGATTATTAGTGGGACTGAATATTGGGTTTTTGATTTCTACCTCAAAGGAAAGTATATCAAACCTAAACATTGGTAGCAGAGCGTGGTTTTCCTGCTAAAAATCCAAGCTGAATCGAAGTTAGGGGTTATAATCACCACGTGCAAGCATCGAGATTGTTCCCGGCAGCCGTTGGCGTTCTGTTTGGTTTGGCCAGTTGCCCAGTGGAGTATTGGACGATATACGAAGAGACGAGCGACAAGAAACAAAGTGAGTTCCTTTTTTTAACTTACATTCCTTTGGTTCGTTAATGCTGAATTGCTTTTACGTAGGCTTACTATAGTTAAGAAATTATAACTAACAAGATACTTATCAATCGTTACAATGTCCGAATTAGCAACTTCAATAAAAAAAAGAGGTACATTAAAGTCAAAATTAACACACTTTTCAAAAGTTGTGAATAATATCTTAAAATCGGAAACAGTTACAGAGGATGATGTAATGCAAATTATTGAAAGAGTCGAGGCTTTAAAGGAAGTTAAATTTGAGTTCGAAGATATTCAGAACACTATAGAAAAATTAGTAGATACCGCGGACTTAGATATACAATTAGAATTACGTCATAAATTCGAGGATGAATATTTCAAACAAATAGCGTTAGCTAAACGATTTTTACGTGAACACGAATTTAAATTATGTCCCAGTGAGTCAATAATTAGTTCAGGGGCTTGTCCCGAAAGTAAAACGAATGAGCATTCACAGTCAATGAATAATGTTAGGTTACCAACCATAAACCTTCCAAAGTATAGTGGCGTGTATCAAAACTGGTTAGAGTTCAGAGACACTTTCTATTCGTTAATCCACGAAAATAAGTCTGTGAGCAATATTCAAAAATTCCACTACCTCAGAGCGTCGCTAGAAGGAGAGGCGGCTCTCGTCATAAAATCTTTAGAGATATCAGCGGCAAACTATGAGGTAGCGTGGAATGCATTATTGGAACGGTATGATAACAACAAATTGCTTATTCATAATCATGTTAAATCATTATTCAACGGCGATCCATTAATTAAGGAATCTGCTAGCGGGCTGAGAAAACTTATAGACGATTTTTCAAAAAACTTGCGGGCACTTAGTCAATTGAATCAACCAGTATCTGAGTGGGATACGCTACTTGTTTTTTTGATTTCTTCGAAATTAGATAATATCACGATGCGCGAGTGGGAAAATGCTAAATCGGATATAGAAATTCCTACTTTTAAGGACATAAAAGATTTTTTAAAGTCGAGGGCCGATATGCTAGAAATGATAGCACAGAATCAAACAGACAAGCGTAAAGTTTCCAGCTCAAATACTAGATCGTTTTTAGTAACAGATAGTCAAACTCGTTCTGCATTGTGTGTTGTATGCGAAGGGAATCATTATATTCATAACTGTCAACAGTTCCTTAATCTATCGGTAAACGAACGCGAAGGTAAGGCAAAGGCACTGAAATTATGCACCAACTGTCTAAAAAGGGGTCATTACAGTAAGGTATGCCGACGTGGCACCTGTATTAAATGTCATGGGAAACACAATACATTATTGCACAGGGAACGCAGTACAGGTTCGGGACCACAGCAACGCGATGAAGTGACGGCAAACACGCAAAGTTCCGCAACAAATAATCAACAAGAAAACTCGGTAGTACTGTCAGCGTGCGATTCGGTGAACCACGTATTTCTTTCGACGGCATACGTCCAGGTTTCAGACAACGACGGTAACTTTCATATAGCGCGAGCGCTGCTAGACAGTGGCGCGCAGTCAAGTTTTATGACCAAAGATTTATGTACGCGATTGAATTTAAAAACTCATGAAGCAAATATTACAGTTAAAGGTTTAAATAATAACACGTCAAATGTTGAATTCAAATGTGAAATGGAATTGAAATCTCTACATAACGATTATTATTGCGCGAAGTGGTTTTTTGTTATCGATAAAATATCGGAAAATTTGCCATCAGTAAACGTTGATGTTTCAAGGCTTTGTGTGCCTAGTTACATAAATTTAGCCGACCCCACCTTCTTCAAGTCAAGTAAAATCGAAATTTTAATAGGGGCGGACATATTTTGGGAGGTTATCAGTACAGGGCAGATACCTCTAGGGCGAAACAATCCCATATTGCAAAAAACTCAACTCGGTTGGGTGGTGTCGGGCCCAATAGGTGCAAGGTCTAATTCAATCGTGTGCAATTTCATACAAAATGACAACGTTGATACGGATATTCAAAAATGCTTAATTAAGTTTTGGGAAGTGGAAGAAACACCCTTAAAACCACTGAGGTCGAAAGATGAAAATGCATGCGAGGAGCATTTTTCGCGATACACTAAACGAAATAAGGACGGACGCTTTGTAGTAACGTTACCATTTAAGGAAAATCCGGAAAAACTAGGGAGCTCACGGGAAATAGCTACTAAACGATTCATGTCTTTAGAACGCAAATTAGAACGTGACACACATTTAAAAAAATTATACTGTGATTTTATTCGCGAATATGAAGATTTAAACCATATGAGTAGGATACGGGTCACCGAACCTGAAAAATTATCCTACTACATGCCTCACCATGGTGTTATAAAAGATGATAGCTTAACAACGAAGCTTAGAGTCGTGTTTGACGCTTCGTCGCCAACCTCTTCCGGATTGTCGCTTAATAACTTGCAGTATGTCGGGCCGACCCTCCAAGAAACTATTTTCTCAATTTTATTAAGATTTAGGCAACATGAATTTGTAATAAGCGCGGACATTACGAAGATGTATCGTCAGATTTTAATCGCTCCCGAGCAACACAAGTTTCAGCGAATTTTATGGAGAGAAAGCCCGAGTGACACGTTAACTACTTACGAATTAAAAACTGTAACATATGGTACAACGGCGGCATCATATTTGGCAATCCGGTGCCTATTTGAGCTGGCAAACGAAAACGAATGTAAATATCCGAAGGCAGCAAAAATAATTAAGACAGATTTTTACGTTGACGATCTTCTAAGCGGAGCGGACGATTTAGAAGAAACTGCACAAATGTGTTTCGATATAAGCAACATACTTAAACAGGGTGGGTTTGAACTTCGAAAATTTTATTCGAATAATCCAGACGTGTTAAAATACGTAGGTAATGGCACTGAAGATCATCATATAATTAACTTTGGAGAGTATGAAAATGCAAAGACACTAGGTATTATGTGGCAGCCTATTGGCGATAAACTAGTGTTTAAGATATCCGATGTATCTGAAACCAAGGTATCTAAACGAAGCATACTTTCCAACGTCTCACAGGTTTGGGATCCTTTGGGCCTCCTATCACCAAGTATCATTTTAATAAAAATATTAATACAAAAATTGTGGCTCGAGAAGCTATCTTGGGACGAGAGGGTTCCAAAGAAAATCGAAGTATTTTGGAGTGAATTTAGAGCGGACTTGTCAGTACTAAATTCCTTGAGCATCGCGAGGCGCGCTATATGCCAAGGTGCAGTGAGGATTGAAATGCACGGATTTTCGGATGCGTCCGAAGATGCATTTGGATCTTGTATTTACTTAAGATCAATTGATAAGAGTGGGGCGGTGTTTACAAATCTGTTGTGCGCAAAATCTAAAGTCGCACCATTAAAGACCGTCACGTTGCCGCGACTCGAATTAATGGCAGCAGTAATATTAGTCAGACTGTCAAATGAAGTAAAAAGGTCATTACGTATTAAAATTGATCAGTGTGTTTACTGGTCAGATTCAACGGTAGTTTTGGGGTGGTTGAAACATTCACCGAATCAATTAAAGTCTTTCGTTGGTAATCGGGTAGCCGAAATCCAAGATTTGTCAGCATCGGATAGTTGGTGTCACGTATCGTCTAAAAATAATCCTGCGGACCTCGTGTCGAGAGGTGTAAGACCCACAATTTTATTGAATAATTCGATGTGGTGGGACGGACCCCCATTCCTTAGGGAAAAAGGGGCCAGTTGGCCTGAATATCATAATGAAAACGAAAACTTACCCGATATTCGTAAACAAAGGGTTAATTTATTTTTCTCGTGTTCAGAAAACGATTTTATTAAACATTTTTCAGACATCAATAAACTCAAACGAATAACCGCCTATATAAGACGTTTCTATTTAAACTGTAGGGCCAAGGGAAATCCTGAATTAAGCAGGACTGGACCGTTGGAAGTATCGGAATTAGCCGATGCATTAAACTGCCTAACAAAATTGTCGCAAAGTGAGTTCTTTCAGCGTGACATTAGTAAATTGACCAATGGTAAAAACGCCACTGATAGCAAAATTATTAGTCTTAATCCGTTTTTAGACCGTGATGGTGTTTTACGAGTTGGTGGACGGTTAACCAACGCCAAATTTGCGTTCGAGAAAAAACATCCGGCAATTTTATCATCTAGAAGTCACTTGGCCGAACTACTTGTAAGGAACACGCATTTAAGGCTGATGCACGCGGGGCCGCAGCACACCTTGGTCACGCTCCGTGAAAGTTTCTGGATCGTAGGGGGACGTGTATTAGTTAAAAAAATTGTACGAAAATGTATTCCATGTTTTAGATATAAACCCACTCAAATTCAACCTATAATGGCATCCTTGCCAGAAATGCGTTTGAAATCCCGTCATCCGTTCGAATTCGTCGGTGTTGATTATGCAGGCCCTATGTCTGTAAAAAGCAAATCCGGACGGGGGTACAAGGTATCGAAATCTTACATATGTATATTTATTTGTTGTGTTACAAAGGCAATTCATACAGAATTGGTGAGTGATCTCAGTGCTGATGCTTTCCTATTAGCATTAAAACGATTTGTTGCCAGAAGAGGCAAGCCTGCTTGTATTTATAGTGATAACGGCACAAACTTTGTTGGAGCCAATAGTGCTCTAAAGGATTTGGGAAAGTTCATTATTAATAACGAAAACAATTTAACAAATTCCTTTCAAGCCAACGACATAGCGTGGAAGTTCATACCTCCACGATCTCCCCACTTTGGTGGACTTTGGGAATCGGGAATTAAAAGTATAAAGTACCATCTTAGACGTGTTACAAAAGATTTATCATTCACTTTTGAACAATTGTATACTATCTTGACCGAAGTGGAAGCAATTCTAAATTCTCGACCACTATCACCCCTATCAGACTCTCCCCATGACCTTCATCCTTTAACACCATCACACTTCTTAATCAGTCGCTCGTTAAACACTTTTCCTGAGCCTGACATAACCCACTTGCCGAGAAACCGGCTATCCATGTATCAGCATTTAGCTCAAGTCAAGCAGCATATCTGGAAGAGATGGAACAAAGAATATGTGAGTGAATTACAAAAGCGAACCAAATGGAAATACAATTATGATTCGCTTAAAATAGACACATTAGTGTTACTAAAAGAGGATAACCAACCTCCAATGAAGTGGAAGTTGGGACGCGTGGAGACCGTTCATCCAGGCGCAGATGGAGTAGCAAGAGTGGCCACAATCCGTACCACAGATGGCCACTTAAAAAGGTCTTTTGCCAAGATCTGTCCGTTGCCGCTTGATGACTCAGAAGAGTGAAGGACTAATGACCAGTGTGTTTTGGTTCGTGTTTGTTACGTTATTTCAATCGGTTATGTGTTTCGTACGAAAGGCCAACTGCGAGCGAATTTGTAGCGCTGCACGGTTGAAACTTCTTTCAAGGCGGGGGGCATGTTCAGTTTTCCCATCTTGCCTGCCAAAAAGTGCGTAGCGGCAACGCCGCATTATCAAACATTTCTTGCGTGAGCACTTGCTCGAGAGGGAAGAGAGTTGAAAAAAGACAATAGACGAACACACACGCACCCTTTATTATTAATTGTAACAAGTAAATTAGTGTTAGTCAGTATGCTTATGTATGTTTTGTGATTATAATTAAAGCTGATTATTAGTGGGACTGAATATTGGGTTTTTGATTTCTACCTCAAAGGAAAGTATATCAAACCTAAACAATGTCGCCTGATTCCATTCATTGATTTGCCAAATGCACCTCAATACGTGTTTTCCAATGCAGGCTTAGAAGGTGGTAACTTATCAATACATGAGTTTTTCATTAAAGCCAAATTATATCTCAATAAGTTAATATCTGTGCGAATAGGAAAAATATTGATTATTCCGTGGAAGGCAGCAAGTTGAAGTTCGAATATTCGAAAAAAATTTCTATTTTTTGACGTAATTGTAGATTTTAACAATGTTTTCTCAATTTTAGAGGAAAACAAGTTTAAAGCTATTCGCACAGATATTAACTCATTGAGATATAATTTGGCTTTAATGAAAAACTCATGTATTGATAAGTTACCACCTTCTAAGCCTGCATTGGAAAACACGTATTGAAATGCATTTGGCAACTCAATGAATGGAATCAGGCGACATTTTCCACGATTTTGACAAAAAACTTGGAAGAATATGGATGGTTGATCGACGAGGGGAATGTGTTACCTGATTTTTACAATGGATTGTCGGCAATGGAATATTTACAAAATTTCTTCTGTTCTTGTTCTCAAAAATCTTCTTGTTCTACCGACGTGTGCCCTTGTAAAAAATCTAGTTTGGAATGCTGTGATTTATGTAGTTGCCGAAATTCATGTACTAATATTGTAAATGTAGTTGATGATGAATGTACATAGTGAATACATTTTTATATTTATACATGGTTTTCTACTATTATTCTTTGTATCATTGTTTACAAAAAAAATTATTATTAGAAAATTTTAGATTCATTATTCACTCACTGCATGAAATTCAAGAGAAACGCGCCCAGTGCAAGCGTCGAGCGACTAGAACGCTGAGATTAAAGACGCTGTATAATTTTTATTTTTGCAAATAAAAATTTGAAATTTCCTGAAAAACTTCCTTGTCTATTGTACTTGAAGACTACATATCTAGAAATTTAAAATTGAAAACTTCGTCACTCAACTTTTGCAAAAGTATGTACAAAGTAAGAAAGAGTAGTAAAAAATTTTCCAAAATTTCCCGAGCGTTGGGAAATTGCTTTAGAAACTTCGGGTATGTTTTACTGCCTTGCAAATGAGTTCAAAAATGTGTGATAAAATTTTTATGGAAAAATATTGATTATTCCCTGAATGGCAGCGAGTTGAAGTTCGATATTCGCGAAAAAAAATTTTTCTCATTTTTCACTTAATTTTAGATTTTAACAATGTTCCCCCAATTTTAGAGAAAAACAAACGTCATATTCGTATTCAGCACCCTCGAAAACATAAAGTAACATGGTTTTTAGCGATTAGAAGTGATCTGGTCACTACCATGTCATTTTAGGGGTGGTTGCCGCTCGCCTATACAGGAAATCACCTCGTTATGTTGATGCATTTGTTTTTTTTAATAATACAGTTTATTTGCAAAATTTTGAAAAATCTAATCGGTGATCTGACATAGAAACTAGAATAGTATGCGTAATATGTTATGTAACAAAAATAAAATTCCAGACACATATAAATTATTTGTGGGATCGTAAACAAACTTGGATTCTTAAACAAAATAACGATTTGATTATTTGCTCTAATTGAATTAACTAAACACAACGAAAGGATCGGGAGTAATGTGTTAAAACGTTCCTAGCAGTGACAAAGAAACTTCTTTTTACATTCAGGAAAGTACAGATCGGGAAAATATTGAAAATAATGAAATTTTAAACTGGTTCGTAAGTAATGGTCTAAACTTAAAAGGAAGATTATTTACCTGAAAATATTACAATTTGACGCAAATTTCTTCAATAAAATATTGATGATGTGGAAAAAAATTTCAGTAAATTGGAAGATTTTAAAAATACAAACGTAAAAAGTTGAAGATAGTGGTTTTAGGGCCTGGGAAATCAAAAGATGTTATTCATTTTTTATTTCATCATTTATAGCACATTATTATCTATATTGGTTTAAAAATGCGAATATCTCGAAAACCAGTAACTTTTGATATTAATGGTAGGTATACGTTTTTGTCGCAAAATGATGTAGTTTTAATATTTTTCAATAAATAGAGGGATACCGTAAACGATAAATAAGTTAATCGCACAGTTACACTAATAACATAGCTTCTAGAAAATACATCGAAATTGAAACATATTATGATTTCCCAGGTCCTAAAACCCCCATCTTTTACGTGAATCTTTTAACTTACTGAGAAATTTTTTTGTCATTTCATCTTTGCCATCCTGTATCTTTTTTATCATTAATATTTTATTTTATTTTGTCAGATTGTAATATTTCCTTTTGGTCCATTACTTACGGACCACCTTGTGGCATATACTGTTTATAAATCTGGAAATAAAATGTCAAAATCATCACTTTTCATGATAAACATCGATATTTTTCGTTTCCTATTCCCGAAATAAAAAATAACCGATTCACAATATGTCGCATTTGCAACCCAAAGTTACATTTTTGAATTTTAAAATTTTGCATGCCTTCGAATATATCAATACAAAAAATTGCCATTTATTAAAAGATTTTGAAAAAATAAATATTTCAAATTCCACAAATCTATCACTATTAATATATTTATACCAGTTTCTTGAAAGATAAAATCATAAATACGCATTTTTGAGATTAATGATTTCTCATTTAAAATCCTATATTAATAGATACATTTTTAAGGCACATATAGTATATTACTTAACGAGTGCGGAAAGTGACATTTTTCACTCGAGTGGGAAGTATTGTCTCACGAGCGCAAGCCGAGTGAGACAATCCCACGATTGTGAAAAATCACTTTGGCACAAGTTATGTACACTATTTTTCTTACGACCACGCGATATACTTTCACCTAATCAGGCATGTACGTTTTTATGTAGATGTGAGAGATTTTACATATATCTGTTTGTAATTACTTTATATAGCTTTGATTACTTACCTTTGAAAGTGGCCCAAATAATTGTGATTTTTATGCAATGAAAAAAAGTACCTTCATAGAAAAGTTAAAATAAATATTGGTACACAAAATATTACGAACATTTATTTTAACAACTAACAACAATTGGGTACAGAACATCAGAAATAATACTGTTTTTGTTACGCAAATATCGCGATTCAGAATTAATTATTTATTTCAATCACTGTGAAAATTGAAACTAACAAATTATATTATATAGAATTTGACATATACATGAATTTGCGGGGTGAATAGACTAGCATTTCAGCAACATTCAATTTGACAGCTTTTTTATCCGTTCGCCTATGAATAAAGGCAACTTTCCATAGAACTAGACAGTGCGATATGATATACATCACTTTTCTATGTGATCGTAGGAAAAGGATCTTTTCCTTTACGTAATTTGTATAAAATTGACAAAAATACTGTAAAAAAAAAATTTCACAAATTCGACAAAAAATTTTCTGTCGATTAAAATTATATAATATTGTATGATATCGTGTCTATTTAAGCTAGAAGAATATTATAATTCATTGGTCATCTTGGATAAGCTCCAAAATATTTGAACACTAAATGTTGAAGTTAACATACACTGTGTTATTTATAAGATGCGACATATTCCTGTACAAAATTGTCAAACGCGATCTAGCTTTTTTACCAAATAGCGTTCATAATAACAAGTTTGGAAAGGTCGTTGACAAAAAGTTCCAATGCACTTTTAATTTTCTTAAATTCGCTCTGGCTTAATATGAAAAATGGATACCTATGTTTATTACCTTGTAGAAGTAGGTATTCGAAAGTGAAAATGGAATTCGACTTTTTTAAACATAACTATCCATTTTTTTATTAAACCAGAACGAATTTAAGAAAATTAAAATTACATTTCAACGCTATTTAATAAAAAAGTTAGCTCAAGTTTGACAGTTTTGTACAGGAATCCCTATGTAGCATCTCTTAAATAACACAGTGTATATTCGTTATTGAATTTATTCCATTTGGCTGTTCCACGCTGTATAATTGAATGAAAGCCACTAAACTAGCAGTTTTTGTGAAAATTGAGTCAGGGCCAATGTTTGCCTTGACCTTGACATTGCACAGTTTCTATTAACCTATTAATACATATTTTGAATAAAAAACGCAATCGTAGTTTGATTTTCTAGTTGCCGCATCTCAAATATCGCGGATAGTCACATAATTTGATCCATAAAAGAAGTATCAGAATATAATTATGCATAATAATTTTATTGTAATCGCTGCGTCATTTTTAATGATATAAAGATATTTCGTTTCGGACTTTTTTTCATAATACTGAGTTATTCGAATACAGGGTATAAAATTTCTTTGTCAAATAATAATTTGTCGCAATTTTGTTGCCTTTTATATACAAAATAATAAAAAGGGAAAGTTGTGTAGATTTTTGGTCTGACAAAAAATAAAGAAAAGGCAAGGAATTTTGTTGAAAAAAAAATTTAATGTGAGTTTACAATTTTCATTTCGAAACAGCTTTTCTTAATCCTAAAATTTTCTTTTTAAAAACTTTAATTATATACACACAATGGCTCCCGGGTACAAATTATTGTATTGTTGGAAATGAACAGGTCCTGAACCAGCGTTTGGAATATCAAAATACCGTGCCATAAGACGCATATCGGTCCTTTATTATCAATATTTTTGAATTGCCATATTTAATAGGTCGCTTGAAATAGTAGTTTGTGCAACTAGTTCGTAAAGTTATACAGTAGTTTATATTTAAACTTTCAACTGAAAAAACTTACAATATGAAAATAAATAGAAAAATCAGTTGAATATATAACTAATTGTATTATTATTATTGTGATCTTGGTTCACACACAAAGTGTCTCGTTAGAAATCGCTCTTACTTTTACTTTTTCGCACTAGTGCGTAAATGGAAGTCAATTTGAGCACCTAATTAAATAATTTATAATGTCTACATCTTTTCATGGTCTTCAGAATTATGTGGGGTGGATAGTTTTCATTGAAATACTCTGTATATTAAATTTCAATAATAAAAACACATGGCGCAGTCAGCCAACTGTCTATTTATTGAATTAAATAATAAGTAAATAGTCACATTGCTTCCTTAAAAGGGCCGGAAATCATACGAGCGGGGAACAATCATGGTATACTATAATTAGCGCTATCTTTTTAAAACCTCTCACCCTCAACTTTCATTATTTTTTCTTGACAATTCGGATATTCAAAAATAAAGACGTTGTTTCTAATAATCCCATATCAGGACACTTTAGTACCGTCGAGTGGATACAATGATGGTATAGCATAACTAGCGCCATCCGTTCAGAACCTCTTTATCTATCCAGCTCTCATTATTTTGTCTTGACAATTAACTAATTAGTTAAACTATCATCCGTTGTTTGTCAGTAAATGAAAATTCATTGTCATTCTGTTTATTGGGAGTATTGTAAGAAAAATATAGCAAGACTAGGGTGAAAATTATAAACTCAAATATGATTAGATCGTTCCACGTGACCCTAAACTGAGATCTGTCTCCATCTTGTCATTCTTGTTTTCCCGCTTCTGAAAGAACGAATGTAAAAAAAAGGACACGTCTATGAGCCGTAAACCAAATGAAACCCTTTTTAGAAAGAAGCATAATTTGTCAGACGCTTTCGTTTGTCCACACCTAACCGCGCAGAAAAAAATTAGTCACGGCAATAAACATGACCCTAGAAAACATTAATTACAACAATAACTGACTATCCTGTATATTGTGTCATTCTCATTTTACTTTAAGGGGTTGGTGAATAGTGAGTGACAGCTCCTGAGAAAATGATACGTACACTGGTTTTCGGTAGTAAATGCCCTTGGATCTAGACTAGAAAAGAAATTATATAATCAAAGGGTTAGAATGGGCTATTGTGCGGTTTTGTTCTGAGTGCGTAATATAAGTGCTAGACATTAATTTTCATCTTTATTGGCATTTTTTTTTGAAATATGTATATTTAAAGGGGTGTATCCAGTTGGGTAACGGAAAAGAAAGGGTTAAAAAATTCAAAACTTTGTTTGAGGATAAACTTAGTTGTTCATATACAGATATGGAATATTTTTATGCTTTTAAAGTTTTCAAAATATTTCCGAAAACGTAACTGTTCACTTAGAAGAAACAACTACTTCTCGGGCTATACAGGGTGAATCACGACTAACGGTACGGAGGTTTATAGCGAAACGGTAATAGTTTTGAAATGTTTGTCACTTTAGTAGTTTGTACATCCATATAGGCTACATTTTAAATTTATTTTGAAATATACAGGATGTTCCAGTAAAGTGTGGCGTATCAAAGTTATATTTTTCTTATGAGCACTCTATATTTTATTGCATTTTCTGATTGCCCCTAAAAAATAAAATACTGTTTCATAATGGTTCCCTATTCTAAATACCGAATGTGACTTTTTTTAAAATGTGAACATTTCGAAAAAAATTAATGACTCATTTATATAACAAATTTTAGCGAATTTTCCCTTACATCTCAATGACAAGCGATGTCATAATAAAATTTCCATAAATGTCATTGCTAAGGTCGTACCGAAAGTAAAACAAAACATTCCGAAAATAGCTACTTTCGGTACGATTTGTGTTAAGTTTCATTTTCGATTTAATAAATCATACCAAAAGTTCTATTTTCGGGAGGGCTAATATGTCTAATTCTCTCTAAAATTTATACTATACCTCATTTAAAAACCAGGAGGAGTGATTTGAAGTTAAGTTGTCAATTCTGTAGACCTATGATTGGTCAGATTCCACCCAGTTTCACAAAACACTTTTGTCCACGACCACCTAATAATAAGCCGATATTTTACCTCCTAACAAAAGGTATATGGTACCCATATATCAACTGTCGTGAATTATGAACCATAATACACTACAGTGTATTATGAACTAGAGATGGGGGTACCTACAATATGAAATAAACTATTAAATCTGTGTATTTTGTTCAGGAAATTTGTTTCTGACATATATCGTATCGATAAAATATTGTAATTTTTAGTATTGATACTATTCATAGCGACATTTTCTAATATTAAGTATTTTAAAATAATATATTTATAACGGTACGTTGTATTGATACTTTCTACTGTATCGCCCATCTCTATATATGTCAAATTATATTTTTATGTAGCTGTCAGACCATTTTGAAGTTAGTATAATACCAAATCGTTACTGACTTTTATTTAATAAAGAAATCAAGTGTTGTGGACAAAGTATAGTATTCTACTGGAAATTTATGGCCATAATTCACTTGGGTGACTTGCGCCTCTCGCCTGCGGCTCGTGACGCAAACGTCACCCATAATGAATTATGGCTATCATAAATTGCTCGTTTAATAATATACTATTTAGCATTCACATCAGCTGATAATTTCCATTTTTTATAGTTCTGACAGAAAAATATATTTAATTTTGTCATCGCATCCGCTCTTGTTAATTTATTAATTTACTTCGTTTCGTTGAAACTGAACATGACTACATCTGTCTATATGGAGGTTACAAGCTATTGACGATTTAAAACAATGTAGGTTTTGTTAGAAAATTAGTTCTTCTTTTTTATTTCATTCACTGACAATCAGTTATTTGCTACTTAAAAACAGCCATATTGGAGTAATGTGTATGTTTTAATCTTTCAGTTTGAATACGAAACAGGAAAAAGTTTTACATGTGACAGAATACCCGTCTAATTAATGCTTGGATATAAAATAATCTACTAGACAGACGAGAAGTCGACTTATGACTATGCGTGGCTGATTTTTTTCATTAATCAAGGCATATTTAAAAGATTTGGAATACGACTGTTGACTACTTTTTCGGAACACGCCATTTAGTAACTAATCTTTTCAAATCACTCCTCCTGGTTTTTAAATGAGGTATAATCATCTTGACATAGTTGTTGTAAAAAAACAGTGAAGTTGCTAATAAAGTTGCTGAGGTACTCTCACTCTTTTTTTACCGATAGGTATTTGAGTAAGTAAAAAACAACAAAAACACATCTTCAATAAAGCAAATACATGGATACTACGAAACGAACAATAAATTATTGAAAACAAAAATTGAAAAGTTACTATAATAGCCCCAACACCGATGGAGTGTAATCTATTGGTAACGGGCTTTATTAAAGACGACAATATTACAGGAAACTGTAATCATAATTTAATGTTGTTCGATTATAAAACTTAATTTAGAAACATGATAATTAACGTTTATTTTATATTTGTTCTAGGTAAGTGGATAATTTCATGCATGATCACTTATACAGGTTAGTCTTTTTTTGTTTACTACTGAATCAGAAATTGTTTCATAGTACGTCTGGAGGGGCTTTGACCTCGGTACAAGCACAACTTAACAAAAAACTTGTCAAAGTATTTTACATTGAATTTAAAAAATATTAAAGGAAGGTGGAATTTTAAAATATTAACTATAAAATGGTTATATTATTTTCACTAATTTTTAATATAAAGCAAAGTAAAATTTTCTATGACTATTATAGTAATGATATCGTTGCTTGTGTCATTATGAGAAAGACAAATGTAATTATTACTGATAAATGCTAAAAAACATGCATAGAAGAAAACAGTGAACTGTTCTTGGTGTAAGGATATTTAAAATTTTCTCAATATTAATCTTTCGGTGGAATGGGTACTCGGTACAAAATTCAATAATTTATAGTTCTGGTATTTCACTGTATTTAAATATTTCAGAGCCATCAGTGTACCAATTCAGATTCGTTGTGATAGAAGGCACTGCTTCCTAGTCCTTTTTCTCTAGAAAGTAAACTGTATAATATTCGTTTTTAAAACTATATTGTGGTACTTATTCCTAGGCTTTGCAGAACTATGTACAATTCGGTTGTTTATTATTATTATTGTTATTTTATTTTTATCTAATGCCTCGGAAGATAACAATACTTTCCAGAATTGGTTTAAAGGGCACGACAGTTGCCGATTCTTTAGCTAGGGATGCGGCTGGACTAAGTTTTAGGACCCAGCGACTCCTACGGCCTGACGACTTCGGCAATTATGGAACAAACCAAACGTTACATCCATGCTCAATCCCTCAAGAGAAGAGATGATATCAAGTGTAGTTTTGCCAGGATCACCCTAGACGATCCTGGGAAACTGGCGCAGAAGAAATATTTGGCGATGTCTACGAAAAACCTACGATTCTCAGTAGGATTTCTGACTGGCCAATATCAACTAACAAAACACCTCCATACAATGGGGTTACTGGACACACATCTACGCAGGATGTGTAAACACAAAGACGTGTGCCCTGGGTTATAGTCAATAAGACAGTGTGTCTTCGGGGAGTCTTAACCTACACCTGGAGACCTGTCCACCTTCCTGTAAAGGACAGGATGGACGATGACCTGATAGACAATTCCTCGAAAGGATGAACTATATATCACATGTGGCCTAAGTACTTTGAGCCTGAACTCACCCTTCCTACTCTACAGATACATATAGCCGATACCGGACTTTTCCTTTTAGACTAAAAATCTCTACATAAGTCTGCGTACAATTTCTCGTGGGTTAACGAAGTGAACTTTATAATTGCCATTGATTACTATCATAATTAGACAAAAAATTTCTATTCGCATGACGTGTCTGGCCAATTATCGAAGAATTTTCCACTTTACCTTGGAAGGTATGTCCGTGATTTCGAACACCATATTATGTACATACGGTAGTTGAAAGATCACGTAATTTAAGATTTTTTTAAACTTAATGAACCTTACAAAACATTCATATATAAACAGGATTTGTTAGAGATGGAGCAAAACGAATAACCAAAGTAGTTATTGTCAAAGAGAAAAATAGTAGCTTGTAAAACTAGTACGCAAAGTGTTACTTTTCCTACGAGAGCAGAAGGCTGTGTGCAAATCCAGCGAGTGGGAAAAGTGATTTGAGAACAAGTTGTGAGCAATATTTTTTTTACAACCACATTTATTAATGAGAGATATACAATAAATTATATGGTTATTTTATTTGAACTGAAAGAACTTAATTTGAATTTGAAAATAAATAGAAAAATCAGTTGAATGTATAATTACTTGTAAAATTTGAACAATTTTGTTGGTTCATAATGCTTAATAGATTATATATTATATATTATTATAATGAATAAATTAAAATAAATAGTTTACTTACTTTTGGTTTAAATTTAAATATTGTATTCCAATAAGAAATTCGTTTTTAGGTTGAAATTTGAAAAAAGTTGACAGGTTATAGGTAGCTTTGTTTGTTATTTCGGTGCGGAAAAGTGTGCTTTTCGCATTAATTTTCCTATGGTTATGAAAAGAATTATGAAAAGGACTGCTTTGCGTATACAAATTTGTGTATTGTATAGTGGTTGTAGGAAAACCCCTTTTCAAGTATCATAATGTAAAATGGTTGACATTTCATTCAAAATTAAAGGCCAATTCTCACTTCCGTGCAAGGCACCGAATCGGCAAAATATCTTTTTCATTGATCATATGGAATTTGTGTGGTTAATTCACATTATGCCGGCAACCTCTCGGCAAGCGACGGCCTTTGCCCGCGGGGTTCTTCTCAAACAATATTTGCCGAGCATGTTCCGTGCAGGTTCAGACAAGTGTGAATACTTTACCGGCTTGGTAGTATTGTGTTCTGTTTTTGAAGAGGTTCCCTAATTTGGTCAATAAATTGTCAAACATCCATAGACATTCGATAATATTGGAAAATTTTTGTCTGGTCATCTAAAAGTTCTGTGTGTAACGTTGCAAATTCTCCTTCTTCATTTCGTTTTTTTTTAGCATTTTATGTACCCAATAACGTCTTATTCTCTTTCTTGAATTGTTCATTTCAAGTTCTTCCTAACATCAGAGCAATTTTTATTAACGTAGAAGTCAGGAACATCACTTTTCACAAAGCTGAAAACTACTAACCCACGGCAAGCCTATTGCAGTGTGAATTGCCTCAAGAAATCTTGCTCGCGCCGAGCATGTGCCTTGCCGTTGCCGATTCGGTTCCTGGCATGTCTAATGAGAAAGAGTCTTAATATGTTTTATTTTGAAGGTTACAAGTAGAGGTTGGTAGTAGAGTACAATCGAATTATAAAAATGTCTTTATTCTTCAGTACAATCTCAATACGCTTATCAACGTATTTAGAAACAAAAGTCAAAGCTGCACATGACCTTGAGTATTCGTTTTTGACACATTTGACATAGAACAATGATTAAGTCACGGTCAAGCTCTCTCAATAACCTCAATGAGGCAGCATCAGCCTTAATATCAATTTGTAAAAGGTAAATAGTGAGTTTATTGAAGCTAAAGCTCCAAATTACAAAATATCGCAACGAAATAACAGTAACAAAACAAGAGAACAGAACAGAAATTTTACGAACGTAACGAACACGTTCTACCTATTTCGCTATCTGCAGCTGGGACACTGCTTGAGATAAGCCACTTAGAGGTCATTTGGAATACACTATCTTCACCAAGTTATTAAATTTTGAATTAGGCTTTCTGGACTCAATGAGATTGAGTAAAAACAAATTGTAAGGTTCCCTATTAAAACGGAGAATAACTTCTAAACTATTCCCACTCTTACTTCAACTGTAAATCCATTGACACTTGCAGACGATGTTAGATAACGAAATGTATTTTATTTTCCATCTCTCGCTAGTGCGTAAAGCGTAAACATGGTAGCGCGGAACAACGGTGGACATTTATTTACAAGGTAATAAAATCTTATAATTACCTTCGTCAGGACAGCACAATAAATGGTACTCTGTTCACTTTTTATTGTTGATGTTTATAACCACTTTGACAATGGCTAACTTACGATCTATCTCAACTACTCGGCCGGCTGATATTTTTACGAGTCAAATCTATCGAGTATTAAAATTATTGCACAACATTAGGTAGATTGATGATAGTGAAAGGATTGATTTCAATAGAAACAAAGATGAATAAAAAAAAAGGAATTTTGAGGACTGCCGACAGAAGTGAAACCAAAAACAAATGAATCTCTTTCAAAATTTAGCAAACGGAAATTTTATCAAATAAACTAACCTGCTCGAAAAATGTTGTGGTACGTTCATGATGTGGAATTTTTATAAACAAATGAATCCCCTTTAAAAATTTGGTTGTACCCCAATGATGAAAGAAATTTCCTTGTATGAATTTTATCGCACTTCCATGGTAAATGAAAATTTTTACAAAAAATGAACCCTTCTCAAAAATTAATCATACGCCTATGATGGGAGGAAATTTTCACAAATAAATCAACCCTCTTTAATAGTATATTGTATAAAACGTCAAACGTTAAAAGTACCCAAACTGTTTTTAAAAGTAGAGAGAAGGTGTTTCTGTAAGCTTAAAGAAATTTCAACTAAATTTTGTGTTACATAATAAAAAAATAATTAAAAATACATTATTTGTATATTTTGATAAAGTAAATTTGGTATACCTAATTTAAAGAGGTTGAAGTCTCGTATAATCACCTACTTTAAATCTACCCTAAACGTTAGCGGATATGGCTCAGTAGCTAACGTGCTCGCCTTCTTCGCAAGCGGCCCGAGTTCGAATACCTGGTACCTCTTTTTTATTTTTTACTATTTTGTTTGAAATATACTACTTTAAAATAATTAAATTATCCATTCATTTGCAGTCGTAGAAGAAGTATAGTGTGCAACACGTGGGAAAAGCAATTTTTCTCACGAGTATGCGTTTGTGTTACGAGCCTGAGAGGCGAGTGCCGCAGCGCACGAGTGAGGAAAAGCTTGAGCTTTTCCCACTAGTTGCATAATATACTATTTTCTACAAACGTGTTAAAAATGCCATTTTTAGCACTCTATAGAAGCCTTAAAAATGCAACTTTATGGCACTGCTGGTAAAAGTGAGTTGTCAAATTTTGAAAGCAAACGTCAAAATATTTTGATTTTATTTATCAACATTAATATTAATAGTACAATTTGTGCAATTTGACAAATTAATTTCCTGCACTGCTGTTTTACCATTTTCCGTCGATAAGGAGGAATGATGCACAGAAAAAATGGATTTTCCAGTCGAGGTTGACGCCACAATATCAAATCAACAATGGTTGCTAAGGTACATAATAATACGATCTAATTTAAAATTATCTCCTTTGGATGTATTAATAAAATTATTGCATTTTTTGAACGTTTGTAGAAAAAATATTCTATGATATACGTGTTAAAAGTACCTTTTAAGGCACTCATGTGAATTGCAGAATTCGCTTCGCTCATTCTGCAAACCTTCACATGCGTGCCTTAAAAATGTACTTTTAACACTTATATCATAAATAACTATTATCGTATGCACATGGTATATGTTGATTTTTTACAAATCAATCATTCTCTTATACAAATTTTATGGTGGAAAGAAATTTTTTGCAAATAAATATTTCCTCTTTAAAAATGAAAAAGAATCCGTCTTCAAAAATTTTATCATACCTCCATTTTGTCTGTTGCATAACATCTCCATGTCTGACAAACAGTGCTATCTGCTATAAAATGCATCCTCAGAAATCCTATATTTGAACCCAGTAATCTACGAGGAAGCATTCTATACCTCTTTATGTATCTCATTTATATTGACTGTATTTTCGAGATCACTCGATTACAATTCGTGTACGAAAATGAAGGATCGGTTATCCGTATTTTCGAATCACTTTCGAAGGTTTGGTGCACGATTTGTTTCGCATGGGGTGACTCGGTGGATGACTCGTGGGTATGCATCATGCACCATTCGAATATCAAACTTCGTATACGGTTATAACCTTATTTTTGTGTAGAATTGTCAGTTTGGTGTTTTATCAGGTTTTATTGTGAATGTGTAGTGAATAATGGCAGGCTTGAATTTTCTTATTGAAAGAAACGTTATAAATGCATTTGAAGATGCTGAAATTCTGGCAGATAGAGAAAATAGAGTGTACCATCCTTTTCAAAAATTTTTGTCCAGCTGAAACGAATCGTGCATATTTTAATTTTTCTTTTTTTTTACTTTCCGTTTTCAACTGATTATACCTACTAACAATAACAAAACATTCTAACATTGACAGTGACAGTGACAATTGAAAAGTGGTTTAAAAAGGCAAACATTTTATGAGCGAGAAATGGAATGATCGAATTTGCGGTGTTGCCAATACAAATATTCATCGCATACGAATACATTTTCGAAGATGGTTCAAAAATACGATCATCGAATCGTGTGCGATTTTTTTCATTCGAACTAAATCGCATACGAAAAATTTCGATTGATCTCGAAAATACGGACCGAGGTAATTTGACAAGTGCCCAATAAAATCGGACAACTGATAATCATTCTATTTGCCCATTATTTTTCTGGGAACTGAAATATTACTAGCAATTTGACAACATTCTGCGTAATATAAATCGTGAAGGAAGACTTTAATAGTCCGAGAAAGTAATGTCGAAAAGTCCACCTACATAACATTTTTCTGAGATGAAGTAATGTGTTCCTAATCGAAAATATATTGTTATTTTTTTCTCATTTATTTAAATAGTTTTTATGGGTGGTATACAATTATACACTTTGAACTAATTGATTTTATGCGAAAAAAAGTCCTAAGTTAGGAAAAAAAGAATTTTAAACCTCAATGCCAAAATAGAACTAAAAACAAAAACAAAAATTCACCAATTTAGGAATATTAAAGGTGCATTTGAACTTATTTTTCAATGACCTTTCCAAATCTCTTATTATTTTTTATGAACGCTATTTGGTGAAAAATATAGCTCGCATTTGACAGTTTTGTACATGAATCCCTATGTCGCATCTTATAAATAACACACTGTATGTATTTGTAACATTTTTTTTATAAAAAATATACTGACTAACTGGGAAATATACATTTTATTTGCGTCTAGTAATAATCTACAACTACAATTTTTGAAACGAAAAGATAAAATTCGAGGTCATCTCGTACAAATCTAGACTTTCAAATAGAAAAAGGTCGCGCAATGACAAGACTGGACAAAAGGGAAATAGATCTATCTGTCTGTCTTTACATGGCTTTGAAGTGACTTTTTTGATCTTGCGATAAAACACTATGGATGGGTACGGCAAACAATGAGAAATATTGTACCATTGAAATTACATGCCATCACTCACTACACTCGTGGGGATAAAATAAATGTACATATATGTAGATTTATGATCTTGCTTTTTGAAAATAATGAAACGATTGCATGTTATTTCTGTAAGATATGCATTTTTGGGTTTCAAACATACACAGTATAGTTCATTTGATTCAAATTTCGTACAAACTACTTTTTCAAACGCCTAATGTCAAATGTCTTTTATAAATTATCAGATTTCCGAAATAGTCTGGGGAAGTTGTGTCGAAAGTAGTGAAATGGAAAAGATTTCCAACAGGGTTTTTACTTTTTTAAACGAAAATATATGCAGTATAGACCACTTTCCTTGATTAGCGAGAATATTCCGCTCGAGCTGGCGATACAGCTTGCAAGCAACTTGGAGCACGTGAAAAGCTACAGTTTTTTGTACATAATTTTTTTAGATTTGATTGTACAAAAAAATTGTAGGTAATTTTCTACCCTATAAAATGACGTAATGCAATATTTAAAAAAATTAGAAAAAAATTTGCAAAATGGTTTTTTAAGCGACAAACATAATTAGAATTACAACTATAGTATATAATTGAACGAGCAATTTATGATAGGGGCGCAAGTCACCCGAGTGAATATTGGCCATAAATTGCGAGTAGAATACTATACTTTGTCCACGACCCTTAATTTCTTTATTAAATAAAAGTCAGTAACGATTTGGTATTACTAACCTCAAAATGTTGTGGTAGCTACATAAAATAATTTGACATATGTATATAGAGATGGGCGATAATGTGTAAAGTATCAATACAACGTACCGTTATAAATATATGGTTTTAAAAAACCTACTTATTATTTGAAAGTATCGTTATGAAAAGTATCAATACTGAAAATTGCAATATTTTATTGATACGATATATTCCAGAAACAAATTTCCTGAACAAAATACACAGATTTAATGGTTTATTTCATATTGTACCCCGAGTTGTACCCCCATCTCTAGACAGTGTATTATGAACCATAATTCACTCTAGTAGATATAATATGGGTACCGTATACCTTTTGTATGGAGGTAAAGTATTGACTTATTATTAGTTGGTCATGTACAAATAACTTTTTTCAACATGTGATAAATGTTTCCGATGTAATTTGTTTTAGAATAATACGATGGCGATATTGAATTTATCATAAGGCATACCTGAAAAGCGCTAGATGCCACGAACTACGTGAAAAAAGTCAAAAAATGACATTTTTTTATGTCTGCAAGATTGTATTGGAAACCAAAAAGTTGGCTTATTGCGTTTTAGCCCAATTGATAGCTTATATATTCGAGAATAACATAGTGGGCGTTTTTGAGAAAACATTTTAAAAAGAAAGCACTTTTCTCAGTTTTTCCAATTTTCAAGAAAATTTTCCAAGGTGCTGGAAATCCGGAGAAAGCATGATGATGATGAAGCATGAAAGATGATTAAATTACGCACATTTTGAAAAAAAAACGGTTCTGATACGATTCCTTGGACCGAAATGGCGACCATTTTAAAGCAAAATGTAGTTTTTACTTTTCGAAATAACGGCTTTACAATGAATAATTTGACATAGTGCTAAAGGGCTCCAAAAACGTTTTTTGGATAAAAGAAAAAACACGCCTCTTATGGAATCGCATGTAGAATATGGTCTCAGAGTTTCAGAAAAATCAAAGACAATAACCAAAATACTGTCTTAGATTGCACCTATTAGAATCTTTGATTGTCTAAGCCCTACTAGATCTTTCCAATGGTCAGATAATTTTTTTTGGCCTAACCTTCTTCCAATATAAAATTGCAGCTATTTTTTAAAAAGGGTTCAGGCCCCCAAAAGAGTATTCCATTCCTCCTCTTTGCCAGTTCATCTGCTATTTCATACCCTTTCATTACTTCTATATTGTTCCTGCTTAGTTCATTGAGATTGTCTAAGCATTCCCAAACTATTTTATCCGACATTATGATAAGCCTTTGACTTCTGTATCCTTAATTAATATTGAATTTGGCACACTTTCTTGAAATATACTTTGGGTTTTCACAAGATTTCAGTGTAAAGCTATTATTAAGTATTTATTATGTTTCTCAGTGTATGCCAGAGTTAGCTGTCACCTTCAAGGATTTATTTTCTCCGCTCTTCACATCTTATTGTGTATTCTTCACCAGTTTCTTCTATTCTAATCATATTTTCGACAATTTCCCTTAATTATCAAATTAGTCTTTAATACTTACAATATAGAATGATTTGTTTGTATTTCGTCCTTGTAAATTGTATTTAAAAAAGTGTTTGAAAATGTTTTGTGTATTGTACTATGTTAATTATCGTCTAACAACGCATTTATAAAAAAAATCTCATCACCCTTGACATGTTTATCACCTCAACTCATGCGTATACATATTCTAGTACCATTTTCAAATTGATTAGAAAGTGTGAAAGATAAGTGAGACAAAAATAATCAATCATTTTAAAAAAAGATTATTTACGATTTCACGATAGCTCTTGTAACTGTTTATTCAATAAAATACAATAAACAACACATTTTTTTCTTGTTTTTCTCCAGTTTGAATACTGCAAAAAATGCTTACAGACAAACCTGACAATGATTGAGTAAAGTCAATAAAAAGAAGAATGCTTCCACTTTATAAATAAATCCGACGAGTTTAGGAAAATTAATTGTTTATTTCGAGTGTTCAAATGTTTATTTTTTTTTACTTTGACAATAACCAGACATATAATTTACAACGATGTAAACATTATACAGGGTGGCGCATTAGAAACAAATATTGTTGGCGGGGAGGTTTTCGCGGCTAACCCCTACACATGTCGATTTTGTTTTCGAGGCAACTTTTGATGGTTAACTTATGGTTGTATGGTCATCCCCCATCTCTAATGGGAGGTCGAGTGGCACATAATTTAAAAACTGCTAACATTTTTGTGTTAAGTGTTAAAATTAATGACAAAAACCAGCTGGAAGTGTAAGTGAAAGAAATAAAGAAAAAAGTTGTCAGAAAAATTTTAATCAAAGAAACTGTTCAAATTGTGTTCAAGTTATAGATAGATCAGGCGATCTTGGGGGCCATATAATGGAACAAATTGTGGAGATGATATGGAAATCGATGATCAGATCCCAGTAAACTATTTTTCAACATAAGGATGACGCTACACCATTATATGCAGCTCCTGTACGTGACTTTTAGATCAACATTTTCCCGCACATTGGATTGGTAAAAGAGGTTCCATTGGTTTCACTTGGCTGTATATACTGGTATGCAATCCATTAAAAACAAGTAGTTAAACAGTGCATTTCAATGAAAACTACCCAGTCGTAGTCGACTGCATTATGCGGTCGTGTTGCAGTTGTGTGCGACTTCAACGCGATCGCTCTAGAGCAGTCGGTCCTGACTACAATAATCGGTCCGTCTATGGCTAGCTTAAGACGATTTTTAAACGAGTAATTTTCTGCTTGGTGGAAAGATAGACGAGGCTCAATGTTGGAATGTCTACTCGGGTATTGTTTTGATGATTTGTTACGAATTAAAATGTTATAATCGGTAACTTGGTAGTATTCACAACTCCCAAATGATTGAAATTTAACTTATGCAAATTTTAACCCACCCAAAATTCAGTATTCTGAATGAATAAAAATAATGAATAAAAATAACAATTCCTACTTTCTTCAAGAGAAATACTATTTTACTTAATAATTGTTAACATAATTTATAGTTGAATTATTCACAATAACATTCCCAAAGTATAACAACGTTAAAGGGCTTTGAGGAATCTTTGTCTGAAACACACTCGAATTTCCAAATGACTAAACATTATCTATCCGTTATAGTTTAATTTCTACTCAATACACTAACTATTTCCTTCTCTGAAGATTTTAACTAATTTGATTCCAAAACTTATGGCAGCGCTTAATGTCTGGAATGAATGCGATGAAGCCATGGAGGTCAAACAAATTTTATCAGTAAATTAATATTCCATTTCTAGAGTTTGGGAAGCTGTTCAGTATAGTCTAAAAACAGTTGATTTTTTGAATATAAAAATAAATCTTTCGTTTTGTATATATTTTTTTACGCGCCAACAGAGATATTGAATAATAATTCTTTACGACAAAAAAGGAATTTTCTGGATAGAAAATTTCCTACTTCGAAATAAATGGAAGTTCACGAGTGATATTTAATTTTAAATCTGACAAATGACATCTAAAAAAATGTTTTTACTTTAAAATTATTAATTTGTAACAAAACATTCAAATTTAACCATAAATTTAAAAAAAAATTAATATTTCGTACAAAAACTTCATTTTTAATAATGACTACCATAGCTCGTGCTTTATTTTTAATTATACAAAATATTCTTTTTTTAATTTCTTGGGAAATTAAACCACAATATTTTTAAATTCTTTATTTCAACGTTTCGGTAGCGTTCCAGCTACCGTTGTCAAGAAAAATAAGTAAAAATTGATTTTTATCCCTAACTGACACAACGGAAAAAATTTGACAACTAGACAATCAAAAAAATTTTGAGGTTTAAGACTGCAAAATTTTGTTATCAAATTTTTATTAAGGTCCATTCATAGTAGATCATATCTCCGGTAAAATGTTAAATGAAATATTTCATTTTATGACATTCCAACGATATGATAGTCTACTAGAAATGGAATCCAGTGAAGTGCACGTTCCAGGAACGGTTTTTTTTTATTGGGATAGCGCGTTTTTTTTTCGCGTTTCTTGATACTTTTTTTGTGTATGAATATTTAAGTTTTCAAAATATGTATATTCAGTTTTGTGATTTTGTGTATTGAAATGTATCGATTAACAACTATTCAAATTATAAATCATAAGAAAACCTGGATAAAAACTTATGATGCTATCCTGATAACGCAGGTAATTGATTATTGGAAATTTCTCTTTCTAACATTGGTAACCAAATTTGACTACATTCGACTGAAATGCTAGCTACACCAAGGTGGCAAAGCAAATTATTGACCGAGCAACAAAATTTCAATTGCTAAAATATTGCTGCAGTATTGCGATCACAACACCTTAAGTGCAAGAGGTTTACACCGCAGCACTCACAAACGCAACACGTCTGCTTTCGCTTCATAGATTATGAACGCCATCAGTCATTGCTGGTTGAACGCGATTTTTAAACTAATTGCATTTAAATTCAAAAAAAATTTTACCTTGATAGGTTATTTCAAAAAGCAAATGCGTTAAAGTACAATCTCCTGGGTATACAAAATTATGTTGCACAAGTTTTTGGATTCTGGACTCTCAAAATATTTGAAGATATCAGATATTCGTGTGTGATTTTGGTGTGGCTGATTCGGATTCTTCAGATTATAATAGCCTATTTAAGGGTTTAAAAATTGAGGAATAGTGGACAAGTAGATGAATGTATAATATTATGAAGTGCTGTCATTCTATTGCGTCATAGAATTCGCCAAGATTATTGCATACCGTTTTTGAAGTGGAATTTGAGGTCGATTGCGAGCTGGACATTTTGTTTTGGGTTGATACTACACGCTGCTTCTTGTTTACATGCACAGAGACGATTTTTCGACAGTTGCCGAGCAACAAGTGCTTTGTCGTCCATTTTAACCTAATTCAGTGGCGTCGTGCGCTTTGTTTGGGTTGTCTCTTCAGTTTGTTCGCGTGTTGGCGTTGTTTTTGTGAATTATATCCGTTTTTTGAGGTGTTTTTTGAGCCATCAATTCCTATGTGAGATGGAAGACAGTTCTGGACAATTGGGTGGTCAGTGAAGATAGTTTAATTAACTGAATGGAAGAAAGGGAGTTAGTGCATATTGCAATATTATTGTAGGATGAAGAGATTTATTTGAAAGCCTGGAATCCCTAACCCATCCCTAATTCGTATTTGCACATTATACAGTAGTCGATACGATTCCAGAACGATTTATACACGCCAATTACAACAAGTTATTACTGACTTGTGACATTATGTAATGTATTTATGAAACACCACTTGTATTTTCGTCACATACAAGGAAACTATTTAATCTAGTTGCAAATGGTATTCACTGCATGTAGAACAATATCCATTATCTATGATCGATTGTTTAATATAATTTACAATTCTTACAGTATGAGACTTTATATAATTTAAAAAGGAATAGGGAATTTTGGTTTTGTTTTGAAGTAAATTCTCCCAAATAGAAAAGAGAAAAAAAGTTTTGATACGCCCTTGAAAATTATATTCCAAAGAAGGAAGTTTACACTTCCTGGTTGGTAAGAGCCGAAGGTACGTGTCGAATTTTGTATGCCTTTTTCCTTTCAAATTTTCCGTGCTGTCGCCATCGTGACCGCTTGAATTTTTTTATTTATAATTGTTGTTAGCTATAATATAATTGAATAAACCATCTACCAGCCTATTCATTTACATCATCTTCTTCGCATTTATAATTTATCAAAAATATGAGGATATAGGTATATTCAAAGGCACTCTTATCGTGCGGGTTCCAATTTCACTAACCATATGTATCAAATCAGAAAACACAGAGGATACCAAAATGTGAGATTACACTGATTGACGAATTTCCACTGCTTCTTTCATTCTTGAAATAATCCATCAAACTAAGTACAATTTTTTTGCTTGAGGATACAAAAAAGACGGTAAAATTGCTACTTATTATTCATATTGTCACTTTGAATTGTCAAAGTGACAAAACTGACATATTTAAATAAAAACTCTGCTGGCGAAAGACTTTTTAGAATCGCTGAAAACTAAATACATATCCTTCTTTTTCCCGTCAGAATTGCATAAGTCTGTCTTATTCATCTTACGGATTTTATTTAAGAAATCAAAAACTGTGAGTATGTCTTTGTTGAATCGTATGAACCGCACGATAAGACTGCATCTGACTATACTTATTGATTTTTATTAAATACCTTGTTAAATTTCTTAATTCAATAATAATAAACTACAAATTAAGATTACATTACATTAAATGTGACGCCAAATAAATAACTTATCCTTATTATCTTTTTTGAAATTTCTATTTATGTCTTTAAGTGTATACTTTTACAGTTCTTTGCAACACACAGCACAAACTACACCTGCTTTAACTTTATTCATCTTATTTGATGAGTGTCCCTCAAAAAGTAAAAAATTTGAATTCACGTACACGCCACTGCTTACGCAACTAAACCAAACTAAACTGTCCCTAAACCGAAGTAGAATATACGCCGTCCTTGCTGAAATTGAAAGGTTTCTAAACCGAAATGGCGAAATGCGCACAACCAATGGGTGAGGTTGAGATGCTCTACTGGTTGTTTTGGTATACTGTGGAGTGCTTCAAAATTTATCGATAATTTTTTATTTTCATCACTCAAACTTGTTTTTTGACGCAAAAACATCCAAACAAACCGAATTTAAATAAAATCACTCCTCCTAACGGATTCGTGATTTTGTCAATCGGTTTGTTTTCATGTTTTTGCCAAATAAACAAGTTTTCGTGGAAAAGAAAAAAATATCGATAAAATTTGAAGCACTTGTGGTATTACCTTTGATAATTGGCCAATTCCAAACATTTGGACCACTCTGTATTTATTTTATATTATTATTTATTATGCATATCATTCTCTGATATACCGATATTTCCATTTGATTCTGTTTTTTTTTCTCATGGGATGGTTTAAACATTTACAACCAGTTTGGTTTTATGTGTGATGGAATTCCAGAAATAATTACGTGCAAAAATTGCAGAGAAGCAAACCACACAAGTTCTTATTGTTTTTGGTGTGAAAAAAATCAAAGCATAAAAAAAATTAATATACCAAAAAACTATAAAGAAACATATAAATGTCTTATGTTTATTTTAAATGTCTGGCAAATTGAGTTAATATAAAAAGAAACGTTGCGTGTAGTCATGCGTATATTATTTACGAGTAATTAAGAAATTTATTACATATTACAGTGTCAGACGGATTTCAATTATAGCGTTTTAATCTTTAATACCTCCTCAATGGGATTTATTATCCATAGAAAATGAACTGAGTTCGAGTAGGCACAATTTAATATGACATACCAGGACTAATTGGAAAGTGTACTTGTTCCAAATAAAATTGTTGTTATGTGTTATTTCGTATTCGTGATGTTCTCATGCGTATCGCTTTTTTATTTTCATACCAGTCGCGTTGTGTTCGTTGATGGTACAAGTTTTTAATTCTCTAAACATATTTCTCACTAAATATAGACTCAAGTACACTAATCTAGTTTATTTCAACAAGTACGTAAGGTGTTTGGACGCCGACCTCTGATGCGATAATTACAGTGAAGCAATGTCGAGCGCGGTTAGTACTCAGTTAGGTTACCACTGGTGAAGACCGTCTTAGAGTTCGTACAGCCTGCAGCGGAGTAGTATAGAGTTCATAGAATAACCTTCCTGGTATGCGTCATCGATTGTTAGTGTCCTAACACATTACGCTGGAAGAAATGGAAAAAAAGGCAGGTCTGAGATTAAGTAATCGTAATCAAAATATCACAATAACGTTAACCCTAACCTACGACTTTATTGGTTGTTGTTTAGATTACGCGCAAGAGCGACCCATCAATCAGATTAAATCACATCATTCAAAATAGGGTGCAGACGTACCTTTTGAAGTGGTAATGTGTCTTATGTTTTTTTCTAATGTCCCACTGACAGTTCTCGTGAGGTGTTACCTTTTTTGGTATGATTATTTTGTTTTAAAAATTTGTCTTGTTCAGTTTTGTGATGATAAACAACAATTCCACTTATAAATAATAAAAAACTCTGGATGAAAACTTATCATATTAACCTAATAACGCTTGAGGAAGAGAACGCACCACCACGAGCGAATGAACTGATCTGGTATCGAATCAAGGAATGATCTCGGCACCGGAGCGGGCATATACAGCAGGTTGAGCAAATATGAAGGAATCGTCTCGCTTGGCAAATACGCATCGGTATTTCAAGCAGAGGTCTATGCAATTCTTGCATGTGCAAGAGCAAATAACATGAGAGCCTGCAACAACAGGTAGATCAGGATATACAGTGACAGTCAAGCTGCTCGGAGATCTAAGGTAACATCTCGGCTGATATGGGAATGCGGCAAAGAACAGAAGAATGGTGACTCGGAACTGTGTAACAGTGGAGTGGTTTCCAGGTTACAAAGGAATCACTGACAATAAAAAAGCTGAACTCTCAAGATAAGGATCGTCAACCCTTTTGAACGGACCCTAACCAGCTGTGAACATTCCTAGATGCTCAACTAGGTACTTATAAGTAGCCCCGTATACAGGACACCAAAACAGCTCTACATACATTATGCAACTATGAGACGCTGGACTACAGGAGGCAGAAACTGTATGGTAGACGCCAAATGACTCCAGAAGACTTCTACAACCAGCAAAGAACCTGTATGAGTTAATACAGGGAACAAATTGGCTAAATAGGCTGTAGTCAGAACACTAGGAGGATCCACAATAAGCCCAGGAGGTTGAGTTGATGCCGGCGAAGGGACGGCTCCCTTTCAAAAAAAAAAACTAATAACGCAAGTAATTGATTGTTGGAAATGTCTCTTTCTTACGTTGGTTACCAAATTTGATACAATCGCCAGAGTTGGTTGTATCAGAGCATTTTTTTGATTTTTTTCAAACTCTAATTTGAAGGTGACAAATTTTAATTAGATGAAATATCCAGTCTTTGTTTGTTCCTTCGTCACATTTTAATAAATTGTAACTTTCGACGATTTTTCATTTTAACTTGTCCCATTATATTTATAAAATTCACAAACCTCCTTCATAAAATAATTTCCAGCCAATTATAGTGGCAAGCAATTCAATTTAACCAGACTAGGCTATCTGGGATCTCCGTAATATATTTCATAATCCACTCAAAAATGGATGTGATACTTGAAGCAAGCAAAATTTGAATTTATGCATTTAGTATGCTATGCATCGCGAGTCATGTCATGGGAGGCTTGTTTCGTTTGATGTGTAAGTAGATGTAGAACAAGTCGGTTGTTTTTCTTGTTTTTTTTTGTGCGTGTGTAGGAGTTGGGTAATTATTCAATTAGCTGGTTTCTACCCACTCTCGAGATCTGTAATCAGCCGAGAATTATATAATTGACTGTTTCACTAAAAGCATATTTCGGTAATTCTACTCATGAAATTTTTTAATAAAAGTCATTCTCGCGAAACTGCCAAGAAACAAACTTTCATAACTTTTTGCAAACAAAATTTTTTCTCATGAATTTTACTGTCATACTATACAGGGTGGTCCTTAAGTAAATGTACAACCTTGACTTCAAAATATTGCGATTTAATAAAATGTTAATATTAAGAGAGATACAGGGTGTTGAACATGAAATTTTAATTTTCTTTTTTTACAATAACTTCAACGATTTTTTACGTATATGCACAATTATTGGAGGTAGGGGTTTTTTGGATATTAGAAATCATGATTTTGTACCTATTTCGCTGTATTTTGTAGAGGGCGCCACATATGCGACATAAATGTACGCAAAATTTGTTTGCTTTTAATATTAGCGTAAAAAATAATTAGAGCCACAACTGAAAAAAGGTAGTCTGTTAATATCCCCAAATCTTAACATCAGTATTTTAACTCCAGTAACTTTAATAACCTAACGAACGTTAAAAATATAATAGGCTTGTTCCAACCGCAGTCAGAAACCGTCAGAAGCGATCAGAGAATAGTCGACCATTGCAATCAGTGATAGGAATTACGCGGAAATAACTCGTAACTGTTTGCTATGACCAGTTATTCTCTGATTGTTTCTGACGGTTTCTGACTGCGGTTGGAACAAACCTTATATGTACCCTCGCCACCTACATATGCAACAATGAATATAGACAAGCCTCTCAGTTTGGAATCGGAATTATTAGGAACAATTTTACTATTTCCCTTGTAGTTTTAAAAGCACTGTTAAACATAACTTTGATTTTCAAGTTTGAACACTATACAATCATCATGATTTTTAGCTCTATGGGAAAATGCACCTATTATGCAAGAAAATAGGTGATTTAAAATTAAGTCCTATGAAACTTGACCTATTTATTCTGAAAGTTTCAGTTTTATACCGGAAAAAGATACTGAAGATCTTAACTGTGTGACTTTTCGAGTTGGAGGTTAAATATCAACTGTAATTAACCTCGCAAGCAACGAGGGTGAACTGCATTTCGCGTGAAATGTGTGTTTGGCTACGCCTGCTTTAACAGCCTGGCGCCAAATAGTTAAGGCAAAATTATGATTTAAATGACCTTGGAATTCTCCAAATTTGCCGCAGGCTCGCCCAATATAAGATTTTTGGGCCTTACTGCTTAGGAAGGTTTATGATGGAGGCTGGGAAGCCCAAAATGGAGGACAATGAAGACGAAGATTTTCGAAAATTTGGGGGAAATCAATCAGAATTTCGTTCTGCACCTCGTGAGAGACATATTTGTGTTGACAGATCAGATTGAGCTACTCCACGTAATTCGAGAATAAAGTTTGTTAAAGTATTGAGTTGAAATTTATTATAACTAGTGTTCAATGGTATATTATTCAACGAGTGCAGAATGATGAATGATTCCAAAACTCTTTCGCTGCGCTCGCTCTTTTTGGAAACTTCATCCGCGTGAATAATAGTGATTCTACACAAGTAAAAGACTATACTTCCTCCACGACTAAAAAAAAACTTCCAGTGAGGATCGAGTCCCGATAATCCGAGTCAGCCATCTCTATCACTAGGCTTTAGGTTAAGAGCAAATATATACGTAGGTAACTCATATTTTCAATCAAAGCCCTTACATTTATAAATTGAATTAATTTCTCTATACAATTCGTAAAATTATGATAACATAATTATTTTAACGTTTCAAACGACGCGCTGTCAGAAGCGATTTGCGTTATTTGGTATTTGACGTTTTAAAAGAGACGATTTGATTCATACATTTTAGCGTGAATTCTGATATTAATAAAATATGATTGGCTAACAAGAGTGATTTTTTTTCATTATTCACTGGCGTGAAGAATTTACACCATTTTGCAGCTAAATATGTAAAAATAATTTGTGCGTTATTATTTAGTCGTGGAGAAATAAATTTAGGACATACATTACTGGCATAGGATGTGTTATACAGCTGCCTTCTTTATGTGACAAAATCTCATCCCCATTAGCTTTGAGTGTCTGTTAAATTTACAGGGCCCTAATAATACCTACTCCGGCTTTGACAGGTTTCTTATCTTTATTTGTCAGGTCTGCCTGTATTGAACTGTTCCTTTTGAGATTACTCACCATTCTAGAGAATTTTGTGGCACCCACTTCCTTGTGGCCATATTAACTATCTAGTTAGCGACGCCGCAGAAGGATTCTGGTCCAATAAATGGCATTGATGAGCCTCGTCTGACCGTTTCATCTGCCAGTTCGTTGCGGGTTTGACCCCTTCCTAGTACTCAGGTTATTATGGTGACCCTTCCATAGTCTTTAAGTATTTTTAAGGCAAATTGGAAATAATTTTTATATAATGCTCACCTATAGTTGATTTGGCTACATAGGTGCAACTTTGCAATCCCATACTAGCTGAAAGATGACCTCTTAGAAGTTACATCAGAACAGCCGTCACTTCTGCTTGGAAAGTTGTGACGTCCTAATTGGAATTACTCAGCACTACAATCCCGGATTTTACGACTATCTCTGGCTTGGTATACCATATAGATTTTCATTAATTTCATTAATTATATTTAGCGTGTCAAATTGTCGTTAAGTTGTCAGTTATTCCTCGTATATGCACATGAATTGTCGTGTAATACTAAAAGCTTCTGCATATTTCACTCTGCCATGATGAGATTTCTCCATATTATACCGAAAGTTGGGGTTTAATGCGGTGATAAATATGCAAAATGATGATGATGATAGTATTTCCCGCGCCTTCTTCTCTCTGACCTGACGGCGGCGAAACACAAAACGAGCGATATGACGACATATTCCCAGCCCTAGATGGACACTAATGGGTGCCATTCTCGTATTTTCTCGTTATCGGCCATCCTACAGGCATGAGACTCGAGACAACAACCTCGCAAATTGCCTCTGTTGTTGTGTTATTAAGTTGATTAAACTCGGCAATTTTTCAAATGCAAATCAAAATCCTACGCGAAAATATTGCTTTCAAAATATCACATGCGGATTAATTTATGAAAATCATTCATATGGTCAACGTTTTCAAAATCAGAACACGTTCTCTTCCAATAAAATAAATTAGTATGACGCTTAGACAAGTCAGTTTATTATAAAGCATAGATAAGACAAAATGGAATATTATTTTAATGATTATACATAACCTAAGAAGGAGAAACGAGTGAAATGATTTCTGGAGTATTGAAACTTGCTTTAAACGTTCTGATAAATTACATCAAAAAATGTTGTAGTGGAATCTGTTGCTCGAAAACGTAGGTAACTTAAGGAAGCAGATGCTAAAAAGTAAAAGATTCAACAAAATAACAAGAAAAATAACTTTTTTCCACTACTAACTGTGAAGTTGACAATTATTGCTTCTTCTAGCCAACTGAGAAGTTACCAATCATGGAATAATTCAAATATTTTGAGAATCCAGAGATATTAGTTTAACAAACACTTGTGCAACATAATTTTGTATACACAGTAGATTGATTGTCTTTGATGTACGAGTATTTGCTGTTTGAAATAACCTATCAAGATAGAATTATTCGAATTAAAATGGCATTAGTTTAAAAGTATCGCTAAATCAAAAATGATTGATGACATAAGGAGTACTTTCATAATCTATGGAACGAAAACAGAGAGTGTACTTGTCAGTCAGACGACGAGGTAAACACTTTTTTCTCGTGTTGCGTTTGTGAACGCTGTGGTGTGTAAGTACTCGTATAACTCATCATTCAAAGTGTTGTTGTTGTTGTGCTCTGATAATGTAAGTTATCTTTAATTTCTGTTGTCAAATTTGGCTAGTATAAAAAAAATTTTTATACACCACGGCAGTGAAGACCTTTATAAGCCTCACACATTATTCCGCTCGGTCAATAGAGAGATATTGCAAATTCCGATAGCGTGAGGTGTTGATCTGCCGTAAATAACGTGATGCGCTAACGCTATTACCGCAACGTGTCTCTCAAACTCATTCTGCGCATGCTCAACTGTCAATATAACGTCTGCGATAATAACGTTGCACATGATTTGTCACAGCAATATCTCTCTAATAATAATAGTCTTCATCACCTTAGTGTATAATATACTATTTTTGGTTCAAGTTGAAATCCCGAAAGATATGACTCCGTTGGTAGAACGTTGCACCACCAAGCCAGAATCGAGTTCCTACAGAGATTTTACAAGTTAATACATGATTATTTTAAGGGCAATACTTCTGATACTGTTACAGAGACACACGCTGCGGTCATATCTATGTGGTTGTGATAAATCGAGAGTAATAAATAAAAGTTGAATGCAAATTTTGATTACAGAAGTGAAAAGATCCTATTTCAGAATATTTTTTTGTCCAAATAAATTAACACCTTTAAAAAATTTCTATAGTAAATGGGAATTTTCACAAATCAATAATATGGTAGATATAAATTTCCGCAAATAAATGTTTTCCTTTTAAAAATTGTATGGTACTCCCATGGTAAATGGAAATTTTCACAAAAAAATAAAAAAATTTATCGCACATGAAAGCCTGAAGATTTTAATGTGTTTTCTTCACCTACAAAGTGCTCAACGCGTTTGGAGCAATTCTAAAATTCCTGTATCACTTATTTAGTTTGGGTTGTATTTTTACATAAACTCTGTGTATTAAAATAAAAAATCAGTTCCTACATGAAATAATCGGACTTTACTTACATCCTACGAATAATCAAAGCGGATATTTAAAATCTGAATAATTCCGTTCCACATAACTATTTCTCTCGAATACATTTCCCGTTCCTTTTCATTGAAAACGAGCAAAGGGAGAGAAATTCTAATTTGGCACTCGAAATCCCTAAGAATTAAAAACGCCGAAACCGGTGGCGAGAGATTGAAATTTCAGTAGGGGCCTTTTTATGAAAAGAATCGTTCTCCTCACCTCTCTACATATATAGAGATCAATCCTTTTTCTCCTCATCCTCGTAGCTATTCGATGGTAAAGAATTTACACGCACGCAAGCCTTTTTCAATAGTAGGAAAAAAGGGTCGGTGATACCGGTGTGCGAGTATGTGTGGAATCAAAGAAAGGATATATTTATATGCGATTTCCAAGGACAGAAATTTTACGTTGGTTCGAATTTTATCAAATCGTTTGTGTGCTTTTCGTAAGATTGCCCTTTTCATAAAATTTCACTTTCTCTAGGAAATATTTCGCTGTTCTATTGATTTGTTTTTGATTTAAACCGCTAAAAGGATTATTTTATGAATCGTTATACAGGGTGTTTTCAAATGACACTTACAACGTCTGCATGTAGATTCCTCTCGTAAAGTTGGAGAAAATGACATAGGGATTAAGTAAATATGCTGGACCCCTTAATCCCTATATCGTTTTGTCCAATTTTACGAGAGGATTCTACTTCTAAAGTTGTAAGTGTCATTTGAAAACACCCTGTATATTTAAATACTATAATGGATGTAAGTAAACATCCCGTGAAGTATACAGGGTGACCGGTAAATAAATACCTGAACTTAGTGGCATGATAGATCATTAAGAAATATTCAAAATACCCAAACTTTTCTCTAATCTCCTTAGTTTGTGAGGTTATTGTCTCTTCAAAACTCTTCCACAGTATTAGTTATAATATGTTCAATTCTAATAAGCCAGTGGCGTGGTACAAGGATTTCGTAAACTTTTATTGTACATTGTGCACCTTGTGTTTAGCTAAAGCAAGATTTTTCACTTTTTATTAAAGTAAGACACTATTTTAAGTTGTTTTCTCTTAAATAAATTTGTAGTTCCTACTTGAAGATCACTTACAAATAATTTAAACACAAACGTTTCCCATGGGTTTTTCGACTTCTACAAATTTATTGTTTAAAAATTACAACATAAAAAAGTGTCTTACTGCAATAAAAAGTTAAATATATACAATTAGGCGTGGCCTAACTTATGTTTTATGTATTTTAGGCCTTCCAGAATACATAAAATCAAAAGTGTTCCATATGGTTTGGTTGAACTCGTATTAAATGGAAGATCCCAATAATGACTGAATATACAGGGAGATAAATTTGAAAAACCAAAGTTACTAATAATATTTAAGAAACAGCAAATCTAGCAACTTTGCAAATATCAAATATAGAATCTACGTATCCCAAAATAGGAGTAGGTACTTCAAATTTTGTACAAATAGGACTAGCAGTTTACTAGATAATTTAGTTTCCAGACTTTTGGGTCACTTTGTTCAGTAGTATTCTTTTATAAGTACCTACAACTTCTGCACTTTTCATGTACAATATTTAAAAAAAAATAATTTCAACCGAAGTTACGCATCTTGTCGGTCTGTTGTTGTATTCTTCGTCTTTAGTAATAAAATTTTTTGAGCTGATTTTTTCCATCGCATATTTATACATTGTATTAACTTCGAATTAGTTTATTATTTGTAGAGCGTCAAATAACATTTGCATTCAACAACAATTGCATTTATTTAAGATTTTTTTTAACACGCCGATAAGATCTCAGGAATTCTCTCCATCACACGTCGGCCATATCTAATGCAATTCGATACAATGACATTTAGTTCTAATAGTCTATTTTTTTTTATTATTCCCTACTCGTCACAAGTAGTAGTATATTATGTATGGTAAGTGGTGCTGCTAACGGCTGAACTGGGAGACGTATTGTATGTCCGATATCTTTGAACTAACCGCTGAAGCGTTATTGAACATCAAATTTTAAATGAAGCAGTTATTTGTTTCAAAAATTGTGAAAAAAAAAAAATTTAACACAGCGGCGAATCGAACCGCTTTACTTCAGGTTTAACTTTTAAATTTCCCGTATCTCTGCCTGTAGTGCTAATTCTATATATTGGAATATATTATAGACTTTGGTGCTATCTCCTACGCGGTTAGGAATCATTCGAAAGTGGTATGAAAATAGAGTGCGGCTTTAACATAACTCAATTTTTTTCCGAAATAGAATAGTAGTTTGTACAACTAGTGCGCAAAGCGTCACTTTTCCCACTAGCGCAAATCTAGCGAGTGGTAAAAGTGATTTGCGTACAAGTTGTGAGCAATATTTTTTCTACAACCACATTTATTAATAAGAGATAATGGGGTCTATTCTGTAACCATTCCTTTAAAATTAGAGGCCGTTAAAAAATTTAACAGGCGCTGAAATCACATCTACAAGTAGGTAGATGTGATTTTAGCGCCTGTTAGAGTTTTAACGGCCTCTAAATTTTAAAGGACTGGTTACAGAATAGACCCCAATATCTCTTATTAATAATATTATGCAGCAATTCATATATCTAGTTATTTTATTTAACTTTGAACAATTTTCTATTATTATTATAATTTTGATCTTGGTTCACAATTCTCAAAATAATTCTTGATAGGTTAATGTTTTTATAATTAATAAATTAAAGTAAAAAATGAAATAAATAATTTTCTTACTTCTGGTTTAAATTTGAAAATTGTTCACCAATAAGAAATTCACTATTAGGTTGAATTGTCAAAAAAAGTTGACAGGTCATAGGTAGCTTTGTTTGACATTTCGGTGCGTGTACTTTTCACATTATTTTTTCAACGGTTATTAAAAGATTCAAGAAAAGGCCTGCTATGCGTTTAAAAATGTGTGTAGAAAAGCATGTTCTGCATAGCAATATCTTGTGACGAATGGATTATTTTTTTGATGTAGTGAAAAAGTTGACTCATCCGTAAATAAAATATTTTTTTAAAAGTTCTCATCAGCATTTTGACGTTCCATCATCTCCTCACAGAAATCCATTCGTCTGATATTTTGCTCGGGAAATATTTCCTACGTTGTCTGAACCTTGTTACAATGGTACCCGTTCCGTTTCAAAATATTCTGTACAGTTCTCTTATCCATGTTGACCTCTCCAGCAATTTGTCTTGAAGAATATGGTTGTCCTGTTTCAACTGCTAAACAAACATTCAATTCTCTAGTCTGCCTTTCATCGTTTATTGGGCGTTCGATTGGATCCTCCGAAACTTGGCATTTTCTACAGCATGAAACACATCCATATTTATCGAAATTACTGATTATTTCCACAATTGTTGACTTTGAAGGAATTGGGCGATTTTCAAATGCCACAATAAACAAATTAACGATTGCATTAGCCGAATGACCTCCACAATACCATCTTACAATTTGCACTTTTTCGCAGGTTAAGTATGTTAATGAAGGCATAATTGTAAATGTTTTATTTTCAAATGCAATGGCATGCGCTTCCAACGTGATCAACATTTGTAGCGAAAAGACCTAGGAATAGCAGTTTAAATGTGAATTCTCTCTGTAAAAGACAATGTTGCCGGATGAAAGTGTTTTGTTTTACCTAATGTGTATAACTTCGAAAAAAAGTCAACGGAAGCGAGAGAAAAATATAATTTATACTCGAATTTTTACAAAATAATTCTACGCTTCTGGCAATAGCGGTTAAAATAGGGGGGCAATGAGCATTTTGTCAGTCCGGGAAATAAGTATACACCCTAGCTGGAATTAAATACACGCCTCGATGACCGCGCATAATTATTCTTCCTCTCTCTATCAGCTGTTTTCCTGTCGTTCTTGTGTAACCTGAGGATTCCAATGTAATTATCACAATCTGTATATACAAATATAAAACGCAATTTAACTGTGTTTCTTTTTTGTTTTAGGTAAGATACATCTATGAGGTCGTTAAGTTTGTAAGTATATAAGTAGCGTTAAGTAGAATTTGATTAGTTTATAAGTACGGTTGATTTAATCAGCTTTAAATTGTAGCTTAAGCAGTTACATTAAATGGTATAAATCAGCTTTGAGCGTATCGTAACGGAATGTTCCGTTGACTAAGTCATTCTTGCATTTCTGCATACATTATGATACCTTTTTTACTTTTCGACACTGGACACACTCGTTTTCATATTGTAATTAGGAAATTTCATTTTGTCACTGTCACTCAAAACGGAACATTGTAACGTTTAAATAAATGTGATAACATCAAAAATATGTATGGCACTTTAAATACGGTTTTGAACAATATTGGAGTTAAAATGTTTTTTGTGTGGTTTACAATATTTTGAAGTGAAGGTTGTACTGTACTTGTATATGTACAATTACTTAAGGATCACCCTGTATAGTAAAAGAACTCTTCTACCACATTATGGCCACTTTTTTAGCTCCCATTCAAGTTTTTCCCATCCGCTGTAATATTTCTCCTATTGTCTCATTCCAAATCTTCCTGGGCCTACACATCTTTTAATTTTTTTATCCATATTCTTTTAGTTAATCTAGTTTCTTCCATAAACTGCAAATGTCTGCACCAGCTCAGTTATCATTCCTCAATATATTCCAAAGTTGGCTTGTCCCATCTCTTCTCTCATTATTCTGTTTCTTATCTTATCTTTTTCGTTACTCCTCTTATTCGCCTTAGATACTCAGCCGCTCGTTTTGTACTCTTTTGTGTTCTATTAAGTATCCAATATTCACAGCCATGCGTTAACACTGGTCTGTACATTTAAAAACCTTTAGTTTGGCTGTACTTGAGATTTTCGCTTTATTTAGATTACTTGCTTTTTGAACTCTTTTATTTATTTCGGCTTCCTGGATTCCACCTTAATCTAACTCTACTCCAAGATACCATCCGTATAAAGTACAATTGATTCAAGAAGATATTGACCGACGTCTGGAGTTTTGCCAATAAATGTAAGGCAATCTGTAATGCCAATGCATATTTTGCATATAATGTAGTACTTTCTGACACATTAACTTATTTTTTAAATGGAACAGTTAATCACCAAAAATTTAAGTATTGCCCAAATGAGAATCAATCATTCAAATTATGAAGACCATACTTAACATCCAGAAAAGCTGGATGGTGATAAGTATTTTGATCTGTCTCCATCAAAATATCAATAAATTTTTTGTCCTAAATCTGGAAGCACTCAGTACTTACGCATGTGCGATAGATGGGATGAAAAAATGTGTGTGTGTGATTTCGCCGTTGTTTTTAAAAAGCTACCAGTGACTCATCTCAAAATGTTCGCTTCCCTAAAGCGATGGAACCGGTACCGGAATGTCAATCTCCGGAAAATAGGTCAAGTGCTTCACACTTCCTATTTGTTAATCTTGTCTTTTTTGTTATCAAAAGTTAATTGTTAATCTCAAAAATATAAAAACAGTTCATTTAATTCTCACTCAAACATATTAGACATGCTGAATAGCGAAATTTTTCCTACACTGTAATCCAATGGACAATAAAATTACCTCAAATCATTCGATCTTAGACTTTCGTTCTGTCGTTATGTCATACATTGTTCAGTTTTATCTCTCATTCATGGAATAGATATGACAGAATTTTTATTTTTTAAATATTGGTACAGTGTTACAGATCAGTTCACACAGACCCCCGTCGATTCTGCCGTGAACTCATGGGGGCCCACTTGAACCACTCTGTGAATCTTCAAAAATTTTTCTCGGTGGAAAAACTTTAAATCAAAAATTTTTTTCGACCAGACTCTAACTAAACATACAAAAAAATTCTTACAAATATCACAATTTTGTAAATTTCTAGTTATGAATGGTTACGATGACTCCTTCAAATAATTTTGTAGTACGACCTTGGAATGCTAGTTGAATTGGCTCGTCGTCGTCGGTTGTCGTACATGCTTGGAATTGGAAAAGGGCGGTTCGGGGATGCGTGAGTACGTATCCAGAGCCTGGCTGCGGTCTGAACGAGAAATCGATCCGATTCGGTCTATCCAGGCGTGAATATCATGATTGTTCTTGATATCTTCTCGTTTTTGTTTTGATACGCTAACAATTTGACAGATATATATATTCACGGTATATTTATCAAATATCCGAAATATTGTAGATACTCAAGGCAGTAAGAAATTACAATTTCACGAAACAACCAGGCAAATTTTTATCAATGAAGCTCGGGATCAATAGATTTTGTTGTAATTTCAGATGGGATTTAATATGAAGCTGAAAATTGGGTAATAGTATATTATTCAACAAGCGTATAATGATGGCTATTAATAGCCATTATGCGTGTGTTGAATACTATACTTTATCCACAACTATATACAGGGTGTTTTATTGGTAAAGGGCCTAAGTTTAACTGTAGATAGGGATCACTTTGGTGGTTCTAAAAACCTATATTTAATGTGTCTTCTGCACTTTATAACCGAGGTACAGGGTGTTTCATAAATTTATCCTATTTCTTTCGAACCTCATAACTTCCGAATTACCCGAGGAATTACCCTGTATATTATTTTGAGATTTGGTACACGTAATAACCATTACCTAAAAACTCCATCAAAAGCATCTCCAAGAAGATAATGCAGGTCCGGCTTAACAAAAAATTTCAAAACTCGTCTTTCCTAAAAACAACACCCTGTATACAGATTTTTTGAAAATTGCTCTTTATAATTGGAAACGGTATAAAAAATCGAATCTACTTATTTCCTTTTTATTTTTCTACCAAAAATTTACAGTCAAAGTTATAATTTATGCACGTTTTGGGGGTTAACAATGGTATCGGAGAGGCTTTATTTTTATTTTTTAGCTTGAAATGAAATCCATCTACAGAATCATCCTATAAATTCAATTGAGTTTGTATGTTTACGAGTACAGACCACTAAAAAATGTGATTACAGGGCCGTACTTAGAACATACTCATTCAGTATGCTTCGAATATCTCGAGCACCCTGTATAAGGATATGTATCTGGAAACTATGCACTTTTACAATTACAATTACAATTCTATGCATGGCATTACTTGATAAAAATCGCATATTTAACAGATACGTATATTAATTAATAGTTGTGGATAAAACTTATTTATTAATTATATTACCCTGAAACAGTTCTTGAAAAAAGTGCTTCATGTGATTAGCAATACTTAGTTTTGAATCTGCAAAGTAATTATACCATTTAAAATAAACCGAGAATTTCGTTTCAAAATTCGTCATTTTTTTCGGCGCTTTCGGAAAAAAACATACATTTGGCAATTAAGTCAATGAAAATTTGAAGGAGTTATAAGAAATTTAGCGAAAACTGCACGTCGATATCTATTTCCATTTTCGAGTAATAAGCCGTCAAAATGTTTTACGTTATAGTGGGACACCCTGTATTTATTTTGTTCGGCGTAATACCGACGGCGACATTAAGGAAGGGACTAAACAATAATTCTCAAACTAGTAGGTTTGTGGTATTAAAATATTTTGTTCTTAAATAAAACATTTTTCTGATCTGTTATTGACTGAAAGGGTGATATTTTTTATTTAAAGAAATATTCTACGGATTATAATGGAATTAGGATGAAAAAAGGCCCAAAACGGAATTATTCATGCAGAATAGACAGCTCTACACACATGCATGACGTGGTGCTCATCGTGGCGTGCATTACCGAAAAGGGCCTAAATAAAACAACTTCACGCTTAATCACCTCCTTTACCCTGTACTGTCCAAAAAACCGAAATTATCCAAAAAATAAATCTCCCTCTTTCATTTCTCGGTCGAGTTCAGCCACAGTGATAAAATGAAACATACCCAGCGTTGCCAAAAATATGCACTATAACAAATTACTAACGAGTTTTCTACGGATTTCCTCCCAAAGGAGATTTTTCCAAATATTTTATTTGATAAAAAAATTGAATTACCAAAAATTTCTATCCAAACAATACCTTTTCCTTTCCCTGATCCATATAGTGTGACTTTTTCGAATGTGCATATGGGGAGACGGAATCTTCCGGAAAATAGTGAAAATCGCTGAAAAAATGTTCGGAATTCATGTCAATACCGAAAAAATTTTCAAATAAATGTTGTAGAGTGTAAAATTTTACATCTCATTCGATTTCTCATGCCCAAATTCACTTTATCAACCTGATCGGGGCCTTCTAGCAAAAAAAGTCAATTCTCGATCTTCTTTATTGAACTAATAATTACATTGAATAGAACGAATAAGTATCAAATTTTAGTACAAAACATCATTTTTTTTTACTTTCTGTTAACTGTGTTTCTTGAAGTCGGTTTTGTTTCTTTTAAAATTATTTATTTCGTCGTTTGAAGTAATGGTTGGACCTAGTACGTCCCTTATAATAATTAAGTACAATACCTGTCTTGTTTTGTAATAAATTTAACAATGCCTAATACACTTTACATTTTCTATTTGGTTTTGATTGTTTTCTTCGTGTATATAGCAAGTCCCAGAAAATTAAAATAATGTCACTTGCCTTTCGAACTTTGAACCTCTCTTACAAACACTTATTAAACACCCATTAAATTCTAAATAATCGTTCTCATTTGGCTCTTTTTTTTAGAATACACATATTTTTTGTTTAATTTCCTAGGTTATAGGATATTCTTACGAATGGCAACACTGAATTCAAGTTAAACATTGTGTATATGAGGGACATAGTAGGATAAAGAGGGTAGCGAGACGAAAAGATGGGTGTTAAGTGGGTGGGTGGAATCCCCGCGTCTAGATTCAGACTAGCCGCCCGCCGACAATGTTGTCAAATCTTCAATAAATACGTTAAACCTTCGTTTTGTATTAATCACTTTATTTATTATATATTACCGATAGTTTCTGCAACACCGCTTTATATTTTAAATTATTTAAGATAAACTATTAATTATATTCACCACAATAATTATTTTCATGCTGATAATTATATACATTTATGTAAATCATAATATTATTAAGCAATGACTTTGTTTACTGTTGCAGTTCTTAATGAATCAGTATAAATACCATGACCTTCTTTAATCTGTCGTTTAGTCAGGAAAAATTGTATATATTATACATTATTAATATTTCGTATCTGCATCTGATAAATTTATAGTAACACAGACATTTTTTCTAGTATTTATATATAAATACCATGCATCCTTATAAAGTTTTTCCCCCAGTAATTATTATTCTTTTTTTTTAAAAGTTGCTGATGATATTTAGTTTCCATTTTATTTAGGTATATACTAATATATCCATAACTATGTCATCCAAACGTGTACCATATTAATTGTAAGTACGAGTATATCAAAATAAAACTATGCAGAATCCATGTAAATATAAACAAAAATTAGTCTTACGCAAGGATAGTATCGGCAGCGTCGCTCCGTCCGCAGTGCGTAGTAGTAAATACGCAAGCGCACGCACATTTCAATGATTGTTTGTGGAAGTAGTCGTAAGAATTTAGAGCGAGTGTAGTCAGGTGTAAAGGCGGAATCATGCAATAAAAAATTATAACTAAAACTAAAGAAGATAAAACCATGTAGGTATAATGTAGATGTTCATGCAAGAAATTAAGATTTAAATTAAGCATAACATGGTTTTATCTTTTTAGTTTTAAATTAATTTTAGTTTTAATTTTTTCTTGCATGAATCCACCTTTTCTGGTGTTGATACAATAATACCACAGTCAAATTGTTTCACATGCACAGCAGCACATGCTACGGCTTCGGGCGCGTAGGTTCATAATTTATTATTATGAAAATTGTGCGTTGTGCCAAGGCCCGTCACAAATTCGCTCTTCCTCGCCCTACTATCAGGTATTAGAAGCTTGAGGTATGGATGTGTGAAATTTTAGATTTTTATAATATCGTTCTAGATGATACCTTTTTAAATTCTACAAAATTTAGAATAATTTTAGCCGGCATACACCGGACTTTCAAAGATGAGTGTCACACGTCAGAGTATTTTTTGTTAATTATTGTGGAAAAAACCACAATCTTTTTTTACATTCTTCAAGTTTTTTTATATAATTTTTATTTATTAACAGTTTTTAACTGCCTCTGACACCAATGACACATAGAAAGTTGTCAGCACAAAAATGCAATACAGTGTTACACTTGCACAACAAGTCAGGTGGAGAACAAGACGTGGAGAAGTAAAATAGTGGTCAAAAATATCGAAAATTTATCATAAATCAGTATACTGTAAAAAAAAGTAAAAATGACAGATTTAACGTATTAAATTTCTCAAAATTGAATCAAAGACATAAAGCTGGATTTATAAACTTGGCGTTCGCGCTGGCGTCCGCCGTCGGCAGTTCGTAGCAACGACATTGGCCATTTATAAACTTGCCGTTGGCCGTTATGAAAACTATCATAACCTCAATTTAATGTGTCATATCCATATAAAACTAACAAACTACTTGTTCAAACAAACACAATCAAATGCCAATAAATGACATTTCACATATGACGTACACCAGGTGACAGCTAAAAATCGATTTGATTGGCTCTTCAGACTTGCTACGAACGGTGCTACGAACGGCCGACGGCGAAACTTGAAGTTCATTTAAGTCGAACGGCAACGCCAATGGTAGATATAAATGGTCTTAGGGGTTTTTGTACTTTTAATTAGGGACGCTAGCGCGAACGCCAACGCCAACGGCGAACGCCAAGTTTATAAATCCAGCTTTATTTTGCCTTGACATCAGAAGTGTTCTGATGAGACGGAAACAATTTGAAGTTTATATATTTTTAATACGTATGTTTGGACTACTTCTTTGTTTCTTAACCGATTACTGAATTATTCTTTTTGCATTAGTTCCCGTACAACACCAAAGTGGTCCCATTTAAATTTGATGGGTTTTGGAGCTCGAACTCCCAAGATATATCAAGAAAACGAATAAAAATTTAATAAGAAATGTATAGTGATTGATGTATTTTATTGTTATGTCTATAACAATCCCAAAACAAGATAAAACTATAATCAGTGACGTAATGGTTTAGCTCAAAGCTGGTCCTATTTTAGTTTCATTGTTATTTGTCCTTGGTCTTCGAAAATACACCAAGAAAACAATCAAGATCAAATAGGAAATTTGTAGTGATTGAGGTATTGTTAGGTATATGAAGATTCAAAGCAAGATAAGTGGCTAAATATGATCAGAGACGTAGAAGTTATGTATTACTTTTTAGATTCGATCTTATACGATGTTTTCAGCATTTCAAATTTCACCCAGTTGGTGGACAAATGTTCTTTCAATTTCCTTAAATTCGCTCTGGTTTAATAAAAAAATGGATAGTTATATTTAAAAAAGTAGAACTCCATATCCATACCACTTTCGAGCTGCTTAAGAGATAGCTAACAAGGGAAGGACACGAGAAATTAAAAAGTTAAACCTGAAGTATGGCGGTTCGATTCGCCTCTGTGGTAAATTTTTTTCTTTTTTGACATTTTTTCTCTAAAAAACATTAAATTTAAAACAAAGCAATTATTTTTTCAGTGTATCTGACAAAATACTGCCATTCCTTCATATATTCAGTTTGAAGTAAAAGCAAAAGTACAAACAAAGAGATCCAAAGGAACGAAAAGTGGTGCGGATCGAGGGAAAGTATAGGGTAGGCTTTTAACTTTCCAGATATAATCTGAAAAGGTGTAGCTCCGCTTCCGTATTCCTATAAATTCCGGTAATTGAACATTTTCTGTCGATTCCAGAGTTGCCAATCGACAAATAGGTTTGCCGTATAGATCGGGAGAGAAAGTGTGGAATGCTTTACACGATTTTTATAAATTTTGTTTTATTAGGGTTTTGTAATATGTAATACATAGTAGTATTTAAATTGTTGTCAGATCTTCCGTTTTTCTGGAAATATAATGAAATTCATAAAGAATACTAGAAAAAACGATTTACGGAACGGAACAAGAAACGTGAGTTAAATAGTAAAAAGTACGATATATATCTTTCAGTTTAGTGAAAAAAAATTACGAATTAATTGAAAACGAAAGAAAATCGGATATGTCGAATCCATCGAACACAAACTGAATACCAGCTTATTAAACATTACTGGATTTCCCACGGTCGCTGAAGTTCGCTGCTTAATCAGCTTTTCTTTTCTTTTTCTTTCCGAGGATAAAAACATCTCAAAATAGACTCCCTCAACTCCTAAATTCAAGCCGGACTCGAGAGGAATACCAATGTACCCTCAGGGAACGTGCCAATTGCCCTGGAATACTTACTAATAAGTATTTTTCAACTGTTTTTCTAACTCGTTTTCGGCTTATTTCCTGGTTAATACCTGTCTATTAATAACCATCATTTCATGATCCCTACATACACAGAAAAAGTAGCCACCATACAATTAAAAAATAGATTGAATCAATCATTCTGATCCATAAAGTCAGCCGAGGCGCAATGTGATTAATGCATGTAATTGACTAATCACCAAGTATTAAAACAATCACAAAGTTAGTGATTTGTTGTGTGTATAAAAATCAATATTGATGTCCACAGATTAGTTAATAATAATCATTGATCAATCCAATCGTTTTGTTTATTTACTTGAAGAACAAACTTGATCCCATCTGTCCAGTAAATAATCATCATCAACATTAATCCAATCATTTTATTCATTAATTTGGAGACCTTAATAAAGATTTATATGCCAAGCATGGTAATAGGAAAATGGGTTATAATAAAATGGTATATTACGTAACGTGTGTGGTAAGAAGCATTTTACGCACGATATTTACTTTTGCGAGTGATCGGTCATTATTAAACTTGAAAACTCAAAAATATGTCCATTCCATTCCCATTTTATTTGTAGGTACCATATAACCATGTAGTCTCCACAACAATAAGGCGGCATTACACCCATCTAAAATAAAAGATTCTCATTTGTAAACTTCAGGTTATGCGTAAAACTATAAATTCTTACTTTCAATATTAGTTTCAGTACTCAGTTTATCCAACATTGTTCTGATGTTTATATCTTTTACGTGCTGTTCATCTCTAAGAAAGGATAATATTGCACGAAATTCAGATTTCCAATCCACAAGGAGGCGTCCCTTTGTTCAGACTGATGCTCCACATAATTTTTAGATCACTTACACACAGTAACAAATTGAATGCAAAATCAAAAATAAAAATTGTCACCATCGCAAACCAACAGGTTTTTACTTCACACAATCGAAGACAAATCCTCAGTTCATTTGCAATGAATGTCTTGGTATTGCAACAGGTATCTAAGGTGGGTTTTACGGAAACGGTCAATAATTCTTAAGAATTATCGTTATTAGTAGCTTTTTTTCTATCCCCCGGCTTAGCTCAGCTAACTACAGAATTCTTAGCTGAGCTGAATTGTAGGTCGAACGCACTCTGCACTTTTCAAACGCTGCAAAGTCGACAATATCGGCGCAAGCGCATTTGCAAGCAAACAAATTTTAAAAGGTAAACAAATAATAAATCAAGAAGTTATTGAATTAGAAATTTCAAATTTAAGGTTTATTAAATTTAAATTCAGGAAATTAGTAGCCCAGAAAATGGATTTACTGGATCCACATTTGGAACAACACATATTTGTAAGTAGGCAGGTAAAGCTTAAAATGCTTATTTATATACAGGGTGTCCCAGCCGAGAGTGACCCATTTTAAATGCTTATAACTTTTATATACCAGTTGTGTTAGCCACCTGCGGTTTACGCCATTCCTTTTCTCTAGGCCTAAAATTTTTTCTAGTTGGTACCAAATTTTGTCTACAATTATACAGTGGGAGTGAAAAAATTGCCTTTTTTCGACATTAAAATTTTCAACTATTTTTAATGGAACACCCTGTATATTGCAACGCCATAATTAGGAGTCGTGTCCAAGGTAACCATATACCAATAAACACCGGACTTGTACCTTGAGGTTTTAGCAGCAAAAAATTAAAATAGTAGTCTGGATATTTTAGCAAACGAAACTAGGTATCCATAGTAAACTGGCCCTATAGAATGGGCACCGTACTCTCCTGACTTGACAGTTCCAGACTTTTTTCTCTGGGGTTATGTCAAGGATAGGTGCTATAACCCCCTTTCACATAATTTGGAAGATCTTAAGAGAAATATTCGTGTAGTAATTGAAGCGATTCCCCAAGATATGTTACACAATTCATTCAACCATTAAATGGTCCGACTTCATAAATGCTTAGAACAGAACGGTCAACATATACAGCAGTTTTTTTAGATTAATATTTTTTTTTTATTAATGTATAGTTCCAAATATGATAATAAAAAATACGTTTGCTAAAATATCCAGACTACTGGATATTTTAGCACCCTGTATAATACACCCTGTATAATAACTATACGAACTCCTCTATGAAGATTCATCATCTTCCAGTTCCAGTAAATATCTCTGCTTCTTGTTCCGTGTTCCGTTACATCAATGGTAAACACTCTTTCACCATCTGTTAATTCTGCTAACATTTTGTTCAATTGATTATCTTAGTTTTAATAACTTTCAACAGATAAAAAATAAAACGGATTGTAACGGCTACTCAGATAAAGAGCTGCTCAGGCGTGAATTCGGATACCAAACTAATAAAAATTCAGGGAGTAGTCTTACCGGTTCGCGGGTAATACTACTTATTTAAATTATTGAAGTTATATTGAAATAAATGAATTTAATAAGTTAACAAAACAATCAATGAATTACGTTAAGGAATTTAAGTGAAGTTAAGGTAAATGGGCGCCACCCTGAATAATATTAGTTGACTTGTTTCAACACTCTCTATCAACAAACCTGGAAATGTTGGAAGGGAAGGAATATGAACTACGTTGTTAAATTTACAAGTTGTATAATGACTTTAAAAAAATATATAAATATCACAGTTGAAGAAAAATTAGTATTTAGTATTCTTGTTGCAACAATAATTTTTAGTGACGGTACTTTCCTGGTTTCTTCTGCATTGAGATCCGGTGTCTTATGGAGGTCCGGTGTCTTATGGAGGTCCGGTGTCTTATGGAGGTTTATTGCCAGAACATATTAATAGTAGTAGTTGTTGTGGTAGTAGTAGTTGTAGTAGTAGTGATAGTAGAAGTAGTGGTTATATATATAACTTAGATACGAAGAAAGTGCTAGAAAGAACACTTGAATCAGATATATGTTAAATGAACATAGTAAAATGCAGGATATCTGGAGATTGAAATGAAAATGGTGCTGGTTGTTATGTGATGTACAGATTGAAAAATGAATATTTAAAAACGTGGTTCATAAATCAAAAAAAAGCAACATCCTGTATTTTACTATAAAAAAAATAATAAAGGAAAGCAATAAAAATGTATTATTAATGCCGGTAAATATATTGAAAGGTATATCAAGTGTCTTCAACAAGATAAAGAAAAACACAAAAAAATATAAAAAAAACGTTATCGATATATCTGGTACTGGAACGCTAGAGAAAATAATAAGAAAAGCTACTATATATTGAGGAAAACAAAGTTAAATATGTAACATATGAATTTAAGCGAAACTACTTACCATTCACATGAATGCACTTAGATAAAAAAAGTTTTAGGTGAAACTCTCACCAAATAAATTTCAATTTGTTAATTCAACATTTTGTCACAGAAAAGACAAAATCTCTGATTGCCTCTGTTTAAATATAAAACATGAAATCATGTGAATGATAATGCACATACGTCGCATATCTGTATCAAACTCCATGGTTTGGAAATGAAAAAGTATTTTAAATTCCGTAAGTGGATTCTTCATTCATTTGTGTTAAAATTGAAAACCAAATAATTTATAGTAAACCGAAGTGACTATTTTCCCTATAGACGGTATCGATTTGACCCGCAAATAAACTTAAAATTTTGTCTTTCATCGACTATAGATAAAGTTAAACTCGATACATTTCTCAGCGCTGGGCATGAGAAAGGACTGGCTACTCGCCACCCATAAGATAATTTAATAAATATTTAAATATAATGAGAGTGAATAAAATTAACGTTACACACCCTTACAACCAGGAAAAAAAAATTTTTTTTTTCACAAAAAAAAATTTTTTATAAATGAAACAGAATTTCCACACAAGGAATTCAAAAAAGATATAGTAAAGTAAATGAGAGGCAAAAAAAAATTTTGAACGGTATAATTTTATGAGGAAAGGAACCAGTACCAGGTATATACGAATCGTTAAGAGGATTTCTTATAAAAAAAAAATACTGATATACTTATAATCAGTGAATTAGTAATTTACTAAAAATAAGGAACCCGAGATTTAATAAACGAAACAAATAAATTCTTGTCTGATGGATCGATTGTATCGATTATCAATCAGTAGTTAAATAAAAATTTAAGAGAATAAAAAAATAAACTATCGATATCACTGAATCAGTGAATAGCTTAAAAAAAAATGTTTCACCTGATATCAGTCGATAGGTAATAATAATATAAACAATATAAGGAAGTAAGTACTAATAATAATATAAGCAATATAACTAACTTACTAAGAATATCTTGGCCCAAAAAAAAAATATGAGAAAATGAAAGGAAACAAAATAAAAAAAACTTCCAAGTATCTTTGATCCAAGAAGAAAATTAGAGAATAACGTAATGCTATAGGATAATTTTTTTTCCGAGCTCATACCAGGGAGGTTGCCAGTTAGCGTCCGCAGTAGCCATTGGTCATCGCGCAGGTATAGCATTCGAAAAAAAACATCACACAAAGCAGCAGACAATTAGACTAACAATTAATAACCCTAGCCTAAGATGTTAAACCTCTTAACGATATAAAAAAAATAGTTCTCAGATGAGAAGGAAACAAAGCAAAACAAAAGAAATAGTTACAGATATAATTTAGGAGCAAATCCAAGGAAGCTTTATATGACTCCCTAACAGAATAAACTGTCAACCAAAAAAAAATTTCCATTATATTATACTACATAATATAATATGAAAAAAAAACCACCAATATTCCAGGCTAATCATGTGCCCTATCACAGCATCCCAGGTCAAGAGATCAACCTCCACCTAACGAGAAGGACCTCGCGAGAGATGTTAAGTCGCGTCGTGGTCTACAATCTCAGCTTCAGCAGAAATCTCAACCTAAAATACCATGACAACACACATGAATCACCCAAAATGAAGAATTTATCGATAAGAGAAAACGAAAAGAGAAAAAAATGTTTTTGGAGCTAGTTAGAAAAGAGAAAAAAATGTTTTTGGAGCTAGTTACTATAACTAGTCCAAGGAGGCTCGATATACCCCCTAACAGAGTATAGCCCCTGTCAGGCTGAAATTTGAGGGAGGAAAGAAATTGACAACGGTATCCCACAACAGTACTGTTGGAAAATCCTCAGAGCGATATGTGAGCCATGTTGGCACAGACGCAGTAGTTAACCCCCCAAGTAGATTTAACTAATGACAGCAGACCTCAGCCACCTCTGCCTCCCAGGCTGATTAACCCCCCGACGCTGAACCCTGAAACACATTCCAGACCACTCTGAGTTCTTCAAACACCCACTATTGAGAAATCCAACAAAAAAAATTCAAAGGGAAAGGTATACAATAAAATATAGACAAAATGAAGGTATGTCTATAAGTGAAATATCTAGATCAATCTTTCGGAATGATCATAGATAGAGATAATGAAAAAGTAGATAAAAAAAATTAGGTAGACAAGATATTAGGTAAGGTATTGAAAGTAGTTAAGCAAAAAGAATTCTTTTTGTAATGTAAGTTGATATCTCGAGCATGTAGATAAAAATGTTTAAAACAATTAAAATACTATAAAATTTTCAACAGAAAGGTAATGAAAATTTTGAGATAATTAAGATAATTGAAATTTCAAACTTTCAAGATAATAAAATTTTCAGATAGTTGAGATAATATAAAAGATAATAACTTTCGATATCCCATGATATATCAGCTAATATTCCACTAATTGCAAAGTCAAATTTCCAATGGTCTTCAAAAAAAAATTTATATACCCTTTCGGTATATAAATACAGACAAGACATTATCTGCCTGCAAAGATAAGATGAAGATAAGATAAAGATAAGTACTATAAAATATAGTACAGTAGACAAGTTACATCCCTTGTCCACTTAGATACGATAAGATACGATAATTAAGATAAGATAATGAAAATAAGATAATGAAGATAAGATAATGAAGATACAATATCACCCTTAATACTTAAGGTTTCTTCAAATCAAGAAGACCCAATATTTAATAACCTCAATGCTTGTGCACCAACATGTTTATTAAACTCAAATTGATTTGACTATGCGTTTTCCAAAATTATAATATTTATGGATTTTTAAAAATTTTCTAAAAAAAATTCTCAACGGATTTTGTATTATAATTCACAGATTAAAATTCCATCCAGCTAGGAAATATTTATTACTTTACTTATTTTACCTAGAACATGAATGCTATTTTGCCAATCAATAGGGAAAGAAAGTGAAGTCATTATCACATTTATAATTAAAGAAAAAAGAAATCTCTACGATGAGAGAGATAAAAAAAATATTCGAGACACCAACACACATCACAAAAAAAATTACAAATAGGAAAGATATAAGTATAAATGGTTACGTTGTGGTTGAATCGGATTCATCGATATCAGAACACTCATCATCAGACAAGATACCAGCTTTAAGGTCTTTTATGTGCCATCGACCAATGTTTTTTCCCGCTTCATCCTTTAATTCATATACTAAGGGTGAAATAACGCGATATACGGTACATTGTGTATATTTTGGTAAAAATTTAGCGGAAATATATCTGGCTTTGTCCGATTTTGGGTAGTTCTTCTTCCAAACCCGATCACCTACATAGAACCTATGATCTCGTTTGCGCAAATTATAACGTTGACTACTCTGCCGATATGCTGTTTGCAAATTTTTTCTCACCACTTCGAAAATTTTAGGCATTTCTTGTGTATCCTGAATTCGGTGGACTTTATCGGAAATGGTAACCTGATTATTTGCATTTTCTGCAATTATACCATAAAAATTTCCCGAGACAGGAACATTTCGAGCAAAGGTAAGGAAGGAAGGGGTGAAATCGGTAACTTCATGTTTCGACAGCCGAATTGCTTGAGCAATTTTATAGATCTCTTCATCCCACGTTCTATGATCTTCATAACTATAAGATCGTATAGCTGTGACAATGGATTTGTTTACGCGTTCAGTGTGATTAATTTGCGGATGAAAGTTAGCATTATACCAAATCTTTTGTACTGAATATTTGTCCATTAGGTTTTTGAACAAATGACTCGTGAACTGTTTACCATTATCGCAAGATACAATTTGAGGGATTCCAAAAATAAGAAAGACATGATTTTCTAAGAAATCAACTATAGAACGAGCGGTAGCCTGTCGTAAGGGATGAACTAATACAAATTTCGTGAACCAGTCAACTACAACAAGTGCAAATTGATTACCTTTACGAGATCGGGGATATGGCCCTAAAAGATCACACGATATCAATTGAAAAGGGAAGTTAATGTTACGATATTTTCCCATTAATCCTGCTTGTGGCAAGTTAGATGGTTTACAAGATGCACATATTTTACAACGAGTAACATATTTATAAACTGATTTCCTGAGATTAGGCCAATAATAAATTTCAGAAATTCTCTCTAATGTTTTAAAAACACCGAAGTGAGAAGAAGTTGGACTATCATGAAAATGATGTAAAATTTCACTTCGATTTTTAGTAGGAACGACAATTTTCCAATCGGAAACATTGCTAATTGGTCCAAATTTATTGAAGACATGTTTATATAATATGTTATTTTCAACTCTAAAACTTGGGTATTTTTCTGGAAAATCTTGAACATGGGAAATCATGTCATTATACCATTTATCGGGATGTAATGTAGATAAGTCTAAGATACTAACTTCAGGTATACGAGATAATGCATCTGCTACCACAGTTCCGGTAGATCTACGGTGAACGATAGAGAAATTGTATTGCGACAATTGCAATATCCATCTAGCTAAGCGAGGAGAAGGTTTTTTCATATTATTCAACCACACAAGAGAAGAATGATCAGTAATTACGGTAAAATGACGACCTACAAGATAATATCTGAAATGATCAATTCCTAACAAAACTGCTAACAGTTCCTTTTCAGTAGTACTAAACTTCTTTTGACCCTTTGTGAGTTTCTTACTCATATAAGCTATGGGATGTTCGAGTCCATCTTCCAATTGAAAAAGAACACTTCCTACCCCAACATCACTAGCGTCTGTCATAAGAAAGAAAGGTTTGGTGAAATCGGGACTACTCAAGATAGGAGCGGTAGTTAAGACAGTTTTCACCTTTTCGAAAGCCTGATTTGCCTGGGATGTCCAAGTAATAGATTGATGTTTCTTTCGCTCACTAAGAAGATCAGAAATTGGAGCAGATAAGGAAGAAAAATCTTTAAGAAACCGACGATAATACGAAACCATTCCCAAGAATCTACGCACCTGAGTGGCAGTTTTCGGAACAGGGTACTCACAAATAGCAGAAACCTTTTCAGGATCGGTACGAAGACCATTTTCATCCACCACATAACCTAAATATCTAAGGGAAGAACGACAAAACTGACATTTATCTAAATTTACCGTCAAGCCGGCATCTCGTAGTTTCTCGAAAACACTCTTAAGAATTTCCATGTGTTTGTCAAAATCAGGAGTACAAATGATGATGTCATCCAGGTAATAAAAACAATATGGTTCCAAGGAAGGACCAATGACCAAATCGATTAAACGACACATGCTAGCAGGAGCAGAGACTAACCCAAAAGGAGTAGTGACATACTCGAATAAACCTTTACCTTTTACTGCAAAAGCTGTTTTCTCCCGAGATGATTTATCCAACGGAATTTGATAAAATGCTTGCTTTAGGTCTATACTAGATATATAACGAGTATCTCGAAGTTGACTCAGTATAACTTCGATTGAAGGTAAGGGATAAGCATCTTTATTTAAAGTCACACTATTTAGTTTACGTCCATCAAAACACATTCTATATTTACCATCTCCCTTTTGAACCAACCAGATAGGACTACAATATGAAGATTTACTTTCTTGAATTACACCTAATTCTAGCAAAGTATCTACTTCCTTTTCCAGGTAAGCTTGCATAGCTTGAGGTAAGGGATATTGGGTTTGTTTAAAAGGAGGAGAATTTCCGGTATCAATAAAATGATCTATCAAATGAGTTTTACCTATTTTATCTGACGGACTAATAGTCTTAAAGAGATCAATAGTTTGATTTAACCTACTTGTTTGATTAGGAGTTAAATGAGATATATCCCGAATTGTATTTACTACAGCTAACGAGAGTGAATTTACAGTTAAAGATAATTTAGAGAAATTAATTTTTACGTTAAAAATTTTGAGAAAATCCATACCGAGAATAATATCATGTTTGACTGAAGGTATTAAATAAAATTTCATAAGCCTAGATATCTTGTCTGTGATGACATATGTTTCGATATAACCAAGAACGTCCTGCAATTTACCATCTGCCGTAGATATTTTTAAGTTATCATCGTTCAATATAGGTACTGATAAGTTATGAATAAAATCTAATGCACGAGAACCAATCAATGAGATATTTGAACCAGTATCAACAAGACAAGAAATTGTTTTATCAAATATTATGATATCGACATAAGGTCGATTATCATCTTTAACATTATAAAGCAGTGATCCTACATTTGCTAAAGGCTTTGAGTTTGAAACAATTGAATTTGATCTTGAATTAGTTTTATAGAAATCTTTAACAAATAAAAGCCATGAATTCCAGTCGGAGCGACTTACAGTAGGAACCTTTTTTAAGATAGAACGAGAAAAGTTTTTTACAGAACTGGAATTTATAGGATTTATTTGAGGTAACCTTAATTTTCGTCCTTTGCTGGTTTTTCCTGAGATTTTGCCTTTGTTTTGATGTTTTTGGATTTTCCTCCTGATGTTCCCGGTTTTTGAGCAAGTGTGGTAGAGTGGGAAGTTCGACCACTGCTTGGTTCGTTTTTTGAACACTTTGGACATTTAGTTTTTACAGTATCAGGATGTCCACAACCAAAACAAAACAATTTCCTAGGAATTTGACAGTTATAATACATATGACCTGCTTGTTTGCAATTCCAGCAAGTCCAAGTAGACGATACTACCGATATATTTTTTCGTGTTTGTTTAAAACAAGAATTATCCTTAAAAGAGGTACTAGGTATGCTCAAATCTGGTTCAAGTAAATATTGACTATTCTTATGATTTGATGTAAATTGTTGATCCCAAGTTAATGTTTCCTCAAGTCGTTTACATTTTTCCGTCAAAATATCAACAGTATCAATATCGATTAAAGCTAATGGTTGTGCATAATTAGGTAAGAGATTTTTACGAATAATACGGATCATGGCACTTTCGCTTGGCTTGTCGTCAAGACGATTGAACAAACCACACATGGCGTTAATATATAGAGTAACTCTCTCATGTTGACCTTGTTTTCTAGCCTTGATTTCCTCTAGTAAATCATCTTGATAGTTATAAGGTAAGAAATCTGATTTCAATTTGGTCACTAATTGTTCCCAATTTTGAACTTTGCATCTGTTAATTAGATACCAATTAAAAGCTTGATCACTAAACAAATCAGCTGAGCTAGAAAACAATTCAGCATCTGTGATACCTCTTGAAATTTTAAGACAATTCACACGTTCTAGGAAGCCAAGTACTGATTCTTTGGAATCAATTCCTGAGAATCTTATTCCCCATTTGTGTACAGGTACAGGTTTAGAAAAAGAAAAACTTTGATTTGCATTTACCGGAGTAGATTGTCTATCTGCATCAATAACATTGAGTTTGCCATCTAATTCACCTTCTAAAAACAATATTTCTGATGTTAGATGTTTTTTTACTTTTTCATGCTCGTCTTCCTCGCAATTCAAACGAGAAATGCGTTGCGTAAGGTGAGTTAGCCGACAAGTCAATCTTTTATACTCTACGTCAGAAGAAGTTCCAACGAAATCTTGAACCTTCTTCTTCAAGTCGGCAAAAGAAAGCTTAATTCCTGTAATTTCTGAAGGAAATGGAAGATCGACATATACGATCGAACTCCGCATGGATACCTCTTGAGTTAAAACACCCCGTAACAATTTCCTCTTCTCTGTAACCAGTGAAGGTATTTCTAAGCCACGATAAGAAATTTCATGATCTAATTCATGAGTTAAAAGATAATCAACATTTAACTTAAACATTTTTGCCATTTTAGTATACGGTATCTGACGAAATTAAATTATAAGATACGAAAATTTAAAAAAAAATTGAGTACTGTTGATATTGACGATTGAGAAGATATTTATATATACGATACGTGAAGATATAAGATAAGAAAAAATATTATATAGATATAGATATTGTCAATACGATAATAAAATAAATTATTGCAACTCAACTGTGACGATATGATACGATAAGTGAAGTATAGAAAGATAAATACTGTAATAAGTGAAAGATATTTACGATAATAAAAAGATAACTACTACTATCCAAACTTCCAAGTTTCAAGATCTATTGATGAGAGAGATGATGTGTAAAACAGGCCCCACGTTGGGCGCCAATTTGTAACGGCTACTCAGATAAAGAGCTGCTCAGGCGTGAATTCGGATACCAAACTAATAAAAATTCAGGGAGTAGTCTTACCGGTTCGCGGGTAATACTACTTATTTAAATTATTGAAGTTATATTGAAATAAATGAATTTAATAAGTTAACAAAACAATCAATGAATTACGTTAAGGAATTTAAGTGAAGTTAAGGTAAATGGGCGCCACCCTGAATAATATTAGTTGACTTGTTTCAACACTCTCTATCAACAAACCTGGAAATGTTGGAAGGGAAGGAATATGAACTACGTTGTTAAATTTACAAGTTGTATAATGACTTTAAAAAAATATATAAATATCACAGTTGAAGAAAAATTAGTATTTAGTATTCTTGTTGCAACAATAATTTTTAGTGACGGTACTTTCCTGGTTTCTTCTGCATTGAGATCCGGTGTCTTATGGAGGTCCGGTGTCTTATGGAGGTCCGGTGTCTTATGGAGGTTTATTGCCAGAACATATTAATAGTAGTAGTTGTTGTGGTAGTAGTAGTTGTAGTAGTAGTGATAGTAGAAGTAGTGGTTATATATATAACTTAGATACGAAGAAAGTGCTAGAAAGAACACTTGAATCAGATATATGTTAAATGAACATAGTAAAATGCAGGATATCTGGAGATTGAAATGAAAATGGTGCTGGTTGTTATGTGATGTACAGATTGAAAAATGAATATTTAAAAACGTGGTTCATAAATCAAAAAAAAGCAACATCCTGTATTTTACTATAAAAAAAATAATAAAGGAAAGCAATAAAAATGTATTATTAATGCCGGTAAATATATTGAAAGGTATATCAAGTGTCTTCAACAAGATAAAGAAAAACACAAAAAAATATAAAAAAAACGTTATCGATATATCTGGTACTGGAACGCTAGAGAAAATAATAAGAAAAGCTACTATATATTGAGGAAAACAAAGTTAAATATGTAACATATGAATTTAAGCGAAACTACTTACCATTCACATGAATGCACTTAGATAAAAAAAGTTTTAGGTGAAACTCTCACCAAATAAATTTCAATTTGTTAATTCAACATTTTGTCACAGAAAAGACAAAATCTCTGATTGCCTCTGTTTAAATATAAAACATGAAATCATGTGAATGATAATGCACATACGTCGCATATCTGTATCAAACTCCATGGTTTGGAAATGAAAAAGTATTTTAAATTCCGTAAGTGGATTCTTCATTCATTTGTGTTAAAATTGAAAACCAAATAATTTATAGTAAACCGAAGTGACTATTTTCCCTATAGACGGTATCGATTTGACCCGCAAATAAACTTAAAATTTTGTCTTTCATCGACTATAGATAAAGTTAAACTCGATACATTTCTCAGCGCTGGGCATGAGAAAGGACTGGCTACTCGCCACCCATAAGATAATTTAATAAATATTTAAATATAATGAGAGTGAATAAAATTAACGTTACAGGATTCTATTAAAAAAGCGCCAAATATGATTTATAAGGTTAGAATCTATCAGATGTCAAAAATGAGTGACTTTTCTGACATTCGCGATTAAACTTAGCTAAGAAATCTTGTTGAATTAAAAATCCGGCATACTTGGCAAAGGCAAAGGGAGAGGAGGTCAGTTGATCTTGGTAAATCTAAGTTCATTGGCAAAACGAACGGTAACTTAGCTAAGTTTATCTTAGGTTAGCTTAGATTGGTGGTAGAAAAATAGCAACTATTATTTAGCAAATTTATTTAATTCAATCAAAAAAATTTTTGGGTCTATTAGTCAAATGTAATTTTACTTATTCTGAAATAATATAGAAGAAAGTATCATCGTATATTCTCAGTGAATGGTAAAGTAACTGAAATTGACTCTCATTCTTTGTGTTCTATAAATCGGATGAATCCAATACACCCTTTTCCGACGCCGCCTCTGCCTGATGAATACTACCGACCACCATTGTCGTTAATTATTGAAGTCCGAACGAACTACTAATCAAAGTTTCGTCGTCTTCACGCCAAAAGCACGGTTTCTGAAACTGTAGTAGCAGTCTTTGTTTGGCATATTACTACCATTGTCCTGATGAAGGAATCAAACCCAAAAACGCGTCTCTAAATAAATTCTTTTTCAACACAAATGTCTAAATTGTTTTTCCATTTAATTTATATTCATACTAAGATGTTTTTTCAATATATCACTAGTTATAAGAGATAATTGTGTGATCGCGTGATGTGGAATTTTTTTTAACTTTACGTCGACGCTTCGTTTCGTTGGAGATTTCAGTGCCCTCAGGACGCCCGCGTCCTTCTGTTATCCGTGCTACGGTTACGACGAACTCGAGACGTCATCGTCGTGACCCAGTTAGATGCGTGCGTGTCTACTGACGCAAGATTGCAGAACATCAACTGCACAAAATAGGCCATTTTTTTTAAATTTAATTCTTTAATATGATTTCCTAATTAATTTGTAGTTAGTTAGCAGAAGAATTAAATCTCTTGATTAATTAATAATAATCCACTACTTCCACTGCACATATGAAGAGACCAGGGTCGATAATTTTTGAAACCAAAAAAATAACAGTTGAATAAAACCCACTATAAAAGAAGGGAAATGTAATAAAATTGAAAAGTAAATTCGTCTATCAATTTAACATGAAATATTACGTTTTTTGAGTAATTAAAGTGTAAATTTTAATTGTACATGTAGCATTTTCTGAGAACATCCTTAGAAAATGTTACTAGAACAATTATTAACTGACCCTGTTCGTTCCCCTTGACATAATCTTCTTAAATACCTGCACAGAATTTCTCGAGTATTCGAGGGTGATCGAGCCAGACTGCTCTGATTTGCTGTAACTTCGCTGCAAATGCTGAAACCTACTCGTCGCCAGTGGCCTTACACGTTATGTACTTATTTTCAACCTTATTTAGTTTCTTTAGTTCCGTAACTCACTAATCATTATTAACATTTAAATAAATAGTTAAAAAAAAAAATAAAACACACGCTTTTATAATAGGATAAACCAAAAAGTAGAAAATAAGCACCACACATTTGTTCTACAATAATACTATTTATTGTTTATTAATTTAAACATTAAAATTATTTTCTACTTTTTAGTTTATTCTATTATAACAGCGTGTTTTTTAGTTTTTTTTAAACTATATTTATTTTCCACTTTTTAGATTTCGACAATAAAATTTAAGGTGCCAAATTTTAAAGTGATACTGAAGCAGGTAGTATAGGGACTCCCCAACAGAGGGCGGACAGTAGTAAAAGTTGTTTCGAGCTAAAGAGAAAATTAGCAGTGATAAATTCCAAAAACAATCTAGACTTTAACGTTTTCATTTCGAAGTTGAATTTAAAATTCATTCAAGTTGAATTTAATATTAATTCAATTAGAATACTTGGATAACTAAATACTTCGTCAGCACAAAATTACAATATCGCTATAATTTTTGTCTCCAAGTATAATTCGTGTGAGGAGTCTGACTCCGACAGACTCCGCCCAACGGAGTGGGGTGTAACGAGTCGGAGTCAGACTCCTCTCAACGAAGTGGGGTGTAGCGAGTTGCCACAGCAGCTGCCAGATGAAAGTTACAAACATACAAGTGAAGCTTATAAAAGCGTGTTAGAAATAGCTTTTGATCTCTCTCTGATATTTATCGTTTGGCACTGAGATTACTGCTGGTAGATATCAAGTACATTTATGGTTTTAGCACTTTTGCAATCTCTCGACCAATCACTCATTACACTTCAAATTTTTAAGTAGGAAACCTAAAAATAAAATTCAATGAGCCGCTTGTCTTACTAGACCATACAAGGTATTGGAAAAATTTGAAATTGGTGTTTTTTTTTTGAAAATTTCCCATTATATTAATGAGACAGTTGGTATATAATGAACAGAAATAAATGTAAATATAACAATAAGGTTCAAAGTTCTAATAGAAAGTTCAAAACATATTACTCGTACAGATAATGTCTGGTAGTTTGACCTCGAATTGTTGTTAATAACAATATCGCTTGAAAAACTATTTTTTTTATTCTAAAACCAGTCAAACGGTTAAATACAAAATTTGAATTTTTTTTTTTTTGGTTTTAAACATTTTAGGCAGAATAAATATCACGTTTTTCTTTCAAAAATCACTGAAACAATCTAACAAAAGGACGACTATAAAAAATTCCAGTCGTATCAAGGCAGAGCTCTAAAGTCTAAAGCACCAAGCTATGAATACGTATTAGCTTCCTCTCAATTTACTTTTTTTTTTAATAATCATAAAACCGGAGACTGAGCACACAATTTATTTTTGTATCAGCATCAATTTCCGACGAAGTTCTACGGGAGGTCCCATTTGTTTGGGCGGTGTTGGAAAATTGGAAATAAATTAAATTTTATTTGATGGAATAGTCAGCGTATCGTAAAGTTATTACTGGAAAAATAACTAAAGAAAGATTATCACAATTTCATTCAGAAGTTTGGTTTACTCATTTTGTTTTGGTTATTAGTATTAGTTTCACCTCTGACCTATTCCTTTTGAAAGGTACCATTGAAATTTTGAAAACCACAGAAGTTACAAAATAGGTTAAATGTGAATAAAGTTGTCTATTTAAGGGACTTTCTTTTAGTTTCAATTACAACATAAAAAAGTGTCTTACTACAATAAAAAAATCACTTTGCGAATAAAATGTCACCGTAAATTAGAAGCATGATAGATAGCCAAGAAATATTCAAAATACCCAAATTCAACTTTTCCCTAACCTTCTTAGTTTGTGAGATAAAGGCTGTTGAAAGTTGTGGAAGAAATACACATTTTATTTCATATCTTCTCGAGTTTAAAATTTTTTTTTGTAGGCTATTGTCTCTTCAAAACACATCGACAGTATTAATTACCTATGTCAAATTCTAATAAGCCAGTGGCGTGGTACGAGAGGTGTACCACAAAGTAAAATCGTCCAAGTTTGATGAAATTAGTGAGCGAAAAAGATTCCTTTGTCGATTTTAAGATTTCATTCGAATTTCCATTTACACAAGACTGTAGGATAAATTATGTGATTTTTCGAAAGTGAAGTAAAATTAGACCTGTTAAAGCAGCTGTTACTTTACGCCCTAAACACATAAATAAATATAAATAAATTAGATATTTGATTCAATAAATTTAAATTAAGCACTTTTTAATGTTGTTCTTTTGCGAGTCATTCCATCCTAAACATATCCTAAAAATAATAAAATAGGGAGAAAAAAAGTCCTATAGGGACAATTATACTTAACCGGCACCCTTGTGGAACAAAATCGTTACGACCGTCAATGTTTTACTCTATAAATTTCTCAATAGTCTCGTAAGTTACTGTCTCATGCTCCCGAAAACTTTCTTTTTTCCCTTCTTGTAGTCTATAACCTTTAACGGAAACAATATCACAATAACCCGGTATAAAATGTATTCCCGCAGCTCTTTTTCGAGAACAGTGGAAGACCCCCTCGGGTGAGGGGGTCTAGGGACCCACCCGGCAGTTTATGTGCGATGAAATCTTGGAATATATTTTGGGAATAAGCCGGGAACATAAAAGAGCGGGAGCGCATAAAAAAAGATCGCGTCGTCGTCGTCTCCACAATGTGACGGCGTGGAAACGATTTTCCGCGGGGCGGGGAAACGAAAAGGGGGTTTTCATTAACTTTTTCCGGGATTTCCTTCTCTTGATCGGTCTGGATGAAATCGACCGTGGTGCCGAGTTTTAACAAAAGAATTCTGATTTTTTTCTAATTTTAGAACAGCATATTTTATTTCATTTGGTGATTCGATAGTTTGTCAAATATACAGGGTGTCCCATGACGAATTAAAACTATCTGTATATGGCTAAATACTTATAGTAAAATCATGAAAAGGTGTACAGAAAGCAAGTCGATTTTATACTATTCATCGAAAGTGTCTCCATAAACGGTGACGGATTTTTAAAAATGAATACTCGGTCTCTCTCCATGCGCTTCATTTCCATTCCATGTTATTCATCATAAGCCTATAATATGAACGAAGGATAACAAGAATAAAATAAATTTTTGTAATTTTCCATAATACCATACAGTTTTTTTTTTATTTTTGATTCACTATATCTCGATAAAGAAAAAAAGAAAGGGAGTGAAAGAAAATGGAGAAGGAAAAGGAGAAGGAAGAGGAGGATGAAGAGGAGATGGGGTAGGAGGTGGGGTAGGAGGTGGGGTAGGAGGAGAGAGAAATAATCCACCCAAATTTTTTTTATTTAGTTTACGTTTGACAGTAGGGTTTCTGGACAAATTTTAACTTAAATTATCAAATTGATATGCAAATTTAATACGTAAATTATTTTGAACAAACTGAAATCATCTATCTATATGTAATAGTTTTTAATTTTAACTTGACTTGTATCTCTCTTAAGTTAAAAGATAATCTTTTGGAAAACTCTTAAAACGATTTACATCAAACCCGTCAAACGAAGACTGATAAAAAGTTGAGTATAAAATTTTTTTCTTTGAATACAAAACTTTTGTTGAACTGTCTAATCCATCTTCAAATGTATCCTTAAATCGATAGGAATCTCCATTCACCAATCTATTCAGTTTATGTAAATATGGCAACATCGTCCGACATTCGTCTGTCCTGAATAGTCCTGAGCGAAGCGATGACGCAAGTCTCGCAGAAAAGCCGTCTTTCATCTTCGGTCCCCCTTTTCTCTGACGTCGAGATGGCTTTTCAAAGATTTCGCACAGGAACTTTATGCTCCTATATATATTGCGTGTGGCGAAGCAGGATTTCTGAATTTACTGCTTTTTTTATTATCAAGAAGCCGTCTGATACCCTCTTTTCCCTTTACGTTACCCTCTAAGCAGAACATTACGAGAGGGTTTAGTGGATTTTTTCGTTCAATCATCCCCACACAATTGGGCAATTTCTATTCATCAATATTTATAATTAATTAATTGAACTATTCTAAGGGTTATATAAAAAGTAAGCTCATATCGACAAACGCACTTCATTATTCGGTATTTTTATATTGACATTGTAATAGTTATGGTATGCAGGGACCTTTAATGAATGGAATTGACACACAAATTTGATAAAAATGGGATGGAAACTGATAAAACTCCAAAAACATAAAAATTTATCAAAATTAAGATTTCTCTATCCTGCAGTTGAAACAACTCATTTTAAGCATTTGTCAAGAAGTTCAACATGTTGAGGCGCCTTTGGATACAAAATTTCAAAATATTATACTTGTTAATGTGTTTGAGCATGTATGCATGTATTTTTTTTTGGTAACTGAGACCTGAAAGATCTATTGTGCCCCTTTACTTCTACTTAGTTTCTGAGGAGAGTCTCTAAAACTAGTAGCTCCTTTAGTCTTAGTCCTATTTCCCGGGAAAATTTTAGGACATCTGCAGGCTTCAACTTAGGTAAATGTTCCTCTTCTATCCAGTAATCTCCCAGGTACTATGCTCTAGGATTCTGGAGCGCTGTGCAGTTGGAAAGTATGTGGATGGAGGTTCCTTATTCCAAGCCACAATATCTGCATTCTTCTTCCTCCACTATTTTGAGCTTTTTCAGGTGCCCATTCTTCACTCAGAAGAATCTTTGATTGTCTAAGCCCTACTAGATCTTTCCAATGGTCAGATCTTCTCTGGGTTTGAGCATATAAAAGTAAAGTACATTTCATTTCATTTCATTTTCATGTTTCGTTGACTGAGTATCTTATTTTACGGATTTAATAATAAAACATTCTAAATCCCTACAGTAGACTGTTATTTTACCAGCCAAACCTTTCAGTTGTAAAATAACCAGATATACTGTTATCGGATTCTACTACCTTATGTGGTTTTCCTCTTGAATCAATTATGTTGATGTAAAGTTAAAACGAAATATCTTGAAATGGAGTATGCATTAAAATTCAATTCATGCCATGTAGTTTCCGCTTCCTGCCAAAAGGATACGACAAGAGCAATAGAAAATTTTGTCTTTCCTCCATCCCATGCCTCAGACAGAATTACTTTCGTTTCAAAGAATTTTTCGAATCTCCTATATATTTAGTTAAATGCCCTGTATCTGTAGAGTAGAGGAGGGCTCACAGCACTTAGGCCACATGTGAGTTGTCCTCCTAGGTCATCGTCCATCCTGTCCTTCCCAGGAAGGTGGATAGATCACTAGGAGATATCTCCTTTATATCGGCAGGTGTAGGCAAAGACTTTGTCGCCATTTTCCCTCGTCAAGTTGCTAATACTCTTATAGTGGTCATTTGAGAGTGCCCAAAAATGTGTGGGAAGTCTTCGACTGCCTCACAATAGGCTCTCCAGACTTCTCTTTGCTTTTATCTGCAGCCTTTTTTGAACTCTTTGAGGTTGGCTTTATATATTCCCCAGTCCTCTTTGAGTTTTGTTCATTTTGCTTTGTTCTCGCTGTCTTTCTGAGGCGTTCCAGTTCAGATCATCACCAAGTATTGGTCGTGCCACTTGTCTGAGCCATCCTCATCGGACAGGATTCCTTATAGGCAATATCTATTTGATTTTGGATAGATACTGTGTACCTTTCCAGATCCTCATTTTTGGTAGGAGACAGGACCTCTGTTTTCCGCAGAGTACCCTTCACGAGTTGATTGTAGAGAGCTACATCCGTCCTCTTCGGGTCGTCCTGAGATCCTGGCTTACCGTTTAGGTCAGCCAGAGGTGGTCTGACATAGAAATATGATCCGACAATTGCCAGTCCTGAATTTTGTTTCATATTTTGGCTGTCGCTAGCGTAATATCTATTGTAAATGACCTATTCTTATCTATATTATTTACGATTTCCTATATATTTACGATTTCCTTTAATTTACATTGAATTATTTTTGTTCTTTGAACTTGAAAAAAATTGAATTGAAATTTTATTTGTCTGTTTTGCGATCTAAAGTGGTAAAAGACAGTCAAGACCTTAAAAAAAGCAACACTAAAGTGTACATAATATTATATCTGATTATGAAATCAAAAAGGGCAGGTCAATAAAAAGTAACGACGCATAAAGAAGCTGAGATAGATAAGGGTGAATATAGGAGAAAGAAACAAAAGACTTAAAAGTCCGAAAAGACAAAAGACTCGACCGAAACGATTTAAAATAATCTCATCGACAAAGTTCTTTGTCTAGAGGCAGTACTGGCTTGGAAAATTTAGATATATTGTTTGATTTATTATTGAAAACTTCCAATGTAATTAGACGTGGCAACACCTAATATGAAAATAACTGACCAAGAGCGGGAGGGGAGAAGAAAAGGCGCCCTAAAGGCGGGCATTAGCTCAACATCGCTCATAGCGTTAACATACATATTTTGTCATGCTGTTTAATAAGTAATTATTATGTTTTGTATTCTTAATTATAAATATAAGTTTTGTATTCTCAAGAATAAAGTAGTGAATTACCGACAATCACATGTATATTTCCACTAACGGTCCTTCGTATCAGAGTCCCACGAAGAAACATTTTTGGCCTTCTAGCCGAATAACCAGTGCAAGTTCAGGAGAGCAGTTTATTTAAGAAAACAGCAAACAAGGTCAGTGCGTTCCATTATTTTCCTTTATCTCAAAATTTCCAAAATTCCTTATTTCAAGTAGTGGTTGGTCTGAGTCTGAGTCGATTTTTGTGCAGTTTGGTTCATTTATTTATTTATTTAATACCTATATTGATTTAGTAAACTAATATTAATATTAAAATGACAGAGCAAACGGAAAATATCGATGAGCTTAGGGAATTAAGACACAATCGAGGTGTATTGAAGGGTCATGTCACGCGTTTAGCAAGTTTTTTAGAAAAACCGGAAAACCTACAAAAGTTGTCCGATTTAAAGACACGTTTAACAAAATTAGAAAAATATTTTGATCAGTTCGAGGATATTCAAGCTAGATTGGAATTTCTTAACGGAAATGAAAAAAATAGTCGGAAAGAACTAGAGGATAAATTTTATGCTGTTATAGATAGATGTAGTGAGGCGATTAGTCAATTAGAAACAAACAATTATCACAATATTCAACAAACTTTACAAACAAACGCAATACCAACTACTAATGAATCTACCGGGCTAAAGTTACCAGCAATCAAATTGCCGGAATTTTCAGGTGAATATAGTAGTTGGGCTGGATTTCACGATGCATTTTTACATTTAATACACAACAATAGCGGACTGACAAATGTGCAACGTATATGTCATCTAAAGTCGTGTTTACGCGGCGCAGCCTTAAAACAAATAGAAAATTTAGAGAATACAAATATAAATTATGAAGTAGCATGGCAATTACTAGTAGAACGATATGATAACAAAAGAATCACTATTAACGAGCACGTTACCGCGATTTTAAACATACCAAAACTAACCAAAAACAATAGTGCTTTTACCCTTAGAGATATGACAGATCAAGTACATCAACACGTTACCGCATTAGAAAAGTTAGGGGTAGCAACAAAAGGTTGGGAAACAATTTTAGTATTCGTAGTAAGTAATAAATTAGATAATTCAATAAACTTAGAATGGGAAGATACATTAGCAACAAATGAAATACCAACATACGAGCTCTTCAGAAAATTTCTGACAAAAAAGTGTGCAGCACACGAAAATGTATACAAGTCACAAGCTCAAAAGACAATAACACAATCTAGCACGCACACACACACATCACGAAACCACAATGCATCTTACACGCACACAAATCACACGTTTAGTAAACTCAATACAAGAAATCCTACACAGAGCTACGCAGTCACAGTACCAAATCAGCAAAATCACGGAATCGCAGACATAAGGTGTTACCTTTGCAAAGAAACACACTTTATTTTTCAATGTCCAAAATTTCTAAATTTGAATACAGATGAAAAATATGCAGAAACTCGAAAATACAATTTATGTACTAATTGTCTAAGACCTGGACATAACAAATTTAATTGTCGCTCTCGGAAGTGTAAAAAATGTAATTCAAATCATAACACGTTACTTCACAAAGATTCATACCAACAAATGCAATCACAAAACACTTATACACAAAATAATAATTCACATCCTCAAACCCATGCTCTAACATTATCAAATTCAAATTATGTACCAACTCGCAATTTTAACAATCATCACACTAATACACAAGAGCCGACAACAACGCCAGCCTACGAAAACAATGGGCATAGCAACAACTCGCAGGTAGACTGTTTACATTCTTTACATAAGGCGGAAAGTAAGAATTGCGTGGTCTTGTTGTCAACAGCAGAAATATTTATTTACGATTATTTTTTTCACTTGTCAAAATCTGACATTTTGGTGGTTTTAACCAATAGCAATACATTATTCTAGCCAATCATTCGGTATTATACTGATAATTATGCTTCCTCATCGATAAAACCTTGTTTACATCGAAACGTCAAAATTTTACTTTGAATTTGTCATTATTGACAACTAAAAGCGCTTTCAAAAATCCTTTTAAATTGTTGAAAAAAATAATCTTCCCAAATACAACTCGCTCTTCAAATTTTATCACATAATTTTTTATTTTCATCACTCAAACTTGTTTATTTGAGGCAAAAACATTCAAACAAACCGAATTTAGATAAAATCACTCCTCCTAACGGAGTCGTGATTTTATCAAATCGGTTTGTTTTCATATTTTTGCCAAATAAACAAGTTTTCGTGGAAAAGAAAAAATTATCGATAAAATTTGAAGCACTCGTGGTATTACCTTTGATAAATTTGGTAATCCACATAAATGTCGTGCATTATTAGATTCTGGAAGTCAGAGTAGTTTAATCACAAAAGAGTTATGTACACGAATTAATCTGGATTGTCAAAACGTAAATATTTCTATTGCAGGTGTCAATCAAAACGTAACTAATGCGATAGAAAGAGCACATGCTACTATATCGTCTCGTTTTAACAATAATTATCACACAGAAATTACCTTCTTAGTTTTAAAAAATATTACGCAAAACATACCACCGTTTACATTCAATAATTTAAATTCAAGTTTGCCAAAGGACATTCACATATCAAACCTGGCAGATCCGTACTATAATCAGTCGAGAAAAGTAGACATGCTTTTAGGAGCAGATGTGTTTTATGAAATACTCTTACCAAATCAAATAAAATTAGGTAAAGAATTACCAACATTACAAGAAACCGTATTTGGTTATGTTCTCACGGGCAAAATAAATTCTTATTCAAATCATAAACAAATAACTTGTAATTTTCTTACCATATCAAATGAGCAACTGAATGAAACAATTACAAAATTCTGGGAGGTGGAAGAGATTCCTAGCAAACAAGTGTTAAGTCAAGACGCGCAATATTGTGAAACCTTTTTTCGCGAAACGACTTCTCGAGCTGACGACGGACGTTTTGTTGTAAAATTACCGTTTAAAAAACCGAATGTAGATTATGGCAATATGTTTATGGTAGCAAAAAAACGACTAGAATACTTAGAAAATAAATTTAGACGCGACGATCAATTAAAATCCGAATATATACAATTTTTGAGAGAATATCATGATCTTAAACACATGACCATTCTAAATGACGCAAATTATATCGAATCAACCTCATATATTCTACCACATCATGCTGTACTAAAGGCTAGTACGACAACAAAGTGCCGTGTAGTTTTCGATGGTTCGGCACGCGCGAACTCGAATACACCTAGTTTAAATAATAATTTACACATAGGTTACAATGTACAGGATGACTTATTTAATATAGTACTCAGATTTAGATTAGGAAAATATGTTTTAAATGCGGACATTAAGATGATGTTTCGTCAAATCTGGTTGCATCCCGAAGATCGTAAATATCAACACATCATTTGGCGGGCCAGCGAAGCAGAGAATTTTAAGCTTTATACACTCGATACAGTAACTTACGGCACCGCATGTGCACCGTTTCTTGCACAACGGACTCTACTCGAAATAGCTCTACAAAATGAAAATAAATTTCCAACGGCAAGTAATATAATAAAGACATCATTTTATGTGGACGATTTATTAGTTAGTCTAAATAGTAAACAAGAGGCACTGAATTTGTATAAAGAATTAACAGATATACTAGAACAGTACGGTTTTAAGTTGAGAAAATGGTCATCTAACGACAATACTATTTTAGATTCAATATTAAAAAATGGCGAAAATACAGACAAACTCGTAGAATACCATCAAGATAAACAGTTAAAAACTCTAGGCATAGTTTGGCATCCCGATACAGACACTTTTAGTTACGCGGTCAATTTAGAAGTCAATAACAAAAATCAGTTAATAACAAAAAGAGTAGTATTAGCAATCATTTCAAAAGTCTTCGACCCTTTAGGTCTTGCGGGGCCAGCAGTGATTAAAGCTAAATTATTTATACAAGCATTATGGCAACAGGGTTTGGATTGGGACGAACCGCTACCTGCTGAACTCAGTGAAAGGTTCCAGACACTTACTGGACTATTAAGCGAAATAAATAATATAAATATTCCTCGACATGTGACTTGTTTAAATCCTCAAAAAATACAGTGGCATTGTTTCAGTGATAGCTCAGAGCGCGCATACGGCGCATGCATATATGTAGTATCGCATGACTCGCATAATAATTTTTATTCCAATCTGTTATGTTCAAAAAGCAGAGTTGCACCACAAAACAAAAAGTGCACACTCCCAAGATTAGAGCTTTTAGCAGCCCATTTGTTAGCTAAACTTGTGCATGCAACAAAAAATGCAATAGGTAATGAGTTACCAGAAATTCATTATTACACCGACTCTACAATCGTGCTTGCCTGGCTACGAATGGAGCCAAGCCGGTTAAAAACTTTCGTCGCACATCGCGTTGCAAAAATCATTGAAATTACGAACGTAGACAATTGGCACCACGTGTCTTCGGAGAATAATGTCGCGGACATACTATCTCGCGGAATAGAAGCTAGTAGACTAAGAAGTTTGAATTTTTGGTGGCACGGACCCGAATTTTTGGTAAATAAAAAATTATCGCCCAGTTCTTTCGTTATCAATTTGCCCACAGAAGTACCAGAAATTAAGAATAAAGACTCCACTTTAGTTCTAGTCAATCATGAAAATGACTTTAACATATTTAACCGATATTCAAGGTATGAAAAATTGCGCCGCATAACGGCATATTGCTTACGTTTCAAACGAATTACGGTCGATAAAGAAAGGTTTGGTTCATCTACTTTAACTGTAGACGAATTACAGAAAGCCACAAATTGCTTAATTAGGTTGGCACAAACACAATCATTTTATAATGAAATTAGTGCGTTAAAGACAGGACAGAAGCAGCTTAAGAGTAGCAAAATAATAAGTTTAAATCCATTTCTCGATAAAAATGAAATTCTTAGAGTAGGCGGTAGATTAAGACATGCTGATTTAACATTTGAAAATAAACATCCGGTTATTTTACCCAAAAAACACCCGTTCACGATTTTAATAGTTAGACATTACCATCATAAACATCTACACGCAGGGGTGCAGAATTTATTATCAATTCTCAGACTACAGTTTTGGCCAATTGACGGAAAAACAGTTATAAAGCAAGTTATACGCTCTTGTGTAACATGTTTCCACGTCAATCCAAAACGTTCTACTACTCTTATGGGAGACTTACCTTCCTATAGGGTTAAACCATCTCGGCCATTCAGCATTACTGGTGTTGATTATGCTGGACCCATAATCATAAAAACGGGGGCAATTCGTAAACCATCACCAGTAAAAACATATATTTGCATTTTTGTTTGTCTTGCTACTCGTGCTGTGCATCTAGATTTAGCTCATGATTTAAGTACCGAAAGTTTTTTAAACGTGCTCAAACGATTTGTTTCCCGACGAGGGAAACCAGTAGAAATTCATTCAGACAATGGAAGTAATTTTGTTGGGGCCAGTAATTATTTTTTAGAACTACACAATTTGCTAAATGATTCTAAGTTCAATCAGAAAATCACTGATCATCTAGCCTCTGACAGCATAAATTTTAAACGAATTCCCGCACACTCTCCACACATGGGCGGGATCTGGGAATCCGCGGTTAAAGCAGCAAAATTTCACTTGCGAAGAACAGTAGGTAACGCTTATTTGAACCATGAAGAAATGTACACAATTTTGACTCAGGTCGAGGCATGCTTGAACTCCAGACCTATTTCACCCATATCTTCCGACCCTAACGACCATCTTCCACTCACACCCGCACACTTTTTAATTGGTACATCACTAGCAGCACTGCCAGAATCAGACCTGCAACACTTATCCACAAATCGACTTAATCGGTATCAGCTGCTAACCCAGTTATATCAAGGTTTCTGGTCTCGTTGGTCAAAGGACTACCTTACCCAGTTGCAGAAACGCCAGAAGTGGAACAGTTCCTCATCATTCATATCACCTAAAGTGGGTGATCTTGTCTTGCTGATTGAGGACAACAGCCCTCCTTTGAAGTGGCCCACCGGAAGATTGACAGAGCTTCACCCTGGGGCGGATTCTGTAGTTAGAGTAGCATCAGTGAAACTACCATCCGGAAGTGTTGTAAAAAGAACTGTACACAAATTGTGTTTTTTGCCAGTTTAGATAGACACTACGTAAATTTCCAGTTACATTATTGACACTATTAAAATTTTTTGCTTACGTTATAGTTACTGAAATTTTAGCAGTTTGTATTATTTCAGTTTGATTGTATCATATTTTTATTTTTTTGAAAGGCTATCCTTTCAAGGGGGCCGGTTATGTTTGATTTATTATTGAAAACTTCCAATGTAATTAGACGTGGCAACACCTAATATGAAAATAACTGACCAAGAGCGGGAGGGGAGAAGAAAAGGCGCCCTAAAGGCGGGCATTAGCTCAACATCGCTCATAGCGTTAACATACATATTTTGTCATGCTGTTTAATAAGTAATTATTATGTTTTGTATTCTTAATTATAAATATAAGTTTTGTATTCTCAAGAATAAAGTAGTGAATTACCGACAATCACATGTATATTTCCACTAACGGTCCTTCGTATCAGAGTCCCACGAAGAAACAATATTGTCTCTAATTATTCGATAGTAGAATTAGATGAAAAATAGTTGAGAAAATTGGTCTAGTCTAGTTTGACAATGGACTTGAATGGACACCGCAAAAAGATTGAACTATTGAGGCAAAAAGAATGTAAATTCTTTTCAACTCCATTCGCATAATTGCGGAATTTATAACAAATATGTATATAATTTATATATTCGGCACAATACTTAAGGGACACCAAGCTAAACTGAAGAATGGGTCGGTAGAATAAGTAATGAGGCAAGAGGAAGATTAGGTACAGTAAAAAAACTGTATTGAATATGACCTATGATTTGCTGCTGTTATAGCATCAGGAATGGATGAGACTATACAAAGTCCTAGAAGTATGTCCATGATATAAAAACAAATATATCCTGTTCTAATATTACCTATGTTTTTCATCATAAAGTATGAGTTTTTATACAGAATACTTCCATTTTGTTAAAAATTAGCCAACATAGCTACTTCAAATGTCAAAAAGCAACAAGATTGACATTACCACTAGGTAAGGATAGGTTTGTGTGAATGGGTCTATAATGGCTATTTAGATTTCACCAAACAGATTCAACTTATTAACAAAGTCGATTAGTTTGTTTGATGAATGATATGTCTGGTCCGAGGACGAGAGAGAGATTCTGCCAAACGTTATGTTCCAGACAAAGGCGGAAAATCGGATCTGAGCATATTAAGCAGACTTGATATTAACGGGGCAATGAACAGTTATCGGTGGAAGCAGTTATTGGAACATTTTGTAAGGGCGGAAGAGATGATGGCAATTATTAGGCTGAAATCGGTAAACTTATCGTTCCCGACTACGTTCGTGAAAGACACACTGATACAACTGGGACAATATTAAATGAACCCATATTTCACATGAGTTCTAATAGCTTGACACCGGAGAACATATTCACTGAACTGGACGCCTATTCTCATCGATAGAACATAGTTGAGAGAAGTGAGTATTCTCTCACGCGAGTAGGAACGTTCCTTGCTCTCTTGAAATTTTGAACCGCATTCTGGGCCATGCGAAATACTTGGACATTGTTGCCGTATGTTATCAATGAATTGTAATGTATGTGGTAGATCATTTGCTCAAATAGTAGTTTAAGAGTAACAAGAAAACGTCATATCTTGATAGATGTCATTTTGATTTTTTTGATCTTTCAAACTTTCAAATATAAAATAAAATAAAAATGGACAGAAAACCTTCAATTAATTCTGCGCAAAAATATATATTAGCTCAGTTTATGAAGGAGCATGAAGATTTGCAAACGGGCCGGTTTACAAATGGTTTCACATTCAAAAAGGCCCAAACACTTTGGGAAGAACTGGCCAATAATCTAAATAGACCAAATGGTGCTCAAAAAGAATGGCGGCAGTGGAGAAAAGTAACTTATATATATATAATATTGTGGAAGCTCCAGTCAACTTCACTTTCGATAGAGTAAATAAATATATGCATACATATAATTATTCTTTATATATTGTATATACAACAGGAAGAAGCCACACAATTTTTCTGGTTGAGCATGAACAGTAAATATAAATAAAAGTATCCTACTTTTGATTCATGACATTTCAATGACATATCAATGTAAAATACGTTATGCGCATGCGATTCGCATGAAAATATTAGATTCGTGTGATTCAAAGCAGGAGAACAAAATTGCTCCTCTTCTATCAAAATTTCATAGGAGGGGAATCGCCGAGAATACGGCGTATAAAATTTCAATGGAACAATGGCGGATTTTCTCGTAGGAACGCTCACTTCTCTTGGTTGAGAATAAGCACCCTGGTGAGCATCATCATCCTATCCCATAAAGCTCTTCCTGCTGCCCAGGTTTTAGTGTTTGTTTGGCAAAACTTATTGCGACGTATGTATGTATGTGTTTTTTGGGGTGACATTCACATACCCAAAAGATCTATTGTGCCCCCTTACTTCTACTTATTTTCTGAGGAGAGCCTCAGAAACTACTAGCACCTTTAGTCCTATTTCTCGGAAAAATTTTAGGTTTCAACTTAGATAAATGTTCCACTTCTATCCAGTAATCTCCCAGGTGCTGTGCTCTAGGATTCTGAAGTGCTGCGCAGTTGGAAAGTATGTGGGTGTAGGTTTCTTCTTTCATGCCACAAACTTATGGCGATGCCGATTGTAGGTTCTGGTCTGATAAAGATATAAACGGTACTCTCCCTTGTAGGAGAGTCCACCTTCTCATTTCCATCCATGTAAGAGTGGCTAGGGATCCAGACCAGCAATACTTTATTGAGTTCTCCTTTTGATGACAGTCTTTTTTGGTAGTTTAATACCAATTTCGGCGTTACACAGTAAGAGTTAAATGCTTTCAAGTCCGAGGAAATTTTCATTGTTTTATGTGTGTGATTGATTTGTTCTAATCTCGCATATGATCCTAGAAAGGTTGGAATTTCTGGCATATTCAACTATTATGCAAAAATATGATTAATTAACCATTATATGTTGCATCTAAATACTGCTCGTTATAAACTACGTGTTAAAGCAATGAGTAATCAGTTCCAAAATGGTGTGGGAATGTCTAGACAAACACAATGAACAAGGCGAAAACAATATAATTACCTAACTAAGGATTCCCGGACAAACTGGAATAGAAGGAAATGAAATAGCAGATGAACTAGCAAAGTGGGGGACTGAAATACCTTTTTGGGCACCTGAACCCCTTCGCGGAATCAGCCCCAATGTTATAATAGAAGAAATAGATGAAGCCGAAAGAAGGAGATCTGACCATTGGAAAGATCTATTAGGGCTTATACAATCAAAGTTTCTACTCGGTGATTACAACTTGTTGGGATAAAATGAATGCATAAGTCAAAGTAAAACTGCGCTTAGAGTTTCAACAGGGATCCTAAGGGGACATTGTTGCCTAAATGGGCACCTGAAAAAGCTCAGAATAGTGGAGGGAGAAGAATGCAGATATTGTGCCATGGAAGAAGAAACGTCCATCCACGTACTTTCCAGCTGCACAGCACTCCAGAATCCTAGAGCACAGCACCTGGGAGATTACTGAATAGAAGAGGAACATTTAAGTTGAAGCCTGCAGATATCCTTAAATTTCTCCGGGAAATAAAACTAAAGGAGCTACTAATTTCTGAGACTCTTCTCAGAAAATGAAAAGAGTAAGGGGGTACAATAGATCTTTTAGGTCTCAATGAATGTTATTCCAAAAATACATACATAGACTAAGTGGAAAATACGTTTCAAGTTCGTTACATATACGTGTCCAATCGAAAACGTACTTTTTAACTTTATACCTTACTCCACTTCTGCCCATTCCTTCCGTGTCGTTTTATATAGCTTGGGTAATAATCGTAAATTTAAAATTTTCTCTCTCGTCGTCGTCAACGACAAAAGGTTCTAGTTCCAAAAAATGGCCTCAATGAAGAAGGATAGACTTTTAAGTAGCAATAAAATACGTTGGCCAACGCAACGTTTCAAACTTTCTTTTTGGGAAATAAAACTCAGAACGTTATTAAACAAAAGAGAAATGTTTTTTCTTAAAGTGATCGTGGTTAGGGTATATAAAAAGGACCGTAGAGATCGTATCCTATAAAAAAAATTTCAGTACCACAAAATTATTTGAATTAAAATTATTCTTTTGAACGTTTTCCGATAAAGAAACAATTACTTCTAGAGCTGTATTACCAGGGAGGTACTCATATGTTTCATATTGCTGTTGACAACCTCTAGAAACTTGAACACTGCTCAAACATTATTTTGCTTATTTGTCCTCCGCTGTTTGATGCTCCAACATTAGTATTATATATTAAAATAATAATTAGTGTAAATATTACACGTGAAAGTATTTTTCTACTGTGTTGAACTACATAGAAAACTCCCGATTCCAATATTTATGGCACTTAATAAATGTTTTGGAATGAAACATTGAAGGAATATGTTATTAACAATGCACAACTAAGACTAATACTATAGTGGCTGGTGATAAAACAGAAAATATAAAAATCTGCATTGATGGAGAAAGTTAAAAGAATTTTAATCTTGGGGTAAAGTTAGATCATAGCGGGACTCAGTAAGTAATAGAGAAGTTCTATATTATTCTGTAAATAAAAACTTTGTTAATAAAAAGGAAATATTATGAGTAATTTATCTTATGTATTTAACAGTTTAGACTTGACAACAATTTTTTGTAGTGTTTGTTAACATTCTATGTATATTTGATGAAATACGTTCATTATTAACATTGAAAAAGAATGCCTCATACTGTTTCGTTACCCTGCAGGTGAATTTTTCCACAGATCCTTCATCCGATGGCCGATTGTTAGTATATCGGATGAATAAAAATGTCAATTTATTAACATTCGTTCTGAATTTATACAAAAAAAAATAGATCATGAAAAAGTTAGGTTAAATCAGATCCGATGACGGACAATCATCAAAGAACAGTTTTCACATGAGACGTAGGTTAAAACTAACGGACAAATAATCGGCGGCTTGTCAATTTTAAGTTTTTCCACCAATCTCAAAACTTTCGAATGATTTGTGGAAATCTCTCTTGTTAGAGAGTGTCTTTAACTAAAAATTCCAAATCAGTTTGCTTCTTTTGATGTTTTCCTTTCATCAGTTTTAGTTCCTTTTGAAAACTTATGACAACGGGCATCAAACATCAGGTCAGATTTCCTTTTTTCGTTGAAAACTTCCGAACGTAATAAAATTTGGTCCTTTCTGTATCCTGCTTATGTCTTGTTGAGATTTATACTTTTATGAAGTTTCCGATAGAAAGTGAAAGTCGATGCCTCAAAATATGAGAAACTTTCTATTGTTTTCGATAGTTTTCCAAATAGAGAAAACAAAAGTAGTGATAATTTATGAAATTTATCATGCCAATCCCAGAACAAGATAGATACCTATGATCAGAGACGAACTATATTGGTATTGGATCTTAGTCTTCGTATCTAAGATCCGTCAATATGAAATTATTTATTTATTTATTATATTTGTTACCGTTAAAGTGAAAAAACCGTTATTTTATAGAATACCTAGTTATTGTATGAAATACCTGATCGTGTCCACTAAAGTGTTAAACTCTCCTGTATTTCATGGTTTAACTAGTTATTTCATAGAATAACGATCTGTTACCCGTTAAAGTGTAAAATAATCCATATATCTCGCACGACAAATAGATTTTCCTTCCACCCCTACTGCATGTACTGGGTAAAACCCAGTGTGTCAACAAAAATGTTTTTTTTTTCAAAAATAATATTCGTTGTAATACCAAGCGTAACTTTAGTAATCCTTGTTATAGCAAATGATTCAATGGTACATTTAGAGAAATTGCTTTTTTTATTTCAATTCTCTATCATATTAGCTTTATTTAATTTTGTATGAATTGTTTATTTTACACTTTAACTGTCTCTTATTAGTTAATTCATAGAATACCTAGTTATTTCATGGAATAACTAGGTATTGTATGCATTATATACTTTAACGGTAACATATCGACTAGGTATGAGTACCTGAAGATTTTAATAAAGGAAATCTAATCTAACCCTTGAAATTTGGAGTAGAATTTACCTAAGAGATTACGGTCCCCCAAATTCAACTAACTCATTAAAATATTATTGGTGTTATCAAGTCCTTTTGTTAAAATATTTGCAGTGCTTCAAATTTGATTATACTAATTATGAAATGATGTAATGGCAGAACGAATAACCGGGAGTTGATCATTTTATCAGTTCAAAGACAAGAACTTTCAAATTAAATCCTTAATTCGGATTTTGTAATTAGCTAATGAAAATTGGTTGGCCGTTGCCAAAAACCGTTGAAGCTAATTTAAACCAGTGAATTCATAATTCCTTTGTGTTAAATTTCAATTAAGGTCGGTAAATTAGTAATTTACTATTTTAAAATTCATAGTTCAACCGAAATTTGCAATTAAACTGAAATATGCAACTTTTCAGTTTTATAAACTTCCACGATATTCTTATTCAAATTGAATTGTGCACATTTATCTTTTGCGTGAATTTCCGCTTGAAAGATGCCAATTGAATTTTCACAAAATATAGAAAATGATAGGGCTTCCATCATGGTGTAGAAGGGTGTAGTGCGAGAACATCTAAATGCGGAATATACAGATCGATGAATTCTGTAGAGCCAACCTAACCGTTTTAGATTTTTACTTTTGAGAGCAAGGAAAAAGATACTTTTTTAGTCTGTTCTCACTACCAGGGAAAATATGATTCTCAGATTTTAAAATGCAAATTCATCGAAAATGCCTTATTTCTACAAAACAAGATCGACATTTTGAGCATCTACGAATACACTAGAAAAAAAATATCAATATAATAAAATTTTAAGTCTTTGGAGAGTTCTAAAACATAGGATTTAAATTCAAAATGGAAGATAAGTTTTGTGCGTAACAGTTAGCGTCGTTCACAAAAGAATGCAATACCCCAAGAAGTTATACCAGTTACTTTTTAATGTAGGTAGGAAAAACGAATTTACAAGAACGAAAGTATAAAATCCATTAAACATACAAATAGGGAAAAACTAGTTAATTAAGGCAGAAGTACAGAAGACGAAGATAGTAGTTTGTGCAACTAGTGTGGATATGATGCCATATCGCACGAGGACGAAGTTTGTGTTCGACGCCGTTGGTGGAGTGCTCAATCGTTCGAGTGGGATATGGATAATCCACAGGAGCCGAACAGTATATTTTTTCTACGACACTTCTATACGTCATAAAAAAATGTTGCAAATTCCATATTTACAATTGGAAAAAATTAGAATGAAGAAATTTCGGTAAATTGGCAGTCTATTCGCTAAGCAACAGCTTGTCCATGTCATCCTACTTTCCAAACAGGCGTAATATTTCTTAAATAGAGCATATTTTTTAACAGACTGTCATGAAATCGATAGTAATAAAAATATATCTAAAAATGACTACAGGCTTTTGAATAAATTATAATAAAGTTACAATATATTAAAAAAAAACTGTGTACCTAGTAAGACCGACCGTGTCTATATCTCATTAAAACGTCCCATTATATATACTAGCATAATCTAATCACATACAAAAAAAAATGATTAATTGCCATCTAACACACATAACTAGAGAACAACTAGTAGAGTTCAAAACAGAAAACACCCTTCGACCCGACCAGGTCTGGGCACATGAAGTCGCGTGCGAAAATACCCACGGTTTTTTTTTCATTTGTTACACTGACAAAAAAAAATGTATACGGACACGTTGGGAGAATTAGGGCTGAAGGAAAAGAAAACAAATTGAATTGTTCATTGCAGCAACTCTGAAGAGCACTGCAGTTTTCTTTAAAGGTTTTAACGTTCATATGTTAAATTATTATCAGTAGTAATATCACAAGAGTGTGAAAAAATTTGATAAATTTTAGAAAACTTTTTTGACGCTACAATAATATTTTTATAGGAACTAAATAAAAATTCTTGAACCCAACATAAGTAACATAAATTAGGTAAAAAAATTTATAAAAAGTGATGTTTTGGGTATTGTCTTGTTGGAAGAATAAGATTTCTTCCTGAATTTCTTCTCAGATTACTTATTAATTTCAAATGTTATTTGCTGTAAAACTAGAGATATGGTTTTAATAAAGTAAATTGATTCTGCATTTGCAAGATAAGACACTGCTGTAGATCGTGAAGAGATATTGGGGATTTCAATTTTTTTTGTATCTATACCAATCATTTCAGCAAATTTTTTGATCCACTTCAAATAATAGATAAGTATTTAATAGATAAGCGTTATACAGGGTGTTTTCAAATGACACAACGTTTGCATTTAGAATATGTAGATAACTCTCGTAAAATTGGACAAAATGATATCAGGATTGAGGGTTCCAGCTCATTTAACTTTCGAAATACGTTGTATATTTTGATAAAAAAACATTTGTCAATTTTTAATCCAGTGGTGTACATTTGGAGAAAAATGTCTCTTTTCTCCTCCCATTTTTCACGCCACTGGCATTTGTAGCTATTTTCAACTAATTTTATATTCCTCGATGTTTTTCACTTGAAAACACATAACCTTTACATATAAAAAATCATGTAGTTTTCAAGATATTTAATGTTTTCATGAAGTCTGCAACCTAATTTTTTTATAATGAAATGAAAAAAAATTTTTTGTATTTTTTTTTAATAACCTCCAATCTACTAATAATTAAAATATGTATCAGAAACTAATTTGTGAAGCAGCAATGCATCTTTAAACATTGTGAGAAGACTCAAAAATATTTGTCCAAACTTGTGCTTTTATTATTGAAAATGGTGTTGCAAACTTCATGAAAACATGAATATCTTGAAAACTACAAATTTTTTGATATGTACAGGATATGTGATTTTTACGTGAAAAACATTGAGGAATACAAAATGAATTGAAAATAGCCACAAATGCCAGTGGCGTGGAAAATGGCAGGAGAAAAGTGACATATTTTTCCAAATGTACACCACTGGATCAAAAATTTTATTGACAAATGTTTTTTTATCAAAATATGCCTTTTCACATTTAAAAACAACCTGCCAATTGTCAAATCAATTTATTCATCCATTTTAAAATTATCAAATAAAAACATTTAAATTTTTATTTATAACTTCAACACCCTGTATTTCGAAAAGTAAATGAGCTGGACCCCACAATCCTTATATCATTTTATCCAATTTTACGCGAGGTATCTACATGCAAACGTTGTAAGTGTCATTTGAAAACACCCTGTATAATAATATAAAAATAGATAAATAAAAATTAACAGTAAAATATAAAAAAATAAATAAAAATATTGACTATACTATACCAGTAATACAAAACAATATAATATATAAATTTAGTAAACCCATCCATCCAGAAAATCTTCAATTTCGTATTTTAATTAGAAATATTTATTCCCAGTGTATGGGTGCATAGTCACGTGCGAAAATAAAAAAAACTATTTTTTCTTTCGGTAGCTACCTGCCAACAATACTATCGTTTTAAGTGCCATTAAAGACATTAACACTGAAAAAATATCCTAGTAGTAGTAGTAGAAAGGGGTGAAAAAAAGGGTTCATTGATTATTTGGGTCATCCCTGAAAAGAAAAAAGCGGCATAACATCGCATGTTGGATGCATGAGAGGTCAGAAAGTAAAGAAAGGGTGGCTTTGTCGTGATTTGAAAGGGTAGTATAGTTAGAAGGGTGTCAGAGGTGTAGACATTGGGATCGCGGCAAATAATTTTATTACAATTCAATATACATGTTAGCTTCTGCCTTTACACTGACGTGTATTAATTTATAAAATGTTTGAGTTTGGTGGATTTATTCACGTTTTTTCTGACGTAGGTAGTTAAATTACCAATATTTAGCGATTTCACCACAAGATTACTCAGAGTGTTGGAATATAGCAATAATTAACAAGAAAAAATAGAGATTTGCACCTTGGTGAATTCATTCGTTCAATTGGACAACATTGTTTATATCCCAAAATTTTGGTTATTTATCATTACAATCAAGTTTGTTACAATAATACAAGTCCATGTATCAATGAAGTTAGCACAATCGTTGGTAACTTGCTACTTGAACAAGATGGCGCCGCTTGACATACGGATGAAAAAGTCAAAGATTGGATGATGGAGCACAATATTTCGGTTTTAAATTGGACGTCTAGTAGTCCGGATCTATCGCTGACTGAAATTTTGTGACATATTATGATAAAATTTCGCAAGAACCGTTACAGAGTTGAGAACACGTCTCCAAAGCTTTACACCTGATGACTGTAGAAACAGTTTGCTAAGTTGCCGTTTTTACACTTCAATATATAAGTGCTTGTTTGCAGTAATACAATCTCCCGATCTTCAAAGCTACGTGGTATTTCAGGTAGTCCCAGAAAAAAATACAAGAGGTGTCTAGTCGGGTGATATTGTTGGCCAGTTTCTCACCATTACATTTCTAAGTAAAAATTGTATTTAAACATAACCTAAAATCTCTTTTTATGGGTGTACGCCATATTTTTTCAAATATATAATTCCAATTTTGCACAGATCACGATATTTACCATACAATTTTCACAAAACCTTTATTGTTGATCAAAATAGTCTTCAGATAAATCAAATCTTGAACAATATACGGATGAACACAGTCTCTTTAGATTGTCTACAAATAACATCATTTTTTGATAATTCGCTTGCAGATTATTTTCTAGTACCTTTACAGTTTTATCTCTATAAATTGCATCTTTTGGTCTACCAGACCTTGGACTATCCTTTATGACACCAGTTTCATTATATTATTTATTAATCTCGTAATAGATCTACTCATAGGAGGGCATTCTGTATTTAAATAATTAAAAATATCTACTCCTTCATGGGGCCGATTTTCGTCACCACTTCCAACTTACATTTGTCTTTCTAGTCGTTGTTTTTACAATCTTTATAAAAAAGAGGAAGAATTTCACTTTTCTGTGATATATCATACGACCAAGGTAGCCATTATAATAAATTTAATGTGGACACTAAAAAAAATCATATTACAATTCCTTACTGTGATACTTTTTGGCATCCCAGTATAGATGATTTGTATTTTATAATCACAAAATTTTTAAAACATCCTTCAGATGAACGCTTTGCACGCTCGGCCTTTTCATATCTCCGCCGCTGTGTACGTGCCGAACTTCTCCCCGGACGTACGGAACTTTGTCTCTAGAGGGTAATTCATCAAAAGGGAATAGGGATGACAGAAGAGTTCCAAGTCGTGTCGGGACAGTTGGTAGTCGATGCAGCAATGCCTCATTCATTGCGGTAGTCTTTCTTTTCTCATTTATAATTTTGTCTCCCTCTTTCTTTCTCCCTACATCTTTTACAGTTCTATAAATGATGCGATTTTATAACCAACGCAATTTATCCTTTGTTTCCTTGCAAACATAATTGATAGTAAGAGAATGCTTAAAGAAATACACCAATAAATATACAGTAAGTGTAATTAAATATACAGGGTATGAAACAAAAATTTGAGTTGTACGCCAATGAAACAAAAAGCTTACGATTGGTGTTAAAAAAATGGATGGTAAATAAATAACGCAGGTTGTTGCCTAACTAACCGATTAAATTTGGTAGTAACTTAGCCAGTTCGCATAAAATAAAATGAATCAAAATACATTTTTGTAATTTTCTTCTAGAGGAGAATCCAAAAATGGAATAATGTATGGGGTGTTTACTTTAAAAATTGGTAGGATTTTAATTTGAGAAATTGGGTTAAAGTGATAATGTCTCTCTTTTCTCATAAAATAGACGCCTTCAAAATTTTGTTGGATGGATTGTTTTCTTTGAAATGCCCTATATAAATCGTTAAAGTCAATAAAAAATTATATAATGACAAGCAAAAAAACAAAAACAAAAAAAATCCGTGTTCTCAAGACATAAGAATAAAAATAAACCATATATTGTAACAGTAATAATTATAAGCAGTCTTTGCACTGAGATGACCTTGTTGCTGAACAGTCTCTCATCGAAAATTAACTGAACAATAAAAGCAATGCAACAGGCGCGATTATTAAGATTTACAAACTACTCGTAAGCACCGAATAAAAATCAACTATTCGATGTCGTAAGGTACGGTTTGTACTTCGCGAGAAAATGAAACTGTCGACAATAGAAATTATCAGAAATTATCAGCTGATGTGAATGCTAAATAGTATATTATTAAACGAGCAATTTATGATAGCCATAATTCACGATGGGTGACGTTTGCGTCACGAGCCGCAGGCGAGGGGCGCAAGTCACCCAAGTGAATTATGGCCATAAATTGCAAGTAGAATACTATACTTTGTCCACGACACTTTATTTATTAATAAATAGAAGTCAGTAACGATTTGGCATATTACTAACCTCAAAATGTTGTGGCAGCTACATCAAATATTTTGACATATATAAAGATGGGCGATACTGTAGAAAGTATCAATACAACGTACCGTTATAAATATATTGTTTTAAAATACTTAATATTAGAAAATATCGTTATGAAAAGTATCAATACTAAAAATTACAATATTTTATCAATACGATATATGTCAGAAACAAATTTCCTGAACAAAATACACAGATTTAATAGTTTATTTCATATTGTACCCCCATCTCTAGTTCATAATACACTACAGTGTATTATGAACCATAATTCACAGTTGATATATGGGTACCATATACCTTTTGTTAGGAGGTAAAATATTGACTTATTATTAGGTGGTCGTGGACAAATATTATTAATAAAATTTCAGTAGTAATACTATAAGTACTTCAAAATAATGAGGTTATACATCGATAACTTGGTGTCAGTTTGACAGTTTAAATCATCCGATCGGGAAGCTGGAGGATTATTCTGTAAGAATGAAATAATATAGTTCTAAGAAAAATATTTGGACCAATTACAATCTGCAATAAATAAAATCGATACACTGCTTTCGATTTAACAATTATTGGTTTTTAACACTCTTGCCGACAAAAATTGGGAATAACTTTTACAGATAAGTCTATTTGGCAACAGCGGTTAAAATAAGGAGCACTGAGCACACGCGCATCACTGACTGCGAACAATTATTCTTCTCTCTCTTTCAAGTAGTTTTCCTCATATTTTCTTTGTGTATATCGTATGTCGCGAAAAGATTTTTCGCAATCTGTATCAACCTTAACCTGTAACTGCTGTCTTAAAGGATAAGTCTCGCTTTAAATCGTCGATAAAATCTTTGGAAATATGCTGGACGATTGGGCTGAAACAATGGGCAAGGCCAAGGAGGGTTTTTTGGCCCACAAAGTGATGGCCATAGTTTTTTGGGAACTACATTCACATCGATTATCTGGAAAAGGATATCACTGGCTCAATAATTTTCCATACACTACTAGCCCAATACGCGAAGTATTTAAATATTCTTAATATAACACCAGACGTGTGAGCCAGCCTTAAGAAGATTATTCCTCGGTAGTATAAAAATCTAAACAATTTACTGTGGTACTCTACCTTCACTTCTAGTCTAGAAGAGACGTCTGCAAAGTATGTCAATTACTTGTTATTTTCACACTCCACATAACTCGACATTAATTGCGTAACATTTTTTTTTTTCGTGTCGAGTATCTAAAAACAAAACGGATTTTGATTGCTTTTATAAGCAGGTTCGATAATAACATAATCCATATTAATCATTATTTAATGGAATTGAATATTTTAACGAAATACGGGAATGTTTTGATGAATCGAAGAATGTGATAATCCGTAATGGTGAACAAATTAAATCACATAGAGATTGAATTTAACGTTGATTGTTTGAAACGAAACAGGATATTTGTGCGTTGGTTGGGAATCCATGTCTGGAATTACGGCATTGTTCTATTGAATGCCTGTGTTCTATGAAGGTCATCACAGTTATACAGAGTCGGCAAAAGTCCGGGATCGGACAAATATTTAAGAACATTTTTGAAAAATCTTTTTATATCACAAATTCCACTTCAACTTGAGCTATGATTTGAAATTATTTTAAAATATACACGGTGTTCCAGTTTTCCGTACCGATCTAATTTTATTTTCTTCAAAGGGATCTTTGGCAGATTTAGAAAGATCACGTTTTAAGCCTTTATAAAAATATAGGGTTTTGCTATCCTATACCACCGAATAATAATCAATCAATCAATCAATCATGATTATTATTCGGTGCCTATACCGAGTGGTTAAAAAGATACAGCCACTTTCATAGAAAAATCACTATCCACTTAGAGACATTTTATGAAATAACAAAAAACAGAAAGTTTCTTTTAGACATTGAAAAACGTAAAAAAAACATAAATCTAGTAGGTATTAATTTTAATAAATTGGAGTGAAATTTGTAGTAAAAAAAGATTTCTCAAAAATTTAATCTCTTTCAATACTTATCCAGTTCTGGACTTTTGCCGAACTCTGTATATAAAATATTCGAAAATTACATACATGTATACAGAGCTGGGCAAAAGTCCGGGACCGGTCAAATATCGAAGAAAATATAAAGTTTTTGAAAAATCTTTTGATACCACAAAGTTTTTCTTATTCTATTGCTTCTCTGATTGCCACTAAAAAATATAATAATTCCTTCTTAATGGTTGCCTATAACTAAATACAGAGGGTTCCGAGTTATGCTGACTTTTTTAAAAATGTGAACATTTCAAAAAAAATTAATAACTCATGGATATAACAAATTCTAGCAAATTTTCTCTTACATCCATATAGTTGGACATTCGTTAAATATTTCTATACAGGGTGCTCCGAATTTTCAGTTTCATTATTAGAGCATTCAATGTCGGGTTTATTTTAAATGGAACACCCTGTATTTCAATAATTTATGATATTCAAAAAATGTCCTCTTTCGAATGGTATAAGGGTATTATACTATTCGTGCAATTTACTATTTTCCTAAATTGTGTGCTAAATCGATTTTGAACATTTGCAATTCTCTCTAAATTTCAAACTAATGATCATGGAATAGTAAGAAACTGAATAGATCACGTCTTAAGCCTTCGGAAAATATAGGGCTTTGCTATCCTATAGCCACTCTCACAGAAAAATCACTATCCACTTAGAGACATTTTATGAAAAACAATTCTTCATACAATAGTTAATAATATTGTTGATAGAGATTTTTTAAAAATTCATTGTTTATACCTGTTTTTAGTTTTTAATTTACATGCACCACCCTCAGGTCAATACCTATTTATCCAAATTTATAAACACGAAACATCTAAAAAGCTCATGATTAAATCATTTTTTGAAAGCATCCATAACAATCATTACGACTTATTATTATACTCCAACGCTTCCAAAAGTGATACAGTTACCACAGCAAAAAATCTCATCAGCACTTCCCTAAACCCTCATTTGTGCAGTGTGCATACTGGAGAATTGTACGGTATTCTACAAGCTTTTAAGCACATCAACCATTCCAATAAAAAAGTTGCCATCTGTACAGACTCTAGCTTCTATCCTATCTATCCAAGAATTATTTACTGAACATCCCATTGTCCAAGAAATCCATCATTCTTATCACCATATTTATTTCCTAAACACCACAGTCACCATTATATGGATACCCTCACACATTGGTATACCTGGAAATGAACTGGCCGATCAGCATGCCAAAACAGCTTCAACTACTGCCACAATTACTTCTCATATCCAAATTTGCATGGATGTTTATGCAGAAGCAAAAAGAATCGCTAGATAGATATATGTAGCAAACTGGAGCTTTCAAAATTTTTTTTTCTGAAAACAATTTTTTTAAAGTTATAAGCATAAATCGGAATATGCAATTAAAATAACTTTTTTATCAGCTTATATCACTTTTTTGTTATTAAAACAGTTATTTATGCATTTATATCAACAATAATAAGATAATATAATGGTATTAGAAGATTTTTTTGAATCATAACTATACATAAATAATAAAAACATATTGGCCATGCATTTGCTGTAAAAATGTTTCCTTAACTAGTATTTATAAACAGTTTATACTATTCACCAAAGGCATCAGTATTGAGGTACTTTTACCAGGCTAAGGTAATGAATCTTTTAAGTGAAATATAGAAGAAGAAAACCGAATATATATCGATAAATCTGATTTATAGTCACAATAAGTGAAGATTCTAGTAAACAAAAATAAAACAAGACATTATCATAATTTCCCTAAAGGCGGATGTAAAAATTACGGCATTCGAAAACAAAAATTCTTCTTATTTAAGAAGATTTGTAGGTCGTACAGTCATAGACCGACGTTGGCGCCACTGGCGATAAACCATAATTAGATTATTAACAACTTTATTCACGAATATAGCAGTCTCTCTCTCGCTCATTCTTTAAGAGTAAAATGTGTTCCTAGGAAAATGAGAGATGATTTAATGGCGGTCTAGAATGTGAAAATTTAGGACAGAGGTCGGCCGAATGTCTAATACATTTAATTTAATATGTTAATGAAACTATTTTTGAATTAAATATATGATTTAATTACATAAGATGTTTTGCTTCGTACGAAATTGTTATCCATTGATTATATTCTTTTATTATAGTTCGGGTCGATCTGAGTATTTTGTAACAAATAAAATACATGCTCTAGTCAGGGCCGGACTGCGACTTTTGGCGATATCCGTGAGAACCACGAAATTATTAAAATATTTGCCATTTTCCTAAAATATGGATTATTCCGAAAGATTTTTTTTTATTTCAAAGGAAAATGCATTATAAACTCATAGTAGATAAAATAAATAGGTACCTTCATTATCAAAACAAAAAAGTATGGTATGTATTTGTCGTGACCTAACCGAATATACTAGTTTGAATAATCAGGGTCTATAGTAATAGAGCGCCATCAAGATTTAGCTAACGCCTCGGCAGATAACAATATTATCCTGAGGTGGGTTAAAGGGCACGAAAGGAGTAAAGGTAATCGCATTGCCGATTCTTTAGCCAGGGAAGCGGCTGGACTGAAAATTTTAGGACTCAGTTACATCTGCGGCCTAACGACATCGACAATTGCAGAACTAGCCAAACGTTACACCCATGCTCAATCCCTTTAGAGATGGATGGAATCAAAGGATGCAGTCTTGTTAGGATCACCCTGGGCGACCCTAGGAAGCTGGCACCGAAGAAATATTTGTCGATGACCAGGAAAAACCTACGTGTAACAGTAGGATATCTGACTGGCCACTGTCAATGAGGAAATACCTCCACACTATGGGGCTAGAGCACATACCTCTATGCGTGTGTGAACAAAAAAATGAAACTGTCAAGCATGTTTTATGCGAGTGTCCCGAGTTATCGTCAATAAGAGAGTGTTCGTTCGGTGAATCTTGGCCTACACCTGACGATATAAAGGAGATGTCTCCTAGCGACCTGTCTACCTTCCTGGAAAGGACAGGATGGAAGATGACCTAGAAGAACAACTCCTCGGGAGGATGTACAATGGTTGACATGTGGCCTAAGTGCTGAGAGCCTACACTCACCCTCCCTACTCTACAGATACAGAAACAAAAAATTCAATCATCTTCCAAAATTTCTTTATTAAATCATCTTTAGGTACTACTATAAAATAAAGACATCAAAATATATCAAGAGAAAACGTTGAATATCTCATACAATACCGTCTTGATTCCCCTTACACACACCAACCATCCTCTGTGTCCCATTGTCTTTCTTTTTAGAATCCCCTTTTTTGTCTACGAATATAAAACATTTAAAGTGTTTACAAAACCTTAATTATTAACGGCCAAACACACTTAGGCTTCAACAAAAGAATAGAATCGCCGCCAAACTACTACTAAAAATTCTATAGCACATGCAAGTTTTCACGGGCGTACTGTAACATTTTTTTCAATGGGGTACACAAAAAGTAAAATAACAGTTACTTATCTGTTTACAGTTTGGTCTAGCTTGAATTTGTATCGTATTTTATTTTACCTACGACCCCCCCTGTAATCAGTCAATAACACACAGTCGGCGCTAATGTAATGACGTCTATTACGCACGGTAAAAAAAACGCGCAGCTGTAAAGTAAATCGCACGGCTTCCCTAGCAACATCTTAGCAACTGTCAATAGACGTCGCCATTTTATTCAAAAATCTGACAATAGGTATAGGCTGCAATAGCGATTTGCGTAAGAACTGTCAAGAAACTTTTAAAACACTTTTTTATTATCCTTATAACTTATAACTGGTTTGTGTATTTTGTGGAAAGCTTTATTCAATTAAAAAATGTCGAGTGAAAGTGAGATTGATTTAATATTATCATGGAAATCGCAGAAATAGCCAAATATTGTTGATGTTGTTCAAATATTATCAATAATAAGAGTATAAATACATGTAGAAGTAGGTCGTAGGTAAAGTATAGTACGTAACTAGTGTTGTAGAGCATTTTACGCACTCACGAAATTACGTTATTTCCATTCGTGCGTAAAATGCTTCTTACCACACACGTTACGTAATATACTATTATGGCTATGAGATTTTTGCTTACTGAGCAATAATGATTATTACAGAAACGGGGTACTGTTATTGGCTGCATTATTGTCTTGGTCTTTTATTTTGGGAACCAAAGGACCTTGAGGATTTTTTTTAACCCAGTAGAAAGATTTTCTGGATAACTTCTCGAAAATTATAAGAAGGATTTGTTTACAAGTTTGAGTACTTTGTCAGTTTTTGGATATAGAGGTGCAAGTAAACTATATTTTTTAAAGGTTAAAAAAAACTTGGTCTTCTTTCCATTTTTTTCCCTTTAAAATGAAAAATCATTATGTTGTGAGAACACAATAGAAAATCACTCTAATTACGGTAGATGTCCAAGAATATTCCAAACTCAAGGGTGTCTCAAAAATACCTCATTCAGTCAGAATGGATTCGTGTTGTTTCTTCCCCTTTGGGAAAACACTGAAAATGCAAATTCATTAATAAAATTGCTAATAAATTTTGCAAAATTTACTTTTGGTTTTTGGCTGTTAATAGGGAAACAGTTATATAAGAAGTTAGATTGAATAAAAGCTACGTAAATCATTAGTTGATGTGTACATTATACGAGAAATTCATATCTTTGTTTCTATTGCAAAATAACTTCTCTTAAATACCATGCCAATCTAGTCTTAATCAGAAAATCCCAGTCAATACATCCTGATCATTAACAGCAAAGCAGCACTAAAGGCACGAGTTACGCTCATATCGGATGTCAAATCTGATGTGGTCGTAAGGCCCTCAACAGACTAGGTAGTCATAATAGAGTGACCCATCCTGGGTACCAGGTCACCAAGGAATAAAAGGCAATGCAAAGACCGATGAATTAGCCTAGCAGGGAGCAACGGAGGTGATAATAGGGCTAGAACTTTCATATAGAATTTCTAAATGCCTAATTAAGGAGAGCATCCACAAATGGATATATAAACAACCCTGTGTTGTGCTGGTGGTATAAAACCCGAGGATCAAAGTCTAGAAACGACGAGGATGGTGGTGGGAATGCTGACCGTACATTGTAGGCTGAGGAAACATATGCACACAACTGGTCTAGCAGGTGACAGCCTATGTAGATTCTGCCAAAAAGAAGACGAAACCGCAGAACACATACTGAAGACATGGCGAGGGTGCGGTTTCACCTAGGGCAGAGAGCTACGCAATAATACTAATAAAAAGGATAAAGCTGAATATCGAGCTCTAAATATAGGAAGGACCACAATAGATCTGCAAAGGTCATAGGACAAAGAGCCACTCCAATTCTAATCTAATCTAACATCTCATGCCAAAATATACCAACCAAAAAGATCATTGAAAAACATCAATCTACAAAAAGATCCCACGATAGGTTAGTTTTGTTTGAATTGCTTCAAACTTGTGTTCATATGTTATTGAGGTCGCTGGTTACGAATTTAATGTTAAAATTGTAAAAATGAAAATGAGGACCAATTATGGCAGACAAAAAAATGTCCAAATTCTTAGATTCTTCTTAAAAAGTGACTATACCCACAAGCTTTTGAGACAATCGCCTGTGAAATTGATGAGAACGAATTCAAGATTAAACAAGCCGAATCTAATGAGGCGGACAAAATGTTCTAAAATGCTCCACTTTTCTGAGAATTATAAATTATTTCATTTATCGTTAAATTATTCATCAAAGTGAATTATTAATATTATAGGTACAAAAATATTTATAAGAGTTACAAATAGTTGTACAGAATATTGTTGAGCTTTTCGACTTATTTTTAAAAATGTTTTCAATTGTGTTACTCGGTTTACCTAAAGGTGCGATATTCTTAACAAGTAGGCTGCAACAATACAACCTTAATCGTATGTCAGAGTAACTAAGACTATTCCGGAATAAAAAATTCCAAATAATTTTCAATAGCTACCTTAATTCCCACCATATATCTACGTTCGAATATTAACGAACAGGTCTTATTCCCCTGTTGTAGTATGATTTGCCGTCAAAAAACAACCCCCAAGGCGCGTATTACACTGAAATAAGATATGCATGAGATACGAATCCGGACAGGCAGTTGTCCGCTAATCTCCCTGTAAATAAAAAAGAAAGCTAAAACTGCCCTTCGAATAGATTCCTAGAGTTACCCCTTATACATTTTTGCATACGAATCTTTTTATTATCGAGCTTATTATTTCATAAATTCAATCATAAGAGTCTTAAGGGGGTGTTCATAATATTTCTGTTTCTATTCTTCGTTGGGATTATTGGATATCCTGTGTTGCCTCTCACAGGACCAGTATTATTATCATCAACAGTTTTATTCAAATAGAGCATGAGGATTTAGCTCGCATAATAGAGAAATAGATATCTAGATCTCTTGAGATTATCCTTTTTATATTTTATTTGTCTGGCTCTTATTACTTTGGGAAATTTTACGCTAGGGCTGATGGAAACTTTTTTTTCAACGTGTAGTTATACGATGGCGGTTTGAAGAAAGAGTGACTTTTCAATGAAAAAAATATCTACACACTTAGTCCAGCAAGTTTCCAATTCTATCAATCCATCCAAAAAATAAGCTTTTCAAAGTTCTGCAAAATACGCTTTCGTCTCTGCAATCACCTCTTCATTTCCCGAAATCGCTTTCCATCAAGCCATTTTTTCAAGATTGGAAACAAAAAGTAATCGAAGAGAGCCAGATCAGGTGAATATAGTGGATGTGGCAGTAAATCGTAACGTAGTTCAGCTATTTTTTCCGCAGCAATAGCCAGGAGCATTGTAATGATGGAACAAAACTCTTTTCTTCAACAAGAATAACGAATAAACCAAGCAAAGATAATGTCAGGGAATATCCCAGGATTGAAATATGGTAGAACTTGTCAGACAATATTTTAAATACGACCTTGGAACACATGCATGAAACATACCGTTGGAATTCACACCTTTGATAAAATACCAACCAAAAGTTATCGGCGCTTTTTTTTAATTTACCTCACCCTTACACCTTTCAGCGATCGTCTGCTTCATTTTTTCCGATTCTTGAGCTGATTTATTTACCGTGAAACGTTATGTTGGATGGAAAGGCAACTGTTGCTGAAAATTCGAAAAAGCAAAAGAAAAAAATATCAGAATCAATTTTTGGTACCAACAACCAAACGGAATTAAAAGTTTACCAAAACGCAACAACTACTGATATAAAAATTCTAGAATCCATTGGATTTAATACTGTAAATTGTAGTAAATTGATCTTTTACCATTTATAATAAATATTTATGCAAAATGCACATGCCATCAAATAATAGTTATTTACATAACGTGCTTACGTACAACATTTTGTCTACTTCCGCGCGTTCATGATATTTAATAGAATCTTCAATTACTTACAATGAAAATTTTAAGGTGGAATCAAATGGTGTTAGAAGTATTCTTACTATGGAAGCAGGTATTGAAGTATTGGTACGAAGCAAACAACGATTTTTCAAAATAAGTCATTACAAGTCAGAAGTAATTACTTGAAATATCTTCACATAGCGAATTAGACATTCCATTTGAAGTAAGAGAGTCTGCAAATACTGCATAGGTAATTTTATAGGTACCTAAAAAAATCAAGAAGTAGATACGACATTGTTTCAGACGCTCGTCAGCGTCTCTTCTGTCAGACCCAAGAGCAGACATTCTGAATATACAGACAGTGTAACCGAAGGTTATGATGAGAGTTGATTAGAAAATAAGAGGTGAAAACATTCTGGGCCAAGCCACTGGCACACATGAAATTAACATTAGACAAGAAGTTCCAGGAAATATTGATCCAGAAAATAGACTTACTTTAAATAAATATGTCTTCAATAATGTTGTTTTCAATATTTTTACACCTTGAAATACTATTGAATTGAAATAATGAGTTAATTGTCAGTTTTTACAGTAATTAAAAAATTATTCTTTTAAACTCAAACAGTTACCTAAGTAAAGTTTTTACATAATTACTTTTCATAACTGATACCTAATGTCAATGTCATGACTTGAAGTGACACATTTGATAGCGGAATTGGATGAATATACTTTTCATTAAATCCTCTACTTGAACTATACTTACTACGTGATTATATCATACTGTATTAATATATACTGTTGCTGAACCTCTTCTCGCGAGTGAATCAGCTTATTTATTTACAGAAATACCCACACTAATCTTACTTTAATATGGTCTGCTAGTTCATTTAGTTCTTTCTGGCATTCTTCTACCAGTCTGGATGTTACCTTGCGGCTATTTAAAGCTGCAAGGGCTGTCAGTTAGTATGTTTATCCTATGAGTGTTAGGCCTATGTTTGTTAATTCTGACATATTCTAGGATAGCATAAATCTCCGCTTGAAATACAGTGGTATGTTCTCCTAGTGAGAAGGAACATCTTGTGCTCTTTATTTCACTATACACGCCGGCTCCTGTCCCCTCCCCAGTCTGTGACCCGTCTGTGTACTAGGACTAGGTCTCTCCTCGAGGAAGCTTTAGTCTGCTTGATTCTGGCCAGTCTTTTCTACCTCATATTTAATGGCTATACAGTCTGTTTTCATATCTAAAATGGCTCCACTTATGATGTATGATGTCCTCAATAGATATGTGTCCTGATTTAACCATGTTGTTGCTCAGGTTATTTTGCAGCCTAAATAATCCCATCCTTGCTTCCCCCATTATCAAGAGGTGTAATGGAGGAAGGCTAAAAAAGTCTTCTAGTGCTGCCGTTGGCATGCTTCTCATGCACCCTGCAATACTGAGACAATCAAGTAATATTTTTTTCCGCAAATCGCTAGGAAATTTTGACATTCCTGTCAAAATTTCTTGAAGAAAAAGTCAGGATTTCCTTACTGTAAGGAAATGATATTTCCGTACAGTTGTTAGTGTTCTACATAATCCATAAAACGTCTGTATGCATTTTCGTACTTTTCTCTTGATTTCTTTGGCAATAATTCTAATGAAGCAGTATTCACTGCCTCAACAAGCTCTGGAGGAGTCCCAGGAATGGAAATTTCATCATCACTTATCATTTTACTTTCGAGAACACCAGCAATTAAATTTATAAGCGTCAAGTTTGACAATTCAACCTCAATACGTTTCCATAGTAACCCAAGTAATTTTATTAGGAATTACAAAATTATCGCGTTTTTTTTTTAAATCAATCAATATCTGTCGAATTTTAAACGATTTGCGGAAAAATAGTATGTTTACCTCGTAGGAAAACCCACATTCCTGGACTCTGTGTTGCTAAGTCTCGGCTTGCGCCTCGACTTAGCAATCTTCACAGTCGTCCAGGAATGTTAAGCTTTTCCTACCCGGTAAACAATGTACTATTGTCGTCAATATTAATACGTTATGCCACGGAAGTGAAGTTAAGCAATCCCTGTTATTCCAGATGGTTTTTCAGAAAATTATCACTTATTAATATTGCATTTATTTATTTGTGCTTTATACGATTTACTACTATCAATTGATAAATATTTTTCATTGTTTCAGATACCTTCCGTGGCAGAAATCATCAAAGATCACGAATTACCTTTGAAGAAACAAAAACTGAGCGAATACCATGGTACCCTTCAACAAATACCATACAGCATGCAACACATTCAACAAATTTATGCCAGTCTAGATCCCGTCTACATCCAGTGTTTACAAGAATTTTCGACGGGAAGAAGACATCTCTCGGCATTCAAACCAGTGGTGCAAGGTATAAAAGGATCGAAAATAAGACATGCCAACGCCATGGGAAGGTATACAACTGATTCTCCGGTGCTGCAAAACCCTGAAAGAGTAGTAATGATGTCGGAAAGTGAACGTTTTGAACGTAGTTATCAACCTAACGTAGCATTAGCTCCACCTACACCGAAAAAACGGTACGGAAAAGGCGGAATGGAGTACACCAATAATCATGATACTGTGGTGAAAACAAAAGTGCTGTCTCCTGTAAGAATAGAACCAGATACTCAAAGCGTTGAAACCATCAAAGAGAATCATGTGGCGGAAGAAAAACCCATTGTAGAATCTGCCGTTTCGGTAGTTCAAAGGCCGAAGTACAATCCGGAGATAGAGTTATCGACAGATACAGAAGACAGTGCTTCAGAAACGTCGGATAAACACGAACTAAATAAACTAGAAGACGTTTTGAAAGAAGTAGATACAAATATAAAAGACAAAGTCCTAGATATTATAAAAACATTAAATAAAGAAAACGAAAAATTAGCTCGGGATTCTCGGACGAAGGAAGACCGTATTAGAAATTTAGAATTTAGAAATATGGAATTACTAAAGGAACTCAATTCATTAAAGCTCAATTCTAAAGAGAATAATTGCATCCACGAAAACGGAGATCTCAGCCCTAAGAGCAACGATTCTATCAACGGTTCTTCCATTATAACGTCATCTGACAGTATTTTTAACGAAAATAATAATAAAAACTCTATTCACATACAAAAAAGTGTTATCGCTTCCGTCGGCGAACAGAAAGAACTGATCGTAAAGACTGCGCCCGAATGATCTGTAATTGTATTATACAAACAGAATTTTTCTTAATCGATTCGACCGAGCAAAAATTGTGATTCACGTACTGATATTTTATTGTTACAGTCTTTTACAAATAGAAAGAGGTTTCAATATTACGATCTAGATATACTAGATTATCGCCTAAATAGTACAAAAATACGCGATACAATAAAATTTTACGGTATTGTTAAAACATGGTTGATTTTTTGTTTTAACTTCACACACCTTTGGGCAATTTGTATGTGAAATGGTTTTCAGTAAGTTTCTCTGAATTTTGGATATGTTTGATCTCCTGAAGAAAATTGTCCAAAGGCTCATTTCAGTACCAAGACTAGTTTTTGAGTTATAGCACGTTAAAGTTGGAAATTAGCAGTAATTTTTGGGTTATGAAAACATTTTTCTTATAAATACGTTTCATAACTCACCCACCATTACTTTTAGTCTAATCTTTGACTCGAAATTGTTGGTTACAGAGTGAGTGAAGAAATATTTAAAAATGAAATGCTTACTACATCTTATTTTTCACAATATTTGAATATTAAGTTTGAAACAAAAGATCAGGGAAGGTAAATTTGAAAATTTCGTTATTTAAATTTTGATATTAAAGTCGGGTTTCTTCTCAAGAAAAACCGCACGGGAATAAAATCACGTGAATATTGAATGACCTAGACAAGTGGATAATGTCACACGTGATCTTTGTTTACATTTTGTTTTTATTGGGATCGTTTCATTACGATTTATTGGTCTGTTATTATAGAAGATTTAAATAGCTTTTAATAAGTCAGTGTATTTTTGAATGCTTATTTTGCTAGAAGAACGAATATTTTGATATTTGGATTTTGCCACACACTGTATTTTCTCTTTTCCCAAAGGAATTACTGAGAAGCAAACCTTGTGGATATATCAATCGCAGGACATCCAACAAATGAAAACTATCCTACACACTATAACGTTCTTCAAACGACAAGTGGCTGTTGGTAAATAGACACCTAAACGTATTTACACAACGTATACCAAATACGTTTTCTCTAGGAAGCGCAGGGCTACGTATCTATTGTTAAAATAAAACCTTTGAAGAAGTCATGTAACTTAACAATAATAATGAGAAATACGATATTAATGCAACATTATAATAATATTTAAATATAGCAAAGTACCATTTACATTTTGTTTGTTGCTCTATTTCGTGACAATTCCTGTTTAAAATTATATAGAAGTATTAATTTCCATATAAATAACCCGTTTGAAATATGTCAACAATAATCACAAATCACGAAACAATATGTGATTCGATGTGGCTATTTTAAACGTTGGAACAACCATAACACTTTATAGACCGAACATTGTAGATACAATGGAAATAGCTGAAGTTGAATATTAATTTTGACGGATTTCACTTCAAAGGTATTAAAATGAAAAATATGAAACATTTTACATTTGAAACTTTCAAAGTAACGCTAACTTATTGTAGCAAATACTTTTGAAATAATTTTCAACTCTCTTATTTTGCTTAGTTTTAGGCAAAATCTGTAATAGATACTGTAAATAACAATAAAAATGGTTGGGATTGTTGCACCGTCTTGCCGGAATCAGCCAAATCTCCCAATTTGATATTTATGTCTAGGTCTAGGTGGTATTTGGTCACAAATTTTAGAATGAGCATTGAATAGACTTTGATGCCAGTTCTCGTAATAGCTTGTTGATCTTTCACACAAACTTTCAGGTTTTTTTTACTCTGTTTTGTTTATTAAAAAAATAATCCACTACTTTGTATTCCAGTTGAATATTTTCAAAAAGACGGAATGGAATATAATATTCACATTATTCCTTTCCCTTCTTAAATATAAAGAATATCCAGTATTTGTATTGGCATCGTATTAGTAGATAGAGGACAGTTTTTATTAAAACCAATTTAGACGTTTTATAACCCCCCCCCCAGTATCCTTTTTTGTTATCCTGCAACAATGCAATAGTGTATTTATTAATTAATGGAAAATATTCATTGAATAGTTTGTTTTAAACTTAATACAGATTAAGGTGTCTTAAAATTTCTAGTTAAACTTTTATTTTTTTCCAAAATTTTGAATTACGGACCTGAGCGAACCTTCGTTGATAAAAAACTTATCGGAAAAGTCTATATATGGTCCTGGAAGATATGCACTGACTTTTGCCTTAGTATTTGTGACATTAGATTGTGTTTGACATGAAGAACATTTTAGATACCTATGTCAAAAGTAAAAATTCAGTGGATTCGTTACATTTTTCTGGATTGAGAGTTAGTATTTTCAACTGCACTTTATTCAAAACAAATTGTTTGTATAATCTTTTAGCAATAAACACTCTGTGGCTAAAAAACAAATAAGGACTAATTTGTATTTTTGAAAATCTTGATAACCGGAGCTGAAAACTGGGGATTCTAAAACGTCCATGTTAGGCAAATAATAAAAGCTGTATATTCTGTATCTAGTTTTTGAATAAAAACATTTTAATTTCAAGAAAATAATAACTATCCGACAGCGATGCTAAAACTTCCACTTGAAAAAATATATTATTATTGTGACCCTACCTACCAACGTAGATGATAACCTATCATTGTCATATTTAAATTATTGTTTAAAACTGTATCTAAATATAATCAAAATTAAAATAGTATTTACTTTTGGACTCTTATCTAAAATAGTATTCCAATTATTCTGAAATACTAACCACTAAAACCAAATTCATGATTTTTCAAAATCATTATCATAACCTTACTAATTTTTGTGTAACTTCAATAAATCTTTCATAGAAGTATCTGCTGATATGTCCATATAAAACCTGTGATTCGCCAGGTGGTTCATAACAAATTTTTTAAGTCTTCAATAGGTATAAGACATTCCACAATGAAATTTTATAAATACAGTACCAAAGGATACTGTAAAATTTGATAAATGCTGGTACATTTTATAGAATAAATATATGATGTACTTTCTCCAGTTTTTCAAAATATTGATCTCTAACTCTGAGAGTACAAAAAACAATTGCCAGTGTCGATATTGGTGACAGCTTTTTTTCAACTGTCGAAATTGTGTGTAAAAAAGTTTGTACTTATTTTGTAATTATTATTGCACATATTTGAAAGAAAAATTGAAATACGTCTAATCTCTGTCATTTTGTAAAAGATGTCAATTAGGAATTTCTCCGAACTGATGTAAATTTTTGCTCTGTACAATAATATTACTTATAATAGTTATTTCGGATATGATTTGTAAATAATGTATAGAAAACCCGAGGCAGTCGTACTAGAAACGTATTCGTAGTTTGAATATGATAAGATTTTGTTTTAAAAATTGAAATGACAGTCCCAAATTGAATGAGATATTTTTTTTTTGAGATAAATAGAATCGAAAGAATTTAGAAATACAATGTAAGATTGAATTAATTTGATATGTTGAATGAAAATGTCCACGGAAACAGATGCGCGAAACCCGCCAAGTATATAGAGTCAATACGATAAGTGGGAGAATTTGCCAAGGACGGATTCAGGTTAATTAGGATGAATTCTTTGAAATTTCTAGAGTTCTGAAATGGCTCTACAATTTTTTATGAACAACATAATGTAAATAATTTTTTACTGACATTCAACTAACAGATCTATTCTACTTAGTTCCTGAGGAAGGTCTCGCCTAGTTCATTATCTGCCCAGGCATTCCCACTCCATTTTGGAACAGATTAGTGACCTAATGGCTGCCTGACTATTCAACATTATTAAAATCATTTACCTCTTGTCTCCTTTGCACAATATTGAACTGGGCATTCTTTCTTTCGTTCCCATATTGGTATTTTATTTTTTACAAAAAAACGTGTTTTCCAGATATTACAGAATAATTAAAATAACACCATGTCAAAAATGCTAATAAAACACTAAAGTGGTCATATATTTTAAATATTTTGCAGCTTACAATAGAGATCAGTATATTATCTTCTTTTTCTATGTTCTGACCTTCATATTTAAGTAACTATTTAATTGTAGATGATCAAATGCTTTCATTAATACTCAAAGATATACCGTTCGATTTGGAATTGTCGTTCGTAATCGCTTTATGTACATAACGCCTTTGTAGAGTTGTATGTTTCTCGAGAAAAAAAAATTGTTAGATTTTTCTCCAAAATTGTTCTTGTTATGATTGTTTTAATTTATATTTAGAAATTGTTACTCGGTAATATTTTTTATGACTCGAAAGTACAAACTGGGGTGCAAAGCATCCACTTAGAAATATTATAAAGTAGAATATATACAGGGTGAACGTAAAAGTACTGAAATTGATTAGAAAATTTACACTTCTTTTAAAGCAATTTTTTTTTGTTTCCAAACGTATACCAGTGGCGTATCAAATTTACTTGAAACAATTTTTTTAAATTAATATTCATGATCTCTATATAACCCTTAGAATTAGTTTATACTTTTGATTGTAATGCAATTAAACCAAAACAAAAATATGGCTGTATTTTGAAAAAAAAATTGTTCGAGTCAAGCTTTGAAACAAACAAAAATCGTGCTACTGTGAAATAAGACTACAAATAAGTTGTTATCTCATAATTTCTAAATTTTATTTGTAACCTTTACAATATGGCACTGTTAGTTGCATTAAATTAAACCATGTAGGGTAACTAAAGGCGTGTCCATATTATGCCGCGATTTGCAGTTGTCAAAGCCAGCGATTGTAAAAACGTCTACTGCATATGTGTTGGCATTCATTTAGTTTAGTCGCACAATGTTCATAGAACACAACGATCCCGGTAAAGATTTATCGAATTAATAACTTTCTCGTTCGCCACTCCATTTGAAAGCACGCACTAACTGACAGACGGTCTAAACCTCACCTGAAGCAGCGAAGCCAGTGGTTGGCACACTCTCCGCTATCATTAGCTTCCTTAGAAGGAGAATGATGGATATTTTCATTGGCACACAGTTGGCTTATTGACTCACTTGCCAACGTTCGCGTCTACATCGAATGGGCCTTGCCAATTGGCAAATAGCGGCATAATGTGGACGCGCATTAATATTTACATGCGTAGAATTCAGAGTCCAGTAGATGAATCAGCTCATTGATACCGAGTTACTGACCTTTCCACTATGACCTTATAAATTATGTATGTCTCTATGTTATGATAAATTTTAGGTCTCCATTGTAGATTACAAGGGTATTGAGAAGCATAACCACACCTACACCTATAATCCTAGATCCATAGACTCATAGGCTCTTCATACAGGAAGTAATCTTTCGATTTTTAGGTAAGGTTTTGACCTCTCTCCAATCCTTTTGTAAATCTCTAAGGAATTATTTTACGGCATTCCGGATTTCAGAATCTTTCAGGAAAATTTTACGTACCGTTCAAAATCTTAGAATGGTGTCGTTATTTAATTTTGTTCATATTAATTTTTTTGTATGTGTAAAAATACAAATCCGATTTCAGTACTATTTAATATAATGCGAATTACCCTGTACCCATATTTAAAAAAAAATGAGTGTGATGTGTATGAATGACCAAAATTGCATTTTTAACGTAATCGACCAAATAATTATTCGAAATTCGAACTCAGGTACAAACGAACGCAATCAACAATTTTTTTGTATATATTATAGATCGATATAAAAAAAGAATGCGCCATTTTTTGCGAGACGCATATCACAAATTTTGTATTTAAATAAAATTGTTAAAAATGCAATAGAGAATTTATAGGGCCGATTTTTTCTCCATTAAACGTTGATGAAGTATGAAAGATTGTAATAACTTGTATATGTAAAAAAAATAACAAAAAACTTACGCATGGAATCACATAAGCATTATGCGTTGTGCATACATATTTTATAAATTAATGTAATTCTTACAAATTTTTCTTCCAGATTTCGGACTTACCGAACCTGCTTCCTATAAAAGACTGGGTATTTCAGTAATCGAGAAGCAATCTTAGAACTTAGAACAAAAAATGTTATATGGACATGATTTGTTTGTAGATAGTAAAGAGTATCTACGCAATAATTTCAGTACCTAAGTTACAACTATCTTTAATTGAAAGTTTGTACAAAATCAATTGCAGAAGTTAAAGCACGTGCTGGTCTCCCTTGCCGACTTTTCCTTCGATAGCCTCTTTTTTTCCCGTCACCTCCTCTACCACTTCTTTACCTCTTCACCATACACCCTTCATCACTATCACTATATTTTATCTTCCTTTCGAACCTTTTTCCATGACCACCACCCCTCTGTCCCTCCCTCTTCACTAACTTAGTTTTTTTTTAAACAAAAAATTTGGAAATGCTAAGAATTTTCTTCATCATTAGGTACATTCATAATATTCCGATGTACCCAGATCTAATCGCTATCCCATGGGTACAGCCAGAGAAAGCTGTTCTTTTCTACCGTAACATTAAATTCACTTGCTTTTTCTTTCAGTCACAATCTTCAAAACAGGGTAGAATCAAATTGTTTTAAATCCAATGAATGATTAATTAAAATTTATTATTCAAATCATGCTCTAACAAAAAAACATCTACATATTTGAGATGAGCGCTTTGCCCAGCAAATTGTGAAACACCTTGTATATGTTATTTGACATAATATCAAAATAAAAGTATAGGTAGATGGTAAAATTTTTTTCAACTGCTCTAATATTTAAACTAATTATATTTGTTTAGTAAGGATAAGTTCAATTAGATTGTCAGCCTGTACAAATACATTTTTTTTTAAATTGTCTTATTTGAATCTGTAGTATAGTCATATTTAAAAATATAAGCCATGGAAGGTGAATCCGCTTTAATTTAAAAAAAGTCTTATTGTGATATCAGAATTTTTTAATAGTCTGTGCAAATTGCTATGTAATTGGATTGTATAATATTGGTATGTATCAACAGAATACAAAATGTATTAGTGATTCCCTGTTTATGTTTTGTATAAAATTTTAGCTTGTCCATGATTACGATTTTGTGCATGATTATTTTTGTTAATGATTTTAATTTAATTTTATAAAACAGATATTTTTATATTTTCTTTTGTTGAAAAGGATGTGATACTTTGATTTTTTTGAATGTTCATTTCAGTATTTTGAAATTCTATAGTTTCATTTTTTTTTTGTCAAATGGCAGCTCATTATAAACCGGAAATTGTACAAAATAAGACGAAAATTTGTTGGCAGTATGTCTGTATGTGAAAAGTTCTTTACTATTTTTAGACAAAATTCAAAATTGTTCCTAAAAATTAAGTATAATAAAATTTTGAACTGCCATTTTTTGAATTTGTAGCAATATCTTACGACAAACAGGCATACTTCGATCGGATTTTATCGAGATTGTTGAATTTGTTATTGAATTATATATTTTGTGATCTCAAAATATGTAAGAATGCTGTTGACTGTACTTTGTAAGCTATAGATAAGTTTGTGTGTGTTACATACGTTCATAGCTATTATTAATATACACAAATTATTTCTTAAATATATATTTCTGAATTTTATGTGTCAAACAACAAATAAAATGAATTAATTTATATATTCTTGGTTTTCTCTCAATTTGAACCTTTTATTGAAAAGTATAGCCATCTCTTGGTGGACGGAACAAGTTTTATTTACCGATAAGGACAGTGGTGCAGAAATCTACTAGTTTGTTTTAAAGTATCGCTCCGTAAAGATAGGTGGCGATACTAAAAGTGGACCAGCCATATTTAGTCCAAAAGCTATTGGGGTCTTATACAAGTTAACCTACCTGTATTCTGTATTATGTTATCTAATGTTACCTACAACTCTCCCTATAATCAGTCAATAACCCACAGTCGGCATCAATATAATGACGCCTATTACGCACAGCTGTAAAGTGATGTCGGTGATGTCGCCAGTTGTACTTCAGTCAGCAGTAAAAAATTGTATGGAGATTATGGACTTGGCTGAAGAAGTTTCAACTGAAAATGATCCAATAAAGGAAATTTGGGTCATGACGAGAATTTTGAGTGTTTTACCGGCAAAGTTGGCGCATTTCAGAACATCTTGGAACAACGTGACAGGACCTACAAAGAACTTAGAAACTCTCATCGAACGTCTCAGACTTGAGGACGAGCAGCTCAAGGAACCGGCGACAAGCCCAGAGGGCAGCACTAGCAACGCTCTCATGACAAGACGTGAGAAACAAGGACATTCGTCAGGCAAACAGGACAAGTCACAGCTCTCATGTTACAAATGTGGGAAGAAAGGTCACGTGATCAAGGAATGCAGAGGAAAGGCACGTTAGAAATATCTCGACTACTGTAAGAAGAAATGCTCATGCAACAATTGCATGCAGACAGGACACTTCGCAAAGGACTGTCCATCCCGAGAAGAAGGAAATAAGTCAGCAAACGAAAAGCCAATCAAGAAGGCATTTTTGACCACAGCACTCTCGACAGTGGACAATGACATCTCCAAGGACAGAGATGCGTCATGGTACCTACTTAGAATGTGGAGCCAGTCAACACATGACGTCTCATCGCGAATGGTTTGTACAGCTTGCAGAGTTAGACGAGCCCATTCCAATTGTTATTGGAGACGCAACCAAATTAGATGGCGTTGGAGTCGGGAACATTGAGATGGAGGCTTTTGATGGCCAAGAGTGGTATCCAGTTGTACTTGAAGATGTGATCTACGTACCCAATCATAACTTTAATCTTTTCTCAGTAAGTCAGATGCTGGACAAGGGACATGTACAGAAGGCGAATGGAAAAGAGTCACCATTTTTCAGTCTGGATGGCACAGAAGTTGTGGTAATAGCAAGACGTAAAGGAAATCTCTACAAAATGATGCTCGAGAGAGCAAGATACAAGTTTGATGGCTCAGTCGATCAAAGTATGGCTCTAGAGACTCGCACATCAAAACGTGAAGTATGTGAGGGACATATTGAAAGAAAAGAAATCCACTACATTGATGATTGGAATAACTATGTGTGCACAGGGTGCTCATATGGTAAGCAACATCGAACCTCACATCCGAACAACCCCAAGACAGCCCAGCAGCCATTAGATCGTGTTCATGTGGACCCCGGCGACATAAACATCCCGTCTCTAGGAGGAACCAAGTATTGGCTCATGTTTAAGGACGATTTTACTCACTACCGAAGCTGTAATTTTCTGAATACGAAAAGTGATGCCCCTGAGAAAATTGAAAGCTACCTGAGACTTGTAGAAAATCAACTGGGGAGAAGAGTGAAGAGTCTGAGATCTGATAACGGCACTGAACTAAAGAATGCAAAAACGAAAGAGCTGATCGACAAGTTGGGAATCTTTCATACCTTTACGAATGTACACACGACAGAACAAAATGGAAGGGTTGAAAGAGAGATGAGAACGATCGTCGAGGCAGCCAGGGCAATGATACAGGCAAATGGTTTGGACGAGAGACTATGGGCAGAGGCGATCCACGCGATCTTCACGATCAACCAGACAGGAACCAGCAACGTACCAGGAAAGAGTCCAGCAGAACTGTGGTTTGGAAGGCAAATGAAAATTGAAAAGCTGCGACCCTTAGGATGTGAATGTTATGTCTGACACTAGCACAGAAGAGAGGCAAGATAGATAGGAAATCAGAAAAGGGAATTCTAGTTGGCGATGACATTGATTTGCCTTGCTACAGGATTTATATGAAAGAGAAGAGAGGAGCGATCAGTTCAGACAATGTAATCTTTGATGAGGAAAAGATGAGAATGAGGCAAGGCACTGAACTTGTCGTTGGGTACTTCGAGAGAAGGCAGACGGAAGATACAAGGCCAGACTCGTGGCAAGAGGATTTGAACAGAAGGAGGGAGTGGACTACGCAGAGACATTCAGCCCAGTAGCCCGCCACGCATCGATTCGACTACTTTTGAGCCATGCAGCGTCAGAGAAAATGAAGTTGGTATCATTCGATGTGAAAACGGCATTTTTGTATGGAAACCTGGAACAAGTCATCTATACGAATCAGCCTGAAGGATTCGACGATGGATCAGGGAAAGTTTGCAAGTTGTATAAGAGTCTTTACGGACTCAAACAAGCTCCAAGGATGTGGAACGAGAGAGTCACCACACACTTTGAAAAGAAGATAGGTCTGATTTGCACAGATGACCACCCGTGTATTTACTACAACAAAGACAAGGTCATTATGCTATCACTCTTCGTGGATGATGGATTGATAGCTGGGAAAGACGAAAAGGAGATATACAGACTCTTGAACGAGATAAGCAAAGAATTCCAGATCACATTCAGCAAGAAACCACAAGACAAATTGACGTACTTGGGCATGGAAATCAAGATCGACAAAGATGGCATCTTCGTGAACCAGCCTCGTTACACGGAGAAGATCTTGAGAAAGATGACACTCGAACAGTGCAGCCCAGCATCCACACCTATTGAGCAAGGAATGGTTACCAGGGCGACAAACTTCAAGAACGACGAGGCACTTCCGGCGAACAACAACTATCGCGAGGCGATAGGGAGTTTATTGTACCTAGCTACGATCACTCGGCCAGCTTCGCCGTGAACTACCTCAGTCGATTCTGCAACAAGCCCATGAAAAGCCATCAGGCGATGGTGAAACCTGTATTTCAGTACCTGAGAGGGACAGTGACAGCAGGAATTTACTTCGGAGGAGGCAAAGAAATAGTGGCTTATACCGATTCAGACTTTGGAGGAGATTCTGAAACAGGAAAGTCGACGAGTGGAGTGTTGGTGATGAGAGAAGGACCAGTGATTTGGTACTCGCAGAAGCAGCGATTGGTAGCGACTTCAGCTGCAGAAGCCGAGTACCGAGCCGCAGTGTCTGTCATTGACGATGTGTGCTGGATGAAGAGAATCGCTCTGGAACTTGGTATCCTGGAAAGTGATCAGCCGATCACCCTGAAAATCGACAACATGTCAGCAATTCACATGTTGAAGAATTCACACGAAGGAAAGACAACCAAAGGAAAGAAACATATTGAAATACCACGAAAGCACATTCAGAAACACGTCGGCAACACTGTGACACTGCAACACGTCGAGAGCAGCAAGCAGATTGCATAGATCTTTACCAAGCCACTCAACAGAAGAATTTTTGAGAAGCTTCGCTGTGAATTGATGAAGGAGGAGTGTTGAGATTTGATCAATTGATAGCTGATCTAAACCTTGACCCTATCCTACTTTATATTTTACTTTTGTTTCATATAGTGTTGAAAATTGCTTATTAGATAATCAAATGTATTTTTCAATTGTAAAGTTGACAGGCAATGAGCATTTTTTTTAATAATTTCATGTGACAGCGTCAAAGCGAAATCGAAAGGCGAGAAACAAAAACGTGCTCCGAATTGTTAATCAGTTTATTTATTTGTATTATTAGTATATTCAAAAGGTATGTTGAAAATTGGTGTTTTAAATTGGATACTGATTATTTTGTAGTTCGGCAGGTACCTTTTTGATGCAGTTTTGGAAGTCTGTTCAATAAACTGACTTTTTGCAGCTTTGGACTAAGTTTATTTACTCCAACAAACCCAAACCCACTGGAATAAACAACAAAGACATTTGGATCATTTTTATTATAAATACTTCATTTTTCATCTTTTTCATCAGTGCAGCTCTGCATGGTGAATCCGAAAAGTTTTATGGTTTTATGGCATCTCAAGTCTAAGTCAAATCAAGTCAGTTTCTTAGATATTGAAAAGAAGCGAAAAGACGGGATATACCACTCAATTGCCATATTCAAAGACAGAAAATATGCCCTGAAGGCTCTAGATTGAGCATAAATTCTAAGCTAGTATGGGATTGTGGGTATGTCCCTGAACAGTGGAGGCAGGTGAGAGTCGTCTTCATACCCAAACCGGGTCGTACCACATATACGGTGGCCAAATCCTTTAGACCCATTAGCCTAACATCCTTTGTGTTGAAAACATTGGAGAGGGTGGCTGATCGGTACATAAAGGAAAAAGTTGGGCTAAGGTATCCCTTGCACAACAATCAACATGCGTTCAGGTGTGGCGAGTCAACTGAAAGTGCCTTACACCAACTGGTAACCCAGGTGGAGAAGGCGCTGGAAAATGGCATGATCGCCCTGGGAGCTTTTTTGGATATACAGGGGGCGTTTGACAGTACCCCTGTAAAATCTATTTGCAGGGCTGCAACAAATCATGGAATAGAGCCAATGATCACTCACTGGCTTGGGGCCATGTTGTGCAATCGTACAGTAGAGGCCACATGGAAAGACCATGTGGCAAAAGTGATCGTCGCTAGAGGATGTCCGCAAGGGGGTGTTCTCTCGCCCACATTGTGGAACCTAGTCATTGACGAGCTAATAACTCTTTTAAACGGTGAAGGCTTTCTAACGATTGGGTATGCCGATGATATCGTTGTCCTTGTTGTTGGAAGGCACATTACCGTTCTCAGGGACCTCATGCAAAGGGCTCTGAATAGGGTACATGGGTGGTGTAGCGAACACGGACTTGCAGTTAATCCTGCCAAGGCTGAGATAGTTGCTTTCACCAAAAAAAGAGGTATAAGACCTGAGGGTCTAAATCTTGATGGAGTACCACTGCCTGTGGTTGAGCAGGTGAAGTATCTGGGAGTGATCCTTGATAAATCACTGACATGGAAGGCTCATCTGGACAGTCGCCTAAGCAAGGTGACAAACACGTATTGGGCCTGTAGGAGAGCCATTGGTCCGAAGTGGGGACTGACACCCAAAACGATCATATGGTTCTATAGAGTGATCATGCTGCCTATGCTCACATATGCGGCTCTGGTTTGGTGGCCGAGGGTAACCTTGGTCACGGCTAGATCGCAGCTGACGCGCCTTCAAAGGGTGGTCAGCTTGGGGGCAACTGGCTGCATGAGAACTACACCAACTGCTGCGTTGGAAATGATCCTTGGTCTTCGGCCTCTTCACCATGTGATCGAGGTTGAGGCGGGGAGGGCTTTCCTGCGCTTAAAACAATTGGGATACGTGCGAAGAGGGGAAGAGTGCAGGCACGTCAAGAAGCTCCGGCTACTGGAAGATATTCCAGTTCTGGCTCGAGCACCTGATGAATGCCTGCGAAAGTACTACTTCGCAACTCCGTACAGGGCCATGATCCGGGATAGAGAATCCTGGGAAAAAGAGAGGAATACACAGCCTAATGGGACTGTCTGGTACACAGATGGCTCATGCTCCGGTGATGGAGCAGGTGCTGGAATTTACTCTAGGAACCCAAGAACACTAGTTAGTGATTGGGTGATGGTGTATCTGCATATCAGGCCGAGATATATGCTATCCTGGAATGTGCGCAGATAAACCTAGACAGAGGTTATGTGGATCGACGTATAACCATATACTCCGACAGTCAGGCAGCAATTAAAGCCCTGAGTGGGTGCACCAGCAACTCGGGACTTGCTAATGAATGTCGAGAACGACTTGCTAATCTTGCAAGGCACAACGTGGTGCGGCTAGAATGGATTCCAGCCCACTCTGGTTTTGAAGGCAACGAGATGGCGGATGCACTGGCTGCGGAGGGGGCGGCAGCTCCCTTCTGCGGCCCGGGCCCGACCTTGGGCCTAACAAAACAAAGAATACGCAAGGAGACGAAGAAGTAGCTGAAGAATCAGCACCTCGCTCATTGGAATGCTCTGCAGGGCCCTAGGCAATCCAAACTTTTACTGAAGGGATGGACTGATGGACACGCTAGAGCAGCTACTGAACTACCAAGAAGTAGGCTAAGGAAGATAGCAGGACTCCTAACGGGGCACTGCTGTATGATGAAACACCTCCACAACTTAGGAGTAGAGGGAAGTTCCCTATGCAGGGGTTGCGGCATGACTGACGAAACGTCAGTCCATGTTCTCCTAGAGTGTCCACACTGGGCTGTACTACGCAGGCGAGTCTTCGGAGTCCCTGTGTTGGCCCCTGGAGACACAAGCAGGCATCCATTGAAAAAGGTTGTGGCCTTTATTGAAGGGCTCGGCTTTATGGATGTCTAGGTAGCAGGAATGGCACATTGGGCCCGCCAGTGGCCTCAGTGCCGGAACCTTGGCTTGAGTTTGTCCAGGACAAGGTTCGTCTGCAACTTAGTAGTAGTAGTAGTAGTAGTAGTAGTAGTAGTATGGGATTGTGGACGGTCCTTAAGCACTGAAGCCATTGCAAGATAACGATAGAAAGAGTAACTGAGCACGAGAGTCACATAGGCAATGAAAAGACGAATGCAAGTTCTTCGTTCTTCCGCCATCATCTACAGCGGATACAGTAGCACTAGATAAAACAGGGACTCTTACCTAAACTGAAACCTACAGGTGTATCCTAAAATTCGTATAGGAAAATGGACAAAAGTTACTACCAATCTCCGAGACTTTCCTCGGGAACTAAAGTAGAAGAAAGAGGACACAAAGATCTTTCAGGTGTCAATAGGTATACATAAATACCTATATAAATAAAATGTTAAAATAATCATTTATTTTGTTTGGAAATAATATAAAATGGACTAACTTACATGTAACGTAAAAAGGTTATAATATGCAAATATCAAGGTAACGAAAACCTTGTTTATACAGAATATATTTGAAATAAACAAGACTTTATACAAATTACAAAGAGAGCATTACCAAACTGTCATTATTGTAAAATAATGAATACGAGTGACAGGAATGTCTCGATGGAATCTGCGGGCTACATTTTTTTAGTATCTAAAATCTATTAACAATATAAACTAAAAAATATACCTTATGAACAATCACAAAAACCGATTAAAACAATAATACAATTTTAAAATCCATACAAATAGTAATATTATTTATAAAACAGCACTAATCAGTCATATTTTTGATTCGTTATAACAAAAAATTATAAATTAGTAATAAAAATTGGTAAAACATATACCAAGTGTTCTTTAAATCTTATGCAACAAAGTTAAATATAATTAAAGGTTTCTAAAATATTAAAAAACATATTTTTGATTATAAATTATTTTCTTTCAATTCAAAATGCTTTCGTGATGCCAAACAAGCAAAAAATTGGCGATATTTCATGTTCATTATCTCCAGCATTTCATTTATGGAGTGCATCTTGAGCATGCTAACAGAAAAGTGAAAAATTCTTAATCTAACATGAAAAATGTGTGGAAATTGAGAAACTGATGGTACATACCCAAAAAATTAATGTGGTAAAAAACTTCCATGTAGGTGATGAAAAATTACGCAGATTTCCAAATTAGTGAATTACAAACTTATTTTTATTTCAAGTCAGTCAGGAGTGAAAAGTGTTGTTGAAATAAAGGAAGATATAATAAAAAACACAAAACCGACTTTATTACACATATTATTTTTTTGATTCGTCAAGGTAGGTAAGATTCATGCAAAATTAAATATACTAAAACAAAATTTGAACTAAGAATAGTTCATTCAACCTAAATTATTAAACCAACCGGACATGAGATAAAATTTGTGGTAAACTTAACAATAAAAGCATGTAATACAAGATCATGTACTTAAACAATAACTTGTTACAAATCACCAGTAGGTAATAAGTATATTATCTCTGGTAGGTGATATGTGGTCAATGCTTGCTTTGTGTCGAATTCATGGAACAAATTAATCTATTAGTAGAAATTTGGACCATCTTATAATTTTTATCTTAATTTCTTAGTTTCTTGCATTACATTACATTTAATTTTAAATTAATCTAAGTTTTAATATTTGCTTGATTATTAGAGGTATTATACTGTTGAAGTCGGTGTCAAATGAAGAATAAAAATTATATATAGTATAATATCAAACTAGAAATAACAAGTTTACAATTCAAATTGCCAAGTGCCGACCAATTTTACGTGTCGACGTGAAGGCAGATGTTTACTCGATTTCCACGGTCCAATGCCAAAGGTTCAACCTCAGCTATTTGCCCAGGACAGTGTGTAATTTGGAAAATATGTTTCTGAATTAACAAAATAACTTGTGAAAAAAATAATTAACAGTTAATATCGATGACACTTTTTGGCTGAAAAGTTTTTTTTATAAAACCGAACTCTACTCTACTATGGCAGTTTCAACGGAATAACAAAATTACTTCAAATAGCCTTATCTAAAATATTAAAAATGATCAACTTTAACGGCAACACTGTTTGCGGCGTGGTTACTAGGAAGTAGAATATTATCCCAATCTGTATGGATGTCTTGTTCTGAGTCGGTAGCTTTTAAACTTAATCCTAAGCTTGGGAGAGTGTTGGCATAATGAGGGATATTTAGAATCACAGGTTTTAGAAATTCAGTACCTGAAAAATAAAGACACTATCAGATCACCAACAAAGAAAAATAACAAAAATTACATTATTATATTATCACTTATAATAACACAACATTATATTATACACCAAGGTGGTGAAGACTATAATCATTGACCGAGCACCTTTGCCACGAGCGGAATAAGGTGCGAGGCTTATAAATGTCTTCACCACCATGATGTATATACAATTTTTTCTACTACTAGCCCAATTTAAGACAAAAATTAAACACAATTCAGGGAAGCGTTTACACCGTCATCTTACCGACAAGTACTCCTTATGTTATCAGTCATTTTTGCTTGAGCGCGAATTTTAAACTTATTTTATTTTGATTCAAATAATTTTTTCTTGATAGGTATTTTTAAGCAGCAAATATGTCAAAGACAATCTCAAAATATTTTCTATTCGATACGTGCAGTTTCTTTTCCATTACTTCCAATTTCGAACACGAAATAAGTGATATTGCGGTAATTTGCTTCTCCTCCGCGCCAAACTAATTCAAAAGACATAATATGATATGAATTATTTTGAAGTACTTCCGGTTCGTCATAATATAACCTCTATTCTATCTCAAAAAACTCTAATCTATCGACGTGCCTCATCATCTATTGGGAAGTCTTCAAAAATTTCAAATAATATCTTCCTTCATCTGTATCCAATCGATTTTTAATTGAAAAATAGTGCCAAAAATAAAATATCAATATAGTTTTGGATAATATAAAGTATATTAGGTAATTTTTAAATTATACAATAAAAAACAATGCAAAATATTCCTTCCATTGCTTCACAGCTTTAGTATTTTGCTCATGACTACCGCTTAACTCGAGAGTTAACCCGAGCCAAACGATGGGGCTCTAGCCCTGCTTCATCACCGGGCTTATAAAATCGCGCATAATATCGATTATTTCATGATATATATTGAAGAAAAAACAAACAAAAAATCGTTTTTTCCTTAGAAGAAATTTATGAATAAACTAAATCGTCTCTGCAATCTGTTTTGCCCAACATTTTCGAAAATAAAATGGATGTGAATTTTACCAAAAACACAAAAAAATTCTGAACCACTGAACAAGACGTATTCACCTGGTGAAAGGTTGGGCCTAACGTACATATTATTATGTATATTATGGAAACTTACCTTGTGGTCCACACATCACCAAAGGAGAGAGCATAGTTTCACCTACAAAACAAAAACGCTCATCAAAAACCATTTAATCGAATAATGTACACTGGTTTCCAAATCAAATAAAATTACATTAACAACGAACACAAACAAAAATCATGCATAATTTACCGTTATCTAGGTCTAATGGAGGAGTATTTTCGCACAATCTAGGATCAGAAATGACAAAATAGATAAGACGTTCTTCTCCTTTGGATATGGCACCGGGGGGTACTTCTAGACTTACCCCCCAATATTCGTTGGTAAGAGTACATCCGTTGTGACCTACTGTAGCGGAAGATATGTCTCTTTTACTTGGTCGCATATCCCTTAAAGTGGAATAGAATTCTAAATATTTTATGAGATAAGAATAAGTTATTAGGTCGAATTGGTAAGTCGAGGGTTGATATTCATATTTATCATTTTTCAAACTTATTGATGGTAATTAAATTATTTTGCTACCTCTGGAAGCATAATCATGGGTTTTTTTCCAACGGCCACTGAGTATGAGTAGCATTGGAAATATGAAATTGTCTTGATTTAATTGACTGAAAGCTAAATAGTAAAAAAACGTCGAATGGCCGATTTCATGATCTTTTTTAATGATGAATTTATGCCAGAAAGCTTCTTGAAGTTTCATAATGGTCAAACCAGCGTGAAAACGCAAAGTACCGGATTCGGGATCTAGGGCATGCCCACCAACTGACATGTTGACACTAATGACACCCGAAGAATAAACAGTTATTTGGATAGATTTTCGATTTGTAATTTTGTAGTTTTATATTGATTTAATAACCCGTTAGGGGCATCCAATGCACGAATGGCTAATAACGGTATACTTTTTTGTATAATACTACATACTCTGGAAAGTGACATCTCAAAATCGTCTGCTGATATCCCATAAGGTGAATTCAGTTTGATATTTTTCAATGTTAAAAAGATGTCAAGCTTGTCCAGCTCACATTTTTCTGTTAACAAGTTCTTTGTATCAATTAAAATGTTCAATATTGTATTTCTTCTGACCTATTGATGTCTAGATAAAAGAAGTTATTCGGATCTGACAAACTTAAATCTGACGGAGTAAATGTAAAAGAAGTACCTCTAGTGGATATTGAAAAGTCTTCGTTGATGGGTTTTCGTCTTTTTTCAAACGCGATTCCTTCATTTTCTCTTTTTAGCCATTTTTCGCCTCCGCATTGAATCGCCTTGGAACGTACATAAGCCTTAATGCAAGCCCGTACCCTCAAATCCCGAGATACCTATAGGTTCCATTCGTGTGATATCCATTTGATTTCCTTCTTTACTTGATTTCCTTCAGGGGTTCTATTTTCTGAGCTTAATGACAAATTGCTGTGCTTTAGTATGTAGAAACTGTGACATGACTTTCAACTATGCGTTATAACTATTTTTTTGTCAAAAAATCTCGCTATTACTCCAGGCTTTAGTTTAACTTTTCAACTGTTCATTATTTTAATGTACATACATATATTTTTCTGGTGCATTCTTGGATGTGTTAGGACAGTCGGGAACCAAACAGTACTTATTTGCCACTTTTTTCTCACTCATTATACGAGGCTTGTTCAACTGAAACCCATCTTTGGTCAGGTTAGCCTTGGAAACAATTGTAATCATTCAACTGACGTTTTCCAACATTAGTAGTGTATGCAAACGTCACACTGATCTGTTTATTTCGTTTATATTTGACAGCGATTTTAAATATTGTGACTTTGAAATGGCGTTTGTTGTTAACAATCCGTCCAAATGTGATAAGCGTGCGGTCATTCAATTTTTGTGTGCTGAAGGTGTGCAACCGTTGCAAATTTATACGCGAATGCAAGCAGTGTATGGAAACGCATGTTTTGCATATCCAACTGTGAAGGAATGGTGTCGAAAATTTAAGAATGGAGAAGAGAGGACGAATGATAAGCCACGACCAGGTGCATTGATTACTGCATCAACAGACAGGAATGTGGCATGTGTGGAAAGCCTGATTAGATAAAATCGTCGAATTTCAATCAGAGCAATTTCAGAAAATGTTGGTGTGAGTATAGGATCTGTCCATAGTATCGTACACAAACTAGGTTACAGCAAAGTTTGTGCGCAATGGGTTCCTCGTCTTTTGTCTGAGGACCAAAAAAGCTTGCGAATGGGCTTGTCTTTGCAACACCTCACGGAATACAGTCAAAATGGTAATGACTTTCTCTCGTCAATAGTTGCTGGCGATGAATCTTGGTGTCATTATTTTGAATCATCCAGTTAGCTTTCATCGATGCAATGGAAACACGCAAATTCTCCGCCACCAAAGAAGTTTAAAGTTCAACCTTCTGCAGGCAAGGTGATGTTGACATTTTTTTTCGACCATGAAGGACCCTTGCTGATAGAGTTTATAGAACCTAGAGTGCATATCAACGCAAACCTGTATAATGAAACTTTGAACAAGCTCCATCAAGCAAAAAGAAGAAAACGTCCAGGGAAGCTTTCACGTGGTGTTATTCTGCTTCACGATAATGCTCGGCCTCATGTAGCCAACGTAGTGAAAGAAAATCTGCAACGAAAGAAATGGAGGATATTAGAGCATCCACCCTATAGTCCCGATTTATCGCCTTGCGATTTTCACATCTTTGGGCTACTAAAAAAGGCGTTGAAAGGTAACCGTTTTCAGTCGGACGCAGAAGTACAAAACGCTGTGAAAGAATTCTTCCAGCAGCAGCCACAAGAATTCTATAAGCAGGGTATACATCGGTTGGTGAAACAGTGGGATATGTGCCTCAATTGTAGTGGTAGTTATTTGTTATTGTACTTGTCAATAAATTTTCCTGGACCAAAGATAGGTTTCAATTGAACAAGCTATATATAATAAAATAAAGAACCAGCTCAATCAACAGTCCAGCGTTTTGTTTATTACACAGCATAATATACAATACAATATATGGTTCACTCAATAGCCTTTTTGATGTGCGTCATCGATTGTTAATGTCTTTCACATTACGTCGAAAGAAATGGCAGGTTGGTTTAAATATCTTGTAGATATGCCAACCCCGTTTGAGTTTGAAGTGTAATCCAATATCCGTCGGGGCCTATAACCCGGGAAGTAGTTGTTGTTAAACGGTCAATGTGTTTCAAAAATATTTTTCAAAAACTTATAAAGCGATAGAATAATTAATGTTCTTTGATATCTATTGGTAACTCGCTTTATTAAATATGACAGTATTACAGTTTTCTGTAATAATACTTTCTATTTTTAAATTAAAATGTTTTCTTGTACAAGCCCATTGTCCAGAATAAAATGCTATATTGGTCAAACCATTGAAAAATTTGAAATTAGACACAATGAAGACTTACAAGCATACAGATACAACCACATAAATAACATCACGCAAAACATCTACTTTATACCGCAAACATTCATTAACACCTAACACAGAATTAGAAAAGTATCACTTTCCGCACTAGTTGGGTAAATCTTCACCACAATAAGAATAATAACAAAGGAATCTTCTTGACGTTAATTCAAATATTATGTTATATTCACATATTATGTTATATTGGTGCACAGAAATTATCAAGAAACCTGATGAAACCAAATTAATTTGTAATATTATATGGTTTTAAATGAAACTAACTGTTTCTAAATTTACTTGCAATTTACACATTTTTTCAAATATATTGCGGAGTCATTTAGAAACAGTTAGTTTCATTTAAAACCATATGATGAGTAGATTCCACGAAGTGAGGGTTTATACAGTTAACTCAATTGTAATATTAAATGATTATATCAACCCTTCAGACTTCCAACAATTATTTTCCACTGAAAATGTTACCACAGCTCCATTTTTATTAATATTCCACCGTAAATATAAGTTAAAATTATTTACCAAAAATATTATTATTAACATAACATAAAAAAATATAAAATATTGATGAGAAATCGTTACTCGACCGCTAGAGGGCGTAGTTCAAAATAATAACAAACATCTTTATTTGCGGCTATACATGAATAATTTAGATCTTGGGCAGCTGTGCCAAGGTTTTCCTACATATTTCCAGATTAAGATAACCTACTTCCAATGGAATGATTGAACAAATATTTATCGTAAAATCATTCATTAGTGATAGAGCTGTAGCGAACATTTCAAAGAAAAATTGGGGCAGAATAGACAGCTTTAAAAAAGCCGATTCTAACCTAGCATTTCTGTTGATATCCTGTAATATTCTATTTTCGTCGATACTCGCCGGAGTGTGTAGAGGTAACTTTTTGTTCATTTTCGGAGTGCTTTCTCGATTCTTCCTCGTAAACGATAGTTTTCTAAATAATTTCGGTGTAAAACCTTCGCTCTTCTGGTGTTTGAAAGACTGTGTTTTTGTTAGTTTGGGTGTTATTTTTGGCGAGTTAGTAGCGGATGAAGAGGACTTATTTAGTTTTTGAGCAATGTTAGGCTGCGATCCGTAAAAAGCCGGCCGCTCCACCATACCCCTTGAATCATAAAAAAATATTTTAAAGCCCGATTTTTCAAATTGCATAAGGGAAAAATTGTTGTTCGGATATACTGAAATTTGAGATTTTCGTTAAATAGATTTTGCTATACTAAAATAATTGCAAAATTAGGAATCCCAAATGCTAGAGTAAATACTAACAAAAAGCCAGACATCAATAAACAAAGTTTAAAAAATGTTTAAAACGTTTTGTATCTTATTTGTAATCTGGAATCATAAAAAACCCTAAATCAGTTTGTATACTGAAATTAACGAAATTTAATATTTCATATATTCAGAAATTTGGACAAGTAAAAATTCATAAAATGGATAGTTGAATCTGGAAAATGAAAAATTTTGAATATTGGAATGATTCAAATTTTTAAATTGAGAAAGTAGAAATACAAACATTTTAGAAACTTGAATTTAAATACTAATTATAGGGAAATTTGAAAATAATAAAAATGAAATATAAAATATAAATTTGGAAAATATAATTTTTTTTTGAAAATGTATAAATTGGACACTCCCGACAGTGACATTTGAAAACAATAATCTACTTCACATGAGATTTTACATAAAAGAAAATTTTGAAAGTTAGAAATTCAGGAAATATGATATTTCATATATTTATGAATTTAGACAAGTAGAATTCATAAAATTGATAACTGAGAATGGAAACAGAAATTTTAATACTGTTTTTCAAAAATATCAAAACAATAATTTAGTCAATTTCGAAGTTTGAGATTTTAAAAATTTCAAAGTCGGATCAACACCAACTGATTTGGCATATGTAATTTAAAAAAGTATGCAATAATTTGAAAGTGTATAAATGTAAAGTGGACAATTACAAATTTTCGTATTTAAAAAAAAATAGACATTCATCAACTTCTATATTATAGAAATTTGGATTAGTACTCAAGATTTTGGAAATTGAAAACTAAAAATAGAATTTTAAATTTTATTCCAGAAATAAAAAAAATTTTTTAAGTAAAATCAAATTTTGCCAGTTATAAAAACATACAAAACGCTTCAAAGTTTGAATGCAATTTTTAGAATACTAAAAAATTAACTCAACACCACAGCAAAATGATTTAACGTAAACCTATACCTATACCTAATCCAGGAGCTACCAATCCTGAGAGCTTTGTGGTTAAGATTGATTAAAATTAAAAGTGTGATAGAGCATTTATTTCCACGGAAACATCGGATTTTTTTTTCATTTCGTTTCAGATAAGCTGTAGGTATACGGATCAATATGGGATTTTTTTTTATTAAGAGACTGATCAAAATCCCTGATGAAGGAAAAAATTATATAAATGTAATAATATACTACCATAATTTAATTAAAATATTTTTGGACAATTAAATCCACACTGACCAAAAAAGTGTTAACTTTTAATTTCTATTATTAATTAATATTAATAAATATATTAAGCTTAACCAATCAGCTCTCGAAATTGGTGGCTTTTCGCCTATTAAGAAACTGAAAAATTCATAATTAAAGAAAAAAAAAGCATGCAATAAAAGCTGTTAATTCATAAAATTTTCTAATAGTTCCAAATTAAAAATAAACATCATTTTTATGTGAAATAATAGTTATTTATGTACCAAGGACTTAAAACCGTCTATTAAAGTCGACGAGACAATAGACAGTTATTCATCGAGGTTCACATTACATTTTTTCGTCGATCCTTTCATATGTAAGTTAGTTTGTCATTTTTTGTGAAGATCGACGAAAAACGATATTTTACAAAATGCAATACTATTTAGGTACACTTTATGCAAATCAAATAAAGAATAAGTTGTGGTGTTCTACTGCAACTTTACAATTGAATATTATACCACAAACAATATATACCTACTTTCGATTAACAATCACAGAAATGTACAAAGCTAGTTTGATAAGTTATTGACATTTTAAAGTTCCCGTGCAATAACAGCTGATTAAGCACTATTTTATGCATAAAAAATCCATCACCAAAACCAAGCAAAACACTAAGTAGATTCTACACCATCAACTCAATAGCTCAATGTTAAAGCTGACAAAATAATAAATATTATTTTATAATTGGGTGAGTCCAAAATCTTCTTCGTTTCTTAAGCAAGAAGCGTTCGAAGGGATACTTCCTCGTCCAAGTACATAGTGGCACTGGTGAATTTTAATTACCTAGCTTCCCCACCATGGAGTCGCGCTAACAGCCCCAAACAAATTACAAGTGGTTGTCATTCAGTACCGATACTGTCGCCCGTATATTCGCCTCGGCACCAATAGCTCGTTGCTCTGGATCCGATTTCCGTTGTAATCGAACCAGAACACCGAACGTTCAGATCGCCAAAATATGTCGGTGCCGATGAAATCCATATAGTTGAGGCTACAACAGGCATCTCAACCGAGAGAAAACATTTTATATGATTGAGAGAAAAAACTATTCGGTGTTGCATTTAAAGTTACTGCACGAGAATTGCAAGTCAGAGTTCTCAAACTATACTAGTATATAGTGCGGTACGTATGCAGTACGATCCCAAGAAAAACCGCATTTAAACAAAGACCACGCGTTGCTCCGTATTGGACTACTCGCTTTTATATGTTAGTAGTAGAGGAACAGAAGAGGTTCCTCATGCTGACTGTGTTGGTATTAAAATTAATTATTGTTAATATTTCCATTAAAGAGAGTTAATTTTTTTGATTTGTGTTTTGAGTTGTTAGAATTGGGTTATTTCTATGTTCTTGGTTCAGATAAAAATTATGAACATGTGTTTATTTGTTATTATAAATTATTGTGCCAATACTATTTACATCAGTACGTCTCTGTTCAACCGTATCCTCTTGCATAGGTCATTCAATATGCACGTGATTTTATTTAGGTGCGGTTTTTCTTGGGAGCGAACCGACTTTCGATGATTTGAACAACTACAATCTTTATGTTGTTTAATAACCGAAAATGTAAGCAGCAGTGAAATTGTTATTTAAACTGCACTGATTATTCTACAAGAATAAAGGTTAAATAGTGTGAATGTCAAAAACACAATAAAACTGTTTAAAAAAACAACACACGAAAAACGACATACCATTTAATTTACAATTCTATCTATATATCCAGATTACAGTAGCTCATCCTATGCAAAAATGTTAAAAGAACATCAATAACAATAAAAAATAATAAAAAATGTACAATAGAAATAGGCAACCAGTGTACATATATACTTGCAAAGAATATGTATAACAAGCTCATACATATCGACATATAAACAAGTTTTGCTTGGAAGATTTTTGCGGCAATTCTAAAACTTGAACACAATGAACACCCTGAATCTAATTGTATTTTTCCAGACGACTCAATGAAAATACAAATAACCCACTATTAGATAAGATAATAATGATTCCCCCAGGACTGGAATTAATTTTGATATTTTAATCCACAAAAACCTTCCCAGAAATATAAAAAACTACACAATAAACATCTAACTAATTTAAAGACAACGAAGCATCTATCTTACCTTACATTATGCCCTACGGGCTTCCTGTACAATTCGAACGCCGATCCCCTTTGCTCCCTAGATCCTTGTAAATCCACAATGGGAGGTCTAGTTTCCAATACATCTCCATAGGATCCATCGTGGTGTTGAGCTATGGGAGTAATTTCACTACGACTGGCGTAGGAGATGCTTGTGTGTCGTCTGGGAGATTCTTGGTAAGGAGGAGCCAGTTCGTAATGACCTCCTCCGGGTCCAGGAGGATATCGCATGTTGGGATCGGCTGGATGGTAGTTATGATGAGGTGGTGTGTTATAGTAGTAGTTGTGATTGTGGTGAGGAGATAAATTTATATTCTGATTTCGTTGATCCTAAAAAATCACATATATAAGTTGACAGTTGACATAAAAACATCTTGTGTTATCAGTTTATGTAGGAATTTCAAAGTTCCTCTTAATTTTATACTGCGTATACCATATAAAACTCTTCTCTACAAGCCTTATTTGAATGTAATGTCATTTGTCACTCGACACTTTATTCTGTCATTTATTTGACGTTAGAGAAGAAAATTCGTATTTTAGAAAAATTGGAAGGAAATAGACAATTTTTAATTGATTACTATAGAGTGTGACAGATTAAAGCATCAAGCATGGTCTTATGATTATTTTTTTTGGAAAGTTGAGACAAATCTTAATTATTCCGTTCAATATTCCTTGGAAAAAAATTTACTTACAGTAATCTATTGTTTTATTTTCAATTAATTAAACCTTATTTTATACTTACAACTGGATTGCTGTGACTCTTTCCATGATATACCGGTGGAGGTTGAATCATCCCATCACCTCCGTATCCGCCTTGTTGTTTATAAGGAGGTTTATAATTTTTAGGTTTAGGTGGAGGTACGGGTTTATATGTATTTCCATTAGGAGGACCAGGAGGACCGTGATCGTATCCGTTATGGTGCACTGGGGGGCTTCTTAGCGGAGATTGTTGATGGATACTGAGATTGGATTCTCTTAAATCTTGGTGGGAGCTGCGAGTGTACTCTGGTGGAGGTTGATGAGGATGAGAGTTATTCCGGCTAAATTGAAAAAAGATAATGTTTTTTCAAGTTTTAGTGGTAAAGTAAGAAATAATGTACTTGTTGGTACACAATGTATCCAGGGTATACAACTAGAGATAAAAAGTTGAGCAAGATGATCCGCATATATAAAAAAAACTAACTAACTAACTAACTGCAATCCAAAGTCCGTCTTTGTATTACCGGGGAAATGAACAGCACGGGGACAGCAGCCCACGTTGTTTACATTTAGGGTAAATGAAATCTGTATACGTGCCCTCCGATATAACCTAATCCCGAAATCCGTTAGAATGTTACCTTTACCCTGTAACTCACCTGTATTTACCGTAGTCAGTCTTAGTTTCGATTAAAGACTTTCCAGGAATGTTTTGTTTGGCCGGTGACTTGGAATATCTAAAAAAAAAGATAACCATCATAATCAAGCTCCATCGTTTGCTATAAAAACTGTGGAACAGCCAAATGCAATAAACTGGAAAACCAATAAATGAGGACGTGTTGGAAAAAACGCTCAGACACGTCGAATTGTATTTGTAAATGCTCATTAAAAAAATACACAGACAACTGTCAATTATAAATATTCCCATATTATGAGTGTCGTTGTAGAGAAATATGAAACAAAATTTTAATAAAAACGGCAATACTTCTTTACCTGTAAATATCTCTTTCTACAGATCCTCGAGGACTAGCAGGATCCATCGGACTATCCTTTCCCATTTCTCTGGAATTCCTTGGACTATTATCTAATTGTTCTCCTGTAGGTAAGCCGTATTTGATATCCATCTTTGAACCCATTCTGTGCGAATTTTGTTCCCATCTAGGTCCCATATTATATTTGGAAGGACTATTTTGAATAGTCGGAATGGTTCCACCGCTAGGATCGATTTTAGACAAAGTTGTTTTAAGATCATCGTGAGCATTCGGTCCTATTCTAGTAGTGGCTTGTTTATTGTAAGAGTCGTAACTCGATAGAGAATCCTAGAAAACGAATAAATATATTACATCTTAAAAACAACATTCTCGATTAAATAAAACTTACCGATTTGGAATTTTGACTTCTTTCTAATGAGCTTGCTTTGTTATTGAAGTTGTTGTTTTCATTTGCATTTGGATCAGTATTATCCCCATGGGAAATTGCTTTGGTTCCAAATAACCGTTCATGGGCCGAACGCCTTAAAAAATGTTTGGAGATAAAGACCGATAAAATCAATTGTTATTTCATTCATTATTGTCATTCTCATTAAATTGGAGAAAAATACACTGCAATGTCGCATCTTCAATGACATCAATATATTAAATTGGCAAATATAAAAATTAGGAGTTTAAAAATGTAAAAAGATTTTTTCAAAACTACCAAATCAAAGAATACACCAACTAACAAGATGCGAAGCCTTTGATGTTTTGGTAACAAAAATGTACGACCTTGAAAGACCAGATAATGAGAAAGTGAAGTATGACAAGTATCTTGTTATTAAAATGGCGCCTTTCAGACATGATCGCTCAAAAAAGGATAGCTAGCTTCGCTTTTTGTTTGCTGGTGTATTATTTCCCTAAATATCAAAAGAATTCTGTCGAGAATGTCAGAAAATATATGTGACTAACTTCACATCCAAAGACTAATATTAAAATTGCTGTCCGAATTCGAGAATACCCGATTTCAATAAGATCGTGAAATAGTCCATTCAAACCATCCAAAAAATAATCTTTTGGAAGTTCTGCAATCACCTCTTCATTTGTCCGAAATCGCTTTCCACCAAGCCATCATCTTTTCAAAATTTAGAAAAAGAAAGTAGTCGAGGGCCAGATCAGGTGAATACGGCAGATGAATAAATAGGGAGTAACACAGTGTGGCTAATTTTTCCTGCAACAATAGCGGAAGAACGTAAAGTAGCATTGTTGTGATTGAACAATATGTACTCTTTTCTTCGATAAATGCGGTGGAAAACACCTAATATAATCACCGTAGCGAAAGTGCCAACATCTAAAAAGTCACTCTTCGGTCAAACCTCCCTCGTATTTATTGTTAGTACTAATAAATTATATTGCTGTACCTATGCTGTCTTCAACTATAGTATATTTTGATTAAATGTTACTCACCCATTCGGAATTTTATTGGAAGTCGTTAACAATCCCATCGGTTTCACAGCCCTATCTACACGTGGAGGTAAATCCGGCACCTGTCCATAAAGTCCCTCTTTCGATGGACTTTGATCGACGCTATGACCTTTACTATGATTATAGCCACCATGAAGTGTGCTCGCTTGTCGTTTGTGCTGCATCGATTTATCCCCATTAAAATCACTTCTACAAAAAGGTGGAAAACATTTTTAGAAATGTATACGTAATTTTAATATTAAATACTCACTTTCTTTCAGGCGCTGCGTACAAATCGTGCCTGGGATCTGGCATTTTCGGATAATCGGGTTTCTGATAAGATTCACTTGAATATAGAGGTCCTTTATCGTTGTAATTTAAAGTCTTTCCATACGGGTTCTGAGGATCTATTCCTATTGGAATATCGGGATTAGACAGCGTATATGGAGCTTCTTTAACTAGCGGTGAATCAGTAGGAGTTAGTTGTGGATCAGAAGGAGGTTGTTGATCTTGATTGTTAAAACCATATCTTGAATCGTAACTAGGCTAAAAAATGTCAGTTATTTTATTTTATCCAGACTAAGATCGATGATGGTAAACTAACCTGATACGGCGGTAAAACTTCTGTAGTGCTGCTATCTGGCATAACAACGCTGGGATCGGAACTAGCCTTGGTTAACCTACCATTTCCTCCTCCATTACCGATTAAAGTAGGTGAAGTCGGGGGACCCGGACTGTGTTCCAGATCGCTTTCTGGTGAGCTAGCATATGAAAGTCTCAAAGAAGACATTGGAAATAGGAAATCGTCTGATAGTGACTCTTCGGGCTGTAACGAGCATTTTAATCACAAAATGGTGCTACGTATGAGTGTTAAATTAGATTAAAAACAAAACAAAAACTGTGTTGCCAAGCGGAGGTTGGCAATACTGATACGTATGTACAAGGATGAAATGTAATTTTGTTAATTATAAAACTGATATAATATTATTTGAATAAAAAGGAAATCAAATAGCAAGTTATTATTACATAACTAATAACCATTAATTGTATTAAAGTTGTTAGTATATACAACATAGAATGAATACAGATACGATATATTTTGTCCCTCTTTTAACAACGCTTCTTAGTAATCGCAGAGCTTAAAGAGAACCTTCCCATCAGCACCGGATCCTGATTATGATTATATTTAGGCGCCCTTTGTTCGAAACTATTTCACATGAGTATTTCAGTTTATGTTGTGTAAATAATAAACAGAAACGTCTTCAAAAATAGATAATTATCGCTGAATAACTATTATTATTCTAATGCAATATAAGTTTTGAAAAATACTTTTCAAAAACAATGACCGATCAATTAAGAAATAACAACTACTTCCCGGACTATAGGCCACGACGGGCAGTAGTTGGAAGGAAACTGTAATAATACTTTATTCAAAAATAGAGTTTAATTCAAAGAGAAGCTATAAAAATTAAAATACATTATGTCATTATTTGCCATAAACAAAATCATGAGAAGGAATTAGGCAATTTTAAGAAAATAACTGTTATCAACCAACACCAACAGTCATTCCGGAATCACAAATGTTATCACAAACTTGCTTCTTGAAATGAGAAGTGATAATATGTTGGCAACAATTAACGACAATCAACCATATCATTATCTTAATCCTGGAAAGCATGTAGTTAGGAGGCAGTAGAACCAGAAATATTTGAGAAAATATGAATAATAATTTGGTAGAACGCTGGAAAAATATGTAGGTATAGAATACTGCAACATTCAGTGTTAGGAAAATTAGAAAATACAACATATTTTAGGACTCAGCGAATGTTACCCTTATATACATACATACATATGTGATGCTTTGCTTCTAGTAGTATATTATACACCAAGGTGGTGAAGACCTTTGCCCGAGCGGAATAAGGTGCAAGGCATATAAATGTCTTTACTACCACGGTGTATATACTTTTTTCTACTACCAGCCAAATCTTATACCCCGTCGTCTGACTGACAAGTACACTGTCAGTTTTCGATATATTATGAACATACTCGTTATGTCATCAGTCGTTTTTGGTTTAGCGCGAATATTAAACTAATAGCATTCAAATTCGAATAATTTCATCTTGATAGGTAATTTCAAGCAGCAAATTTACTAAAGACAATCTACTAGGTATACAAAATTATGTTGCACAAGTTTTTGTTGAACCACTATCTCGGGATTTTCAGAATATTTTAATTAGTCCATTATTGACCTAGGTTGATATTAGAAAAATTATTAACCACTAATAAAGAAATTCAACTTCTCATCCGTTGGCTAGAAGAAGCAATAATTGTCAACTTCATAGCTAGTAGAGGAAAAAACTTTAGATCAACAAAACAACTAGCAACACAATTTATTCAAATGCTGTATATTTTAGTTGATCCATCATGAACTTCGCTAAGGCAAGACCAATGACACAATACGGGCTAGGCTCGAGACGTTCTCGTTCTAGCATGAATAGATAGAACGTTCAACGTTCAATGGGTGTTTGGGTCTCCAACGAAAAAATTTCAATTATTATACCTTTACATAAGAAACAATAAATATAAAAAAATAGTTACCGAATACTTTTGTGAATTGTTCTTAGTTAAAGGAAAATTTACAATGACCGTTATATCCTATAAGTGGGAATTTAAAAAATATTCGTTAGTTGCTACACTTCCCCGAAAAATTCTTCTTTGATAGTGTAATTCCTCAAATCATGCTTAAGATGAGGATTAATATTTTCAAATACATTTTGTTGTACATCGTAATAGATTGGTTCAGCCGTTAAATTTTTATCTTCCCGACTTTCCGTACTACCGTATACGTTTAAATTACTTTTATCGACATAAGAAAATTTAACATACTTGTCGGGAAACAAGCCGCTATCGTCGATATTATTTCCGTTAGATTTAGAAAACGCATGCGTGTTAGTCGATGCTCTGAATGCGTCAAACGGGTTAGAAAAAACAACACAACTACTTGCATTTTGGTTCATTTCGGGCAAAATGCTATTCTGACTGGATATTCTTGACAAATAGCTATGATTTTCAGAAGGATAATAAGTGGATGAGGTAAAAGGTGAAGTGCGGTGAATGAATTGAGGAGAACTATACATTGACAGTGCGGATTTTCTCGATCGACTTCTGGAGTGTCGATGTTTGTGCGGTAAGGAATTTGTACGAGGTGTACTACGTGGTTGTAGGTATATTGTAGGAAAGAAAATGTCGGAATAGAAGTCTTGGTCCTGGAAAAGAATGTACCATAAGAAAGCTACCCATCACCGATAAATTGCTAAAATTATACTAACAACAAGTAATTAACAACTAATAATAATATAACAACGTGGTTGACAATCCAGCTTGATCTACACATTCCATAAAATGTAAAATCGTCACAACGAACTACAGGAACTTCTAAAATCCGAAAAACACCAATAAATCAATTAATTTCTCTCAGAATAACACTTATGTTTTGAGGATTTTTAAACAGCCTCTTCTGTAAGGCGCCATTTTAATAACATACTTGTCATACTTCACTTTGTCCTTGAATTATATCGCCAATATTTGGAAATTTTATCATTTTCTCACTATGGTTACCTGCCAACGTTGGTCTTTCAAGGTCATACATTTTTGTTGCCAAAACATCAAAGATATTGCACCGGGTCCACTTCATGTTCATTGGTGTATAATTGGATAGTAACTACTACTAGTGCTAGTGCTAGTGCTAGTTCCAATCTTTGGTAGGTTCGCATGAGCATCTTTACTAGCTGACCTTCACATCGGTTGGTCAACCAAATAAGTTTAAAATTTTGTTGTTAATTAGAAATTGAATTCAGTATAAAAGCAATAACTATTAGATCCGCTTTACATTTCGCAATTCTTTTAGCAGCATGTGATATTCTTGATCGAAAGCATGCACAAGTGAGTTTCTTGCCAATTTAAACTCTTGTCTCATCGATCGGCAAAGTTTGTAATTTTTTTTGTCACCAACGGTTTACCGTATACTCAAAAGCAACATAAATAGGTATATATCAATATGACACATTAACCTAACCTCACTAATAAACTGAATTTTTTTGTAATGCCCATGTCTCACGGTCAAATTTTTGATCAAATTAATTTGACCAAAGTGACGTATTGACGTCGTACCTATAGTTTGTTCAAATTTTAAGAAACTGTCTTTCACACCATCATTTAAAATTTGACCAAATTTATTGACGGATGTCTAATTGGCGTCTGTAATTTGTCAAACTAAAAATTGTTGGTGTTGTTTTAATGTGATTGAACTGCAATTTTTTTGTATTTTCCACAATGAAATTTAAAAAAATTAAATCTGTTTTGGGTCTTTTAAGTATAGCTATTGTTCAATATTCTTTTTCCACCAATCAAAAGGAGAGTTTGCTCAAACTGACCTTGAAAAATAGAAACGCCTCTATTTTTACAGGATTTGATCAAACTAAGAAGATGACGTCATATGCTGTCAATTTTTTGGTTTGCTCAAACTAATTTGATCAAATATTTGACCGTAAGACATTAGGCTTTAAGTATTATTGAAAATTGCATATTATGGCAATAAATATGTGAAATGTAAAACGACTGTCAATAGTTGCAAGCCATTGTTGCTGCAATACATTGCAAGAAGAGTTGCGAACTGTAAGGCAGGCTTTAGAAAAGATTCCCAAAGAAAAAGCGAAGGACAAAAACTACAGTTTTACAAAAATTTAAATTTCAGGTGTAAAATTTTATCAATGTCTTCGAAAAGAAATTTCTGATAAGAAAAATCTTGGCGTATATTACTATATTTACTGGAAGCACAAAGTACAAGTGAAATTGTAAAAACATAATTTAAAACACTTACTTTGGTTTCGGACATCCATAAAGCACCCGTTTGTTGTTTATCGATAATTTCTCTCACTTTTCGATACCATGTATCAGTATTATCGTTAAGAGTTATCATGGCACTAAATACATGGCTCCAAACCTTGTCCAGCTTCTGACATTGTTCCAAAAGCTTCTTTGAACTTTTATGCGCAGACCTGCAAAACAATATTATTGTTGTAATATTTGAAATTAAAGTTGAAATAACGTCAAAACTTACTTGGGTAGACCTTGGCGCAGTTGTTTAACCACGATTTTCGTTTCTGCTTTGAAGAATACAACTATGGGGTACATCTGAGCATAATTCAACCTTTCTACAGCATTAGGGGTTATATCGAGTAGTGCGTGTTTTCCAGTAGATATGGCGTCTCGTATGGCGGATAATCTTATGATGTTAGCGTTGGATAACGATTTACTTGATTTACTATTTACATCGGACGTATCCAGTTCTGAAAATTGCGATATTGCATTGAAAAAAAGAAGAATGGCCATTAAGAATGTGAATACATTGATCAAAAATATTCCGAATTAGGAGCAACTAGTCCTCTTATTCACTTTATTCATAGTTTCCTGCAAATTGTCTGTCTGTAGGTAACCCCATATCGATGTCAAATTAAAATTGTTTTCCCTATGGAAATGTCAAAATGTATCCCTGTGTGAGTAGATCTTTTTGTGGTAGAAATGATCCAATTTGGAGATATTCGATTGCCTAGGGTAATGATAGAATATTTCACCTGTACAAGCATTAAAATAAAATAAATTAACCTAACCTCTCTCTAACGGCGACTGGTGTCGGAGGTCGGTTAAGTGGTGACAGGTGTCAGATGTCGCTTAAGTAGAGACAGGTGTCAGTTAAGCTGTGTTGGCTATGCCATCAACACATTAGCTTTTCCACTCAAAAATTACTCATCACGGCTAAAGGTCTTTGCACACCAGCGTACTGAAAGTTTAGTACGTTTTTGTCAAAATAAATCGCTGCCCATGCTATCAAATGAGACGGTTCACACCGCGCGTCCAGTACGTTGCGAGGTCCGCGACGGTTTTCGGAGGATTGCTCGGCGTCCGGCGAGTGATTTTCTACAAACGTCCAGCTCGTCAACAGACTAGAGTATGCGCAATGGAAACTTCAGAACCATGTGTTCCGATGTCCTTATTTCTGCAAAACCCCGCGTCATCTCAGTGTGTTGCTGGATATTCATTTGAATGGTGTAAAAGAGTAAAATAATGTTCATAAAACGCTTAAAGCCTTCAACTTATTGAAAATGATGTGGATTAATACCGTATTTGTGTAAATAGCTTTTACATTGCCGCATCATAAATAATTGCCATTTTTTTAAAGCATTAAAATGGATGTAGTACGTTATCTTCAAGAGATAGGCATATACCATCGTGGACTTTTCTGTAGGCCTATATAAGATACAAAATTTTACTGTACATTATTTTGTTATATCTCAAAGGATTTAGGCAGCGTTTTCTCTGAAAGATCCAAGACGGTTTAATTTTTTCCCACACCTCCAACACATATCATGATATTTTAGCCAACATATACAAAAAGTAATATACTAAAACCTTTCTTGAGAACCACTCTATCCATTGGTGAAAACAGCATGAAAATTAGAACAGTAGTTTTTGAGTATATCGCGGAAATACAGACAGACGCGACGGAGGACTTTGTTTTATAATACTATGTAGTGATAATAACTTACGTGGCGATATAAATTTATCTGGAAAATCTTTGAGCAGTTTGTCTCTGGCAACGTCGGAGATCGGACCAAACATTATCACAGGTCGTGTAAAGCCAGGGTGTTTGAGAATAACCCTTTCATAAGCCGGAAACTTAGATACTGTATCTGAAAATAGAAGGTCGTCCCAATGTTCTTTTCCTAAGCTTTTTGATCTTCGATTCGAACTTCTTCGTCGTTTGAAAAAACTCCCTCTCGATTCGTTGGCAGACATTTCTTTTTTCGTCGCGTTAAATTGAGCAGTGGCCAGTTCTTCAGCGCGAGATTTATTAGGAATTATGCCTTTTTGAACTTCTTGATTATTACGACCTGAAAAAAAAATCTTGTTGAAAAAAATAAAAACATAACCCAATAGAAAAGTTATACCTATTCTGAAAACTTGCCAGCAACCGACGACTCCGTTATATAAAGTGTCTATTACGTGGAAAATATCACCGGATCTAAACGGCATTTCTCCCTTGGCGGGATTTTCGTAATGGAAATGCGTTTTTATATAGAAACTGTCTCCCTTTTGTGACGCTACTATGCTATCGTATTCTTCTTTACAAAATTGCACTATTAACTCGATCCGATCTTGAAGACTTAATAAAAATAATACAGCCTCTTCTCGCGTTACGCCCCCCATATCCATATCGTTCACCTGTTAAAAATAGCAAGAATTGTTTATTATTAATGGTTTTATAAACATCCATTCTGCTTTCGATCGATTGTGGTGCGACCAGCGGCATGTGCTTAAAGTATGTACGAGGTAGAAAAATATGGACAAGTTCTATACAAAGGAATTGCAGCCAACATGATGAACAAAAAAATACTGAAAAAGGTTAGTCGCATAAGGAAGTGTTTCTTCCGAGAAATTTTTGGTTTTTCTCATGTTTTGAGTCCCTTTACCACCCATGTTGTACCCGAAAAGTTTGGAGGTCTTTTTAGTTTGGGGTATTTTGCATCTAACAGTTAACGAAAAACTAATGTCAGCTGTCAAAACATATTTGTTTAGATTTGTTTGAGTTTCTGGTACTTATATTGAATAATAATTTTTATTCTACCTTTGGTTGTGATTTGTGAACTGCTTTTATTATCGCAAATACCATCGAGAAAAAACAAATGTGTTGACAGCTGTCATTAGTTTTTCGTCAACTGTAAGTTGTAAAATACCCCAAACTAAATAGACCTGCAAACTTTTCGGGTACAATATGGGACTGAAAACATATGAGACAAACCAAAAAATTATTGGAAAAACCACTTCCTCATGCGGCTATCCTTTTTCAGTATTTTTTTGTTCTTTTTGTTGGCAGCAATTATCTTCTATAGAATTCGTCCATAGGAAACTGTAATTAGTCTCCAGCCATCTACGTTCAATTCATTTAATAATGTCAATGTTGTCATGTTTCAATTATACACATCATAAATATGTTTGTGAACCAAACAAATTGTGTGAGCCTAATTATAATGTCTTTGTTTACAATTTAAAATTATGAAGTTTATACATCTACTATAAAATAAGGTTTCTTACAATTATGTACTTCGTTTGTTTCAATTTAAAAACATTTATAAGTTCACACTTTTATTGTAGACAAAGATAAATAGGTGTCACAATAATTGATACTAGCGGAATTGCACGGTAAAACAAAAACTTTGTTTCAGTTTTCCAAATTGAAAGACATGGCAACATTGATAATATCAAGTGAGTAGAATGTAGATGGTGTTACATAAACTATCTACCTATAATAGTTACCTAATTTTCTACTTTTGACTACCTCTAGATAGCACTACAATATGGATGTTTGTAAAACCATCAATTGAAGATAATAGGCGAGAAAAATATTTAACTATCTAAAGTAGATACAGTACAAATTTTCTTTCAAGTGAAATAGATTACTGTAAGCATACTTTTACCTCTTTTACAGGGTATTGTCAGATATAAATACTAGAATGAGTCAATACAAACATTTAGGATAGATCATTAACAGCTTTAACAACAGGAATCACCTTTTTTAAAATAATAAACTAAATGCAAGAGCAGTGATTTTTTGGTTTTTTAAAAACTTAGGTTTGATTAGTTATTAATTAAATTTATAAATGGGTTACCTTCAATATCTTGTCACCAGGCTGTAGGCCTTGCAGAGATGCAGGACTACCAGGTTGAACAGCTGTCACGAAAATACCAGCAAAATTACCTCCTGTCAGTCTTATACCTACAGATCCTTCTTTATGGAATGTAATGAATCTCGCATCAGGTCTAACAAATAAGAACATATTATTTAAGAAAGTTAAAAAATTATTGTTTTAGTTTTTTAAAGGTGAACAGATTGGGATACTATCTAGTATATAATCTTTTTTATAAAGAGATAGTAAACGATGTTTGTCCTATTAAATGTAAGGATCTAAAGTAAATTTCATTTCTGAGTGTTCATCAACTTACATTGGTTGCTTCGTCTTTTGAATTATGGGATCATCTTCGAACATTTGTCTTCGGCTACTATAGTAATCTGGAATTAATCAGTTCACATTAATCAAAGCAACAATATTTTATAATAAAACTTGTGGTTTTCGAATTAAATGTAACTTCAAGAATTGTATTAACTGTTAGACATTGGAGTGCATTATTTAGTGGAGATAGAAAAATATCTCCTATTTTTGAAATAAACTAATTCAATACTGAAGCTAAAAAGTTGTAAAGATAAATCTAGGAACTGAGATGCGCCATTGTCTTAAAACTATACATTTTTAAAAATTTACAGTAAAAAAAAAACTGTTTTTATTGGAATTTGAGACTAATGTTATTGTTTCTTATTAAAATGATAAATTAAAAACGGGGTCGACAACCTAATGCCCTCGTGCCAGTCTTTAAATGGCACGCACAACTTTGTAAAATTTGGTGTATAATATAATATAGGCTAAGTGATAGCAGGCCAATCTAGAACTACGCGATCGCGGCGGGACGTTTCTATAAAAGATAAGATGTGAGCAGGTGTTTCTAGGCTCAACGCCCGGAGAGAGGCATTGCCACGGTTATAACGGAAAACTTCTAGGAGACAGATTTATCATTATATAAGGGCGTATTCAATTATTTTAGTGAGGAGAAAAAAGAATGTCCATAAGAAAAACACAACAAAAAAAACAGAAAAAGGAAGCTGCCACCCGGTAGGACGTCGACGAAGGGATGATGGACGAAGCCTTCAAGAAAAACAAAAAAATTACGCACCAACCGCCTATCCTTGGGGTTCTGTAAGAAAAAACATATAAACTCTAGGAATAAAGACGAAGTTTATCACTATCCGAGGAAGACTCAGAGTGAAAATCCCATGCGAAGGACCTGAAGACTACAGGAACCTGACAAGTTACCTACATGAACAAAGAAAAGAATTGGAATGGTACATCTCATCTCGGAAAAAAGGAATGATTGCCCTCAAAGGTTTGTCAAGCTGCGAAGACGTCAACGAATTAGAAGAAGAAATTGAGAAGGAAGGAAGGAAGTCCAAATTGGAAAAATAAGCCAAATCTCCAGACCAGACCGACGCAGTGCTACTGCCAGGGATACCACCATGGACAGGCGACTTACAGGCTGCATACCAAGTGCGGAGAATCACACAGGAAGTGCAAAAGACCGAGTGACATGCCAGCCACCTGCGCAAACAGCCAGGGAGAGCACCCAGCAAATTACAAGACATGCCCACAGGCTCCAAACAACAAAAGGACAAGAAAACCAGCAGCAAAAGGAACGAAAACGAAGGCAGGAGTGAGCAACGCCTAAGCAACATCAAAGAAGACGACGACAAAAACCACCCCGAAGAAACAAGAGATTCTTGAACAGGTGACAAGACTATTATCTCAGCTAATTGCCTCACGTCACCCATAGAGAATATTGATTCAGGATTTCAACTAGGTCAACAAAAACAAGTGGATCCACTCTATAAGGTCGTCCTTAGTAGCAGTCGGTCGGCTAAGGATTTGCCACTTATAGAGACAACAAAAAAACACACACAACTAAAGACGACAAACATGCAAGAAGACCGCCGAAAATATAACTACCACGGTTGCACGGCCAAAAAAGAAGACAGCTCGACCCCAGCCAACAGCTAATTCGGACGAGTTGTGCGCAAAAAACGCGAATGACGACGATGAGGACTCATCGGATGATATGGGGGGTGTATTGAAGGACGCATCGCTCTTGAAGGGTGTAACCTGGGAGGGACGGGCTCATTAGGTCGCGTGTGTGTGTTAGTTCGCTTAGTAGTTTGGCTTAGTATTAACTATTGTGAAGATGAGTTCTGAAATGAAAGTTTGGTGGCAAGGTATTATTATTGAATGGGCCCAGGATAGTAAAAGAAAGTAACTAGAAACGACAGCAATAGAAAAGCTTTCGACAGAAACACATAAATTTACATACCTTCAACTCTGGGAGGAGGAGGTCTTGGAGGTTCATCCCTTCCCTTCAACAATCCATATCCCGCAATACTATTCCTATTTTCTAGTTGATTCAGGTTAGCTTCAGAAAGAGGACCTCTCGATCGACCCCTAGGTGCGAGGTTGCTCTTCTCATCTGGAAGTGAGTTAGGACCGCTAGTCTGATCCAATTTTTCTTCGAATCCTCCATTTTGATTTAAATTAGGATTCCTAGTTGGTGGTTGTACGTACAAATTTTGATTGGAGTAACTTTGATGGCCAGATGTCAAGAAATCATCTCCTAAGACATAACCAAGTAAATACGATACAAATTACCGGTCCGCTAAATCTTCAAAATTAAACAAATCGGTTTATAAATTAAAAAGTGGTTGATTGAGGCATAACATATCGTGTGAATTTTCCAGAGATGGTTTGAAGGGTAGAGGTGAAGATATTTCTATATTTTATTTCCAAATAAAACATATAGATTTGTCTTACCTTTATAAAAATTGTTAACAGCTCCAGTGGTACTGATGGAACTCTGCGCCTGGTGAGATACATTCGAATTGAATCCGAATTCCCTAGCTACCGTAATTTGTAATTTATCCTTAGAACTATCTATTATTTTTTTAGCTTCCTTTAAAGACATCACATCGTTGCAATTGGTATTGTTTAGTTTCGTTATAAAATCACCTATTTCTAGTAACTGATTTGTATTTAGCAACTGATCTCTCGTTTTTGTGGATATTTCTTTTACGAATAATTTGCAACCAAGAACTATGCCAAAATCTAAAACAAGAGATATACATAAGTATTACTTATAAATAAATATCTTATTCGATAATTATATCGGCCCAATACAAGACATATTTACCATCTTAATTTAAAAAATGTATTAATTGTCATGTAATTCAAAGTTTGAGAGTTTAATTTGCCGAAGAAATTGAAAAAAATGATTATGACTCGAACGGGATGACTTTCATAAAATCCCCCCCTTCTAGTGGTTACGTTAGTGATTTCCGGTATCCTGGAACTGTGAAAAAACAGTCTGTCAAAGAAGTAAACTTAAAACTGGATCCGCAATATTTTATTTTGCTCTTGAACGCCGTACATTTTTATAGACGTCAGTCCGAATCCATGGAGCTGTCGCTCATATTTTTAGAAAAACAACGTTTTTGAACTTATGAGACTGAAAGTCCCTTTCTTAAGTATTTAAATATATATATTTTTCAAAATTTAAATTACCTTCTTTTTTAGAATTTTTGGTAAGTGTAACTTTGGTAGATAGCGAATTATTAGTTGCGAGAGCAGTCAATGGTGGGCCATTAAATGAAGCACTGTGCGTATGACTGTGTTGAATTGTTCTTCGTTTTATCACCAACATTACAGTATCACCCGAATCTCTGAGAACTTGAACGGCAGTGGCGTAGTCAACATTTTGAAGGGATATTCCGTTTACTGATATTATTCGGTCGTTGACTCTGAAATAAATATTGATTTTATTAAAGAAAATGATATACATATAATTAGTCCTGGTGTGCGTCATCGATTGTTAATGTCCTTCTAACACATTACGTTGGAAGAAATGGAAAAACGGCAGGTCTGTGATTAATCTTAATCAAAATATCACAATAATGAACCGTTCAAATATATTACAAACGTTAACCCTAATCTTTGATTGAAAAAAATTGATTAGGAGTGTTCGGGCCAGGAACCACACTCTGAAAGCTTGGGGAAAACCCCAAGTATCTTTCAAGCAGAAATCCACGCCATAAGAAAGTGTGCCCAGTTCAATATTGATAAAGGAAACAGAGGACTAAAGTTTATCATAATAACAGATAGTCAAGCCGCCATTAAAGCACTGAGCTCTTGAGTAAGCAGTTCCAAAATGGTTTGGGAATGCCTAGACAAACTCAATGAGCTAGGCGAGAACAATATAGTTACCTTACTATGGATTCCAGGATGCACTGAAATAGAAGCAAATGAAACAGCAGATGAACTAGCAAAGAGGGAGGCTAAAATACCTTTTTTGGGGGCCTGAACCCTTTTGCGGAATCAGCCCAAATGTAATATTGGGCGAAATAGGTGAAGCCGAAAGAAAGAAATCAGACCATTGAAAACATCTAGTAGGGCTTAGATAATCAAAGATTCTTCTGAGTGACTACGACCTGTTGAGATCAAATGAATGCATAAGTCAAAGTAAAGCTGCGCTAAGAGTTTTAACAGGGATCCTAACAGGACATTGTTGCCTAAATGGGCACCTGAAAAAGCTCAAAATAGTGGAGGAAGAAGAATGTAGATTTTGTGGCATGGAAGGAGAAACCTCCATCCACACCACATACTTTCCAACTACACAGCACTCTAGAATCTTAGAGCACAATACCTGGGAGATTAATGGATAGAAGAGGAACACTCACCTAAGTTGAAGCCTGCAGATATCCTAAAATTCCTCCGGGAAATGATACTAAAGGAGCTATTAGTTTCAGTGACTCTCCTCAAAAACTAAGTAAAAGTAAGGAGGCACAATAGACCTTTTAGGTTTCAGTGAATGTTACCCCAAAAATACATACATACACTAGATTACGCGCAAGCGCGACCTATCAATCGGGAGAAATTACATCATTGAAAATAAGATGGAGACATACCTTTCGTATCGTGTCTTTTTCTGTTCCAATGACAGTTCTCGTAGGTCTGTACTTTTTTGTTTATGGTCAATTATTATTTATATAAAATGAATGTTATTCTTATTGGAATATCTATTTAAATAATACAAAAATATGCCTAGCTACACGGAAAAACATCACCATTTTGAAAGTTCAGTTTCAACTAGAAAATGAAGCTGGTAGCTTAGCTTAGCTAAATATCGAATAAAATAAACGACATACCGAAAACACGGATATACGTTACAAACGAATACGCACACCAAAAAGGCTATTGAATGTACTATGGAATTGAATAACTTACTGTAAAAGTCTTTCGGCGGGTCCTGAAGCAAGAACATCGCTAACGGCTATACTCGGATCACCTGAAGCGAAATGTGGATTATCCCTACCACCAGAGACAGCTATCCCAAATCCATAACCTGGTACTCTAGTGACGCTTATTTGTTTAAACTCCCAACCTCTTTCCTGTAACATAGAAAATAAACATCGTTAGCAACTATTTATTTCATTCAAGAAACAAGAGTATTAATAAGGAACGCTCACAATAGAGTTACTAAGTTTACCGTCGACTTTACAAGATATATTCCTTTTTCTCAATATTTAAAAGCGAAATGCCTTTTTAAAATACAACGCATGCGCAGCTGAGGCCCAGCTGATCAGTTTATTTTATCTATTGCTTGCAAGGCGCAATTCTAGGGAGAATAGTATATTATTAAACGAGCAATTTATGATAGCCATAATTCACGAAGGGTGAGGTTTGCGTCACGAGCCGTAGGCGAGGGGCGCAAATCACCCAAGTGAATTATGGCCATAAATTGCGAGGAGAATACTATACTTTGTCCACGACCATTAATTTCTTTTATTAAATAAAAGATTGAAACGATTTGGTATTACTAACCTCAAAATGTTCTGACAGCTACATAAAAATATAATTTGACATAATAGAGATGGGTGATACTGTGTAAAGTATCAACACAACGTACCGTTATAAATATCTTGTTTTAAAATACTTAATATTAGAAAATATCGTTATGAAAAGTATCAATACTAAAAATTACAATATTTTATCGATACGATATATGTCAGAAACAAATTTCCTGAACAAAATACACAGATTTAATAGTTCATTTCATATTGTAGGTACCCCCATCTCTAGTCCATAATTCACTACAGGGTATTATGAACCATAATTCACGACAGTTGATATATGGGTACCATATACCTTTTGTTAGGAGGTAAAATATGGACTTATTATTAGGTGGTCGTGGACAAATGTATATAGTTTCTTCTGTGTTATCAACCAACTAATTATTTCTAATCGAATGATACCTATCAGCTTATTGCTGATTGTGGTGACTAACGCCTTGTCATTTGTGATTTGATATTCGAAAGTGATTCACTTAGTTATTTCTCTTTGCTTTTTTCACTTCTACTATCTTCATTTTAAATAATTATAAACTCTAAATTGATAATTCTGAACACCCTGTAGAGATGTTGGGTACTCAATCGTGAACGAATGTCCAACTAATTAGATGTAAGAGAAAATTTGTCAATCAATGAGTTATTAATTTTTTTTCGAAATGTTCACATTTTTTAAAAAGTCAGCCTAACTCTCTGTGTTTAGGTATAGTCAACCATTATTAAGGAGTATTTCATTTTTTAGTGGCAATAAGAAAATGCAATAATATACGGGGTGTCCAATAAGAAAAAATATAACTAAGTATGATACTTTATTTGAACATCCTGTATGTTTGAAAATAATTTTAAAGCTTATATGAATGTACAAATTACTAAAGTGACAATCATTTTAAAACTTTCATCGCTTTCACTCTAAACCTCCATCCCATTGGGGATGCTGCTGGACCTGATGTTTGTGCGTACAAATATCTCACCTACGCCTGTCTCACTCTCCTAGCGAGCCTGATGCCTGCACGCCCAATCCAGTCACCCTCTCTCAATGTACCATCACAATACATCACCATATGGACATTTCGTATATTATGTAATCCCACTTCTGATATATGAGCTAAATATTCTGAAAATTGAAAAAGCGAAACCACCTGGAACCCCTCAGTTACATGCCCTGTACTGCGGCGCTTCCTACCCATGTTCTATTCCTTATATGTTCTATTCCTAAGGCTTATACACTGTGTTATTTATAAGATGCGACATAGCGATTCCCATACAAAACTGTCAAACGCGAGCTATGTTTTTCACCAAATAGTCTTCATAAAAAATGATAACAGATTTGAAAAGGTCGTTAAAAAATAAGTTAATTATCTTAAATTCTCTGTTTAAAAAAAAAAAAATGGATAGACTGCGTCTTAGAGATAGTCAAGCGGCCATTAAAACACTGAGTTTTTGTGTAATCAGTTCTAAAATAGTATGGGAAGCAACCCTTCTTAAATTGCCCTATTAAAAAATGTATGAAATTTTAAAATATTCGGTTTCAGAGACATTCCTAAAGAGACATAGTCTATGTTTATTTAACATTAAAGATACTGAGATATAATTACTTAAGCGAGATTTGGTAACTCCTCAAAGAAAGGCATAAGAAATAAAACATTGTATCATTTTCATTCAGTGTTTATAAGTGTAATTTCTCTGTCTGGCTGTTTGCTGATTAGGCTGTTTTATCTCTTTTCTCAGCATTTGAATCGATTCACAATGGAGTTAAATCTCTAAATAAATGAAAGATTATCAATTATTTTATAATCAATCTGATCAATTCTGATTGAGATTGAATTGTTTGATTAAAGTGTATTTAAAAATATACTTTAGCGATATTATATTGTTTGTTCCGCCGTAGTGGATTATTGTGGTTAGTTTTCCAGGATCGTCATACTATGGTCAGTACGGGCTAGTGACATTACGGTTAGTGTGCTAGTTTTGTCAAAGCTGTGGCACAAAAATGTTCATTATTCCTGTTGCTATCTATCAGTGCGGCTACCTGTTTTTATTTGATAGATATCTGGACACTGCAGTTAGTGTTGACGGAATGGGAAATTAATATTTGGTCGGTTCTTTTTTCTATGGAAATCAAACCATTAAGTTCTTGATATAAATCAACTTTATTATTGCTTTTTTCTAAAGGGATAATAATCACACTACCCATGTTAAATTTCGAATATTTTCTTTAATATATAAAAATACTTTTGTAAACTTGGTTGCTTATCCGTCTCTTTTAAATTTGAGGTACAACCGCCTTTGGCCTAATACTTAATTTTATTTTTTTTCACATTTTTATTGTTTTTCTAATTTTTATTCAAATCTATTATATTGTTCTATTTTATTTTCAATTATACCCAGCCAATTAAAATTAATAAATGTTTTACTATTATTTCTAGACAAGATTAAAAATAATAATAATAATATCTTCGCCCACGTTTACAAAATTAATTTTTGAATTTAAAACAACGTATATACTGGGTGACTGTTTCTAAATTCACACACAAAATTTAGGAGGTTCATTACTCGTATAAAATTAAGATGGATCTTCCCCATAACAAATTTTTCCTCAGCTCACCCCATTCAGAGATATCACCCTTAAAAGGTGGTGACTGAAATTGAGTTTTTATTTTTTCTCTAAAATTTCAGAAACTTTAAATTTAGTAATTTTCGTGTACTAGAAATGAATAAACATCGGCATTTTTCAATGTAAATAAATAAAATGAAATATAATTGAAAAAATTTTTAATATGAAATAAAGTTAGAGTTGCAGATGTGTTGAAAAAATTCCCGGGGTTTGTAGAAAATTATACATTTCTAGCTCTCCCTTGATCAGTTTTATTTCATAATTATGTATATCAATCCTTAATTTTAATTGCATACATACTAAAGTTTACTGTAAAAGTTTATTTTATTAAATATTCGTTTAAATGAAGCATTACATTTTAATTAGCTCGAATCTGTAAAATTTTTATAGTAAAATCATATTTCATTTGTTTTTGAAGAGACCAAGGGAAAGACTTTACTGTATGTATTACATAAAGAAAGTATAGTGTCTCCTTTGGTATTTTTTAAAACGATAAAAAAAATTGACTTACCATCTGGTAAATATGCATAAATGAGCTGTTTCAATGAAAATATTAATTAGATTAAAATTATATTTGTTTTTCCATTTTTTTTTGACAATATATCGTAGAAAAACCATAGAGATACTAAAGTCAGAGGCAACAAGCAGCTTGAAACCTGTCAGCATGTAAAAGAGAGAGATAAAAAGTAGGAGGTTTATGCTGTCTCTAAAAGCGTGTATGATATATACACAGACAAAGGCAGTAAAATCTCTGCTCGTCTATCTCTTTCTTTCTCACCGGAGTTCCGGCGAACGTTCTCACTTACACAGCGCCCTATGGCTTGTTACAAAACCATGTAGGTATACTTTTTTACTCACTATAAAATTAATCTCAAAAGTTCAGTACTGTCCATACTCAGATTATATCAATTATCAATTAATTATCTCAAATTTTATTTTTATAAAGCCGCAACTAATTTGTTTTTGGAATTAAATTTTTCAAAATACGATAAAAATATTTTATCAAGAAATTGTATGTTTCATTTTACGAAAACAACTGACCACTAATATCCGTTCTATTTATTTAAATATTTGTGAAATTTAAATTTCACTCGTAATTAGTGTTATTATGATTTATAGAAATAATTGAATCGTGATAGTATTATAAACCTCATTCAATTATTTTTTTCCCCGATTTGCAGCAAATATTAATTTTGCTGACTGATATCAATCAGCAAAGTATTACTTTTCCTGCCTAGGCAGCAAAGTGGTTACTTTCCAGCCTGTGATTATACATTTCCATAGCAACCAACCAAAATAAAGAGATTTTGGGAATTGTAATAATTTGCAAATACAATATCCTCATGAACAATCGGAGAAAAAATTATATGTTCAACTTGGCAGCAAAGTAGATTGACTGCCTAGTTAAACAAATAACTATTGCATCTCAGTAGCAAGTGAATTAGTCATTGAACACTACTGTTTAATCGCCAGAAAAATTTACATTACATTTTTTTCTAATAAACAATATAACGGACTATAAGGTATAGGTCTTTTGTCTCTATTCTATTATTACATTAACTTTTTCTATGCTTTCAAATGCATCCAGCATTCTATTGTTAGATACATTTTTTAACAATTTCACAATCTAAATATTGAATGATTACATGTTCAGCAACATTCAACTTTTTTGTACGCCCATATTTTAAATGAGCTACATGCTACATGAACTTTTACAGACCTATCTATCCAACAGAATATTTCAAATCACGATCATTATAACTTAATTTATAAATACCACATTTATCTAAATCCATTATTTTATCCTTGAGGTTAACTAGTTAAATGCGAGGGGTAAACCACTGTTGAAAAATCTGTACACTATTTACTGTATTTTCCAAGTATTGTCCATGTATTTTCTTCAAGAAAATTTTCATTTCTATTTTCATAAAAAATATGCGATTAAGAAATGTTTCAAGAGAAATTTTCTGAATTTTCCACTGCATTTTCCATGTATTTTCAGGGGTATTTTCTTATGATACTAGTATTTTTTAGAGTATTTTTTTGTATTTTCAATGTATTTTCTTCAATTTGTACACTATTTTCTTCAGTGGTTTACCCCTCGGTTAAATGTATGTATGTGTGAATGTATGAATAATAGTTTGAATAAAGACAAAGAACCTGTAGTGTATTCTAACGCATTTGATGTGATAATATGTATATTGAACCGCTGTTCATACTTGGATGGGTTACCACTACGAAAACACTGTCTTAGAGCCCGTACGGACAGGGAGTAGCATATCATAGCTCGCAGGCAATATTCAAGTGAGCACCATAGATAATACAAGTGAGCACGCTGCAAGAAATATGATGTAGATAATGTCGTCTTTCGCAGTGGACGTAAAACCGAGATCCCGAGTCCATAGATGTTGGGCTCGATAAAGAACCCTACAATTAATTGATTGGAACACTAGTGGGTTCGGGGAAAATTACGGTTAGGGGTAGAGTGCTCCCAGTAACCGTGACTAGCCTCAGTCGCATTAAATAAAAAAAATAATTTTACTTTATAGTCAGTTGTATAGTTTTATGGAAAAACAATTGTAATTGTGGATTAACCAATCTGGTGCTATAAAAATTTACCTTATTATATACAGGGTGTTTTTACATGACACTTACAACGTTTGCATGTAGATTCCTTTCGTCCAACAGGCGGGTAGGGTCTGTTTGGAGAATTTTTCAATCACACCATCTTAAAGCAACAAATTAGCAAAAAATATGCCGTCAGGCCTGTTTTCGTTGCTAATTTTAATAATTTATCATTAATTTTCGGAATTATTTTATTTTTGAACGATAGTCACAGCCAGTTAAAAAAAATGACACAATATATTCTTTCCAATGACTGTCCTTGTTGAAAATTAGGAAAAATTGGCAATCTTTCAAATCGTATTTACAAATTTAACCGACGAATTTGAAATAAACAGCAGCCTGTTCCATTTAAATTTATTAAATCCAGTTCCTGACACATCTTTTACGGTTAGATCTTCTGTGAATCTATATTACTAATTTTGTCCACGAACACCTAATAATATTTTTACCTCCTTACAAAAGGTATATATACTAGAGTGAATTATGGTTCATAATACCATTGTCTAATTTCTTTTGTCCACGACCACCTAATAATAAGTCAATATTTTACCTCCTAACAAAAGGTATATGGTACCCATATATCAACTGTCGTGAATTATGAACCATAATACACTACAGTGTATTATGAACTAGAGATGGGGGTAACTACAATATAAAATATGAAATAAACTATTAAATCTGTGTATTTTGTTCAGGAAATTTGTCTGACATTTATCGTATCGATAATATATTGTAATTTTTAGTATTGATACTTTTCATAACGATATTTTCTAATATTAATGCCCGATTGCACCACCTTGGCTTAACAATTAAGCCAGGCTTAAAAAATTAAACTCGCTGCACCGTCATCAAAGCAAAGCTTATATGCACGAAATTTAAAGCCTAGCTTTGTCCATAGCCTATTTTTTAAGCGGTAGATATGCGATTGCGCGTTCATTGTATTCTGACGTTTCCAATTTGCTTGGACATTTCTAATAGTATAACCTTATTTTTGAGTTGGTTTGGTGTGTACAAACAACAATGAATTTAGAAGAAAATCTTGATGAAGAGCTAGAAATTTCAGATTTCCTTGAAAATGGTATTCCAAGGCACATTTATGTTCGAAATGACCCGTTTCACAATTTAATTCTTTGAATTCCTCATCAATTTTTTTCCATGTTTCTTCCTTTTCCATCCATGTTACCGCGTCTGTCTTTTTGCATTCTATAATTCCTTTATATTTTTTAACTAAGTTTAGGCAAAGCATTTTCTCTTCTGAAGTAAAATTTGCCGACCGAATTCTTTTTTCACCTTCCATTGCAGAAATTATTTAGATTAATCAAATGTTAACAAAATTAGAAAGTTGTCAGATAAAATACTGGTATTGCCAACCAAAATTATGAAAATCTAGTAAAAAAAATGAACACCACTATGCCATTCAAGTAAAGACATACGATATTGTACGTAAGCGTGGCTTTACTAAGCGTAACATGGTGCAATGTGAGATTGGAATTATTATTAAGCTGCACTTTGTTAAGCCATACATTTAATCTAGACTGGTGCAATCGGGCATTAGTATTAAACAAAAATATATTTACAACGGTACGTTGTATTGATACTTTCTACAGTATCGCCCATCTCTATATATGTCAAATTATATTTTTATGTAGCTGTCAGAACATTTTGAGGTTAGTATAATACCAAATCGTTACTGACTTTTATTTAATAAAGAAATCAAGTGTCGTGGACAAAGTATAGTATTCTACTCGAAATTTATGGCCATAATTCACTTGGGTGACTTACGCCCCTCGCCTGCGGCTCGTGACGCAAACGTCACCCATCGTGAATTATGGCTATCATAAATTGCTCGTTTAATAATATACTATAAATTAGAAAATGATGATACACTGGAGTTTATTATGGTTCATAATACACTGACTAGAGATGGAGGTACAATATGAAATAAACTATTAAATCTGTGAAATTTGTTTCTGAAATATATCGTATCGATAAAATACTGTCTAGCAATTCGATGTTTTCTAGCTCAATTTTTTTTCGACCTTGCATTGTCTTGGTGGAGCATCATTCTTTGTTGAGGGTTGTTTTTCGAAACATAGCAATTACTTCCTGGTAAACAAAACGATATACAGATACATGCAATGAAAAATGGAACATAGGGATTTGAAGCCATTGTATCTGAACTGCTTTTGACCACATAACCACGTAACTATCAAATATTGGAAGGAAAAGAGTCAGGGTTTAGATCGGAGAATACATTAAATCCCTATGTACCGTTTTTCATTACATATATCTGTATACCAATCAGCAGTAACAGATCTTGCAGAGAAATTGTTGCTATACATGACCGCTTTTTACACAAATGCCAAATATGATCGGTTTTGGCTAATCTTGGAACATCCAACAGTTTATTATTTCGGGTTCATAAAAGTAAAACCAGGATTTATCACCAATGACAATACTGTTAATATTTTTGTAGTTTCTTGCGTTAGTCAGGAGAGCCTCCGGATATTGAAAAAAAACAATTTTGCGACACTATGCGCTGCACTAAAACATAAATAAGTTTCTAACAAACATTGGTAATTTGGCCCACATCCACGCGTCGTATTTTGTGACTGCTTGTTTTTTCCCATTACCCACTTCAATAACTTACCGATATCTTTCAATGCAAGGCAGTCTTAAAATATATATGACTCCGTGCACCTGTTCCTTTTTTCGGTAAGTATTTCTGTCTCGTATTGTCGGAAGGAAATTTTCGAAAGAACGTTATTTACTGGATTTAATTTTAGTGTTAGAAATAAAATATTAATCTTTTTTTTTGAAAGAGGCATTTTTATTACGAGTTAAAAATAATATTCATACGAGCATTAACAGTCGAAACAGATGCTTATCTTTTGAATGTATAACGACGGGTGAATCTCACGTATAACTTTTAGATTATAGGGTTACGTTATAACGTAACGTTACGTTAGAGGTGAGAAGGTAAAGTGTCCAGAAAAATGCAGAAAATAAGGGCTTTAATAACCTATCAAAAGTATAGGTACGTGGAGAAACGTATTCGTGGAGAAAGTATAGTATTTTACTTGTGTAGAATGGCTATTATTCACTTGGATGAACTTCATCCGCGTAAATAATAGCCATCATTCTACACTCGTTGAAGAATATACTATTAGATCTTAGTTCTCTTCTCGATCATTTATATCAGGCTCTGCACAGTGAATTCGAAGGATTTATTGCATCTCAAGCCTAAGTCAAGTCAATTTTTTAAATGGTAAAAAAAACTATGAAAACACGAATAATCTCTGCCATATGTGCGCAGTCTGCCATAGCTGGGAACATATGTATGCAGAATGCAATATATGGAGAAAAGAGATAGAGGTAGTGGTAGCATGTAAAGGCGTATTTCCAGTAATTGGTGGAAATTATGTGAAAATAGGCAGCCTGTAAAAATGAACCCATTCATCTGCTAAAGATTGAAACAAAAAAAGAAGCTCTAAGGGGTGGGAGCAAGCCCCTCACAATACCCGATAGCATTGCTGTTGGGCTAGCTAACAAATACTTAGATTAAATTAGAATTGTAGTGGCTCTTTGTCTTCTCTTATTTTGTGCAGATGATTTCCTTGGATGCACTGTCCAGTCACCAGGTCGGTTAAGAAATCCCTGTCAACCTTGTTCAGTAAATACTTTGTATGGTGGTATCCTTGGTGGTATCAACCTCTATTTGAGTTGTGTTTTCTATCTAGCCAGTTCCTCTTATGTCGCGTTTAAAACCTTCTCTAGTTAACTGGTCTGCCATTTCATCACCTTCAATCCCCCCATATCTCAGCACCCATATTAAAGACACTTTGATGTCCCTTGCTAGTCTGTTAAGGGATATAGTTTTTTTACCTAGACCTGGTAAATACGCCTCTAAAAAGAGCCCACAAAATTAATTCATTTACGTGTTTGGAACAAAAGATAATCATCATTTTTTCCACCTGAAAAGATTTTGATAGCTTTTTTTTTATAGAAACCTCGATATCACTAGTTGGTTAAACAATTTACAATGACTATCGTTTACGACGGAAACTATATATAATAGTGAAGAAATTAATGAAATGATTAGCTGATTTAGATACGAAATCGAGCATCGGCTGCTGAATGGTAACATCAAAGCAGAAAAATACGATTACAGTTCACCGATCGAGATGAAAGAGACATCGAAAAGAGGATATATTTTTTCGCCCTTTAAGCGTAAAGTGTTTTACGTCTATCGTGGACGGGTCTACTCATTTCGCCCCAAAAAAAGGAGGATCATTGACTTGTCCCCGATTTTTAAGATTAGAACATTTTAGTAGAAAAGCAATAATTGAATAGATAAGGCTTTCAATTGACCTACTCAATCTAACCTAACCACACTAAACGATGAAATAAAACAATTTAATTTGTTCAAATCTTCATTATATTTGAACTAAGTTCAATAAATATTCGTTTCGCTACTGTGATAGCAAAACGCATCACCTAGCCATTTTTGGAAACTGACTCTTATATTCTATGGAAGTTTTCTGATACTATTTTCAGTAGATCTAGAATTATTGTGGAATTATTTCAGGAATACATAAATGTTGGGATGAAAAACAAGGGAAGTAACAATCTTCATCAAGCAATCAGTTTCTCTAAAGGAGAGAAAATATTATCAATTGTTTTCAGTCTTGGCAACGGAGGAACCTCCTTCCAGCATGCTTTCTGTTTATTACTCTAAACTCTTCTTCTTGCCTTTTTGCTTTGCAGTGATTTGTTTCGTTCGTTTGCGTTTTAATTAAACTGAGGTGATTGATTGATGTGATTTCAGCATTTTCTCCAGACCCGGGTTATGCTCTCAGATTTTCTGGACGGATGATCTACCTTGTACTGATGAGGTGCAAATACACCGAAACCGATCTACAAGTGATGTTGTCCTATCTAAATTCAAACCAGGATGGTTGGTTATATCATGCAGATATCCCAAACCCGTGTAATTTAGAAGTTTAATTCAATGTATATCGTGGCATTTTGATTTAATTTGCTCAAGATTAAAAAAAAATTGATTCCTTTTTAATTGTAATGCCCTGAGAAGTACATTATTTTTTGTCCTGATCTTAAAGAGGTTCAATAAGTAATGTTTGTACTTTGTATTATTTTATAAGACCTGTCATTAACATATTTTTCTTCCGTCTGTTATATTTAACCTACTCTACGTACTCCTTCATCAGTCATTTTTGGTTGAGCGTGAATTTTAAACTAACGGCATTTTTATTCCAACAATTTTATCTTGTTGGCCCATTTCAACCAGCAAATACGTTCCAAAAACAAAACTCGATATTTTCGTGGTTAACATAAATAATAAATCAGTTTTGTTGAAAGTTACAGATCCAACCCTGCGGTGACGAATGCATACACACACAGTGCATTGAACAATCACGTTTGGTTATTGTCTATTGAAAGATTGTTCGCCGAACCGTTATCGAATGTTATCACAAGATAAACGACCGGCTATTGTTGCAGAATTGAGAAATTTTAAGAGTTTAGATGCAATTACAGTGACAAAGGATCGATCTTGGTCTAGCTACTGATTTATAGATGTGGGCTGGTCACATACTTTAGACGTAAACGATTTCGTTAGTTATCTGGTTGGAGCTGGAGGCTAGATTTTTTCTCACTCTCTCGATGACCTTTCTTGAGAAGTTTTTTTCGCTTTTGCTTTTATTTTTCAAGATAAAAGCAATGTTACTAGAAAAATGTTCTGTAAAAAATATTCTTCATGTACTAGTTATTTAATTTTTAAAATAGATAGTACAGAGTGAACAAATATTTCTACCTAAATATTCAAGGTTCAATCAATTTATTTCTGCACATTTGAAACTTATGATGTTTATATTAAAAACATTGTACAGCTGATGTGTGGATGTGGATGCTAATTCTTTTTCAGCTGACCTTGAATGTGAGAAAAAAAATGCACATCTGAAATTTTTATTCATAGTGTTAAAACCCAAATGGAATAAATTCATTTGTCCACGACCACCTACTAATAATTCAATATTTTACCTCCTAACAAAAGGTATATGGTACCCATATATCAACTGTCGTGAATTATGGTTCATAATACACTGTAGTGTATTATGGTTCATAGGTTCATGGGGGTACAATATTAAATAAACTATTAAATCTGTGTATTTTGTTGAGGAAATTTGTTTCTGAAATATATCGTATCGATAAAATATTGTAATTTTTAGTATTGATAATTTTCATAACGATATTTTCTAATATTAAGTATTTTAAAACAATATATTTATAACGGTACGTTGTATTGATACTTTCTATAGTATCGCCCATCTCTATATATGTTAAATCATTTTATGTAGCTGCCACAACATTTTGAGGTTAGTAATATGCCTAATCGTTACTGACTTTAATTTAATAAAGAAATTAAGTGTCGTGGACAAAGTATAGTATTCTACTCGCAATTTATGGCCAAAATTCACTCGGATGACTTGCGTCCCTCGCCTGCGGCTCGTGACGCAAACCCATCGTGAATTATGGCTATCATAAACTGCTCGTTTAATAATATACTAATTGTCCACGACCACCTAATTATTAGTCAATATTTTACCTTCTAACAAAAGGTATACGGTACCCATATATCTACTATCGTGAAATATGGTTCATAATACACTGGAGTGTATTATGTTTTATAATTCACGACTAGAGATAGGGGTACAATATGAAATAAACTATCAAATATGTAGATTACACAGATTTAATAGTTCATTTCATATTATACCCCCATATCACTAGTCAGTGTATTATGAACCATAATACACTCCAGTGTATTATGATATATGGGTACCATTCACCTTTTGTATAAGGAGGTAAAAAATTGACTTATTATTAGGTGGCAGTGGACAAACATTTTTTAACAGAATTGATGGAAGACGTGTTTCGTATTTGTTTGAAATTTACCTTTATGCGGGGTGAAAAAGGGGTAGAATGTTATTTTGAGGGTAATTTGTATTAAAGTTGATATCAATACACCTTAATGCTTTTGAATAATTAAATTACAAAAATTGAATAGATGAGGCTTTTATTTGATGTAGATCCATACTTAATTATGAAATAAAACAATTTTAATTAAATTACACTTTAATCGAATAAATCCAATTTAAACAAAAAACTTAAAAGCTTGGTGCAATGAAATACTCATTCATAATAAAGTGAAAACTAATTAAAAATCCTATTAGAACCAATTTCTTTTTAATGTTGCACGCATACAGTGTTTCGTTCCATATAATGGGAGTGAAAAATATCGAATGACTCGGGTAATTACAGGTTCTTGTGTCAATAAGGTTATATCATACATGTGCATTTCGAGTTACAGTTAAATCGAGAGTGACACCGCTCACGGGTTTTTAACAGACCGTTTCGTTAAAATTTTTATCCAGACATTTTAATGAAGCCTCTGAAAAAAGGAAATAACATGAACGTTGTCTGAAAGCGTTTATTATCTTTTCACATTATTACAAATTCATTTCGCTCGATTTTTTTTTTGTAAACTTACTTTTGTTTTTGTTCTAATTTTGTAGTAAAATTTCCTCCCAGGTTCTGTATTTGTACTTCAAATTACGAGTTTTAGACAATAAAATAGTATATTATTAAACGAGCAATTTATGATAGCCATAATTCATGATGGGTGACGTTTGCGTCACGAGCCGCAGGCGAGAGGCGCAAGTCACCCAAGTGAATTATGGCCATAAATTTCGAGTAGAATACTATACTTTGTCCACAACACTTGATTTCTTTATTAAATAAAAGTCAGTAACGATTTGGTATTATACTAACTTCAAAATGTTCTGACAGCTACAAAAAAATATACTTTGACATATATAGAGATGGGCGATACTGTAGAAAGTATCAATACAACGTACCGTTATAAATATATTGTTTTAAAATACTTAATATTAGAAAATATCGCTATGAAAAGTATCAATACTAAAAATTACAATATTTTATCGATACGATATATGTCAGAAACAAATTTCCTGAACAAAATACACAGATTTAATAGTTTATTTCATATTGTAGGTACCCCCATCTCTAGTTCATAATACACTGTAGTGCATTATGGTTCATAATTCACGACAGTTGATATATGGGTACCATATACCTTTTGTTAGGAGGTAAAATATCGGCTTATTATTAGGTGGTCGTGGACAAACAAGTTTCACGGTCTCTAAACAGCCTTTTAGAGGACACATTATTGTTTTCCAATTTTCGCAACAATTCTGACCTAAAAATTTCTGAATAAAATAAGTTATTCGGATCTGGCAAGCTCAAATCTGACGAAGTTAATGTAAAAGAAGAACCTCTAGTGGATATTGAAAACTCTTCGTTGATGGGCTTTCGTATTTTTCCAAACGCGATTTTTTCATTTTTCTTTTTTGGCCATTTTTCGCCTCCGCATTGAATCGCCTTGGAACGTACATAAGCCTTAATGCAAGCCTGAACCCTTATTTCCCGAGATACCTATAGATTCCATTCGTGTGATATCCATTGATTTCCTCCTCTACTTGACTTCCTCCAGGGGTTCTATTTTCTGAGCTTAATGACAAATTACTGTGCTTTAGTTTGTAAAAACTGTGACATGACTTTCAGCTAAGCGTTTTTGACAGTCAAAAAACTGTTCATTTTTTTAATGTACATATATTTTTCTGGTGCATTCTAGGATGTGCTAGGACTGTCGGGAACCAAACAGTACTTATTTACCACTTCTTTCTTACTCATTAGAAATATAATAAAATAAAGAAACAGCTCAATCAACAGTCCAGCGTTTTGTTTCTTACAAAACAAAATATATAATGCAATAAACACACAGTACACTTCCACATAACTCTCGACTCGCGGCGTTTCAAACGTTAGGTATGGCACATGCACTGTGACGTTACAGGTAACCACGCCCCGTTTTCGTTCAATCCAATTTCTTTAATTAATTTGAGGGCTTAAACGTTCGCGGAAAAATCTAAAATTTTGGGAATCCGTTTAAAATGAGTTCTAGTTTCTATTTTTAAAATAAATGTTTTTCTTAAACAAGCCCATTGCCTCAATTGACATGAAGATCTAGAAGATCTATAATTTTTCCAGAATCATAGATGTTATGACAAACTTGTTTAGTAAATTGAGAAGTGGTGACATATTGGCCACAATTAACCATACCATATCCAGCTAAACTGAGATGGGTTGTAAGCATGCAGTAAGGAAGGAACGTTGGTGTAGTATGCTGGAGTCCACGGTACTAGATCTAGGTGCAATATTCACGGATTGTTGGGAGTATTGTATCCCTATTCCATGCGGAAGTCTACGCTATTGACATGTGTTCGCAAAATAACATCGTAAGGGCACAGAAAGAAATTTTGTACGTAAAATTAATGAACACCGGTCGTCAATATTTTGAACATTAATATTATGAATCGGTAATTGTTACAATGATTTCTGATCATGGATCAATGTTTTAGTACACTGAAACAATGAATGACCTAACATTAAGCAATAAACGAAAAACATCAAAAATTGATTATTTTTTTCATTGGTACAATGAAAAAGTTCATTGAATCAACGTTTGAGAATTATTAAATTGATGTTGTTCGTCTTTAAAACAATAAATTTTTGTTATGGATTTATGAACAGCATACATAAAAACACCATAAACGTTATTCATTGTTTCAATGTTTGCTAAACGTTAATATTACGAACTTAAACATTAAATTCTAATAAGGCGCTAAAATCAATGATACTTATTCATAGATTCATAACTAAAAACATTAATATTACGAAGAGCTCTTACATGGACTCTGAATAACGCGCGAAAGTTAATGTAAACCGTTCATAGATCCATGATTGTAATCATTAATATTACGTAAAGGCGTACATAGAAAACAAAATACGTGACCATTTTCGCGCCTAATATTTCAGTGTTTTTGTTTCTCGAGAGGGTTGACCACAATCTTGTGCTCCGATGTGAATTTTGTGTGATTTGAGTTTTAGTGGGTAAAATTGTGCCATTTTATTGAGGAGACTATTTACTATTTTTTCAACGAATAGACAATATCTTCATATTGCAAGTGTGAGTACTCTTTTAGTTTTCTTTTTGTAGTGAACTTATTTCAAATATTCATTTAGGTACCTATTGGGGGGGGGGGGGGGAAATCCACTCACACAAAATACACAATCAAAGATTCCCAGGAGTCATTTTTGTTTTGTACGAAGACTCAACAAGAAGTAGAGGACCATATTGCTAACCTGAAGATTTGAAAAGTGTCTATTCAGCTTTTTATATTGTGTACTGGTGAAGACATTAACACAATTCCAAATATTTTCGTCTACTTTGCCGACATTGGATATAAATTTCTCCATATTCTTAGGGCAGTAGACATATGTTTTGAGATTATTTTTTTTTTCTACATTCATGCAAAAAACAACTCTTTTGTGAACCACATTTAATGGAAAAAGTGGTACTTTATTGCACTAGTGCAATAAAATATTTTATTGCACTCATCTGTCATTCTTGTGTCAGTTTTGTGATGATTAATGACAAACATAAACATTTAAATTAAATAAAAATCCATAGCAAGTATCTGATCCTGCTTTAATACAACAATAAAATATGTATATCTTACTACTTAGTCTCAACGAGTTACAATTATTGCAAAAATCTTTAATTATTTAAAATTTAAATGGTCAAGGCGAAAACCAGCTATGATTGAGTACTGACAAGGTGGAGGCCATAAAGATACAAAAAAAGAAGAACAGGTTGACTGATTAGGTTAGGAAAGGCTCTCAACATATTTATATTCTAATTTTCCAGTTTTTGCATGAATTTAGAAAAAATAATTTATGCAACTCTTGCAAAACGTGTTTTTTGCACTTGACGTGTTGTCCAACTCGGCCTAAAGACCTCGTTGGACAATTTCACGTCGAGTGCAAAAAACACTCACTTTTTGCACTTGTTGCATAAATAACTATTATTTAACTTCGACTTTTCCTTGGAAAGCAAAATGTTTTGGAACTTTCTAGAAAAGTCATTTTGTAGACATGATGTACCACTAGAAAGCCCAAAAGTTCATAAAAAGTGTGAATTTGTAGTAAGTGAATAGAAAATGCGAAAAGTAGTTAACACTTCCACTCTCTAGGTATATTATATTTTTTATACAGCGGAAATATATTAAAAATACAAAAACTGTTTGTCAATATAACATGTTACACCTAATTCACTGTCTCAAATTAGTAACTTTTGTTTCAAGACAGAATTAAAGAAGCAAATTATCATGAAACCATCTTGGCGAAAAAATAAGTACTTATTACATCATTGAAAGTGTAGCACCTAATTCGAAAGCTATTTTTGGGACTGTTTTATTTCTTTGAATTCTTATTTGCAGATACTGGTTATTACATCAAATCAATGGACATATAAGATAATTTTCAGCCAATGTTGCACCTTAAAACTAAAAAAAAATATTGCATTGTACTACCACATTATTTTTATGTTCGTAATATTAATAACCGGTGAACATCGATCAATATTTATTGTACATTGATTTAACGTACAACAATCATAAACTAATGACCGGTGGTCATGGATCCATGCTTTTCGTTTATTGTATCAATGTTTATTGTACATTGATTTAACGTACAACAATCATAAACTAAAATATAATATATTTACTGTTTATTTTACTGTACCTGTGCGAGTGGCCTTAGTAGCCGAGCACGTTAATTTTAATAAAAAAAAAAAAAAAAAAAAAAAAAAAATAACCGGTGGTCATGGATCCATGCTTCTCGTTTATTGTATCAATGTATGTGGTTCGTAATATTAATAACTGGAAGTCATAGATCCATGTCCTTTATTCATTGATTCAATGTACATTAAACATAACTTGATGAATAAAAAGTTAACGTACGAACGTTCATTTTATTAACGATATAGCTCATCGGCTGAAAATTAATGTTGGTGTTCATTGATTTGATGTACTTTTTTATTAATATAACGTACTTTTTTCGTTCAGTGGGTATATGGATGCCAAAATATACTTAGATAGGCAGCAGAGTATAATAGGTACATATAATATCTATTAAGGCTTATAAATCAATTTCTGGGTGACTTCAGCCTGTTGATATCAAATGAATGCATAAGTCAAAGTAAAGCTGCGCTAAGAGTTTTAACAAGGATCCTAACGGGACATTGTCGCCTGAATTGTCACCTGAAAAAACTCAAAATAGTAGGAGGAAGAATGCAGATATTGTGACATGAAAGAAGAAACCTCCATCCACATACTTTCCAACTGCACAGCACTCCAGAATCCACCAGCACAGTACCTGCGAGATTACTGGATAGAAGAGGAACATTCACCTAAGTTGAAGCCTGCAGATATCCTAAAATTCCTCCGGGAAATAGAACTAAAGAAGCTACTAGTTTCAGAGACTCTCCTCAGAAACTAAGTAGAAGTAAGGGGGCACAATAGATCTTTCAGGTCTCAGTGAATGTTACCCCAAAAATACATACATACATAGATAGGCAGCACTGAAATCTTCAGCATGTGCCCAAATCAGATCTAGACTGATGGTCAGAGAGTGTCCACAAAAACCCTAGCAAACTATAACAGAACTCTCAAGTGGGTCCCAGAGTACTAGGGTGTTGTGGGCGATAAACGCAGGGTGAGCCAGCTTAAATGAAAGTGTTGCTTCCTGTTTGTCTATTAAATTACTATGGTAGTAGGGAACAGGATCATTATCAATTGCCCCTGCTTTCAAGTCTCTCATTCGCTCTAAGCTAGCTTTCTTAATATTTGTACTGAATTTCAACTTCGCTTTGCTTTAGTAGAATCGGAACAATTTGACAAATGGTCAGACTTACGAGTATCACTAAACCTAAAATGCAGGTAATTTAAAATAAAAATAAATCTATTAATGACCCCTATCCAAATCTATTCAACTTCCTCCTGTGTTTCTGATTTACCCGCATACACAATTAAATAAATTATCTCGACATAATAAATAGCTGATTGAAACCAAATTATCATCAGATTGAATTACTAACGTATTATCTCCCGTTAAACATTTTGTTTTACAATATTATATTAACACTGGACAATTATTGTTGAGAGATGATTTTATCAAACCAATTTGTTACTAATTATATACCTACAGGAGAAGTGATAAACAGTCATTACATAAGTTGAAATATGTCATTACCTATAAGGCGTACGTGGATGAAACTTGATACATCACTCATTTAAAAAATTACTTTTCCTACTACCGTGCGTTTTAACCCACTTTCCCGCACGCATATTAGTTTTGAAACTTTCACTTTCCCGCACTAACACCAAATAACTGGAAAGGCAATTTTGAATAATTTATAGAATGCAACAAATTGTGTTTTTAATATTAATATTTATAAAAATTGGTAGTTTTTAGTTAAAGTTTTGTATATGTATGTTGAAATGAAATAATTTTTGAAAAATGGTTGGTATACTTTTTTGCGAATACGATCGAAGAAAAAATAATGTTCATTACTCATGCGTAAAGTGTCTTTTCCGCACTTGACCGCTTGCCCAAACTCCGCTTCGCGTCGTTCGGGTCAACTGCAGTCGCGTGCGGGAAAGTATCACTTTCCGCACTTGTTAGGAAAATAACTATTTCATTAAACTATATAACTAAATGGAAATAAGAGCGAAATTTCATTGCTTGAGAATTAAGAGAGAAAACTCATTTTTATCATTAACAGTGACAGACCTTCAATTTATTTTCAATTAAAAATTGGGATTTAATAGCAGATGTCTGTGAACCCCCTCAAAATCTTAATCACAAGGAGGAAAAAATTACACCGACTCCACCAGCTAATTTTAGGCGACGTGAGCTTTCCTTTTGCGACGGAGGTGAAGTAAGGGGTAATCTTAGATAAACAGCTCACCTGGAAAGCCCACTTGGAAAGAGTTATAAACAAAACCGGATTATCCCTCTGAAATCTAAGAAGAGTGTGTGTGGAAATCTTGTGGTATGAGCCTCAAACAGATTTACTGGATTTACCAAACAAAGGTCAAGTCAATGGTCATGTATGGCTCAGTAGTCTAATGGACCAAAGGCCTGCCAAATATAGCTAGAGGAAAGCTATAAGGCTTGCATCGAACATCATGCCTTGCCATTACCAACGGCGGCTATGGAAGCTCAGCTCTCTACATTCATTTGGAGAAAGAAGTTAGGAGAGCGGCTCATAAAGTGCTATCAGTGGAGAGACAATTAAATGGAGGTACCCTGGGTAATCACTTGGTATGGATAAGGGAAATACAAAATCACCTCATTCTTGGGATGCCCTCTGATCTTTCTGTCACAAAACTTCACATGGACAAGCCCTTTAAGGTCCCTTTTTCCACTGGAGACCATTGGGATAGCGAAGAAATCTACTTCCTAGTAACGGATTACGTGATTTATACTGACAGATTTAAGACCGGAAACGGGGCTGGAGCAGCGATCTTCAACAGGAAACCCAGAAATGAAATTGCCAGCCTTGGCAGGTACGCAACCTCTTTTAGGCTCAATTGAACTGGCTGCAAGTAGTTGTAAAAAAGAACATACACATTCTGTCAGACTACCAGGCTGCTCTTAAAGCACTGATCTCGAACAGGATAAAATCTAAGATGGTAACATGGTCCACAATCTCTAGAAATATACTAGGAAAGAAAAACAGAGTCATTTTTAAATGGGTGTCGGGGAATCGAGGAGTGGAGGGCAACGAGAAAACCGACACTCTGGCAAAAAAGTAATCAGAGATTCTATTTATCGGACCTAAGCCATTTTTTGGCATTGCAGAAAGGCATAGCTACCTGGGCGGAGAGAAAAACCTACACGTACTGGACAGACATACCTGGACACGAAGGCGTAGAAGTAGATCCTGGAATGGTGTCGAACAAACCCGTTGGGAATGCTAACAGGACATTGTCGACTAAATTACCACCTATCTCACTATTCTGTAGTTAGCAGCGAGTACAACCGAAAATCTAGTATCAGGAAAATCAAGAGGAGAAACCCGGAAACTTTTATATAATATGCATATATATCAATTTTTCCTCGACTATCAAAGAGGTGTTTATACGAAGCAAGTGGTAGGATTAAATAAAATAGGCTGTAAAAAGAACTGCTGCCACTCTTTTGGCTGTTGCCGGTGGCGATTTCATGGCTCTAAAGCGACATGGCGGATGGAAATCTTCAGCAACAGCCGTATGATATGTCGATAAGTCAATAAATAATAAGGCGACGACAGCCAATAGAATTATGAACTCAAATGAAAGTAATTTGCAGACCTATATGCTGAAAATACCAATGAAACGTGTACTTTATTTATTTATAATAAAATGAATATAAATAGTACAATTATTACAAAATTATGAACATTATTTACAAAATTGGATGAATGTTTTCTCGTTCTTTCTCAATTTGCATATAAAATGTTCTGATTCCAAATTTCTCCGTCACTAACCAAGATTTTTGTTACTCTTGAAGTACTACAGACTGACTTCGTTATATTGTATAACATTTCATTGACAAATTCCTTTTTATTGTTGGCGCTTTCCGCAATAGTTGCAGATATCCATCCACCATGTCGCTTGGGAGCCAAGACATCAACTCCATTATTCGCTAATAAATTGGCCGACCTTTCTCTAAAGGAGTTTCCAGTATCGGTTGGGATTAATTTATATGTAAAAACCCCCATTTCCATAGGCGTTCCATAAAATTTTTATAAGGGCGTAATTAATTTGCAGAGATTCCAATCTACCACAGGCGTGCGACAATTTTTTTAAGAGATTAATTTATTTGTAAACACTTACATTTGTTATAATTTTATACTTTCAATGAATGTTCCAAGGTTGTAGAAGATGTTAATGGTTATATATTAAAAAATACGGCAATAGTGGTGTTCGGATTTCAAACATTTTCAATTGATTTTATTTATCTCCGTGAGCGGTGATTTGACACTGACAGTTGTTGTAGAAAAATGACGGCCCCGGCGTGTAAGCTGGTCTCGTAAAATGTAAAATTTTTTGTATTTTTCGCCACTAATACTCAGAAATTGTATATCCAGTTGATCAAATAAATGTTAGTTATGTTGTTAATCATCCTCATTAATGGAATCTCCAAAAAAGTGTGAATAGAAAAATTTTGATCAAATACGCGTCAATGGGGACGATCTTTCAAGAAGAGAAAGGCAGTCGCTCTCCATAATGGTCCTTCGAGCCGGATCAACTACTTGGAAGGCAACTATGCTGACCATTACGCAAATAGTGCGATCGCAAGGTGTCAATCTCGCCCAAATTTCCACTCGAGCAATTCCAGACAAAATTCTAATCAAGGATCCGCATCACGAATGCCCGTTAGTTCTCGCACAAATCCTTGTACACAGGAGAATGAAATTCCTGAGAATTTGCCTAGCTCGTCATACACTGCGACATCATATAGCATGTCAATTTTGTCTCGAAAAAACAATGATGTTTTGTTAGCAACTGCCATGGTCAAGGTTTATTCCAAAAATGGCACCCTCATTCAAGCAAAATGTATTCTTGACAATGGTTCTCAAAACTCGTTTATTTCTGAGCACCTTTTGAACAAAATAGATGCTAAAGTTTATAACAGAAGGTTGCAGATTTCTGGAATTACCCAAAATTCTTTTGTCTCAAATACTATGGCTCAATTTAAAATATTTTCCAATGTTCTCTTTTGATTTGACTTGTGCGGTATTACAAAATATTAGTTGTAATCTACCTCAATGTCCAATTGCTCCAGAATCAATTTATATCCCTTATCCTGTTGAATTAGCAGACCCACAATTCTTTGAGACATCCCAAATAGATTTGTTGTTAGGCTCAGATGTATATTATGATCTACTCTCCGATGGTCTAATAAGATTTGGAAAACATCGACCGGTACTACAAAATACTATGTTAGGATGGGTGATCGCAGGCAATGTTCCACAGTCCTCTGGTTCTAAAGGTGTTTCGTTTTTAGTTAATACGCTTTTAACTTCGGTCGAATCTCCTACTCTTGATAATTTGCTCAACAAATTTTGGGAATTAGAAGAGTTGCCCCCGCATAAATTGTCAACACCCGAAGAAGATCTTGCTGTACAGGACTTCAAACAAGATGTAAAAATTTTTGGAAGATGGATCTTTTCAAGTTAACTTACCACTGATATCTCCCAATGCTGTCACAAAACTTGGCGACTCCTTTCAAATCGCGAAAAAACGATTTTTGAATCTCGAAAGGAGGTTCCAGAAGGAACCCGTTCTTTTTTCTCTTATCGAAAATTCATTGAAGAATATGTAGCTCTGAATCATGCGCGCTACGTACCTCTCGCTTTTCACAATGCTCTCAATCATAATAAATACTTTCTGCCTCATCATTGTGTCTTAAGAGAGACGAATTCGACTACTCCCCTCCGCGTAGTCTTTGATGCTAGTTGTAAAAGTTCAAGCGGCTATTCACTTAATGATATAACCCTGAAAGGTTATCAAGTACAGCCAGATTCATATTCTGAAATTGTTGTCCCCATGTGAAAAAATGTATTTTGATTACCACTTTGAAATTGTCTTTTGCTCACTTTACAGTATCTCACCATTTTCTTAAGACAGCTTGAAGAATAAATAAAGTTTTTTAGGTAAACATCAAACAATAATTTTTTCAAAAACGTTTCTTTCTGCCAAAAGCGAGTCGAGATCGATTGAGTCAATCCATTCATCGACAAATACTCAGATTAAATTTTTTTTTCAAATTTCACTCACTGCACTGTATAATGTAAAAAATTTTACAAATTATTTCCATAAGCTCTTCTACACCCGATTTGTTCTACCAACTCGTCCCTTTCTAACCACTTTTTATCGTTCCTGATCCTTTAAAAGCTACTTTAAAGCCATTAACTTTGGGATAAGCAAAACATCATTAGGCACTTTTAGCTTATCAGAAGTTTTTACACGTATCCGTATCCGTATTGGAGTTACGTTGACGTAAAGAAATTGTCAAAAAAACCTTTTTAGCAGAAAACGTATCGTTTCGTTCTGTTTTTAATAGTATAACCTCAAAGTTTTTTTATTTTACCATTTTATATCTTTGTAAAGCGTAAAACGGGGGCGATATAAACAATCCATTGCTTATAGACGAGAACGATGATGATTTTAACGACCTATTTTTTTAGAGAAAGTGGAATAAAAATCAGAGGTTTAATTTATGGGAATAAGCATCAATGTCTAGCATATGCGGACGACATAGTACTCATGGCAAGATCCAGGAAAGAGGTTCTAAGAGTGTTTAAGCTACTGGAACAGAAGGCAAGAGAACATGGTCTATTGATCAACGAGAGAAAAACAAAATACATGGTAATGAAGGGCAATGAGGAAACGGATATTATTATAAACTGTGATAGAAATAATAGCTACAGAATAGAAAAAGTGGAACAAATCGAATATTTGGGAGTAACTATCACAAATAAAGGAGAAGAAGAAAGGAAAATAGAAAAAAGATTAACAAAGGGCAGTAAAGCAGCAGGAATGGTATCAAAGATGTTAAAATCGAAAGACATATCACGAACAGCTAAAATAAGATTATACCAGACATTAATAAGACCGTCAGTTACCTACGCTTGTGAAACTTGGACAATGAACAAAAAAGAGCAGAATAAATTAGAAATATGGGAGCGTAAAATGCTCAGAAAAATTTATGGTGGAATTAAGGAAGATGGAATCTACAGAAGAAGAACAAACAAAGAACTCTCAGAATTATATAAGCACCCAAGTATAACCCGTATAATTAAAGCACAAAGAGCAAGATGGTTGGGACATATAGGTAGAATGACGGAAGATAGATGGGTAAAACGAGTGCTGAAAAGTGGAGAAGGTGGTAAAAAGAGAAGAGGAAGACCGAGGAAAAAATGGTTGGAAGAGGTTAGGAGAGATCTGGGAACAGTGGGAGTTAGGGACTGGGAAAACGAAGCGAGGAACAGGAAGAAATGGAAAGAGCGAGTGAAAGATCTCGAAGCCGAGGGCCAGATAGGCCTGTAGTGCTGCTATATATATATATATATATATTTTTATGCAGAATAAACCAAACCAATATCAAAGAAGAAGAAGAAGACCTGTAAAATAGCACTAATAGCACGGAATATTGACTTTGGTCGGGATACGGATACGTTTAGGTATACGGAGTACGGTACGTAACAATACGTTCAACGCATCGTATCGGCTGAGACGTAACGGGACTACACATGCGCAGTTCGTTACGTATACGTGAGAAATTTAAGACAAGCTAAAAGTCCCTATTAAGAGCTACAAAATACCAACTTTCATAAAATAAGTTTTCTCGTTTTATCTTTCACTCTTTGTGAAGTTTTCTAGTTAAGGACAATTCATAATATTTCGTTGACTAGTCCTCTGGCCGTATGGTTTTGATTATAAAAGTTTATAAATCCCGCATTGTACAGTAAATAGTAAGAAATTCTTAGTCGGCAAAATTCGAGCTAAAAAATAATTTAAATTTATTTTGTTAAAAAAATCACCAAATAAAAAAAAATAACTTTTATAAATTAAATGAAATTAAGAAATATATATTATGTCACACTAGTTCATTATTGTGTTTTTATTGCTTAGTTAACATTTATCTTATGTAATTTATACCCGTGCGGGCGTAAAGTTCACTTTATGGCCCGCGCGTCCGTTTGAAAAGTAATGCGAAAAATACACCGTATGACACTTTTCCGAACCGAAATGTCGAACAAAGCTACCCATGACCTGTCAACTTTTTCTGACAATTCAACCTAATAGTGAATTTGTGAATTTATTTGTGTACAATTTTTAAATTTACACCAAAAGTAAGTGAACTATTTATTTCATTATTTATTTTAATTTATTAATTATAAACACATTAACCTATAAAGCGTTATTTTAGGAATTATGAACCAAGATCAAAATAATAATAATGATATAATAATAATACAAAATTGTACAAGTTTCACAATTAATTATACATTCACCTGGTTTTTCTATTTATTTCCATATTGTAAGTTCTTTCTGTTCAAAGTTTAAATAAAATTACTATATTACTTTCAATAATAGATGTGGTTGTAGAAAAAATATTGTGTACTTTGTAAGCCAAATGACCTTTCCCTCTCGCTACATTTGCAAACTTCTACGATCGTGTATATACTGATTGCGAAAATCCTTATGGAACCATCGCCTCGGATTACACAAGTACGACAAGGATATATGAAAGAGAGAGAAAGAATAATTGTGCGCGGTCATCACTTAGGGGTGTATGCTTATTAACCGAGGCTGACGGAATTTTCAGACAATGTTCAATGTTGCCGGATGAGAGTGTTTTGTTTTACCTATTGTGCATGACTTCGAAAAAAAAGTCAACGATAATGTGACAAAAAATATCATTTGTACAAATTAATCTGCGCTTCTGGCAACAGCGGTTAAAATAGGGGGGCAATGAGCATTTGGCCAGTCTCGGCTGTTTTTCTGTCGCACTTGTATAACCCGGCATACTTCCGTAAGGATTTTGGCAATCTGTATATAGTATAGGTCGTCAATGCCGTATAAGTTATTTCATTTATGACGTATCATGACGTCACTTTTACTTTTCCTCCCCACAATAAGGCCAGGAAATATATACTTAGGATAGAGGTAGGCGGAAATATTTAACTGTCGCTGGCCCTTCCACCAGTCAAAAGCTGTGGCCAGTAAAACCTTCCAAAATGACTTCCAGTCAAGTTCCCATCGAGTCGGTTGCAGCACTTGGTACTGACAAAACAATAAAAAAACGAAATCTATCTTCATTGGAAAACATTAGCCTCTTCAATTAATTTGCAGAATGCTACAAATTGCAAGTTCAATATTAATATTAAAAATAATTAAATTTTTATATGTATTTAATAATAAATGTTTCTTTGCGTTAATTTTTGAGTTATTTCCTGCACGCTTGAGCTATTTCCTAACACGTGCGTAAAGTGACTTTTTCGCACTTGTTAGGTGAAATACTAATTATTTTACTTTCACAAAATCATCCATTATTAATAAAATGTATACTTCGATTGGTACAGAATTACCTACATTAAGTATAGAATGCATTTTTATTATCCGCTGGTATGATATACACAACACAAAACTCTAATATTACACGAGATTGAATTACTTCACGTTTACGTGGTAAATTAATCAGTAACCGAGTAGGCTAAGTTAGAACGTTTCAAATGAAAGTGTCATTTTTATAATTCGTGACCTCTATATAATGTATAAGATCAATGCGATTTAGTGGTATTGCAAAAAATTATCGACAATTATCTCTAACTTTCAAACATATTTTTGGGTGCAGTAATATTTTCTATTATCCGTAAAATTGTCTTATCGTAAAATGAGATGTTTTAATTGATTATTGCAAAATTAAAATTATATAAATGCCATAAATTACGAGAGTAATGAAGATGGAAATAGTTTAAAATTATACTGTGACATAAGCTAACGACTAGACTATGATAATTATCGTTTATTCATTTTTTATGCAAAACACTGTAAAGCGATTCATCTCTATTTGTTTAAAGAAGTATATTTCTCATGTTTTTTATTTCCCTCATCAACCATGATAGGTTATTAGCGGTGTTATAATGTTATTTGATTAGTCGATTCACAGTAGGATGAATATTAGAATGTTTATGTTATTAGAAAAAAAGTTAAGATCGCTTAAATGAGTCTATCGCTTTTAAAAAAATTGATTGTTCCTTCCGGTATAGTTTTTCTTGCCTAATGCACTCTTCAGAACACTTTAACTTTTGTAGACTTCTCGTTCTGCATGAAACAGTGGGTATCAGCCAGTATCAGGACTATCAGGGTGAACACACGAGGGTGGTACCACCTAGACCTAGAGAGTCAGTACTAAAATTGCTAATTTAATGAAAACCAGAATGACTGTAACTGTAACTGTAACGCCGTTAGTGGTAGTTGCAGATATTTCCAAATATTTCAGCATTGGATGTCTATGGATGTAAACTCTCCAAAATTGCAAATTATGAGATAGTCCGCATGCGCACTATATAAGAGTTCACATACACTGCGTCAACCACTTGGGTCATTGGCAGTTTGAATACCTACAAATGGAATTAATAGATAATAAACATAAAAAATGAGGTCTAAACCATAAAGTTTTTAAATATTGATTGCCTTAAGGATTTTTTTCTCACAAAAAACAACACTTTTGTGAACCACATTTAATGGAAAAAGTGGAACTTTATTGCACTAGTGCAATAAAATATTTTGCGGCCGTTACCCAGAGTGTAATTTTCTCTATTCGCGTTGAAACGCTGTCTTTTCTAAAGAGACATAATGTTTATTGAAATTATGTAATTTTCACGGTTACACGAAAAATATTGTGTATACTATTGCCGCGAAATGTTTTCGCGACCTCGAGATTATCTTGCCTCGGCCGGAGCGGCCTCGGCGATAATCTCTCTCTCTCGGAACGCGAAAAAGCATTTTGCGGCCTTAGTATACAAATAACTATTATTGCACTCATCTGTCATTCTTGTGTCAGTTTTGTGATGATTAATGACAAACATAAACATTTAAATTGAATAAAAATCCATAGCAAGTATCTGATCCTGCTTTAATACAACAATGATATATGTATATCTTACTACTTAGTCTCAACGAGTTACAATTATTGCAAAAATCTTTAATTATTTAAAATTTAAATGGTCAAGGCGAGAACCAGCTATGATTGAGTACTGACAAGGTGGAGGCCATGAAGATACAAAAAAAGAAGAACGGGTTGAGTTTAATTAGGTTAGGTTAGGTTCTTGACATATTATATTCTAATTTTTCAGTTTTTGCATGAATTTAGAAAAAATATTGTATGCAACTCTTGCAAAACGTGTTTTTTGCACTCGACGTGTTCTCCAACTCGGCCTAAAGACCTCGTTGGACAATTTCACGTCGCGTGCAAAAAACACTCACTTTTTGCACTTGTTGCATAAATAACTATTAAGGTTTCACCAAATTTGTCCGTGGGAGCTGTCTTCATATGTAATATCGGGAACACCACACTAAATACGCATATAATTAAGATATGGACAATCTGAAATAATATGCTTCACAGATTTAACACACTGGCACTGATCACACAGAGGAATGGATTGGACATCATGTATTGGTGGGATATGATGGTGTGTCTAATTCTAAGCCTAATTGTCTTCACTTCACGGATCTATTCTATTGATTGGTAAGGAAGGAGCTCTATATAGATACATAGGGTATAGGTATTATTTGGTGAAGTTTTTTGCGGTGGTTAAACTCCATCTTAGCTGCCATTCGTTGATAATATATTTTTTATAGCCTTTATGGTCTTGGCTAGGAACTATATTTATCAATGTTACCGCGAGGTTGGTAGAAAAGTTTTTGGCAGTTTAGACTAAAGTTTTACGACGTATACTTTTATGTCCTGTTTTTGTTTTTACAAACTATTTTGCAATATATACCTATATTTGCGGGTATATTGAGTTTTTAGTAGTTGGTTTTTATTGTCTAGAATTGAACTTTTATTTTATATACAGATTGCGAAAATTCTTTCGGAACCCCTCGTCGCACAAAAGTTCTACCCATTATGCATGACTTCGAAAAAAAGTCAACGGTAACGAGTCAAAACAGCGGTTAAAATAGAGGGGCAATCATTCCTTTTCGCAGTTGTGTAAGACGAGGGTTTCCGAAAGAATTTTCGCAATCTGTATAAGATACAATGCCAAGAAAATGTATAGTGAAAGACTGTAAAGAGAGTAATATATTTTTTCAAGAATTGAAACATGTTTAATTAACTAAAAAGTGACAAGATATTAAAGTAGTTATTCTTCTATACAACTTTGAACTTCTCAGCCATGAGGAACAGCATTCAGTTTAGCTGGAAAGAAGTTGAGTCAAATTTATTTTTATAGACAATGGTTTAAGTATACCTACACATTTTATTGCATTATTGTTTGTTATAAAATTTCGACATTTATTTTTCTTTCTGTTTGTCATTGAAATATGTAACAAAACGTTTCCTTAATTTTGTGCTTTTTTTGTATTAAATGAAATATATAAACTTGATGATTATTGCTTTATTTTTCCCACTCGGGTATTATATGGTCCATTTTTTGACATTTAATTTAATTTAATTTCACTATTTGATTGTTATTATTGTTATATCAATCTAATGTTAAGTATCTTCAAATGAAATATCAAAAAATGGACCATTAATGCCATTTTACAATAAGGGCGCAATTGGTTAACTCACTGGTTACGAAACAAATGGTTAACTTTTAACCAGTTGTTGAGTTGCCGCGCCGATAGTTAGTTGTTGGTCACGTAACTGAAAGTTTTGTGGTGTTGGTAGAACTGTTACCTAACTTCATGTTGTGCTTTGACGTTGTTTGTCTATGGTTTGTCTATCGTGATTGATGTTATATATTGTGACATTAGGATACTTTTTAAAATTCAATCTAAATATTAGTTGTGTAGTTTTTATTGATAATTATTAATATTAAGTTAGCTTGCATTAGATTCATTTATTAATTATTAGTATTTAGCATATTTTCATCACGACAGTTTCTTTAGATAGTCTAAATCTTGCAGCAAACTCTCCATTGTTCCATTTTACAAAATGATTTTCTTTTATTCTAAAATTTCTTGGAGCCCTTGGAAATAGTACCAATTCAATTAGCTCCACAAAGTCTTCATCGTCAGTTAATTCCAAGCCTCTCAAATTGTCCCTTTGAATATTCATCGTACGTCTAAACAATTTATTTACTTTGAGGTCTATTTAAAAATTTCATTCAATACAGAATTCTAGAGACGGTAACTGCATAACATAACCCCACAAAAATCCCGGCTATAAAAAAATGTCAATACATCAAACTACACAAAACGCTAATAAAATAACTGTTCTGTGACAAAACATGAAGTTAACCATCAGATATCAAATGGTTAGAAAACCCAGTCTTAACCAACGTATAACCACTTGTTAGTGGGCGATACAACGAGTTACCACGTTGTAACCAGTGGTTAGCGTTAATCAAATGGTAACCAACTGCGATACAACCCGCCCTAAGTAAAATTGCAGTAATTTTGAATATTCCGCCAAAAACTTCAAAATTACAGGAATCTTCTTTTTCGGCTTCTTTCGGTTCTCAAAGGTGTTAGTGTGCTACTGACGGGACTCTCAAGGTGGAGCCACCCGTTATTGTGCAGTTTAAAAGGTCGCTCCATGGTCGCTCACTAAAAAGTAAAAACCAACCAGTACTTCCTTGGCTATATGCCACGAATGATATTGAATTATACTCCAAAGTTAAACTGGGTTGGTACATCTCCAAGATAGAACCAACCATCATAAATTACAATTAAAAGGGAAAATATTACTTGTAGACCGGTTTCGGAGTATTTGCGTAAGGTAGATATCTACCTTTTCAAACTGCAAATGGGTGCCCAGTTCAAACTTTAAATTTTAATTTATCAACATTTAAATGTCACAACGTTGACTGTTTAAAGCTGCTACTAAATTTTTAAGATAATATAATTTCTTTTTACTCCTGCATATTTATAAAACCCTTTAAATCAAAATTTAAATGTGAAAAATATACATTTCTTAATATTTCTTTTCTTTAAATTTCTCTTTCATCAATTCAGCTCATTAACGAACATTCCGAAATATAAAATAATATCTCCGTGACTCTACTAATCACCCCTCATTTGTCAAAGTTGTTTTCCTTTTATAAAAATGAACAGTCTATTTTAAGCCGATTTTTTACAGTCATCAATTACGTACTCATTCTTTTTTTTTATTATTTTTAAATAAATTCAAATTATCTGTTATTGTACGTGTAGTGTTTCAATGGGGGTCTGCACCATTTCAAGAAGCAAAGTAAAAGGTTATTTCCAGGTTCGACAAGTTAAAAATAGTTTGAGTCTGTATATAGTTGACTCTAGTTTATATAAATACAGGCAGGTATTTTAAATAAATATCAATTGCCTCTAAGTTCCTTACTTTATATTAAAATCGATTTCAATTATATTATAATGTACCTTTATAAGTGTTATTTCTACTTAACAAGCATCAGACGGAAAATTCTTTTTTAATTTAAAATAAAATGGGTATATACAGTGTCCAAATTACCATCGCAATGTCCTGCAGTACTTCGATACAATATTTCCAAATTATTGGAGAATAGGGGGACGAGGATCGACGGAATGGTCAACACGATCACTTGATCTAACATCATAAGAATTTTTTATGGGGACATGTGAAGAGTATTCTGTACAAAAATAAACATTTTGATTTAAAATGCAAAAAAATTGGTTTTCCATAAAAAAAATATAACTTTGATACGCCACACTTTGTTGAAACATCCTGTATATTTCAATATAATTTAAAAATGAATGTACAAACTACTAAAGTGACAAACATCGTTTGACCCTGTATCTTGTGGGGGGCCAGCCACTTTTTCTTGCTGAGTTTCTACACTTTACTAGAGGTTTTTGCAGTTCCGACAATTGCTCTCCACGTCCTCCTGTCCTGCATCTGTCTCATCCCGCCTTGTACTCCCAAAATTTTTATATCTTACACGACCCGATCATCCCATCTAGCTTTCCGTCTTCCAGGTAATCTTTCCTCATTAGGTCTCCATTCTGTTATTCTTCTTACCTCCTACCCTTTCTCCATTCTTTTTACATGTCCATACCAACGTATCCTTTTCGATTTAATTGAGTTTACTATATCCTCATTTTCTAAATATATTTCTAATTTCATAAGTCTTCGGTATTCATTATTCCCTAGTTTCACTGGTCCATAAATTTTTCTAATTATTCTTCTTTTATATATTCTCAGTTGCTCTTCGTCCTCATTTGTTAGTCTCATTGTTTCTGCCGCATAGGTAACTACCAGCTTCATCGCAATACTGTAAACTCTTAATTTTGTTTCTCGGCTTATTCTTCTACTCTGCATGATATTTTCAAATTTATTATATGCTCTCTATACCATGATTAAATTATTTGCCATATTTCCCATTTGTCTCATTTTTGTTACTGATAATTGTTTCCAGATACTTCAAAACTGAATTCATCGGTGATAACTGATCTATCGTAGTATATGTTTAAAATCAGCATTTTCTAGAACTGAATGCAGATGGTACTTGTTATAAGGTGTGTAGGTGTTAACTAATCCAAATTTGTGGACCAACTTCTGATAGATGATGTTGCAAAGTTAGGTAATCAATGGTATTATTATTATTGTTATAAATTATAAAACGTTTGAATATATATTCCATCCTTTGAGACAATAAAAATGACGGTGATCGTGCGAAGCCACACCTAATCATGTTCCCCGCTGTAAGATCACGTCTTCTGTCAGCAGCTACAGAATTTTCGGTAACATAATGTGTATGTACAAACGCGAATCATATCTTGAAGCAATAGACTCGATATTAACAATAAATAATATTAAAATCAAATTAATTTTACATTCAATAATGAAATATATTATTAATAACTATTTACATACAATGTATTTTTAATTAAATTTTTAAATTGGTAAAAAACCATCTAGTTACTATTAAGGAGAGTTGAGCTTGCGTGAAGGTAATTTCTTGCAATCTATTGATGTATAAGGCAACAAGAATTTTTCGTATTTTTTCACTCCAGCATATTAATATCAGGGAATATTAAGGTGAAAATTTTGATTGATCCAGCCATTAAAAAAAAGACAATGCCAGCTTAGAAGTTGACATTGTCACATGACTTATCAACATATAGAGTGAAAATAACGGATTTCAAATTTGTTGCTAATTAGTTGGAAACATTTTAAATGATTTTTTTAATCAAATTAACGTGCTCGGCAAATATGGCCACTCACACAGTGGTGATTACAGAAAACAGTTATTACATAAAGTTAAAAACATTAACATAGTGATAAGAATGGAAAATAAAGATAGATAGTTTATGATAAACTGATATACAGATTGTGAAAAGTCTTTTCGCAACATACGATTTACACAAATACGACAAGTAAAATATGAGAAAAACTACTTGAAAGAAAGAGAGGAATAGAAGTTATCATTGGGCATGTGTTCAGTGCCCCCTATTTCAACCACTGTTGCCAAATGTACTTATATGTAAAAGTTATTCCCAATTTTTGTCAGCAACAATGTTAAATACCAATAATTCTTAAATCGAAAGCAGTATAGAGACTTTATTTATTACAGATTATAATTTGTACAATTTTTTTCTTGAACTATATCATTTTATTCCTATTTGTGTTGATCACACTTATTTTTCAAAAGTTAATAATATTACCAATATCGATTTTCACCCAATAAATACCCGTGTTAAAAGTCATATGCAAAATAAGTTATTAATTCTTTAGAAAGTACCCAACATTCTAAGCTGGCAGCGCTGCTTTCGTATTAGATTTGTAGCTGACTGCGCACAATTATTCTTCTCTCTTCTTGCTTCAAAGATTAAATTGTCGTCTTCTTGTGTTGAATTGGAGACAATCAACCAAGATGTGATTCACAGTAAGTGGGCACTGGCAGCTTCGCTTCGACAGGAAGGTCTGTTGTTTGAGGTCATTAAGTAGCTGAGTGTGAGTTTGATGTGACCTTTTCGAAGTCTACTTCTCTTCTAGATAATCCAGTGGGGTCAGTAAACAGTTGTGTGTTGAGAATTAGCTGCATATAGTAAGAGAGGGTATTGGCAGAGCTCCAGTTAGTTTGCAATATACATCTAACGATTATTTTTGCTTCAGCCTTAATGTATTTGCAAATCTGGATATGAGATGTATTTGTGGCAGAAATTGAAGCTATTTTGGCATTCTAATTAGCTAGTTCATTTCCAGGTATATCAATGTTTGAGGGTATCCATTTAGAGAATAGAGATAGTGATTGGAGAGATGGATTTCTTGGACAATAGGATGTTCACTTAATAATTCTTTGATAGATAGGTTGGAGAGTCTGTAAAAATGGAAAATTTTTATTGGTATGGTTGATATAATTAAAAGATTCTAGAATGCTGTACAGTTATCCAGTATGCACAAAAGAGAGATTGGAGAAGAGCTAAAGAGATTGTTTGCTGAGCAGCCAACGCCAGTATCACCTTTGGGAGCATCGTAATAGTTATGAGGGATTTTAAAAAATGCTTGTCATGAGCTTTTTCGGTGTTTCGTGTTATTAAAATTTGTTAAGTAAGTATTGACTCATAGAGAAATAATAAAGAAGGTTTTAAAACATATGGAAGAAACTGTAACAATGTTTGTGCGCAACCTGTAGCGCATGGAGCTTCACAGCAACTAACTGAACTAACAATCCTAACTTACCACTACCAAACTTATCATTATTTTAATTTGAGGTTGGTATGACGTCATTTAATAATTGAAAAAAAAACGGAACACTTTCAATTTAGATGCTTAGACGTTGAAGAATTGAGTGAGGCACTCATGTTTGAATAAATATTTTTATTTTTGTAACAACCCCGTTAAGTATGTACACATTGTACACCGCTGTATTGAAGGCGATTGTTTACGAGCCGGGGAACACATGTTTATGGTAATTCTTGTTATTTCCGACATGCTATGGAATCTTTTGTCTGTTTTATAATATAGATTTTCCTTTTCTCAAGATCCCCATTCGATTTAATGAGAACCGTATTCCAGATAATACGAAATATATGCAGGGTGAGTGCCCTTGGAAAAGTTATGAGACGAGAGCGATGGAAAAATGGTTTTTAAAACACAAGAATTAGAGCGCTTTGTGTTCCTGTTCATGCAATATTACTTGTTTGTATAGTATCCGAATATAAATATATATGGAATATTCGTCGAGCTATCGAAAAATTTAATTTCGTTCTTTAGATATTTCTTTACCTAATGTAGTGTATAAATTGTTCAAGAGATTTACGAAAAAAAAAATAATGGAAAAAAAGATGAGTGTGCTTTTGCATGAAAATTGTTAAGGGTAGATATGTTAAAATTCATAATTTACGTTGAATTTCCATTAGCAACTCTTACTTTATTTCATTCATTGCATGAAAATTACAGTTTCAAATTTCTAGCTTTACTGAAATTTCAGAAACACATTTTATAACTCAATTTTAGTCACCACCTTTTAAGGGTGATATCTCGGAAATGGGTGAGCTGAGGGAAAAGTTGTTATAGGAAAGACTTATCTTAATTTCATAGCATTCACCTCCTGAATTTTGTAGCGTGAATTTAGAAACACCCTATTTATTCTTCCACTGCCAACAGTTTCCATTTTTCTTTTAGATTTAAAATTTCCTTTCAAGAGAGGAAGTGAAAGATGAAGATAAAGCACGTAAACCAAAGATCAGAAGGAACATAATTCATTTATCGACACATCCACTTGTGTAACGTACACAATTTCCAACACGTGAAGTTGATTAATTAATTTGTCCACGACCATCTAATAATAAGTCAATATTTTACCTCCTAACAAAAGGTATATGGTACCCATATATTTACTAGAGTGAATTATGATTCATAATACACTGGAGTGTATTACGGTTCATAATTCACGCCATGACAACTCAACACACAACATTTCGTTACCTACATATAGGTGACTAGAGGTGGCGGTACCTATAATATGAAATAAACTATTAAATCTGTGTATTTTGTTTAGGCAATTTATTTCTGGAATATATCGTATCAATAAAGTATAGAAATTATTAGTTTTGAAACTTTTCACAACGATATTTTCTAATATTAAGTATTTAAAAACAATATATTTATAATGGTACGTTGTATTGATACTTTACATACAGTAGGTATCACCCATCTCTAAATATGTCAAATTATTTTATGTACCTACCACCCTTGACTTACCACAACCTACTGCAGAAATTTATCAATTTTGAGGTTAGTAATACCAAATTGTTACGAACTTGCTGATAGTTGACTTTTATTTAATAAAGAAATCAAGAGTCGTGGACAAAGTATAGTATTCTACTCGCAATTTATGACCAATATTCACTCGGGTGACTTGCGCCCCTCGTCTATGAGAAAAAAGATTGGGAGCCTCTGATCTAGATCTTGTTCCCCATTTGCTTTAACGCACAGTATTCTTAAAAAACTATAGGTCCTATTTACATACCGATAAATATTTTAAAACGTATTGATGCTAGGAATCAAGGGCGTAGCCAGTATTTATTACAAGTGGGGCAAACTATGAAAACAAAACTCGCAACATTTTTCTTAAACTAAATTTATTCAAGATTTTCTTTATTATGCAGTTCTGATTCTCCTTAAAAAATTTTCGATGCACACTCATCAAACACAACTCAAGTCTGTCATCACCCACTGCACTCCTGAGCACTTTAATGCCTTGCCTTTAATTTGTCTTCTGCTAAATTCTTTCTCTTCCACATATTATACCACAAATCTAATTCTACAAAGACATCATCCAATTGTAAAATTCTTATTAAAATTTAAAATTTATTTAATTAATTTTTGCTCCAAGGGTAGGGGGGGTAGTTGCCCCTTCCTGCCCTTCGCTGGCTACGCCCATGCTAGGAATTGCTTGATTAGGATACAGCCTCATAATAGGGTACAGGCATACATTTTGCTATTGGTGGGAATCGACGTTTTATCAGGCTGCATGCTTATTTTTTCAAAAAAATATCAACTTTACTTTTAAAACGACCTTAAAAATCATAAAATTTGAAAGTCCGCCAAAACGCGTTTTACGTCATAAAGACGGCTGCCCCAACCGTTGACGTCACACTTTTACTCGTAACCCGTTTACATTCTTATTCGGAAATATTGAATATTTATGAACACTTTCCACTTTAGGTTGACTTTTAAAAATTAAAAAAGCACACACAATCACTTAATGGTTTCAAACAAACATATAAATGATATTTTTACGTCGAATAGTTAATTAAAATACAATAATAAACACAAAACTACACATAACCTATGCATTCTTCTTCTTCCTTCCTTCCTTTTTTCGGCTATATGCTGAAGGATAATTTACCCAAACCTAATATGCATTACCGGCCATGGCAAAAGTAAAAGTGTGACATCACACGTATTGAAATGGAAACTGGTTTATTTCCTATTATTAGTAATTTTTGATATCAACTTTACTATTACAAATTAATATCTAAGCAAAATATGAAATATGCGTGTACCCTATTCTCTTCTTGCGTCTCATTTATTTTTATTATTTCTCAAATAAAGAGGTATGAACTTTTCCGCCTCACTATAACCCAATTTGTTCGATGAAATGTCACTAATTATTATGAGCAATGTCAAAAATAATTATTTCCGCAGCTTACCTTGGTCCGATTTTATTTTTTTAAAGGCATAGCATACTTCTTATCTATTGAAGCACATTTTTACATTTTTAAATCGAATATATTATAAAGTATCAATGACAGACCTATACACTGTGTTATTTATAAGATGCGACATAGGGATTCCTGTACACTGTACAAAGCTGTCAAACGTGAGCTTTTTTACCAAACAGCGTTCATAAAAAATGACAGATTTGGAAAGGTCGTTGAAAAATAAATTCAAATGCATTATTAATTATCTTAAATTCGCTCTGGTTAAATGGAAAAATGGATAGTTATGTTTTATGTTTGCATGAATGGAACCGATCAATGGATCTGATTTTCATCAGGTTTTAATAAAATATAGATAAAGCCCCATTACTAGTATAACAAAGTTTTATGCTATTCCCAACATAGCTTCGGAGAACATGATATAGTGAATAACCCTTTGGTATAGAAATTTTAGAATTATATCAAAAATAATAAAGTTATTGAAGAAATTGGAAGCAAATTCAACATCTACTGTTCTATTTGGATTATATTAGATTTAATAAAGCCTATTCTACTGCGACTCTAGATTGCAATCTCCAACCAGACTCTTTTTAAGTAGCCAAACGGCCTTGAGACTGTATTTTTCAAGTAATTTCTTGCTGGTTGTTTCTCATCGCCTAGTACAAGACACTGCACACTCGCCAGGTAGTCCGTACTGATCTATTAGGAAACTTTTGGAAACTTCTTTTTTCTTTTTTAGCTCCTTCTGCTAGTTCAGGCGTCGGATATAATGGATTCCATGTTCTGTAGCCATTTCTTCCATTCCTTTCTGTCTCTTGTTAGGTTTTTCATTTCTGCTATGGTCTTTCCTCTTTCTAAGCCTATCTCTTGTATTTGGTCTAACCATTTCCGTCTAGACCTATCTCTTTGTTTTTTGATCGGTTTTCCAATCTCCATTATTTTCCTAGTTTACCTATTTGGTTTCATTTTTACCATGTGACCATAGCAGCTGTCTAATGACGTCATTTTTAATCCTATCCCATTCAGTTTTCCCTGCAATTCTTCTTAGATGTTTCATTTTTATGGCGTTGATTCTAGTTTCGTCCTTTGTTTCACAGAGTTCAATTTTCACTTACACACATAATATTGTAAGAACTGTTATCATATTATGAATTTTCATTTTCAGTTCACAAAATACAAAAATGTTCAAAAATAACATAGTAGGTGAGATATTTAGTATACAGAAACCTTTCTCTCGCGACATTAACTCGCATGAATATTAAAAGAGAAACGTGGGTAATTGAAATGCGATTTCATCACCGATTTTACTTGTACCAGTTTACCTCGATCAATAAATTTTCTCACAATCTTTGAATCTGATTATAATAGTGAGTGGACAGAATTATTATTAATAAAAATTAAAAATAGGACCAGTCTATATTTAAATTAACTGATATTATAAATCATTTTATTAAAAGAAAATACGACGCGAATGCGGGAAACGATTCTAACAAATTCTTAAGCTTAAGCTTGAACTTTGTATTTTTTAAAACTTCTTTAACTTACTAAATATTTTGGAATTTTATACAATATGTCCATTTAAGCCACCATACGGTAAATTTTTTTAGTATCAATTTTAGGAAAAAAACTTATTCTTCATAAAATGCTCTACATGTTTTAAAACCCGAAATAAAATCATCAGATATAAATTTTTCTCAATATTATACGAGTTTCGTCAAAAAATATGAACTTCACTCAAGGGTAAAGTACATTTAAAGGATCCCGCACTTTTTATAGGTTAGGTTAGGTTAGTGAATTTTCAGTATATTGTAGTATTGAACGTGTAGAATAGCAAAGTTCGTTGATGGATAGATATTGAAATACAGGGAATTCAGCAAATCTTATTCAATTATTTCTTCGGGATTTGAAAGTGCCAACTGAATTTTTTTTCGCTCTTATCATCAACGTACCTTCATATTAGTAAATATCATTCAGATAGTGCAGATTATATCATTATGTCCAGAGTGAGAAATAAAAACATTTTAGTAATGTCTCAAAATTCGATGTAATCATGAAAAATTGTTAAAATTATTTTGGCATGCAATATACTATTTTCATTCCATCATTTATCACAATTCATACATTTCGTACAAGGTGAAATACATGGCCGGCTCTTTCGTACACATCCTGTATATCCAAGTGAATTATCATCCTCAGATGATAGCTGATACCGTATAAACATGATTTCGTTGGGAAATATAGGGTGATCATGAAAATTTTCGATGATAAAAATGACAAAATATCAAAGTTTCAGAAATCACATTGTAATTCACGATTAACCCGGTTGAATTCGTTTATCATTATTTAATATATTCATTATTCTCTACTCAACACTTTCCCAAAAATTCAGTTTCCTACTGTGATGAGTTTCATAGTTATTAATTATTGACGAGATGAAGGAACTTCGTTGACGCGTACGTAATTCTACTAGTGGCCAAGATATTTCACAAAAAGTGAAACGTGAGAATGTGGAGAATGTGGAGATCAAAATAAATGTAAAAGAGGATGAATATAAGAGATAACAATCACATCAGATATGAATTTAATAATTTAAGTTACAGATAGTTAAGTGAATTTTATTGGTTTAAGCTTTGTCGGAATAAAAAATGAACCATCTGGAAAAAGTGAAAATGATTGATAGAACGCTTTTATTTTCCAATAGGAGGATTTGAATCTGAACAGCGACGGTTTTTTTCTAATTCGCCGTTCCCCTCGGATAGAGGTTACATGTTACATAGCTGGTTACATGAAACTAAATATGAGTGTAGAATAAGAATATTACTACAAATACCAGAATTAAATATTTAAAATAACACTGGAAGCCTCATTTTCAATATACGAAAGGAGATTGTCTTGGCTTGAACTCATTTTTATAGATTTTTGTTCATTCAACTTTGACAATTTGAAGACATAACTGATTTTTTTCATTTCCACAGCTTTCTTTTTCTTTGTTGCTATGGTCACAAAATATGGTACTCAGTACCTTATATTTGCAGTAAATATTATTAAAAATACGTTAGATTGAAATTTTTTATTTTATTTCATGATATATACTGTTAACAATACTAATAAACAGTTGTAGATAAAATTTTGTACGTAACACTTGTGATAGGAATTATTAACGCACTTGTGTGAAAACACGCAAATTTCACGTGCGTGCCTAAATAATGTCCATATCCCACTAATTACATAAATAACGATAATAATATTCAATAATTTCACCCTTTTCTTTTTTCTTTAACGGCTGGTTTTTCTTCAATATTGAACCACCTTTACTAACAAAAAAAATTAGATTACTAGTGAAAATGGACACGCTTTTTAAAATGTACACCATGTAAACAGGTTTCTGTGTAATCGGAACTCATCATAATTGTTAATTTTGGCCGCATGACTGATAAATATGTGTATAAGAAATTAAGTGGATTAAAGAATAATAATTAGAAATTAGATCAACGACTTATTTAATAATTAAAAAAAAATTGGATAAAAAACAGTAATGGATAGAAATTATCAGTAGTATAGTTCATTAAATAGCCTTTTTGGTGTGCGTCATCGATTATTAATGTCCTTCTAACACAACACCTTGAAAGAAATAGAAGAAGCGCGACCTACACCATTCAAAATAGGATCTTTTTCTATTGTCTCACTGACAGTTCCCGTCAGGTCTGTACTTTGTTATATACGATTAATAATTATTTATAAAAAATGAATATTAATCTTATTGTTATATTAATTTAAATAATACAAAAACATCAACATTTCGAAAGTTCTCAAGTATTTTTATTTATCAAATTTAAGGTTAGCCATATGTCAAATTAACAGAAACGACATACCCAATATCCGGATATACGTCACAAACGATGACGCACACCAAATCTTAAAACAAATATGACTATTTTGAAGCTAACTTAATTATTTTCCACCCTGTGAATAAATATTAGGGTGATTATTTTTTTCACTTGTCAAAATCTGACATTTTGGTGGTTTTAACCAATAGCAATACATTATTCTAGCCAATCATTCGGTATTATACTGATAATTATGCTTCCTCATCGATAAAACCTTGTTTACATCGTAACGTCAAAATTTTACTTTGAATTTGTCATTATTGACAACTAAAAGCGCTTTCAAAAATCCTTTTAAATTGTTGGAAAAAATAATCTTCCCAAATACAACTCGCTCTTCAAATTTTATCACATAATTTTTTATTTTCATCACTCAAACTTGTTTATTTGAGGCAAAAACATTCAAACAAACCGAATTTAGATAAAATCACTCCTCCTAACGGAGTCGTGATTTTATCAAATCGGTTTGTTTTCATATTTTTGCCAAATAAACAAGTTTTCGTGGAAAAGAAAAAATTATCGATAAAATTTGAAGCACTCGTGGTATTACCTTTGATAAAACAAATATTAGGGTAATTTGAACACACGTTTGACCTTGGAGCAAGTGACGTCATATGGTCTGGAATTATGTTGTTCGTAAAAACTTGTTTACTGTTATGAGTATGAGGCAAGCGAAACAGTTCATATTAGAACATTCGCCAAAATTTACAGCAGATCTGATGGCCAAAGATAGGAAAACTGTCAAAGCTGTAGTGGGTCTCTTAACGGGCATTGTAAGCTCAATAGGTATGTAAAGCTGATAGGATTGACAAACGAAGATAGTGCAAGTTTTGTCACCTAGAAAAAGAAACAGCAGAACACATTCTATGTCAGTGCGATAGCCTAGCTAACGTGCGGTTTTTTGCATTAGGCGAAGAAAAGCCATGGGCAGAAAGCTATATGAAAGTTTAGTCTCCACGCTAATAGAATTTTTAAAAAGAGTCGGACTGGAGAATTTAATCTAGAGATGTTTTTCTAAAAGTAATAATAACGATGATATGGGGGGTGGGTAATTTATAATGAATAACCTTGTACATGTACAAGAAAATAATGAAATACCTTAAATTTGGATTATAAATTCTTCAACGTGCACCCTTCAATCCCCCTCAAGTGATACTCTTTTATCACAAACCATTATCAAAAATTAGTCCACTTGTGCTCTTTCCAATAATTTAAATGAATATCTTCTCGGATTAGCAGAAACTGGTGTAATTTTATTCTAAACATAAACCTTCCTTGATAAAATTATGCTAATTCCTAGGCTTCAATTTGCACACAAAATATGCAAAAAAAACTGTATATAAAGTAAAAATTGATGTCATACAAATTTCGTTCGAACACTTGCTAAACCATCTAAGGAAAACGACTAAACCATCTAAGGAAAACGACTCACGATTTTTAAAAGCATATACATCCAAGGTCACAACGTAGACGGCGAGTCTTTAAAACGTATATATTCCCATTCTAAATTGGGCCATTTCGTCCCGTTATAATAGATAATTAAACCACGACTAGTCGGTTGACCTTGAAAGGGAGTCTCGCTCTTACACAAAAGAAAAGGGTGAGGTCAATCAATCAAGAACAATTGAAAGGTACGGTCGGTAAATTGGATTGTATATTTATTTTTATAGAAAAGAAATTAACAGAAAAAAAATAACGTAATACTTACTATACTTATAAATATCCGGACACCAAAATTGTGTCACATTTTAGTGGTTGCCTCCATGTTGCCTCTTGAACCACTCAATTGGTTTTTAAGATTTTTGAAGAGATCTGAATATATCTATTTAACATAAGTGGATACCATTCAATTTTTAAAAGGGAAACATTTATTCGCAAAATTTTTTATCGATAAACGAACGAATTGAAGAAATTTAAAGAAAGTTCGTTTGAACTTATTTTTCAACGACCTTTCGAAATCTGTTATTATTTTTTATGAAAGCTATTTGGTGAAAAAGTTAAATCGCATTTGACAATTTTGAACAGGAATCCCGGAATGTCGCATCTTATAAATAACACAGTGTATATAGCAAAGACTGAAGTATGATAAAATTATTGAAATTTTTTTTCGTGAAAATTTCTATCCTCCATGGGAATACATACCAGACAATTTTTAAAAATTAACATTTTTGCAAGAATTTCTATCTACCATGGACGTAAAATTAAGTTTGTGAAAGGGAATCAGCGGTTAGGAAGAATTATTATTCACCATAGACGTACGATGAAAATTCCTAAGGGGATTAATTTAGTTCTCAAATCCTAGGCGTGTGATAAATTTTTTGAAAAGGGTTAATTTTTTTGTGAAAATTTCCATTTACCATAGATGTCCGATAAAATTATTATAAGGAATTAATTTAATGGGACAAATTTCTCTCATAACATTTTTTTAAAGGGACTGATTTATTTATATAAATACTATATCATGAGCGTACCACACCGGGCTGGTGCGTAAAATAAAAACACAATCGAACGGTCTGAAGCCATCGGTAAAACCATGGGCAGAGTTTGTGACCGATACGGTTCCATGGTTTTGCTTTTTCAATGTAAGGCCTCTTTCACACGGTCATGGTGTGTGTCCGTCTGAGTTTTCACCCGTCAGCCGGACAAGTTGCAATGCACAGTTTAGCATATGTTCTTTCACACTTTCCGGACACGGTTGAATCGCTGTCAGGGCATACCACAGTGTACTATGAAGGAGTTTAAATGATCCGGGTGTTTAATCGTCCGGTTGGTCTATAATCTATACTTGCCTATACTAGTTTGCAGGCCAGTAACGTGTAGTCTGTTGTCAAGAAGACTGTGTGTGTATTCGGTGTAGCTATGAGCATTTGATCATGTCAAAAGAAGTAAAAGAAATAGATTCTGAAATCCTGATTAATTTAGTTCAGGATAAACCAGAAATCTGGAACAAATCTGCAGAGGATTACAAAAATCGTGATAAAAAAACTGAAGTTCCTCATATTTGAATCTTGTCTTTGTAGCTGTATCTGTACATGTTGCAGCAACTCATCAAAAAAAGAAATGCTCATACGGAGATGATTAAAAAACTTAGTTTCGTCTTCTTTTAGTTGTTGAAGAAGCAAAAAGAATGCAATTTGAATGCTCCTTCCAGGCATCTGCTTTCTAGCAAGGGTGAAACCAAGTTTGCCTATTACGTTGTTTTTTTTGCCGATGTTTTAATAAAGCGAAGAAAATCTTTTTGCGTCTATTGTCCATAACAGTCAGCGGCAAACTGAAGTATGTATCTAGCACCTTACTGCACCTAGCACCAAGCGATCCGGATTTTCGCAGACTCCCGTGTGAAAAGAGCACCAGGGTTGCGCCCTGTAGGGCGATCATGCGGACGGATAATTATCTTGACCGTGTTAAAAAGGCCTGAGGGTTTCACCACATATTTGACAAGAAGTAATAAATTTAGAAATAATTCAACATTCTAGGTAAAGTTCCCATAAAAACCACGCCTATTTCAACAAATTATTGCGAATGTCTCTGCAAAGATAAAAAAAATGGCTGTAAAATGTAAGACTACTCAACTTCTAACTAACCGTCAAGCTTCCAGCTAAAAGAACGACAGAAATCGTAAATACGTATATACATAGTAATTATTGTTTCATGTGTACAAACTACTGGTAGATAAAATCACTTCTAACGAGGCTGTTATATTGTTATATATTTAGATTTGCTTAGGGGTATAACCAAGAACGTAATATATCTTTTAAACAGTTCGTGTACGAGTGATTTTACTGTTGTCTTCCAGCTTCTATTTACTTGTTATCCGTTATACAGGGTGTTCTAGCTCAATATTTAATTTAAAAAAAGTAGTTTGAAAGGGATTATAGTATTTTCGACAGCAAAATATTCCAGTTTTTCACCCACGATATTATAATAAAATTAATAATTACTAAATGACCTGCGTGAAGAGGGTATTAAGTGGGCACAGGTGCATTATAGGCAATTAAACGAATTTACTGAATTTACTTGCCCTAAGCCAGGGAAAAATCTTATGTTTTGGTTTTTTCATATAGCGTAAAACATACTGAAGCAATCTCAATGTTATGTATGGATAAATTGTAGATAATTGGAATACGAACAAAATGAGTGGTCGAGCCAGTCAATCGGATAATATAAGGATCCGAAAAAATCAAGAAAACCCGGAAAATTAGTCATTTTTTATATCTTCGTCATTTTTCAATTGCAAGTGCTGAAACTTGGTACAAAAGAAATTATTCGCACGCCCTTTAAATATACGCGCGAAGAGCAGAGGAATAAAAAAGAGACAATATGTACATCAACTTAATAGTATCAAAAGAATTCTGAAAGAAGTTCTTAATTAAACCCGTTATTCCATACCTTGACGAGGTTTTTACGGAACTAAATAATAAAGAATGTGCCCTTTCTGCCTTTATGTGGTTAAGCCACTGGTGAAAACACTTTCAAAATCATAAATATAAAAATCCAAAGCTATTTAAAAATTGTCTACCTGAATTGAAATGTTATGAAATTCGGGACGCAATACAAGTCACGTTCGTAGCATTTTTCAAACTAAGTTCTTTTTTTGCTTCCCAATTAAGAAGGAAGATTGAAAATAACGATAAACCACAATACAACAAAAAATATACACATTTTTGATCGCTTATTTTTTATATTTAAGTATAGATTCCAACCATACTTACATTAGGAGTATAACGAGTTGGGTTACATCGCAAAGACTTACCTGAAAATGAAAATAAAAACATTAAAAAATTACTAATATTCGTTGTATAAAAATCAAAAGCAATACATTTAATCAGTGACTATAACACTTGTTATAGTCACTGATTTAAAGTTATGATACCGGCTAATAAAACCATCAAAACATGATCCAACATGTGGGAAATATTGTGGCTTTAGACCCAAACAAATCTACCAAATGTGATGATCACTTACTGATTTGACAAATAATTATGTTCTGTATAGCCATTTTGTGAGTGGAAGCTATAGAATAACCGAGAAACAATGTCTAGAGCAGGGCTTCTTAAACTGTGGGTCGCGACTCCCAGGGGGGTCGCGAGACTACTGAAAGGGGGTCGCAAAGATCTGATACTTTTCAATCATTATAAATAAAATTTTAAAATTAGTATACACACTACGTACAAATATGAATACAAATAAAAATCATACAAAATATTATTGTAGTTTTATTATAACTATTTTTTGAAAAAAGTGGCAATGCGAAACTGTTATGTAGGTCCTATAAATGAAAATATGGAGGAGGAGGGGGTCGTTTAAAATTTCCTAAGCTTGAAGGGGGTCGCTATATAAAAAAGTTTAAGAAGCCCTGGTCTAGAGAAGTGGGCGTTTCGTGGAGGCAGAGTTTTTTCGTGGACATATAATTTAATTTTTCTACAACCACATTTATATTTTATCCATTTTCTGCACAGTTTACAGAATGGAAATGTATGTTAGGTTAGGTATCGGATATGATCCTAGAATATATATGAAATGTGTATGAAATCTACCAATCAGCATTTACGATTAGTATTCGTCAACTCATCTTTCAAAGAAATGTCAAAATAACTTTTGTCAAAAAGTTTCTTCCAGAAGCACCAGATCAAGAATATTTATTTACAAAAATAAGCTTAAATAAAATAGGCCGTAGAAATTAACAAAAAATATTAAAAACAGAATAAAATGGATATTTAAGGAGACTCCTGAGAGACGTCAGTTTTTATAAAATTATGTAATACATTTGAAGTTATAGATAGTTTCTTAGTGTATTCCTCGGTAGCACAGTAGTAAGCATCCCAGACTCTCATGCGGTAGAACAGAGATCAATTGTATGTATGTATATTTGGGGTAACATTCACTAAGATCTATTGTGCCCTCTCACTTCTACTTAGTTTCTGAGGAGAGTCTCTGAAACTAGTAGCTCCTTTAGTCCTATTTCCCGGAGGAATTTTAGGATATCTGCAGGCTTCAACTTAGGTAAATGTTCCTTTTCTCTCCAATAATCTCCCAGGTACTGTGCAACAGTGATCAATTGCCCGTGAGGAAGTTTTTTTTAATGTTAATTTTTCTTCTAAATAATTCTTTTGCTCGATATTGATAACGACAACAGGTAGGTTGAATCACAAATGATTACATAAGAGGGGAAGTCGGGAACTGGCTAGTTAAGGAGCACCAATTCAAATGGAGGCTGACACAAAGACACCTCCATACTATAAATCACTGAATAATGTAGACAAGGAACTCTCGTCCAGGCTGCCCAGACTGGGTAAGAGAAATTTCAAGACAGTTACCAACCTGAGAAAGCATCTGCACAGAATGGGCAAAATTTTGTTTAAAGGTGCCGTTACATCGCCGGCACCACCTCAGCCGTTTTGGCTTATTGTGGATCCTCCTAGTATTTTGACTACAGCCTATTTAGCCAGAAGTAGAAGTCTTCTGGAGTCATTTGGGATCTACCATTCAGTTTCTGCCTCCTATGGTCCAGCTTCTCACAGTTGCATAGTATATGCAGAGCTAGGTTTCGGTGTCCTTTTTGCAGCTTCTGCATGTAAAGTCTCAGCCCTATTTTGTTCAGGTGCTCCTTTGTGGGAGAGTGTCCCGTAAGTAGCCCTGTTATAGTGCGTAGTTTGTTCTTGCTCATTGAGAGCAGTTCTCTCGCTACTTTTTCTTTTGGTTCTTTTATGAATTTCTTCTCATGCGTTTGCCTGGGCTTATTCTTCCAGTGTTTTCTGTGTTGTTCTTTACCCACCCTTTTAACCATGACTTAGTTGAGTATCTGGAAATGTCCACAGCTGGTTCGGGTGCGTTCAGCATGGTTGGCGATCCTGCTCTTGCGAGTTCGTCAGCTTTTTCATTGCCAGCGATCCCTTTGTGATTTGGGACCCACTCCAGTGTTACAATGTTCCGAGTCGCCAGTATTCTGAGTTCTTCGATGGGCAAAGTTAATTAATCTATGTGCATAAAATGTGAACTCTACGATGAAACATCTACTCACATACTCTGCTCCTGTGAGGATTTACAAGGACTCAGACAGATGCACTTTGAAGTGGAAATAATACAACCATCACAAACTACTGGAGATACCTCCAGAAGTAGATAATGGGTAATGTTACAAAGATTCAGTTCAAATGCTTGGGCTGTTGAGCACAACCCAAACGTATGAATGAAAAAGAAATGAACAGATTTTCGACATTTGAAAAATCTATCAAAGTTGAGGTTTTTTTGGGTTTCTTGTCTTTGAATTTGTTCGAATGTAATTTTGATATTATAAAAAGGATAATTTTGGTGATGACTACTCATACCTCAAGTTGTGCGTGTTTCATATAGGTAACTAAAACTTTTATTTCATCACTTTTTTATTGATTGAAAATATCTATCTAAGTTGTATATTATACCAATTATTTTATCACTTTTTTCGTAACTTATCAACAGTCAAGTACCATTTGAAAGATTTAATTTATTTGTATCCTAAATTTATATTTGTTTGTATCACAGCTTTGTAGTGACTCTCATCATGTTTCAAATTCATATTCATTATATTCAGTCTACCATATTTTTATAGTAATATCTTACCGAAACTAGTAGCAGCAAGTTGATTGGTCCTACGTTGTGGTTTGACTTTGAATTTTATTGAATTCTTTTATTGGAATTTTAACCACATTTGAGATATGGATTGTGTTTGGTTTTTGTTTATTGCAACTGAAAAAATACCTGAAATCTATACCTCTGGGCTAAAAGTCCCACTTGCCATTTCAAGATTGGATTTCGTTAGTTATTTGATATTTTATTGTATTTAATGAAAATATAAATAAAACTGGCGAATATCCATGTAAAACTATTTTAAATAGACTGATTATTAGTGTCACCCAGCTTAAAATAACAGCTGTTTTAAGAGAAAACCTACAAATTTAAAAATAGAAATTGAAGAGTTAAAAATTTCTAATAGAATATTACACCAGTACTCAGGATAACCCTAGCTCCTACAGTGGGATGATTAAAAAAATTCAAGTATTTTTTTTCCTAAAAAAGGGCTCTGAAATATCTTCAGGTTACCAAAAAAAACGGATCTCTCAATTTTAATATTTAGGTACTTAGTGGTCGCGGATCGAGAATATATATTTCCCATTTGAATAATATGGGAAATTTTTTCATTTTTTATAATTTTCCAGCTCTGAAACTAAGATGTATGAGCGATATGATATACACTGTGTCCACTTAAGTTCGCATCATATACGTAACTTTTTTATTATCAATTTTAGGAGAAAAGCTTATTCTTCATAAAAATTTCTGCATGTTTTAAAATCTAAAATACAATTATCAGATATAAATTTTATAGGAGGTTTCTTGAAAAATATGAACTTGATGTTGATCAGAATTGAAAACCACGTTCAAAGTTACAATTATATCCATTTATAAGTATTGAAAAAATTTAATGTATTTAAGAAAAAATGTATTTCTAGATACACAATTCAGCTCTAAAAGAAGGTGAAGGACTACTCATGCTAAGGTTTGACGGGTAAAACGGATTTCAAAATCGAAATAAAAGCAGAGCCACCCCTTAAAACGACATCTTCGGCGCCCTCCTTAGAGTAAAGGGAGAAAACGGATACGTGATCGCGAAGTACGAGTTTGGTCCTGTAGGAACGACAGGGGGTGATTGAATGTCTTAATTAGCCTCAAACCGGGGGATTGAAGACCTGGGGATGAGTGCTTTCTACCGCGCACGTAACTGTATGTGTGCTGAAAATATTTTAAAAACGTTGATTAATTTCCATCAAAAGAGTGTTAGAATTGTTGGAACATTTAGATCCATGTCCAGTTAAAAAATTTTCCAAGTCCAAACTTCCTTGGATCGAAAACCTGCTTTTGACTATCCAATTATTGTAGAAAAGCTGCTTCAAAAATAGAAAGCCGAGCTAATTTACTCACCATTCTTTGGCGTGTTGGCCTGTAAGCCAATAAACTAGCCGTGTGTCATCGCTGCTGGTGAACTAGTTTCAATCATTTTTGCATTTTGACAGTTAGTCAAGGGAAGTAGTTCACGTAGGATTCGTTATTTTAGCCGATATTTTGGCTCATGTTATCAAGGATTTTTCAAGGAAAACTAAAGAAAAACTTGGAACAGAAAAAAAAGTAAGATCGTGAATGGAAAATGTGACGAATATGGTGCTTCTATATATACCCACAGTTAGTTGTTTCTCGTTAATTTCAACAAGAGATTTTTGAGAATTTCATCATTTACCTTTGTGTTGAAATACTTTGTCCTTTATATTCCATAAACTAGGATATAGTACGCCAAACAAAACCACACGTGTTTGCTAGCTAGTGGAAAGTTTTGTGTAATATCTTCTGTATGATCCTTGTGGCATATTATTTATTCTTTTTTCTCTTATTTTTTGGGAATCAAACCACAATAATGATTTTTTATGTTTTTTATTACAACGTTTCGGTAGCGTTCCAGCTACGTCATATTTAAATACATACATATTATTAATCCAATTTCTGTTGAGAAGTTTAAAAAATACTCGCTGAATACAAATAACAAAAATTAATTCTTCGCCTTCCCAAATCAACTTATCAGAGAAATTCAAATTACCCTCAAATTCAATAAAAAGAAAAACATTTCCTTGTAAGGAGTGTTCCGCGCCCATTAATTCTAATATCGCGTCTCGACTCTCAAATTAAAATACAGCACACGTTTAGATAATGCCCCCTCTCTCTCTCCTTATACATAAAGCGCAGTAAATATTGGTTAAAGTTTAATTTATTGACTTTGATGCTGATGGTAAATATAAACAAAGTAGAGAGAACGGACTAAATAATGATAAACACAGTCATGCTGGTGCCAACGATGTTACTATTGCAAGCTAGTTTTTGGGTGCAAAATACTGTCTGTTCTAGTTTTTGAGATGTGGAAGAGCAACACATTGAAAACAGAAAGAAAATAATAAAAACACGGTTTGGAATTTTGGAAGGGAACTGAAAACTACCACTTCAATTCTGGGGCCCAATATGTTGGGACTTGACCCACAAGGGGTCCGGTGAACTATAGGAAAACATGAATTTTTGATTGATTTTGTAGGTACCGAGTGAGTACTCACCTATTTTGAGAATAATTCGTTAAAAAATCTGCGGGTTATACACATTTTGAAGAAAAGTTTAATAACAGTTTAATAGCCAGTTTCACAATAATAGGTTACCTCATGGTTAAGAAATAACCAACGGATACGACAAAATTTGAGTTTTACAATATGAGGTCTAGGGTGTAAGTATAGGTAAAACATTAAAAAATTTAACTGCAACCCAAAGTACGGGTAATTGTGCTAACCAAGGAAATCTAACCTAGTTTATGGTTGTTAACTGCACCAACTGTCAAATATTAAAACTATATATTGTTATTTTCAATTACAATTAGAAATATGAAAGATTACGACGTTAATGTCTATAGCAGTGACGAAGAAGTGAGACGGCCAAAAATTATTCGTACAAGACGTGATTATTTCAAGGAATTCGAAAAACATGATTTTTTATTCAGATTTCGTTTGTCCAAGTAACAGTAGAAAGTTGGAAGATATTTAGGAGGCTATTTTCAATCTGAATTAAAAGATGATTGTGAGACAAGTTCTAGTGGTTAGTGTCTCGGTTAAGGTTACTTAATCCTAATAGTTTACCACCGATTGGCTGTAAACTGTAAATGTATTGCACTGTGCGTAAAAGTGAACAACAACATGTATTCTCGTTAATTATAACAACATTTAAGTTAGTTTAAATTACCACTTTTATAAATATGTATTTATTATATTTGATTACTTTTCACGTTATTATAGTATAATCAGTAGTAATACTATATAAGTACCTCAAAATAATCAGGTTATACCACAAAACAGTCTAACCTATAGAAGTGAAAGTTTATAGGATGACCTTGAATACAAAAATGAGGTTTCAAACCCATCCACCTGAAGCGCTAGCTGCAATTGAGTTGTCTAAACAGGCCTGGCAGCTAAGGCCTTTAGCACGAAAAGAAAAGATTTTAAAATTCATCACAGCTGTCATATAGTTGTCACCATTTTTTATATACATCGGTATTAAACATAAAAGTTTGTTTTATAGAAAAATTAAGTTGATGTCATATGTTTCCTCAAGAAATTTTCTAGTAATCATACTATTGTATTATTGAAAAATGTGAAAACAAATTATAACAAAATAGCATGAAAAGTGGAAAAAACTTGATCAAAAAGTGATGGGAAATACGTAATATTATCACTCTTAGGTACTACTTAACACGTGGTAAAATGTAAATTGCATTTAGGAATTCCTAAATTCGCTTTAGGTGTTATCTAACTTTAGGAAATGGTTAGTGGAATCAGGCATTAGTATTTCAAATGAACAAACTTCCATTGAAAAAAATCGCTATGAAATAGTTCTGAACCCATCCACTGCGAACGCTGAAATTCTTCTTCCCTTATTATGTTTCTTGGCCTCAGCTGCCTTGCCTATTTCTACGACTTAATTGCGACTAGCGCTTCAGGTGGATGGGTTTGAAATATCATTTTTTTCATTCTAGATAATCCTATTAGACTTTCACTTCTATAGATTAGACTGTTTTGTGGGTTATACATCGATAACTTGCTGTATAATTACAAAGAGCGTCAGTTTGACAGTTTAAATAATCCGACCATATCCGAATGCTAAGCGGGAGGATTATTCTGTCAAACTGATACGAACCGCCAATAAGATAGGAACAATGTATATTTGATATTAGGTTAGGTTAGGCCAACAAATGTTGAAGCTAATAATATATCCTGTATATGGCTATCACTATAAAGTGTGAACTTTACCATTTCTATTGGCTCCGACTAAACCAGTTAAAAACAAATAAAAATCGCCAACAACGGAGTCATGTAATAATAATGAGAATATTTTTTTTTTAATTTAAACGATGTTTTAGTTGATTATCACAAGAAGTCGTAATTACAGATTTAAATGGTTTCTTCTGTTCAAAACAATTTATGTTAATACCAGTAAAACCTCGAGTAAAACATAATCTTGCATGTACGAGAAAAATTGTATTAACTACAATAATTCGAAGACTTTCCTCACAATTATATATTAAATTGCTTCTTACAGCACCAACTCTTTAAAAAAAATTATGTTTTATTCGTGGAATAATTAAAGATAGTTATGGTATGTATGTATGCAGGATGTAAGAAAAAGGTAGGTCATAAATCGTACCACATATTCTGGGGCTAAAATTCATTGATTTTGATTTTTGTTACTCGAATTTTTTGAAGCATATCTCCATAAAAACTGATAATTGTAAAAAGTGCTAAGGGGCAAAAAAGTTTCAAAAATAATGTGTTTGAATAATGATGCCACAATAAGCATTAAATTGTAACGTACACAAAAATTATGGAGGGGTTTAGGGGATCTCAACTCCCATAAATTTTCAACGGGGTGCAATAGTTCCTTAATTTTTTTCAAGATTCTCTTATCATAAGAAATCCACTTCTTAACTTTTATCATAATATGTAACTGTCGCAATATTTGAAAAAATCAATTTTCATTTGGTAACTTCGTAGGGTTGTAACTTTTTTCGCATGCTCATTTGTACTAAGGTAACTTGGGTTGGAACGAGCTATTTTCAGCCCCAGAATATGTGGTATGATTTATGACCTGCCTTTTTGTTACACCCTGTATATAGATGTCTCGAAGGCCGAAGTCCTTTTTATTCTCTTTTTTTCAAAATCCTCACGTTCCGCTTCGGCAGATTCGAAGATTTCAACCATCGGAAGCATAAAGAATAAGAAGCAGAGGGTTGTCGCTCCCGACGACCTTGAAAGTCGTTACACCTGCTTGTCACTAGTTCAGAGGCGCACGCCCCAGAAAAAAGGGTTGAAAAAAAGTTTGAATATTCAATAAAATCGACATTTCATTGGCAATTTCAAAAATATTTATCCTTGATTAATGATTCAAGACACAGAGTGGCCGCTAAAGGTAAGCGACGCATACTTAAGTGTTTAATTAAAAAAAAAATATTATTTATATTTTATTTTTAGTATACTTTTCATGGGTCGAAATTCTAAATTTGAGATTTCGATTCTTTAAAAATTCATATCTAAAAATATTAACTTTATCGTGAAAAGTCTTGAACTTGATTAGTAATATTTCAATAAAGAATATACTAATATACGGTTGAAAAATAACAATTCCTTGCAATTGTTTAAGCAATTTCTCTTTTAAACAATATGGCACCGGTTTGCCCCTTGGCAACATGCATTTATATCTTCAGTAGTGCAATTTGAAGAGGATCGAATGAAAAAAATTGAGGAGGAATAGTTTTCGGTACTCATGCGCCGATTCCTCCTAGACTAATGGTACAACCTATATATTTCAACACATTTGGATTCTACAGTTTATCCATTAAATGTGAAAAATGGATAGATGGAAATGATAGGTGGCTAAAAGGGGCTATCAGAAGCACCTACGAGAACGTAAGGGATAAAGTACAAAATATAGCATGAGTAAAATCATATTTTAATGAAGAAAGGGATAAAACGGGAAGATAGCTTAAGTCCGCTGTTATTTATATTAATTATGGATCAAATAACAAAGCGAATAAAAAACAAAACTCGTTGAACACGATAATTGGCTAAAGAATTTTGAAATCATTAAAAATTAATTGACATAGGCAGATGATATGTATTGATAGCAAATACCTGAAATAAGATATAGGAGCTAGTGGATACACGTGGACCGAAGAAATAGAAAACATTTGTCAAGGACTGATGACAATACAATATAGTAATGAAATATAGGGTGATGCATTTATAACGCGAAATTTAAACTCGATTCTTACAAACTTTATCGCTGAGATTGATTCACACTCGTCAAGGACCTATGACTACACAATATAGGAGTAAAATATAGGTTGTTCAATCAAGATGAGGATAAGTTTGATATGGCAACAATTTTTAATTTTTTTTTAAAACACCCTATAATAAATCGAACTAAACAGTGAAGACCGCACGCTTTCACTATGGGCTCACTAATTTTTAAAATGTTCCTAATTCCCATTATCAAAAATATATATAGCGTCCATATTTGGACCGACGGTTTTCGAGTTATTTGACTGCAAATAATTTTGTGGCGTCATAAGAATATGTTATCCTGAATGGTCAGACACGGCTAACTGGATGAAGCTCTTTGCAGTCAAACAAGTCGAATATGAATTTTTGCAAAGAGTGATTGAGAAGTTTATAAACATCTTTTAAAAGAAACGTTTTTTGCTCGAGAGAGATGAGAATTTCTCGAGTTTCTCGACGACAGAGGGTATGTACTTCGGGTACTGATGACTCACTTAGCTACAAGCTTGTATACTTTTATCGCGCTTACCTATAATTTGAAATTTTCTGAAAATATTTTACCACGACAACTACCATAGGAGAAAAATCAGTATAAATAAAAAAAAATCAGATTTTTGCAATGGGGAAGACCACTAAGTGATGGAACCATGATGGAGCCATTTCAAATATATTTCAATCAAATTATGAAATAAAACAATTTTAATTTGTTAAAATCTACATAATATTTCACCTTGAAGTTGTGACGTGTTTCGCTAACACAGTAGCTTTATCAAACGCTGCATTCGTTATAATGAGAAATTTTCAATTTATACAGTGCCTTAATACTAAATTATACGGCATAAACAATAAAATTGAATTAAATCTTTTAGAAGCTCTTGAGATAAATAAAAACAAATATTAAGATAATCTTCTCAACGATCAAATAGATATTAACAATTCTCCCTTATTAAAACTTTTTACCAAAAAAGGTTCCTGTAGGATTGTTGTGAATGAGTTACCAGGTAAATTTGTTAAATATTTTAGTTAATCCCATATTTAGACACATTAGTGGTTTTTCAGGCTTGGGGATCACGATTATTCTGTTTTTGAAAATGAGTGGTCTTCCCCATGCTTTTAAACATATTCACCTGATTATTTTTTTCGTTTAACCGCGTCGCGGTCGGGTTATTTAAACTGTCAAACTCATGCTCTGTAACTATGCAACAAGTTATCGATATATAACCTGATTATTTTGAAGTATCTATAGTGTTACTACTGATTATCTACTTCATTCGAGCCCTGTATAATATTATGAATAAAAAATATATTTCGTATACTATCTGGTAAGGCAAGTTTCGTTAAAAAAATACCTTTGTTATATTTACTTTACCTTCGTAGTGGTGGGTGCCACAGTAACCTGTGGTGAATGACCTCAATTTTTGAAACTGAAATCCTAGTTATAAATTATTAGATTCACGGTAGCTCAACAACGTCTCATGTGGTTGGAATTCGGATTTATCGTTGTTTACGACATATTAAGTCGAGATGAGGATTGTCCATAACCACAAGTTTTATCATAAAAATGAGCTATTGTTATAGGTATTCAGTTTATACGAGGGCTGTTTGATAACTATTATTAAAAAATTGTTTATTTCTTTTGTTAAATATTTTGCTGTTTACAAATAATTTTATCAATTCTCCAACCATACCTGCAGGCTTTTTATCGTCCCACTAAATACAGCAAAACTTATTTCAATTTAAATATTTGCAGTCTCACATGTCTTGCAACTAATAAATATTTCTATTAAAATTGTTTAATGAAACGAAATTGAAAATCCAGTAAATGTAATTATTAAAAAGTGTATTGAGAACAGTGTAGTTATAAGTAAGTGGGTATGCTGTAGTAATTGAAAAGTGTATATAAATGAACATAGGGTATTTTATTATTATTGAAACGTAAACTTGAAGATTAGAAGAAATCATTTAAAAGTGTATAGAAAGGAAGCTGTTATTATTGAAAATTGTATGAAACTCGAAGATTAGAAGTATTAATTGAAAAGTGCATCGGAAACGAGGTTCTGTTGTAATAATTGAGAAATGTATAGAAATCGATAGTATGCCAAGTTATTAAAAAGTGCATCGAAAGCAAAAATGTATTGAAATTATTAAAAAATATATCGAAAGCCAGGGAATATTTAGATTATTAAAAAGGAGATACTGTACTAGTTATTACAAAGTATAACGAAATTGAAGTTTTTTAGTGGTTATTAAAAAGTGTATCGAAAGAGTCTGTATGTATAGAGATCTCGGTATATATTGTAATTATTTAAAAAAGCATCGAAAACGAGGACATGCTAAAATCAAGAAGTTGATGTAAAACGAGGAAATGTGGTAGTTATAGAATAGCCTGAATTTTTTAAATGGAACAAAAATATAAATCCAAGTAAGGAACTGGTTTATAAATGTACCTTTATTGTATGATTTGCTTGAGATCCGCCACTAGAAAGTTAAAGTGACAAAAATGCAATTCTTGAATACGTAAAGGAATGTATTTTATTAACGGTAATGAACTTTTTTTTAACTTATGATACTTTCATTTATATAAATGTAGGGTGAAACAAACATTTGAAAACTTAATTTCTAGGTAACTGGTTCAATTAAAACACAAATGCACATCATGAAACGACTCGAAACGTTTTTAACTTAAGCAATTTGCACACACATAAGTTAACAAATAATAAGTGCAAATGCATACACTCACGGTCAGAGTATTCAGTGACACTCCTATGTACGTTGATGCATGTTATTATTCATACAATAACGTTAGTTGGTACAATATTGTTAGGCATAAGAATAGTTTACGTCACAACATAAATTTAGATTTAAAATTTCTTTGTTTATTACTGTAAAAATATAATAAACCAAAATATTTTTTCTTCATCCAAATTTATTGAGTCGCCTTCAAATTTAGCGGTAAGCTCTATTTCTCAATAACATAAGAACCGTTTTACAAGTACGAGAATTATTGAGAAATTTACACTGAAAATGTTCACAAGAATAATTTTTGCTGTTTTACACCTCATAGAATTATTGCCAAAATTTTCGGAGGAAAAATATATATTTTTATGACAATAAACTAGAAAGTGCGCGAGAATCGACTCAGAAGCCAAAGATAGGATAAAAACAATAATGAGGTAAAAATTTAGCGGAATATAGCATGTAATATTCAAGTATCAGTTAGAAGTCTCGCTGAAGAAGTTCATGTTGGTCTTACAAGTCACAAAAATTATCCATTTAAAAAACACTTAACGCAGTAGTTGAGAAACAAAGACATTTTTTATAACACACCTTGGAACTGTGACACTAGATAATCCAAATAGTTTAAATGAGAGATGACATAATAATATAGAGAATCGTCATAAAAGTCGTTTGCAATCGAGTTTGCAATTTTGCAGCTGTGTTATTTTAAAAACGTATCGACATATTAATATTTACGTAATATATTGACAAGTACACACATTGAAAATTCTGACAATACCAAATAAAAGTCCGTCTGTTACTATGCTGTATCTGATGAACCGTAATAGTTAGACTGTTATGATTTTCACAGATTATGTAATTATGTTGCCGCTGTAACAACCGAATGAAATACATATTGATGGGAGCTCCCATGCAACAAACGTGATTTTGAAAAGCAGCATCCTGGTACCATCTATGAGTTAATATCTGTTGAATTATTCGGCAAAAAGTAGACGCTTGAAATATTCACAGAACATTGAGTTATATTGTTATAGATTCATAGCACGGATCCCTCCGTGTGTGAGTCCGACTCGCACTTGTTCGGTTATTCCTAATATACAGAGTGTTTTCAAATGACACCTACAACGGTTGCATGTAGATACCTCTAGCATTGTCTAATACTTTACATTAGACAATGCCTCTAGTAAAATTAGACTAAATGATAATATTTGGATTGAAGGGTCTAACCTATTTACTTTTCGAAATACGGGGTGTTGAAGTTATGAAAATTAAATATCTTGAAAACTACAAATTTTTTAATATGTAAAGGTTGTGCGTTTTTCACGTGAAAACCATTGAGGAATACAAAATCAAACAAAAATAGCTTTAAATGCCAGTGGCGTAAAAATGGGAGGGCAAAGGTGATATATTCTTCCAAATGTACACCACTGGATAAAGAATTGGAAAATGTTTTACCATCAAAATATGCCCAATGTCAAATGAATTTATTCATCCATTTCAAAAGTTATCAAATTAAAACATTTAAATTTTCATAGCTTTAACGTATTTCGAAAAGTAAATACGCCCCCCAATACCTTATCATTTAGTCCAATTTTACTATAGGTGTCTACATACGAACGTTGTGTCATTTGAGAACACCCTGTATATATAGCATGTATTTGGTATAAACTTGAGTTATTAAATCGGTTTCCAGGTTAAGACAGCTCCCAAAACTACACACCACTCCAGAATGACGACAGCCATATTGTTCTGGACGGCACATGTCATATTATATTTTGTTTTCATTGTTTATAGGAAAACAATGGATGATAGCTCGGATGATAGCTAGGCTTTAATTTACAATTAATTTTTAAAATCATCGAAATTTCTATCGTGTTGTGTATGTATGTATTTGATTGTACGTATATATGTAGGTATAGGTATATTTCTTTTTTTCTTTTTTTTTTACTGAATGTATTATATTTTATTTGTTCACTCTTGCTATGAAAATGTATATTTTTTAGAAGCAATAAATTATTGAATTGAATTAATTGAATTGAATTGAATTCTATCGTGTTGTAGAGTGGATAAAAGTGCAATGCGAAGAGATAGAAATAAAGTTTTTCTTTTCGATTTCCGGTTGTTTCAACTAAGCGAGGTGTCTATTTACTTGATATGTCTGAATCCCATAACTCCTCTGTCGATTGATATTATCGTCGTGTCATTTTAATTATAATTTAATTCATTTCAGAGACAGTTTACGCCATGTGTTACTTGTGAAGTTTTTATTATTTAAAGAAAATTTATCACATTGACATTTTTCTATAAAGTCTGATGACCAGCTGACTAACACCTGTTAAAACACACAACTTTAACTGATTGGGAATGGAGTAATGTTTTATGTGCTGTTTTGCAGAATTCGTTTCTAACCACAAGTGTTATGAACCAAACGACATTCTGAATACCATCCTAAATACCTTTTCTATTATTTGCTATTCAATTGATGTCGGACAAGAATTGAATGATGAATATTACAAGACAAACCTGTTCAAAAGACCGAACGTCACTAAGGTATATGAATTCCGAGATGAATTCGCTATACTTTATTTTTAAACTGAGATTTTTTAATTCATGATGGAGAAAGTAAGACACGATGTGGACAAAGAAAGAAAGGAATAAAGCGGATGAAATTTTTTTAACGATTGATGCTCTGTTGGTATTAATCAAAAAAATATTATAAAGCAATTGCACAGTTACTGTAACTTGTGCCACTATTCTTGAAATTCCCTGAAATTTTTACTCCCCACGGAAATGTTCCCACAAAATTTCACTCGATTTTAAAAATAGAAATGAGTGAGGGAAAAAGGAAACAGTGTTGTCTAAGTTCTCAAAAACGTACAAACTGAATTTTGACTCAATAAGAAGAAGACTAATTAGATCCAAATACCATTACTAGACTGGTAAAGAATGCCATTCAATGGTACACAGACGGATCAAAAGCAATATTAGGAACCGGGCCAGGAACCAAATACTCTGAAAGCTTGAGAAAACCCTAAGTATCTTTCAAGAGGATATCTACGCCATAAGAAAGTGCGCCCTGTTCAATATTGATAAAGGATACAGAAGACAAAGGTGTGGTGGTGTGGGAATGCCTAGAGAAACTCAATAAACTAGGCGAGAACAAGTTACCTTACTATGGATTCCAGGACACACTGGAATAGAAGGAAATGAAATAGCAGATGAACTCTAGCAAAGAGGGGGACCGAAATACCTTTCTGGTGGCCTAAGCCCTTTTGCGGAATCAGCCCCAATGTAATATTGGAAGAAATAGGTAAAGCTGAGAAAAATAGGAGATCTGATCATTGGAAAGATCTAGTAGGGCTTATATAATCTAAGATTCTTCTGGTTCACTACAACCTGTTGAGATCAAATGAATGCATAAGTCAAGTAACACTGCGCTAAGAGTTTCAATAGGGATCGTAACGGGCACCTGAAAAAGCTCAAAATAGTGGAGGAAGAAGAATGCCGATATTGTAGCATGAAAGAAGAAACCTCCATCCACACACTTTCCAACTGCACAGCGCTTCAGATCAGAATCCTAGAGCACAGTACCTGGGAGATTACTGGATAGAAGAGGAACATTTACCTAAGTTGAAGCCTGCAGATATCCTAAAATTCATTCTGGGAAATAGGACTAGTTCCTAGTTTTGGTTTTGTCTATTAAAAAATGAGTATGAGTAGTAAAAAAAGTAATTATCGAACAAAGGAATATTATGAAATGTCTGTGGAAGAACATCTCTTCCAATATTGATTTCTTCCCAAGTCTCCTCGAAATCATCAATCATGGCATTATGCCAATGCAAAAGTTGATTGAATTCACCCATAATGCATTAATCGAGGCATTAATTTACCCAAAAACAGTTAAAAAGTCTACAAAAACCAAGAATAAAGTATCCTTATATTGACAAAAATAAACTAACGATAAGTTTTGAGGGTAAATCTAAATATTTTCACTTTATTTTGGCTTTTTCACTCAATCATGGCCAAAAGAATAAAATTCCTTTAGGGAATGATAATTTCCCTCATTTTTCGATAGACATTATTCAAGAATACTGCCTTTTAAAATTTGAGGGAACCACGCCCAATTTAGATCATTTCCCCTATGAATTACTATTCCCACAAAATCAAGAAGAGCGACACTGGAAGGCAAAGCAGCAATGTTAGGAAAAAATTGTTGCTGAGGCAAATACGAGGGAAAATAGTTCAGGCATCTATGCAGACTTATTATTTGAATTGTCATGCTCAGTAAATCAGTTCAAATTATGTCTTAGAACTATCCTACAACTAATTACTGGGGTAAACCTATTGTGTATTGCAAAATTGTATTCGTTAACCCCGATTGAAAATTTAATCGTATAGATGAGTATTTCGGACATCCACACGGTGAAGAACCGAGTGAAGAACAAACTGTTGATCACCAAGCTAGTGGCCACTCATTGGAAACGAAAAACTGCTAAAAATATTCAAGCAAAACCGAGAGCAAAACCAAGCAAATTCCTTCGCCAGGAAGACGAAAACCTCACACGAAGATTACCGCCCAAAGAAAACTGCAAAATTGATAAAGTATATACAAGTGTAAAAATTATTTTCGCACGAGTAATGTATAGTATTTTTCCTACGACCACGTGATTATTTCCCTAAATAATGTGTAATTAGATTAGTATACGAAATGCAATGAAGTTAACATAGTTTATTTAAAAACGTAACAGTAAATATTATTAGTAACAAAAATTCAAGTAGGTATAGGTATTATAAATATTAATTGGTTGCCTCGTTGGTTGCATTATTATGGAAAATAAAAAAAGAATTGTACCTAATTTTTGTTAATTATTTTAGGAAATAAAACCAAAATCTCTTTTATAACTTTATAAGTATTTCTCAAGTTCCCAAAATAGTAAACAAAAAGAATAATAAATAGGCCACAAGGAACATATAAAAGACAAAATTGTTATTGCTGCAATTCGTAAATAGTAGTTGTGTGTGAAGGATTGGATTCTATATTTTCTTGAATATTATGAGAAAGTCTATTAGGCCAGTCATAATAACAAAATCAAGGGTGTCTTTTTATAAAACAGAAAACTGCTTGCACCATGACATTGGGGATACTCTGTAGATTACAAAAAACCAGCCAAATTTTTGTTTCAACAATAATTAATTTAAAAAAAGCCCATTTTTCGATTCCTGCAACTATAATGAAAAATAATGGATAAATCGCGTTACTCATAAAAGACCGTTTGTAGAGAATGCAAGAAACTACAAAATGACTTTTGGAAAATTACGACCCGATTATTTTTTGCCGAGAAAAGCCGTAAAAACGCTCAAAATTGACCTTTTTCTGTAAAATACGTATCTCCGTTAATTTTCAATGATAAGGACAAAATTTTCTGGAAATGATAGCCAATAACATGTATTTTGAACTGCCTAAAGATAAAATTTGTCGCTTTAATAGTGTTTGCACAATCGCGTTATAAATTAGCGGCTTTCGCTTCTCGCTACTTCATCCAGTTCCTCGGTCCCTCGCTGTATCTCGAAAACTAAAGCTCCAACGACTTAAGTCCATAAGAAATTTTATGCAAATTTTTCATTTTATTCACGCTTCAGTTTGTAAAAGATAGATATTCATTAACACACTGTATAATGACCTATTCAATAATTCTAAATTCATTATTTTCACCGCACTTCGTCTGATTTCTGTATTAAACTTCCACATACTTTCACCTGCGGTGTACTCCTACTTCCATTTGCGGTTTACCCCTCGAAAAAAAAAATAATAAAAACTTAATTTTAGTCACCACCTTTTAAGGGTGATATCTCGGAAATGGGTGGACTAAAGAAATTCCATCTTAATTTTATACGAGCAATCACCTTCTGAATTTTGTCGCATGAATTTATCAACATTTAATTCAATATTTTCGTTATTTTTTATAGATAATTACAGTTTCTGAGAACAAACTACCTGTACACAAAAGAATTTTTTAACAAGAAACAGACACATCTATTTCCTGTACGTCAGGTATATTTTCAATGTTATAAACCGAGTTATAAACCCACACACCAGTACCGAGATTCTAATGCGGTTAACAGCTAACAAAAAAAAAATCTGGTATTATAATATTGCGCAATTTGTCACCTGTTACGTTATTCACTTGCTGATAATAGTAAAAGTGAATGCAGTTTTTTGATTATAAGTTAACTAGACGTATAAAACCATGCTTACAGTTACATCTTACAGAGAACGTGCGTCGGTTCTCTCATTTTATGAACATTTCAAGCACGATAAACCTATATGTCTGTGCTGTACTTAATTTATAAAAAGAATAGTAGTTAAGAAATATATACATAATTCGAAACAAAGGATTTGGGGATACCATAGTTTTTATTCCATTTGGCTTTAATGCAAAAATAAATTAAAATACTTTCTGTATGATCCTTGTGGCATATCATATATTTTCTTTTCGTTTTTTGGGAATCAAACCACAATAATTATTTTATATTTTTTATTTCGACGTTCAAGTAGCGTTCCAGCTACCGTTTTCAAGATGAATTAGTTATTAAATAATGTTTGGTCCCTATCCGACACAACGAAAAATTCGACATCTAGCTAGACCATCAATAATATTTTGATGTTTAAGACTGCAAATCTTCGATATCAAATTTTTATTAAGGTCTCATCAAAGTAGATCATATCTATGGTAAAATGTGAAATAATAGTTATTTATTATACAAGGGAAAAAAGCAATATAATATTTTTCCCGTGTATAATACACTTTTGTTTTCTGTGACAGGAATAACGACTTTTTAATAGCGAGAGGACATATTATTACAATAATATTACTTGAATATATAGGTATAGACTTTGATATTATATTAAAGTCAGAAAGTTATCGATATAGTAAGCTGTTGTAATTACCTATAGCGACAATTAGACCTGCGTTGCTAAGGAAAATTTAAAAGTAATCAAATATTTGTCATTTTAATTCTGTGATTTGATTCAAAAATTGCGAACTCAGTGATTGTTTCGAGTTATTAAACTGCCCCATGAACCCATCTCGGAACCCATGAACCAACGTTCTGAAAAAAAGTTGAATGTTTCTGCTTATTTATTCTGATAGATAGTTGTATACAAACAATTTTTGATAAGAATGACATTTGTCATATCCAATTTTCTTGTTCCCTTTTCTTTTTAATTTGAAATTGTGTCTTCCACTTTCCAGCATAATTTCGATAGGTATATTCTCGGGTATATTTAATAGGAGTCGGTTAAATTTCGGTATTAAATGGTCTCCCTTTTAACAAATTTAATTTTCATATAAATTTTGTCACTTTCATTAGAATTAAATCTGTAAAACTTACATTTAAAAGGAGAACGTTGAATCTTTTTTAACTTAAAATACCTAGGTATATTTTTTAATAAAAACTGCAAAATTCAACATATTGATTTCAAGACTAGAAATAACAGTAATCAGAAAAGTTGTTGATCATTTAACGTTTATTGCATTCATAAATTGAAGGTTATAAGCGTACAGAAGATAAGAAAACATACGGCTTTCTTTATGTCTGCAAAACAAAGAACTGCACTATTGGATATTCAGTAAAACTTTCACTTTATTTACAATACCTTATACATTTAAAAAGAGGAAGGATTTTTTTACACTTCTAAAAATATTTATTGTACAAATTATAATAAAAGCAAAAAAACCTATAGCTCATAAAAAAGTATCACCCATATGAATACTTGTGACGAGACTTGCACCCTCGCTTCTAAATACCTACTAATTTTTTAACAAATAATAATTTTTTCCTACAATCACATATGAAAGTGACACATATCGCACTGTCTAGTTCTATGGAAAGTGGCCTTTTTTCATACGTGTACGGAAAAAAAAACTTATCCGTACGTGTACGGATAAAAAAGCTGTCAAATTGAATGTTGAAATGCTAGTCTATTTACCCTGCAAATTTATGTATATATATGTCAAATAATTTATAACTTTCAATTTTTACAATGATTCAAATAAATAATTAATTATGAATGGCAATATTTATTAACAAAAACAGTTTTATTTCTGATGTTCTGTTTCCAATTTTATTGTTGTATTCGTAATATAATATTTTGTGTACCAATATTTATTCTAACTTTTTTATAAAGGCTATAAAGGCATCGCATTAAAATCACAATTTTCCGGGCCACTTTCCAAGGTGAGTAATCAAAACTATATAAAGTAATTATAGACATATGTAAAACCTCTCACATCTGCATGAAAACGCAAGATTGTATATTCCTGATTCGGTAAAAGTATATCGCGTGGTCGTAGAAAAAATAATGGAAAAAAATATTTTATTTTTATAAAAAAATTATAGCAGGATTCTATAGTATATTACGTAACGAGTGCGGAAAGTGACATTTTTCACACTTGTGGGATTGTCTCACTCGACTTGCGCTCGTGAGAATACTTCCCACTCGTGTGAAAAATGTCACTTTCCGCACTCGTTACGTAATATACTATAGAATCCTGCTATAATTTTTTTATAAAAATAAAGTATTTTTTTCCATTATTTTTTTATGGCCCAGGTAAAAGCCTTATAAAATGGATGTCAAATAATAACAATTAAGTTGTTGATATATATTTAATTGTTTAATAATAAATGTTTCTTTATGTTAACTTTTGGGTTTTTTTCTGGATGCTAGTAGAAAAAATAGTGTACCTAGCACGTGCGTAGTGACTTTTCGGCAAGCGATTGTTGGCCGAACTCCTCTAGCGTCGTTCGGCCATCTGCAATAGCGTGCGGAAAAGTATCACTTTCCACACTAGTTAGATGATAAACTACTAATAATACCTAGAAATTTATAAATCAATTAATCAACTATTTTGCAAATCCACCTGTATAGGAATTTCACAACTGCATACTATAAAATCGAGGCAAATGATTTGCCTTTTACCTGTTCTATAGAAACCAGTATGTCAACAAGAAGTTTAAAATACCAAATGTAAGACTGCTTAAAATGCGAAGTAGGTACCTGTAGACATAAAAATTTAAATTTTAAAAACTCACCTCGGGCAGATTAATTCCTAGATTATTTGCAAGATTATCCATTTTCAATAATGATTCATAGAAGCATTTTTATGTATTAACCACCAGTTTTTACATACGAAAATACCCAACAGGTAGGTACTTAAGAAACAATCCAATCGTCGTAACTTAGATTAACTAACTTTAAACTTGTCACATATCACATTGCACTTTATTAGCACCTTATTTTGAATGAAAACATAATTTATAAAACTTTTAAGTAACATTTAAGTCAAGTTTTCACATTATTCTATTCACTTTTTCGTTTTAAAGTATAGCGTCACAACAACACCAACTTTATTCTTGTGTTGTCGAAGCCGACCTGACTTCGAAGAAACTTAACAGGATCCCTTCTCAAGCTGCTTTGTGGTTCTTTAGATTCGTCCGATGTAATCATTAAAAACCAGTCAACCAATTGTACAGCGAGCGGTTTACAGTACGCGACCGTCGAAACATAAACTGAGAAAGTATAACAAACGATGGGACGGCATAGAACAAGTTAAGCCTCGCACTCTGTGTATTTTAAATCGTTGGAGCAAGTAGGATAGCAATACAAAAATGTACATGAGTTAACAAAGGAACGTTAATTGGCTTGTTGTAGTCGGAGAAGAAATCTGTGTGAGTAATAACCGAAATGGATGTGTTCAAATAAGGCATTTTGTGTTTTTGATATATTGTTTGGATTGCTAGGAACTAGGAAATAATATTAAATATTATTTAACATGATATAGTCTAGGTTTCAAGTTTTTAGTAATAACATAGATATATGAATTCTGTTTCAACATATTATGTTGCAATTATGGTCAAATAACTAGTAACAAAAACTAATGTGGTTCCGGGTTCGACTCAACTAACAAACAGTTTTTCTGGATGTATGTTGTTGCTTATTGCGTTTTTACCACCATCTGGATCTGGTAAATCTTTTCGCGTGGCTCGTTTTCTTTCATTTATTTCCGCGATTCGACCTTCTTCTGCCGTTTTAAGTAGATTATGTGAAGTCTTCTTTGATATTTTACTAAGATCTATTAATTGTTCGGTCTTTTAGTGCAAGTAAGGGCCGATTATATTTTTCGTAACTAATAACTTTCTACTTTTTAATAACTGTCGTTGTTCTGGAGTTAAATGCTTTCCTTTCGTCTGATTCATTTTGATATATAACACATTATTGACATTACTAAATAATAGTTGTGTAGGTATGCAACAAGTGAAAAAAAGTAAGTGTTTATTGCACGCAATGTGAAATTGATTTGGACAACACGTTGAGTACAATAAACAAACTTTGCACGAGTTGCATACAATATTTTTTCTACGTTCATGCAAAAACCAAAAAACATCCTGCAACCTAATTGCTCTAAAATCTAAATTGACAAAACGATGTAATAAAATGACAGATGATTGCAATAAAAACCAGTTTTTCCACTTAACAAAGTTTAAGAAAGTATTGTTTTTTGTATGAATCTAGAAAAATAATTTTAAGCAAAATATTACTATACACGCTCGACAACTGGTGCCAATAAAATGCTCAATTTAACTTCGATTACCCATATATAAAAAATATTGCAACTTCAAAATCATTAACAAGTAAAAACTATTTATTTTTTAAATCGTTTTATAAGTAAAGTTAATTAGCCCTCACAGTTGGTCTGTATCTGTTTTGTTGTTTATCGGTTATTCTGGAATCATTTTATTATCTGCTAAGTCCTTTCGGAAGTATAGTTCTTTTCACGATATAAGAAACTGACTTGACTTGACTTAGGCTTGAGATGCAATAAAACCATAAAAATTTTCTCATTTACTGTGTAGAGCCGCACTATACCCGAGGAAAAAGAAAAAGTACTGAAATAATTAATTTTTACAATTTATTAAATAATTTTTTTTTCGCCAACCATCAGTCAAACCGTCAATTATCAAATTGATTACCGGAAGTAAATAGTTTACCTTATCGTACAATGAAGTATTATACTTTTGATCTGCATTTGCGGCAGGTAGAAAAAATAAAATGCGGCAAGTATAATATGTTGACTTTGACATTTCTCGGAAATCATCTATTTCACGCTTCTCCTATAACGGCTCGATAATAGTTTTCTTGCGATTTATTTATAACAAGTTATTGTTGTAACTCTTTTGACTTCAGGAATTAACTTTTAAAGTACCTTCAATTCAAATATAACAAATAATAAGTAGATTTTTGCTGTTAACTTTGTCATAATAAAATGCAATGAAATACACCTCCGTTTTTTATATTCAGAATTCTGAGCAGTTGACGATAAAATTTTGTATGCACCACGTCAGTAAAGTACGTGTCTTTATCGGATAAAGAATCACTTTATTGGTACATAAATAACTATTATATTTCCTTAACTAATGTGTAAATTAATGATAATTCTTTTTACTGGTTCTAGGCTATTTATACACATAGTAGTCCGGGAAAGAAATGATTTAAATTGTTAAGATTTCGTCCGGAAATTTGACTTTTTTCAAACGGAAGTATATGTAGTATAAACTACTTTCCTAGATTTGTGAGAAGATTCCATTCGAGCTTACGATGCAGCTTGCAAGCATAGCTTGGAGCTAGTGAAATGCAACAGTTATTTGTAAAACTAAATTTGTCAACCTTTAATTTTTGAAAATAGAGAAATTTCGATATATGAAAATATAGTAGTCCGGCACCAGAAACCGTTGGTGTTTTCAGATTTCGAAAATTCAAAATAGCAGTTCTATAAAATTCCAATATACAGTGTGGAAACCACTTATGGAATAAAATTCTTTATGTCATTATTTTAGAAAATTATAAAAAATGCCGAGATACGTCAACTTTTGAATTGAGTTTTGCGTTATGTAAACATAAATTTAAATGTACAGGGTGATTCAGGCAAGTATGCCATAGTCAATGTTGTTTTTTTAAAAAACACCCTGTATATTTGCATATTTTTGAAATCCTCTTAATGAACCGATTCCAGCACACTAAATAATGTATGGCTGATTATAAATTATACAGAAAGATTTTTATTTTTACAGTTATTAAACACATACATAAAATACCTGATGATTTGATTTTAATACAATTAATAAAGTAAAGCTCAAAATGTTCTACACCTAGTTGTTGGCAATAGCACATTCTCTTATAAAACTTCTCCTTACCTTTGTTTAAAGTTTGAGGTGAAATATTCCGTATTTCTGTAGTTATCCTGTCTTTGAGGTCTACAATGCTAGCTGGTTGTGTTGCATATACTTTGTTCTTGAGATAACCCCACAGAAAAAAATCAAACGGTGTAAGGTGTGGCGATCTAGCTGGCTACTCAATAGTACCTCTTCGTCCAATCTATTTATTGGGGAAGATTTCATCTAAATAAGTTCTTACAATTAAAGCATAATGGGATGTTGCCCCGTCTTGCTGGAACCAAACATTTTCATTCTATTGCGTTGGGATTCTGGAAGTTTGCCAACGCAGGAATAACATCATTGTGTACGACGAGGATTCCATAAAGATTTTCGCAATCTGTATAAGTGTACCTGATACTATTTACATAATAAATTTTTTTCCTCTTTACGAGTATCATATCCTACCTATTCTACAATCAAATCAATGCCAAACTATGAAAGGGGCTTATGATAAACATTCTGTGCTCCCTTTGCATACCTAATGAGGTTTTATTACTCTATACATTTCTGAAATAAACTAGTAGTAACTATTATCATGCTTATACTCCAAGACTTTAATCACTTATGATGAGGATGTAGTTTCTTAGATATTGAGGTAAGCGATGAAACCTGACACAAGGTTGGTCTGTTGGTCTTCATTGGGTGGAAATGTTGAAGGACGTTTTCAATTTACTACTATGAAGAAATACCTCTCACTTACCAGCATTGTTACCTCTATCTTTTTATTATCAATAGTTTATTAAAGTGATGCTTCACATCGTAATACTTATACCATTGTCTATGAAAAGAAATAATGCTTATATATCTATGCCATGAATCTTTTATGTCAGTTTGAATCATTACTTAGGGCATAGGATCCACCCTGTATTTATAAACGAATCGTTTTACTATAAACAGTATATAATAAACAGCAACTACTGAAGTAAGCTTAAACTAGTTTGATTTTTACTACCAGACCGTGAATCAATTGTACAATACTCTTTACTGAATATCTTGAAACATACGTATGGTAACTAACAGTAACTAAAATACTACTATTATAATTAATATGTTTTCCAAATGCCGGAGTTACTTTCTAGGATCATATAAATAAATTAACAAACAGTAAATCATCTCTAAGATAATATCGAAGTCATAAACATTTATGTAAAAAATGTGATACAACTTATATTTTATCTCGTAAAGAAAATGTATCCAATTGATATTATTTTTAAAACATATTAAATTAGTGAAAGTGAGTGATCAATTCAATTTCAATAAATAGAAAAACTGAAAAGGAAACACCTGCTACGTTTAAAATTTAAATACCGCTAAACACAAATATTGTCATCGTACGTTCACATGTTTACTTTCACCTGTTGATCAAATAATATAGCAACACCCAAACAGTTAAAGTCCGAAGCAACAAGTATGCGTCTTATTCGCACACATCCATGAGAATTTAAGTAAAAAAAAACTTTTGACCGATGAATCACGAGAATGTTTCGGCGGAAAGTGTTTGTGAGCACAGATAATACTGACTAAATACCACTCTGGTAAGTTGCATACCTATTAGGGATAGTTTTGAAATAGTTGTATGACAATCTTGAGTTGTAAATCATAGTATGTTATGGTTTATAATCCATCTCATTATGAAGTTATATTTATCATTTTTATGATATCTAAATTATACGTTAATATTAATAGAAAATGGCAAGGTTTTTTCATTAATTTGGTGAATTTTGTTGATTATTAGAAATAGGATGCCTTCCCACTAAGAGAACTGATTGCTGATTGTCGGATTTTAAAGATGTTGATTTGCTAATAAACTAATTTAGAATACACAGGAACCGGTGTTTATTTGAATATATGCCAATGGTGAACTATATACCATAGATAAAAAATACTATACTATAAAAATCAAGGAAAAATGATTCATACTGAAAGTCAATCTGATACTTTTAATGCATTGTGGTTTTCATTTTTCTTATTTAATATGACAAGAGAGTGTAATTGCAATGGAATTTAATGAAAATTTGAAAGATTTTCGAAAACAATTTGCAAATAGGGTTTGGGAAAATATCTGAAGAATTATTTTCTCTTAATTGTCATTGTTATTGGCTTTGAGAAACAACAAAAATAACATAGCACACTGATAGACCATTCCAGAGAACATTTTTTTGAGAGGTCAGTCATAATGTGCTGGAGGGCAACCGAATAGATTAGTTGAAGTTGAACCTTCAGTGTTTGTGTTTTATGAACAAAAATTTACGGATATAGGTACACTAATTAAGCTTCGATTTAATGTCCAAAACACACGCCAACTTTAAAGTTGTATAGGTACTGGAATGGACGAATGGTCTATATAAATAAGTAGTTTTTCCACTATTAGCTGTAAAGTTGACAATTACTACTTCTTCTAGCCAACTTTGTATACCCAGGAGATTGTCTTAAACGTAATTGCTTCTTGAAATTATATACATATTAATATAAAATTATTTGAATAAAAGCGCCATTAGTTTAAAATTCGCGCTAAACCAAAAATGACTAATGATATAAGAATTGCGTTCATAATATATCGAAAACTGACATTGTACTTGTCAGTCAGACATATATAAGCTTCGTATCTTATTCCGCTCGGGGTAAAGCCATGGTAAAGCCCATCACAAAATAATTTTAGTGCTTGGTCAAAAAAATATTCTTCACCACCTTTGTTATAATAATACATATATGGTTCATTCAATAGCCTTTTTGATGTGTGTCATCGATTGTTAATGTCTTTCTAACACATTACGTCGAAAGAAATGGAAAAAAGGGGAAGGTATGTGATTAATCCTAATCAAAATATCATAATAATGCGCCGTTTAAATGTATTACAAACGTCAACCCTAACCATTGACTTACTAAAATTTGATTGGTGGATGTTTAGATTAAGCGCAAGCGCGACCTATCAATCGGGAGAAATTTCTTTGTTTAAAAGAGGATGCAGACATACCTTTCGTATTGTCAATGTGTCTGTGTCCCACTGAAAGCTCTTGTCAGGTCTGTACTTTGTTATTTTCAGTTAGAAAAAGAATTCCATAGTCTTTTCGAATTTTGCTGAGTGCGATCCTGATGACTTTATTTATCAAATCTAGGGTTAGATATGTGTCAAAATAGCAAATAAAATAAACGACATACCGAAAACCCAGTTATACGTCACAAACGATGACGCACACCAAAAAGGCTATTGAATTAACCATATACTATTTTTGTCTCAGTGCTCAATACAACACTCATAAACTGCTTCACATGGAGATATAGTCATTTTGAAGATATTGAGAACCGTTTTACACGTACGAAAATGATTGCGAAATTTACTCTGAAAATAATGATATGAATTAACGCCTGCGCAGTGGAGATTGTTTTTGGGATAACTTGTCATGATTTATATATATTTGGCATTTCTAAATAATCGAACCGTTTATTTGATTGATTATTTATTCTATTAATTGAGATTTGCAGTTATGCCAAGGTTTTGGCTTTCCTAAATAAAGAATTAATGGTTGAAAACGACAACAAATAATGACACACACATTTTATCCCATTTTCAGCTTCTGTGTCGATTCTCGCGCACTTTCTAGTTTATTGTCATAAAAATATTAGTTTTTCTCCGAAAATTTTGGCAATAATTCTATGGTGTGTAAAACAACAAAAATTATTCTTATGATACTTTTCAGAGTAAATTTTGCAATAATTCTCGTACGTGTAAAACGGTTCTGAGAATAAATAATTAATAAGTAAATAAACATAGTACGTCATCTAACTTTTAAGCAGACTGAAACAATTTCACATGTATTTAAATTTTTGAACCTAATTCGGGAAGACGTCCTGTCCTGTATATGGAATATTTCTTGGCAAACAAGAGCGCATTTCAACAACGATGCATTCCGACATACACCGATCTTAAAAGAGCCAGCTCGAATCACAACAGTACGCGCCAAACACTCGCTTAAATAAAATATTTTGTTGTCAAACAAATTTCAGTTTTCAAAAGTGTCATTATCGTGATAAATTTTTAATTCCGAAAGAAAAAATGGTAAAGGTACCAGCTATAGGCATCGATTTGGGAACTACTTACTCGTGTGTAGGAGTATGGCAAGGTGCCAAAGTGGAAATAATCGCCAACGACCAAGGAAACAGAACCACACCAAGTTATGTGGCTTTCACAGATAGCGAGCGATTAATTGGGGATGCTGCAAAAAACCAAGTCGCAATGAACCCCAACAACACCGTATTCGACGCAAAGAGATTAATCGGAAGGAAATTTGACGATCCCAAAATTCAACAAGATTTAAAACACTGGCCGTTTAAAGTTGTAAATGATGGCGGTAAACCGAAAATACAAGTCGAATTTAAAGGTGAGATGAAAAGATTCTCTCCGGAGGAGATAAGTTCGATGGTTTTAACCAAGATGAAGGAAATAGCGGACGCTTATTTGGGAAGGAATATAAAAGATGCTGTGATAACCGTGCCGGCGTATTTTAACGATTCCCAAAGGCAGGCTACGAAAGACGCCGGTACAATTGCAGGTTGGTACAATGTATCGATTTAACCGATTCTTTTTAATAATAATTATAATTTGTATGCAAAAAAATGGGTGTTGATATTTAATGGTTGGTAATATTTTCATGGGCGGAGAAGGTTTTGTCGGTGTTAAATGAAGCATGATGGGAGGATTTTATTGTTTAAGTTAAACGTATGAGATTGCGGTTCACTGATTCAAAATTGGTGGAAATTTTATACACGGTATGTCCAAAAAAGTTATACAGGGTGTATCGGAGTACCGTAACCTAGAGCATAGATAAAAATACTTATAGATGGAAAACTGACCCGTAGCGCCTCTTAACACAAATCAGAATATTGATCTAATTTATATATTTTATTCAATACAAAGAAGTATACAATAAATAAAACGTTTTTTCGCATATTTCAATGGCAATCATGGAGGAAAATAAATGTAAGGAGTTCAACAACAATGCAATAAACTGGGTAGGTATACTTTAACTTAACGAAACTTTCCAGCCAAACTGGACGTTGTTTATCATGTATGGGAAGTTCAAAGCTGTATAAAAGAATAGCTAGTTTAATATTCTGTCACTTTTTATTTAATGAAACATGTTTTACTTTATAAAAATGAAGCTTACGCTGCACCTCACATTAGTCTTTCACCAGAATATAATATATTTCTGTGCTCTGTAATGGAAATGGAAGTAGGTACCTATATCATGTTTATCATGTAATAAATAGTACTTCTGTATAAATAGCAGTTATATATTATTAAATTTGAGTGAATGTTAGGCTAAAGATGCTCCTTTGACAAAATTTTATATTTTTCAAGACGAATAAGTTGGTATCAAAATATCCATATTTGAGTGGTCTTTTATTTTCCATAAGTTGGAAGTATAGTCCTTTATTGATGAACCATATGAATGATATTTTCAATAGTAATACCCCTAGGGTCTTGATAATACCGAGATAATTTTGTCATAGAGAATGCTCAAAGCGTGTTGCTTGATAATAGCCCAAGGCCGCAGGCCGAGGGCTATTATCCTTGAGCAACTCGCTTGAAGGATTCTCTATGACAAAATTTTGAGTATTTATCAAGGCCCGAGGAGTATTCGATAAGATAATTTTTTACTTTGTAGATATCAAAAAATTGATTGTCAATCTGACGTTTAATAATTTTAAATACACAATTTATTAGTTTTAATCAGTTTGACGTTTAACCAAACTGAAAACACGACATGTAGGGTATTATCGCTGTAATCCAGAGGTGATTGGATGAAATTTGACACATGACTTAAAATTAAGTAATTTGATTGGTTACTATATTTAGTAAAAAATTATCAGTTAAATTTTTGTTAATTATGAATTTTCTTATACATATTTCGAATCATATTCTCTAAACGGATTTAAATACTTATTACTTTAAATATGACTAGGATTTTTAGGAATTCTCCCCAATAGGGGTTCCTCAGCCAGGACTAATATCTCAATTATTTACATTCATATTCATAATTATGACCAAAATAGGTAGGTAATATATTATTTATAGCAAAATGTATATAATCAAGTAGGTACAAGTAACCTGTATACAACATTTTTCCATTATAATCTCCACAAAGGGACAATTATTCAAACTGACATTTGATCAAAAAAAGTTAGGTTAACTTAAACATGGTGTAAAATATACCCTAACTGATTACTAAGGATTTAGTATCATTCTAGTGCTAAAATATTAGTATATTATTAAACGAGCAATTTTTGATAGCCATTATGAATTTTGGCCATAAATTGCGAGTAGAATACTATACTTTGTCCACGACCCTTAATTTCTCTAATATAAAAGTAAGTAACGATTTGCTAAGATAAAATAATTTGACATAGAGATAGGCGATACTGTGTAAAGTATCAATACAACGTATACCGTTATAAATATATTGTTTTAAAATACTTAATATTAAAAAATATCAAACAAATTTCCTAAACAAAATACACAGATTTAATAGTTTATTTTATAATGTCCCCCATCTCTAGTTACGTGAATTATGTTTCATAATATACTCCAGTGTATAATTCACTCTAGTAGATATATTGAGATGATATGTTCAATGTGAAGGATTTAGAAACTCTCAATCATTTAAATTTAAAACAGGAATAATAAATTGAACAAGAACGGAAATGATTAATATCTAATAAAATAATTTGGTTTTAATATTTAATTTAATTCATGAAATTCAGTTAGTTTAACTTAAAAAATAGTAATATGGGATCATTTATTGAAAATTTGAGAATAATGAAGGGAAAGAACATATTATGTAAAATATTTGTAAATTCATTTATAATTTATAAAATAATTTTAAGAAGTGTTAATTGGAAAATTAAGTGAAGGAATAGGTATATTTACAGAAAAGGAATAGGCTCCTTGCAGATAATTTTTTTTTACCTTAAAGTATTCTAAAAACCTCTTAAAGTATAATAAATATCCTTCCACATTTTTTTTTTCCAAGAAGTACTCAAAATTATCTCAAAAATTCCCTTTCAAAGTTTCACGAAGCCCTTTAAATTTGACGTCACACGAAAACGCAATGAAATTGGTCGTGACGTCACAAGGTAAACCTGTCGTCCGCTAAATGTAAACTTCAAATCTGGTTTCCCGTTTATCCATTTTAAAAGCATTTTTACTTGAAATATGTTAGCATCAATTTATTGTTTAATAGTGTTTACTGTTGTGTTTCTTTGTTTATCGTTAATTTTAAATATTAAGATGTCTGAAGGATTTTTAAAGGCACAATCTGATAATTTACCTCTGGGTCCTTTTTCGGAGTTTTTCTTCAATGGGTAGCTTAATGAATGTTTTTCCAAGAGTGGAGATTGTTGTACTTCCACAACCTGGCACGATACAATACCGATAAACCATTTTTTCTCAAAAAATCACCAAAAACAACGTCAAAATTAACTTTGATAGACGTCAAAACTTGACATTTTTACCTTGTGACGTCACTGTTGCTTGAAATGTGTTTTTGGCGGCATTTTAGTCGTTTGAATTTCAATTATTTATTACGACTTTAATATCAAACAAAATTTGAAAATGTTTCTGTGGGATGATATTTACGTATAATTGATCATTTTAATGCAATAAAAAAATTATCTGCAAGGAGCCTATTCTCGTTGTTCATTAAAAATTAATTTAAAAATTAAATCTAAGAGTGTTTCGAAAAGGAAAAAGGATACCATGGAGATTTTGGATTGATTGCGGGGACAGAAGCTGTCAAAAAAAAAAAGATTAAAAAAAAATTTTTGGAGAGAAAATTCTCTGCATTCGAAAAATAAGATAATAAATAATAATAAATTTTACCAAAATTGAAGAGGTGGAAGATAGGCTTCCACACAATAAAACAATTTCTGTTTATTCCAAGAAGATGATGGAACTGTAAGTTAATATATTCCATAAATTTTCACCAAGACATTTTAATCGTGCACTTAGACTATTTAAATCAAATTTCGACGAACTTTAATTTTTTTGTGTTATTCGTAATTTCCTTTGACAATTTAATTATAAGTTTCTGTAAAAAATTAGTATAATTTAACAATAGTATTTTCATATAATTTGACATAATTTAATTGAATAAACTCACCAAATATAAAATAAATTATTGAAATTTAAAAAAAATTAAAAAATACTATTAATCATACTTAGAATCCTAACATAATTATAATAATATACATATATGGGTACCATATACCTTTTGTAAGGAGGTAAAATATTGATTTATTATTAGGTGGTCGTGGACAAATATTATGTACCTATCTACCACAATATTTTGAGGTTAGTAATACCAAATCGTTACTAACTTTTATTTAATGAAGAAATTAGAGGTCGTGGACAAAGTATAGTATTCTACTCGCAATTTATGGCCAATATTCACTGGGAGACTTGCGTCACTCATCGTGAATAATGGCTATCATAAATTGCTTGTTTAATAATATAATATTATAAATGTATTATTAATACGCCTTTTATTAATTTAGTTTTAAAGTCATGCTAGAATAATCTAAATTTTATTATTAATAAGGCTGTAAATGTTTTGGTATTCCAATGTGCTTAGAGCTAATCACAAATTTATGAGGTTCACCCAAAAAAGTTGATGATCTCAGAAAGGGGAACACGATTCTCATAGATTTTGGTACGTTCTGGTATGAACGGATCTTGTGATAAGTCCTATATCATAGTTCTATTAACATTGTTGTCATATCTTCTTTTTTTTCCGGAATAATAATGAACTTTGTCATAGAAATAATTATTAGATAGGGCCAACAAAAACCGTTTTAACCGCATTGTAGTGATATTTTCAATCCAAGCAGCTGATTTTCTTCGATTTCAGGAATAAATGTGATGAGAATAATAAACGAACCAACCGCAGCGGCCTTAGCTTACGGTCTCGATAAAAACCTGAAGGGTGAAAAAAATGTGTTAATATTCGATTTGGGTGGTGGTACCTTCGACGTTTCCATCTTAACCATCGACGAAGGATCATTATTCGAAGTTAAATCCACTGCAGGAGATACGCATCTAGGCGGTGAAGATTTCGACAACCGATTAGTTAATTATTTTGCAGATGAATTCAAAAGAAAATACCAAAAGAATATGGTGAAAAATCCTCGGGCTATGAGGCGACTTAGAACTGCTGCAGAAAGGTATGTGAAATTTAAATTAACGTTTGATAAAATTGTCGTATCCTAAAATACTTGGTAGATTTAGTTATTGTGAAGGAAATGTTTAAGCTGCACTGCTTTTATTAAGAAGTAATAATCCAGCTAGAGTTCATGTAATAACCTTTTTGGTCTGTGTCATATATTGTTAATGTTCTTCTAACACATTTACGTTGGAAGAAATGAAAAAAAAAAGATCTGTGATTAATCCTAATCAAAATATCACAATAATGAACCGTTTAAATGTATTACAAACGTTAACCCTAATCTTTGACTTGAAATATTTAATTAGTTGATGTTTAAATACGCGCAAGCGCTACCAATAAATCGGCAGAATTTGAATCCATCAAAATAGGATGCAGACTTACATAGCGGCAATGTGTCTTACGCCTTTTTCTGTCCTTTATAATGTCTAAGGGACTACAACCGAAAATCACAAAGCATAGCCACGTGGCATATGCACTCTTTCCATTTGATTACCTAATTTTTTGAGTTACTTAATCGATTATCATTGTCCACATTACAGCAGATGCAGTGACTTTTAAAAATCGATTCTCCAACATTTGTTAAGTCATAAAGGACAATATTCTCGCGATATATGGTTCAGTGCAGACCTCTCACAGAAACCAAACCTGCATTTGGTAACCAAATTCAAGTGTAACCAACATATACCCTTACGTCAAAGAAGCTCTAGATCCGTCGAGATCATCGTCTCGGTATGCGAAAGTGTACTGAGGAAGGGGAGAGCCCGATAAATTCCTCGCCGTGTTGAAGAACTCTGTATTGGCGCATTTAATTCAGAAGAAGCTTCAGCCTGGACCAGAACAAGATCCAACTTACTTACATAGAAGCTCAAAAGGTTCTCGAGGCTGCAATTTGTGCGAATTTATCAATTAATTGATCTGGATTTTGATTTGTGCTGTTATTACACAGGGGTTGTTGTTTAGAATTTAGATGATATTTGTATGATATTTATAAATTTTCTTATTTAAATTCGTCATTGTTTCTTTTCCCCATGCTGCATGTCGCAAGAAATCGTATTTTTGTTGAGTATTGTCTGATTATTATTTGAGTTCCTTTGAAATTTCTGTCTGTACAGGCTTTCACCATGATATACACACGATATACAATACATGAAACTTCTTGATATTTGAAAAATTTTGAAATTAAATAAAGACTTCTTGAAACGTTTATTGACTTTCTAAGCTATTCCAGTATAACTACGTGTTAGTTTGTATTTTCAGTTGTTATGCAGTCTAACCTTGAAAAGTCTGCATAAAATATTATGGATCCTGTATAGAGCGAAGTTCAATTTTAATTTTCTGTATTTGATTTTATAATAACCCAGTGTGCACGCAAATTGTTAACGAATGGGTCGATAGAGAAATGAAAGCTATTTTTGGAGAAAAAGATACTCTCATTTTCAGCCTACAAGCAAATTTTAATAATGATATTTTGGGTATGTAAAGACCATAAGAAAGTGCCCTACATATGATCGTATGACTTATTTAAAAGATGGCTTTCACAGATTTCTTTGGACCCAATATAAGAGATTGAATCTCTCTCGTGTCACGCAACCCGTAATACACGAATCTCGTGGTGAAATTCTCACTAGTTCCTTGAGAATACAGAACCACTAACAAAATACTCAAAATCAGTTCTTTGTTCCTCGGCACCAAATAGTATATTATTAAACGAGCAATTTATGATATTCATTATTCACGATGGGTGACGTTTGCGTCAGAAGCCGCAGGCGAAGGGCGCAAGTCACCCGAGTGAATATTGGCCATAAATTGCGAGTAAAATACTATACTTTGTTCACGACCCTTAATTTCTTTTTTCTACTCCTGTTTTATAATATACTTATTAAAAGACTTAAATCTGTATCATAATGATATTTATTATGATACAGATTTTCATTATGATACAGATTTTTAAGCCAATAGGAATGCGACATTCGCATAATATTTAATATAGCCATGGATACCTGGTTGACATTTCTGAAATTAATTATATTAAGTCTGTTTCCTGCAATAAAAGTTTAGCACTGAGCTATACGATTTTATTTATTTTAATTATGTTTTAATGGTTCTGGCAGTATACAAATGCAATATGCATAGATATTCCCAAATTTAGTAATTTTACACGTATTTTTTCACAGATAGACCTGAATTCTTCAAAATTATATAGCTCGTAGTGCTACACTTTTATTGCAGGCGAACAGACCTATACAGTGACACTTAATTTATTAGCTGTCAATTAATTTTGATTTTCAAAAGTAACTATATTTAAAATTACTTCAACTAACAATGATTAAATAATTTTTATTAATCGGAGTAGAAAAAATATTGTATGCAACTTTCATGTAATGGCCATTAATACACTCGCATATTATATACGAAACTCGCCTGCGGCTCGTTTCGTATCCTACAATATGCTCGTGTCTTAATGGCTATCATTACATGTTCGTTGCATAAAATACTATTATTAAATAAAAGTCAGTAACGATCATTTGGTATTAGTAACCTCAAAATGTTGTGACAGCTACATAAAATAATTTGACATATATAGAGATGGGCAATACTGTGTTTTTTACAATATTTTATCGATACGATATATTTCAGAAACAAATTTCTTGAACAAAATACACAGATTTAATAATTTATTTCATATTGTACTCCCATCTGTAGTCGTGAATTATGAACCATAATTCACTCTAGTAGATATACGGGTACCATACCCTTTGTTAGGAGGTAAAATATTTTCCTACAACAACCTCGATAAATGTCCATTTTATAACCGTAACAAATACGAAATGGCATATTTCGTGTTAGTTCTAGGTTCACTCTAAAATCACGGCGACTACGGCTGGTCAGATTATGGCGTAGCGACAAATTAATTAAATGTGATTTCATATTTGTTTTCTATAAAATTTATTAATTAAAATGGAAACTTGTCATAGAAAGAGTGCAGCATGCAACTCGCAGCAAAATCATTTTGTGCTCATCGCATAATATACTGATTTCAAATGATTCATTTCATGTATATATTGTCGCCCAAAAAGAAACAGAAACACACGTAATGAGAAGAGAGAGATAATAAGACAGCTAGAAGCGATTACAGAGCAATTGAAAATAATCGATTTTATTTTTCATTAGTGATGAGCGAGACTGGTCTTGGTCTTGGTCTTACAGAAAATGCAAGAACAAGACCAAGACTAGCTTCAGGCTGCAAGACCAAGACCAAGACCGAGCAGTGCAAGACTTATGCAAGACCAAGACTAAGCCTGCAAGAGTCTTGCGGTCTTGCGTTTTTTAAGCATTTCAACCGAAAAATAAAGATGAGCAGATCATTTTAAAGCCTCCCCCTCCCCAACATATACTGACCACAACTGCTTGTTTTAACGAAGTATTTTTTCCATATACAGGGTATTCCCGCTCAACTGGTCAAAATTTATAGGGTATATTAATAAAACCTAGAGAAGTAGTTTGAGATAGGGTACCTATGTCTGGAAGTGTGCCGTTTCTAAAATACAGGGTGTTGAAATTTTACAACAAAGCACAATTTTATGGTTTTTATTTTTTTACTCGAAAGCGGTGCGCCAGAAAGAAAAAACTCAAAGGGCCTTTTTGTTGAGATTTTGATGGACATTTAGATAAAAAATATATTTTCTTTTTAAAACAGCGGCGTACCATATTTTTCCCAAAAAAAATTCACATCTGTCCCTTAATTAAGTCCGGCCCTGGACAAATTAAATTAATTTCAATTGGTTTTAAATTGGCAACACAACTTATTATTTACATCCTAAAAATTTCAATAAAACTATTTTTTCGTATTCATTTTTTTGTAAAAATGGACACCAGAAAAAATCTTCAAAAAAAGTGAAAGACTTGCAAGAGTCTTGGCGCAAGACCAAGACCGCTTATTTGACTGCAAGACCAAGACCAAGACCAAGACCTTGTATGCAAGAACAAGACCAAGACTAACCGGGTCTTGGTCTTGGTCTTGCATTTGCTCATCACTATTTTTCACACTATCCAAGTGCTTACCCAGAATCAAAACTAATGGGGAGGGTACACCATGGTCTGAATGCAACATTTTATCACGAAAACGGTGAATGAAACCAAAATTTAGAGAAAGTTAGGTGTAAAAGACATTTTTTAGTTGCGGTGGTCTTTGTTCACTCATTGTTTTATATAAGAACTATTAAAAGCTTACTGTAAATTCAAAAGGAAACCGTTGCTTAGAGCTTACCAGCTGTGCCCAAGTTTACGCCAACATTTCTTATTTTTTTAGGACTCGTTTTGGCGTCTATTAGATCTTCTAAAAGACGTCTTCCGTTAAAATAGTTCTTTATCAACTAATTTACTACAATTATTTGACTACCGCTTGCAGAACTCTTCTAGAGCCCGCTAGAAATCTCTCAGTCTCTTGAATCCCACCAATTCGCTGACAGATTCATCTACCAGTCGCTAGATGGCTCTAGATTAATGTAAAGCGTTGTGTGATTATCCTATTCGTTTGTAGTTATCTCTATTCAGCATGGTTTGTAGTATCATTTTCATGTTTTTATACATGTGGAAAATAATTTAGTATAATTATAGATAATTTCGATCGACAATAACAACAACAAATTTAAAACTCCATTTGACGATGATTAATTTTTTTGCTTTCAGGGGGGCGCCACCCTTCCTGGGTATGGCCATGCTTGTAGCTCGTAGCTAGAGTTACGCTCTCGTGATTTTTAGCAGATTACTTTATGTTACTGATAAAATAATAAACCATTTATTTATTTATGACTTTTTTGTAGGGCAAAAAGGACTTTGAGCTCTAGTACGGAAGCATCCTTAGAAATTGACGCACTATTCGAAGGAATCGACTTCTATTCCAAAATATCCCGAGCCAGATTCGAAGAATTAAACTCCGATCTATTCAAAAGTACTCTTCAGCCAGTAGAAAAAGCACTGAAAGACGCCAATATGTCCAAAAACCAAATAAACGATGTGGTATTGGTAGGTGGCTCGACGCGCATTCCAAAAATCCAATCTCTACTACAAAATTACTTCAACGGTAAAACTTTGAACCTAAGCATCAACCCAGACGAAGCCGTGGCATATGGAGCCGCCGTACAAGCAGCTATTCTAAGCGGTGACACAAGTTCAAAGATACAAGACGTACTTTTAGTTGACGTGACTCCTCTATCTCTCGGTATCGAAACTGCTGGTGGAGTTATGTCCAAAATAATAGACAGGAATGCCAGAATACCTTGTAAACAAACTCAAACGTTCACTACATATTCTGATGATCAGCCGGCTGTTACCATTCAAGTGTTTGAAGGAGAAAGAGCGATGACTAAGGATAATAATTTGTTAGGTAAGATCCTTCTGACATTAACACCCGGTTTCACAATGTCAAGTTATCCTGAGGTTAACAAATAACCCTTGGTTACCTCAAAACAAGTGTTTCACATTGTTCAGTAAAGGGTTCAAGTTATGGTTAACTCTCAGAATATTTAACCACCAGAAAATCTAGTGGTAATAATAATAACCTGGAGATTCTAACCTAACAATTAAAGCTATTGCTGCATTTATTTGCTTATTTTTTTGAGTGTACAAAATGAACGATTGAGGTAAATGTGTATAGGGGGAATTTAGAGACAGTTTATAAGTGGGGGATAGTGGCTACGCATTAAAAATTATTTGATGAAGCCCTTGGCAAATGTTAATAGTGAAACAGAAGCTTTATTTAACGATTCACAAATCTGGACAAGAAATGTTGTGGAGAGGCAGTATGGTGTGTGGAAAAGAAGGTTTCCTGCCTTGGAAATGGGTTAAAGATTGGAATTGGAGACTCTGCAGCCTGTGATTGTAGCAACTGCAGTTTAACACAACATTGCTTGTCCTGAAAATGGAGAAATGCCTTCTGTAAATGTTGAGCAAGAAAGGGCAATTAATTTTGCTAACAATGCTGTAGAACTTGAACAACGCAAAGTAAACCCAAATAATAGAGTGAGATATAATCTAATTAATAATTATATTACCAATTTGGAATAATAATTAGTTGTAATGGGAGTTATTATAACTCTAGAATAAAATTGGTTGTTTCCATATGCTTTTATTATTTTCATTAAATACCTTCACAGCTATATTATTACTACTGCTAAAAAAATAAAACAAACTACAACTTACCAAATACGAGTAAATTAGTTTTATTGGTTAACTCCTTCTTTTTTTTTTCGATTTTGAATGTCACTAACCATAAAATCTGATCATTATACCTAATCTGCTACCAACTGAATAAAAATTACTACTGAACTTCCAATCAGCTAACCTATAGACGAACTGACAATTGTGGAACAGTATCTGATGGTAACCTTATAGGTAAGGGTTAATTGACCCGAGGAGTTAACCCAACATTGTGAAACCGGCTGTAAAGGTAACAGTTCCTTAGGTTACAACCATGGTAATGCGTTAAATTGTTTGCCCACCACTATTTAATAATTTTTACATTTTCCTTCAACTATAATGATGTACATTAATCACCAGTGAATAATAAGTGTGGATAATGTTTTAAATAATTTATTTCAATTGTCAGAATTTCAATAACTTTACTGGTGTTCAATTAATATTATTAGAAAATTTAATATGGAAAGTGAACCAGACAGAGCAAATTGATTACTTATTAAAGATTGCGAAAAAGCTTTTCGAACCATGCAATTTACACAAGTACCTACGACAAGGAAAATATGCTTGAAAGAGAAAGAAAGAATAATTGTGCGTGGTCAGCTAGGGCGTAGACTTCACGTGTTCCAAGCTTTACTTGCAAGCTGCATCGCAAGCGCGGAATCTTCTCACAAATCTAGGAAAGTAGTCTATACTACATATTATACTCTCGTTTAAAAAACTAAAATCTCTGGTGGAAATCTTTATATCTGTATATTCTTTCTTCCCCGGACTATAAGTACCTAAACGTCAACTTTTCGTTGCCAGTGACAAGCAAAAAGCCTTCTTTATCAAGTGATTTAAGAAAAAATATACTTAACAAAATTTCAGGTACCTTCGATCTTACTGGTATCCCTCCGGCACCTAGGGGCGTTCCAAAAATTGACGTGACTTTTGACCTTGACGCAAATGGAATTTTGAACGTTTCTGCTTTGGAAAACAGCACCGGAAAGTCGAAAAACATTACAATCAAAAATGACAAGGGTCGGTTATCTCAAAGAGACATTGAACGCATGTTAAACGAAGCAGAGCAATACAAAGACGAAGATAATCGACAAAGAGAAAGGGTAGGAGCGAAAAATAGTTTGGAAAGCTATGTTTTTAGCGTTAAACAAGCAATACAGGAGGCCGGTAACAAGTTAAGCAGCGAGGAGAAAAGAAAAGTACAAAATGAATGTGATAATTGTGTACGGTGGGTATTTTTTTTATTATGTGAAGATGTATTATAGTAAATTAAGCGCGTCAATGTAGGCAGCCTGTGGTGGCTATATTGTATTGATGAAGTTACTTAATTGAACTACTTTCTACTTCTTTTTGCAGCTCAATAGCGTTTGAAGTTATTTTAGACTAGCATGCCAATGATAATGAGTGTTGAACCCCATAAAGGGAATTTCCTTAAAGTTGAATAGCAGCTTTCCAGAATTTCGATCATTTCCATCCGCCATTCGTTGCCCTGTATCTGTATCTGTAGAGTAGGGATGGTGAGTGTAGGCTCACACCACTTAGGTCACATGTGACCCGAGGAGCTGTTCTCCTAGGTCATCGTTCATCTTGTCCTTCTCAGAAAAGTGGAATAGTCACTAGAAGACATCTCCTTTATATCGACAGGTGTAGGCCAAGACTCACCGAACATACACTCTTATTGACAATTACGTCGGGCATAAGACATGCCTGACAGTTTCATCTTCCTGTTCACACATCTTGCATAGAGGTATGTCCACTCGCCCCATAGTATGGAGGTGTTTCCTTAGTTGAAAGTGGCCAATCAGAAATCATACTGTTGAGTAGGTTTTTCCTGGTAATCGTCAAATATTTAATCGGCGCTAGCTTTCCTGGGTCGTCCAGGGTGATCCTAGCAAGACTGTATCCTTTGATTCCATCCCATTTCTCAAGGGATCTCTTAAGGCTGTCGCTGCTATGAAATATGGTGTGCTCGGTATAGTCATGTTTTCTACATTTGTCTGTTAAGGTCCTTGCCCATTATTCCATTTGAATTTCCGTTACCTTTCCTGCTAGTTGTCAAGAGTTAGCTTTTACTGCCGAGCTGAGTAAGCTAACTTTATTATGCAGTCTACGTATTATTCTGATGACCAAAATTTGATAGCTGAAACTGTACGGTATGCATTCTCCACCCTCAGTAGAAATATGCATTGTGCTCCAACCACTTTCTTCCAAATAGGTGTTGCTTGAAGCAAAGTCGATTGTAAAATCCCTTGGAATCTTGATTGTGTCTGCCTCCATGGGTAGTTATAACCAGGTGGAGCGCTATTGTCTACACACCCTCATCTCTCTTTTCTCTAGAACTTTGTTATAAAATATGATTCAGTATGTAAAGCCCAGAAGATATTCCAGTAACCACCCCCACCATACAACAAGCAATAGAAATATGTGCGTTTCTGCGATAGCTGTCAATAATAGTTATAAGATATTGTGGGATCCTAATTTAGCACAATCTTCTCACAGTATGATTTCAAGGAGCAGTGCTAAATGCATTTCTATCGTCGATCGCGACTGTCCTTTCTTTTATATTGAATTTACTGATTGCACTTATAGGTTACTCTGTCGAGCACCCTCTTCTGAATCAATGTTCATTTTCTGTTAAATCTCCTGCAAGTTCAATTTCCTTCTGTAGTCTGTTTCTGACAACCTCCCTAAAAGTTTGGACAATCTATTCAAACACTATTAATTATAATACTACTAATTATAACTCAGTTAAAATATACTATTGAATTATGTGGCCCATTCTGCTCTACAAGTCGCTCATCTTCTTTGAATGTCTCTCTTGAGGTCCTGGACCGAATTGATTGCTCTTCATCGTGGGTTTGCCATCCTCCATGATAAATCTTCCTTGACGGTAATACCCAAAAAACCTCTTTTTGGAAGCAAAAGGTATGTGGTGTATCTCTTGAGTGACATGATTCTAGGTTTGGCCAAAACATGATATCGTCATTTTCATAGTGTTCGTGGACAGAATTGGAGTAATTTGGAAGGTCAGTTATCAATACAGCTTCACCCCTCACTCTTCCCACAAAGGGTCGAAATACACATTTGTTAGAAATTGCGCACCTGACAAGTATTTTATCTGCAAATGTCGCTTTATGTTTGTATCTATAACATTGTCAGGGCAATCCTCTAAGCTGTTCGTATAAAATCCATCGTTTCCGTTACTGAAAGTGAAATAATTTTTGATCATCTCAGTTGACGATGATATCTTGGTAAGAATACACGAAGGAATAGCTCTGGAGAGTATATGGGGCACTTACGTCTCTTTCGTTATTTTAAATTATTCCTCCTTAATTACAACGATATCATACTCGTAGAAGATGTATATTGACGAACCAGTCGCCTGGTTCACCAGTTTTTTGCTCTTATCACCAATCTTTCTGACCTCTGTGAAGTAAATTCACGTGGTCTTTCACTTTTTGGAAAACTCAGACATGGTATTCCCTTTAAGCTCTCCACTATTGTTCTTCAAGCGAAATCTTTGGAATAAATAGATCTCAATTGACAGTGAACAAACGTATGTTTCCAAATACAACACGATATTATTTTATTTGTGTTAAAATTAAAACCATTTAATTTTGTACTAAAACTTGAGACATTCGTTAACATTTCTTATCAAAAATATAGATATAGCCTCTATCTCAGGATCTATAACAGTTCACCTCCTTCCATGAGTGCTGGAACTCCTACTTTCTAAGCGTTGAATTATTTCTTTACCATTTAGTCCCTAGCAACTTTTAAGTCACTTATCTTCTTCCCATCTTCTCCGATGCACTGCCCAGGAGTACCAGCTTGTGTGTGAGATTGTGATATTGACTGCGGATCCCTACGGTTTCATTAGCCTAACCAATATGGAGTACCAGCTTTTCTCATGGTATATAAAAAGGGAAATTTGGCACTCTGGCACCGTCTATGATGATGCAAAAAGAAATAAAATTGAGTATATTCACTCACTGATGCCAAATCAATATAACAAAGTTACTTTTTATGATTTTACTAGTTCAAGAACTGAAATTATTAATCAATTTTGATTTCGTCTAGTTGGCTGGATAACAATCAAACAGCGGAAAAAGATGAGTACGATTATAAATTAAAAGAACTGACCAGGACGTGTGGACCGATTATGACAAAGCTACACCGTGGTGGTCAAGGACAATGTAACAGTTCAAGTGGAGATCAAGATGGACCGATCATTGAGGAAGTGGATTAAAATATATTATCTTATTTGTTTTACCTTTTGTTATAATTGCCTACTATTAGAAGTGGAATGAGTTTCCATAGACAAAGTTTCACAACAAAATTTATAGTTTTGTCACTTGCATTTGATGCTATTAAAGCAATTTAATGAAATTTTTGTAGTTTTATTTTCATGTGAATGGAATAAATATTTTCAAATTACAGTTTAAATTCAAACAGCATTTTATTTTGCTGATTCACACTGTATGTGTTGAATAAGTAATCCGCAATATTAGTTTGTTTGTATTGTGTTGTTTTTGTATTTTTTCATAAAAAAGATTGAAATGTTTATTTATTTGTTTTAACAGTTTTTACGGAATACAATATTTATTCATACACTATGGCTAATTACGACTTTTTTTTTATAGAAACACACAAACTAGATTAAACCTAATATATATACATACTTTACTTAAATGTTTAATACTATAGTCCATTTAACAACCAGGAGTAATTTGGAAAGCCTAACTCACACCACTAAAAGTTACCAGATTAGTTACTAAAGGGTGTGTTCCGAAAAAGTAGTCAACAAGCGTGTTCCAATTCTATTAAATCTGCCTTGTTTGATTAAGAAATCAACCACCCATAGCTATAAGTCGATTTCTTGTCTGTTTAGTAGATTATTTAGATGTTTATTGTAGATATAAGATGAATGTATTCGATTTTTGACGGTCCTAAGTGACCTTACATTGTTTTACCGGGCTAAGCGAAGAGCTAGTATCCAAAGTAGAAGAGTCCATAATTGCAGATATTCAATGCAATTGCTTACTGAAGTTTTGGTTTTTAAATGAAGTATGATTTATCTATTATTTTTTTAATTTCTTGGGAAATTAGACCACAATATTTTTAAATTCTTTATTTCAACGTTTCGGTAGCGTTCCAGCTACCGTTGTCAAGAAAAAATAAGTAGAAATTAATTTTTATCCCTAACTGACACAACGGAAAAAATTTGACAACTAGACAATCAATAATATTTTGAAGTTTAAGACTGCAAAATTTTGTTATCAAATTTTTATTAAGGTCCATTCATAGTAGATCATATCTCTGGCAAAATGTGAAATGAAATATTTCATTTTATGACATTCCAACGATATGATAGTCTACTAGAAATGGAATCCACAAAAAAAGTATCAAGAAACGCGTTTTATCAACAACATTTCCAATATAAGCGAAAAAACGCGCTATCCCAATAAAAACCGTTCCTGGAACGTGCACTTCACTGGATTCCATTTCTAGTAGACTATCATATCGTTGGAATGTCATAAAATGAAATATTTCATTTCACATTTTGCCAGAGATATGATCTACTATGAATGGACCTTAATAAAAATTTGATAACAAAATTTTGCAGTCTTAAACTTCAAAATATTATTGATTGTCTAGTTGTCAAATTTTTTCCGTTGTGTCAGTTAGGGATAAAAATTAATTTCTACTTATTTTTTCTTGACAACGTTGAAATAAAGAATTTAAAAATATTGTGGTCTAATTTCCCAAGAAATTAAAAAAAGAATGAATAATATACTACAAGGAACATACAGAAGATAATTTATCTACACTAGTACTAATTTATCTTTAACAATTAAATATTGCATTATTTATCTCAACTACTTATTTATTTATTTATTTATTTCAATTACAATATCCTCGGGCAAGCCCAATTACAGGATAAGGACAAACACAGTATAAGACAGATATAAGACATGAGAGACAAAAATAATAATAATAATACAATGCAGTATTTCTAAATAAAGCTAGGTATTTGCCTTTATGGGAAAGGAAGAGTAGCACTCACATACAGCTAGGCATTCACAAAAAGAAACTTACACAAACATTAAATGTAAATGGAAGTCTTGACTATGAATTACCCCGGAGAAAAATTCGTTTTATTTGAAAATCATTTGTGCAGAAAATATCAATGCTTGAATCAATCGAGGAGTACTCAATGATAAGCTGGTTTAAAGGTGAAAATTTGTAAACGTTTGTTCTATATGTGGTAATTCATAAAAAAGGCTATTGGTTCTAGAATTTGCTCTAGGAACTCTGAAATTCAGTAACGATACGATATTATCACATTTGAAAATATAATTAACAATTTTATATAAAAACACAACCGAATGCATTGAGCGACGTCGAAGTAAACTACTGCTATTAAAACGAGAATAAAAGTGTTCTTGAGGTGTGCCTCTAACAGGATAAAGACCGTCCAAGATATAAGAAGCCGACTTAAAGTATCTTCTTTGTACTCGTTCCAAAGCGCTACTTCATTTATTTACTGTTCACTGACTGTTTACTGAAAACACTGTCCTACTAACAAACGTTAAAAAACTGAACATAGTCAAGAAACAAAAAATATCTATAAATAAATATCAAGTATTCAGCTGAGCAGTGGTGGCAATTGTACGATATGTTGTAGGTGACCAAATTAAAATCCCTATGTTCCATTTTTCATTGCATGTATCTGTATATAGCATTTCAATAGATCTATTAGGTCTCAGTGAATGTCATCCCAAAATACATACATATAGCATTTCTCAATTCTGGATGGCCTTCGAATTTACCACGCTCTTCGTATGCGGAGCTGACCAGAGAAGTCTATAACAAACTCTTCGCATTTTCTAGCTTCGCGACAGCATCGGCCTTTAAGTTGCGACTTCGTAACAATATTGATTCTGTTTATCATTTATCTTGGTATTTTTTAGGTATTTCGCATACAGACTGCACCACTAGTGCATCGGAGTACGATAAAGATTGCTATTGCTTCAAAAACTGACACTATTATTAATAACAAAATAATGAATATGCCACAAGCAACATAAAGAGAGGACTCTTTAGATTATAGATTTCTTATAGATTTTCCTGTAATCTTTGACAAAAGAAATATTTTTGGTATCTTTTTAAATGTTAGGTATATAATAATAAAATCAATTCAAAAATCGACAAAAACTTTTTGCAAATTGTTGAGAAAGTGCTTGGCTCGATAATACAAGTTTGGTTGTGTGGGAATTAGCCCGTAATTAGTTGTAAGCAATAGATAAATAAACAATTATTGAACAAACTGAATAACTAGAGAAATACTTAATAAATGTACAACAAAAAACAACTCTTTATATTTTAACAGATTTCAGAGGCAGATTTTTGAAAATCAAAGAAGAAAGACCGTTCACTAAGAAGCAACAACTACTTCTCTGGCTATATGCCACGAAGGATATTGAATTACAATTAAAAGTTGAACAAGATATACTTAACAATTTTAGTTTGTGAGTGGAAAGAATCATACCTACCACCGGTTTAGGATTAATTTTTTAGGGATGAGATAGTAGTAAAATAATGAAGCATAATTATTTTTGTTCTGCGTTATTTTTGCGCGGCGTTGTTTTGTCCTGCGCTATTTTGATTGACGCTATTTTGCCACAGAGCCATATTGGGATGACATTCACCATTGTGCTCCCTTACTTCTACTTAGCTCCAGGTGAAACTCTCCGAGACTAGTAGCTTTTTATGTCTGTTCACTTGCTTACTAATTTGATATTCCAGACAATGCGTTTTGCGAAGTTTTTCTCTATTTTTGTTTATTTTTATTACAGGCCCGTGCTTAAGTTATGAAGATTCAATATTTTTATCAAAATGCGACTTATTTTGTCCAATAGTTATGAACCATTTTTGAAAATTATGTGTAATTATATGTAACGGTACTCACCTTATTTTTTACATCTTTGTTAGGTTCGAACTTCTTAGAGAATTTATTTTTCTTGCATCTTTTCTTCTTATTTTTCAACGTTATCCCAATTCCTGGTTTTCCATTTTCAACCATTTTATCACACACACGCGAGCACTTAAAATGCACACAGCTATGAAATACTTGTAATGAAAACGGATGAAGATCAATCGCCATGTAAATAAATGAAATGATCTGTAATGTAAGCCGATATGTCCGTGACGCCTACAAATACTAAAATTCGAAGTTATACAGATACTTTTAGCCGACGATAATAGTGAATTCATGACATATTTTTAAGGGCCATTTGCACCGGTTATACTTAGCGAAAGATAAGTGAAGCTTAAATTTAAGGTGACCTTAATATCACAATTTGGTTTGCACGGGTAATCAACTGAGTTTTAAGGTGTACCTTATGTATGACTTAGTTAAGCCTAAGAATTGTGCCGCACAGCCGGTTTCACAATGTCGGGTTAACTCCTCGGGTCAATTAACCCTTACCTATAAGGTTACCATCAGATACCGTTCCACAATTGTCAGTTCGTCTATAGGTTAGCTGATCGGAAGTTCAGTAGTAATTTTTGTTCAGTTGGTAGCAGATTAGGTATAATGATCAGATTTTATGGATAGTGACATTCAAAATCGGAAAAAAGAAGAAGGAGTTAACCTATAAAATCAATTTATTTGGGAAGTTGTAGCACAGAGTACACCATCTGTGGTTGTAGTTTGGTATAATCTCTTTGACAATCGAAATCTATGGAAGAAATCGAGATTGTCATATTCCTCAAAATTCAAAATAATCGTATCTGGGCCTTATCATTTTTGTTCTTCTTAGTTCCTCATCACTACTATACGCATTTACCTCATAATCGTTCATTTTCCACTCAAAAAATAAGCTAACAGATACCACGTTTTGTGACATACGTGACGGATACAGCAATAGCTTCAATTGTTAGGTTAGAATCTCCAGGTTATTATTATTATCACTAGATTTTCTGGTGGTTAAATATTCTGAGAGTTAACCATAACCTGAACCCTTCACTGAACAATGTGAAACACTTGTTTTGAGGTAACCAAGGGTTATTTGTTAACCTCAGGATAACCTGACCTTGTGAAACCGGGCGTTGAGTTCTCCTTAATGTCATCTAAACTTCAATCTGTCAATAAGTTTACTATGCGTGTTGTTGTTGTGGTATTTGCCCTTTTTTAGCTGTGGCTTGTGTTCATTGTTTATTGAAAAAATAGTTATGAATAATTTTGTTCATGACGATGACGATTTAGACGATCTTAACCTGATCTTTCATGGAATCCCCAGAAGGATTTATCATAGAAATGAATATTTTAATAGCTGGATGATTTGACATTCTTCTCGCGATTTAGGGTGACAAAACCTACCTGCCTAAATATTTTGAACCTAATTGAGGCAGAAATCGAACACGACGACTCTTTTGTTCGTGGTATTTCTTCCGGAGATTGGCTATCAAATAGCGAAGTTATTTTAATCCACGCGTTTTCCTTCTCACGACAGGTAACTGCATCGATCCTTTTATTTTCTATAATTATTTTATGACTATATATTAGGTTTAAAAGAGCTGTCTTCTCTCGTCCAGTGAAATTTGGAGTCCTCTTTTCCTAATATTATTATCATAACAAATATTCATTTTTATTAAACGTAAAATCAAACCCAATTATCTCTTGAAAAGTCATGCCATCATATAGGTACAAATTAAAAAGTAGCTTCCTCGGTGTTGCCATAGCTTCTCGCCACTTATCTAAGATTTCGTTAAGTAGCAGATTAGCAAACCATCTAAAGTTTAGGGTTCACCTTAACTTTAAGTAGACCTTAGATGAGATGAACATTTAAGGTGGATCGGTGCAAACGACCCCGTGACATATCTTAACCTCACAAATGGCAACGATTTAAGCAAAAATACGTTTTGAGAACTTTTGTAAACTTGTACACGTGATTTCAATTGTTTTTAATATAATTTAGTCTTAATTTTACCACTCCAAAGTGATAATTCAGGACAGGAAATTAAAAAAAACTAAATATTCATTAGTTGCCATATTAACGAAAATACACTGTGTCCTCTTAAGTTCGCACCATATGGGAAACTTTTTTATAATCAAATTTATGAAAAAAACTTATTCTCCATAAAATGCATGTTCCAAAACCTGAAATACATAATCAAATATCAATTTTTTACTACTGAGGTTTATCAAAAAATACGAATTCTACTCACTAAAGTACCTTTAAATTTGACAATATCGAAAAATTTTATTCAGAAAAGTTGATCAGAATAGAAAACTACGTTCAAATAGATATGCAGTTGCATAAATTTACATTGAAAAAATAGGTTTTGTGATTGTTTAATACTGCTTCTATTTTCTTAATAACGCTATTTGCGTAGAATTCTAACGCGTTCTGACAGTTACTGTCAAATATTTGTAGCTCTCAAACATTCATTAGTTTGTCAGAGCATCCTAGATTACACGTAACTACAGTAAAATTTGCATTCTTATTGTATATAGAAATACATTTTTCTTAAAACATTTTTTCAATGTTATTAAATATAATCGTATATTTGAACGTAGGTAGGTACTCGTAGTTTTTAATTTTGATCAATTTTATTTATAAAATATCTCGATATTGTCAAATTTACCCTTGAGTAAAGTTCATATTTTTTGAGAAACCACTTATAATAATAAAAAAAATGATATCTGATAATGGTATTTTAGATTTTAAAACATTCAGAACTTTTTAAAACGAATTAGTTAGTGGACACAGTGTATATGCAAAAAGTCACATGGGATCTGCTGCTCTGATTGGTTGCATTCAATCAAATGACGTCAAATTAACTGATTTTATTGGATTTCTACTCGAGCAAACATTTTTTTTCAAAACAATCAATTTAGAGAATATATTATACAGACATAATTCAAAAGAATAAGACAGTTTTACAAGATGGTAAAATAATATATTAGGTATAAGGTGTTTCATTTGGAAAGGTTTCTGTTAATTAAAATCTCCTAAATTAATGCTTATTCAATACCACGAATCCCAAACGAACCTTTTACTTTGTTCAGACATTTCAGCCATCCTTTGCCTCCATACCTACCAATTTCATTTATTGCTCATCATTGATAACGTTTATACTATGCAACATTTTTTATAGGGCACGAAGAATAATAATCAGATACACTCGAATGTTAGCCTGCAATTGTAACTTTTTTTATACTATTCAAGTCAAATACAGGCCAAATCCTAAGAGATGGTTGAAAACAGTTAAAAAGCACACAAGAAGACTGATTAATGCATTAATACATCCGATTTTACTGTAAAACGAAAGTTAGATTGAAATTAGTCCATTTTCCATTCTAGCTCAGTCAAATACAGACCAAATCGCAAGAGATCGTTGAAAACAGTTGAAAAGTACACAAGAAGACTGAATAATGCAAAATTACACTCGAATATTCTGTAAAACGAAAGGTAGCCTGCAATTGGACCATTTTTTAGTCTATTCCAGTCAAATACAAACCAAGTCGTAAGAGATCGTTGAAAACAGTGTTGAAAAGCACAGAAGAAAACCAAATGATGCACAAATACACTCGAATATACTTAAGAACAGAAGTAAACCTGCAATTGGAACATTTTCTATTCTATTTAAGTCAAATATTGACCAAATCACGGGAAATGATTTGGTCAATATTTGACTTAAATAGGATCGTTGAAAACAATTTAAAACCACTCAAGAATAGTGAATACTGATTAATTCACAAATACATCCGATTATACTGTAAAACGAAGGTTAGCTTGACATTAGGCCATTTTCCATTCTATTTCAGTCAATTACAGACCAAGTCGTAAAAGAAAGTAAGATTGGTGTGGATCAGAGATAATATAACACAGAGTGTGGATGCCGGGACATAATGGTATTTCTGGAAATGAACAAGCTGATGAACTCGCGAAAAGAGGTTCAGCAACAGCATATGTTGGACCAGAAAAAGGTAGTCCGAGGGCAAATACAGAAATGGATACAAAGCCAACTTAGACTTCATTGGAGGAACACTCCGAAGCAGGTACACAGCAAAACCTTCATAGGTGACACATGTGCAAAGCGGGCCGAAGAACTACTGAATATCAGCAGGAATAAGCTAAGAATTATTACAGGTTATCTAACGGGTCATACCCCGGTAAAAGATCACCTGATAAAATAGGGTTATAGCGGGGACCTCAGCAGCAGACTATGTGGCATGGAGATCGAGACCGTGACCCATATCTTGTCTGACTGTGAGGCACGGGACTCGAGGAGACGGGCAATCTTCGGAGAGGTCAATGTGCCACCTGAAGTATATGGCACACATCCAATGGACCTATACCGTCTACTCGAAGGTACGGGGATAACTGGATGGGTGGACTAAATGTGGGAGTAGAGTACAATAAGCCAATAGGCTGCAGTGCTCCCGGCATCTGAATGGCTCCCAAAACGCACAAAAAAAAGTAAAAGATCGTTGAAAACAATTAAAAAGCACACAAGAAAACCAAATAATGCACAAATACACTCGAATATACGGAAGTAAGCCTGCAATTGCACCATTTTTTAGTCTATTTCAGTCAAATACTGACCAAACCGCAGGATATCGTTGAAAACACAAGAAGACTAAATAATTTAAATCTTCATATTTCTCGCACCAACTTGGAAACGTCGCAATTTATGGGAAAAGAAAAGATAGGAATAAATGCAAAACTTTTCGCTGTATACGATGGTGGACGAAAAAATAGGGAGTCTTTTTAACAAAAAGCAAACTTCATGTTGTGTCGCTTAGTCTAGACACCCAGTATATCTCAAATTATATTATAAATGAGTATTGGAGTGGATAGAACAACTTTTAATGAGAGCATTCCCATGTATTTTTTGTCCTAAGTAATATACTGCATAAATTTTCTCTCGTGATAAAAATCCCATTTATATAAAAGTTTGGGAAACCCTGTTCTTGGGATATTACTTCGCGTTTGTTACGCCAACGATTTACTTTTGTTTGACGCAATGTTGTTCATGTGAACGATAGAAACAATTCCAGGAAAATAAATCGATAGCTTCATAAGCAAATCATGACACGTTTATTATCCGGTTTGTTCTGGAATTCATTTTATACGTAGGTAGATGGTAGGTGTACGTTATTGATCTGATGGAAAATTTTACTTCTATTAATACATTGAAATAAATTCAATATAATTATATCTTGAGTGTGCATCGAAAGATAATATTTTATCGACGATCAACTTAGGTATGGGGTGACATTCACTGATACCTAAAAGATCTATTGTGTCCCCTTACTTCTTCTCAGTTTTTGAGGAGAGTCTCAGAAATAAATGGCTCCTCTAGTCCTATTTCCCGGAGGAATTTTGGGATATCTGCAGGCTTCAACTTAAATAAATGATCCTCTCCTATCCAGTAATCTCCCAGGTACTGTGCTCTAGGAATCTGGAGTGCTGCGCAGTTGGAAAGTATGTGTAAGGAGGTTTCTTCTTCCATACCACAATATCTTCATTCTTCTTCGTCCACTATTTTGAGCTTTTTCAGGTGCCCATTCAGGCGACAATGTCCCGTTAGGATATTTGTTAAAATTATTCTTTCACATTAAAAAACTTGATTTTCTGTCGATTTGGTAAACTCTCGATTTTTCGTGTATCTGCTACCTAGAAGTGTAAAAATAGATAATAGTTAATGAAGATTCATGTAGAAAAATATTGTAATATAAATGTAAATAAAAGTAGACTTTTAGAAGATTTGTTAATAATTGAAATATTTGTACAATATGTGTGATAAATTTACTTATGATAATAAAATGTGAAATTTCGGGTATTAGTTATAATCATCTTATACACAATATTTATAATGATTATACAGAAAAACCCGTAATTAGATATTCAAATCCAAAAAGCTTGGTTGAACTGCGTACGAAATTTAATACACACTTTCGGTTTCTACTGAGTCATCTGTTAATTTTTTATCTATTGATTGACAATACGTTAAAAACAAAATTTGTTTATTCAAAGCTTTTATTGGACAATTCACCGAATCGATCATAAGCACAAATTTTTAATTTTCTTGTCACGGTGGCATCCGAATTTCGGATACAGTTTTCTCCACTTCTGATGGTCGAATTTAATTTTTGTTTACACTTACGTAGTTTTTGAAGATCAACAATCCATTAAGTATATTTTTTAACGTCAAATTGAATAAAAACAGAAACAAAAAATACACAAAACCGTCAAAAAGAAATCTAAAATTTTGCTACAGTTCGTTTTCCCAGAACTTTCGTAATTTTTTATCAATTTCAATTATTTTACGCCAAATTGTAAATAAATTCTTCGGTATTAAACTCCTTTGCTATGGCAAACTGCTTCACAAGCTCCATCGGGATCTCAATAATTTAGGAATGCAGTCTATACTTTCGTTTAAAAATATGAAATTCATTTTACCCCTGCTTTTCAATTTCACGACAGCTTTCGGCCTAACTTCCCCAGACCACACAGTATGAATCACATTTTATGATTGTTCACAATACAATTTATAGACCAATATTGACGAACGTCTGTAAAACATGAATACTTACAAATAATCAAAAAAATTGTATGCTACAGAAATGAAATAACCTAAGCGGATAAAAGATGTCGCTGAAATAAGACCTGGGACCCTATTCTCAAACTGTGACATATTTTGTCGCATGCGAGAAATAAAATCTGAAAATTCTTGAGAATAAGAATTTTCAGATTTTATTCGACAAAGAGGATTTCTCGCATGCGACAAAATATGTCACAGTTTGAGAATAGGGTCCCAGGTCTTATTTCAGCGACATCTTTTATCCGCCTTCGCCTTCGCAAATTTTTGATAGACAAATTGTAGAATGGTCAAAGGCAGTCGACAATTTATGTCGAATGCGAGAATTTCATTACTTGTGAAATTTCTGGGTTGACGTTATACATGTCAGAGGTGAAAACATTGTTTAATACTTTTGTTAGGTTCTGTTTCAGAAATTTTTGTACAGAAAATGGCAGCTTTATTAATTGCTATTGAAAATTTAGAAAATCAAGAGATGTATCTTCGGCCTCGAGAGAGACGAGGAAATATATAGAAGCGCATTTTTATCTGACAGAAAGTTTATTAAAACGTTCAGATTAACTAAAGAACTAGCTAGAGAGCTAATCATTATTCTAGAACCCTTGATAGAACCTTACATTTTGTAATTTGAAAGGTAAAATTTGGGGAAAATTTTCCAGATAAAAGAGACTCATTTTCTTTTTCTTGCATTAAATTTATTAATGTTCGTTTTTGATTTTGGGTGCAATAATTTTTTTTTGGTTTCACATGTTTATCTTGTTATTCTTGTTCTACATTCGAGTAAGTAAATTGTACATTCTAATTTCTAACAAATATCCAAATCATTACTGTCATCACAGATCATATAACTACTACTGTCAATTCATTATTTTACAACTTTACATGGCATGGAACACGATATAATATCGAAATTTCGGTGTTGCCAGTTCATGTTATTCGACAAAATTTATCTCATGCGACCCAATGTAAATAGATTTTGAAGCAGTATTTTCAAAATAATAAAATCTTCATAGAATCTCAACTATTCATTCAATCTCCTTTGAAAACTTTTTTTTTGCAATTTCCCCTACATAAAACCATATTTTGATAAATATAGTCAATATGCTACATTATCAGTTTGAGACGACCGTTTACGTAAAACGACAATTTAGATAAACAATTATAAATTGCCTGAATATACAAAATTTTTCCATTTTACCATATCATCAATAACTAAATTGAATGATTAGATATTTCCAAATAACCATAATTTCTGCACACTCTCCTACATTGTAATATTAGGTACTTCATTTGATAACGAACAATAAAATTGCCTCACTAAGTACTCAATGAAAATAAAAATAATCGATTATAATCAATCTAAATACATGTTGAGATAGCCGTGACATTAGAATTTTCTTATCTTAATACAGGCTGTTATGATTTTTATCTTAATCTTGAGTTATTAAAAGGATTAATATAGTTATTATCATGTCGGTTATTTTATTAATACGCATAATGATGTGATAACAAGTCCTTTCAATGACATTCAAGTGGAAATTCACGTTTATCTTTTTTTCATTCACTGCAACTCCCAAATCTTCAGTATGTTTGTTTAGAAGTTGTTGAACATTCTCCATAATTGTTAATATTTAAAACCTACATAAACATTTCGGCTAAGAATGTACTCCGAGACTTTGGCAATAGTTTCTTAATGGTCTGACTCATTCCTTTACTTTTTTTCACAAATCCAGAGATATTTTTAAACTACCCCTGTTTTACGTATATTCTATCAATATCAAATAAAGGCTCTGAACTATAATTGGATCATATTATCATGGTCCTTTTTGAGCCAGGCCAGTGTACGGTGCTTTATCGGAAAGATCAGAGACCACATAACTGATGGCAAAGCAAACTAGTCCACCCACAATAACATATAAGTCTTTGATATGACCAAATACCACGCAAGAATGATACTAAGCAGGCAAACATATGGGAAGAAAGAAAGAAATTTATGAAAGAACCATCAGAAAAATAGCGAAAGAATTGCTCTCAGTTAGCAGGAACAAACTACGCACCATAACGGAGCTACTTACGAGACACAAAGGAGCACCTGAACAAAATAGGGCTGTATAACGGGGACCTTACATGCGGGTACCGGTAAATTATTCGAAATCAATTGTTCGAAAATCAATTTTTCGAATGACCGATTATTCGAAAATCAATTATTCGAAACTCAATTGTTCGAAATCAATTTTTCGAAATCAAATATCTGGAATAGATTTATTAAATTTAAGAGGACACCGAATTTCATTTAAAAATTCTGGTTAGGTTAGGTTAGTTAGGCAGTTAACGATAAACAAAATAATAATGAGCAATTAAAAACAGATAATAGATTATTTATAAAATCTACCCTAATAGGTATTTATGTATAATTTGGACCTACCGTTGTCATTAGGATTTCCCGTTATCGAAAAAGATTTCTAAGAGATAAACGCTTAACAAACATTTAATAAGGTAAACAAAGTAATAAAAACTTCTATCTATCTATTTTTGTATATTCTATTCAGAATATTGATTTTCGAACAATTGATTTTCGAATAATCGACTTTCGAATAATTGACTTTCGAAGAATTGATTTTCGAATAATTGATTTCGAACAATTGACTTTCGAAGAATTGATTTCGAACAATTTACCTAGATCCCCTTACATGCAAAAAGGATACCGAAACAGCTCTGCATATATTATGCAACTGTGAGACGCTCAACCACAGGAGGCAGAACTTCTACAACCAACCAGCTGTATGAGCTTATATAGGGAACGGACTGGCTAAATAGGCTGTAGACTGGCTGTAGCCAAAATACTAGGAGGATCCACAATAAGCACAAGAGGCTGAGGTGGTGCGGCGAAGGGCTCCTTTTCAAAAAAAGGAAGCTGCAATGCAGCCCTGGGTACATGATAAGCACTTCATCTTATTTGGCATTCCTTTGCTGCGCTAAAGAAGGGTTCCATTCCAACCAACGACATTAATGAGCCTTGTTGGACCGTTTCAACCGTCTCAATTCGTTGCCCTTATGATCCTCGTGACCTGTTAAAAAGGCTATAATGACCTTGCAATAGTCTCCAAGTGTGTATAAGGCGCCTAAATGAAATTAAATTATTTTTGATATTTGTCAATCACAGTTTTCTGTAAGGCGTTACAATAAATAGTATGATACTATTAAATTGATATTCATTTTAGATATGACTACTACTCAAACTTGCCGTTACTACAGCCTTGAAATCACTACCCTAGCATACGTCATGACGGGTGGTGGTACTTCACACACTCCCCGTCATCTCCTTTCTATCACTCCTACCTCCCAGGCCATATCAAGTCCTTCTATTTCCCTAATCACGGTCTCCACTACGCCATCTCTATCCATTTCTCTTCGCCCCTTAATATAATCTCCACCATATTTTCCCAATACACCACCTCTCCCAGTGCCAGTTTATTTTCCAGCTACTTCAGAAGTTCCTCGTTCTTCCAGCATCTAAACACATGTCCCACATCATCTCCCACTTCACTTTTCTCGCACACTCCAGTTTTATTTTTCACCATCTTGTGGAGGTATGCACCTGCGTCAAGAAGTGGTTCACCTTCCCGAATTTCCGGTCCACCCAATTTCTCTTGCTCCCAATCGCTCCTTTTAGCGCTCCCTCATACTCATCCCACCTTCTCACCATTTCCTCATCCATCCATTCCTGTACTTCATCTCTTGTCGCACCCCTCCAGCGTTTCTGTCTGACTCTAGCTATCAAGACCCTAGGATAGGACCTTGACCTGTCAGTCTACCCACTGTCCTGTGCCACTGCACCACCCTCAGGTGCAATCACCCCTGCTTTCTACCCCACACTTCCGCGCCATACTGCTCTACCATCCTACCAATTACCCTCCTCTTCCACTCTCCTGATCCTTCCACATTACCCATTATAATCCCTTATTAGTATCACTTGGATGTCGTCGATTATACAGCTTTGGAATTGAATAGTAGTCTTATTAAACATATTTTCACTTAAAACTAGATTGTAAATTCGGTATCTTTCCAAAATAATAAACCCTAGATCTATCAAGTACTATTAGACTATAACGGTATGTTTGGGGAACACAGCTGCTGTTGCGTGCAACGTGAAATGCAAATGCTATTATGATTAGAGCGTTGGCATCGGCCATATTAACTTTCTAACCAATCAGATAAACGCGTGGATTTAAGATGGTTCAATTGAATAGCTGCCTAATGAAATATTCTGATTTATATTGGTATAAAAAAAATGAAAATGAATCGAAACTGTTGTAAGTTATGTAGTTTATCAGCGTATTATTAAATAATATAAGGTCAGCTGTAGCAACCAATATGGCCGAAAATGGGACTGCCCAAAAGCAGTCGAAAATCGGTTCTCCGGAAGAATACACCTTGTCTATCCTTGAACCATGTCTATCCTTACACCATGGTTGGCATCATCGAGCTCTGTGGATAGAACTTTTCAGCCACAGGTAACCTTTTTAACTTATGTCAGTAGGTAATAGCATTTCAAATCATCTTCAACATTAATGTCACCGTTTGAAAATGTTCCACATATTATGTACATGTGGCATTAATGTGAATTTATAAAAATGTGGTTGCTATTCCCAAATAAAGTCAAACAAAAACCACAATCAAGAACCGTTGTTTTTGTTTTGTTCATAACGTGCAATGTGCTTGACATTTCATGTTTGCTGAGTACGTTATTGGAAATATTAAGTTATGTTTAAGTGTATTGCTAAAAATTTCAGATCCAGAACGTTCGAATTCTCTCCGAACTTTGACAATCTTCCGAATCAAAATAATTGCTTTGCACTCGTGCCATGAACATCGCCGAACACGTGGATTTTTATGCAGGGTGAGTAATCCGAACGTAGAAAGCTGCACTGCACTGAAAAAATCGAGCTGGCTGCGTACCAGTGCACATAGTCGAATACGCTATTAGATTTAAGCGTGGATACATGTAGCCCAACCACAATAAAATTAAAATCTCGCAAATAAGACAATTTGTTCCTTGCGTTTTTGTGCGACATTCATCTATCAATATTGGAGAATACGGGCATTTATTTTCAAACCAAAAACACTACACATTCAATTTCCTCTGTTTCCAATGTGTACAACCTTAATAAAGAAGATATTTGAAAAACATTTTTCAAAAAGCTAAATGCCGATAACGCTATATTATGCTGCCCTACCTTGTTTTGGTTTGCATCAGCTTGCATTTCATTGCGTTCACAGAAAGAAATTTTGTACGTAAAATTAATGAACACCGGTGATTGTTACAATGATTTCTTATCATGGATTAATGTTTTAGTACACTGAAACAATGAATTACCTAACATTAAGCAATAAACGAAAAACATCAAAAATTGATTATTTTTTTCATTGGTGCAATGAAAAAGTTCATTGAATCAACGTTTGAGAATTATTAAATTGATGTTGCTCGTCTTTAAAACAATAAATTTTTGTTATGGATTTACGAACAGAATACATATAAACACCATAAACGGTATTCATTGTTTCAACGTTAATATTACGAACTTGAACATTAACTTCTAATAAGGCGCTAAAATCAATGATACTTGTTCATAGATCCATAACTAAAAACATTAATATTACGAACAGCTTACATGGACTCAGAATAGCGCGCGAAAGTTAATGTAAACCGTTCATAGATCCATGATTGTAATCATTAATATTACGTAGAGGCGTACATAGAAAACAAAATACGTGACCATTTTCGCGCCTAATATTTCAGTCTTTTTGTTTTTCGAGAGGGTTAACCACAGTCTTGTTGTGCTCCGTTGTGAATTTTGTGTGATTTGAGTTTTTTAGTGGGTAAAATTGTGACATTTTATTGAGGATAGACTATTTACTATTTTTTCAACGAATAGACAATATCTTCATATTGCAATTGTGAATACTCTTTTAGTTTTCTTTTTGTAGTGAACTTATTTCAAATATTCATTTAGGTACATATTGGGGGGAAATCCACTCACACAAAATACACAATCAAAGATTCCCAGGAGTCATTTTTGTTTTGTACGAAGACTCAACAAGAAGTAGAGGACCATATTGCTAACCTGAAGATTTGAAAAATGTCTATTCAGCTTTTTATATTGTGTACTGGTGAAGACATTAACACAATTCCAAATATTTTCGTCTACTTTGAAGACATTGGATATAAATTTCTCCATATTCTTAAGGCAGTAGACATATTATTATGTTTTGAGATTATTTTTCTTATATAACTTTGACTTTCCTTTGGAAAGCAAAATATTTTGGAACTTTCTAGAAAAGTATTTTGTAGACATGATGTACCACTAGAAAGCCAAAAGTTCATAAAATGTGTGAATTTGTAGTAAGTGAATAGAAAATGCGAAAAGTAGTTAACATTTTCACTCTCTAGGTAGGTATATTATATTTTTTATACAGCGGCAATATATTGAAAAAACAAAAATTGTTTGTCAATATAACATGTTACACCTAGTAGTAACTTTTGTTTAAAGACAGAATTAAAGAAGCAAATTATCATGAAACCCTCTTGGGGGAAAAATAAGTACTTATTATATAATTAAAAGCTATTTTTGGGACTGTTTTACTTCTTTGTATTCTTATTTGCAGATACTGGTTCTTACATCAAATCAATGGACATATAAGATAATTTTCAGCCAATGTTGCACCTTGAAACTAAAAAAAAATATTGCATTGTAGTACTACCACATTATTTTTATGTTCGTAATATTAATAACCGGTGAACATCGATCAATGTTTATTGTACATTGATTTAACGTACAGCAATCATAAACTAATGGCCGGTGGTCATGGATCCATGCTTTTCGTTTATTGTATCAATGTTTATTGTACATTGATTTAACGTACAACAATCATAAACTAATGACCGGTGGTCATGGATCCATGCTTCTCGTTTATTGTGTTAATGTATGTGGTTCGTTATATTATTAACAGGAAGTCATAGATCCATGTTCTTTATTCATTGATTCAATGTACATTGAACATAACTTGATGAATAAAAAAGTTAACGTACGAACGTTCATTGTATTAACGATATAGCTCATCGGCTGAAAATTAATGTTGATGTTCATTGATTTGATGTACTTTTTTATTAATATAACGTACCTTTTTCGTTCAGTGTTATTGATGAAAGTCACCGAAAACAATGACTTTTGTTTTAATTCAAGCAATTCGAGATAAGAAAAACCCTTGCAATGTAGAAAATTAATGTAAAGCTTAATTTCAAGTTTTTCGAGATCTGTATATAATTAAGAACAAACAGAAGCCATCTAAATATTGTAGCCAGAGATTAATCCCCTGGAAATATTTTACTTCATACATCAAAACAACTTATTTATAAAATAATATAGATATAATATATTTAGTAAAGATTACATATAAGTGAATAAGCTAAAGTTAATTTACTACGCAGGTCTAGTCTGCAGGGCAGGTCTGTGATTATTCCTAAGAACAATAATTAGATGTTTAAACGTATTACAAACGTCAACCCTAATCTTTGACTTAATAAAATTGGATTGGTTGATGTTTACCCAAGTAACAGTTTATGGAAAATCTGGATTGTGTCGACTCTTTTTCGGAGCACTTCTGTCACAATGTGAATTCTATCTAAAATATAAATTATAATTACTTGGTATTATTGAGGCCCGCTTAATTTTTAGAACTACCATGTCAACTATCATCAGTGAAGTTTAGTTCGCAAGTGAACCTACGCGTGAAATACAAAATTACTCAAGATAAAATAAAACCCCCTTATAATTTCTAATTAGGTTGATGAATACTCGAAAGTAAACATCTTCAGTTTTCTGCACAATGAATAGGAGTTAATAATTTCAGAACAATATGTGTTGATTTTGTGGCTCTCATCAGAGCACAATATCAAACACATTCTGGAAACATCTTGTCCAACTACCAGGCACATGCAAAGTACATTTTGTACACATAATGGACACACATTTAGCCCAAGTTAGAAACAAAATAGATATCAGATTCAATTTCAGGTATATATTGGAAACGAAAGACACAATTAAGACACATTTTCGAAACAAAATTGTTATATTTCAGACTCACTATTAGATGAATGTCAGGCCATATTCAGTACACATTTCAATCACCATTTTGATCACATTTCTCACTTTTTATGGTCCAAAACTCGACAATGTGTCTTGAAAATGTGTCGTGCCCAAATTACAGTGTCGACACAGCAACGTCACATCGCCCAAAATGAGTAAGAAATTGTTACTTGGATAGATTACGCGCGAGCACGACCTATCCGTTCCTTTCGTAGCGACAATGTGTCTTACGCTGGTAATTATTAATTTTGAATTTGGCTGAATACGATCCTGATTATTTCATTTATCAAATTTAAGGTTAGATATATGTCAAGATAGCAAATAAAATATACGACATGCCGAAAACCACGATATATGTCACAAACGATGACGCACACCAAAACGCTATTGGATGTACTATATACTACTATAATAATTTTCATGGATTTAAGGCTGTTGCTCTGCGCTGCTGGCCTGAAAAGTCAATGAATTTCTCGCGGAAATCAATTCGACTACACCAAACTTGCTTGCTTTGCTATGTTCATTGCTGATTGGCTTTTATCGATAACGTTTGACGACGATGACATTCCATTGGGGTTATATGGCCCTAAAAATCATTGTCGACATTGAAAAGAAGAAAGCTTTAGATTTTTAGTACATTTTAGAGTCAATAAAAACGTGCACAGTGAAATTGAATTTTTACATGGATTTAAAACACATCATTTTTGTCTAGTCTGGCTATGTTCTGGACCTGTAAACAAGAATTAAGTACAAACAGAGAGTGTGGAATACTCATAGGAAACTTATTCTAAGAGCCTATACTCTACGTCTTCGATCTTTACCGAAATTTGCAAAAACAGGACAGCGGAATGCAGAAGGGGTCTGGACAAATATTTTTATTTCAAAATTTTCAGACAAGACCCGGCTTAACCCTTGTTAACCCAAGTTTCGTCAAAGTGGGATATTTTCATAGCAAAAATTCAGTTTTTTCATTAGCATCCATTTGCTTCGACTGCTATATTTTGTGAATCGGCATCATCTACTGACTTTTTTTCTGAAATTATATTGATATTGGTGCACCTTCTTTATGGGGATGAACAGCAGGTCGTGATATTTGTTAGAATTCAAAATAAATATGTCCTTATTCTTAAAAATATTTCTCAAGTACGGCCATCAACCAGCCCCAATAAGCGCGAATATGTCAAACGTCAGTTTAATTTGAGTATAATGTGAAAAACGATCAAGCATCGAAACTGTGAATGTACCAGATTGCTTCGTCGATTTTATATTGTAAGTTTACATTTTTGCACCCTAAGAGCCCAATGCCTTTATCAATCATTTCATGTAGTTGCCGACAATTTCGGACTAGATCCGTAGGCTACAATGCGTGGGTTCTACAATCTTCGAAAAAGACGAAGATGAAGTGTGTCATTGCTGGGCTCTGAGCAACAAGTGTTTTTGCTTGCCGTAAAGACAACAAAAGTATATTATACACCAAGGTGGTGAAGACTACTTATTATCCAGTGTGTAAAATTCGAGAAGTTAGCAGCTTATGGTTGGAGAGAATCCATGCACATGGATGATAACTGATATTTCCGGTATGAACAATTTCATAGTATATAAAATCGAAGTAGACGCAGTCTACTTCATTTCATGTAAGTGTTTTTATATTTGCTCAGCTTTGAGTCCCACGATTTGATAATAATTTTGACTCAATTATACCAGCAACAATTACGAAGAACAGATCGTTTTTCAACAAAAATTTATCCTCATACAATTTTCAAATTCGGTCACCCTTAGTTCTCAAAATTTCTGTTGTCCCTAATCTGATTCAAATAAAATTTTGGTATACATTAATAATAATTATAAATAGCTTCCCCGTTATCTTTCTTATCTTGTTGAAATGTCGTAGATTGCAAAAATCTGTCCACGACAACTAACAATGTTGTGTTTATCTGTCTCAGGATCGTTTTTGTTTAAAAATATATAGAACAATTTTATCTTTTGTCAAACAATACTAGAATCTAGATTTTGATGGAATTTATTTTTAAATGTTAATCTCATAAGTACTCAAACGCTTTAAATTTTTATCTTATTTATTAATAACACAGATTATTAATGTTAGAAATAAAATTCGTATAAAGTAAAGTATGTCCCACACGAGCACAAACATCACTTTAAAATAATTATTATTGTTATCAACAACAGCCATTTTGTATCCATAGTAACAGTGAACATTTTATTAGGAAAAACATTTTAAGTCAGCTCTACACTATTTTCTATAATAAATTAGGCATTTTATTTATTTATGATATTTTTAGATAGATTTTGACGTTTGTAGAAAAAATATTGTTGGTATCTCGTGCGCGACCTACTTTGGGAATTTTATTTTTTAACGAGGCGGAGCCGACTGAAGTGTTTTTTTGCGTACTAGATGTAATAGTTTGTATTTTAATAAAATATAAACACTTGGATTATATTATTATTTATTGTTTAACAAGCATACATTCACATTGCATACCTTGGTATCATGTTGTGTTGACCAGCGTCTTTGACATGTATGACATCTCAGTACAGCCAATCTTCAACTGACTATTGATTTACCTAACATCTCCCCTTTTCATGTTACAATAATTATAAATCTAGTTTGTCTGGGGGTTTAACTAATCTACCAGAACTTGTTACTGTTATATTATTTTGATTTGTTGTTTTGACATTCTCTGGTAGACTAATTTCACTTTGACACTTATTTGAAGATTCGCTACTTACACTTAAATTATCACTCGAGTCATGGTCTGCCTTAGAGTTACTGCTTACATCTAATGCAACATTTGAATTATTACTTACATCTATTTCTACCACTGTAGTATTACTATTATCTGGCTGCACATTGGAGTTATTGCTATCATCTAACTCATAATAATATTCAATGTTATTATTCGAGTTATCCCTTAGATCTAAATCACTATATTCATGTTCAACTACTCTTTCACTTTTTACATTGTTCTCAACATTTTCTTCACCTTCTTCAATGTCCCTATCTTCTATGTGTACGTAATAATTAACTATAGGTTTCCTATCTTCTATATTTACTTTTCTGTTATCACTACTTACATTGGTTGAAAAATTGTTCAGAGCTATACAGGAATAGAAAATTTATAAAAGTTATATAAACACTTGGATTATATTATTATTTATTGTTTAACAAGCATACATTCACATTGCATATAATACCTTGGTGTCATGTCGTGTTGACCAGCGTCTTTGACATGTATGACATCTCAGTACAGCCAATCTTCAACTGACTATTGATTTACCTAACACTAGATACAAAAATAAATTTTGTATGAATAATTAAAAGTGTGACCTTCACAGGCTGACCTTTTTAATAACCCTGAATAATGACCTGGCCCTCGAACCGGTCCTGGCGACGCCTTTGCCAGACGTCACGGTATCGATTTTTCAAATAAACGATATAAGGCGTCTCGACGCCACGTTATACTACATACTAGCGTTTGTACGTTGTATAGCAACTAACAAGACGAAAATGTTCAGTGGCATTGTTGCAAAAAATCTTTTATAAAGAAATACAGGTAAGTACATTTATTTTGTAATTGGAAAGTATACCTATTATAAACATTGTATTGTTGTTTAACACTCTTTTACATAAAAAAGTATTATTTTATTTTAAACCTGGTACTTCACGTACATATTTACTTGTAATGAATATGCATTTTACAACAAAAAACATCTTGATGGATAAGGGCGTGAATTAATACTTTTCGGTTTTTTTTTTCACCGTTTTTCTTCGAATATACACTGCGAAACATTGAACATTATATCGTTTTATTGAAGAAATACCCTACAAAACATTAAAAACTGAGTAGTTAACAAGGTTTATAATAAATATATCAATGTTCTGGATTAATAAAATGTAAACTAGCAATTATTGAACATATAACAGTGTGGACAACTTAAAGGAGGTATTGTAAATTTGCAAAGATGGCATGTAACATGACAGTGGTGTTGAATGTATGTATTTATTTTTGAGGTGACATTCACTGAGACCTAAGAATCTATTGTGTCCCTTTACTTCTACTTACTTTATTCCTATTTCCCGAAGGAATTTTAGGATATCTGCAGGCTTTAACTTAGGTAAATATTCCTCTTCTATCCAGTAATCTTCCAGGTACTGTGCTCTAGGATTCTGGAGTGCTGTGCAGTTGGATAGTGTCCATATACTTCTTTCATGCCACAAAATGTACATTCTTTTTCCTCCATTATTTTGAGCAGGTGCCAAATAAAATTCTGTCAAAACTTTTAGCGCAGTTTTACTTCGACTTATACATTCATTTGATCTCAACAGGTTGTAGTCACCCAAAAGAATCTTTGATTAATTGTATAAGCCCTACTGGATCTTTCCAATGGTCAGATCTTCTCTTTCTCCCGGCCTTACCTATTTCTTCCTTTCCTTTTTTTACATTGGGGCTGATTCCGCAAAAGGGATCTGGCCCCCAAAAGAGTATTTCAGTCTCCCTTTTTACTAGTTAACTAGTTCATCTGCTATTTCATTTCCTTCTATTCCAGTGTCTCCTGGAATCCATTGTATGGTGACTATATTGTTCTCTTCTACTTCATTGAGTTTATCTAGGCATTCCCACACAATTTTGGAACTGATTACAAAAGAGCTCAGTGCTTTAATGGCTACATGACTATCCGATATTATGGTAATCCTTTGTCTTCTGTATCCTTTATCAATATTGAGAGCGGCATTGAAAAAATATACAGGGTGATTCATAAGTAATGGGCCAAATTGTAAATCTACGTTCAGAAGGCCAAAATAATAATATTTTCATTAACAATAATGGGCCTTAGTCTTCTCCTTACTTAGGTACAGGATACTAAAGCGAAAAAAATAAAATAGATTTTTGTTAATAGATCAGGTACTTTTCTACATAATGACTTGAAAATTGGGTATGAACTAGTTTTTGTAAGGGTAAATAAGAATGTGTGAGAGGATTTGAGTTAACTCGTAGATGTCGCCACATGCGCCATATGAATTAGATGAAATCAGCTAAAAATTTTTTATCGCTCATTATTTCACAACTTACTTATTTAATTTGGATAGCTCTATCATTTCTGTAGAAAACAGGTATACTTCTTTGATCTTCAAAATATTAACGATTTTCGAGATATTTGAATTTAACTAATTTACTACACTACATTTCACTGTGGTCGACGTAGCATTAATCTGTTAGGACACAAGAAATAAATAAGATAAATAAATAAGTGTGTTTTATCACGTAATTTTTGTATGGTTACATTTTAATATTATTACCAATTACGGTTAGGTAAATGTCAACATTCCATGGCATGCTTGTCTTAACAGATTAATGCTACGTCGACCACCGTGAACTGTAGTGTAGTGAATTGGTAAAATTCAAATATCTCGAAAATCGTTAATATTTTGAAGATCAAAGAAGTATACCTTTTTTCTACAGAAATGATGAAGCTATCCAAATTAAATAAGTAAGTTGTAAAATAATGAGCGATAAAAAATTTGTAGCTGATTTCATCTAATTCATATGGCGCATGTGGCGACATCTACGAGTTAACTCAAATCCTCTCACAGATTCTTGTTAACCCTTACAAAAACTAGTTCATACCCAATTTTCAAGTCATTATGTAGAAAAGTACCTGATCTATTAACAAAAATCTATTTTATTTTTTTCGCTTTAACATCCTGTACCTCAGTAAGGAGCAGACTAGGACCCATTATTGTTAATGAAAATATTATTATTTTGGTCTTCTGAACGTAGATTTACAATTTGGCCCATTACTTATGAATCACCCTGTATAGATAATTATTATAATATTAGGTAGATAGAAACTTGTAGAAAAGTGGAAATAATATGAAAATATAAAATTGGAATGAATATTATCAAAAATATTCACTATTTTCAAGTTGAATTTTGAATTTAAGCCATGCTGGAGTGCAGAGTGCAGATAAATAACAAGATTTCAGACTATGGAACGTGCATGACGAGAAACGGAAACACAACATGTATTTTGTGGTGGAATAAATTAGTATTTTTTAAAAGCAAATAGTTTTCATATACAGGGTGTCCCACGACTAGTTAAAACTATCTGTATATGACAAAATACTTGCAGTAAAATCATAAATATTTCTAAATTGAGAATTTCGCATACGATCTTTTCAACTAATATACAATTTTCAAAGATAATCGACTTCCGGTGGACTGTAACTTTGTTATTTGAGTAGAGCACCCTGTATATTAATACATCCATCTTTGAAAATATTTTGGTTAGAAAGATCGTATCCGAAAACCCAAATATAGAAATTTTCATGATTTTACATTAAGTATTTTGCCATATACAGATAGTTTTAACTCGTCGCTGGACATTCTTTATAAAGGTAGGACTAAACCTCGAAATTTTCCCAACTGACCACTGTGTGTAACATCACTTATTTTTTTGAATACCATCCCCAGACGGTACCCACTGTGCCGATTTTCCACAATTTTCTTGTAATTCCTTCCAAAATACAAAAATTATAATAGTATATTACATACCGAGGAGGGAAGTGTTTCATTACTGTCAAGAGATTAACTATAATCTCGAGATATTAATGAAAACTTTCCTTCGAGGTATGTATACTATTTTATTTACAACCACATCGTTAGTTGAAAATTCTATTTCACATTTTTTGTATGTAGTAAAAATTAAATTAAAAATTATTTGACACCATTCAAAAATGTGCAGGTTGCGTTGAATAACAACTTTGCCATCGTTCTCCTGTATCAGTTCAAACGCTCTACCTCCTTCTGTTAACTTCACGGGATCTGACAGGTGGACATGAAATAACATTTTACAGTAATGAAATTTCAAATCATCAGGGAGGTCTCTTAAATATTTCGATTAAATCCTATAATAAGTCAAATATTACCATTAATTTTAATAAATAATATATGATAAATTATTTAAATGTTATTGTTGTTAATTAATTGCCCTGTTGTTTCTATATAAGAATTTGTTCAATAAATATATTACTTAAATAAATATTTTGCTTTATTGAACGAGTGAGGGAAATAAGTGGGGGAAATGGAAGAGGGAAGTAGACGTAGGGAATGTGACACTTTCAAACCTTCAATGACATTAGTAATGTCAAAATTACAGGCATGGTTGTAAATGAACAAAATTGTTGGCACATAAAATAAACATTGGATAATAATTGGAGTATTTTATTTTTGATTAGATTGAAGTGATTTTACATATTTCTATAGCATAGTCTTATTATATAAAGGGTGTTTCATAACTATTGGGACATAGGCTAATTTTGACCGAAATATGCATCAATTGAATGGAAATATTACTGTGGGAAAAGATACAGGGCGTTAAATTTCAATTTTTTTATCTCAGTTTTTTGCTAATAATTTCACTGTATATTTATAAATTGTTATTAAACTCGGCACAGTGGCATAACTTTGAACAAGGAATATTATTATATTTCAAAGGTAATAGTATAATACTACTATAACTCCTTACAGAGTCTTTGAAAATCAAAGAACAAAGACCGTTTACTTAGAAGCAACAACTACTTCCCTGACTATACGCCATGAAGGACATTAAATTACACTTCTCAGTGTTCTCTTTCATTTTCAAATGAATTGATAAAAGTAAAGCTTCCATTAACATATGTTTCATTTGATAAAGTAGGGCTTGTAATTGACATATTTAAATTCAACAATTTAAAAGATACCTTCACTTGATCAATTTATTTCCCAAACAAAATTGCCGTTGACTCAATAAGGTTGAGAGACTACAGAAGATTTCTTCTGATTACCAAGATCATAATTATTTCCTGCCATAGCCTGTTCTAACCCAGGTATAACCGTTCTGGATGAAAAGACAGATAGACTTGAGTATCGTCGGCATAGAAATGTTGTCTACAGGAAAAGCAATTTTGAGAAAACTAGAAATATATTTACTGACAAACAGAGTTCCTGTTGATATCCAATGGCTTTGTAATAAAATTTTTGGGTAGGATCTTAATTTAAACTAGATAAAAAGTAATAGCTCTATGAAATTATTGTCAAACTTTTTTAATATAAATATATTTCTCTACGACTCCGAAATACAATACTTTGTAATTTCAAAAGTTCATCTATTTCTCAAATGTGGTTGTACGAAATCCAAACAAACAGGATCAATAAAACTCTAAGTCTAAACAACAATTATTTAATATTGTCCACCAAAAAGGACAACAAAATTATTCAGCAACTAGTTTCGTTACAAAATTACCATCATCAGGCTTCATTAAACATGTACAATGGGAAGAAAATTTATTCGCCGCTAATACCATATATTAATGTTTAGACAACAAGTGGTTCAAAAGAAAAGAAAAGGAAAATTTTTATCTTGGAAAAATATGAAGAATTATTGTTAAAACATTGTAAAGTTTGACAAATGCTGGAGGAAATTATTGTTTAAACAATAATTCTTCATATTTTTCCAAGATAAAAATTTTCCTTTTCTTTTCTTTTGAACGACATTTACTTCTTGTCTAATCATTAATATATGGAATTAGCGACGAACAATTTTCTTCCCATTGTACATGTTTCATGAAGCCCGATGATGGTAATTTTGTACCAAAACTAGTTGCTGAATAATTTTGTCCTTTTTGGTGGACAATATTAAATAATTGTGGTTTAGACTTGGGTAGAGTTTTATTAATCCTTCTTGTTTGGACAACACTTTAATACAACACTTTGTATTCTTATCTGGCCACCCGGTACATTGTTTTGTCCATTCAATCATTATCATGAATGTATGCTAAAAACAATGATAACATTCATATTTGTTTACATTTTTTTCGAGCGACATATTTTACTACTTAGTCTAGTTTGCCATCGAAAACAAAACGTGAAAAAAGTTACACCGCAAAATGAGGTCACCAGAATCAAAATATTTAAATGGGTTAACTCATTTGCAAAAATTTACCAAAGCGGACAATATAAATGTGATAAGATATTCTCATTCCTCATGGGCGTACAATAAACTTTTTATGAGGGGTAAATCTATTTATTGTCTCTCACTATAGTCTGTTAAGGGATTCATTACAGTTTTTTTTTATTTATAACACTGGGATCAAGTTGTTGTCTTCCAAAGATGCATGTAGTGTTGTTTATAGATAGATCATATTATGTTCAGTTTAGATCAATAGATAGTAATTATTGGGTAAAATTTATGTTAATACCGAGACTATCAGTGAGCATGTAGTTAAAATGTATCACATCAATCATATTATCAAGAAATGGTATTGACGTTTTAAAAATATTTAAATCTCAAGGATTATAAGTATCTTATATAATTAAGTGAATGTCCTTTCATTAGTATAACAGTAATCACTATTAACAAAAAAGAGGAAAATGAATATATACCATAAAATACGTCCCCTTAATTTGGAATCATATGGAAAAATTTCTTAATATTAATTTTGAGAAAAAAGTTATTCATAAAAATTTCTGTATAATTTAAAACCTCTAATAATAGAGTCATCAAATTTCAAATATTTCAGTCGTATACGAGGTTTGTCAAAAAATATTAATTTTACTCAAAGGTAAAGTAGAAAAAAAATATAATGATTTAAAATAGGGCCACTTTGATGTATGAAGTTCATATGTACCTACTCTATCTTCCTAAGCTGAAGCCTGCAGATATCCTAAAATTCCTCCGGGAAATAGGACTAAAGGAGCTACTAGTTTCAGAGACTCTCCTCAGAAACTAAGTAGAAGTAAGGGGGCACAATAGATCTTTTAGGTCTCAGTGAATGTTACCCCAAACACACACACATACATATGATACACATACATACATACTCTATCTTGATTTTTTCATACTAGTTTTTTCAATTAACTGTTCAATTGATTTAGAAAATTATGGATTTTTCTAGTAATTTCTACTATTATGGTCTCAAATTTTTCCTTAATCTCATTTATGGCCATATTCTCCGTTTCAACCTTAAGCTACAATTAGTTAAGCCAGGCTGAAATGTAAAGCTTGGCTTAAATTGTGTTATCATGTACCGTAGATAGATAAATGAGGCTTTTTTAAGCCATAAATAAATTTGGCAACACAATAAAAATCTTGAAATGTAAAGTCAACCCAATCTAGAAAATGTCAACAAATGTCAATTTCGTTTTTAACCATTTTCAAAAGAACGCTTCTTTTAATAATTATTAAACATTAATTCAATTTTTGATGAAAAAGTTAAGGTGAGACGGGTACTGAATTTTGCAAGCATTGAAAAACTGCACTTGAAGAATTTTTGCCAATAAATACGCCTGTATATTGGAGGACAAAAAACCGACAGGACATCTTCTCAAAAAAATAGCTAGCATAAAACATTAAATAAGTCAGTACCTGATTTGCTGGGGATACACTATTATTTCTAAAAATAAGATAGATAATATTATCCAAACAACAAAAACAGTTTACGAATTTTTTTACTAAATACTATGTGATACTTACAAATCAAGCTGGATTTATAAACTTGGCGTTTGCCGTTGGCGTTCGCGCTAGCGTCCCTAATTAAAAGTACAGAAACCCCTAAGACCATTTATATCTACCGTTGGCCTTGCCGTCCGACGTTGGCTGCCGTTCGACTCAAATGAACTTTAAGTTTTGCCGTTCGCCGTTCATAGCACCGTTTGTAGCAATTCTGAAGAGCCAATCAAAACGATTTTTAGCCGTCACCTGGTGTACGTCATATGTGAAATGCCAAACAAGTAATTTGTTAACTTTATATGGATGTGACACATTAAATTGAGGTTATGATAGTTTTCGTAACGGCCAACGGCAAGTTTATAAATGGCCAATGTCGTTGCTACGAACTGCCGACGTAGGACGCCAGCGCGAACGCCAACGGCGAACGCCAAGTTTATAAATCCAGCTTCAGTTTCAAATTCCAATCATCTATCATTTCCAAAAGTATAAAACTCAGGTATGTCAAAATATCTGGCTGCCCGGTTTTATAAAGTAGAGTTAAATATCTCGAGTTACCTCGAGGATTAACTCTCAGGTTAAAATCCATAGATCACTGTAAAAATATATAAAAGAAGAAAACAGAGTCTTCTATGATTCGAGTCAACCTATAACCTCACATTTTTTGTTAAAAGTGGCATGGAAAATGTTGTAAATATATGAGCTATCACAAGCTCAATAATATCTTCAGTTGAATGTTTAGATAAACGGAAACGTGCTATGAATAATTTATCATTCCAGTAATTTAAAGACTCTATTCTATTTCTAAAAACCCTAGGTTTTCGAGGTGCCTCAACCATTTGAATAATGTCTTCCTCATCATCTGTTAGGAAGTCATCAAAAATTTCAAATATATCTCTCACTTCATCCATGTCCACATTGAAAATATATATCATAGAACATCGGATATGGTATTATCTTCACATTTTAGCATTTTGCTCATGACAACCGCTAACTTGAGAGTTAACCCGAGCCAAATGGTGGGGCAGGGTTAACTCTAACCCCGCTTTATAAAACGCTGTATCACCCACCGGTCAAAGGGTTAACTCTCGGGGCAGGGGTAACTCGAGCTTATAAAACCGGGTATGATAAGCCCTCAATTTTGAGGGCTTAACTTAAACCAGGCTTAAAGTGAGCTGAACGTACGGCGCATACCAAATGTTTACATTAAACGTATAGATATGTGGACACATATTACCTGAGACTGATATCTCAGACATAAATTGTATGTGTGTTTACATTTTCAAAAATTACTCACTGACATAAATATCATGCAATAAATGTCAGATGTAAACGTACCTTAATGATTTTATTTATATGTCAAAATAGCAAATATAATAAACGACATACCAAAAGCCTGAAAGTACGTTACAAATGATGACGTACGCCAAGAAGGCTATAATTATTCTGTATGTTCCTTGTGGTGTATTCATTATTATTTTTATTAATTATTTAGGAAAATAAAACGACAATCTTTTTATATTCTATTGTTTCTATTATATTTTTTATTCGGCAATTTGATAGGTTTCCAGCTACCAATATCAGCAATAATATTTTTTAATACAAAAAGATTCGTTACTGTAAGATAGAAACCAGAATTTGAAAAACCTAATTGTTCTTGATGACGCGGTAGCTCTAAAACTACGAAATATGTTGCATTGAAAAATATAAAGAAGATTGTGGTTTGATTTTCCAAAATAATAAATAAGAAGATTGGGTTAGTATTGTTAATATTTTGAATTCAACACAGTCTTATTTTCTTAAAAAATAAAATGCTAACTCCTAATTTATACAACCTCGTGTGAATGCACAAGCCGCTCCCCTTTCAGAAACAACCTTGATCTTACAAAAGACCACTTTCATATTATATAATATATTTTTTTAACAATCTTCATTCAATTAGGTACATGTTAGCAGTATATTGGCTTGGCATAGGTCTCCAGTTGCTTCACAGAGGCACCTCTAAATCTAATTAAAGGCTTCTCAGAACATTTGATTTTTGAAAATAGACGTTATTTTGCAAATTTCGTTAAAGTTGTCATCAATCAATGTAGTGACACACACAAATTAATAACGTTTGTCCACGGATAATTTTGATTACTTTGTCCACGAACACCTAATAATAAGTCAATATTTTACCTCTTTACAAAAGATATATGGTACCAATATACAGTACACAAGTACGACAAGGATATATGAAAGAGAGAAAAAGAATAATTGTGTGCGGTCATCACTTTGTTTCAACTTAGGGGTGTATACTTATTTCCCGAGGCTGGCGGAATGTTCTTTGTAAAAGACAATGTTGCCGGATGAAAGTGTTTTGTTTTACCTATTGTGCATGACTTCGAAAAAAAAGTCAACGATAATGAGACAAAAATATCATTTGTACAAATTAATCTGCGCTTCTGGCAACAGCGGTTAAAATAGGGGGGCAATGAGTGTTTGGCCTGTCTCGGCTGTTTTTCTGTCGCACTTGTATAACCCGGCATACTTCCATCAGAATCTTAGCAATCTGTATCTACTAGAATTTATTATGGTTCATAATACACTGACTAGAGATGTGGGTACAATATGAAATAAACTATTGAATCTGTGTATTTTGTTTAAGAAATTTGTTTCTGAAATATATCGTATCGATAAAATATCGAAATTTTTAGTATTTATACTTTTCATAACGATATTTTCTAATATTAAGTATTTTAAAACAATAATAACGGTACGTTGTATTGATACTTTACACAGTATCGACCATCTCTATATGTATATGTCAAATTATTTTATGTCGCTACCCTACCACAACACTTTGAGGTTAGTAATACCAAATCGTTATTGACTTTTATTTAATAAAGAAATTAAGGGTCGTGGACAAAGTATAGTATTCTATTCGCAATTTATGGCCAATATTCACTAACTTGCGCAAACGTCATCCATCGTGAATAATGGCTATCATGAATCAAATCAAATTATCAAGTGCTAATTTGTAAATCTACTCGTAATAACCCATGTTGTGGACCCTTGCTTTTAAAAATATTTCCAAATTTGGAAGACTGGGACGAAGAAGAAACTCTTTTAATGGTTTACAAAAAAATAGCCAGTCATGAGGACTTCCAACAGAAGTGAAAACACTGAAAACACAAATAAATGAATCTAAACATTCAACGCGACACACATAAGTAGGAAAATAAGAGAAAAACTACTTGACAGAGAGAAAAGAATAATTGTTAGCAGCAGCGATGGACGAGTGTTCAGTGCCCCCTATTTTAACTGCTATTGCCAAATGTACTTATCTGTAAAAGTTATTCCCACAATGTACAAAAAAATAGTTCGGTTGCCGCTGCGATCTTAGTTTGAATATCCAATGGAAGTTTGGAAAATTTTGTTCATTTTGATATCTTTTTCATCGTCGTAATATTTAAGTAATGACTTTTTGATTTATAGGTAATATTTACGATTGAGAGGTAATAAATAATTAACTAATTTATAATTAACGAATAATTAAGTTGGAAAACCGTATTATACACTGGTATTTTTGATTAACCTTGAGCTATGGCTGAGCCTCTCACATTTTGGTTAGTGAAAAATAATTTGGGACTAAATTTGTAAATTTCATTCCTATGTGAAGTCATAAGGTGACTGGACTATTATTTCAACATGAATACAAATTAATATTTTTTAACACCAAATTATCAAGTGCTAATTTGTTAATCTAATAACAAATTTACTGAAAATATTCATAATTTATTTTGAAAATACGACGTATATATTTAATACGTGACAATACATAGATAATAATTTAAAGTACTCACCTCATAAACTAATTAATGATTAGATTTTGAAAATCTAATCAATACTGTACCCCAATCTGGACATTCCTTCAATCTGTTATTTTTATTGTATGATGTTATTCGATGGAAATTTAATGGTCTGATGATATAAATAGCTAGATACTATTTACCAACGAAATGCAAGGAAAATGTGAATGTTGTCATCCATATTTTGCATACAGAGCTGGGAAAAAACAGCAAACAACTTTTATCTACGACCACCTTTAAAATTGGGCATTTACGAACCAAAAAAATTGTGTGAAATCATACATTATACAGACGTTAAAAAGCGTGCGTAAATGACCAATGGTTTTTAAACGGGGTTTTCATTTTAGCACTCTTTTTTAGCTACGTAATTGTAGTTGCCTCGAATTTAATGGTTTGTTCTAATTGTTGTATAAACTTTTGTGCTGTCAGTGTTCAATTAAAATAAAATTTTATAGAAATCGCAGTTGTTGGAATGGTTGGTTGCTATGGAAATGTCCATAATAATTATAGTTTGACAATTCATGAAATATCTGACAGTTGTGCGAAAAAATATCGGAATATTTAAATTATTGTATAATGGACAGTGTAGTAATTTTACCATCAATGATAATAACAACTAAACATATGTTTTTAAATTCTTGTTAAAATTGCTATGTAATAATCGCTAATAAATATTTAAGTCAAATGTTTTATTCCAATTGAGTATAATCACTTTACTGCCTAGGCAGGAAAAGTAATACTTTGCTGAATTTGCTGCCAATCGGAGAAACATTTTTTTTTTGTTTTTCAACGCCTTCAGAGCACATTTTTTATTTTTTCTTCATGTGGTCGTAGATAAAGTTTTGAATGACACTTGTGCGTGAAGTACTTTTGCGACTCGTTACAAAAAAAGGAAAAGGGTTTTTTTTGAAAAAAACGCTCCTTTTTATTAAAAATTATATTATATTAATTCTAATAAATTTCTTCATTTTTCAAACATTACACAAATAACTATTAAACACTATTGTTTTGGAAAGTATTTCCAACGAAAAGAAATGCATTTTTGCATTATTTTGAGCCAATTCTTGATGCAGTTATTCTATTCGCTTGTAGGTTCATTCAAAATAGTTTTTAATTTAATAGAATGCATCCTCTGGTGATTGAAGCCTTTGATCACGCATTTAATTCTCAATTTCTGGAAACGCAAAACATTCGTTGTGAGTTTGCTGTATGGAGGATGGTCGAACAATTCGATGTTTTCATCTTTAAACACTAACTTGTTTTCTGAGCTGTGTGGAAACTTGCATTGTCATAGTGAAGGATAATTCGTCGTTTAGGGTTGGTTTTTCCAAACCTGAGTAATTACAGTTAGAATGTCGCCACCATCTTTTTGGAAACTCCGATAGCGGATAAATTTCGTCTGTTTTAATTCATCTTGGAACACCCAAGTAGCAGACTGTCATTCATTTTCGGGTTCATAAGAGTAAATCTAGGCTCTTGGACACCAATTGACTCTAATTATTTTCTTCTCTTCTCTTCACGATAAAATTTCCGGTCCAGTTTCATGATATGTGGCATGTCGATCTTCTTCAATCAGCTCACGTACGTTTTCCTGTGTGACTGCGTCCTTTTGGATCCTCACTAAGATTAATCCCTCCTTGTTTAAATTATCCATATCAGCAGAAATTTTCGACTGTCAACTGGTGTGGTGCTTCATTGCCGAAGGCAGAAATCACATCAGGAAGGCATTCTTGTTGAGGCAATCGTAAGCAATTATTGCCCTGAAACGATTTCGGCTTAGTTCAATGTTTCGACTGATAATTCAAAATAAGTACAGTTTGGAACGAAGCGTTATGAAACTTTGGCGACATTTGATATTTGTTGACAAGCAACAACTATCTTGTTATATGCAACACTCAAAAGACAACCCTCGTAATATCAAAATCAATTTATAAAATTACAAATAGGGAGATACAAGCCGGTTTGTCAAATATTTAGTAATTTTGAAAAAAAAACGACCTGTATTTGAAAAAATATGGAGCAACTAGTTTCTGAGAAACTAAGGGGGTACAATAGACCTTTTAGGTCTCAGTGAATGTTACCCGAAAACACAAACATACATATCGACTCCTTTGTACTCGATTTTGACCCTAAACGAAAAAATGTAATTTAAATTTTGTACACTTGATAAGGACCGATAGTAATACAATCTAGTAATAAAATATAGGGTGTTCGGTGGTCCATTTTTATTATAACGCAACTTTAAAACTCGATTTTTACCCACTTTAAACGCTCAGATTAATTCGAAATTTATTTGCATACCTATCAAGGAGCCTTTGTAATACAATATAGTAGGAATAGGCAGATTTATGCAACGTTCATTATAATTACATTTTTATTATATTATAACTACACTTAAATTACATTTTAACTGCCTAATGAAACCAGTTCATGGAACGAGTTAATCATGGATTTGTAAATGCGCACGAACTGACGAGAGTGACGAAACAGGCAACTGATAAATGTCAAATTTAAATCGTTTGTTGTTATGTTGGGAAATCGGTTAATTTACATAGGGATATGATGGTTGTAAATAAAATAGTATACCTACAAACCTTGGTAGGAAATTTCATTCCTGTCTCAAGATAAAAGCAAACCTCGACGCTAACTGTAACTAATCTCTCGACAGAAATGGAACTCTTCCCACCTCGGTGTGTCAATAATATACTATTAGTTATGGTCAATTATGGTGGCAATTCTTGCCAAACATATTGCATATTGCTTTGCTTGCTTGCTCTTGAACCCTCGGTTTTTTTTGTCATAAAGATGAGTATATTAATGTAAAATGTGTCCCCCTAAATTGGAATCATATGTAATAGTAGTTTGTGCAACTAGTGTGGATATGATGGCCATATCGCACGACGCCGTAGGCGGAGTGCTCAATCGTTCAATCGCTCAATCCACACGAGTCGAACAGTATATTTTTTCTACGACCCACTTAAAAAATCTAGAAAATAAAAATTTTAATAAACTGTAATCTCGACTGTAATATAATTTCAAAATTTTCAACAATTTTCATAATTTTACCAATCAATATCAAGCGGAATAATTATTTGGAAATAAAATTAACAATAAAAAAATTTCTTCATTGGGAATCGAACCCTGGACCTTACCACTCGACTACCGAGGAATGTTCAAACCAGATATCCATAACGTCACATCAATTACATAATTTTATAAAATCTGACGTCTATCAGAAGTCCTCTTAAATACCCATTTTATTCTGTTTTCAGTATTTGTTGTTAATTTATACGGATTATTTTATTTATGTTTATTATTGTAAATAAATATTCTTGATCCAGTGCTTCTAGGGAAGCCTTTTTTTCGATAAGTTATTTTGACGTTTCTTTTAAATCCAAAAAAGGGGAGTTGACGAATACTAAACGCGAATGCTGATTGGTAGATTTCATATACGTTCTAGGATGTATATGAATCATATACGTTCAGTTAACCGATATGGCCTACATTTCCATTCTGTAAACTGTGCAAAAAATGGATAATATACATGTGGATGTAGAAAAAACTTTTTTATTATTAATCTTAGAATGAAATGTTACCTTTAAGTACCTTTAAATTTGACAATATCGAAAAAAAATTACTAAAAAGAGTTGATCAGAATTAAAAACTACGTTCATTTGAATTGAAGCTTCAGATTAATTATTTTTTTCTACATTCATGCAAAAAACAACACTTTTGTGAAACACATTTAATGGAAAAAGTGGTTCTTTTTTGCACAAGTACAATAATAGTATATTGTTTTATTAGGAGTAAAAGTATAACTTTTTGTGGCGAGTCTGAATGTTTGATGGCCGAACGTTAGTGAGGCCGACAATTTCAGACGAGCCACAAAAAGTGCTTTTGCTCCGAATGAAACATGCTATTTTTTCCGCAAACAGCATCCAGAATATAGAACTAATTAATATTTAAATAATAATTCAAAACGATTGCAACGAAGTTGATAAATTCAGAGAATAATAATTATAAAACTGCGCACTACATTTCCGTGGTTACTGGTTTTGTGATTGCCAAGTCAAAAACAAATTTGACAGTTCAATAATATTTTTTTATAATGTCAGAAATATTGTAAGTGATTTAAAGCAACAATTGGACTGTGTATTTTTGGTAAGTACTTGAGCATCAAAATTTCGTTTGTTGTAGTAAAGTGTACTGAAATTTTCTTTTAGATAATATTATGTCGGATTCAGAACCCAACTGTACACCGCCCGACGTTGTTGACATTTCTACTTTGGCGTCTGTGAAATCATACTTCAACATCATGAATTGACGTTAATAATGTCTACTTTTTTTGACGTTTGCGGAAAAAATTTTTATTGCACTCATCTGTCATTCTTTTGTCAGTTTTGTGATGATTTATGACAAACATGAACATTTAAATAAAATAAAAATCCAGAGCAAGTGTCTGATCCTGCTTTAATACAACTATACCTAATATGTATATCTTACTACTTAGTCTCAACGAATTACAATTATTGCAAAAATCTTTAATTATTGAAAATTTAAATGGTCAAGGCGAAAACCAGCTATGATTGAGTACTAACAAGGAGGAGGCCATAAAGATACAAAAAAGAAGAGCGGTTTGAGTTTGATTAGGTTAAGTTAGGTTCCCAACATATTATATTCTAATTTTCCAGTTTTTGCATGAATGTAGAAAAAATATTGTATGCAACTCTTGCAAAACGTGTTTTTTGCACTTGTTGCATAAATAACTATTTACTAATTAATATTTCTATTTTGTTTGAACATTTATCTCTTGTGGTTACGAAACACATGATAAACTTTTAGGTTTTCGATGTTTTTCAATATTTTTGCATTCAAAACGCGGAATAAGTGCATATTCATTTATTTTGCAAATAATATAATATATTCAAATACTGAATTATAAAACTGAAAAACAAATTTAATTCTTACCCATACTAATGCTTCGACATTATCTAAATTTTTTTAGTAAAATTTTTCGATATTGTCAAATTTAAAAGTACTTTACTCTTGAATAAATGTCATATTTTTTTACAAACCTTGTACATAACTGAAAATTTGATGACTGTATTCTAGGTTTTAGTTAAGAACTTTTTGTGAAGAATAACTTTTTTTCCTAAAATTATAAATGAATATATAATAAATAATTCTCCATACTTGATCTCAAACCTGTTACCAAGTGGCAATAATAGCTTTTGGAAAATTTGTCAAATTATTTTCGCTTATAAAAATCTTTTGTGATTACTACTTACCTGAAAAAAATTTAAATTATCTAAATAGGTTCCTCAATCTTAGAAGAATAACGAATAGATGTCTGCCTACGAACAATATTGATCTATATTACAATTTTAATAATAAAAAGTTGTGTAATATTTCATAAAGTAGTACAAAGAATTGCCATTACTAATCAATAACACTCGAGGTCAGTATAGTATATAATTTATAAATATGTGTTTTTTTTTATTTTACAGATGCTGTTCATAATGAGATTAATTTCTTCATTAAATTGGTGTTCTTATAAACATTTAGTGAATTCTAGTTATCATTATCAGACTGTGTACTTTTTACAAATCCCATATTAAAATAAATCGTTTGGTGTACCTAATTGGTTAAAAAGTTGCTTGAAAACGCAATTTCCTTGAATTTGAGAAGAGTGAGTGCGTCAAACCGTCAAATTCAGTGGATTTCGGACATAAAAGTATCAGCATTTCGTGCGCGCGTGGCCCGCGCCACTAAGTGACATCACATCTGGGAGTGGGAGACATTTCCAGAGAATATTTACCGTTCAATCGGAGGAATTATTCGTTAGTTTGCATCGAATTGTTGCAAAGAAGCTAATCTTTAAAGAAGTTTTTTTCTTTTTGTTTTTTTGGTTGGTTACCATTGTATGGGTGAGTACATTTTTATTTACATACAACTGTACCTTCTATTATTCTTTTAACTAACCTATATTTGCGTTTACTTTATGTTCAAGGCCGTTAACACGGTTCATGACTGGTTATTGTTTTATGGATAACAAATTCTTTTGTTCCTATTAATCCAACAGCCGTCGACATAAATTGCGATATTTAAATTAGAATCATTCTGCCAGGAATTATTTTTATAAATAAAAAATTGTGATACAGAAAGATCGAGTTTGAAAAAAATTGGATCTAGGCCAAAAATTATCAAAATCTTGACACATATGGTTCACTTGTATATATTAAATATCTGCTAGTACTAGGTATTTTGATTATTTTAATTTTGACTTGACCTACCTACCATCACAAAACGTGTCATAGATATTCCAAGTAAAAAAAAAAAAAATTATGAGCAGAGAGCGGATATTTTAATCGCATTCAAATACCCAAGGTTTTAGTCACCATAGGCGTCTCATTTTGAATTCGCTATTTACGACGGCGCGCGGACAATCGGACAATAGTTATTTGTTTAACTAGGCAGCAACTTACTCAACTGCAATTAGAAATTGCAAAGTTAATAATTAATTAGTTTGCTAAGAGCCCCGGTGTCTTTTTCTTTTATAACAATTTGTATTAATGGATTTTTTTATAGTGATTCAAATATAATTATTTATTTATTTATTAGAGAGAATAGAAGTGCCTTAGCTCACGACTTGAGAGCCTGTCAAAATAAGTAGCGAAAATTGTAATAAAAATTGGATTTTCCCATCTTACAGGGGGGCTCGTGAAGCTTTATTTCCTCATCTTGGGTAGTCGCTGACCCCCTTCTGCCTGCCCCTCTCCCTTCGGTAACAATTAAAATTTTGCAATTGAAAATAAAATTTTAATTATATAATTTTTGGTTAATTTGATATACCAATTTCAAAAGGTTGCTTTTTATAGTTTAGTCTCTGGAAACCAATGAATAAGGAGATATTTATAATGCTCCTGTCAAAAAATACCTGCACCATTTTAAATCTGTGGGGTTTTTTTTGACTTTAATGACTTCAACAAATTATGTATTGTCATAAGTTTCTAAAAATAGAAGCTAGTGATCTAGACAAAACTACTTTGTGTACAATTTTCCTGGAATATTTCCTTATTTGAATTTACTTTTGTAATTAAGATTTTGGACACATTATTATTAATGAGTATATTTTGCACTAAACCATCCATGTGGACTCGTTCGCATATCAGTAAACGAATAAATTTGGATATTAAACTACTTAATAAATGTTCATATGGATAGAATAGAGTGAAAGAGAATAAAGCAAAAGACTGCTTCAGCTGGTAAAAACAAGTAGAGTAGGAATAAGTCTACGCATGCAAGCAGAACTTACGTTACGAATTATTTCTGTAGAAGCTCCAGTTAAATTTATTTTGAGTTTCTTTAAATAGACACATTCAAGATATTTCTATGACGATATAAAAATCGCGATATTCAATGGCAAAAAATAAAAAACTTCCGAATTTGATATCTTAATGCATCGAGCCTTTTATATACGGTGAAAACGTTTAGGTTGAAATACATTAAATATTTTTCTGTCTACAGCTATTGTAACAAAACGCTTGCAGTTTTTTCTATTTTTTTCATTAGAACCGTTGAGTTATAAATATATAGAACAGCATAGTTTTGTCTACATTTTTGAATTCCACAGGGGAAATTAAAACTGAAAATAGGATAGACTATCTCAAAGAGCCTAAAAATGTCTTAACGTTAAATTTTTGTACGATCAGTTTATCTACAAGTCAATTACATTGTTGTCTCTTTTTACAACGATTATTTCCACTTGTAAAGAAGACAAATTGTTTTCTATTGATGATAACATATTGTGCAGTATTGTCATTATTATTGTAGGTATAAAATCAGTATCATATGATTTAATAATATACATGACTAATAATATTAGTATATATTTGTTAAATCTCAAAATTGCCTTGAAATTAAATGTTTATATGATAACGTTTTGTCTCATTACTTAGCAAATATTTACTCTGAATTAATTCATTTTATTAAAGTAATATAAACACGTGACAAGTTGGTACTTTTATATAATTAAAATGTAGTTACCCATATTATCCTGGATACAGAAAAATAAAATCTCAAAATATACTTGAAGATACCTGGTATTTACTCTTAATTAGAAAGTTCAATGAATTATTCATTGAACTCACTCGAGTACTGAAACTCTTTTTTTTATTTATCTGGAAAACCAGTTCACTAAAAATACTGCGTAGTATATGAAAAATTCCTTTGTATAAAACTACATAATGTTTATTTTGTTTTCGTACATCTTTTTGGCAAAAAATTTATAACGTCAACAGCTTGGCAATTTTTGTTTTCTTTGTTAGCACACACCCAATTCATAAATATCACAATTTTTATTGTCAGTTCAAACAGGAACCAACATTGGTATCCGTTTTTATTTAGTTCCATATAATTTTTGTTACAAACTCTACTACTCACCTTGAATTCAATTTTGGATATTTTCCAATACATAATTTATTTTATTTTAATCAATAATAGTTTTTTACCCTGTAGTCTGAAACAGCTTCTAAATCGAATGTCAAACTGTAAAAAATGTTAAATCATACAAAATAAACCAAGCTTAAATAATGAAATTCAAAGCTAATACATAAACTTCAAGCTAGAAACAACATAAAAGATATTTTGAAAATCAGTTGGTTCAATCGATTTTACATCGAGTTAATTAGACTTATTGCAAAATTTCTTTGATTTGCTTGGAATTATTGCGGCTACTCAAGGTGGCCTGACAAAGTAGGACGTCGACATGTTTTTTCCAAAGATGATAAATTCGTGACGATATTGGAAATTACTGTATAGACACTATTTCTTTGAATAATGGAAAAACAATAAAAACAAATATAGAAAGGTACATACAGGGTGAAGCAGAAGCTTGTACCAAAAACGGGTTTAAAGATCACTTACCTCCTTTAATTCTCGAAATAATCTATCAGATTAAGTACAATTTTTTTTGTTTAAAAAAAAACTGCTTCTTTGTCACTTTGAATTGTCAAAGTCATGAAACTGCCATTTAAATAAAAACTCAGCTGGTCAAATACTTTATAGCATATTACTGCATTTGACTAAACTTATTATAGTGAAGTGACTAGACCTCTGATAGGAATGAGCTGTTAACATAAATGTATCACTCTACAGATTTTACAAATAACAATTGTATCGTCAGGAGTAAATATACTTTAGTGATTTTAGTCTAAAAAATCAATTGCATAAAAAAAATAAGTCATAACTTTGAATGCCTATAATTCTTTAACAAAGGGAGGGAGGCACAAATTTTATATCAAGTACTATCATTATTTTTAGACTCTCTATAACCTTCCTTCCTTCCTTCCTAATCTTATGGTGTAATTACTTTATAATGAAATAGTTTGATTATTGTTACAACTTACAGTATGTTACAAAAATGAGGAATTTAGACAATTTTAAAATGAATCTATTAACCGTTACTAATGACAACAAACGTTAAAAGTATCATTGATTATTTTTCATTTCATGGTAGAGAATAGAAGTCGACTAGGTATTTAAAATAGATAATATAACAATTAGAATACAACTGGCTATCCAGCTATGAAATGTAGAGTGTGTATACCTACGTTAAAGCAAATTTCAATTGAAACCTATTTTTATATAAAAAATAGATATGAAAGTAGGTTTTACAGGTAATATGTATATTTTAAGATAGTAAACTTTCCAATTTCGTAACAAAACTTGCTTTAGATTAAGTTAACAAACGAATACGTTCAAAACAACTAGTTAGGCAATTTTCTAATAATTTCTATCAAATGTTTATCACTGCCAATTATAATATGTCTTATTATATACAGAGTAGCGAGAAAGTCTGAAACCAAGTCATATTCTTAGAAAAGAGTAAACAAATAATTAACAAATTTTAGAGTTATGAACGGTATTGTAAGTACTTGTCATTTGTTTCCCGATTTTTTTTAGTCATGTTGTACTTATTTACTTTTTTTGGAAGCAGGAGAAATAAGCTGTTTCTGTGATATATCATTCGTTACCTATGTTGCCATTTAAAAAAATTCAAGATGGTGGTAGTTCATTGAGTTCTATCATAATATTCTTTTCAAAAAAAATTATTTATTGGTGCCAGACTTTCTCGCTACCTTGTTATAATTATTATCTAATGACTTGGCAATTGAAACTACTTCTATTTAGAAAAAACCACCATAAAATCAACCATGTAACAGCACTATAGGATTATAATAATTTGCTTGCTACTGTGTCGAATATTTATGTCACAGCATGTTGAGCGCGGTATCTTTTAAATAATGTATTTAAAGCAAAACATTTATTATTATTTTTTTGATTTCAGAGCGTGACATACAGCCGTTAAAGTCTTTGTGTACCGCTGATCAAAATGCAGCCGGACACGAGTCTTTTTCTAACTCCTGTGCAAATACTGGCCCCGTTCTTCCCAATGGAGAAACCAGTTTTGATAGGTAATAATGTAAAAAAAAAATTGAAAATGGAAATTTTAAAGTGTTTATTGTATTATATTAGATCCCTGGAACCAACCGTTGGCCGTTGGGGCTGCGAGTGGCCAAGCTGACTCGAAAATGGAAGTGCTTGGTCTCAAAATGGAGCCCTCCTAGGGTCGAAGCAAGAGCCCACTTATGGGGCTCATGGGGATTTAAACGGCAACGTTGACGTTAGTACCAGCGCGGCTAATTGCACTTTAGCCCAACTCATAGAAGATGAACAAGACAACGGGCTGTGGCCTTTGGAACATCCTTTGCCTCTACCGGGCTGGGAAGAGGAGTTCATTGTTCCCTACAGACTAAAAAACATCAGGGAATATGAAACGTTGGCCTGCGAAATTGAGATGCAGCTTCGCAAAGTGCTGGAAGAACACAATTACGATACCGTTGGCAATTTTTTGAAATTTTACGAAATGTTCAAAAAAAGCGACACCGATAACCTACTTGAGTTTTTCCATCTGTAAGTAATTTTTTAGAATTTATTAATCTTTTATATAATTTTTCGCATACCCTACCGCAAACACCAAAAATAGGAGACATTTAACATGATTTTTTAAATTCTACGTAGTTTATGTCAACGCTTTTGTTAATATTGTTTTTATTTTTTGGTTTATATGGTAGGCGAAAAACAATTGTGTCACACAAGCACGAAATACTTTAGCAGCCCTTATACAGGGTATACTACTGCCTTCGTAACACTTATTTTCACCTTTGAAAAGTCCTTCCATTTCTCACAAATATCTCTAATATATTTAATAAAATATTTTTCAGATATTCCCCTCCAATAACGTCTGAACATTATACTTGCGTCGGATTGGCATTTGAACTATGGAACCGTCTACGATTCACCTTAGAAAGCAAATATCCAGGTATAGGAAATCACATATGTGTTGTTTCTTGCGAAGAAGACGTCGAGAGTCCTGTCGGATACACCAACTCTTGTCGATTCGATCCAGGCTCAGTTCCTCATACTTTGGAAAAAGAACACGTATTGATGTGTCTCAAAGTAGAATTTTCCGGAAGAACTGCTACCATGCTATGCGATCCTGGATACCACGTTTCTAGAGTTGTTACTGTTATGTCAGATTTAGCATATCCTCACACAGGTAAGATTATGCATATTTTTTATTTAGAACTACCAACCCGCTCCTGATTTGTCCATTGATGAAAAATCATGTGTCCGAGTTTGGACTGTATACGGTTTCTAGCATATCGAAGTTGATCTAGTGATTTGTGATACTGGAAGACCATAACTGATATACTCGCTGTATACCTTTAGCATGGCTACAATTGGTGAAAATTTCGAGGATTTACAAGATATTTAACCTTATCGCACTAATGATTCACCCTGTATATACATTATCTTTTAATTCTATTTTTTTTTTCAGGATGGTTTATCCAATCAGAAGAAAACGACATTCGTAAAGAATATAACTATCAATTGACACCACACACACACTTTGTCGAATGGAACGAAAAAACAACAAGAAAAGGAAAAGAAGAAACTTTCGTTGGCATTATTTACGTTGGTAGACCCTACTTAACGGCAGTAGATGTCACAGAAAGAAGAAACTTGGTCTATGGATTCAGAAGCTTACTCTCGAGAGATCAAAAAGGTGAACTGATTGCTGGTATATACTTCAAGTTATTGATGAATGGTGATGAATTTACAATCTTCTATCAAAACATGGGCAAGCAGCGAATAAAATTGAAATTCTCTGACTTCATGAAACCGGAGGTAAGATAATTTATATGCTAAAGCTATGGGAATTATGGATTTAATTTTTTTTTTTGGTTTTAGATTGACAAAGGATTATTGAACACACTGTCAATCTGCAACGAACAACTAAATTTACCAGAGAACAAACTATTGAACATGGTTAGAACATCTGGCACAATATTGAGAGACACTAAATTTCTTTTGCAGTTGTTGGACGTCGATCGCTGTATCAACATATTGTCCGCTAATAATTAAACATTATTTTCTATATTTAGTTTTAGAATTAGTTACCTTTTATTTCCCCTTTTGCGTTTGGCTCCATTTTTTTAACAATAATTAATAAATTATAAACTTATGCTTTCTTTTTAACTTTTAATTATGAAAAACTATGATTAAGTTTTAAATTGTTACTTAAAAACACGTTGAAAGTAAATTTTAGATGATTAACTTTATTCAGATAAATAACGTATTGTCTAAAAATTATTTTTTTCAGTTATTGTTTTTAGTTAATGAATCTTGGACTAAGGTGTGGTTAATATTTTACTCTAATGTACTCATACTACGTTTATACCTAAACCTACTACAAATTTACGATACATATTAGCAAAATAAAAATGAATTTGACATAAATATTATACATTTTGAATACTTACATGTTAGTCCAACATTTTAAATATCTAATCTTTAATTCGATAGTCTTTTTGAATCTGCTTCGCTTATAATATCCAATCAGTAAGTTAATGCTTAGAAAATTATTATTTGTTGCGGTAATATCATTTACTCTCTAAAATATATAGTGTATACTGAAAGTATATAATAGTTTTTTTCCAAATTAAAAATCATCCTTTAAACAAGTAGATTTTTATTTTTTCTACCTAACTTTTCGAGGATGTGCCGAAAATTTTTTGTTCAAGCTGGTTATGTTGGATCAGTTAATTTGAGGTCATCTGATTGAACACAATCAATTAGAAGAACATACTGGAAACAGATCCCATGGAGTGTTCTCACTTTGCAAACACCACTCCTTATACATTTATATATACGAATAACTGAATAACTGAAATATTCGGAAAATGGTATGGGAATGATCAGGCAAACTCAATGAGCCAGGCGAGAACAATATAACTAACTGGGGATTCAAGGAAGGAATGAAAAGCAGATGAACCATCAAAGAGGGAGGGGTTTAAAACTGAATATCCTGCCAAAAAAAACAACCCGTAAAATCTCCTACCAAAAATAACCCCTCCAATTTTATCTCTAACTTAAAGACCCATTCCAAAAATATCCTTGAATTGAATATAATTATTATAAATAATATTTGGAAACTTTTAAATAACACGCACAAACCTAAACACAACCTAACGTAACCAGACCTTTTTCAATTAAACAAGGCTTCCCTTTCTGATTTAGAATAATATTTAACGTCATCGTGGTAAACAAGATAATGCACAGAATTAAAAATACCACGTGGCAGCATATATATACAGCAATAGCAATGACTAACCGGTAATGCAGACAAATAACAATTAACAACTCAAAAGTAGGTACAGAAAATCTACCTGTTAGGCATCACCACTTACTGCACTTCATTGGACTCACTCTTCTTAAACCAAGTAATAGACTTGTATCCTGGCTCAGATATATGGTCGGACATATTTGCTGCTACCCTGTTACCATGAGGGAGACTGAAACACCTTTTGGGGAACGGATTCCTCTTGCGGTAAAAGCACCATATAATAATTAATGAAATAAATGGTCTATAAGCAAAAAAAAGATCTGACCATTGGAGAGATCTAGTTGTGCTTAGACAATCAAAAATATAATCCTAGCTGACTACAAGCTGCTCAGATCAAACAAATTCCTGAGTCAGAGTAAAACTACACTAATGGGAATCATAACTGATTGAGCATCTGAAGTAGCTCAATATAATGGAGGAAGAAGAAAGCATTGATATACTTGCGGATTGTACCCTAGGCCACAACACTTGAGAGACAACTGGATAGAAGAGGGACACTTACCTTAGTTAAAACTTGCAGATATCTTAAAATTCCTCCTAGAAATAGGTCCGAAGGAGCTACCCTTCCCTCGAGAACGAAGGAGAAGTAAAGGGGCACAATAAGATCTTTGAGGTTCAGTGAATGTCACCCTAATATACAGACATACATTCAAATTTCTCCACTACAATGCAAATCAGATAAAAAATTACTAGAACCTTCAGATTTACATCATGTTTATAAGAATCGCTTTTTATACATTTTTCTATATACAGGGTGTAACAAAAAGGCAGGTTATAAATCATACCACAGATTCTAGGGCTAAAAATAACTCGATCCAACCCAAGTTACCCTAGTACAAATTTGCATGCCAAAAAAGTTGCAACCCTTCGAAGTCACCAAATGAAAATTGATTTTTTCAAATATTTCGACAGCTGCTCGACATATTATAATGAAAGTTGACAAGTGGCTTTCTTATGATAAGAGCAACTTAAAAAAAAACTGAGGAATTATCGCACCTCGTTAAAAATTTATGGGAATTGAGATCCCCTAAACTCCCATCAAAATTTTTGTGTACATTACAATTTAATGCTTATTGTGGCACTATTATTCAAACACATTATTTTTACCCCCTAGTACTTTTTACAAATTATCAGTTTTTATCGAGATACGACCTATTTTTCCAAAAATTTCGAGTAACAAAATTTCGATGAATTTTTAAGTTTTTCGAGGGTACCAAATTTTTGATTGAATCTTATTTATTTACAAATGTGTAGTTTTTATTAGTTGTTCGAAATGGCCCCCATTTTTTTGAATACACAGTCGGCACCGTTTTACTAACGAAAACAGAATATTCTGGAAAAGCAATGGCTTCTGATGATATCCAATTGCAGCCAGGCTGTAACTTTTTTCGCATGCACATTTGTACTAGGGTAACTCAGGTTGGATCGAGTTATTTTTAGCCCTTGAATCTGTGGTATGATTTTGACCTACCTTACACCCTGTATACAATATAAAAATCATCAAAGTAGATATTGAGGAACGACAAAAGAATTGATGAAGTCACTTGATTATTTCTTTCAAATAATACGACATATGACCACTGTGGATGAAAACAAAATAAAAAAATGTACTTGGAGATTATTTATGTTGGAATAATGAAATACGTCTGTTCAATATTCTAGCTGGTACCTTCATTTGTTCGGAGGGTTCACAGATTAACAGCTAATTCTATAATAGCTCTCTAACTATCATATTATATACGTAGCTTTTGTTTTTATTGAATGATAACGTAATTTTTCTACAACCACTATACTATGCAAAACACGCTTTTTAACATAAATTTTTATACGCAAAGCAGGCCTTTTCTTAATTCTTTTTATAGCCGTTGGAGAAGTAATGCGAAAAGTACACGCTATGGCACTTTTCCGCACCGAAATGTCAAACAAAGCTACCTATGACCTGTCAACTTTTTTTACAATTCAACGTAATAGTGAATTTCTTATTGGTGTACAATTTTTAAATTTAAATCAAAAGTAAGTGAACTATTTATTCCATTATTTATTTTTTCTACATTCATGCAAAAAACAACACTTTTGTGAGCCACATTTCATGGAAAAAGTGGTACTTTATTGCACTCATCTGTCATTCTTGTGTCAGTTTTGTGATGATTAATGACAAACATAAACATTTAAATTAAATAAAAATCCATAGCAAGTATCTGATCCTGCTTTAATACAACAATAATATATGTATATCTTACTACTTAGTCTCAACGAGTTACAATTATTGCAAAAATCTTTAATTATTTAAAATTTAAATGGTCAAGGCGAAAACCAGCTATGATTGAGTGCTGACAAGGTGGAGGCCATAAAGATACAAAAAAAGAAGAACGGGTTGACTTTGATTAGGTAGGATAGGCTCTTGACATATTTATATTCTAATTTTCCAGTTTTTGCATGAATTTAGAAAAAATATTGTATGCAACTCTTGCAAACCGTGTTTTTTGCACTTGACGTGTTGTCCAACTCGGCCTAAAGACCTCGTTGGACAATTTCACGTCGCGTGCAAAAAACACTCACTTTTTGCACTTGTTGCATAAATAACTATTAATTTATCAATTATAACAACATTAAACTATTAAGCACTGTTTTAGGAATCAATATAATAATACTTAATACAAAATTTTACATTTAATTATAGGTATATTCAACTGATTTTTCTATTTACTTTTATATTGTAAGTTCTTTCTGTTCAAACTTTAAATAAAATAACTATAATAAATTACCGTATCACTTTCATTTATAAATGTTAGATTCTGCGCTCATCGCTTTGTACAAACTACTATTTCTACGAGCGGGCGGAAAAGTGGACTTTTCCGCACTCGTGTGAAAAGAGTCACATAAATTAAGTTTTAGGGGACTATGCGGACATTTGAATATTTAAAATATATATTTTATGGTTGTAGTTTACCAATGACTGGAAAATTGAGAAACTTATTAGTATTCTGCTATAATTTTTAATTCAAAGAAACGTTTGTTTTAATAATTTTTCAATAGCCCTGGTATAAGCCTCATCAAATGAATGTTAAATAATAATAATTAATTTGTTGATATGTATTTAATAATAAATGTTTCTTTATGTTAACTTTTGGGTTTTTCCGCACGCTAGTAGAAAAAATAGGGTACCTAACACGTGCGTAGAGTATCTTTACCGCACTTTTCACCTAGTTTCAAAAAATCCTGAGGAACATCTTTACACTGGTGCGGAAATTTGAACAGACGACAGATGTCGGTGGATGTAAAATAGGACAGCAACGACAAACCTACTTTGGAGATTCCTATGTACCTAGTCTCGATAATGAAGAAATAGACTTGAGTAATTGAATAGGAAGGAAGAAGATGCAGATGATCTGAAAATACTTATACTGGGGAAACACCCCAACGTTATATTGAAGGGAATGTTTAAGGGTAAACCCTGTCAAAACTGCGCTTGTAGTAGGAGAAGAAAGTTGACAAACTAATAGCGAAAAGCCTCTAGAACGTGCAGTTGTGTCTAATAGGAGGTCAAATATCTGGATATACAAATCTGAAATTTACCTATACATTTATACAAAGTCATGCCAAGAAGGGGAAATGACCAAACGGTGGTGGACAAAAATGAATCAAAGTATAAAGCCGAACTGGAGCTATCAAATTTTCAGTGACTTGCCTGTTTTTGATTAGCAATTGCAAAAGGAAGTGGCCCGTCTGCGGCAATGGAAGCCATTCTCAATCTTCCGTTCTGCATGTTAAGGAGGAAGCAAGCATGGCTACATAAGGGCTGGAGTACAATTGCCACGAAGGAATTCATATCCATAGTCATTCCAGAATCAAAGATGTTATCACAAAATGGTTTCTAGAAATGAGTGATAATAAATGCTAACCACAATTAACGACAACCTTACCACATCCAGCTAAGCTGGGAGGAGTTGGAAGTATGAAGTCAGTAAGAACATTGGTGTGATAAAACTGACATAAGAACAGGAGTTGTTGTCCACGGTGCTAGACTCAGATGAAATGTCCTCTAATCATTGGACAACTGGACGAGTTTGCATCCATATTCCGGACGGAATTCTGGTGTTTGCGAATGAACATCGAAAGGTACCAGCCTCATAAAACAGTTTTAACTGAGATCCTAATGGGATATTGTCTCCTGAATGGGCACCTGAAAAAGCTCAAAGTAGTTTTGTGGGAAGAATGGGGATTATGTGATGTGGAAGAAGGAGAGGAGGAAAATGCATCACACATTATCTTCGAATGTGAAGCACTATCTCATTGCTTCCTTCGTATGAGATTAAAAAGGGTGTGCTAATCACATTTAATGACTATTAAGAAACTTGTATCACATCAATGGGCTGTGACTCCATATCGTAATTTTTATACTACACTCCTTTAATAGTCATCATTAAAAATGTTCATTGAGTAATTACCACCTACATATTATTCTGTCTTAACTAAATATATTCGCATGAGAAGTAATAAATACAAAATTTTATAGTTTGATCTCCTTTAGGGAAATAATATCTAATACATATTAATATTATCTACACCAAGGTATGCAACTTTTACTACACCTTGGTAATAATGTAATGCTGGTTTTCTAAGTCACTAGGTAATAGGTTTGTCAGAAATGTGTCAGAAAACTTACTTGGTGACGTATGTCATAATTGTCATAGGCGTATGTGTTTATATATGGTTTGTTTAGTTATTGTGTTTGACTATGACTATTTCGATAGTCTAATATAAAAAAACTAGCTTTTTTAAGTGTATAGTTATTGAGCCTTCTAAATCATGGAGTTTAATTTAAAATTCACTATTTTGGCGACATTTGTGTTATTTACCATTTTAATAAAGTCAAGTAAGTTATTCTTTCACTAAATGCCTCGCCCATGATGTATCACCTTATTAATTTAAAAACATTAATTATTATTAGAAATTCAAATATATGAGCATTTTTTTAAATTGTTACAGTTTTTAGTACCTATTTATTAAAAGTTAGGTTACACTCAATTCTATATATTGGATTATTAAACTATTTATTATTTTTTAATCAACAGGTCTTTCTATAAAATGTTGGGACTGTAGATCTGATGCTGATCCAAAATGTTCTGATCCTTTTGACAATACCACCTTTGCTATTACAGATTGTGATACATTGAAAGAATTAGATTATTTACCAGGGGTTCTACCCACAATGTGCAGAAAGATTAGACAAAAAGGTATTTTATTTTCACACAGATAATGTAACAATGTATATTTTCTTTGATGAATTGGAAATATAGGTCATCTACCCACCCTTACATTTTATTGTACATTTTATTATTATTAAGAACAAAACAAATCTGCTATTAATTCTATAATTTGTAGATCAGTCACATTATTTTATTCCATATTTATTGATTTTTGGGTGTATGAATAAACAGAATATTTGGCGTTTTAATTATACCGTACTTTCAGATTCAGAAAGTATTAGTACAAATATGTATGTTTATTTGGGTACCATTCACTGAGACCTAAAATAATCATTGTACCCCTTTCTTCTATTCAGTTCCTGATGTACTTCATAGTCTATTACCATCTATTGCCACAGAATCTACATTTTTCTGACTCCACTAGTTTGGTTTTTTAGAGGCTCATTCAGGTGCAGTGTCATGTCAAAACTATTGGAGAAGTCTTACTTTGGCTTTGATAATAATTTATTCTCAACTGGTGGTACTTTCCTTGTATCTTTAATTGTCCTAGCCCTACTAGATTTTCCAATGGCAGATCCTCTATTTTTGAGTCCCTCTTGCTGCTATTTTAATCTCGATTTTAATTCCTTTTATTTCACAGTGTATTTGAATGGTACTCTTGCCTAGTATATTGAGTTTTTCTAGTTATTTTGGAACTGATTACACAAATACATATCTTGATATTTAATAAATATTGAATTAGGTACACATTATGGCATGAACTTCCACTTGAAACGTGCTTAGGGAGTTTCTCAAACTTTCAGTGCCTTTATATCCATCTGGATACCATTGATTGAAATTGGGTGTACAAATTTACTTAAATTTATTTGAAAAAAAAAGTATATTTAAGATCTTATATAATTTTACTGGAAAAAATTCTGATTCTTTCCATTATTAAACAAATTACTTTCATGTAGAATAATGAAATATTTTTGTTTTTTTTTTTTAAAGTGTGAATCAAATTGATGATAAAAAAATGAATCTACCACTGTTTCTTTTTAGTTAATGGAGTATGGAAATATATACGAAGTTGTGCTTATTTAGGAGAACCTGGTATAGCAGGAGATGAACGCTTTTGTTTAATGAGAACAGGAACTTACAACATATTTATGGAATACTGTACTTGTAACACCAAAGATGGCTGTAATACTTCTTCACATCTCAACTTTTCACCATTCCTTTTATGGACAACAGTATCGATGTTTGTTTTAATTAGGTTGGTTCGATAGTATAAGATATGAGGTCAATTTTAAAGGAGTATAAAGATGTAAATATCTTATATTATGTATAAAAGTATTTTAAACAGTGACAAAAAGTACTTTTCATGGCATTAGAAGTACATGCATTTATTAAGACTTTCGTGAACTATAAGTTTTTCACACATTTTCCAGTACTTGGTCTGTTTAAAAGATTATCTGTAGTAACACTTAGAATTTCCATAGGAAGATCCAAAAAAGATTTTTTTTCACCACATTACTTTTTGGCCCAATATCTTATGCAAAAAAACATTTGAAATGTGTCTCACTGTAAGGTTAGCTACTCAAAAAAATATTTTTTTTTGTAAATTACACTTTCCATGGTGCATATTTGTGAGGTTTAAAATTTCTATATTTAAATGACAACTCTGACATGAGTAAACTGGAGGTGGACTCATTTTTGGTTCTGTTATTTTAAATACTTTTATTTGATTGGATGAGGCTTTCACTTGATGAAGATCCATACTAATTTGATGAAAATAAACATTTTCATTGGCTTAAATCTCTACTATATTTGAACTGATGCTCAACTTAAAATTGTGACACGTTTCAATAATAGCTTTGTCAAAGGTATGAAGTTATAATAATTTAATTTATAGACATAATTATGAAAGATCAACATCAATTTTAGTTCCAAAGTATCATTTTTTTAAATTATTGGAAATGTTTCAAGAATGGGAAGTAAAGTTAATTATTTCATGCATCCTTCTCCGTTTAAAAAAAAAACTAGAGGAAAAGGGTAAAAAATTATCATTGCATTCATCCTTCCACTTCTTGAAAATTATCCACACTCTAGAATTTTCATGGAGGTCATGGGAAAATAATCATTTGGTTTACTCTTCCTTGTCCTGAGAAACATAGTAGGTTTATATGGATAAATTTATTATTAAAAAAGGAAAGGGTGAATATAGCGATTATTTATCCTTCCCATTTCTTTGAAAACTGAAACATTCTATACATTGTTGTACTTCGTACCAAACAGAACAAAAAATTTTAATTGTCTCCATTTTAAAATTGCTGGTGAGTCTGTGCTTGTTTGGCAACTGTCAGTCAAGTATTTTCTGACATTTATCAAAAATACATATTATGATAATTTAAAACAATATTAGATATAAAATATTGGAATTACTTCTTAAAGGAGAAATAAAATGTAATATTTTATAGATACAAACTATTTATTGGTATAAAATTGGGCAAAATTATTGATGGTAGTAAATTTTTTTTGTGATTTGCAATTTTTTTTTATGGATAATCTTATAAATAAGTGAATTTTTAAAAAAATCTGTCTAAAAAAGGTGGTATAGTCAAATGCGCTCTTAACGTGCAGGTTCTAAGGTCACTAACCATATGTATCAAATCGGAAAACATAGAGGTTACCAAAATGTAAGATTACTCTGGTTGACGAATTTCCACTTCATTCTCGAAATAATCCATCGAACTAAGTACCATTTTTTTGCTTCAAGATGTAAAAAACCGAAAAATTGCTTCTTATTATTCATATCGTCGCTTTGAATTGTTAAAGTCACAGAACTGCCATATTTAAATAAAAACTTAGCTGGTGAAAGACTTTTGAGAATCACTGGAAACTAAATACATATCCTTCTTTTTCCCATAAAAATTGCATAAGTCTGTCTTATTTATCTTACGGATTTTATTTGGAAGTTATGATTAAACACAATGGAAGAAAACAAAAACAGAAAGTATGTCTTTGATGAATCGTATGACCCTCATGATAAGACTGCCTTTGACTATAGCAGATCGTTAAGCAGACTATGTGGTATCTTATTCTAAAAGTAAAGCTTGATTATTAGCTGGTAGCTGTTTTAGTTTTGATCAATTTTGACAAATATTGATATGTAAGTTTAAAAAAAAATAATCTATACAATCTTTTTGATACGTCATTTATACAAAAATAATATTCGGCGATTTTCACTTTATTTGATTTTAAATATAGTTTTTTGCCGTATATTATGAAAATAAACCTATTTGGGAACAATATATGATAGTAATAAGTAGTTTTTAAATAAAGTAGTTATTGTTGAAACAATGCGAGCCATTCAAGTGTGACCATGATTTTAGTAAGTCTAATTTAAAATCGTCCTTTCACTAATCATCAATCTTAAGTAAATGGGATCAGGGGCGTGGATGTTTATAATTTGTTATGATACAAACGCTCCGTTACCGATATGTGACACAAATAGTACAAACAGTCCTACTACCTACTTTTCACGAATTTCACAAGCATAAATACTGGATTTGCAATAGCTCCAAAAAAAATCAAAAGAAGGCAAATTGGTGATCGAAAGGGCCATAATAGAATATTATACACTAAGGTGGAGAAGACTATTGTTATTTAATACACATTCCATACTACAGCGTTCACCAACGCACCACGAGAATCGTCGAGAGTTCACTCCTAATTACCATGATATGTGCAATTTGTAAAATATGTACACATGTTATTGTTTATAGAGGTTAACGCACCGGTAATCGTTATTCTGTTGGTTAAGGTTTCCATCAAAAAAGAATTTTCAAATTCCACTGGAAATATGTGAAAACATTACTAGATCCTTGGTCATCCCATGTCCAGTTCATATGAAATTAGTTGTCAAAAGTTTGCATGTTTTTTGAGCGCAATAAAATATGGAAAGCAGCGATAGTGACTTTGAAAATGTACACTGCGGAAAATTTCCAATATAGCAGCTGCTACTACAGCACAATTATTGCCTGAAAAATCAAAATCCATGTACGAAAACGTTTATGATTTGTTCACGAAATGGATGGATATGAAGCAATGCAAAACTATTACAGAGGATGTAATTTTGTTATTCTACACGGTTGCCAAAAAAATATTATACGTAACACGACCGAAAATGTTTTTTTTTGACTCACAAGTGAATTTTGTCTATTTGTCCAAAAAACCTTATTTTCCGGCCTTGTTACGTAAATTACTATTAAATGGTCTTTAAAAGTATTACTGGAATACTCGGTAACAGGTCAACCATCTGTTTCCTGCTAATCCTGCAATAAATTCAAATACCAACCAAACCATTCAATGTTCCTATATTGGTTGCATAATGTAACACTTTCGTAAAAACTTTGTTCTTTGTGAGCTCTCCGTTATTATTAATTTTTTCCATTATTTATTCCTTTTCGATTGTCTATGTACGGCGAAGTTATTGAGGAACGAGCATTATCCATTGCCATTAATTTTAAGTCTAGAGTTTAAACTTGAGTGGCTTGTACTCCAGTGTACTATAGTATACGTCAACGAAAACTTGATACTTCCTGAAAATTCTACTGTTTGAAGAAAAGTAACAAATTTTCTTCGAAACTACAACTACACATGAAGTGCTGTATGTTTATTTTAAATACCTATCAAAAGAAAAAGAAGTACATTTGTGATTATCCACTCGCTGGACCCCATCTACAAATTCAGTTTCTGTATTTTTAAAGATATTTACACCGGTAGTTTTCAGGGTCGTAAGCTACTTGAAATACTATCAAATAAAGCTGAAAACAGTGAAATATTTTTCGGATTGGTCAAGTTTTCGTTGGTACTATATACTGCATGTATATTTGATTTGTTTTTTTTTTGTTATTACTCTTATGATATTATATTTTATCTAGAATTTAAACGAGAATCTCCTTTGCTATTGAATAATTGTATAGATCTCAACGTATAAAATTTTTGGAATCTTTATTCGACACATTTTAACTGTTTACTTATCTTTAGTAACGCATGCCGTCCATTTCTAGAACTTTTATATATTTTTACACCAAATGTGTTTTTAATAAATATTTTGTTTAAACTGTATTTTTTATTGTCATTCTTAATATTTATAAGTACCTACGCTAACGATAGCCTATGGATCTGTAGTGTGGGGACAAAGACACTGCAAGTGGAATCTGTAAGAGTATTTGAGGGGTCTAGTTTGTGGTAAAACGCAAAAAACGTTTATGATCTCATCTATGTAAATAAAAGGGGTTTTTTTGGCTCTGTTAGATAAGCATGTAGTTCATATTTAATGAAGAAAAATATTGTCAATAGTATATTTTTCTCTTAATTTGTTACTTTATGCTGGAGAATGTGAGATTTGAAAATAACTTGTGTGAAATGTGAGATTTGAAATCAGCTTTTGAGAAAATGTGAGTTTAGAAACTGACCATGTAGCAGGTTGATCGTCCACCGATTACCATAAATCCATAGAGTTTTTTCAGTTTAGTTGTTCTGATTGTCAAAATATGGTATAAATGTATGGAAAGCTGAAAGAAAACTTCAGTCAAAATAAGTACAGCATCAACGTTTAAGCAAAAAGTATTCATAGTTTGCGTAAATTCAAAAAAATTTTAAATTCTTGGTTCTAACACTTTTTCTTGAGGCTCAAATAAATCTGTTTCATCAGTCTGCTCTGCTTCATCTTCCGCGGCATGAAGAATATGTTTGTAGAAATTAAGATTCTCGCCAGAAAAATAAACTCGTCATCATAAGGAAAATGTTAGATTTGAAGAACTGATGCGTCTTCGAAATTGTGCTTACATTGGAGAATGCAAGTTTTGAGTTTGATCGCACGCGCCTCGTTGGCAGTAAGTGAACGTATGGGTAATGTGAGTTTTGCTACTAAACCAATCTTGTCACCACAATTTATATGGGAAGAAGTCAGTTTTGCTGCTATCCTGAATACAAAGATAGTTATGATACATACTTTGTCTACAGCATGGCGCCGCGGTAACTCAATTTTGCAAAAATGCCGAGAATGTGAGTTTTGATTCACTTAGTAGCACACATGGGCTGGCACTTCCACAAGTGCGATGGAAGTCTTGCTGAATCTGCCACCACTAAGCAATTTTATACAAGGCGAAGCCAGATCAGACTTTATTGGGGCAACTCATTGATGCAAAGGCCTCGAGATTATGTCTTTAATAATAAGTTCAAAATCACTATACCAGGTAGACTGGACGTAGGGTGTTCCTAAACAGTAACTATGAGGCAACCTGGTATACGTACGGATCCAGACAGAATAAGGTATAGGTGCTGGAATTCTAGGGATAAAATAAAGTATAGCTATTCCAATAAGCCTATACGAGGGCGTCACAACTTTCGGAGCGGAAGTGACGGTGCAGGTTTACCAATGACATACCGTTCAGTTGTCCTATTGCCAAGCTGCGCTGAAGGCACATGTTTCCACGAAGGTTAATTCTAAGCTAGTATGGAATTGCAGGGTCACGTTAGCCTGAGTAACAGGACACAAAGGTCAACGAATTGGCGGATGAAACGGTCAGACAAAGCTCATCAATCCCAATCATTGGCGTCGCAAAAATATTTCAGTACCCACTGGGAGGAAAACACCCTTTGTTACATAGCTAGTGTAGGCAAGTGGGACATCAACTCCACTAAACCATTTTGATAGCCTTCACTATGAACAGAAAACTTAACCACATAAACATTGAACTTGATGGGAACGAGATTGAATGGAGACAAGAAGTTAAGTATGAACATAGGTTGATTCTAGACAGTAAACTCCTGAGGAACAAATACGAATAGGAGATTACATACAAAGTAAAAATGGCTCTAGTGATGTGCAGGAATCTGGCAGGGAGAAACAAGCTGTAACACAAATAGCCCTAAGTTGCACACTGCTATAATAGTGAGACTAATTATCACTTAGAGAGTCATTGCGTGGACTAGTAGAACCAGTCTATTGATGACGAGAGAAAACCTCTCCAAAGGACCCCGCACCATTTTATAGGTAATCCTGGTTCTCGTACGATTTTCGATTTTTTTTTATATGTTGTAGTCTTAATGATAACTAAGAGATCGTGATGGGTTAAAACTATGCAGACCCTCCAGTTTGGCGGTGGTGGCGCCTTGAAGTTGCGCTCTGAGCATAACATTTTGCCTCCTAGCACTATAAATCCCGTAATAATAGCCAATGTATTGTATGTCGGGGGCTCATGAGGAGGTCTGCCTCACTTCTGTGCCATCAGAATCACAATTTCTCCAGAGGGAGCCTCGCGCCTCCACAATGGCAATTTGTTAGGCCGATGTTTCAACAGCAAGCGGAAGCAATGAAACCGAACAAAATCATCTATAATCACGTTATGTAGGTTAGATGGATCCATCTAACTTCTAAATTCCTCACGGGTGGGCCCCAAAAGACTTCTTAACATTTTCTTGATCCCACGCACCCATCTCTAGTAGTAGATGAAAAATCTGGTAGCTCAAATAGATAATCTGTCAAAAAAGCCATCACCCGTGACAGACGTCAGTCGAAACAAGCTCCACAATATGGGGTATTAGGTAATTGAAGATCAGACAATCGAAAGTAGACCTACTTGAGATATATACAACTGAGGTAGGTCGTTCCGCTTATTTTAAAGGAAAAAACTTCAAATACGCATGGAAAACAACAAAAAAATGTCTGACAATTTCCGACTGACGTCTGTCACGGGTGATGGCTCTAGAGATGGGTGCAATGTGGTTTGTGGATGGGTGTGTGGTATCCAGAAGATGTTAAAAAGTCTTTTGGGACCCAATCGTGAGGAGTTTAGTAGTAAGATAGATTCAACTAACCTAAATAACGTGATTGTTGATGATTTTGTTCGGTTTCATTGCTTCCGCTTGCTGTTGAAACATCGGCCTAACAAATTGCCATTGTGGAGGCACCCTCTGGAGAAATTGTGATTCTGATGGCACAGAAGTAAGGCAGACCTCCTCATAAGCCCACGACATACAATACATTAGCTATTATTGCGAGATTTATAGTGCTAGGAGGCAAAATGTTATGCTCAGGACACAACTTCAAGACGCCACCACCGCCAAACCGGAGAGTCTGCACAGTTTTAACCCATCACGATCTCTTAGTTATCATTAAGACTACAACATATCAAAAAAAATCGAAAATCGTACGAGAACCAGGATTACCTATAAAATGGTGCGGGGTCCTTTCAAAGACTAACAATAAAGGAGCAATGAGAGAACATGCCCAACGGCATCTATGGAATTGATTCTCAACCTCACACCACTACATATGAGAGGGAATCATTAAAAAAATCCACATCCTCAATTTTTTGAAATCAGACAACCTGAGACATGCCACAAGATGGTATGATGTAAAAATATAACTCTTAACTAACACCCATTTTAAATACAATATTAGATGTGAGCCTTTAGTCTGTCTACAATCGATCAAAAGTGTATTCGAGTATTTTTGAGGATTAAATGGATAGTCCTGTACGTGTATGTTAAAGACTCGTATTTCAAATACATATCATAATTTCTTATAATTAATCAAATTAGTCAACTTTAAAGATGGTGTTTACATTATCTTTTAATAGACTCAACAAAGGGGCTTTAGAAATAAACTCCCGTGTAGTCACGAAAACAAAAAATAATTATTATTGTTTTCTGTGTGTAATAACCATTGAAAGAGCATACATACAACATACACAGTAAGTATTGTCTCACAAATCTAAACTTTAACGACTTCCGTGCTAAAAAAAACATTCCGCTTTGGTATTTATTGCGAATAAGTATTGTTACTATATAGAAGTAAAATCCAATTACCACTCGTCTGTAGACCTTACACATGGTACTTTGTTCCGGCTCATATCTTAAGATCAAAGTAATTTAAAGTAAGTCAGTATTCTATGGATAGATGCTCTTTATTTTAAAACGACTGCTTGCTAATATAAGTGCGCGCTTATCACCTGTACAGGTAATAGCCCAGAAAGTAGTATCCGTAACTGTTATTTGTTGTTGAATTATGTTTGTGTGATGAAAAACAAAAAGATAATTGCTTGTTTCGTGTTATTCATAAATACGGCGCAGCAATAAATTAATTAATTGGCCAAATTCCATAAAAGCGTATTTAATATTTAAGTTCAAGAATGTGTGCAGTGACGAGAATTCCTACTCAATTTTCGACTTAAGACGTGCTTCGCCAAGTTTAGATGCTATACTATAGTCCCGACTTCATGAATTTTTGGAGAAGTTGAGATCCGGCTTGGTTGTTTTGGTAACTTTTGTGTTATTACCAAAATTCTAGTGATTTTAATAAATTCACAGAAAATACAAAGACCTGTTGACTAGCGCACAACGGAAAGCACTGTTAAGGATTACCAGTGCTAGGTGGCAAAGTGAATGGTAATTTCCCGAAGACATGGCACAGGGGACAAAGAGGCTGATACCAAATGTTATAGAATGGGTGGAATGACCTTTTCGCAAAAAGATTATCACTTTACGCAGGCCCTAAGCAGTCATGGTTCTTTCAGAACTGAATTGGGAAAACAAAATGAGTACAGACCAGAAATGAACTGAAAGAGCAAATCGCAAAGAAATAAAAGAGGAGAATATGATAGGATAAGGATAACTATGAGAAAATAACACAAATACGTAATAACAAATAACAACAAAGAAAGGGAAGAAAAAGAATACAAAAACTTGAGATTAAATTGAAGTAAACGAAGCCCCCCACCCTGAAGGTATGTCATCAAGGCGGTTTCCGGGGTGGATCAGGGAAATTCTTGTAGTGTTTTTAGTGGGTATTCCGTAAAAGGATTGTGTTAATAAGGAGAATTTTCATCACAAAAAAAAAAACATAATGTCTGCAAATGCATATATTTTTATCTTCATCTTAATGTGAAGGATATAATAATCGTCTACTTCCTGAGGACATCTGCAACCATATTATTGGTACCGGTGATGATATTACTGCATTTAAGGACTATTTACACACATTGCATGTTAGTAAAATATCGTTGACATAGTTTCAAATAAACTTATTCAGACTAAAGTCCGGCGCAGTGAAGTTTTTTACCATCAGTGCTGCTTCAGTGTCATCTCCGTCATTTGTACGAAAGTCCGGAACGGAACGATAATTTGTGTATTTCACTGACGAGTATTTAAAAGTGTTTTGGTTCTGGTTCTCCTGGACCTTCTGGTTATTATTTAGGTATACCTACTGTGGTATATGTGAAGTTGTCAATTTGAATCAAACTTGAATAAAATATGTTATAGAGGTAGAGGGAGTTTTTTTATAGGCGAAATGTGAAACAAGCATTTACTTTTAACTTTTCCTGACAAATCTTTCATTCCGAAATATTTGAATGAAATGTTTTGCCAAACAACTAAAAATTTATATGACACACATTTATCGAGGGCGTACCCATTTCCAAGATATTCGCTAATTGACATAAATGATAAAAAAAAAGTTTGATGTAACTGTATCTTGTCATTATATTAGATAAAGACGAATTATTTCTGGTGGATCAATGTGTGACAGGGTCTACTTTTACAAATACTGAAGCAGATGGTTCGTTGTGGAATCGAGTGCGGTCGTATTGGGACAGATGCATGGCACCTGCGATCAGAAAGTCCACCTGTGCGCGGGGGCTATTATCGCTAAACCCATGCAAACACAACCTGCTTCTACTTACCCATCGCGTTCAACTATTATGTTATTATCTTTTGAAGAGGATCACTTGATTCGGCGATATATCTCAAAGCTGACCATGTGTGAAGCGGAACAGGGTGACACAGCTTATATAAAATAATATAGAAATTATTAATTTCCTTTTATATTTTCATTAGTATTATTATTGTAAAAAAATTGCTTTTACTAAAAATATTGTGACAGCATTACATTTTCCATATACTCGAAAAATACTGGTTCCTCTATTGGGACATGAAAAGTTTTATAGATTTATCAGTAGTTCAAAATAATAAGAACATAAGAGAAATAAGAAAATAAAATAAGGAAGAAATTAACAAGTCTAATGATCAGTGGAGATACTATTAACAATATGGGGAATCTAACTGAGAAATTTCACCTTTTCTGATGGAATATACACAATTCACGAAAAATGATGTGGAAAATATGAACAGTGGAATAAAAGATAATAGCGATGAAAGAAAATTGGTTGAACAAAATGTGGAGTTATGTTTTCAGATGATAAAGCAAAAGTATTGCCAAGAATATTCAGAAATTATCCAAAAAAATTGGAAGAAGCTGAGGAAAAATTGTAGGGGATATAATATGATTATTAGTAGTGGAGAAGAGAGAGAAGAGAGCAGAAAGAAGCAAATATGATCGGTTTTATTTAAGTAATTATTTTTATAGGGGGAAGTAAAAAGTGATAAAGTGATTTTATACACAACCATATACGTAATGCTGTCATTACTAACGTCATTGAAGGTTAGAAATTGTCATATTACACATATTTACTACCCGTCCTCACTTCCAGCCCTTTAAAATATTGTGATTGTTAATATTTATTTCAGATAAATATATTTTAGAATAATATCCTTACGACTTAATCTGACATTTATTTATTTTGATGACACTTGTCAAATGTAATATTTTAGGTTTGTTCAGAAGAAACAAAGATTTATTAATTTAGATCGGGATATGATGGTTATAAATAAAATAGTATGCAAACCTCGGTAGAAAGTTTCATTCTTGTCTCGAGATAATAGCTAACCTCTTGACAGCAATGAAACACTACCCACCTCAGTGTGTAATATACTATTCCGTACATTAATATAGTTCAATAATATACAATCGACGAAAATTAATTATAATAAATTTAGCTAACATTGGAAACTAATAAATATTAAAAGTAAAATATTATGAAGAATGTATGTATGTATTTTTGGGGTAACATTCACTGAGACCTAAAAGATCTATTGTGTCCTCTTACTTCTACTTAGTTTCTGAGGAGAGCTCCTTAAGTCCTATTTCCCGGAGGAATTTTAGGATATCTGCAGGCTTTAACATAGGTAAATGTTCCTCTTCTCTCCAGTAATCTCCCAGGTACTGTACTATAGGATTCTGGATTGCTGTGCAGTTGGAAATTATGTGGATGGAGGTTTCTTATTCCATGCCACAGTGTCTGCATTCTTCTTCCTCCAATGTTTTGAGCTTTTTCAGGTGCCCATTCAGGCGACAATGTCCCGTTAGGATCCATGTTAAAACTCTTAGTGCAGTTTTACTATGACATGCATTCATTTGATCTCAACAGGTTGTAGTCACCCAGAAGAATCTTTGATTGTCTAAGCCCTACTAGATCTACCAATGGTCTGATCTTCTCTTTCTTTCGGCTTCACCTACTTCTCCCAATATTACATTTGGGCTGATTCCGCAAAAGGGTTCAGGCCCCTAGAAAGGTATTTAAGTCTCCCTCTTTGCTAGTTCATATATGCTGTTTGATTTCCTTCTACTCCAGTGTGTTCTGAAATCCATAGTAAGTAACTTTATTGTTTTCGCCTAGTTCATTGAGTTTGTCTAGGCATTCCCACACCATTTTGGAACTGATTACACAAGAGCTCAGTGCTTGAATGGCTGCTTAACAATCTGTCATTATGATAATCCTTTGTTCTCTGTATCCTTTATCAATATTGAACTGGCTTGAAAGATACTTGGGATTCTTCACAAGCTTTCAGATTGTTTTGTTACTGGCCTTAACACTCCTATTGCTTTTTAGGCGTCTTTGTACCATTGAATGGCATTCTTTCCAAGACTGGTAATGGTATTTGGATCCCATTCCATCTTATTGTTCGATTCCGTAAAGAATTTCTTCGAAAAGTTATACTTCTTCCGTCTTGTGGCATGTCCCAGGTTTTGTGATTTCTAAGAAGTGAGGAGGTGGTTTTTTAATTATTCCCCCTCTACTTATTCTGTATCTTATTTTTTCTGCAACACTCTCCACCGCCATATATAGGGGGGTGAGGTTGAGAAGAATACATATTGGAATTTCCAGTGTTCACTAGATTATTTTTAACGCGGTTATTAAAATTGAAATTATCTTTCAACGGAAGAAAGTAATAACTGTGGGCCTTCTGCAAATTTACCACACCAGTTGTTTCCTCAGTCAAATCGAAGACGGGTGCAATAAGAAAATTTTCTCTCTCTTACACCTGTGCTTTAAACGACATATGGCGGTGTTATTTTTGGATTGTTTCCTTTTGAAAAGTTTATTATTTAGTTTGTACCCTACGATTAGGAAGTCGGAAGGAACTATATAGGAGCGGTATTTATAATAAAATAAGGATGTTTGTAACCGTTGGAATAAGCAACGTTTCCACAATAGTGCCAAACCATTTTATACGGTGGGAAAGTTTGAGAAAAATAGTATATTATTCAACGAGCGTGTAATGATGGGCATGATGGCTATTACTCATGAGAATGAAGATTGCGACGTGAGCCGCAGGCGAACGTCGTAATCATTCGAGTGAGTAATAGCCATTATACGAAAGTAGAATACTATACTTTTTCTATGACTAAGTGTTCACCCATCAATTCAAACGAACGAGATATTTAGAGAATATTTCATTGTATAAACTTAATGCTTTATGTCAAACAATTCCATTTTGAAAGCTACAATGAAAATTCATTTATTGCTTACAATATTGATAGTGAAATTTGAGCAGTTGAATTCGTTTTTACTTTCTGTATCCATTCTAACAAAAAGTCAGCTCTAAATCACCTTCGGTAGGTAGGTATAGGTATTGTCAAAGTCAAATTATGACATTTCATGGCGAGTCTGATTCAAACATTACACCGAACATAGTCGTGTGTAATAGTATTCTTTGACGGTGATTGGCCAGATAGTCGTGTGTAATGGATCATTACACACGGGGCGTGGCTTGTTTTGTGTAATGCATCCAGTTACTCAACAAAAATATTACATAAAAAGGGTCCATTTCTCAACAGTCATAGAAAAATATGTTTCATTTCCATTTTTTTAATTAGTTTGAGAAAATATGCTGTTAACTGATACGAAAATTTTATTTCAGTCGTAAAATTTCTATAAATTCGTAAATCTATAACTCGCATTGATCTGTTATTTTTTTGTTTATGGAATCGTAAAAAATGGCAATTTGGGAATAATTTTTGCAAACGTTTGACGGTGTGTTATACCGATGTAGTAATAGCCTTTTTGGTGTGTGTCATCGTTTGTGACGTATATCAGTGTTCTAGGCATATCGATTATTTTATTTGCTATTTTGACATAAAGCTAACCTTAAATTAGACTAATAAAATCATCAGGATCGTATTCAGCCAAATTCGAAAAGGCTATGAAATTAATAATTACCAACTTCTCATTGAAAATACTTGAGAACTTAAAAATGCTGATGTTTATCCGTGTATCTAGAAATATTTTTGTATAATTTAAATAAATATAAAAATAAGATCATTCATTCACTTTTCATAAGTAATAATTGACCGTATACAATAAATTACAGACCTTTCAAGAACTGTCTGTAGGACAGTAGAGAAAGACGCATTGCCGCTACGAAAGGAACGTATGGTTCATACAACAGCCTTTTTGGTGTGCGTCATCGTTTGTGACGTATATTCGGGTTTTGGGTATGTCGTTTATTTTATTTGCCATTTTGACACATATTTAACCCTAAATTTGATAAATAAAATCATCAGGATCGCATTCAGCAAAATTCGACAAGGCTATATGAAATTAATAGTTACCAGCTTCTTTTTCTAAACTGAAAATACTTGAGAACTTTCAAAATGCTAATGTTTTTCCGTGTATCTAGGCATATTTTTGTATTATTCGAATAAATATAACAATAATATTCATATTAACTTTTCATAAATAATAATTGACCGTGAACAACAAAGTACAGACCTGACAAGAACTGTCAGTGGGACAGTAGAAAAAGATGTCAGACACTTTGACAATACGAAAGGTATATCTGCATGCCTATTTTAAATAAAGAAATTTCTCCCGATTGATAGGTCGCGCTTACGCTTAATCTGAACATCAACCAATCAAATTTTGGTAAGTTAATGATTAGGATTGACGTTTGTAATAAATTTGAACGGTTCATTATTGCGATATTTTGATTAGGATTAATCAAAGAACTGACTTTTTTTGCATTTCTTTCCACGTAATGTGTTAGAAAGACATTAACAAACGATGACGCACACCAAAAAGGCTGTTGTATGAACCATATCATCGTATTTTGAACGCCCAATTGATAGATTGCGCATGCGCGTAATCTTAACATCAACCAATCAAAGAATAGGGTTAACGTTTGTAATACATTTAAATGATTTATTATTGTGTTATTTTGATTAGGATTAATCACAGACCTGATGCCGTTTTTCCATTTCTTCCAACGTAATGTGCTAGTACACACCAAGAAGGGTATTATATGAACTTTATCCGGTTTTTGGTATTTTATTAAAGTATATTGATACTATGCAAAAATTAACTAAAAAATTTTCTTAAACCGAATATTTCAGGAGAAAACTGGAAATAAAGAATTCCTTAATGTTTGCTTTTGTTTATAAATAAAGGTAGCAGAGTAGCATTCTCTAATTTGTATACGAAAAGATTGAATAACTATGAGCAAAAAACAAATAACAATCAGTTGAGAAATTTCACGCACGGCAATAGGTAGGCGATAACAATAAAAAAATTTTAATTCTCTATTAACCACATTATTAACTATTGTATGAAGAATTTGACAAATAAAATATTATTTATATTTTTGTCCACAACCACCTAATAATAAGTCAATATTTTACCTCCTTACTAAGTGTATATAACTCATATATCTGCGAGTGAATTATGACAAAGATTACAGAATATTCTATATAATTTGTAATCTTTGGTGCTTTGATTATGATTCATAATACACTGACTAGAGATGGGGGTACAATATGAAATAAACTATTAAATCTGTGTATTTTGTTCAGGAAATTTGTTTTTGAAATATTGTAATTTTTAGTATTGATACATATTTCATAACGATATTTTCTAATATCGAGTACTTTAAAACAATATATTTATAACACGGCACGCTCGAACCTTAAAAAATTCACATCTTTGAAAATATTAACTTTATCGTGAAAAGTCATTGGGCCTTTTTATTGGTATTTCAATAAAGAATATAAAGAAAATGTCCGATTGAAAAATAACAATTCTTTGCAATTGTTTAAACTATTTCTGTTTAAACAATATGGCACTGGGTTGACCCATGGCAACATGCATTTATATCATAAGTAGGGCAATTTGAAGAGGATCTCATAAAAAAATTTAGGCGCAATATTTTTCGGTACTGATGTTATCATTATCTATGACATTGCCAACTAGCTTATACTTACACCTGCTGAATATAATAGATGCCTCTATGTATAAGAGACTTGGTTTATTTCTACAAAAAGTGATCAAATTACAAATAAAACAATTATTTTATTCTAAATACTTTATACTAATATTATACACTTGGCGATAAAAGCAATAAAAACGATAATTACACGAAAATCTCTAGCATCTATCGAAATTGATACGCCTAAACACATGCCGAGCCGAAAAGCACCCTTATTATAATGCAGGATAAAATGAAATTACCCCCATCAATTAATCAACGTTGACTAAAACGTAAAGATGAGTTATCACTGTTTGACCGATATTTTATACACGAGTGCCGCGTATCGCATCTAATTAATATATTTCAAAAAGGGGAACGGTCCCATCTGCTTTCAACTGCGCCATTTGCAGTTCGGGTATAACCGGCTGCCAACACAGAAGGCGTCGGTCAACTTTGGAATAGATCAAGACACCTGTGCTATTTTTATTAGAGTTGATGTTACTGATAACCGTTATAAGAAGTATCGATGTGACAAGAAGAAAATTTCCAATTATTATAAAAAATAATTCATAATTTGTAATAAGTAATTTGAATTGAAGTGAAAAATAAACTGAGGAAGGTGCTATTAATATTTTTCGAACATGGGCTAACTTTTAGGCACCCAAAACCAGCGTCATATTGTAAAATTGACATTCGGCTTTAAAAAGTATCGTTGCGTTTTCACATTATGTAGGTCAACATAAATTAGAATATAAAAAATAGTTATTTGTTTAACTAGGCAGCAAAGTAGTAGATTGACTGCCGAGGCTGAATTTAGCCAAGGCAGTCAATTTACTTTGCTGCCAAGTTGAAGCAAGTTGAACATATAATTTTTTCTCCGATTGTTCATGAGGATATTGTATTTGCAAATTATTACAATTCCCACAATCTCTGTATTTTATTTGGTTCCTATGGAAATGTATAATCACAGGCAGCAAAGTAATCACTTTCGTGCCTAAGCAGCAAAGTAACCACTTTGCTGCCTAGGCAGGAAAAGTAATACTTTGCTGATTGATATCAGTCAGCAAAATTAATATTTGCTGCCAATCGGAGAAAAAAGTATTTATCATATATACAGATTGCGAAAAGTCTATTCGAGACATACGATTTTCACAAATACGACAAGGAAAATATGAGAAAAGCTACTTGACAGAGAGAGAAGAATAATTGTTCACAGTCAGTGCTGGGCGTGTGTTCAATGCCCACCTATTTTAATCGTTGTTGCCAAATGTACTTAACTGTAAAAGTTATTCCCAATTTTTGTCGGCAACAATGTTAAATAACAATAATTGTTAAACCGGAAGCAGTGTATAGATTTTATTTATTGCAGATTGTAATTTGTTCAAATTTTTCAATAAATGGAAAAAATTCAAAAAATACTTACTATTACGCAAGGACACCTCCCCCTACACCTCCGTTTGTTCGAGTCCTACAGAAGAGAGCGCTGCTCTCCGCAAATCCGCACACGTTTGACGTTGTGACGTGACAACGTGACGATTGACGTAACAGCATGATGGGTGTGAGCATGATGTTCGACATGGGTCAATTTTCGTCTACCCACACCCTCCTACTTCACATCCCCGTTTGTTCGACCGGGTAGTAGTAGTATCTTTTTTATTTTATCAACAATTACATCCAAATATACTGTAGTGGAATTTACTATGCAAGCAAATTCCACTGCGACCTTTTCAAATCTATTGTCATCCTCTGAATCTACATTACATCCCTATACAAAAAACCGCCCGCACTCACAGGCAGTCGCACTGGCAAGAGATGTGCTCGGCTATTTTCTTTTCTAGGTGACATATTCTGCACATTAGTAATGTGTCGAACTTCGATGTCAATCGGACCATTAATAACAAAGTTTCATACTAATGCCCCTATGGCAAACCACACTACCTTCCCCTTAGGTCATTTTTCGGTTACCCACACCTTCCAACTTCACATCTCCGTTTGTTCGACATCAATCGGATGATTAATAACAAAGTTTCATGTTAATGCCCCTGTGGCAAACCCTACTACCCTCCCCTGAGGTCATTTATCGGCTAGTCACATCTTCTATTTACCAGTCCATGCGTTTGCGCAGCGCCCCCACCTCCCTTTTCACGCCATTCTGGCCACTTCCGATCCAGAAACCGCTTAGTGCATCTACTCAGGATGTATCAACGACGCTACCCCGCGGCACACCTGGTATTATCTCTTTCAGGTCCGAGTATTCCTCTTCGTGATTGATTCTGAACAATATATGAGGTTAGGATGTCAACGTATTGTTCTGGTAACATTTTGTTTCGTTTGTATATCAAGCCTTCGCACCAAACTTTGTCAAACGCTTGTCCGTCTACTTCCAAGTAGAATGCTGAGCAGACTTGTTTTTCTTCTAAAGCACGTTCAATATTGTATGTTATTATATGCATCTGGTCTATTGTTTTTTAAGTGTTTTTGCATGAATCCAAACTGTTGTATATGTAAAGTGTTCAAGCTGATAGTCTGGGATTAAGTTACTATGTTCTATTATCGGTCGCGTACTTTTTAAACGTGATTTCTCAAAAAGTGTTGGCATAAAAGAAGTCGGTCTGTAGAATTTGACATTATAAGGTTGCTTTACATGTTTTGGGAGGAAACATAGTCACTTCTGCAACTTTCTAGCACATAATATAAACATGTTTAAATATGATTTAGATTAGTTCTTATTTCCTCAGCTACTTTTCTTTTGATAACCGAAATGATATATTCAGAATGATGCATCATTTTATAAACTTTGTCTAAGAAAAACGCAAAATATTTCTGAATACTAAACGAAAACTCACTGAAAACCTTTACATTTAACTTAAGAGTACACAAATCATATCCAACATTTCTATATTCCTGAAATTATTGTGACGAGGCATTTCAATCGAAAAAGTATATGTTTGTTTTGAAAAATGCTACAATTGACTATAAACACGCAGCAAAAATTATTCACACGAAGTGTCATTTACCAGCAACAATTAACCGCCAGTCCAAAGCACACTCTTCATAAATGAAATAATATTTAAAATCAACTTTAATGAACTTCATCTTTTTTCACAACAATTTTTCGTCTTATCCCTTTATTTTGGTCCAAATAATCTGTCATTAGCCTATGTCACAATTGTTATGACTCATCCTGTATAGTGAATTAAGTTTACAGCATTACAGCAACAATTTAAGTGCAGAGCTTAAGAAGTGCAGTGTACAAACTTTGGTAAAATTTCTAAAAGAGTGTAACTACTATATCAAATATAATCTTAACACTTTGTACAGAGTAATCATTCGCCGGTCAATGTGGTTGATATGGAAATAAATGAAAAAAAAATACTCACTGGCACATATTTACTTCTATTTTTTTGGGACAAAGAGTATTCTAGTTTATAAAGCACCTTGTCCGGCTGGGATGATCACCTGCCAATTTTAAACAACTATTTGCATTTTTAATATGTTCAAACAGAAAGGCTAAACTATTATGAATATGAAATGATTAACTTTTACTGCGTTTAGATAAACGAAAATGTGAATGAAAGTAAGAACAGGTGGTTGATAAAACAGCAAAAGAAATTACCTCGCTATCATTCAAGCTGGACGAAGAAGCTCTCAAAGCTTTCAAAATACAATCACAAAAATATAGAATTGAATAGATTAGGCTTTTACTTGATATAAATCCATACTAAATTATGAAATCAAACAATTTTAATTTGTTAAATCTACTTTATATTTAAACTGAAAGTGACGTGTTTCGCTAACACAGTAGCTTTTTTCATACCCATTCTTTAAACTTGTTAAAAAATATAATAACAATTTAAAACCTCAAATATCTCGGATACGACTGAAAGTTGAAATAGGATTAATAAAAACAATTTGATTTGATTTTTTTTAGAGACAGATGAAGAAAGAGACTTTTTCATTTCTTAGTGCTTGTATCAAAATTTAGACCACACCTGCATCTCTAAAAATTTACAGAAAACATTTAATATCTGGATAACGGTAAAGCTTAGGTATAGGAAAGTATACATGAACTTGCCTTATTTTTTTTCCCTGAATGCATTAAAATAGAAAAAAACAGTGTGGTTCTATTTAAAAAAATGAAGAAATTTGATATTTATGAAGTTAAACATTGAACACTTTTTATACACACCCTGTATAAAATGAAAATTTTTTCAACATAGATTCGAATACGTTTGACCTTGCTTAAGGCAACTGAAGAGAAACCATTTTCATATCTTCAAGGGTCCCCTCGTAAAAAAATAATTTATAAGGGTCTTCAATGGTCAAATTTTCTACAAAAAAATCAATAACTCAAACAGTGTGCATTTTGCGAGAAAAGTTTTCAGACAAAGTATACTAAAATATTACGTAGATTTCAAAAATGTATTAATATACAGGGTGTTCTATTTAAAATAACAAAGTTACAGTCGACTTCCGGTAGAACCGGAAGTCGGTTATCTTTGAAAATATTTTGATTGAAAAGATCGTATCCGAAAACCCAAACGTAGAAATTTTCATGATTTTACTATGAGTATTTTGCCATATACAGATAGTTTTCACTCGTCGTGGGACACCCTGTATATTGTCCATGAACAAGAATCCCAATGTACACCTCCGGAATTCCACTAATTTTTACACACAGAAAATGTTAGTTATGCTTGCTTATTTTACATATTTTCGACACTATTGGTATTCAATAATTGAACTCAATGAAACATCAAACATAATGGAAAAATGGAAAATTATAGCAAACTTGCTGCATTTTTAAAGCGACAAGTAGAATATTATACCCCAAAAATAGTTATTTATGCAACAAGTGCAAAAAACACGTTTTGCAAGAGTTGCACACAATATTTTTTAACATTCATGCAAAAACTGGAAAATTAGAATATAATATGTTGGGAACCTAACCTAACGTAACCAAACTCAAACCGTTTTTCTACTTTTTTGTATCTTCATGGCCTCCTTGTCAGTACTCAATAATAGCTGGTTTTCGCCTTGACCATTTAAATTTTAAATAATTAAAGATTCTTGCAATAATTATTGTAACTCGTTGAGACTAAGTAGTAAGATATACATCTATTATTGTTGTATTAAAGCAGGATCAGACACTCTGGATTTTTATTTTATTTAAATGTTTATGTTTGTCATAAATCATCACAAAACTCACACAAGAATGACAGATCAGTGCAACAAAAATTTTGTTGCACTAGTGCAAAAAAGAACAAGTTATGTGTTTCACAAAAGTCTTGTTTTTTGCATGAATGTAGAAAAAATTAATTTATGAATTGGGAAAAAGAACTAAAAACAAAAATAATGAAATCTTACCACAGCTGAGAAACGAACCGCCACACTTCAGGTTTAACTTTTGAATTTCCCGTGTCCCTAACCTGCTGGCTATGTCCTAAGCACTTGTAAGTATTCGAAAGTGGTATTAAAATGGAGCTCCACTTTTTCCCTATGTCGCATCTTATAAATAATAAATTATGTCACTCGGAGCATAGATAACATCAAGCAGAAGACACATTCTATGTTTCTCTCAGATTGCACAGCCTCGGCAGTGCAAGAATCTGGGCTTAACAATATTGATAACCTTCTACTCCTAGTAACATAATGTACTATTTTAGGTCGCTTCGTTTTTTTTACCCTTCTACAAAGACCGCTTTTAATTCTTCATTAGGTAGTTTTTCGACTTAATAACAGGGAACACAATCACCTGTATTCTAATTCGTAAATCTCTAGCCCCCATTCATCTCGGATTTGGGTAACAAAGTCGAAAGGTATCATTATTATTACTACCAGGCACCTGCACACGTCGAAAACCCTGTTGTGCTATTACTGATTTTATTTGGGCTATTTTGGGAATTGGTCATTTTGTGGAGTGTGAAATTTGAGTACCGGCTTTAACAGACGACTGCGGAAAGATTCCGTCATTATTTAATACACCTGTTGTTTATTATTACCATCAGCTATTAGTCGCGTCAATGAAGTCTTTTGCTTGGAAGTAAGGTTTAATTTTGATAATTTTTTTCAAATGTTTGTTTTCATGATATTTAAACTTAAAAACTTTTTAAGGCAAGGACATAAATATTAATATTCTTAAAAAGTTGATTCATGCAAGGTTCATTTGATTATAACTACATTTAAATTACAATTTAATCGCCTAATGAAACCAGTTCATAGAACGAGTTAATTATACATTTGCAAATGCGCATGAACTGACAAGAGTGACAATACTGGTAATTAACTTTTTTTGCATGAGAAATTTGAAAAAAAATCAGGAAAGTAGATTCCTTTTATCAGAAAATAAACTGATCTGATTTTTGTACCGAAAGTATGTAAAAGTGTAATATTTTTTAGTCAAAATTCGAAATTATCAAAATATGTATATTATGATAAGACAAGACGTCTGTCTTAGAAAAACAAATAAATTGGTGGATAGTAGCTTGTGGTGAATGCTTTTTCCATAAAATAATTAATCCTGATTTTGTACTTTATTCTAGTTCCTAAAGTAGTTATGTGTTATATGTTATATGCTAAAGTTTAGTATCAATTATTTATAATTCTTTTTGTTATTATAATTTTGTACTTGCTTCAATTTTTGTAATTTGTTCGCCTTGCATACTGCTGTAAAAATAAAAATGTAACCAAAAATGTTCCACTATGAACCTATTTGGCAATCATTCTGCGGAAGATTTTTTCATTCCTAAACCACTATGGTGTTTTGGGGACGGCATATCTCCGTCACGTTTCCATATCCCATCCCAAACACGTTCTGGAGCAGGCCAAGCAAATGGGTCGGCAATTTGACGAGCGCCTAGTTTAGATCCCAGGCACGAGCTGAATCTTTTTACCATTACCCATGTTATCTACCTACTTCCATTCCAGAAGCTTCGTATCTTCTATATAGGCCACCAGTTTAACTGGAGGAATCATCAATAGTTGTGATGGTTGTATTATTTCCACTCCAAAGTGCTCCTTGGTTCTCACAGAAGCAGAGCATGTGAGTAGGTGTTTCATAGTAGAGTTCACATTTTCTGCACATAGGCTCACTAACTCTGTCCATCCTGTGCAATGCTTCCTCAGGGTACAGAGTGTCAAGTCACCAGGTCGTTAACTGTCTTCAAATTTCTCTTATCCAGTCTCAAAACAGCCTGGACCCTCTCATGTGATCCTTTGTGATTCCACAAAACGGTTCCAGACCTGTGAAGGCTCCTTTAGAACCTTCTTTAGCATTAGAAACACTTTGTTGTCTTGCCAGCATGTTAAGGGAACCTTTTTACCAGTTTAGGCCTAGCTGTTAAATTGCTGATACTATGAACTAGCAAAGAGGGGGCCAGAACCCTTTTGCGGAATCAGTCCCATTGTAATATTGGAAGAAATAAGTGAAGCAGAAAGAAAGAGAAGATCTGACCATTGGAAAGATCTAGTAGGGCTTATACAATCAAAGATTCTTCTGGGTGACTACAACCTGTTGAGATCGAATGAATGCATAAGTCAAAGTAAAACTGCGCTGAGAGTTTTAACAGGTATCTTGACGGGACATTGTCGCCTGAATGGGCACCTGAAAAAACTCAAAATAGTGGAGGAAGAAAAATGCAGATATTGTAGCATGGAAGAAGAAACCTCCATCCACATACTTTCCAACTGCACAGCACTCCAGAATCCTAGAGCACAGTACCTGGGAGATTACTGGATAGAGGAACATTTACCTAAGTTGAAGCCTGCAGATATCCTGAAATTCCTCCGGGAAATAGGACTAAGGGAGCTAGCTACTAGTTTCAGGGACTCTCCTCAGAAACTAAGTAGAAGTAAGGGGGCACAATAGATCTTTCAGGTCTAAGTGAATGTTGCCCCAGATACATAGATACATACATAAATTGCTGATAGCTTTATAAGCACAGCCTGTCAGTCAATATTTTAATTTTTTGTCCAATACATCCTCTTCTAGTGTTTTCATCAATGCAGGCTATAGCTCTGCTTGAAACACGGTAGTGTCGGTAAACATCTCGATTTTTTGGTAGCGTTGAAATAAAAATACAAAAAAATATTGTGGTTTAATTTCCCAACAACTAACAAAGAGAATAATGAATACAACAGGAACAAACAGAAGATATTATAAATATTCGCATTTCAGTGCCCACATCATTTGAATATTATATTATATTTAAATATGTAATAGTGCTAACATTATGGAAATGATTTTATATGTTTGTTATTACGGTACCGCTACCCTACACCATTAAATGGTAACAGGGATTTTGATTATATATATATTACGGTACCGCTTAAGACCAATTACGTACAAAGTATGTTGTAAATATAAATGGGAAGTAATTACACTGAATGTTATACAATCAGAATTTTAACAATACATATACTACGAATATATGTATGCAGCAGATATACTTTTACGAGTTTTGAAAATAATATTGATTGATTGAATTATTTGTGCAGATATATAATAATATAATAGAATTTACGAAATTCGTTATATTTTTGACCCTCTTTTAAGCAACCGCGATAACTACGCTTAATAGAAGAGTTTAGTCTTAGGTCAGTGTAGCCAACAAAAAGTGTTTTTTTTTCTGGCAATGACAATGACAGTTAAGGTCTACCATTCAAAACATAAGATTTTTGCATGTTTTTTATTATTGCGAACATCTATATTGCTTAATTGGAAGAGTGAATACATCCGAAGTGTGAGTCTTGAAATTTAAAATGACTTTTTAGCTGAATACTCAACATATCGGTGGCCAATAATTATAGGAACTCTTGGCATGTCACCATTTCAGTTCTGTTATTCAGTCACTAGTTCTGTCAAATGTCAGTGAAAAAAGTAATTAGAAGAATAGAGATACCTACAGCTAATTAGAAATGCTACGAAAATCTAATCCAAAATGGACACAATTAAACGAATGTCAATAAAAACAAATATAACTGCATTGGACATAACTAGTGACTGAATAACCTAACAGAAATGAAATGGTGACATGCCAAGAGTTTCTAGAATTTTTGGCCACCAATATATTGAGTATTCAGCTAAAAAGTCATTTTAAATTTCTTTGGGGGTTCATTATTTTAATAAAGCAATATAGATGTTCGCAATGATCAAGAAAAAAGGAAAGATCGTATGTTTTGAATGGTAGACCTTAATTGTCATTCTTGTCAGAAAAAAACACTTTTTGTTGGCCAAACTGATCTTAGACTGAACTCCTCTATCCGATGCATTATGAGTTGAATCCATGAATTACTTTTCTAGAGCATCGGAAGACTGTTTATCTACGTTCATTCAATTCACATGGATGCCATACGTTATAGTTGAGAAGCAAATCGTTTAACAGAGTATTGCATCTGCTGATAAATTAATAGTTGAAATATTCTCCGGTTGAGAATTTTCAAATATTAACTGCTCCTTTTATTTTTATGTTTATCAAACCACTATACAGTGACCTTTTTCGGGTTCATCAGCACCGTTGAAAAGGGAGAGATAGACTATTGTGCACACGTAAATGCCGATGTTGCGTCCACACACACATCCAAGCAAACCTTTCCGCATCTTATAAGGAATAGTATTTGAGGCATTTAACATTCAACGGTTTCCTTTTATGGCCCATTGCAAACGTGACCAATTGTCGACCATTCGGATACGACAATGCGCTGTTGTCAAGTAAGTAAAAATCGTATGCAGGTACCTAAAAATATTTTTGTTAATTACTGAAAGTAGGTATTTCCTTGTGGATTACTCCAATACTTAACTGGTGAGAACCAATTCGAACATGCGTTACCCATCACTGCCCAAAAAAGGGCTACTCAGATCAAAAGAGCAATGAAGAAGCTAACTTACTAGGCCGAAAAGGGACACGTTGTTCTCCCATTGGCTCAGATAGTGGACACAGAAAAGTGACACACTGCGAAAGCGCTGAGAAAATCAAATAGCAATCATTGGAATGTAAAGAATGGTGGAATAAGGTAAAAGGAATGAGGAAGTCCAAAGAGTTTATTACAAGTTCCTGAGCCAGAATAGGAAAGCAATCAGGGATCAGGATGAGCTCCTACATGTTGGCTTACATAATAAACAACGAGTTGGTTATTATGTACCTATTACTACCAATATGAGGTTCACACTTTATCCAACTAATGTGGATAGTTTACAAACTAGCCAAAATGCTAGCAATTTGTGTAATTTCCTTGTGGTTTGAGTTTTAGCGATCAATTTTTTATAGTTCATATACTAGATGGATAGTATACAAACCAGCCAGTATTCGTAGCTATTCTAGTGAAAATATGATTTTTCATCAAAATAACCAGGCAGTTGGATAGTTTTTATATTTTATACTATCCAACTAGTTTATATACTAGCCAAGTAAATACTTTAACCGTAACATGTATGTTACAGGGAAAGTTGATCTTCCAGTAAGAGTTGATTCTCCCTAGGTAAAGTGGACTATTACTGGTCTTTTCAGTAAAATTTCATAAAAACCTAAAAAAATGAAATTTGATCAACATGTTGCCTATATTTAGATAAAGTCACCGAATGTTGATTATTATTCGGTGATAAAGTATACTTTCACTGTCTGGAGGTATTGAAAGTAGACTTTAACTAGAAATTAACCTACCATAACTTAACCTAACCCAGTACGTTTGTATTTGTCTTTATTTCATAATAAAAATAGATATGTTACGGTAAATGTGATAAAAAGGGGAAGAAAATATAATCATTAAATCCTCCCTTCCCCTTAAAAGAAATCCAATCCTCAAGTAAGTCAAGTGTAATTCAAGTTAAGTTAATCTTCCAGTTAATCAACTTGTATTAAATATCAGCAGTCATACTTAACTCTACTTTTTGGTCGAACAAAAGCGTGAAACAGCTTAATATAAATTTACACTTGAAGACAGCTTACCACAGTCGCCAACATATAAAAGTAAATACCCAAATAGACCGCAAACGTACAATATATCGCAATATATGTATTTTGATCATTTTAATTTGAATAGCTACAATTGTAGCACTTTTGTCGACAACCCCTTAAGACTACCCCACATTTTTTTCCAAATAAAACAACTTAATATGACTCGATATGTTTATATAACAATAAATATCCAAGTTCCATTGAATATTCGTTAAAAACGGCACCTTGGCTCAACAATTTTGTACGATGGCTGCAAGTTTAGCCGGCGGCATCTAACAACATCTGGCGCCATCAAGGAGTCCGATCGCTTGTTATGGTCAGGCGGCCAACTTTTCAGTCTACCGGTTGTACATGCAGCGTTGGCAGTACCTGTCGAATGCCGGTACTCGTAAAACATTATTTAGCACGGTTCTGGAACACCATACCTACACACACCTATCCATTTCAAGAACAATGGTATCATTTGAAACTATTTTATTTCGTTATTTAAAGTATTCCGAATGATATATTGTCAACTAAAAATCTACTAATAATACAAAAGTAATTCTACAGATTTTATTTTAAATATATCTTTGAAATTATACGAGAAACGTAGGTTTGCTAATGAAGATCGCTAATTAGTCTGATATTGTTTCTTTTCAAAGAATCGTTCTTCAATTGATAAATACTAGTATATCAGAAAGTGTTTGTTGTTTGTTTGCTGGAACCCTTTTGCGGTATCTGCTCCAATGTAATATTACTTATAAGAAAAAGGCAAAGCCGGAAAAAGAGAAGATCTGACCCTAGAATTCCTCAACGAAATAGGACTAAGGGAGCAACCACTCTGAGATTTTCTCCAGTAACTAAGTAGACACAATAGATATTTGAGATTTCAGATATCAGTGAATGTCGCCCCAATATAAATGCATACAAACTTGACAGATTCAAATTTACGCATTTATGTCTATGAAGCTGTGAAGTGTCTTTCATCAGGAGCTTAATCTTAAACACTATAGTACAAATCAAACCAGAATCGTCAAATTAAGTTCGTACTTAATTAAAAAAGAGAAAGCATGATTGTTACAAGAATAATTTCAATATTCAGTCAAATGTAATGTAGGTATGGACGAAGTAATGCACCAAAGGTGACAAAGCGGTAGTTTATTGTAAATACTTATGCACTATCTATTTTATACAACTTAAATAGATGAAAAATTTAGTTCAGCCTGCATAAAGAATAAAAATTACCCTGAGTAAAGTTGTTCCAAAATCAATTACAGAAGCTAAGGCACATATGTTCGTATGCCGGCATATTCTGAAGCTATAGTCCACGGGGCTAGACCCAGCTGCAATGGACAACGAAAAGGCAAAGATCAGACCATGGTTATTCACGTAATAAAAGAGTAAACAATAAATTTTTGGAGAAACTTTCTTCAATTGATAAAATTGTATTCAGAAATTGATGAGTTACTATTACATTGGAAAAAAGCTGTATATCGCGTTGAGATAACACGTCACTGTTGCTGGTGGGAACTTTTGCTACTATAACTATTTTGGAATGAAATACTCGATTTAGGTATGACTTAGCATTATTCGTCGAGTTTCTTCAATGATTATTACTAGTCTTTACCTCCTTGGTGTTTCTTCAAAAAGATGGAGTCCTCTATACACTTTACTATGTTTTTGACATATCGTAAATTGGGATGAATTGGATTGGAGAGTGTATGGATCAGCACCGGGACCATTTAAAAATTCAACCCCCAAATGAAAATTGATAAATAATCAGCATCCAAAAATTTTATGGACCAGACAAGCCCACTGTTGGTACCAGAACACACTAGAATAGGAGGGAATGAAGTATCAAAGATCCGATACTTCTTTATTCGCCATCTTACCGGAAAACCAATCATATGCCACCAAAAATAGGGCGGAAAGTATTTTATAGCAGCCAACGGGCGAAAAATTCATAACGCCACCAAATTTTTCACCATCTGTCACTTGATCATTTTGACGTTTCACGTGAATTTTTCAATTAAACGTTAGTGTATATCTCATTTTTCTGTTGTATTTACCAATTTTTTTTGTTAATTCCACTTCTCTACGCTCGCTCGCTCAACATAGACTTGTGCTGCAAAAGATCATGTTCTATCATCGAGACACAATACTATATTTGACTAGAGTTCTTTAAAAGTATCAACATAAATAGAAATAAGTATGTGGAACAAAAAAAAGAAGGTGGATCAAGTGGGGCTAGCATAGTCAAAAATACTTCTGAGAAACTAAGACTAAGTGACAACAAAATAATGCAAAATTCAGAATAAGATTACACTAAGCATTTTGGCAGGTGTCTTGAGCGATCTGGATGCGGGTACCTTGGGTGACCGGAATTCGGGGCTTTTGAAATAAAACTACTAACAAAAGGAGATGTTTTTTTGGAATGACCTAAAGCACCAATTTTAATAAAGAGTATTCGATAGTAGCTGAAAAGTTATTACAAGAAAACTGAAACTGAAAAAAATGTAGATTCTATGGACTATACTATCACTACCAGAGCACATCAATAGGAACACTACTGGATAGAAAAAACTTTTCTATATCCAGAAAATCTTCGAATGAATGAAAATAAAGGAAATGTTGGATTTTGAATGTTTCCGCATGAAGTGAATAAAAGAAGAAGGTTCAATAAAAATCTTCTAGATCTTAGTAAAAGTAAATGTAAATCCCAAAGAAAACGGTTAAAATGCCCATCTAATGTTTTTGAAAAAGTTTGTTTAAATTAAATTTTACCAAAATTTCTCAACTATTATTGTCGACTGTACTATAAATCGAAACGTGAACATGCTACTTCGGCATATCTAAGATACCTTCGTCTGGTAATACTGTGGGCTCCCACGGCCCTCTGCGGAAAATGCATTCTACCACTATGGTTACTTTTTTTCCTTATTTATTCTATAACGAGCCTGGTTTCTTGTTTTGACGCCTCAATAAGAAGTTCGGTCAATTAGAAACACCAAATATAATAGGGGATTTTAATTGGAAGTTAAAACAAATATTTTATTTAGATAATTTTGAAAGTCTTCCTTTGAAATTTTCTTTGTTCATAGCTTGTTGACATACAGAGTAAATTTTATGTATGGAACGTCCTAATTTTATTGGAAATAGATCTCACTATAGATTTTAATATGCAAGGATCTTGTGATATTTGGCCAATATAATAATAATAAATATGAGCTAACAATGTACTGCAATTCATAATATTCGAACCCTATCGAACATAAATCCAAAGCACTCTGTATACGAGCCGAGAATCAAAAAATAGATATTGAACCAACTCCTTTCGTTAACTTGAAAACAGCACAGGCGAGGTAACCGAAGCTATAAGGAGCACCAGTAATTGGAAGTCACCAGGAGTTAACCAATGCTGCAAAGAACACCTCATTATCAACTCAGTAATACTTGAACAGTCACAAGCGGAACAACCCGAAACCTACACGGCTATCGTATATTACAAGAAAGCATTTAATAGCGTTTCATATTCCTTCATTTACAGGTAAATGGTCAATATCTCGAAACTGATGAATTTTCTTTCCGTAAGGGGATCTTCCAATGTGACTTCCTCGGTCCACTTTGATAATAGAACCTGAAGAATAATCTCTACTTAACTTAAATTTTACATAGTATTTGTATTTCTATTAGTGAAATTATTACTATGGTGAATATGTATTTCAAACAAAGGGCTTTGTTTGTAATCACACTTAAATACACAACCTGTATCTCTAGCCATCTGCTTATCGTTTTCATTAAAAATTCAGCAAACAGAACGTGAAGTTAAAAAAATTAACTGAATTGCGCAATTTCACATGTCCAAGTCCAACATATGTGAATGCAAACAGAAACGGACCAGATATGCCATTTTACTCTTTAATTGATATTAAGCTTACAAATTACCTACATAACTTTTAATTGAGTACTTTTACTTTTCTCACTGCACGAAATAAACATGTGTGCACATATTTGTGGATAAATAAAAATTATCTTTTTCTCTTTGTTTTAAGCTTTGCGCTTTGCGGAAAAGGCACTTCTGTGTTTACTATCCACATTCCACACCACATAATTCTGAAGGAGTCACTTCTATAAAAAATGAAAAAACACGTCAAAAATCATATAAAGTTGACTTTCACCCCTTCCTGCTATGGTCGATATTTCCAATTTTTTTAATGGAACACCCTATATATTATTGCATTTGATTCTCCTGTATAAGAGGATTACAAAAATATATAATACATGAATAAAAAGTCAATCAGTCGGTAGTTACCGATAATTCCAATTTACTAATTTTAATTCGTACTTTCGCAAAAAAATACTAAATTATTTTATACGGTGCTCAAATTGACTTCCATTCATTTCCATTCAATGATACAATCGCGACATTTGTAAGTATATATTGCTCTATTTTTCTTGTGGATGAATCTAATATCTGATATTTTTTAATTGATAAACTATTAAGAGGCAATAACCGTGACGCGTTTCCCAAAAAAATGATTATAATAACTTTTAAAATAATAATGTTTTACACTCGATTATTGTGACATGATTTTAATTTCGGTCTTAGTATTGGGCTATTCAAATATTAAAAAAATATATTATGTAAAATGCTATTGATTTCTTCAAAAAAGTCGAAACTTTCTTGTCGGTACCTGTATATTTAGAAATTGTTAATAAAACGCATGTTAAGATACCGAAAACTTCCCTTCGAGTAAATTTCCGCTCACAATCTGCCAAACTTAATGAACGTTTAATATATAAATTGCGAATAATCTTTAATTGCATCCAACAGATAAGTCAAGTCATGAGTGTGTGTGTAGCGGGTGTCGAACATTCAACATACACAGTGCCTGCATACCTGTTTATATGTAGACCACCAATTAACGAACAGGTGTGTAAACCTTTTCAGCTTTCCGTGTAAACAGACCGCATTTTAATGGTGTGGATTAATTGCACTAGGGTGGTAAGTTAAACTTATTTACATTGAAAGCCACTCAGGTGCGAAAACGGAGTTTATTTAGTTTAGTTTACTATTTTCCTCACACTATTGACAGGTATGAGTATTTGACCTAATAATTAAAAAAAAATGGTATTGGTACGCACTAAAGTGAGTTGTATTTTAATACGTAGGTGATGATCACGCAGGTTTGTTGCTGGGTTGCCAAATTATAAACGAATAATGTGAAGACGAGATAAAATTGATTTTTATGAATAAATGCATTTTTTTTTAATCAGAAATCGGTCTAATCCAATTTTTTAAGACGATACCTTGATCATAGATTCATAGTTAAGCTCATAAATTGATGCGTTTTATTCATTCACGATCATATCGAGCGTGACTAAAAATATTCCACATTACGATCTTCACCGATCAGTGGTGCTGAGTAAACGATTTGGTGTAAAAAAGTTTCTGATGACAAGGCCAATGTAGTTTGAAAATTTCGAAAATCTTATATGCATTGAAGGAGCAATGAAAACATGCCCAACAGCAGCCATGGAAGTGATTCTCAACCTCATCCCTCTACATAAAGTGTTTTGTAGAAGGAACAAGATACAGACTAAGTAGAGAGGGAATCATTAAAAAAACCACCTCCTCACTTCTTAGAAATCAGACAACCTGGGACATGTCACAAGACGGTATGATGAAAAAGTAAAACTTTTCGAAGAAATTCGTTACGGAATTGAACAACAATAAGGAATGGGATCCAAATACCATTACCAGACTTGGAAAGAATGCCATTCAATGGTACACAGACGGCTCAAAAGCAATAGGAGGAGCTGGGATAGGACTGCTCGAGACAGAAACCAAACCACTCTGAAAGCTTGGGAAAAACCCTAAGGACATTTCAAGCGGGAATCCACGACATAAGAAAGTGCGCCCAGTTCAATATTGATAAAGGATACAGGAGACAAATGATTATTATAATGTCGGATAGTCAAGCAGCCATTAAAGCAAAGAGCTCTTGTGTAATTAGCTCCAAAATTGTGTGGGAATGCCTAGATAAACTTAATGAACTAGGCGAGAACGGATTGATATGGATTCCAGGACACACAGGAATAGAAGGAAATGAAATAGCTGAGGAACTAGCAAAGAGGGGGACCGAAATACCTTTCTGGTGGCCTGAACTCTTTTACGGAATCAGCCCAAATGTAATATTGGAAGAAATAGGTAAAGCCAAGAAAAAGAGAAGATCTGACCAGTGGAAAGATCTGGTAGGGCTTATATAATCAAAGATTCTTCTGGGTGACTACAACCAGTTGAGATCAAATGAATGCATAAGTCAAAGTAAAACTGCGCTAAGAGTATCAACAGGGATCCTAACGGGACATTGTCCTGATTGGGCAGAAGCTCAAAATAGTGAAGGAAGAAGAATGTAGATTTTGTGGCATCCACATACTTTCCAATTGCACAGCACTCCAGAATCCACAGTACCTGGGAGATAGAAGAGGAACGTTTAAATAGGACTAAAGAAGCTACTAGTTTCTGAGATTCTCCTCAGAAACTAAGTAAAAGTAAGGGGGCGTAATAGATCTTTTAGGTCTTAGTGAATGTCACCCCAAAAAATATATACATACATCTAAAATCGACAAGTGTCTGAGTTTTTTACAACGTTGACAAAATTTCCGATAATGACTCAATTTTGTTTTTGTCCGGCTATCCTGTACATCCTACCTCTTCATAATATTACTATAGATTAATAAGCGATCAATCACTTGACCAATTTCCAGACTAATTTTATTAAACCACTGTGGAATATTAATTTAAACATTTCTTTCGTAAATATACAGCATTTTATGGCGTGACGTTTTGGTATTTAATAATATTGTTAAAAAAAGCAAAATGAAAATATATCTCAAAATTCAAAAATTTCAATTCCGAAATTAACATACGCTTCCGTGTATGTTTGGGATTAATTTTATTGGGAAATTTTGAACAAAGCAATATTTATTTTTAAGCTTATCTATTTTCGTAGGAGTTGGCAAATGTACACAAAAATTCACAGTCGCGAGGAATTCTAAAATTCCGCAGATGTTCTAGTATTTTCTTTGATTTTATACTTCAGATTACGCAATTGAATAAAAAATCACATTATAACTTATTTTGACCGCAATAGTTTTGTATAAACGACGTGATTTAAAAAATTATTAAATTAAATTAATAAATAACAAATTCCGCAGCATAAATCCATCAATTAAGCCAAGCGATAGGAAAATTTTTATGAAAAAAATCACAGTAGAAAACTGTGCCATCTAGTAAAAGTAACTATGTAGTAAAAATCTAGGTAGATACCCCGTCCAGAGTAGCCGTCTGCCTGAGCTACCCTATGACCAATAAACTCGACCTAAATCGCAGCTGGAAACTGTAATAATTTGTAAATTCGTAGATAACTAACCAGAGACATACTAAGGAAAAACGTAAGAGGTCTATTAGATACTTCATTCTATATAAAATCAACTAATCATATTCAGTCAAAGATTATGGTTAACGTTTGTACTACATTTAAACGGTTCATTATTGTGATATTTTGATCAGGGTTAATCAAAGACCTGCCTTTTTTTCCTTTCTACCAACGTAATGTGGTAGAGGGATCTTAACAATCTATGACACACAGCAAGAAGTCTACTATACTATACAGTTCACAGTACTTTGGTTTTGTCTTTGAGGCTCTGTTTTAATTATACCTACATGTCATTATTTATGAAGAATTTATTGAATGCATGGGAAAAAAAAATGTATCTTGTAATACTGGTATTTAGAAAAAATCCAAAAACACGTCAATTTTTGTTGAAAGGGCAAGCATTATGGCTTATTTAAACTTTCTGGAAAAGCCACCCCCTCACCCCTAGCAGCCTCCCCTTTATTTTTTTAAATTACTTTTCATATTTTTTATGCAAAATTTGGATACTCCTCTTTGAGCTGATTTCAAAAATGTATAATACTTGTAGGTTAAAGTGGTTAGTTTATGAGAGAAACAATTTTTTTTTAAGAGCACAAATTTTACTTATTTTTTACTTCCACCTTATTTGCCTGTACTAAAATGGGTTGTACAACAGTTCAAACTCTTTAATCTTTTTAACTGTGCTATTTATTATGAAGTTACAATAAGTGTTCAAAATGAGTACCATTCACTTCCATACAATGGTATAATCTATTTTGAAATGCCTCTCTGACATTGCTTAATACGGCTGGATTTAATTGTCGACATTCATTTTCTATCCTCTCTCGTAAATCATCCAGAAAATCTGGTTGGGTAGCATAAACTTTTGTTTTTAAATACCCCCATAAAAAGAAGTCTAGGGGTGTTAAATCCGGTGACCTAGGTGGCCACTCCATCATCTGCCCCCTTCTACCTATCCAACGAGCGGGGAATGTTTCGTTTAAAAATTGTCGGACAGGCATAGCATAGTGTGGGGGAGCTCCGTCTTGTTCAAATACCAGTAAATCTTCGGAAAGGTTATCATCATTTTCTATTATTGTTGTAATACGTGGGACAACCCCTTCCCTGAGTAACTCAAGATATGATTCACCATTTAAATTGCCGTTGATGAAGAAAGGTCCGACAATGTGGTCACCTAGGATATCACACCAAACGTTTAACTTTTGGGGATGTTGTGTATGGAATTCACGCATAATATGTGGATCACTTTTAGCCCAATATCTACAATTATGCCTACTTACTAAGCCATTTAATGAAAATGAGCATTCATCAGAAAAGCAAATATTGTTTAACAATTGTGGATTGTTATTGATAATTTGCGTCATTGATTCGCAAAACTCTAGACGGCGATCAAAATCATCTTCATTCAACTCGTGCACCAACTTAACTTTGTATAGGTGGTACTTGAATTTATGTAGAACTCGGAAAACTGTAGAAGATGAAACACCGATCGTTCTACTTATTGTTGACAACGATTGGGGTTGTTGAGCCTCTAAGCTGACTTGGCCTAAGATTGCCACTTGGATTGCTTCGTTATTTACGAGTCCCTCTCGCTTATGAACTTTATTGCAAACAGACCCTGTTGTGGTAAATTTCTCCATCAGTTGAATTACATACTTATGAGTTGCATGTCTTCCGTCATGTAATTTGTTAAATATTCTAGCAGCAGCTCTTGCACAATTATTATTTTGGTAGTATAAACCTACAATTTCAATTCTTTCTTGCAAAGAGTAAACCATTTCAGAGAAACAAAATAAATAATGTATCAAATTACACTATCAATAGTGACTACAAATTCTAGTTGACAATGTCAAACTTTAATAAAAAGTAGAGCTTTTTGTTGTTTGGATTTTTTAAGTAGTGTAACGTTTATTCTAATTTATATTTACAACTAATTAATTTATATTTACAAATTTATATGTACGGTCCTTAATTTACTAATTTATATTAAACACTTAACTAACTAACTACACTAATTTATATGAACGTCACTGATTAACACTTTATTGATCGGTTTGTCTTTAGTATAAGCACTACAGTGTCCATCTATGCGACTACGTCTCAACTATCTGATTATTGTTTACTGTTCACTGTTAACTGTTAACTTCGCCCTGTGCGGCGATGCTTATATTTATATCCGAAAGGTAGGTTTCTAGAACACTCCCGATGTTTTGTCGCTAGACGAGTTTCTGGACTGTTCTCGTCGGCCCGTAGTCTCGATCATCATCGAAATCTCTGGAATGTTATCGGCTAGTGGCTTGAGGGGACGCAGGGCTGAGGGGACGCAGGGCAGGTAATCTTGAAATGCTCGATTACGGTCATAAGCGTCTCATACAGAAATTTCGCTGGGGCACTCGCGTAACATTGCCCCCTCCTTAAGAGACAGTTCCTCCTGGAACTAACTAAGAAACTGAGACGAGATGACTGTATCGGCAACTGGTTCCCTTGTTACATTTTCCAGTTGCATGGAAGTAACATGCGACCGTCTTCTCCGTTGACTGTGCCTCCTGAGAATGTCCGCAGACAAGTACCTGCACTTCGGTGTCTCGGAAGATTACTTCTACCATGTTACGGATTATCCGCCAATCTAAATGCCTACATTCAATCTTAGGCATGGCTAGCCTATGCACGTTCAGTTCAAGCACATGCTCTCTCAAGTTTAGTAAAGCTTCCCAGACATTCTCGTACGTTGGTCTGTCGTCGAAGGTGTTTCTCGTCACTAGGTGGAAATTGTGACGGGTGCCATCTTGTACCTTCAAAGCTTTACCTGGTACTGGTAACTAGTTTTCCAAACTTCGTGCGCCACTTTTCTTTATTAACAGAGATGGTAATCCACGCGCATCGGTTATGCTGGCAGGGATGTTTATTGCCAGTGAGTATTCCTCCGGCACGGTGAGCAGATCTTGTCGTTTCTCCGTGGTGACGCCGTATCTTGCTTTTCCGGTACCACCATAAGCACCCATGAACTCTACAAAAGCAGGATCGGCTACTTCTTGGAGTTGTCTTATTTCCTCATCGTGGTCACCCTCGAATGGCGCTAATCGATTACGGTGTACCACCTTTGGCTTTCCGTTTGGGATCTTGGTGATGCGATAAATGACGTCGTTGATTCTTTTATTTACAAGGTACGGACCGTCCCAAGCTTTCTGCAACTTTGGAGAAAAACCCTTTTGTCTTCTTGGGTTATGCAGCCAGACTTTGTCTCCTTCGTGGAAACCTCCTTCTGTAGCTTGCGTATCGTACCTTTTCTTCATCCTATCGCTAGCGATCTGGAGATTCGATCGAACCAACTCGTGTATGTCGTCCATTCGTTTTCTCAACTGGGTTACGTAATCTTCACCAGCTATGTCTTCTCCGGGTCGGCATCCAAATTCAAGGTCGCAGGGTAATCTCATTTCGCGTCCGAACAGAACTTTTGCTGGTGTTTGGCCGGTAGACTCATTGATGGCGGATCTGTAGGCCATCGCAAATAGCGAGAGATACTGGTTCCAATCTCGCTGATGGTTAGATACTACTTTGGACAAGTATTTGCCAAGAGTTCTGTTCATTCGCTCAACCATTCCGTCCGACTGTGGATGTAGAGCAGTAGTTCTCGTTTTCTTCATGCCGGGCTTATCACAAACTTCCTGAAACAGCTGGCTTTCGAAGTTTCTGCCCTGGTCGCTGTGTATTTCCAGAGGCACTCCATATCGGCAAATGAATCCTTAACAAGCACGTCGGCAACAGTTGCGGCTTCTTGGTTTGGAATGGCATACGCTTCCACCCATTTTGTGAAATAGTCCATCACCACCAAAATGTACCTGCTGCAGCCATCTGCTGTCGGTGGAAACGGTCCGGCAATATCCAGGGCAATGCGTTCAAACGGGCTTCCGACGTTGTACTGCTTCATAGGAGCCTTTCTCCTCCCGTGCGGTCCATTGGCCGTGGCACAGGTAGTGCATTTCTTACACCAGTCTTTAACATCTTCGGAACTGTGCATCCAGTAAAACCGTTCCCGCACCCTCTGGAGGGTCTTCTTCACACCTAGATGTCCTCCTGATGGACTGTCGTGTAATTTCTGCAGTACTGCTACTACCCTTGATCTTGGAATCACCAACTGTCTTCTACTTTCCGAGCCATCATCGTTCTCGATTACTCGCTGTAGCAAACCGTTCTCCAGAACCAGCGAGTCCCACTGGGCCCAATACGATTTCATCGTTGGCGAGTATCTTGAAATCTCCTGCCAAGTAGGTCGACAGTTTTCCTCTTTCCAATGTCGGATTTTCTTCAAGTCGGGATCGTTCTGTTGTTCCTCTTCCAGTTTTTCTGGTGTCCATTCGTCGCTGGTCACCGTGGTTCTTCGAATCGCAGCTTCCTTAGCTTCTGTTCTACTGCAGTGGGAGCATTCTGCAGGACATGGTCTTCTGGACAGGGTGTCCGCATTTCTGTGGCTTATTCAGGCTCTATGCTCAATAGTGAAATTATATTCTTGGAGCCGCTCTATCCATCCGGCGATTTGTCCTTCAGGGTTCTTAAATTGCATAAGCCACTTAAGTGCTGCATGATCGGTTCTAATCACAAATTTCTTCCCATACAGATACTGATAGAAGTGCTTCACGGACTTCACTACTGCCAGGAGCTCTCTTCTTGTGACGCAGTAGTTTTGTTCCGGTTTGGAAAGGACTTTGCTAAAATATCCCAGAACTTTCTCTTGTCCTCCTTGAACTTGTGATAGCACTCCTCCAATTCCAACATTGCTAGCATCAGTATCTAATATGAATTCTCCATCTGGTAGTGGATAGCCGAGTATGGGTGCAGTAGTCAAATGTTTCTTTAAGGTTTCGAACGAAGTTTGGCAATCTTCGTCCCAGCGAAACTCCCTTGCTTCCTCTGTAAGTCGTGTCAAAGGCTTAGCGATATCTGCAAACTTCTTTATAAATCGCCTGTAGTATGTACAGAGTCCAAGGAAGCTTCTAACTTGGTGCTTGTCGGTAGGTCTTGGCCACTTTCGTACAGCAGCAACTTTTTCTTCGTCTACAGCTACACCATCCTTGCTGACTACATGGCCTAGGTAATTGACTTTGTTTTGAAATAGTTGACATTTCTTGAGCAGCTTGCAGCCTTTTGAAGACATCTTCCAAATTCCTTAGATGTTCTTCGAATGTCCTTCCCAAGACAATGATGTCATCAAGGTACACTAAGCAGGTTTTCCAGGACAACCCTCGCAATACGTTTTCCATCAGTCTTTCGAACGTTGCGGGGGCATTGCACAGCCCAAATGGCATAACGGTGAAATGCCATAATCCAGATCCGGTGGTAAACGCTGTCTTTTCTTTATCGGCTGGATCCATTTCTACCTGCCAATATCCAGACTTCAAGTCCAAGGTAGAAAACAACTTGCTACCGACCAGCGTATCCAGAGTGTCGTCGATTCTTGGCAGCGGATAACTATCTTTCTTGGTAACATTGTTCAACTGCCGGTAGTCCACGCAGAACCTCGTGGTTCCATCCTTCTTCTTTACCAGAACTACCGGAGAGACCCAAGGACTGGTAGAAGGTTCTATTACCTTTTCCTCTTCCATCTCGCGAACAATTCTCTCCGCTTCCTCTCTTTTCGCCTGTGGTAGCCGTCGTGCCGATTGTCTTATCGGTTTAGCGTCGCCGGTGTCAATTTTATGATTGCGGAATCAGCTCCAAGGTAATATTGGAAGAAATAGGCGAAGCCGAAAGAAAGAGAAGATCTGACCATTGGAAAGATCTAGTAGGGCTTAGACAATCAAAGATTCTCCTGGGTGACTACAACCTACGGAGATCAAATGAATGCATAAGTCAAAGCAAGACTGCGCTAAGAGTTTTAACAGGGATCCTAACGGGACATTGTCGCCTGAATGGGCACCTGAAAAAGCTCAAACTAGTGGAGGAAGAAGAATGCAGATACTGTGGCATGGAAGAAGAGACCTCCATCCACATACTTTCCAACTGCACAGCACTCCAGAATCCTAGAGCACAGTACCTGGGAGACTACTGGATAGAAGAGGAACATTTACCTAAGTTGAAGCCTGCAGATATCCTAAAATTCCTCCGGGAAATAGGACTAAAGGAGCTACTAGTTTCAGAGACTCTCCTCAGGAACTAAGTAGAAGTAAGGGGACACAATAGATCTTTTAGGTCTCAGTGAATGTTACCCCAATCATACATACATACATACATACAAACGCTGTCTTTTCTTTATCGGCTGGATCCATTTCTACCTGCCAATATCCAGACTTCAAGTCCAAGGTAGAAAACAACTTGCTACCGTCCAGCGTATCCAGAGTGTCGTCGATTCTTGGCAGCGGATAACTATCTTTCTTGGTAACATTGTTCAACTGCCGGTAGTCCACGCAGAACCTCGTGGTTCCATCCTTCTTCTTTACCAGAACTACCGGAGAGACCCAAGGACTGGTAGAAGATGTGGACAGCAGATGTTCTTCCTGTCTTCCCTCCTTTTGGTACAAAAAGAGAACGATATTGCAGCAAGAGTTCCCTGATTTTCTTCTTCTCTTGTCGGCTAAGGGATTGTCCAGCCACTGCTATCATTTGTTCAAATTTATTATTGGCGTCGTTAGAGGTTGTAGTTTGATGAATTACTGACGCCACTGGTACGCAAGTTCCAATTTTGGTCTCTTTTTTTATAGTTACGGGATGGTCATTAACATTTATAATGCGTACAGGTATCTCTTCGGCAGCCATGATTAACCCTTTTCCAACCAGGATTCCTCGACCGACCTCTTTATCGTGATTCCATGGTTCCATCATGACCGGTGTTCCTTCTTCGACGGTTCCTTGTAGCCAACCGTATCCTCCTGTACGGCTACCTGAACACTCTTATCCTCGTGTGGGTGAAGGAATACTTCTTCAGAACCTACTCTAATCACTCGGTTCTTGAAATCTAGCTGAAAGCCATGTAGGTTCATAACGTCCATTCCGAGTATTATATCCTCTTCGATATCAGCGACAACCACAGTGTGGGTGAACTTCTCTGTGCCAATTCCCAATTGCACTGGTAATTCTCCATGGACGTTGGCGCTTTCACCTGTAGCAGTCTTGAGTCGCAGTCTGGTCGGTAACAGTCGTTTTCGGGAGTTGACAGTCTCGGGACGAATAATAGTCCTCGTTGCTCCAGTGTCCACTAATAGTGTATACTTCCTTCCATTAATTTCACCATCCACGTATACACTATCATCGCGACATTTCAGAGAGGCTATTAGGATGAGAGGGTCTTTGGAAGGTCTTCGGGTCGAAGCTGCCCTCTGATGGCCGACCCTTTCTAGTTTTCCTGCTGGTCGTCTTTGTTTGTAGCAGTTCTTGGTCGCTTGCACGAACTGCGTACGTGTCCCATTTCTCCACAATTCCAGCATCTCACAGCTTTCGGCTTTCCATTTGAGATGCTTTTCATCATATTGACAAGCTGGTCGAGCTTGTTCTCCACTTCCTCGTCTGCTACAGCCCTCACCTTACTGTACACTCCGGAAGCCTGTGTAGCAGCTTCGTACTCCAGGGCTGCAGAGAGTACGTCGACCAGTGTCTTATGTCGAGCCAAGCGTAGAGTTCTCTGCATTTCGTTGTCACGAACTCCGTCGATGAATGCCTGTACCCCTAAACATTCCATGACATTCTCCGGTGCCGATGGATAGGCAAACCGCACCAACCTAGCAATATCCGCTTCGAACTCTTGCAGAGTTTCGTCGCGTTTTTGTTTGCGGTTTTTCAACTGCGACTGGTACAGATGCTCCAGGTGTTCCAGGCCATATCTCATGTTTAATCTTTTTTTAAGTTGTTCAAAATCATCAGTCTCTTCTACTGGAATGGTCTGAAGGATATCCATGGCGTCTCCTCTCAGGGCAAGAGTTAAATTCAACGCTTTTTCCTTTTCACTCCAGTTGTTCGCCTTTGATGCGGCCTCGAATTGTTTAAGATAGTTCGGCCATGACGTTTTTCCATCGAAAGTTGGCAGTTTTACTCGACTGTTGATATCGTTTTCTATTTTCGGTTTCAACTCCACTTTCTCTGGCAGTTCGCCGTTGTTATGGGCTTGCCTAGTTGTAACATCCGAACTATTACTAGTCTTCTTTTCGATTTCATCGATTTTTTGTTTCATTTCTTGCTCCATTCTTTTAATTTTTTCTTCTACGGTAGAAATATCAGTTTTCATGGCCGTCATTTTATTTTCTATGTCTTCCGAAAGTTTACTTTCCATGGATGAGATTTCGTTTTTCATGTCCAACATTTTATTTTCTATGTCAGACGAAAGTTTACTTTCCATAGATGAAATTTCATTTCTTATATCTGTCGAAATTTCGTTTTTCATATCTTTCGAAATTTTGTTTTCCATCGAAGACATTTTGATTTTCATCGACGAAAATTCGTTTTTTATGGAGGAGGTTATAGAGACGGACGCTTCGTCGGTGAATTCGAACGTTTCCGGGTCCAATCCATTGTTAATCATAGCATTTTTCAGTCTATCCACTAACACCGACTTGGTCCCACTTGTGTCCAATTCGTAATCCTCCAACTCTCTCCGAAGTTCTGAAACTTTTAATTCACAAAGTTTCTTCGCCATCTTCCTGTTTATTTATTTTTTATCCCACTTCTGACACCAATGTAACGTTTATTCTAATTTATATTTACAACTAATTAATTTATATTTACAAATTTATATGTACGGTCCTTAATTTACTAATTTATATTAAACACTTAACTAACTAACTACACTAATTTATATGAACGTCACTGATTAACACTTTATTGATCGGTTTGTCTTTAGTATAAGCACTACAGTGTCCATCTATGCGACTACGTCTCAACTATCTGTTTATTGTTGACTGTTCACTGTTAACTTCGCCCTGTGCGGCGATGCTTATATTTATATCCGAAATGTAGGTTTCTAGAACACTCCCGATGTTTTGTCGCTAGACGAGTTTCTGGACTGTTCTCGTCGGCCCGTAGTCTCGATCATCATCGAAATCTCTGGAATGTTATCGGCTAGTGGCTTGAGGGGACGCAAGGCTGAGGGGACGCAGGGCTGAGGGTCGCAGGGCAGGTAATCTTGAAATGCTCGATTACGGTCATAAGCGTCTCATACAGAAATTTCGCTGGGGCACTCGCGTAACAGTAGAATAAATAGCACAGTTAAAAAGATTAAAGAGTTTGAACTGTTGTACAACCCATTTTAGTACAGGCAAATAAGGTGAAAGTAAATAATAAGTAAAATTTGTGCTTTTAAAAGAAAAATTGTTTATCTCATAAACTAACCACTTTAACCTACAAGTATTATTCATTTTTGAAATCAGCTCAAAGAGGAGTATCCAAATTTCACATAAAAAATATGAAAAGTAATTTAAAAAAATAAAGGGGATGCTGCTAAGGGTGAGGGTGTGGCTTTTCCAGTAAGTTTAAATAAGCCATAATGCTTGCCCCTTCCAACATAAATTGACGTGTTTTTGGATTTTTTCTAAATACCAGTATTACAAAAGTTATTAAATGTGGATATCTGAAAAGCACTGTATATTACAAATTATTTTAAAAGAGTGACGACTAATCTATAATTAAAAAAGAGCCTTGCAGACAAAACTAAGAGTCTGTGAACTAGAAATAAACTATGTACATTCAAAAAGATCATGTCGACAGCTTACTTCGTTTTTGAGATAATAGGCATTAAATGTTAGAAAGAAGTTTTGGAAACCATCCAAATTTTTCTATTTTTTTAAAGAAAGGTTATGATCATTTAAGAACAATTTTAAGTGTTTTCTGCTACAAGCCAGATAAAGATAACGTTGGAGTACTGCTGAAAATTCCGACGAACACAACACCTTATCGCCATAACTTCCTATTCCGAAAGTGGTGAACTAAGCGACCCGACTATATCTCAGTTACTTGTTTATTTATATTAATTTCTATAATTTACTCTTGTCCATGCAAATATAATTATTATTAGTGCAACCGGTATATGGAATATTCCACGCAGTGAGAAATGTGAGAATTGAAACAAAAAATATTTTTGAAAATGTCTTGTAGCTTTCAATTCAAAACCACCAACATGATCCTTGATTCAAACAAGAAATATTCCAGTTAAGTGAAGCTGGAGATTATTGCATCAGCTTTTTATGTTATGCAAAAGGAATTTTGTTAGTTTATTATTGAATAATGAGGCTTTTACTTTGTGAAGATCCATACTACACGATGAAACTCGTTTGAAAAAGCTACTGTTATAGCGAAACGCGTCACGAATATGAATTGAACTTAGTTTAAACATAATGAAGATTTAAACAAATTAAATTGTTTTATGTCATCGTTTAGTTTATTATCTTTGAAAAAATAAAACAGTTATTGCAAACTTTTGGATCAGCTGGGTATAAAAATTTCAGTTTTACATGATTATACTAAAGAAGAAAAACATGTTTTATTTGATTGTAAAAAATTTTCTACCAGCTAAGAAAAATGTATAATATAATGTGTTTCTCTATTTTTCTCATCTAATAAATCTCAAATGTACAAAAAAACACAAATAAGTATGTTCATGCCAGATACACTTGTCTTAGTAATCTGTTTTTACCCTTCCGGTCCACACACCATGTGGTATAACTGTAAAATTATATCCCAAATTGAAACACAGTGGGCTATAAGAAATGAGTCGCAGAGAGCAAAAGGGGCAAAAGACAAAATATTTAAAGTAGGGAAGATCGGGGAATTTTATAGTTGGAATTTTTTATACAAGGCTGAAGTAAACTAAATGACAAAAATTTGTTTTTTTATGAAGATGGTCAAAGCAGAGGGATTCTGAGTCATGTTAATATCAATATTCGTAACAAAACATTATTGGTATTCCGTCATACCACAGGTCAATTTGTCGCTTTATACACATGTTGTTTTGTATTAAACCTAGTTTCACATAAGAAGAAGCGTCTTGTGCAGAAATCAAAATCGGTATTGTTTTCTATGTCGCTTCGTAACAACAGTTGTTGCTTTGTGTTAACCTACTAAATGTGAAAACGTTACGCTAATGGTTTGAAGTCAGATGTCAATTTCACAAAATGGTGCATACGCATACGACTGCAACTTCAAGTGTCTTCTCTTCACGTGAATTCTCTGATTTAATAATAAACAAATGTAGAGTTTGCTGTTCTGTAAAGAAGCCATGCTAGATTTTAAATTTTTCATCACCTGGGGCTCGACTTTTATTCACATGGATGAAAATAATTTTCACATGGAAATATTAAATTCGGTATTCTCCACAGAACCACGTGAATATTTTCACTCAAAAAGTCTACGAATATTTTCACATGATAAATGCCAATGTGAATGTAATTTCCAATGGAATTACTGAAATGGATTCTGCGCGATGTCATTATTATTTCACACAAAATAAACAAAACATAACCAATAACCAAATAATATTCATACACGCAAAGATCCAAAGTGACTTTCTCAGCAGTAGCACATCTTGTGTTTTGTTCCTGTGACTCTTTATATGTGAAACTATTTGAATATTTACTAGTTCGCAATTGTGGGTCATTTTCAATAAAAGTGATTAGCATGTTTTTTTGAATATCGGAGACATGTCCAGTTTTCCTTCTATTTTTTGAAACTGAAACCTCATCCGCCATAATTCTTTATTATTCTTAATTCTTCAGTTTCAGTTACTTTATTTTGTTTATTTTGATGTCAATAGCCCAGAGATCTCAACACAAATCCAAAATAATGAAACAGGATTGGTCAATATCTATATAATATTATCAAATCATATCCATTGGAAAATACATTCCACTATCACCGAGAATACCGTTTCCAACAAGAATGTGAAAATAAGTAGTGGAATAATTTCACATGTGAATCTTTTCACATGGAGTCGAGAATCGAGCCCCTGATATTAGAACATGTAAACATCTAGTTACAATAGACATACATGCAATCAAAGAATATAATTGTTTATAATGTCTATTCATGCCTTCACTACCATATGATGAAAATCACCATCAATTCTTTGATATGCTTGAATTGGTTGGTTAACGTTGCCTTCAGATTAGTGTACTTCTAATCTTTTTGTCATTAAAAATTCAAAAAGAAGAGTGCACAGTTTGGTAGAGTATAAAGTACTTCCTTTAGCATACCTATATCAAACGATGGTGAAAAATGATCAATAATATTTGAAATCGAAGTAAAAATGTTACGCAAGAAATTTTGAAATTATGCACAAATTTTAGGGCGTTTTTCAAAAAAAAAATTTTAAAACGTTTTTGTTTTTTTGTTTCGTTCTCTAGCGACCAAGTCACGAACTTATGATCAATTTCTAGCTGTATTCGTAAACAATAAAGCACTTTTTGATACCCTATAATGCCTCTATGCGGTTTAACTAGAGCCTCACTTATGTTTAACATTTCAACGACTGAAGGCTTTTGACAACTTTCCAACATCCTGAAAGTAGCAAATAATTTTAATTCGATGATTGATTTAAATTTGCAGATTCGTCGTACGCGGCTTGAGCGAATCCTTCGCGACTATCTTGATATATTAAAAGTATAATTTCTGTCTTTTTGGTAATTATGACCTTTCAACTAAGTTAATTTTAAATCAGATTATATTATTTTCAATACTTTAAATAGTTATAAATATTACTACCCATGTATTGTAGTTGTGAAACTTGTTTTCAATAAATAAATAAATATACAACATACTGCAATAAACTATTGATTTAATTAAACAAATTACTACGTTCAGTTTAGTATCACAAGTTATATTATTTTTCAACAAATAAGTTGCTCTATTCGCCCCTACCATGTACGGATATTGCTCGTCTCCAGATGTTATGCTGTAATCTAATAGTTAACCTAAACAGACGAGTCAAGTGCGCATCTGGAATTCTTTTAAACATTGTAGGCGGTGCAAGGACCACATCTGGTACAACGAATTGTTTTCTTGTCATATCCGTTTCTCCAAAAATAGTATTTTTTTATTATCTACTCGCTATTATTATATAATGCAATATTTACAAAATTAGTTTTGCTAATTGTTATATTACAAGATGGAAAAGTGAAAATTGATGCAAACATTTCGAGTGGAGTTCTTAAAGGGAAGGAAAAAGGGTTAAACCAAAATATTTTGTTGTTGAAATCATGTTGAAGCCGCGGTTTGCTGTCTGTTGTCAAAAAATGTAGAACAAACCATTTAGATATATGTTACGTCCAAGTATAAATGAAGATGTGTAAATATAACAAAACTGTGGAAACATTAACCAAAATTAATTCAAAATTGAATAAAGGGATGGTTCTCTTCATATTTTTAAATATTTAATGGAAATGCATTAAACTAAAATCAAAACTGGATTCGCTTTGATTTAAATAATATTGGCAGATATTATAAAAAATTTTGCATATAAAAAATAATAATGGTCACATTTTACTCACCTATATTTTTTGCGATAGTATCACAATCACAAACGTATTTCTTTTGAATATTGAACGCTGCTAAAACTCCTTCATTAGAGTACAATGGGTTCCATACCATGCCTTGTAGAGGTATATATACAGGGTGTTTTGAAATGACACTTACAACGATTGCATATAAATACCTCTCGTAAAATTGGACAAAATGATACAAATATTGAGGGGTCCAGCTCATTTACTTTTCGAAAGTTAAATATAATATAAATATATAATAAAAAAAATGTTTCTACCAAACCACTAACGGGTACACATTTGAAAACACCCTGTATATTTTTGAATATATTGTAAGTGATAATGACTCCACATTCGAACAGTTTGGAAAAGTTACCTGTAAGTGGTATTCCCACTACATGCGCGTACCTACCATAGAGCGCGGAAATACGTTTCATTCTGGTTTTACGGAAACGTTACTTTCATTACGTTGATTCGATGTTATTCCCTCGTTGCAAATATACTCATGATAATGTAATCTCTACTGAAATATAACGTTATAGTCTGGTTTTAACGTAAATCTACCTAACCACGGGTTTTCAACGTTACTTATCCAGTGAGATTCTACTTCACTATAACGTTATCTTTTGGTTTCCAAGTAACGTTGCAGAAATAAGAATTTCCAACGTTGATGTTCGATTTTTAGGGACCATAATAGATACTGGAATAACACCGAAATTAAACGTAGTAAACTTCAGTTTCCAAGCAATATAAAATTCCCAAGAGAGGCAACGATGATAAAATGTTCGTATAATACTTTAATTCATCATTACTACCCTGAAACTTTCTATAAACGTTTCAAAAACACCAATACTATAAGTTCAATAAAGTTACTTGTTTCAATTTTGATATAATAATGAATTTCAAATCGGTTATTGTTCGGTTCAGTTGTATTAGGCATCTGAAACTAGTTAAAAACAAAACAAGCCCTGAAAATGAAAACGAATGTTTATATTTTTAAAGAAATATAATAACAAAACAAACATAAAAATAAAACTAAGCTAAAATCAAAATTCCTTCAAACTTAAAAATCACTATTGCTAAAAATAATTATTAATAAAAAGTAAAATTCAAGGATTTTATCGTTGCTTGGATTTCTGGGCGTCATTCATCCTTTTCTTCGCGAATTTTAGCCAATCTTTCGTTACATCTGCTATCTGCACATCAGTTGCCGCACCAAATTCTTTTTTCACGGCGACTGCAAAAATTATATAACCACATCAGGGGATACATAATATAGAAAATCATCACAATACTTACCAAATTATTAACAGTAGAACAAACAAGTGCAGACACAATCTTCTAATCTTTAACTAATGCAAAATGGCGACTATGGCGAGTGGCGTTTCAACGGATCATATTGACCGTGCAGCGCGTTGCCAAGGAGAGATAAATTAAAAATATATCAAGAATATCCATAAAGTCCCACGATGAATGACTGATACAGGTATGTTGTATAGTTATAATCATAGATCTCATATTTTAAACAATAAATAACTCGTCCAATGAGGATAAGAAAATAGGGTATAGATATAAAATATTGGTTATTGTAGATTTTTGTAATCATTATATTCGATGCAACGCAATAGACTTGGCAATCATGTTGTGAAAACGTTATATATTCAACGTATCTCTATGTACTTTTAATAATATATAATATTAGGTACTTTCATCGAAGTTAATTGTCTTCAGATGACGAAGAAGTTAGTATTTACACAGGGCTGGTTAACAATAAAACTACATATTCCTTTCATTAATCATTGAGTGAGAAGTAAGGTAGTTAACAACGTTGAATAAAAATCAATCAGAAACGTTGTCTCAAGGTAACGCGAAGATGGAGTTGTTACTAAGTTTTTCATTCAACGGATAAATAACGTAATATCCAATAAGTTTAATAAACGTAGTTATTTAAACGTAGAATATAGGTTTCTCAAAGTTTCAAGTTATTGAGTAGCGTTATATTCAACGTTTAGATAATGTTGTTGACTTTTGATTGAATATACGTTGAGGAAGCACGATGAAGACACGTTCCATAACGGTAGTGGATAGTGATGAGTTGAGTCATATACGTTAATTATAGGTAGAATTGACGTTTGGTTGTATAATTGTTCCGAAAGTAACGTTGCGAAAGTCAACCGTAACGTTTAATCAACGTCTGCTACCACATATAAACGTATATTACACGTGTGTGTGAGTTTATTGGGTCGGAACGAAAAGGATAACCTATTAGGTAGTAACTTTAACTTATGTATAAGAAGTTCAGTATTTATTTTGTATAACTAGAAATTTGATTGTGTGAAAAGTCATTGTTATTTTTAACCTCAACATTGCAATATTTTTCAATTGTTCCTGCATTTTATCAAGAAATCACAATAATTTGAAAATGCTACTGGTCTGACCGGCTGTAGGATTTCAGGTTTTTTCATCAATAAGTTTCTGTTGGTTCTGCTTTTTCTTCTACGGAATCCCATGTTTTTCATCATTTTCCGTAGGCTTCCTGGGAAAAATTGTATTCATCTGTTCATTTTTTACGAATACGTTTCAAAGTTGGAACTTAGGCTAAGGGTTAGGTTCTATGTGAGTGGGGCCTTTTCGCTACCTCTACTGCGACCCCCGTTAGGTCTATTGTGGCTCACTCCTAGGGATCACAATTCTCCCTACATGACCATGCTTCTGACGAAGTCCATGGTTGTATTTGGCGATACTTTTTTGAGGCTCTAAGGTACTAAAACCGAATGTATTATACCTTACCTAGCCCCAATGCTGGGCCTTGAGCATAGTATGAGCTCCGCAGTTTCGTCCTCCAAATTACAGAACCGACAACCGACAGTCTGAGGTCTGAACCAGTCTCTTCTTTGGGTGGTAATTTAGTCGACAATGTCTTGTATGCAGTCTAGACAGAATGCGTTGGTTGTTAATTTTTGTAATAGAATGGTAGTATATGAACGCTTTCGAGTGAGAGATTGTCCATGAAAGAGATTTCTTCGCTATCTCATTGGTCTTTCGTGGAATGAGAATTTGTGACAGAAGGATCCGAGGGCATCCCAAGAATGTGGTGATTTTGTATTTCCCTCATCAATCCCGAGTGATCGCTCAGTCCATTTATTTGACTATAAATCTAAACACTGCTTTCGATTTAACAATTTCACAATATAACCAGCATATAATTGAAAAAAATAAATTGAACAGGACTTTTTCCAATCATATAATTTTAATTTAAAAATTATTCAATTAGGTATTGAACTTTTTAAAAATAAATCGTAGCATGTTGCAGAAATATATTTTTCGAAAAGGACAAAAGAACAAACAAAAACTTAAAAGTCATTCTATATGCGAACAAGTGTGTATCTGTTTCTTGGTGCCGACACCAACTGATTTCTTGGAACCCATCTCGGTAAGGCCGACAGCGAACCAAACCAAAGAGAGCTGTGGATTGTCGAGGCCGGTTTACGTCGCCACCACTTCATCATCTACATCTTAGATGGCTATACGCTGTTTGTGTCGGATTCAAAGCCGCCAAACTGACGCCAAAACGTCCAACACCCACTAGATAATTGGCTATTATTTTCAAATGTCCCTTATGGGCATGAGTCCTCATGGATATTATCGAATAAACCTAAATCTTTTCATTAGAAAATCCATTGACGTAGTAGTTATTAAAAAAAAAATTTGCTATGAGTGATTTCCATAGTTATTTATGCAACAAGTGCAAAAAGTTAGTGTTTTTTACACTCGACGTGTTATCCAACTCGGCCTAAAGACCTCGTTGGACAATTGTCAAAGCAAAAAACACGTTTTGCAAGAGTTGCATTCAATATGTTTTCTACACATTCATGCAAAGACTGGAAAATTAGAATAATAATAATAATAATTTATTGCTTCAAAAACAAAAGTTTACAGCAAGTGTGAATTAGAATATAATATATCGGGACCCTAACCTAACCTAATCAAACTTAAACCGCTCTTCTTTTTTATGTATCTTTATGGCCTCCACCTTGTCAGTACTCAATGATAGTTGGTTTTCGCCTTGACCATTTAAATTTTAAATAATTAAAGATTTTTGCAATAATTGTAATTCGTTGAGACTAAGTAGTAAGATATACATATATTATTATTGTATTAAAGCAGGATCAGACACTTGCTCTGGATTTTTGTTTTATTTAAATATTTATGTTTGTCATAAATAATCACAAAACTGACACAATAATGACAGATGAGTGCAACAAAAATTTTGTTGCACTAGTGCAAAAAAGAACCATTTTTTCCATTAAATGTGTTTCACAAAAATGTTGTTTTTTGCATGAATGTAGAAAAAAAATATTTATGAATTATTTTTGTATACATTGTTGTAAATAACTGTTGTACAGGGAATAACAAAAAGATTGGTCATAGTGTCTCTTTTTTATAGGCTTCTGCAGGGGATTACCCCCTTTTGACTCCTATTTTTTGTGGCATAAAATGATATCAAAATTGAACCGCCACCGGAATACAGTGTATTGTATGCTAGAATCACCATGAACAACTGGTGGAAGTCTGTGTCCTCTGGGAGCGGCTCAAGTAGTCGTATGAAACCTAGATGATTCACTGAGATGACTGACCAAAGGCTGTACTTAAGCCTGTCATATAATATAAATAAAATATAATATAGATGATTGACAATGAACTACATTGAATGTGATGAGATATATGCAAAACTATTGATGTGAATGCCCACTTGTAAACTCCATCAGAATATATATGTACTTCCCTAGGTTACTATCCTCTTACTTGATCTCTTACTGTCACGTACGTGACCTTACGTGTCTATTTCTATTTACTATTCGACAACTATGAAATTAAAATCTTGAATCGCAGATATAAAGTATATGGGCATCTTCGTGGATTGGGCTGCTTTTACTTTCAGTGCCCCATTACGTAGTCGGGCTCCAAGGATTTAGCCTAATTCTGCCTGTAAGTAATAATTGGCCTGACAACCATTGAATTATTTACACCAAATCAGAAGAATTATTACAGAAAAAAGTAGAGTTAAAACTAAGTGGTAAAGAAGAAACAACTGTAGCTTTTCAGTCATTCAAAAAGAAAAAATGCATTATCTGTAGCGAAAATAATGATAAATAACAATGTAGGAAAATTTGGAAATATCACAGATATAGTAATGGTTTTCCTCCATGATAGTCTGTGAGAAAAGTGTTTTTATACGAAATTGAAGAAAGAAAGAAATTTACAGTGCCTGTAATCGACACATATCGAATAACATGAAAAATCTACAAAACACTGATAAGATTGAAATAAATGCAACCAAAGATGATGAATGTATGTAAACGAGGATGGAAGGAAGTATGGAGTCCGAAGATATTATTTTGCAGAATGTCAATTATTTGCCGAAGCTTTCAAGAAGTTTAATGTCCGTAAGTTTTACCAAAGGGGCACTTGTCTTATTTTCCGAGTCTGAAGTATGAGTTATTAAAGATGGAGAAATAGTAATGAAGGGATTTGAAGATGGATATGAAAAGTATTTTTTCTGTAGCCCTCCCGCAAATAGAACCTTCGGTATGATTTTTTAAATCGAAAGTGAAACTTTACACAAATCGTACCGAATTTAGCTATTTTCGGAATGTTTTGTTTTTACTTTCCGTACGATTTTCAATATCTATGTAGGCGACCTTTTAGCAATTACAGTTACGGAAATTTTATTATGACATCGCTTGTCAAAATAAATTTGTTGATAGTTCCACTGTATTTTCAATTTTCCGATCCAGAAATGGAAATCGACAACGAAAGTAACGAGGAAATAATTATTCTACATGAAATCAGTGCAAACTGCTAATTGTACAATTAATGTACATAAGTAATATCTACCTCTATTATTTTCATTATTTTTTCTTATATAGGTACGGCTGCAGAAAAAATATTGTACGTAACGCTACCCAAAAGTGATCTTACGGGACTCGCCTACGACTCGCCCTGGAAACTGCCTACTCATTCCGTAAAATATCACTTTCGGATCTACTACTACGTAGAACATAGAAAATCAAGTCGAAGAAGATTGAAAAAAATCAATAAAAAATTGACAGCGTTAATGACGAGTCACCTGGAGCAGCATACACAGTGGCACATAAAACACATGTCAAATTTACAAGTATAACAGCCTTATTAATATTATAATTTAGATTATTCTAGCATGCCTTTAAAACTGCATTAGTAAAAAGCATATAAATACATTTAACATTAGAATGATACTAAATCCTTGGTAATAAGTTTGTTATGTTTTACACCGTGTTTATGTTAACCTTACCTTTTATGGTTAAATGTTGGTTTAATTAAAGATCCCTTTGTGGAGATTATAATAGAAAAAATGTTATGCAGGTTGTACTTGATTATATACATTGTTATAAATAATAATTAGTCATTATTATTAATATGTAGATTAACAAAGAAGTAGTCGAGGATGAGAAACCCCGATTGGGGAAGATTCCTAGGAATCCCAAAGTATATTTAAGAAGAATAAATTTGGTTGAAGAATATGAAGATTCGAAATTTAGACAAATTCACAGAATAAACAAAAAATTACGTAAAAATATAATTAATATCATCAACAAATTTTTATGGTCAATAAAGGAGGAGAAATTAGTCCAGAACGACAGGTCTTTGTGACAATTAGATATAAAAGAGCATATGAACAAGACATAGGTAAACACATTTTCAGCTTAGTATTTTCCCAACTTCAATATACTGGTATTCATTCTGAAGTGGTATTTATCTATTTAGTAGTTATCTATTACCGTTACAGAGCACAGAAGTATATATTCCATCACAAAACATGACAAAATATTTAAGAAATTTTATAGAGAGAAATAATTGGGAATATAGCCGTTTAAATTGTTGTCGTGTTCATCTTATAAAAACATATTGTTTGTTATACGATAGCCTTTACTAAGAAAAGAAAACTCAACCTAAAACCATAAAACTTGAACAAGATTGGATGAAGACAAGAAGTCAAGTATCAAGGTTTGACTCTAGGCAGTAAACTCCTGTGAAACAAACACGAAAAGGAGATTACATACAAGGCAAAAAATGGCTCTAGTGGTGTGTAGGAATCTGGCAGGGAGAAATTGAGGTTGTAGCCCAAAAATCCTAAGCTGGATGTACACTGCCATAGTGAGACCAATTATCATTGCGTTGCGTAGTAGAAGTAGCCTATTGACAATTGGAGAAAACCTCTCCAAAATTCAAAGACTAGCCTGTATATGCATTATAGGGGCAATGAGAACATGCCCAACGGCAGCCATGGAAGTGATTCTCAAGTCTCAACCTCACCCCTCTACATATGGACTAAGTAGAGAGGGAATCATAAAAAAAATCCACATCCTCACTTCTTAGAAATCAGACAATCTAAGACATGCCACAAGACGGTATGATGAAAAAGTATAATTTTTCGAAGAAATTCGTTACGGAATTGAGCAATAAGAAAGAATGGGATCCAAATACCATTAGTATACTTGGAAAGAATGCCATTCATTGGTACACAGACTGCTCAAAAGTAATAGGAGGAACACTCTGAAAGTTTGGGAAGAACCCCAAGTATCTTTCAAGCGGAAATCCACGCCATAAGACCTTGCTCCCAGTTCAATATTGATAAAGGATACAGAAGACAGAGGATTATCATAATGTCGGATAGTCAAGCATCCATTAAAGCACTGAGCTCTTGTGTAATTAGTTACAAAATGGTGTGGGAGTGCCTAGACAAACTCAATGTGTTCAAACTTTAGTTGAACGCTTTTATTTCTTTGTTTTCGAGAGGACTTATTTAATTTTTCTATCACAAGTGTGACGCCCATGTTAAACTTTCTCTTATACCACCTCTTCTGGTGCTCTTGATTTATCAAGGTTCTAGGAAGGAAAAAAAGGGACGCAGCCCTTGAGTGGTGAAAACAAACATGTGGTTTTCAAGAGATCTGTTTTGGGAACATTGTAAAATAACAAAAATTCATGCATTCACTTTACTACTCTCTCTCAGTTTGGTTCTTCTCGAGATTACTTTTATTACATTCAATTATCGCCAAACAACGTGCATTCATTCTCTTTATCTTAACTCAGTCTCTTTTATTGTTTATGTCCGATTTATAATCTAAGTTAATCATAGGTGTTTTTAAAGTTAAAATATTGTAAATAGGCTGTTGATTAGTTAGAATATACGCCAGTTAAGTCAACAAGCCTTTTATTTTTCTTCGCCGTCCTATGGAATTTTTCTTTGGAGAAAACTAAGATTTTCTCCGTCGATGTTTTTGGTGTGCTGAGTCGTATCGAAACATTAGTTGGTCCTTCGAGCCGGATATAAATAAAAAAGACTGAAACGTGACACCTAATTCAAAAAGAAGACTTTTAGTGAAACAGTGCGCTGCTGTTAAAACGAACAATTAAAGTTCTTGTCAAGTGAGTTAGTGAGTGCATTGTGCTATAAAATTGAAAAACGGGAATACATAGGTTTCAGAAAAAACACATTCCCAGGATTCCCAGGTAGGAGTAGTTGCTAGAAACTTGTGACAGTGATTCACTGATAAAACTTTCATAGAACTCTCGTTGTATCATTCTAGTACGATACATCATCTGTTTAAAGGAATTTTCGCATACATACTTCGTATCATTTTTCTCTATCTCATTTTAGTGATATAGTTTAAATTTAGTTAAATATATCATTGTTGTAACAAAGTCCAACAACATTCTAATTGGAATACTAAACTTGGACCAATTGGAATATCTAGACTTTAGTTGTACCCTTTATTACATGATTATAAATTCTCTATATTGTAGTGGTTACATAAGTACGACGTATTTTTATCCCGTTTGTTTTGGTTTACGCTGATATGTACTGAGACAATAAATATTTTCTCTTAGCATAATAATTTATGCAAGATATCCTGTGTCAAATTAAAATTATTGTTTTTACTTTGTTGGTTGTAATATTATACTCACTGTAACCAGTTATATCATTTTCTCGAATCTTTTGGTACCTATCTTATATTGTTGGTTCAAATCTCTGTACTATTGTAATAATTTAATATGGCTGAACAATTAGAGGCTTTAGTTAAAGAACGCGGTGTATATAAAGGAAAAATATCCAAAATTATTAACTGGTATACTAAATCAGCTGACACAGAGACCAATTGCATGGAATTTGAAGTTAGACGGGATAGCTTAACTCAAGCCTTTAATAAGTATGAAACTGTTCAAATAAAAATAGAAATTATTGATTCAACTTTTCAAGATAAAGAGAACGTCGATGACAAATATCACTCTTGTTTGGCGAAGCTGAAGACAAAAATTAAGTCTTTTTATTCCACTGGAAACAGCGAACAAACAGTTCCCCTTGAAACTCAATCTCAAAAACCTAATGTCAATTTGCCGCAGCTGAATATACCTCAGTTTTGCGGAGAGATCACAAAATGGAATGCATTTTATCAACTCTTTAATACACTTATAGTAAATAATCAGATGCTCACAAACATAGAAAAATTAATTTACTTAAAATCATATTTAAAAGGCGAACCTTTACACTTGATCGAAACCCTGCAATTAACTGATTGTAACTTAGATATTGCTATTGACACTCTTAAACAACGGTATGACAATCAGTTATCAATTATATTCGCTCACATTAAAAACTTGGTGGAAATCCCCAGTTTAACTAAGGTTAACGCTCAAACCGTGCGAGAATTTGTAGTACAAATTAAACAAAATATTGACTCTCTTAAATATTTAGCGATTCCAGTCGAACATTGGGACTTAATGCTTATTTACCTATTTTCACAAAAATTAGATTTTGGTACCCGAAAAGCATACATCTCTGAAAGAGAAATGCAAATATCAAACAATCAATCGACTACATTTCCTAAGTTGGAAGATTTGCTTACCTTTCTCGAATGCCGGTGCTCTGTTTTGGAAAACCTCTCAGAATCCTCGACAAAAAAGGTCTCACCTCTTTATAACACTTTTTCGTTAGATAGAAATGCATCATCTCAGCCTAAAGTTCATCGATATACTCATCTTGTACAAGAAGGCAATCGTGACCAGCACCGTACTCAAACTCAAAATAATCACTATCAATTAAAGTTGAAAAGGTGTGGTTTCTGCAATAATTCTTCTCATAAAATTTACTCCTGTATGAAGTTTAGGGACCTACCCTTAAGGCAAAAAACTGATTTTGTTTATCAAAACAAGTTATGTATTAACTGTTTAGGTTCAAAACACCATGTACGTGAATGCAGCTCTCAGTTAGGTTGCTCAAACTGTGGGAAAAAACATCACTCTCTCTTACACTCTCACACCCCACAGGCTTCTGGCTCTAATTGGCGACATCCTAACAATTCACAACGAACCCATCACGACACTTCTAATTCTCCAGTTTCAAGCTCCCCCGATGAACAATACAGTGATGTTCAAAACCCCAATCGCCATAGCCGCGAACCTAGCTGTAGCGCTAATCTCCTGAGTGGTCCCCCTCGAAACCACCAGCAACAAGACAATAACGCGACCAATGATCAAACAACTCTCGCAGTATTTGCCCACGATGACAATGAGGTCTTATTGGCCACAGCTCTTATAAATATAGTCGATAAAAAAGGTCAAACTGTTTCTGCAAAGGCGATAATTGATCCTGGCAGTACCATATCAATAATGACCGAATCACTATTAGACAGGCTTCAATTTACCCCTGATTTTCAGAAGGTTCAGATTTCAGGCATTGGAGGAAATGTCGAGCACTCGAACAAAGTCATTTCTCTAAAAATATCTTCAACGCTCAGTCAATTTTCATTAAATGTAAATTGTTGTATATTGAATAAAATTACCGAAATATCCCCTCATTATCGAATAAACAAGGACATCCTGCAAATTCCTCCCACCATTGAACTTGCAGATCCCACATTTAATAGACCGTCTTCTATAGATATGTTACTTGGAGCCGACGTTTATTACAAAATTCTCTCCGGTCATATGCTTCCCGTCAATGAACAATCACTTACGTTAGTTGGCACTCATTTTGGCTACCTCATCTCCGGCCTAATCCCTTCTCGTGCCATTTCCAATAAACCCTACGCTAACAACTCACAGTTAAATAGTTGTTTTCTTGTCCAAGGGCAAAATGAAGAACCCCAATTAGATTATCTGTTGGAAAAATTCTGGTCAATAGAAAATGATTCAAATTCTGTAGGCTTGCAGGTAACCCCAGAGGAATTAATTGTGGAAAATAATTTTTCTAAAACTACGATCGCTCTTCCTGATCGCTCATTTCAAGTAAATCTGCCTCTCAAAACTCCCAAAGACCACTTCAGGCTTGGTGAATCATTTTATCTTGCAAGAAGGAGATTTCTTAACTTAGAAAAACGTTTTGCCAAAAATGCAGCTCTTCACACTCAGTATAAAGCCTTTATAAATGAATATATTTCCCTTAATCATGCCCGTGTAATCCCCCTCTCTTTAAAAAACGAAATGCAAGAGAATAAATACTTTCTACCACATCACTGCGTACTCCGTGAAAGTAGTCAAACTACAAAACTACGTGTTGTCTTTGACGGTTCTATGAAAACTTCCACGGGGTTGTCTTTAAATGACGTCATGCACAAAGGCATTACTGTTCAGCCAGAACTCTTTGACATACTGGTGAGGTTCAGAAGTTTTAAATATGTACTTACATCTGATATAGAAAAAATGTACCGACAAATCCGAATAAACCCGAATCAAACGCATCTTCAAAACATTCTTTGGCGAGAATGTCCTGATGCGGAGCTACAATGCATTGAGTTATTAACAGTCACTTACGGAACTAACTGTGCTCCCTATTTAGCTACACGTGTGCTTAAAGAATTGGCCCTAACACACAAAAAGAAATATCCTCTCGCTTCTGCAGCAATCCTTTCCCAATGCTATGTAGATGACATACTTTGTGGACAAGACTCAATTGATGATCTGGTTGCACTTTATTTTCAATTAATTGAATTATGAAATTGGGACATTTTAATTTGCATAAATGGTGTTCTAACTCCAGTGCATTCTTAGGAAAAATTAAACCATCTCTTAACCCCTCTCAAGCTAGCACAGATTACAACATTGAGATAGAAGGAATCTCCAATAAGGTTTTAGGAAATCGATGGAATTCCGAGCTGGACATGTTTTATATTCACGTGCCGGTATTTTCTATGCAGCGAACTGTTACAAAACGTTTAGTTCTCTCAAACATTGCTCAACTGTTTGACCCTCTTGGTTTAATTGGCCCAGTTATCGTAATAGCAAAAATAATTATGCAAGAGACATGGCAATTAAAACACGGTTGGGACGACCCAATTAAAGGTACCATTCTGGAGGACTTTACAAATTATTTCCAAAATATTTCTAAACTAAACTCTACTTTAAAAATCCCTCGATATATGTTTTCCAATAGTGACTTCAGGTTCTGTGAAATACACGGATTTTCCGATGCAAGCAGAAAGGCATACGGTGCATGTTTGTACATTCGAGCTATTTACCCTGACAATACCGTGTCATGCCACCTCATAACTTCAAAAAGTCGAATTGCCCCAATAAAGGAGTTAACTATACCCAGATTGGAACTTTGTGGAGCTTTACTACTCGCAAACTTGACTGCTAGAATTCTCTGTATTTTTGAAAAACGATTCTCTTTTCGATCAGTCAATCTCTGGACTGACTCTGAAATCGTGCTATGCTGGTTGAATGCCCAGCCCTCTCGCTTCAACGTATTTGTTGCCAATCGTATATCACAAATACAGACATTATCCCAAGGTTGGAAGTGGCGTCATATAAAATCAAAGGAAAACCCAGCAGACTACCTGTCTAGGGGCTTAAAGCCTGACGAGCTCACAAACTCGAACGCTTGGTGGCACGGGCCACAATTCCTACAACACCCCGAGGTTAATTTAAATCTGTTTGATTTTAAGACCACCACAACCGCAGAAGAAACCAAAAAGGTCAACACAGTCTTACTCACGACAATAAATAATATTTGGGAGCAACTTTTTGAAAGATTTTCAAGTTATACGAGGCTACAACGAACAGTAGCCTATATTTTACGATTCATCCACAACATAAGGGCTCAGGCAATTAAGCGTGCCGGTCCTCTTTCTTTAGATGAGCTTAAAGGTTCAGAACTCCTTATTCTTAAATCGCTACAAATGCAAGCATTCTCAAGCATATTTAATCACCTATCTAAATCACCTAACGTCAAAATTGCTAACAAACAAATTCTAAAATTAAATCCTTTTATTGATTCAGATAACTTGATCCGAGTCGGAGGCAGATTATCACAAGCACTAATTCCCTACGATCATAAATACCCAATTTTATTACCCTCTAATAATAAAGTGGTTAAACTACTTTTATTAAAGGAACATCTTAGACTAGGGCACGTGGGTCCCCAAACTCTTTTGTCTAATGTTCGCCTTCGATATTGGCCTCTAAACGGCCTTAGAGAAATTAAGAAAATTTCAATAAACTGTTCTAACTGTTTTAAATTCAAGGTAAGTGCCTTTCAACAAATTATGTCAGACTTGCCGAAGGAAAGAGTTATACCCTCTCGACCGTTTTCTAAAACCGGTGTTGATTTTGGTGGCCCTTTTTTGATAAAGTCATCAAATTTACGGCGCGCTAAAATTGAAAAGGCATATATATCCTTATTCGTTTGCATGGCAACCAAAGCTGTTCACATAGAGCTAGTATCAAGCCTTTCGACTCAGGCATTTCTGGCATGTCTAAAACGCTTTATTTCTAGAAGAGGTATCCCTTCAACAATTTTTAGCGATCATGGCTCCAACCTTTTAGGCGCTAATAATCAAATCAGAGAACTTTACTCGATGCTGACCTCCAAAGAATCTCAAAGAGAGATTCACAATTTCGTCTCTAATCATGAAATGGAATGGAGATTCATTCCTCCACATTCTCCTCATTGGGGCGGCTTATGGGAAGCTGCCATTAAAAGTACCAAACACCATATAAAACGTTTAATTGGTGATCATCAGCTTACCTTTGAAGAATTTACCACTATTTTGACTCAAATTGAGGCCACTTTAAATTCCAGACCGCTTCAGCCCCTATCCAATGACCCCTCTGATCTAAATTGTTTGACTCCAGGTCATGTTCTAATAGGTACACCACTGACTTCATACCCCGACGGTGACCATTCTAACATACCAAAAAATCGTTTGGATCGTTGGCAGAAATGTATTCAAATACAACAATTATTTTGGGACAGGTGGACTAAGGAGTATCTTAATAACCTCCAAAACAGGCCTAAATGGATGTCACATGAGCGCGATATAAAGGTTAATGATGTTGTTCTTCTGAAGGAAGATAACACAAGACCCCTAGAATGGCCATTAGCCAGGGTTCTAGAGGTCATCCCGAGCAAGGATGGGCACGTAAGGTTAGCAAATATAAAAACCAGCAAGGGTATTTACGTCAGAAACATAACAAAATTATGTCCATTACCTAGATTTGAAGATTAAATTCAATTAATCTCAGTAGGTATATTTTTAGAAAAGTTTTATGTAATAATTTGAAATCATAGTAACTTTAGCTTTAGCTTTTAATAAAATTTCAATTAAATAAGTAGTTATCGCTTATTGAAGGCAGAGCCTTCAATGCCGGGGTGTATGTTCAAACTTTAGTTGAACGCTTTTATTTCTTTGTTTTCGAGAGGACTTATTTAATTTTTCTATCACAAGTGTGACGCCCATGTTAAACTTTCTCTTATACCACCTCTTCTGGTGCTCTTGATTTATCAAGGTTCTAGGAAGGAAAAAAAGGGACGCAGCCCTTGAGTGGTGAAAACAAACATGTGGTTTTCAAGAGATCTGTTTTGGGAACATTGTAAAATAACAAAAATTCATGCATTCACTTTACTACTCTCTCTCAGTTTGGTTCTTCTCGAGATTACTTTTATTACATTCAATTATCGCCAAACAACGTGCATTCATTCTCTTTATCTTAACTCAGTCTCTTTTATTGTTTATGTCCGATTTATAATCTAAGTTAATCATAGGTGTTTTTAAAGTTAAAATATTGTAAATAGGCTGTTGATTAGTTAGAATATACGCCAGTTAAGTCAACAAGCCTTTTATTTTTCTTCGCCGTCCTATGGAATTTTTCTTTGGAGAAAACTAAGATTTTCTCCGTCGATGTTTTTGGTGTGCCGAGTCGTATCGAAACACAATGAACTAGGCGAGAACATTCTTATGAATTCCAGGACACACTGGAATAGAAGGAAAATAGCAGATGAACAAGCAAAGAGAAGAACTGAAATACCTTTCTATCATGCAGCATCAATAATCCTGTCGGAAGGCCACCAACAATATTATGGCTCCTCTAGTGAATGGAAACCTCTCCACTCGAGTTCCTCCCGTTCTTGTTCGTTTTTTTTTCTTCAATTTTAAAACATATCTTTTCTCAAACCTATATTCATTTTCGATCATGCAGATGTAAGATTATTAAAATGTTACAACATATTTGTCGACTAACAATAAGTATTAATAATTACAAATAACAAAAAGAGTCGTTTTAAAAGGAAATAACAATGTTTGTTTGTTCCCTGAAAACCTTAAGAAATTAGAAATTGACATAATATGAATGTCAGCATATGAGTCACAAAAAAGGTATATGATTTAATGGGACAATTCGTTTTCAAGTACACAATAGCTTTGGCGACTTAATGTTGGCGCTGGCGGCAGCGAATAGTTAAGACTGGTCGGCGACACCAATACGACAAAACAACTTTAAAAGGATAGAATTTCTGAATGCAGGATGTGAAGGCGTACATAGTAACCATTGTAAGAGTCACATGTGAAATAATGTATTGTGCGTGCATGAATATATTAAAGAAAAGAACACACATACAAGTTATTATTAGTCTTTTAAATGCTATATAATCGCAAATGTATACAGGGTACTTGGTGCAATATATTTAATCGATTATAAATTAGTACATACAAACACACCATTCACCTTTGGATAAAGGAAAGAAAATACTGCATTAAGAAGACTAAATCGTTTTCACCGCCACTATTGCTGTAAAAAGAAAACTGACGCTAAAATTACCTTCTCTAATAATCTAGAAAATTATACATTAACATGCAAAATAATCGATTCACGTTAACAACTAGTTCAAAAACTGCCAAAACATGGATGTGAAAGCAGTATGGGAGATTTATGATGGAATGCCTCAAAAATATCATGATTGATGATAATCCGTTGCCGATTTTTAGGCTGTGCTAATGGTACAATAACGGTTTAAAGCAAAAACAACCGAAAATGGGCCTATTTTTCGACTTGTTATCGAATTTCACTCGGAAAGTGTTGAGTTTATCGTGCATATGTATGGGAACAAAGTTATAGAGCATGAAATTTGCTATAAAATTCCGTAGTTTAGAACGTGAAAATTCCATTCCCTGCAGCCACAGCGGATGAATAAATAGAAGAAAATTGAAAAAACAACTAGGTATTTTTCGGACGCAAAATACTGATACAATTTATAAAGATGTGGCTATATTCTCCAAACTCTATGATTATCTGTTCTAAATTTCATAATCTCACTGTCGCACTATAAATCTTTGTCACTTTGATTTGTTACTTTGTAGTATGATCTATAAAATTAATTACAGAGCACCTGAACGAATATCCTATTTAACGGCTGCAGATTCTCTCATTCTGTTTGTTAAACATGATGTTTTATTATTATACAGTAATAAACGAGTCGGCATTTTCTATTTTATGTGGGAACAAGAGGCTGTATGTTTACGTGTGGGAGTATACATAACCATGGAATTTTCATCAACTGCACTATTTTTTACATTTGTCTGCAAATAAGTTTTTTCAGGATCTTCAGCATTACCACCAAATAATAATGCCGGGAGCACATTGTTCTGGTGCTACACCACGCCACGCCATCCGACATAATGCGTCAGAGATGTACTTAATGCACACTGTTCCCACGTTATCCGATAGAACGCGACGGTACGTTGCATGGAGCCAGTTTGAGCTCAAACACTATAGCGAGTACCATGAGTAGTTCCTCAGATGAGTGGGAAAAAGAACTAGAATGTGCAGCATCAGATTTGAACGTGTAGGGTTTTATGGCACAAAGTTATCACTAGCGCATATTTTTATTCTGTAATCTTTGCTAGCGCCTACCCTGGCTACTGGTATGAAATAGCATTCAAGACGCGCGCTTTTTGAATTTGGAAGTTTTCAGCATACGTGTAATATTGTATTAGTAGGAGTAAGAGAAAAAAACTCTGCTAGTGAGAAATTACTATTAAAACAACATTTTTCATACAATAAAATATGGAAAATAACAAAAAAACGTCAATAAAAATAAAATAAGAACAGACAAACAAATAATCCACACTTATACACCAATCTACCTGGCGACATCTTGAAGCACACACCAATATCACACGAACAATGTTCGAAATACCACTTTTTCTCATAACTAGAACTTTTAGCAAATCTTCCTAGTCTGCAGAAAAAAACGATAAAATGGAAAATATTGTTTCCTTTATTTTACTTTTTTAACTTACCTATGATGAGTTATAATAAATCCTATGATAATAATGGGTGCCAATGTTAAAGATCATTAATTTAAATGAAGAAAGGCCAATAAGAATTAAATAAAAATAGATATGTTCAGAAGTGACTAACCTCAAATTAAAATAATATTGACATATTGACAATTTTCGTGTGGTTAGAGGCGGGGTTTGTTAGTTTAGTTAGTCGCTGTATGTGCCATGCTCAGCTGGCTGTGCACAAACTTTGTGCCAGTTTCTTCCATATGTTTTAAAACCTCTCTTTTATTTATTACTCTATGATACTACACTACACCTTACAACGCAGTGACACTCGACGTGATATCATATGATGAAAATCAGGTAAGAGGGGATTCGTACCATGTCGGATGGCGTCAAGTCGCGTGGGATGGGATTGCATCAGAACAGTGTACACACCAATATATGGCATTAAAATCCACGGTGTCAGATCTTTCTAACGTTGCGTGGGATGGCATGGCATGGCGTAGTGTGGTGTAGCATCAGAACAATGTGCTCCTGTCTTAATCAATTATTATGTGTTATCATTTATAGTAATCTACTTTATTGTTGAAAATCCATGGTCAAACACTAGCTAGATAAATGCATTTTTTGGCAGATTTGCAGCGATACATTTCTTATTCGGTTGATTTTCTACTTATCTTGTGAAAACATTCAATTTCCTAGGTTCAGAAATTGTTCTGGTACAGCAAACTTAGTATTTAATCATCAAAAGGAACTTTGTGAAGAAGATAAACTATACCTACTAACGTCCTAACAAAAGAAGACTGAAAACAAGATTCAATATTGAAAGAAGAGGAACTGTATTCTTTCTGTGATTTCTAGGGCTGGATCCTTAGAACTTCAGTAAGGATCTTCATGTTTATTGATTTTGTCGTGGTCTCCCACAATACGTCGGCTCCATATCATGTTATAATGGGTCGAACGATTGCTGAATACTTGCAACCAACATCTTCTGTATTTTCCTTGCGGTGTATTTATTATCTATTATTTTTTACCCATTTGTTACCGAAAATTTCTTGGGAATATACAAACTGCAGTTAAAAATCACTAAAAAAATTCCCAGACTTAATATTTTTCTTTTTTATGTCCTAATGTTATTATTGTGTCCTACCAACGAGTAATGAAATTGGATATCATCAATTGAATATCAATAAAACAAAAGTTTTATTTTGATTTCTTTGCTCTATGCAACGTAGTATTCACAGATTTAAAAAGAAGGTCAAAATTCTTGAAAATTACCCTTTGTTGTAAAGTTTATTTGTGGGTAACGGGCCAGGAAAACTTCAGATTGCAATTCGGCATTATGTAGAAATTCGAACTGCAGCTGACTGGCATAATATAATGGTTATTTACCGAAAATACTAAAGTTAATATACTATATTATTATTTCATTATATACGTTTTATTTCAGTAAAAATTTGATCATGTGCAGTTAAGTCTACTCCGAATAAGTCGCGGGGTCACGAAACGTCCGTTCCTTTCTCGCAAATACACACAACCTAGCCGAGCATTGCGAAATAAAGTGCCAAGACGAAGCTGAGCCAAGCCAAAGTTCCTTAGTGGCGCCGATGTTATGTCGCTGTCGCCACCGACGCTACTTTACAAGCGCCAACTTTTCTTTCTCGCTCTCTTTCCGTCTCTGTTTCGGTCCATATCTCTGTTGTTAGAATTTGCACACCTGGCCTTCCTAGATCTGCGATGCAATCGACACCAACTTTAACACTGTTTTAAAACGTGTTTATTTTTATGGAACATCTGTGTTTTTTTTAATTACTAAAAATAAAAAGGAATAAATAATATGAACGACGAAAGTGATCAATATTTTTTCATCGGCAGTGATTCGTTACAAAATACAGGCTGTCTCACCTCAATGGGACAAATCCACTTAACGTCGTGTGACAGTCGCCCTAATGAATGTGGTTATAAACAAATGTTCTTTGAGCAGCACTTGGGCCTTAATAGTTATTCTGATAGTATTTAATTTTAATTTGGTTCTTTCTTCGACGTTGTTTAATTGGTTGGGTAATTTAAAATTTTTAAAGCTATAACTGACTATTTATAATTAAAAGAATTATTAAAGCAATACAAAACAACCAAATTAAAAATCTTAAATCTATAAAAATAACTGTTTGTTCTCAGGGTGACTGTCATTAGTGTCATCTTGTCAGTTGGGGGACATGCTCTATTTTTCACAAATAAAAAAGATGTCCCACTCGTCATCCGTAAGCCGCATACAAATTTACAGCTTTCAGTTTTTATACACAAGCGATCTGGGGCGCTAGCTTATCTATAGGTGCAAAATCTTTCGTATTATATTGGTTATGTCAGATACAGTCTGTTCGCTGAATCTTTTCCCATGTATGAAATGATTCACATACTACTTTTTGTATTACGTCTCTTTCCTACTCACAGAATCTTAACCCCCGAAATGAAACCGTTTGTTCCATTACAGCGTAATATAACAAACAGAGATAGCCATATGATGAATGTCGGCGATAGGTTAAACGCGAATCTGTACGTTGACGTCGTTGACAGACCAAAGACTTTGTTTACAACTACGACCTACGTGTTATTTAATGTATTGATGTATTGCGTTTGTATATTAATGATGACGCATGGGAAAAGATCCAACGAACCAACTGTACCTACTTATTTTATAAATATTCAAAGTTATTCATTTATTTTCCAAAGACATAGGCTGTTTCTATATATTATCTTCTCTTTAGTTTCCATTATTTTTATTACTAGCAATAAATGAATATTGAATACGGTGTATTTCAAATGCTTTGCATCTTTTACGAATAATTTTTATATGAAAAGTTTAACCAATTCATAATTTATCAACAAATTGAGTAGGTACTTGCTTGATTTTGGAATAGTTTAAAACATTTTCATCAATAGAGTTTACGAATCTTTTTAGTTATTGTACAGTTAGGTTAGGCTACTTATTTTATTATGGAATAATACAATAATTTTAACTTGTTAAAATCTACATTATATTGAACCCTTAAGTATAGAGACTAATAAAGTTGTGACGCGTTTCGATAACACAGTAGGTTTGTCAAACGAATGGAGGTATAATATATGTTTTATTTCATAATTTAGTATGGATGTACATCAAGTAAAAGCCTCATCTATTCAATACTTATTTTATAAAAAAAATTCTGTATCAATTTAGTTGTTTCCCATATTTTCCAATAATATTATCCTCTCTTCATTTCTAAATACTACTACTACTTTTGGATCTTTTGCGAATAATTTTTATACAAAAAGCTAAACCGATTCATAATTTCTCAACAAACTGAGGAGGTACTTATTTGTTTTTGAAATAGTTAAGAAAATTCATCAATATACAGGGTGATTCATAAGTAATGGGCCAAATTGTAAATCCACGTTCAGAAGGCCAAAATAATAATATTTTCATTAACAAACTGCTACATAGTAAGCTATATTGTTTTCCATTTGTTCCCAATTAATATCAATTCTTTATTAGTTAGTTAGTTAGTATACCTTCATGTAAAAATATTTTTAAAATGAACCACATGTAAATATTTTGTTGTTGTTTGACACCGTTTTTATAATTCCTGATTTTGAATTTTTTTTTCTTGTATGTACATTTTTATTCCCACACTTTGCCCGTAAAGACAAACTTCTGGAAGGGTGTAGATCAGGGCTTCTTAAACTTTTTTATATAGCGACCCCCTTCAAGCTTAGGAAATTTTAAACGACCCCCTCCTCCTCCATATTTTCATTTATAGGCCCTACATAACAGTTTCGCATTGCCACTTTTTTCAAAAAATAGTTATAATAAAACTACAATAGTATTTTGTATGACTTTTTATTTGTATTTATATTTGTACGTAGTGTATTTATAATGATTGAAAAGTATCAGATCTTTGCGACCCCCTTTCAGTAGTCCCCCCCCCTGGGGGTCGCGACTCACAGTTTAAGAAGCCCTGGTGTAGATCGTACAAAACATTCTGTAAGCCGATGGAAAATATGTTCCATCAGTTCTAGACTTTTGACCCATTGATTATATTTTTAACTGGCTGGGGTCATCTTCCAGTCATGAAGAACAAACATCTACTTCCATTTAGTATGGATCTATATCAAGTAAAAGCCTCATCTATTCCAGTTATATTTATCATGATTTCTGAATCGGAAAGTGATTTAGATTCTCCAAATACACCACCTGAAATAACAACAGCTACATAACAGGTGTGGCATCCTCTCCCTCGCTAGTCATTGGCACAGGAAAAACATACAAATATTTAAAAATAATTATTATAAATAAATTTTAAAATTAGATTTTATAGTACATATTACTAACTTTCAGGAACTGTATGACTTTCTTGATTTCTGTAGGGCAGTGGAGAATTTCCTTGAGGTTATGCCTTAGGTTGATGTGTAGCAGAAAATTGTTTGCAGTCCGTCAGTATGTGTTTAACGGTTACAATGTCATTACAAATATAGCAAACGGGACGATTTCCTAAAGACATCAGATATCCGTGTGTGAGATTGGTATGGCTGATTCTGATTCTTCTGATTATAGTAGCCTCCCTCCGGGTTAAGAAGTCAAGGGAGAGAGGAGAAGTGGTTGAATGGATATCATGAAGTGCCTATTGCGCCACAGGTGTCGCCAGGAATCTTGTGTAAGATTTTTGAAGTGGTTCTTCAGGTCGGTTGCGAGTTGGACGAAGTGTGTTGGAATGATGTTAGTATTAGCATTGTCTAAGGCCTTGTACACATGAGGGCGTTAGACGCCGCGTTGAGCGCGCGTTGGCAAATTGTGAAACCGTACACATGAGGGCGCTGGACGCCAAGTCGAGTGCACGTTGGCTGACAGCGCAAGACACGGCATCCGGAATCCGGCAGTTGGATCAGCGTACTCAGTGCGAACACATGGAGTTAGATGAGTTTACCTGTTTTTGGTTATTGTACCGTAGATACAAGGCTCGGCAAAGAAGACATAAACGATGGTGGGTTCATCCCCTAATAGATGACCGGTTAACCATGGGTTCATTTGTGACGCTATATTTACCAAAAAATGTCTTCTCTTCCTTTGTCATGTTTTCTTCTGCAAACACATCCACAATCTCCTGCCAAGCAGACTTTTTCATAACTCTATTTTTATAATCTGGACACTCCATGTGATTTCATCAATAAACAATAATTCTGTGTCAAACGCTTCCGCATCCATTGTACATTCACAAACAGATCAAAACAATGGTAAGATTACTCACAGATCACACAATTCACGTCAAAACCGAGCAAAAGCGCGCGCTCGTCCGAGCACATGTGTACGTTCTAATGCCCAGTATAGTAACTCGAAGCGCGCTGCAAACGTAGCGGTTGAAGTGAAAACTACAAGCGTCGCGTTTTGGCGACGTTGATTCACAGCGCGCGTTTGCATGTGTACGATCCCATTTGTTTCTATGTATTTGGCTAACGCGCGTTTGACTAACGCTAACGCCCTCATGTGTACAAGCAGATAAAATGGTAGTAGCTTCTTTCGCATGGCGGTCCGCACTGTCCGCAGTTTCGTTACCATCAATTCCGATGTGAGATGGAAGCCAGATGAGAGAGACTGTTATATCTTGAACAACGAGAGTTTGATAGATGTCGTGTATGTTCTGGACAATTGGGTGGTCAGTGAAGATTGACTTGATTGACTGAATGGAGGAAAGGGAGTCAGTGCATATAGCAATAATTTTATGGGGTAGAAAAATGCTTTTGAAAGCTTGAAAAAATGCTGTGAAGTTCGCCTGTGTGAACGCTGCACACTGAAGGTAGAGTGAAGGAGCTTATGAGTTCATGTTTCGTGGAAACTGCACAACCAACACCGGAGTCAGTTTTGGAAGCATCTGTGTACAGAGATCAAACGGTCTTTTTGTAGTAATTCTAGGAATGCTTGGTTTATAAGTGCAGTGGGAGATTCATGCTTATTATAAATGGTAAGTTTGGTATCGATTATAGGAATATTTTTGGTCCAAGGAGGAGAAGAAGGTAGAGGGAGCGGGGAGATAAGAGAAAGGTTGGTATCTTTGACTAAAAGAGTGAGTAATTGGGGAAAATATTTTATAATTGTTCGAGGGTTAGTAGGGAGATTAGTCGTTGACATGAAAAGCGAGTGAACAGGATTGAGGGGATTGGAGGATATTGAGATTACTGAGGCAGAGAGCCAATATTTAAATCATAAGTATAATGTTTTGAATTTCGTTATTTTTAATTTCAAAAAAAGTATTTGTTCTTTTTTTGTATATTATTATGATATAAACAGAGTTGTAGAAAAAGTATAGTGTTTCAGTCGTCTAAAATATTTTTTGAATCTCCTGAACATTACTAAACTAAATTGTTCTACTCGCTTCAAAAAATGTTAGTTACGTCAGTCATAAAGCAATATACTATTTTCAAATTTTACCAGATATGATCTGCTGTGAATGGACCTTAATAAAATTTGACAAGTTTAACAGTCTTAAACTTATTATTGATCGTCTAGTCGTCGGATTTTTTTGTTGTCGTCAGATAGGGACCAAAAATTATTTAAAAACTAATCCAACTTGACAACGGTAGCTGGAACGCTGTTATGTTATAGGCATCTCTGCCTGAAACAGCTGGCGGGATAAAATACAAAATAATCAAAAATGTGTTGCAAAAAATATTATACTACCTATACAATAAATATAAAACTTTATGGACATTTATTTCGTGAGAATATCATACGGACATAAGTAATGCCACAAAGAACATACAGAAGATAATAAAAGCACAAGTTCCATAAAAAATAAGTGCAGAAACTGTTTGTGTAGCCCTTCAGGTACAACCAATTTTTAGCTTGATTTGATTTATAGAAATTGCAATCACTATTAACCCGATTCTGACCAAATTTATTTCATTTCCATTCTCATTGTCTAAATCACCTAAAAAATTCTCAGTTTCCCACAATTTTTTTTGAAAAGACCTCGAAATCCTTACCCTACCTACTTTTTAATCCGATAACAATATGAGACAATTGACAAATAGAAAAGGTAACTAACTATAAGAACCTCTCAGGACGACACCTGTCTCAAATATATATCCCAACCCTAAATCCTTTAAAAAAATAAATTTGCATTATAAAGGCACTCCGAGAGTCCTAAAAAAACAACTCCAATGAAATATTCGAAAGGTAAGAAGTTAGTTTTACAGAATCGAATTAAAGGTGATTTGAAGGAATTTTTAAAAATTCGACCGACTTACATTGAAAATGTTTTTAAATATGGTTAGAGAATATTATGCCAGACAAATATTCCGGGATTTTGATGGTGTGAAATGACTGGGTTTGACCAGTAGGTGTGTACGTGTGACATTCACTGATACCTAAAAGATTTATTGGGTCCCCTTAACTTCTACTTAGTCCCAGACGAAAGTCTCAGAGACTAGTAGCTCCTTTAGGCTTGTTTTCCGGTAAAATCTTAGGATATCTACAGGTTTTAACTAAGATAAATGTCCCTATCCAATAATCTCCCTGCTGTACCCTAATTGCTATGCAATTCGCAAGAATGAAGATGAATTTTCCTTGGTTTATACGTCAGAATCTTTTTGCTTCACTATTTTGATCTTTTCAAGGTCTCTGTTTAAGCGACAGTGCCGTCAGGACACTTCTCAAAACTCAGTTTAAGACACTCATTTGTTCCTCCCTGGATGTAGTCTCCCTTGCAATACCCTTCTTTGCTACTTCATCTGTTATTTCATTTCCTTCTATTTCAGTGTGACCTAGAATCCATAGTAAGGTGACTATTTTGTTCTCGCATAGTTAGAATGCAGCATAACCTTCCATTTCCTTTATCAATATTGAACTGGGCACACTGGGTTCGTATGGCGTGAATTTCCGCAAAAGATACTTGGGGTTTTCACAAGAGTGTTCATTTCTGACCCGTGCACTCCTATCCCAGTTCTTTACTCTGCTTTTGAGCCGTCTGTGTACCATTGAATGGCATTCTCTTCAAATCTGATTATGTTATTTGAATCCCATTCCATCTTGTTGCTTTTTTAAGTAACTAATTTTTTTGAAAAGTTATAATACTGTCTTGTGGAATGTCACAGGTTTTCTGATTTCTAAAAATTAGGTTTTTTTTAATGATCTCTCTACTTATTATATATATTGTTTTTTCTGCCACACTTTCCACTTCCACTTGGCAGTAGGTATAAAACATCTTGAATTTTAAGTTGTAGACCCATTTTCTCCCTGCCATATTTCTACATCCCACTAAAGCCATTTTTGCTTTGTATATAATCTCCTGTTTGCTCCACAGTTTACTGTCTAGAGTCAAACCAAGATACTTGACTTCTTGTCTCCATTCAACCTCGCTCCCATCAGGTTTATAGGTTTTGAGGTTTTCTTTTCTCAGTGAAGGCGGTTATTATGTTTTTTTAGGGTTGATGTTAGGTCCCACTTGCTTTGTATAGCTCAGACCCTTTTGTACGATGCCACAAAGTGTGTTTTTAAATCTTCTTCTGGCTGCTTCGCTTAAAGGTAAGATATTTTTCAAAAAACGATATTTGTTGAAAACAAATAAAGTTGAAAATCGTAATTAAATTCAATAAGAATACGAAATAATTCAAAATCACCACAAAACATACCCTCTAATGATCGTCATTTTTATCAGTATCTTCATATTCATGTTTTATTCGTAATCTTTAACAAGTAAACAAGAGTTAACTGTATAAACCCTCACTTCGTGGAATCTACTCATCATATGGTTTAAATGAAACTAACTGTTTCTAAATGACTCCACAATATATTTGAAAAAAAAAAATGTGTAAATTGAAAGTAAATTGACAATTGTTTCGATAAATAGGTATATCATCGTCAGAATGACAGAAGTTACTTTTGACATGATGTATACTTGATATATATTTGGCTAGTCCAAATAGTGCCTATCTGGTGATTGACTTAATATATATGAATAGAAAAAAGAAGAATTTTCAAATAGTAGCTTTGATATTATTAGCCCTATGGGGATATTCTGGATATCTTTGTCCCATTTAAGATCAGTATAACTGTGCAATGATATAGGAAACCAGGAAAACTATATCTGCTGATCTTTACAATTATTACTTAAGAAGACAGTTTAATAATGGAGAACTTCCTAGATTCAGCTGTTCATTGAGGACTTCATATTGTGGGTCTGCTAAGTGTCTTCTAATTTCTAATTCTTCAAGGAAGTCCAGTTCTTGCTTCCTATCACAAACATGTAGTATTTCTGGTTCTGTGTTAGGTGTTACTGAATGTTTAGTGTCAAGTAGGTGTTTTGCATAATGTGATTTATCTGGTTGTTTTAATCTGTATGCTCGTATGTGTTCACTGTACCTAATTTCAAAATTACGAATGGTTTGACCAAGATATACAGCATTACAATCCGGACATTTAAGTTTGTATATCCCAGATTTTCTTAATGGGGTTATTTTTGTTTTTACATTTAGCAAACTTCTACCTACATTGTTTTCTGTTTTAAAAGAAATTGTTGTATTTGTTGCTGAAGATATTATCTTTGAAATATTATTGGAAATATTACCAGCATAAGTGATGGTTTTGTAATTTGTTACTTCTTTAGTTTGTTTAGGAAATATTAGTTGTAACGCCATCTTTTTCTCTTTTTTATTAAGTAATTTATTTATTAAATGTAAAGGATAACCATTGGATGTGGCTATTTGTTTAATTGTATTAATTTCTCTATCAAAATTAAATTTGTTCATAGGAACCGAAAATGCTCTATGAATCATCGAATTGTATGCTGCTAGTTTATGTGACATGGGGTGGTTGGAATCATATGGTATAGTCACATCAGTATGTGTTGGTTTTCTGTAAATTGAAAATATTCATTATTCATTTTGAATAAGGTATATATTCAAAATGAAGGTTTACCAATGGGAAGCCCTATATCACCAATTTTGGCAAACATTTTTATGGACAGTTTGGAAAGAAAGATCTTTGAATGTGATATTTCAAAAAATATTTTATTTTGGTATAGGTATGTGGATGACATATTAACGTGTTTTGTAGGTAGTGAACGACAATTAAATATGTTTTTCAATTATATTAATAATTTACACCCAAAAATTAAATTCACACTAGAAGTTGAAGAAAATAACCCAATTAATTTTCTTGATTTAAAAATTCAAAAAGTCAATAATGTACTGGACTTTTCAATTTACAGAAAACCAACACATACTGATGTGACTATACCATATGATTCCAACCACCCCATGTCACATAAACTAGCAGCATACAATTCGATGATTCATAGAGCATTTTCGGTTCCTATGAACAAATTTAATTTTGATAGAGAAATTAATACAATTAAACAAATAGCCACATCCAATGGTTATCCTTTACATTTAATAAATAAATTACTTAATAAAAAAGAGAAAAAGATGGCGTTACAACTAATATTTCCTAAACAAACTAAAGAAGTAACAAATTACAAAACCATCACTTATGCTGGTAATATTTCCAATAATATTTCAAAGATAATATCTTCAGCAACAAATACAACAATTTCTTTTAAAACAGAAAACAATGTAGGTAGAAGTTTGCTAAATGTAAAAACAAAAATAACCCCATTAAGAAAATCTGGGATATACAAACTTAAATGTCCGGATTGTAATGCTGTATATCTTGGTCAAACCATTCGTAATTTTGAAATTAGGTACAGTGAACACATACGAGCATACAGATTAAAACAACCAGATAAATCACATTATGCAAAACACCTACTTGACACTAAACATTCAGTAACACCTAACACAGAACCAGAAATACTACATGTTTGTGATAGGAAGCAAGAACTGGACTTCCTTGAAGAATTAGAAATTAGAAGACACTTAGCAGACCCACAATATGAAGTCCTCAATGAACAGCTGAATCTAGGAAGTTCTCCATTATTAAACTGTCTTCTTAAGTAATAATTGTAAAGATCAGCAGATATAGTTTTCCTGGTTTCCTATATCATTGCACAGTTATACTGATCTTAAATGGGACAAAGATATCCAGAATATCCCCATAGGGCTAATAATATCAAAGCTACTATTTGAAAATTCTTCTTTTTTCTATTCATATATATTAAGTCAATCACCAGATAGGCACTATTTGGACTAGCCAAATATATATCAAGTATACATCATGTCAAAAGTAACTTCTGTCATTCTGACGATGATATACCTATTTATCGAAACAATTGTCAATTTACTTTCAATTTACACATTTTTTTTTTTTTTTTTTTTCAAATATATTGTGGAGTCATTTAGAAACAGTTAGTTTCATTTAAACCATAAGTAAACAAGATATAAAACTTGCTCCATATTTAATTATGGTTCAATCCGTCCAGCAGACCAAAGTATTTTTATATGGTTAATTATTACCTTGGTTATGTTTATGCTATAACCAAAGAGTAAGAGTTACGACTACGAGTATTATTTATTATAAAGTTATTAGCATTATCACTCCACTATCCCAGGACGCGCTAATATGGTTTTCGCTTGTTGTTACTGGCTTGAAGAAAATCCATAAGATATTTTTTTAAGTGTAGCACATCGGTTTCTTCATAGTTTTAGGCGTGGCAATGTCGAATGTTTTCAGCCGAATTCGTTTCACAGCGATAAGATTGCCAAACTATATATTCGAATCTAACTGCTACTATCAGTACTTACTACTGCCACAAAACTTTAACAATACATTGATAACTGCCTAACAGGTTTTATATATAACTGAATAACTGAATATTCTTACCGATCTTCAAGACCAATATATTAGTAAATTATTATTTTGGATTCTTCGATACAGTTAAATGTTCTACTTACTTATTGTATAGTAAATTCAAAGATAATGTTTATTGGCAAGCCCACCCCTGTATCTCATAAATATAAAAAATAATAACAGAAATATTGGGTGTCAGCTCAGCCACCTCGCAGTCAAGTGTACTTGACCCGATAGAAAAGGACCAAGAATGTGATGAAAAATAACAAACATAGTGAAGTAGACGAGGAGGGTAAGATCTTTTTCTTCGTACAAAAGGTTTGATCAGTGTGTACCTGTGTGGTATCGTGCTGGGTGCACAAATTCTAGAATAGATTGTCAGTCTGGCGCCAGTCTTTTAATGGACAAATGGTCATAGCTATAGTATTAAGTTAAAGTGTTTGGAATTCCGATCTCGGGTATTATTTTTAGTCTTTCCTTTTTTCGATTTGGAGAAATTTCATGCAAATCATTCACACAATACCAAGAAAATGAACGTAACAATATGAGAGGATCGGGTGTTTCTTAACCATGAGAGAATTGCAGAATAAGGACAAATTTAAGTGGGCACTAGTACTCTTTTCGGAAAAAAGGAAAAGTGCAAAATAAATTAGTGTGGTAGTACCATGTTATATGAAATCTGACGATGTTCTTGAATACCATGGACTTTTTGTAGACCTTTTTTACATTCTAAAACAACATTTAAGCTATAAAAAAAACAAATTCTTTGTTTGTTGAGTTTTTTTTCTGTTTAATTGAATGTTTTGCTACTACTCGCAAGTGGGCGTTATTGTATGTGATAACATTTCTATTGTCTGTTAATTTTAGGTATATTTGAATGGTTTTGTATGTTATCTCATTAAAGCTGGGAACACATTGTCCTGATGCTACACCACGCCATCCGTAAGAAGGATCTGACATTCTGACACTTTGGATTTTAATGCATATTTATATATTCTGTGTACACTGCTCTGATTCAATCCCATTCGACTCGATTCGACGCCATCCGTCATGGTACGAATCCCCTCTTGCATGATTTTCATCATATAATATCACGTCGCGTGGCACCAGGTTGTAAGGTCAGTGAGGTGTAGCAACAGTATGCACGAGAAGGTGGCATCATGTATAGAATTGCGGCAAAAATCGATTAAGTTTTAGGCCGGGAAAACATTGTTCTGATACTACGCCAGGCCATCCGACATGATGCGTCAAAGATTTACTTTGGAAAATGAGACCAGTTTGAGTTTAGACACTATGGCGAGTAGTAGTTCATCAGATGTGTGTGTTGAAGAGCTAGAATGTGCAGCATCAGCTTTGCTTTAACTAAGCTACCCCTAAATTTTAAACTCGCCATAGCTATTCTAAGCTTATGCTTCTATTGAAGCAAACGGCCATCAATACATGAATGTATATGTTAGGATCAAACACCGATTTCAGCCAATGGTCGAAAAATACGCCCAGAACGCGTTTTCATTAAATTAGTAATTTTAGAAGTGATGGGACTCTCTAGGTGGCAGCACCCTCGCGTGCTCAGAGCATTATAGTTTCAGAGTGCCCATATAAGTTAGGATTTGGTACACTTATTTTATTTAAAAATATTGTTGAGCAAAAGGCACCTATGAATGCGAATGTCCTTGAAATTTTGGTATTTGTGTCATTATCTTTTATAATTGAGGCGTAATTCAGATCTTCGATGTAACTGGTTTTTAGTTTCCACAATTCAGATGTGCGGCATGCTCGATTTATTCCAATGATTATCGCTACTTGCACAAATCAAAATAGATTGTTGAAAATTGTTTAAAAAATGGATCCTCGATTTAATCGTTGTTAATAAATATTTATTGCTCCTATCAAAATAATCTGGAGTCAGAGTTTTCTATTTTTTCGGTGTGCGCACTTCGGATTTTCTTTTTAATAAAGCACAAGGCTTGGGATAAGTAGACATGTCTAAACCGTACTTCGTATTTATAGTTGACTTCAGCATTGAGTAAATGACCAGTGTCTTTCCCAGTGTTTACCAGTTTCCAGATAAGCCTTTTACATACACTATCAGAATATGAAAGACGTTTTCTGTTGACTTCTCCATTCCATGAAATATATGTAAGCAGTTTCCCATTTTTCTCTTGGTATAGCAAACAATAAGTTTTGGCTAAATAATTCTGCCTGTTCTTCAATATTCGGCATAGTATTTACAATATCAGGGACATCAGAATCCATTATATAAAAATCTCTGGCACGAAAAATATTGAAACTTTACTAAATATGCGGCTAATATAGCGCCTTCATCTCGAATGTTTTACAGCAGTTGCTGCCTAACAACGAATAATTAGAATTCGGATTCATGCCACAATTTTAGCTGCTATAAGAAATTGTTAATTTTGCGGATCATAAAAAGTATCAGATATAACGCAAAATAAAAATAGTATATTATACTTATACACCAAGTTGGATAAGACTGTTTTTATTGACCGAACACCAAGGTTTATAAATGTCTTCACCAGCCAAATTTTGAAAAATAATTCAGTGAAGCGTTTACCCTGTCGTCTGACAAGTACATTGTCAGTTTTCGATTATGAACACACTTCTTATGTCATCAGTCATTTTTGTTTGGGCGCGAATTTTAAACTAATAGCATTTTTATTCAAATAATTTTATATTAATAGGTAATTTCAAGCAGCAAATATGTTATGTCCATTATCGACCTAGGTTTATAATAGAAAATATTATTAACCACTAATAAAGAAATTAAACTTCTCAGTTGGCTAGAAGGAGCAATAATTGTCAACTTCACTATACTTCATTTAAAAACCAGGAGGAGCGATTTGAATTTAAGTTGGCAATTCTGTAGACCTCTGATTGGTCAGATTCCGCCCAGTTTCACACAACACTTTTTAACATTGACATCTCGTGATAATTGACAGTTCTGACATATAAATGTTGTTGTTTTCATCATCGTTTTCGTTTCCTAGTTATTTCATCATTTTTACTCAGTTTTCCACCCTATTACGCTAAAACAGTTCTTTTCAGAACTTTTGTGTTGAATTTCTGCGATTATGGATCCCTCTACTCCAAGTACCAGTTGTTCGCGTACTCCGCCAAAACCACGAAAACGGCTAAGCTTAGACCATTTAGGAATGTCAGAAAAGCAATACATAATAAATATACAGGGTGTTTCATTGGGAAATGGGCATACGGTAAGGGTAGGTAGAGGTCGCCTAGGTGGTTCTAAAAAACCCCCATATGATGGGTCTAGCGCTCTTTATAACCGAGATACAGGGTGTTTTATAAATTTATCCTATTTCTTTCGAACCTCATAACTTCCGAGTTACCCTGTGTATTATTTTGAGATTTGGTACACGTAATAACCATTACCTAGAGACTCCATCAAAAGCATCTCAAAAAGATAGTGCAGGTCCGGCTTAATAAAAAATTTCAAAACTCGTCTTTCCTAAAAACAACACCCTGTATATGGATTTTTTTTAAATTGCTCTTCATAATTGGAAAGGGTATAAAAAATCGAATCTACTTATTTCGTTTTTATTTTTCCGCAGACAATTTTACTACCAAAAATTTACCGTCAAAGTTATAATTTATGCACGTTTTGGGGGTTTACAATGGTATCGGAGAGGTTTTTTTTTATTTTTTAGCTTGAAATGAAATCCATTTAATGCATCTAGAGAAGCATCCTAGAAATTCAATTGAGTTTGTATGTTTACGAGTACAGACCACTAAAAAATGTGATTACAGAGCCGTACTTAGGACATACCCATTCAATATGTTTCGAATATCTCGAACACCCTGTATAAGGATATGTATCTGGAAACTATGCACTTCCACATTTAGAATAACAAGAGTAAAATACGAGAAATGAATTTATACTTAAAAAAATGTTAAAAGTACTCGTTTGGACAATGTTGTTAGAATTTCTTGTTTTCTGTTCATGTCAATTAATAAAATTAATAAAAATCTCTCCGTTTTCTTAAGTATAAATTCATTTCTCGTATTTTACTCTTGTTATTCTAAATGAAGAAGTGCATAGTTTCCAGATACATATTCTTATACAGGGTGTTCGAAATATTCGAAACATACTGAGTGAGTATGTTCTAAGTACGGCCCTGTAATCACATTTTTTAGTGGTCTGTACTCGTAAACATACAAACTCAATTGAATTTCTAGGATGCTTCTCTAGATGCATTAAATGGATTTCATTTCAAGCTAAAAAATAAAAAAAACCTCTCCGATACCATTGTAAACCCCCAAAACGTGCATAAATTATAACTTTGACGGTAAATTTTTGGTAGTAAAATTGTCTGCGGAAAAATAAAAACGGAATAAGTAGATTCGATTTTTTATACCCTTTCCAATTATAAAGAGCAATTTAAAAAAAAACCATATACAGGGTGTTGTTTTTAGGAAAGACGAGTTTTGAAATTTTTTATTAAGCCGGACCTACACTATCTTTTTGGAGATGCTTTTGATGGAGTCTCTAGGTAATGGTTATTACGTGTACCAAATCTCAAAATAAAATACAGGGTAACTCGGAAGTTATGAGGTTCGAAAGAAATAGGATAAATGTATAAAACACCCTGTATCTCGGTTATAAAGAGCGCTAGACCCATCATACGGGGGTTTTTTAGAACCACCTAGGCGACCTCTACCTACCCTTACCGTATGCCCATTTCCCAATGAAACACCCTGTATGTATAAACAAATTTTGGATGATAAGCCGAATACCAAAGTTGTTGATATTATATAAAAAATTTCTCAAATAGCAGGTAAGTTATCATAATAACTTCAAATTAAGAGTAGTATTAAATGCTGATCATTTTTCTCACAGGAGTAGTAAAGTCAACAGTTTACCGAACACTGAAAGAATACAGTAGTAGTGGAACAATTACCAGCCCAAAAAATATTGGTGGAAGACCCTCACTTCTTAAAAATGTTGATGAAGGGTATAACAATTAAGTTCGAAGAATAGTTCATAGTTTTTTTTTTTAAAACAAGTTACCTCAGTTGATAAAATTTTACAAGCTTTGAAGGAACGCTCAGATTTGTTACAATTGTCCTGGTCATCTTTATATACTTTCTTAAAACAAATTAACTTCAAGTAAGTGTGTAACTTTGAAGAGTCAAATGTACTGTTTATTATCATATAATATATTTTTAGATATTTGAAGAGAAATTGGAAAAGTGTGTTGATAGATTGTGACGATATATTTCGATGGAGGTTGAACTATTTAAGATCCATAAAACAATATAGAGAAGAAAAATTTGAGAAGGTGTGAACTCTTATACCTAATTTGACAACATAAGGATAACCATAATTTGTATGTTGTCGATGAAATGGCAAAAGAATCTAACAAAGTTGTATTACGGCTGTTACCATATCATTGTGAGTTGAATCCAATTGAATTGATATGGGCACAAATAAAAAATAAGGTGGCAGCTAAAAACACAACTTTTAAGTTGGCAGGTGTCAAAGACCTGTTATTGAGTGCAGTTGAAAATGTAACTCCTGCAAATTCGCAGAAATGTATACAACATGTCATCAAGGAAGAGGAGAAAATGTCCACACTGGATGGAATGATGGATGACATGATAGAGCCTCTAATAATATCTGCCAACACTGGAAGCTCATACAAAACAGAATCTTCTGATACAGATAATTAAATTTTTTTACAGCTCCAAGAACAAATAATAGTTATTTACGTAATTAGTGGGATATGGACAATATTAACGCACGCATGTGAAGTTTGCAAGACGAGGCCGTAGGCCGAGTCGTGTAATCACATAAGTGCGTTAATAATTCCTATCACACGTGTTACGTACAAAATTTTATCTACAACTGTTTATTAGTATTATCAACAGTACCTATATTATAAAATTTAAGAAAAATTCCAATCCAACGTATTCTTAATAATATTGACTGCAAACATAAGGAACTGTGTATCATATTTTGTGACCATATCATCAAAGATAAACAAGGATGTGGAAATAAAATAAATTAGTTATGTCATCAAATTTTCAAATTTGAATGAACAAAAATCTATAAAAATGAGTTCAAGCGAAGACAATCTCCTTACGGAAATTGAAAATGCAGCTTCCAGTGTTATTTTAAATATTTAATTCTGGTATTAATATGTTTCTAGATTCTCATTACCGCATTAGTGCGGTAATGTAATCAAAAACGCACTAGTGCGGTAATATACGTCATTATGACACTAAAAATAGTGTCAAATCGTACTCGTTACATGACAGTTGTAGATAAAATTTTTTATCATATGAACAACTTCACTCAATCATGTCAATATTACAGTGATAACATAACATGGACTTATACTTTCACGTGGCTATGGACACATATTGATTCATTTTATTTTGAAGTTTCTAATATTTGATATTTTTCGAAATGTCACAATTTGGTTGTAATACTGAGGAAAATATTAGTGAACTCACAAATTTCTTGAGCTTGTTGCAAAAGAAAATCTTGAATTGAAAGTTATATTCAAATATGCATGTGTGCAAATATTCAAATTTCCAGTTATTTAGCATGAATTTGCAGGTTTTGTGTGAATTAAAAATAAGAAAAAAGTTTCCTATTTGGTTCCCGCTTAAGTAGACATTGTATATTTCCACTATTATTTTTGTTAAGATACATATAAACCGATGAATAAGATTTTATACATAACATTTATCATATGAATTTGTATTGTGTACAACTTTGAAATATACATAAGGAACTTAATACCTACTGTTATGAAATATTGTAATATATTTTGTGGAGCAAAAGTTGTAGAATATTTTCAATAAATAAATTATTAACAATATGTGTTGACTTTTAATTGAGAATAATTTTGCTGGAACCATTTTATTCATCAGATGAAAAATTTCATCAAAACTAAGAGAGATTATTAATGATGTCACTATATATAATAACACTAACAAGTCCAGGTCTCATTTATTATGATAATAATTTCATGTGGAGGTTGTGGAATTGTAAAAAATCCCATACACAAGTTTTTGATCATTTTCACCTTTAATTTGTCGATTATGTACACCAATTTACTGGAATTTATAGAAGTTATATCTTTTAACATTTACATGTTTTACCACAAATATAAAATAAATACTTTCAATATAGTTTCAAAAAGAGCCCTTCAATATAACTGTACAATGAAAGATCTATTTTTAATCTCTTCAGAACATCAAATACGAAACAATCAAAATAATACAAAAGTTTTACAGGTTTGTTTACATCTCAACTCGAGATCTTAAGAACAATTTTCAGTACATAAGGGCTACCTATGATTGGCTAGTTTCTCCGTCAAGTCAATCAAGGCATATTTCATAGATTTTGAACACGACTATTTCGGAACACACCCTTTAGTAACTAATCTGGTAACTTTTAGTGGTGTGGGTGAGGCTTTTCAAATCGCTCCTCCTGGTTTTTAAATGAAGTATAGTAGTGGAAGATATTATTAACATTTTATACAATGTTATATTTTATACAATGTTATCATTAAGAAAAATATATAACATTAAAAATAACTATACGGTTTCTGGAAGTTATGAATGGAAATAGTTCATGCATATTAATACTCATGTCGTCGTGATTCTTGTAGTAAATCTATTTTTAGTCCAACTTGAACAAGTTTCAATAAAGTTGTTATTGTGAACTTGATTTGAAGAAAAACAATTTATAATTCTACTTATCAAAACATAGTGTTACGATTCCAATCAATATCTATGAAAAAAAGTACCAGCAGCATCTTGTAAATAATGATTTTGATAACCTTTTTGTCCTCGACAATTGGATAATAAAAATCACTTAATGTAAAGTCAAAACAAATACATCAGCTTTTAACGGATTATATCACCTCACTTGCCAATAAAACGTTCAACATCAGAATGTTGTCAATAAATATAGATAAGAAAAAAAAGCTTGTCAAATGTAGACTAAACTGTTAAGGAGCAGTTAACTTAAGCAATTCGTAATTCAATACCTTGATTTTATTAATTATCAAAAATCAAAACATTTCTGTGAACAGGTTATCTTTTATGGCTTAAGAATGTTTTATTTGCTGTACCTGGTCTTTTAATAACAATTTTTATATTCAACGAACACAAAAGGGTCCAGTTAATTCGTCTTAAAAATTGTGAAAAAAGAACTAAAAACAAAAAGAAAAAAGTTTACCACAGCGGTGAATCGAAGCGTCATTCTTCAGGTTTCTCCCTTAATTTTTCTGTGTTTCTACCTGCCTTGCTATCTCCTCCGCAGTTGGGAAAATTTGAAAGTGGTATGAAAAATGAGTTCGACGTTTTCAAGCATAACAATCTATTTTTCATTAAACCAGAACGAATTTGATAAAATTAAAAGTGCATTTGAACTTATTTTTCAACGACCTTTCCAACTCTCTTATTATTTTTCATCAACGCTAGCGTTTGACAGTTTTGTACAGGAATCCCTATGACGCATCTTATGAAAAACACAATGTATACTTTGCTAAGCTCTAAATTTAGCCGACTCCACCCAAATAACAAATACACGCAGTTTTCTTCTCCTTTGATTCTGTTTCGATGTTGCTTATTATCCTGGTTACCCTTATTTTAAATTTTTATAAATAAATGGATATACTGAAAGTCTGCCACTGGTAATAGTCTACTATTATGTAGTCTGTGACATTTACGAGTGCAGAATAATTGTTTTATAAAAAGAAAAAGATAGTGCCAACTCCCAATACAGTGCCAAGACCCCGTCGAGATGCCAATAATGTTGCAAAAGGAAGTGTTGTCTGAGTATTCAGAAAAATTGCATTCCATTACAATCAAAAATATCCAAAGCTCGTTTCTAACTTTGTACCGTATGGGTTATATGAAAGTATTTATACCAGATGGAATATTTTAAGTAAATAAGAGGCGAAAAACTTAAGAGTCAATGCGCTCTGATTTACCCGCGTAAGATGGAAAGCTTCGAAATTTGGAGGACAGACTCTGATTAAAATCCAAGCGTTAAACAAGGCGAGAGTCAGTCAGTACACTCTGTGCAAAATATGTATGTTCTCCGTAAGATGTCGCTTCAGACCGTAGCATTAAAATTCAAATTCTTACGCACCTCCAATCACATTTTTCTCATTAATTAATAAACATAATGATTTCAAATTTTGACAGTATATTACTAGTGTGTAGCTTCGGAGACGATACATATTTATTACTGCACTGATAAAATATTAACAAAATTTATTTCAAATTTCACAGCACAGAAATTTTTTTTCCAAAAAATAATATGCATCGTCTATTCACTGTAATGGTTCATATAAACCCTGAAATTTTGAACGTATTATCTTAACTAATAAGGGAGAAAAATGTGTTTGAAGGAAAAATCACTTATTTTTCAAATTTAAAGCAAATCTTAAAATAATTTCTATTTCTGTTCATACAAGTTTATGTATTGAGTAAATACCTATCAAGTTTCAATCAACAGAAAAAAAACACATTCTACAGGGTGTTTTAGTACATTTTAGCTTTTTTGGCGAGAGCACACACAGCGCATTGCCTCTTAAAGGGAATAATAATATATTCAATTATAATTTAAGTTTCAATTTTCAATTACTGATTTTTTGTACTTACATTTTATTGATTATAATATTTATAATAAAACAAATCTAAATGTTAAAAATAACTATTTACAAGACTCTGTTCGTGATGCCTGGGTTTAAATAAATTGCGAATAAGAACATGATAACATGATCTGAGTAGGTTGAAAAACCGATATGACCTATCTGGAAGTTGACAGAAAAACTATTCCATTTACCATAAATATTGGATCAGTTGTCCGGTGACCCAGGACTCTGCAGACTGGAGCGCTGAGGCAGCTAAGTGGTATTCAAAGGCAAGCCTGAGTATTACAGGGACCATGAAAACGACTTCGACTGCGGCCATGGGGGTAATACTAAACCTACCGCCACTGCATATCTTCATTCAGGGATATGCAAGATCCTCCTCCGATAAGTCAAGAGGACACGGTAAGGTCTACAAAGAGCTATATGAGGAAATAAAAGCAGATACAATACTGGGAATTCTAAATGCTAATGGATCACACAATATTACTTTAAAAACGAATATACAGTTTACGTTCCAGAGAGAAGAGACTGGGAAGCAGGGCATCCTACAACAGCGAATCTCAACTGGTACACTGATGGGTCTAAAACAGACTCTGGAGTAGGAGCCGGAATATATAAGGTATAAGAGAATATCACGAGCTCTCTAAGCCTAAGAAACATATGCTACTGTTTTTCAGGCAGAGGTACAGCTGTGTAGTGTGTAGAAGAGTTGATGAGACGGCAGGTGGACAGCCAAAGAATCGTCATCTACTCCAACAACCAAGAAGCACTAAAAGCGATACCCTCATATCATATAACGTCAAATCTTGAGTGGGAGTGTCGCAAGGCCCCCAACAGACTAGGTTGTCATTATAGAGTGACCCTACCCTGGACACCAGGTCACCAAGGAATAAAAAGCAATCAAAAGGTCGATGAATCAGTCAAGCAAGGAACAACGGAGGTCATGATAGGACCAGAACCTTTCAGTGGAATTGCTAGATGCCTAAGTAAGCAGAGCATCCACAAATGGATAAACAACCAGGCATTGCGTTGCGCTGGTGGTATGAAGCCCCAGTACAAAGGCATGCTAAATTATTCCTCAAAAGCCATACTGCCTAACTGTCACACGACCTACTGTGCCAAAGTCGAGAAACTACGAGGATGATGGTGGGAACGCTGATCTGACATTGAAGGCATATGGACACAATTGGCCTATCAGATGACACCAGAAGATGCAGGCTCTGCCAGGAAGACGACGAAACCGCGAAGCACATACCCTGTGTGTGCGAATGCCTAGCAAGGGAGCAGTTTCACAAACTCGGTGAAAAAAAACCGAGGACAGAGAGCTACGCAAGGGGGGCGGTATCCAGGTAATAAGTGTAATGAAAAAAATAAGGTTAGATAGCGAGCTCTAAATATAGGGAGGACCACAATAGTGAATAGATCTGCAGTGGGATAGGACAAAGAGCCACAGCCAAACCATCTAATCTATCATAAAAATTAGCATGTAAATTAATGACATTATTAGTTATATATAAAGTGCCTCTTGTATTAGAATTGTGATTATGCATATGTGTACTTTAACTTTAGTTGATCAAAAATATAAATTTATGGTTATGGAAAAAGTGTGCAAAAGGCGCAGGCTCTCCACAATCCATGTAGGGAATATGTGGCATAAACTCTCAACTAATAACATAACTACAGTAAGTGCACCAGATTTCTACTGTACCTCAAAATAATATTACACAGTAAGTTGCGCAAACTCTCCACACCACACTACAGTAGATTTAGGATTATGTGTTGAAGCACTGCAAACTCTCTACAGTACAGCAGAGAAACAAAAATTCTACTTCTTACAAAAGCTTGTATAATGGGTCATACTTACCAATTTTAATCCACATTTTTCCACCTGTATGTCCAACGAAATGGTAGTTAGTATACAACTAGTGCGCCAAGCGTCACTTTTCCCACAAGCGCAGAAGTTTGTGGCACGAGCCGTAAAGTGAGTGGGAAAAGTGATTTGCGTACAAGTTGTACACAATATTTTTTCTACAACCACAGCTTTACTTGACATTTCGGTGCGAAAATGTGCTATAGCGTGTACTTTTCTCATTACTTTTCCAAAGGTTATGACACTTTGCGTATAAAAATTTGGGTGGAAAAGTGAGTTTTGCATAGCGGTTGTGGAAACGCGTTTTCTTCTTTTTTTTTAGACCAGCCCCACATCACCTTCTATTTCGGGACAATTTATTTTGGCGTATACCGTATTATATTTCCGCATAAAAATATCATTTGTCTTATCATGCGGCAGGCGGCAGTTTGATAAGGTAGTGACTTTTTGAATTTTCCTCGCCGTAACTTTGAATGTTACACTGCTTTCGTCATCTGACATCTATAGGTTACTTTCAAATTACCATTTAGGTTGTGTTTGACAGTATACAAGCTTGCGAATTCGTGAGTGGCATTGCCCTGAGCGGAATAAGGTACGAGGCCTATAAATGTCTTCACCACCGTATTGTATATATATTTTTTCCGTAACTAGCCAAATTTGAGACAAAAATTAACTATTTCAATGCTAAAATATTACAGCGGTATTGAATTTACAATACACTTTAACTATAAGAGCTATTTATACACCACAGCATTTACAAACGCAACACGAGAAGCGTTTACCTCGTCGTCTGACTGACAAGTACATTCTTTGTTTTCGTTCCATATATTATGAACGTACTCCTTATATCATTTATGGTTAAGCGCGAATTTTAAACTAATGGCATTAAAATTCAAATAATTTTATATTAATAGGTAATTTCAAGCAGCAATTAGGTACGTTAAAGACAATCTCATGGGTATACAGAATTATATTGCACAAGTTTTTGTTGAACTACTATTTCTGGATTCTTAAAATATTTGAATTAAACCATTATTCACCACTAATAGAGAAATTCAACTTCTTAGTTGGCTAGAAGAATCAATAATTGCACACTTCACATCTATTCACAGCTAGCAGTGGAAAAAAGCAGTTTTTCTGCTTCAAATCAATATTGAATTTGTCCAAGAGCTTTGAATAATATTAGCCAGTGATTTTTATCTTTTTTTTCATTCATGTTTCAAAAACATTATATTTACACGATACCCTACTATATTCCAAGACTGTATATTATTTTATGAATGGCTAAGAATAGAAACTTTACCATTGACTTATCTTATCTTCCACCGGAAGTAGGTACCTACCAACATTACCCCAACCCATTGGTCATAAAACATTATTTCTTTATCATTGACCATGTTTTTGAAAAAATCTATAGTTAACAATCGTATCTACTTCCTCTGTTTGTAGAAACCTTGAGTATATTTTTTGAAAGAAAATCAACTCACAGCCATATAGTCTGATCAAGTTAAAATTGGTGTTAGTGCTTGATAAAGATCCCGAAAATATAAGCGACAGCTTAATTCATTTGGTTTCAAATAATTTATTTCCCTCTAAGCTTATTGAAGGAATAATTTTCTTCTCGGGTTATAGCCCACTTAGCTTTTAGTTTTATCATTAGTATATTTAATTAAGGACTTTTTAGTCTAGGAGGTATCGGCGCATGAGTACCGAAGACTATTCCATCTCAATTTTTTTATGCGATCTTCCATTCTCTCTCCAATTGCCCTACTGATGATGTTTAAGTTCAAACAGGAATCTATTAAGAAATCATAACCAAAAGTTGATGATTGTTCTTAAAAAAAATTCTCTATAATATAGTGGATCAGCTGGGTTTTGTTTTGACTTAATGTAACCCCATTTGCAATTTTTTTTAGCCTTCTTGTATTTGAGTAACACGATTTACCCTACATTGATTCCATTTTTAAGGATGACCTTTGATATATGAAAGTGAAACATGTGAATATGACCATACGCTAATTGATTTAAAAGTTGACTTGTTTTTAGAGGTCGGTTAAATTATTTGCAATCATTTTGTGAGTAATACCATCGCACAATGTTCTGGTCTAGGTATTCGCGAAAACGAGTAAAATTGGAATTGGGAAAACAAACCAAATTGCCATTACGTGTATTGAAACAAATAAGGGGTAAGCATTGTTTCCCCCATTTCTCTGGTAGCTTTGACATATACTGCAGCGCCCACTATCAGAAAAATTTTCACGAATAGTCAATTGATTTTTTATTAAAGCGGCCCTAGACTTAGCTGTTGCGAGGGTGCAGCAAGAAGTATTATTCTTATAAATAGCTCTAACATAAATATAAACCCAATAACCAAAACATTGAATTGAACTGTCAGAGAATCCATGAAGTTCCATTTATGATATTTAAGCATCTTTATGTTTTAGCAGCTTCAGTGATTTCATGTAGAATAATTATTTCCTCGTCTTTTCGTTCTCGATTTCCATTTCTGTATCGGAAAATTGAAAACACAGTGGAACTATCAACAACTTTATTTCGACAAAAGCGATGTCATAATAAAAATTCCGTAAATGTCATTGCTAAATTCGCCTACATAGATATTGAAAATTATTCCGAAAGTAAAAAAATCATTCCGAAATTATAAGCTACTTTTTGTGTAAAATTATAAATCATACCGAAAGTTCTATTTTCGGGACAGCTACTGAAAAATTACTATTTAGCAGCACAAGTAAAATTTATCTTTTTCACCATCTGTCTGTCTTGATTACTTGGACGTTTCACATGAATTTTCTGATTAACCGTCAACGTATGTCAAGTTTTTTGTTAGATTTTCCTATTTTTGCTTTACTCTAGACGAAAATCAGTTGTCACACATGCAGGACTTTAGCAGCATCCACTTCGTTACGCTCGCTCGTGCATCTCATAGTCTGCCCTTGTGCCTTTGTGTCCTCATACTAAATTAACCCCCCTTCCAGTGACATTTACGGCCTAACGACTTCGACAATTGCGGAACTAGCCAAATGTTACACCCATGCTCAATCAAGAGATGGGATGGGATGGAATCAAAGGATGCAGTCTTGCCAGGATCACCTTCGGCGACCCAGGGAAGCTAGCGCCGAAGAAATATTTGACGATGACCAGGAAAAACCTACGCATAACAGTAGGATTTCTGACTGGCAACTGTCAACTAAGGATACATCTCCATACTATGGGGCTAGTGGACACACCTCTATGCAGGATGTGTGAACAGGAAGATGAAACTGTCAGGCATGTCCTATGCGAGTGTCTTGAGTTATCGTCAATAAGAGAGTGTGTGTTCGGTGACATAAAGAAGATGTGACCTAGTGACCTGTCCACTTTCCTGAGAAGGACAGGATGGACGATGACCTATGAGGACAACTCCTCGGGAGGATGTACAATGGGTTACATGTGGCCTAAGTGCTGTGAGCCTACACTCACTCTACCTACTCTATAGATACAGATACAGAACCCTCTTCCTAACCCTCCTCTTTAATTCTATAATTTATTAATTTTTGGTATGAACTCCTGAGACACTCCGTATATTGTTACGTGATAACAGAAAAAACCATTTCTATGCAAATTATCTTAATTAAGTATCGTAAACAGACTGTCGCAAAGAAAAACCATCGTAATGTGATGTGATGTGATCATATGATGATGACTAAGAAGAACGTTGACGACTTTATGGCAACATCCATATGGCGATCGGCGGGTACAATAACAAATTAAAAACAAATCTGTAATATGTAGATATATACAGTGGTATGGTGATATGGAAGGGAAAACACAGATGTGATGTTGTAAATCAGCATTATACCCGGACCTCGGTGAGGTGGAGAGAGTCGGGGGACGGAATAGTGAGAAGTGTTTTTGTGATACAAGTCATTTGCACCATAACAGTAAACATTATGTAAAAATAATTCAAGATAGAACGAAACTCGTTAATTACCTGCATATTTTGAATATATAGGGTGAGTTTATTTTAAATTTGAGGATTTGCTATACTTCAAATTGATAATTATTAAATAGAACTGTTAATTAACAAACTCCATTATGAGCATATTATAGCACTACCTCGTTTTTATGTGTAGTTTCTTATATAGTACATTATAGTATATTATTGTATAGAATAGTATAGTATAGGGTTACAGTCACAGATTACCCTACAGTAGGTTGTAGGGTAATCTGTGTTACAGTCCCGTCTAGGTGGCCCTCTGTCTGAACGACCCTATGACCAATATAAACTTGATCGGAATCGCAGCAGAGAGGTATATTAACTATTAAATATCGCTAAACCAGGGATGGACTAGTGAACTTTGGCAAGTTTATCTGAAGCCGTGAAATGAATGCATTCGAAAACATTCGATATTGCCACGTTTAACTATGAAAAAGCTTAGGTGCTAATTATGTAGTGATAATCATTAGAAAATTGACTTTTTATTATTAACAATATGATTAAACGTTAATTCTTCAATGTGCTTGTTTCCTTGGATTTTGTATATTAACATAATTTTTTCAATTTAAGAATATTAAGAGATGAGCATTTTTCCAAATTTGTTATGGGCTTCTTCAAGCTCTGGCAGAGTTGTGTGAAAACCATAATTACCACACCCTCCAAATTATATAATTAGTGATTTTTATTGACCGCTGACTTCTTATATTGGCAAGCGTATGCATGTGTTCTTCCCTCTCACTTCGTCAATTGACTGATATTGATTCATCCAGTGGCATTGGTGTTGTCAGTGACCTTTGTATTTTCAGTTTTACTTTATGAAATAGGTAAGTACGCCATTGGTACGTTTATGACAAATATGCGCCATGTTTCCTCGCCTCTTACCGATGCCCCGTGGCTTCAGATAAACTTACCAAACTATATGTATCTAGTTTATGGTGGGATTATATAGGTAAAGGTCTGGAAGTATTTCTAGCCCTTATTTTAGATTTCAGTTCACTTTAGAATTCGGTCAAAACAACATCTCTTTAGTTATTTCAATAGTGTAATGAGAATACTATACCAGAACGCTTCTATTTCGTTAGTGATACCACACCATATTTTCCAAACTATTTGTTGAAAAAGTTTATTTCATAATTGTAACATATTTTGTTAACATATTCACCGTTTGGACTTTACTACGATCTAAGTTGTTAGCTACTTTTGAAATACATACTTTACCTTCACAAGAAATCTGTAATATAGAACTGTATATATAATGTAAGGAATAAATCACATTTGGTTTCGTGATTAAAATGTTGAGTATCTGGCTACTTATCTACCTACACATTTTTACAGTTTCCTTCTTCGATTTGGGTCGAGTTTATTGATCATAGGGTCGTTCACTAAAAAACTCCTCTATAAACAACAGCCTAGGAACTTAAGCTGAATATTTGTCCTATTTCCCATGTTATCTACTTCCATTCCAGAAGCTTCGTGTCTTCTATATAGGCCACTAGTTTGAAAGGAGGAATTTTCAGAAGTTTCCTGCCTGGAACAATAGCCTGGTTGAGAGTTCCTTGTCTATCTTCTCAGGAAACTTTTTTAATTTTGTTGATGTTCTCTATCTAGCCAGTTCCCGATTGTCTCTCTTATGCAATCTTCTGTGACTCCAGGATCGGTTCTGGACCTATGAGGTCTCCTCTAGAACCTTCTCCAGCTAACAGGTCCACCATCTCATTATGTGCAATCTCTTCATGTGCCGGCACCCATATTAGAGACACTGTGTAGTCTCTTGCTTAGGGATTGTTTACAGGTTCTTAACTATCTAGACCTAGTTGTTGGATCACTAATAGCTTTAAGCAGATCCTAGCTGTCAGCAAATATTTTAATTTTTTGTCCGTTTATCCTCTTCGAAGAATACAATACCGCCTGTAACCTTATAATTTGATAATTATAAGTTTATGCTTTTCAAAGAAAATGACTTGGTGCTAGACTTTATCGCTATCCTGTATATTAAATCATGGGTTGCAGAACGTACGTCTCTGATCGGTGCTTTTGTCATCGATGCTTTGTAATAATTTTATGGTTCTACTTTTACTACAGATAAAGCTTAGTGGAAAAGGAAACTCCGAAACACGTAAGTCCTAGACAATGGTCCTATCTAAAGGTGTTAATTACCATGAAATTTATTCGAGAAATTTTACTTTTCACAAAGTATATACCTGCTTGTCGTATCATATAAAATCCTTTCACAAAATTATGAAGTCGGTTCGTTCCCAAGAAATATCACACGCAAATAAAATCAAGTGCATATTAAACCACCTATGTAAGTGGATAAGGTTGAATAGAGGCGTATTGAGAAAGATTTTGTGCATAATATATAGTATTCACGCAATAATAATTATTAACAATCACAAATAAACAAATATTAATAATTCTCAACAGAACAAAAAACACAGAAATACAATTCTAACAATTTGAAACACAAATCATGTAAATTAATTTTCGGGTATGGGTACAATAAAGTTAATACACAATAATTTTAATGTAGGTACTGTCCCACACTGCTAACATTTCAAATCGAGTCGTATTATGCATTTATTCCTTTATCCTGTAATACGATAATATCAATTACCTTAACTAAAGTACATCAGGAACTCAATCGTAGTGATTAAAAATCAGCAAGTGTATAAACTTTGGATTGCTTCATATCCTCTTTACATCCCTGATTTGGGTCCGAATTACTTCTCAGAGGAATAAGCTGCTTGTCATCATTTTTCGATGCCACAGTGCTTCAAAGATTAATTTTAATTTTCAATGATAAATCTAGACAGTAGCTACTACACTTTTCTACATATTTTTTTTTTAATTTATCGTTACAGTGTAAATAATTATTGTATAATTAATTCGAGGAGCAGATGCTAGTTGAATAATAATTTCCATCAACAAAGATATCCATTTTGAGTGTTGTATAACAATTAATTAATAGTGAAACCGCAGAAACATTTTATATAACATAATAGACCAAACGACACTCGCCCACAATGAGAGGCGACCATCTGGCCGGTGGCATTCTTCTGGTGTAGCACTACTACTTGTGCGGTATTATTTATGGCGAGTCTATGGCGCCAGCTGGCCACGGTCACTGATCCAAGCTGGCACTAGCACACACACTCACAAAACGATTCTCTTGTTCTCTTTTCTTTCATATATCTTGATGCACTTGTTGTCTCCCTCTCGCACAGATCGCTGCCGCCAGTCGATGATGCGATAATGTTTTACGTCGCTTTTACTCGCGTATGTTTGGTCCACCGATGCCTGGATGCTGGGCCGGACAATGCTTGGCAATGTACGGTTTACAGAGGAGACACAACGCGAGAAGTGATTTATTTATTTTTATTTCGGTGATATAGGATTAGGTTGCAAATACTGTGAACGTTTAAAGGAGAATTAATTCGTTCGATATAAATTAAATAAATTTCTATGAATTAGGTAACTTCTGATTGTTATTGTTGAAACCTAGACTTAGCTGAAAGCACAGATTTTATGGCCTTAGAAAAGCAATTCTCCGTGACCTTGTTAATTAGACACTAGCGTCCATGGTGGCGAAAATTAGCATCTACTTTGTGAAATAAATTAAATATTATACTAGCTACTATACGAAATATAATAATTAAAAGAGGATCCAGAAAAATGAATATCTCTGTCAACTAGCAACAAATCTGAAATTTTATTTAGAAGTTGCCATATAAAAAATGTTTAATACAGGAAATCAGATAGTACAAATGTGATGAAATCTCGAGTAGAAATTATCGCTTAGTGGAGCCCTTCCTGTAGGGTGAGTGTATGCTCACAGCAGTTAGGCCACATGTAACCCATTGTACATCCTCCCGAGGAGTTGTCCTCCTAGTTCATCGTCCATCTTGTCCTTGCCGGGAAAGTAGACAGGTCACTAGGAGACATCTCCTTTATATCGGCAGGTGTAGGATAAGAATCACCAAACACACACTCGGATCTGACAGTTTCATCTTCTTGTTCACACATCCTGCATAAAGCTGTGTCCACTAGCTACATAGTATAGAGGTGTTTCCTTAGTTGGCAATGACCAGTCAGAAATCCTACTGTTAAACGTAGGTTTTTTCCGGTCATCGCCGTCAGCTTCCCAGGGTCGCCCAGGGTGATCTTGGCAAGACTGCATCCTTTGATTCCATCCCATCTCTTAATGGATTGAGCATGGGTGTAACGTTTGGCTAGTTCCGCAATCGTCGAAGTCGTCAGGCCGTTGGTCAGCTCAGGATAATATTGTTATTTGACGAAGCTTTAGCTAAGTCTTGGTGGCCCTCTAGTACTAGCCCCGATATAACTCGTGGGGACCCATTCCTATTTATATATATACAATATGGAAAACTTTCTTATTATTAATTTTAGGAAAATAAGTTCTGGATTATCTAAAACCAAGAATACAGTCATCAAATATCAAAATTTTCAGTCGTTTACGAGGTTTGTCAAAAAATATTAGTTTAACTCAAGAGTAAAGTACCTACCTTTAAATTGACATTATCGAAAAATGTTACTTGAAAAAGTTAAACAGGATTAAAAACTACGTTTTTAAATATTAAAGTACCTTTATTTAAATTGGAACTTTGGATTAATTTATTTTTGTACAAATAATTCTATTTTGAATGAACATTTATCTCTTGTGATTACGAAATACATGACTTTCAATGTTTTTAAATAATTTTCCATTTAAAACGCGGAATAGATGCATATTCATTTATTTTGCAAATAGTAAAATACTAAGCTATAAATCCAACTTCATATTAATATTAGAAACAAACAAATTGTACTACATATTTAAACGTAGTTTTTAATTTTAAATTTTTTTTAGTAACATTCTTCGATATTTTAAAATTAAAAGGTACTTTATTCTTTAGTAAAACTCTTATTTTTGACAAACCTCATATATTATAATACTAAAAAATTTGATATTTGGTGACTATTTTAGGTTTTAGATAATGCAGAACTTTTTATAAGGATTAATTTTTTTTTCTAAAATTAATAATAAAAAAGTTTTCCATATGCTATTCCAACTTAAGGGGACATATTGTATACTTAACAAGATCACTCCATAGAAGTTTAAAAAACTTCATTAATATGATCATAATAATTTCAAGTTAACAATAATAAACAACTGATTCTCTATTTTTTGCTAACTTATATTTCTTATTATGAACAAAGTATTGACATTTTTTAAGTTTCTTATTAAGTAAGTATATTATTGCGGTTCACAAACAAAGCCATGTGAAGATTTGGTCACCTAAGGCTGGAAACTTCAGAGCACAACTGATGCTAGTGCGACGGTCTGACGAATGTGCGATTTCTTCTACTAGGCGATGGGAAATACGTTCATTCTCTTGCTCCCAATTGAGAAACAACTTAAGCATCCTCAAATTTTCGTTTAATATTTTAAATGATTTAAATTACTTATTATTCCACGAACTAAGAAACTGACCTCTCCTGTTATTGGATAATGACATGCATAAAGCCATAAAAGTATTATTAGCCGTTTGCTGGTGATGCCCTTGAGTTAAGGTTGTTTCTTCTTTGTGAATAAGCAAGCTGAATTTCTATCGTTTTATCAAAACTAGGTATCGGTTTCTAATTTAGTTGTAGTTCAGTAATTCTTCTGGTTGTATTATATTTCTATAAACAATGAAAATTGAATTGAATTGAAATCACTGTAAGTAGCGGCTCTGGTACAAAAGAACGATGTAAGATATACTATAAAATCACGATATTCAAAAACAGCGATAGACAAAATAGCGACATTACGAAAAAGCGATAGTACAAAATAGCGATATAAAAAAGAGCGATATGAAGTAAAAACAGTGAATGTCTTCGTCAATGTCAAATTGAAAATATGGAAAGTCTATCGCAAAAAATAAGCCTGTTCCATTCCACGAGGGAAAAGATAAATCGTTTATTAAAACTACTAATTGGAGATGCTCTAAAACGAGATGCAAAGGAAGGTTGATATGTGAAACTATAACTGAAAAAACAAGAAAAACTACACCACTAATCATGCTCTTAGTACTAAGTTTCGCACCCCCAAAAGATGTGCAATTTTCTATGGAAATTATCCATGAAGATTTTATCCGTGAGCTGGACTCCATTGTAGCATATTGGGAAGAAAATTATATCGGAAGGAGGCTTCATCAGATTAAACCAAAATTTCATATTACAATATGGAATGTATACGAGAGGGTGTTAGGGAATCTTCCAAAAACAAACAATTCTATTGAGGCTTGGCATAATGCATTCCAAAATGCCCTAGATTGTCAGCAAAAAATATACTATACAAAAAGACCGTTTGAGGAATATTGTTGCATGACAAGTGTTACAAAAGTGATATTTCCAGCAAATGTTCGAAAATTGTAGAACAAGGGGCAGCTGAATTGAAATATTCTGAGTCTATACTGTTATCAGTGTTGTATGTCAGACCGCAGACTTATTCAGTAATCAGTGACGTAACCTTTTCATTGTTAAAGCTATAAAAACATAACGTCGATGTTAAATGTTCCTTATAGAATCATAATCAATGGAGAAAATTATTGTATTAAACACTTTAACGAAAATAAATGAACTTTATCTATTGGCTTACGTCGTATTCAGTTGCTGATTTGGAACCGGCTACTGGGATCTGTTGCCAATACTGTTCTCATCGTCGACTCGTTTACAAATAAAACAAAATGAAACATCTCAGGTGCAGCCGCATGGATAAAAATATTGTTGCTCGTAAAGTGGCGAAAAGGGGACGTAAATTTTGAGTTTTTTATTTTTATTCAAACTCACATCATTGAATATTATCAATAAAAGTGAGTGTATAGGGTGGTCCAAGTTATTTTGCAGGATAACTCGAAAACAAAAAGATTATTTGAAAATAAATCAAGATGGCCAAATACTGAATATGGAATAAATTAATGTATTATATTCGTAAAACTTTCTATCTTTGTAAATTCAAAAATCGCTTTGTTTCTTGAAAACTTAATTACCCATTTTAAATTTGAAATTATTTTTAACTGACTGTGTTGAAGCAAAAAGATTATAATTCTGGAAAACTGGAAAGATATGAGACAAGCTGGAAAGCATGTAGAATGGAGAAGTTCAGTCTAAGGTCAATATGGCCAACAAAAAGTGTTGAGACGGCTCAAAGGCAATAGAAGGAACTGGGAGGAGGAGTGTACGTGCTAGGAACCAAACACCAAAAGCTTTTCCCAGGAAATTAATATTACCATTATTCTAAAATTGCAGAAGGATTACTTTGTCCAAGGATATATTGTCTGGAAATGAAAACGCCTGATTCCCATAATATGCTGGAAGAAATACAGCTCTTCAAAGAATATAAGTATGCAATTTATTTAAAAAGGAATAGTTTCAGTTATACACTGAATCATATCATAAAGAAAATTTGAAGAACTGTGTAAGCAGGTAAGGTATGAACCACCTGCTATGCGATAAGCCGGATGCTGTCATAAAATTAATAAGGGTTGTTGCCGGAAGCTTATCCTATCAAAGAAATTTTCGGTAAGGTAACAGGTTACCAATAAAATTACTTGTAGTTACTTTTATATTTAAATTTCAGGTTTGAAAAGAACAGTATGCATTACGATAGTCTTAAATGTATAAAGTACATTGATGGCAAAGGGAAAAGTCACATTATTATGCATGCAGGTGGAAGGCACGGTTTTATTGATGAATTTTATCTCTTCTTATTTTTGTCATCACTCAAATCGGCCGATTATCACGATACTATGAGTACGTAGACTGAATAATAGTTATTTATGTAAAGTAGCCTTTTTTTTGACGAATGTCGCATGAGCCGCAGGCGAATACGACAATCACATAAGTCGAAAAAAAGGCCTTTACACACGAATTGCATACAATATTTTTTCTACTATCGAAAACTTTATCAAAAGTTTAAGTAATACACCACAAGAACATATTCGGAATATTTTATCATTTTATTTTTCCCACACTATTTGCGAAGTAATATTCTGAGAGATCCATCTTTATAATTATAATAATCTAAAATAACCTCATAGTTTCCTAAAAATATTCAATACTTACATCAAAATACAATTAATTACCCTAGGTATAGTCTAAATTTAAATGTCAGATTCAATTCACAAAGAAGTCAGTCACTCACCGCCAACTTATACCTATTCAGATACCTATAACTATATGCATATTGGAACTATTTTTTTCTATGACTGTTGAGAAATGGACCCTTTTTATGTAACATTTTTGTTGAGTAACTGGATGCATTACACAAAACAAGCCACGCCCCGTGTGTAATGATCCATTACACACGACTATCTGGCCAATCACCGTCAAAGAATGCCATTACACACGACTATGTTCGGTGCAATGTTTGAATCAGACTCGCTATGAAATGTCATAATTTGACTTTGACAGTACCTATACCTACCTACCGAAGGTGATTTAGAGCTGACTTTTTATTAGAATGGACACAGAAAGTGATAACGAATTCAACTGCTCAAATTTCACCATCAATATTGTAAACAATAAATGAATTTTCATTGTAGCTTCCAAAATGGAATTGTTTGACATAAAGCATTAAGTTAATTCAATAAAATATTCTCTAAATATCTCGTTCGTTTGAATTGATAGGTGAACACTCAGTCATAGAAAAAGTATAGTATTCTACTTTCGTGTAATCGCTATTACTCACTCGAATGATTACGACGTTCGCCTGCGGCTCACGTCGCAAACTTCATTCTCATGAGTAATAGCCATCATTACACGCTCGTTGAATAATATACTAATTTCACTGGTGCATGCGTAAAGAAAAACTCTTTACGCACTAGTGCGTAAAATAAGGTTTTACGGACTCGAAAGTGTGTCTAAAGTACCTACTTTACACACGGTAGTAGAAAAAATAGTTTTTCCATCACTAGTTGTGGGACACGTTGAAAAAATTTTTTTTAAATCATAATTCGAAAGCCCAATAAATAAATAATTACCCAAAAAATAAAAAAAAAATTTGTTCAACTCCTTCTCCCACAAAATTAATCTCAAAGTAACAGTAACAGTTGGCATCACGTTGATCGAAGCGCACCTCGAAGTGGTGTTGGAACTAATTTTTGAAGGCGGAATATTTAAATTTTTTATTATATATAATTATTCCATTACAAAAAATAAAATTATATTTCATTTCTTCTACTGAAATGATTATAATTAATAAACAATTTCAGGACACATTATTTAGATAAATGAGAAATCAACACAAATTTAAATTTTTTATTAAACTGCACATAATAACATGACAAATAATCTAAATCTATATTATCAATTTATGAAACATTTATAAATTATTAATCTCAAAAGAACATACTTTTACTACTTACATTATATTTAGGAAAGTTAATCCAATATTACATCAAATTGCACCTAGTAATAAAAAAGCAAGGAAGGCTTGGCAAATAGCTATGCATAGATGTGAATTTGTATCAGAAAAAGATTCAAGATATTTCTGCGTAAGTCCAAATTATTTTAATGTGTTCGAGTTTGATGTAAGCTGTCTGTCTCAAAAAGTACTGTAGATGTTTGTGTTCAAGTTAACTCTGGACCTACTGTAAGATCTAACGCCACAAAGTGCTCAAGATCTGATTTTAAATGAAAGACAAGTGAAAAATACTTCATATTTGGAAATACTGAGTAAAAAGAAAATGCGACCTAGCTTAAAAGACATTTCATCTTCTGAAAGTTCTCGAACTGATTCAGATATTTGGATTAAACCCTCTTCGTCGGGAATTACCTATTCCAATTTAGCAGTTCACATTAAATTGTGGAATTCCAAAGAAAACGTTGAAAATATATCAATTTATTGTTACGCGAGTGCCCCAGTGAAATTCCTGTATGAGACGCTTATGACGTAATCGAGCATTTCAAGATTACCTGCCCTACGTCCCTTCTCATGCCCCTCCACGCTACTAGCCGACGAAAACATTCCAGAGATTTCGAGAGACCGCCTATCTCTTACCCCTCCCATTCGCCTAGAGAAATCTAGTCTATTTAGCGCCTCCACCAGAAAGACTAGAACATTCCAGAGACCTACATTTCGGATATAAATAGCATCGCCGCACAGGGCGAGGAGAACAGTTAACAGTGAACAGTCAACAATAATCAGATAGTTGAGACATAGTAACATAGATGGACATCTAGTGCTTAGCAAACCGATCGATATTGTGTTAATCAGTGACGTTCATATAAATTAGTGTAGTTAGTTAGTTAAGTGTTTAATATAAATTAGTAAATTAAGGACCGTACATATAAATTTGTAAATATAAATTAATTAGTTGTAAATATAAATTAGAATAAACGTTACATTATGTTATAGAAGAAAATTCAAAACTCTATTTGGGAGTTCCAAGTAATTCCTTCTTTATTGTGAAAATACTGGTTAGAAGATGTGAAAATACTGGTTAGAAGATGTGAAATAACTCGACTTGACATATGTGTATGTAACATTGAAGAAAATTAAACTGAATTAATAATACCTACACTGTTTTAGCAGATTATTTTTGTTTATCGCCTTCAATGATATGTATGATTATACAAAAGACGCTACCGAAGTTAGCAAGTTAATTGAAATCATTTGTTTAATGGCAAAATAACGATGATATTCAAAAAAACCTTCCTATTCCATTTCGGCACAGATAGAAACGCGTGCAATGTATCATTAGACTGTTTTGAAGTGTCTATACAAAATCCAAGTAATCCAATTTTACAATCACTTACATGGTCTGATTACAAACACTGCAGCACTTTGAAGTTTTTATAGTTTATTTCTTAATGTCTGACCCTGTTTCAGCGCAAAATACAATATGGTAATAAAACTGAACAATGCCAGATAAACGATAAATATTGCGGCAGTGGCGGAGATTACGATATTAGTTTATTCTGCTTATTTAATTAGATTCGGTCGACATTACAGTTGAAATAAAATTCATTCGTTCAGGCCTATTAACAAGTTACATTTTCATTTTTACTAAATTAAATTAATTAAAGAAAATATAGTTTAATTTTCATAATTAAAATTTATTGACCATGAATTAATGTATGTCAAGTAAAATAAACATACCATTTATAGGAAATATACAATTCAATCTATAGTATTATCCTCTTCGCTGGCCATACAAGAATCATCCGAAGACTCGTCGAGAGACATCACTATCGGTTCTATAGTTTGTTCTATGAGGTTATCTAAAACCCACATTTTCTCTTCCTCTTTAATTACATGATTCACAGCATCTCTCCAGTTCTCTTCAGCTATTGTTGTCAATGAGTACTTCATTAGTTCACGAACATCTTTCATTTTCAATGTTTTATTATGTCTAGCTACATAACCTTTCATTTGGGCCCATATTAATTCTATCGCATACTAAGTAGAGAGGGAATCGTTAAAAGAAAAATCACCTCTTCACTTCTTAGAAATCAGACAACCTGGGACATGCCACAAGACGGTATGATGAGAAAATACAACTTTTCGAAGAAATTCGTTACAGAATTCAGCAACAAGAAGGAATGGGATCCGAATACCATTACCAGAATTGGAAAGAATGCCATTCAATGGTACACAGATGGCTCAAAAGCAATAGGAGGAACTGGGATAGGAGTGTTCGGACCAGGAACTAAACACTCCGAAAGCTTGGGAAAAAACCCAAGTATCTTTCAAGCGGAAATCCACGCCATAAGAAAGTGCGCCCAGTTCAATATTGATAAAGGATACAGAGGACAAAGGATTATCATAATGACAGATAGTCAAGCAGCCATCAAAGCACTGAGCTCTTGCGTAATCAGTTCTAAAATGGTTTGGGAATGCCTAGACAAACTAAATGAATTAGGCGAGAACAATATAGTTCTATGGGTTCCAGGACACACTGGAATAGAAGGAAATGGAATAGCAGATGAACTAGCAAAGAGGGGGTCTGAAACACCCTTCTGGGGGCCTGAACCTTTTTGCGGAATCAGCTCCAATGTTATACTGGAAGAAATAGGTGAAGCCGAAAGAAAGAGAAGATCTGACCATTGGAAAGATCTAGTAGGGCTTAGACAATCAAAGATTCTCCTGGGTGACTACAACCTACGGAGATCAAATGAATGCATAAGTCAAAGCAAGACTGCGCTAAGAGTTTTAACAGGGATCCTAACGGCATTGTTGCCTGAATGGGCACCTGAAAAAGCTCAAATTAGTGGAGGAAGAAGAATGCAGATACTGTGGCATGGAGGAAGAAACCTCCATCCACATACTTTCCAACTGCACAGCACTCCAGAATCCTAGAGCACAGTACCTGGGAGATTACTGGATAGAAGAGGAACATTTACCTAAGTTGAAGCCTGCAGATATCCTAAAATTCCTCCGGGAAATAGGACTAAAGGTGCTACTAGTTTCAGAGACTCTTCTCAGAAACTAAGTAGATAGATCTCTTTTAGGTCTCAGCGAATGTTACCCCAAATATACATACATACATTACATAGTACATACTGTTACGCGAGTGCCCCAGCGAAATTCCCGTATGAGACGACTATGACTGTGTGAGCTCAGTTAGTAATCGAGAATGATCGAGGCTGCCAACCCCTCCTAGCAGAGAACATTCCAGAGACTACCTAGCGAGGGCAACATAACGCCGAGAGTTTTCTAGTAATCTACCTTGCCATATAAATACTGAGCATCGCTGCACAGAGTCAGTCATCAGATAGTTGAGACATAGACACATAGATGGACAGCTAGTGCTTATATTGAAGGAAAGCGATCGATAAAGTGTTTACTCAGTGACGTTCATATAAATTAGTGTAGTTAGTTAGTTTAGTGTATAATATGAATTAGTAAATTAAAGACAGTACATATAAATTTGTAAATATAAATTAAGTAGTTGTAAATATAAATTAAAATAAACGTTACATTGGTGTCAGAAGTGGGATTAAGAAATAAATATACAGGAAGATGACGAAGAAACTTTGTGAATTAAAAGTTTCAGAACTTCGAAGAGAGTTGGAGGATTACGAATTGGACACAAGCGGGGTTTAGTCGGTGTTAGTGGATAGACTGAAAAATGCTATGATTAACAATGGATTGGACCCGGAAACGTTTGAATTCACCGACGAAGCGTCCGCCTCTATAACCTCCTCAATAAAAAATGAATTTTCGTCGATGGAAAGTAAACTTTCGGCGGACATGGAAAATAAAATGTCGGACATAAAAAACGAAATTTCGTCCATGGAAAGTAAACTTTCGGCGGACATAGAATATAAAATGACGGACATAAAAAAGCGAAGTGACTTCCATGAAAACTGATATTTCAACCATGGAAGAAAAGATGAAGAGAATGGAGCAAGAAATGAGACAAAAAATCAAAGAAATCGAAAGGAAAACTAGTAATAACTCAGATATTACAAGTGGGCAAGCCCCGATCAACGGCGAACTGGCAGAGAAAGTAGAGTTGAAGCCGAAAGTAGAAAACGATATCAACAGCCGAGTGAAACTGCCAACTTTCGATGGTAAAACGTCATGGCCGAACTATCTCAAGCAATTCGAGGCGGCATCAAAGGCTAACAACTGGAGTGAGAAGGAAAAAGCGTTAAATTTAACTCTTGCCCTTAGAGGAGACGCCATGGATATTCTCCAGACCATTCCAGTGGAAGAGACCGAAGATTTTGAACAAATAAAAAAGCGACTAAACATGAGATACGGCCTGGAACACCTGGAGCATCTGTACCAGTCGCAGCTGAAAAACCGCAAACAAAAACGCGACGAAACTCTGCAAGAATTCGAAGCAGACATTGTGAGGTTGGTGCGGTTTGCCTATCCATCGGCACCGGAGAATGTCATGGAATGCTTAGGAGTACAGGCATTCATCGACGGAGTTCGTGACCACGAAATGCAGAGAACTCTACGCTTGCCTCGGCAAAAGACACTGGTCGACGTACTCTCTGCAGCCCTGGAGTACGAAGCAGCTACACAGGCTTCCGGGGTATACGGTAAGGTGAGGTCTGTAGCAGACGAAGAAGTGGAGAACAAGCTCGACCAGCTTGTCAACATGATGAAAAGCATTTCAGATGGAAAGCCGAAAGCTATGAGATGCTGGAATTGTGGAGAAGAGAATTCCAGAGACTACCTAGCTCCGGCGACAGAACACCGAGAGTTTTCTAGTAATCTACCTTGCCATATAAATACTGAGCATCGCTGCACAGAGTCAGTCATCAGATAGTTGAGACATAGTCACATAGATGGACAGCTAGTGCTTATATTGAAGGAAAGCGATCGATAAAGTGTTTACTCAGTGACGTTCATATAAATTAGTGTAGTTAGTTAGTTTAGTGTATAATATAAATTAGTAAATTAAGGACAGCACATATAAATTTGTAAATATAAATTAAGTAGTTGTAAATATAAATTAAAATAAACGTTACAATACATACATACAATTCTATCGCATTTAATTCACAATGGTATGGCGGCAAACGAAGCACTGTTATCCCACGATTCTTGGCTATTTCATCAATAAAAAACTTTTTGAATTGTAGCTTGTGATCTGAAGCAACCTTTAAAAGTTCTTTTTTCAACATATCATCTTCAAATGGTATATCTTTTACGATTAACCAGTTTCTAATATCAGCTTTTCTCCAAGAGGTAGATGGAAGATTTTCTGTTAATCGCGAATGATAAGTGGCATTGACCATAACGATTACAGCATTGATTAGGTTTGATATACTTTCCTTTGAGGTAGAAATCAAAAACCCAATATTCAGTCCCACTAATAATCAGCTTTAATTATAATCACAAAACATACATAAGCATACTGACTAACACTAATTTACTTGTTACAATTAATAATAAAGGGTGCGTGTGTGTTCGTCTATTGTCTTTTTTCAACTCTCTTCCCTCTCGAGCAAGTGCTCACGCAAGAAATGTTTGATAATGCGGCGTTGCCGCTACGCACTTTTTGGCAGGCAAGATGGGAAAACTGAACATGCCCCCCGCCTTGAAAGAAGTTTCAACCGTGCAGCGCTACAAATTCGCTCGCAGTTGGCCTTTCGTACGAAACACATAACCGATTGAAATAACGTAACAAACACGAACAAAAACACACTGGTCATTAGTCCTTCACTCTTCTGAGTCATCAAGCGGCAACGGGCAGATCTTGGCAAAAGACCTTTTCAAGTGGCCATCTGTGGTACGGATTGTGGCCACTCTTGCTACTCCATCTGCGCCTGGATGAACGGTCTCCACGCGTCCCAACTTCCACTTCATTGGAGGTTGGTTATCCTCTTTTAGTAACACTAATGTGTCTATTTTAAGCGAATCATAATTGTATTTCCATTTGGTTCGCTTTTGTAATTCACTCACATATTCTTTGTTCCATCTCTTCCAGATATGCTGCTTGACTTGAGCTAAATGCTGATACATGGATAGCCGGTTTCTCGGCAAGTGGGTTATGTCAGGCTCAGGAAAAGTGTTTAACGAGCGACTGATTAAGAAGTGTGATGGTGTTAAAGGATGAAGGTCATGGGGAGAGTCTGATAGGGGTGATAGTGGTCGAGAATTTAGAATTGCTTCCACTTCGGTCAAGATAGTATACAATTGTTCAAAAGTGAATGATAAATCTTTTGTAACACGTCTAAGATGGTACTTTATACTTTTAATTCCCGATTCCCAAAGTCCACCAAAGTGGGGAGATCGTGGAGGTATGAACTTCCACGCTATGTCGTTGGCTTGAAAGGAATTTGTTAAATTGTTTTCGTTATTAATAATGAACTTTCCCAAATCCTTTAGAGCACTATTGGCTCCAACAAAGTTTGTGCCGTTATCACTATAAATACAAGCAGGCTTGCGTCTTCTGGCAACAAATCGTTTTAATGCTAATAGGAAAGCATCAGCACTGAGATCACTCACCAATTCTGTATGAATTGCCTTTGTAACACAACAAATAAATATACATATGTAAGATTTCGATACCTTGTACCCCCGTCCGGATTTGCTTTTTACAGACATAGGGCCTGCATAATCAACACCGACGAATTCGAACGGATGACGGGATTTCAAACGCATTTCTGGCAAGGATGCCATTATAGGTTGAATTTGAGTGGGTTTATATCTAAAACATGGAATACATTTTCGTACAATTTTTTTAACTAATACACGTCCCCCTACGATCCAGAAACTTTCACGGAGCGTGACCAAGGTGTGCTGCGGTCCCGCGTGCATCAGCCTTAAATGCGTGTTCCTTACAAGTAGTTCGGCCAAGTGACTTCTAGATGATAAAATTGCCGGATGTTTTTTCTCGAACGCAAATTTGGCGTTGGTTAACCGTCCACCAACTCGTAAAACACCATCACGGTCTAAAAACGGATTAAGACTAATAATTTTGCTATCAGTGGCGTTTTTACCATTGGTCAATTTACTAATGTCACGCTGAAAGAACTCACTTTGCGACAATTTTGTTAGGCAGTTTAATGCATCGGCTAATTCCGATACTTCCAACGGTCCAGTCCTGCTTAATTCAGGATTTCCCTTGGCCCTACAGTTTAAATAGAAACGTCTTATATAGGCGGTTATTCGTTTGAGTTTATTGATGTCTGAAAAATGTTTAATAAAATCGTTTTCTGAACACGAGAAAAATAAATTAACCCTTTGTTTACGAATATCGGGTAAGTTTTCGTTTTCATTATGATATTCAGGCCAACTGGCCCCTTTTTCCCTTAGGAATGGGGGTCCGTCCCACCACATCGAATTATTCAATAAAATTGTGGGTCTTACACCTCTCGACACGAGGTCCGCAGGATTATTTTTAGACGATACGTGACACCAACTATCCGATGCTGACAAATCTTGGATTTCGGCTACCCGATTACCAACGAAAGACTTCAATTGATTCGGTGAATGTTTCAACCACCCCAAAACTACCGTTGAATCTGACCAGTAAACACACTGATCAATTTTAATACGTAATGACCTTTTTACTTCATTTGACAGTCTGACTAATATTACTGCTGCCATTAATTCGAGTCGCGGCAACGTGACGGTCTTTAATGGTGCGACTTTAGATTTTGCGCACAACAGATTTGTAAACACCGCCCCACTCTTATCAATTGATCTTAAGTAAATACAAGATCCAAATGCATCTTCGGACGCATCCGAAAATCCGTGCATTTCAATCCTCACTGCACCTTGGCATATAGCGCGCCTCGCGATGCTCAAGGAATTTAGTACTGACAAATCCGCTCTAAATTCACTCCAAAATACTTCGATTTTCTTTGGAACCCTCTCGTCCCAAGATAGCTTCTCGAGCCACAATTTTTGTATTAATATTTTTATTAAAATGATACTTGGTGATAGGAGGCCCAAAGGATCCCAAATCTGGGAGACGTAGGAAAGTATGCTTCGTTTAGATACCTTGGTTTCAGATACATCGGATATCTTAAACACTAGTTTATCGCCAATAGGCTGCCACATAATACCTAGTGTCTTTGCATTTTCATACTCTCCAAAGTTAATTATATGATGATCTTCAGTGCCATTACCTACGTATTTTAACACGTCTGGATTATTCGAATAAAATTTTCGAAGTTCAAAACCACCCTGTTTAAGTATGTTGCTTATATCGAAACACATTTGTGCAGTTTCTTCTAAATCGTCCGCTCCGCTTAGAAGATCGTCAACGTAAAAATCTGTCTTAATTATTTTTGCTGCCTTCGGATATTTACATTCGTTTTCGTTTGCCAGCTCAAATAGGCACCGGATTGCCAAATATGATGCCGCCGTTGTACCATATGTTACAGTTTTTAATTCGTAAGTAGTTAACGTGTCACTCGGGCTTTCTCTCCATAAAATTCGCTGAAACTTGTGTTGCTCGGGAGCGATTAAAATCTGGCGATACATCTTCGTAATGTCCGCGCTTATTACAAATTCATGTTGCCTAAATCTTAATAAAATTGAAAAAATAGTTTCTTGGAGGGTCGGCCCGACATACTGCAAGTTATTAAGCGACAATCCGGAAGAGGTTGGCGACGAAGCGTCAAACACGACTCTAAGCTTCGTTGTTAAGCTATCATCTTTTATAACACCATGGTGAGGCATGTAGTAGGATAATTTTTCAGGTTCGGTGTCCCGTATCCTACTCATATGGTTTAAATCTTCATATTCGCGAATAAAATCACAGTATAATTTTTTTAAATGTGTGTCACGTTCTAATTTGCGTTCTAAAGACATGAATCGTTTAGTAGCTATTTCCCGTGAGCTCCCTAGTTTTTCCGGATTTTCCTTAAATGGTAACGTTACTACAAAGCGTCCGTCCTTATTTCGTTTAGTGTATCGCGAAAAATGCTCCTCGCATGCATTTTCATCTTTCGACCTCAGTGGTTTTAAGGGTGTTTCTTCCACTTCCCAAAACTTAATTAAGCATTTTTGAATATCCGTATCAACGTTGTCATTTTGTATGAAATTGCACACGATTGAATTAGACCTTACACCTATTGGGCCCGACACTACCCAACCGAGTTGAGTTTTTTGCAATATGGGATTGTTTCGCCCTAGAGGTATCTGCCCTGTACTGATAACCTCCCAAAATATGTCCGCCCCTATTAAAATTTCGATTTTACTTGACTTGAAGAAGGTGGGGTCGGCTAAATTTATGTAACTAGGCACACAAAGCCTTGAAACATCAACGTTTACTGATGGCAAATTTTCCGATATTTTATCGATAACAAAAAACCACTTCGCGCAATAATAATCGTTATGTAGAGATTTCAATTCCATTTCACATTTGAATTCAACATTTGACGTGTTATTATTTAAACCTTTAACTGTAATATTTGCTTCATGAGTTTTTAAATTCAATCGCGTACATAAATCTTTGGTCATAAAACTTGACTGCGCGCCACTGTCTAGCAGCGCTCGCGCTATATGAAAGTTACCGTCGTTGTCTGAAACCTGGACGTATGCCGTCGAAAGAAATACGTGGTTCACCGAATCGCACGCTGACAGTACTACCGAGTTTTCTTGTTGATTATTTGTTGCGGAACTTTGCGTGTTTGCCGTCACTTCATCGCGTTGCTGTGGTCCCGAACCTGTACTGCGTTCCCTGTGCAATAATGTATTGTGTTTCCCATGACATTTAATACAGGTGCCACGTCGGCATACCTTACTGTAATGACCCCTTTTTAGACAGTTGGTGCATAATTTCAGTGCCTTTGCCTTACCTTCGCGTTCGTTTACCGATAGATTAAGGAACTGTTGACAGTTATGAATATAATGATTCCCTTCGCATACAACACACAATGCAGAACGAGTTTGACTATCTGTTACTAAAAACGATCTAGTATTTGAGCTGGAAACTTTACGCTTGTCTGTTTGATTCTGTGCTATCATTTCTAGCATATCGGCCCTCGACTTTAAAAAATCTTTTATGTCCTTAAAAGTAGGAATTTCTATATCCGATTTAGCATTTTCCCACTCGCGCATCGTGATATTATCTAATTTCGAAGAAATCAAAAAAACAAGTAGCGTATCCCACTCAGATACTGGTTGATTCAATTGACTAAGTGCCCGCAAGTTTTTTGAAAAATCGTCTATAAGTTTTCTCAGCCCGCTAGCAGATTCCTTAATTAATGGATAATGAATAAGCAATTTGTTGTTATCATACCGTTCCAATAATGCATTCCACGCTACCTCATAGTTTGCCGCTGATATCTCTAAAGATTTTATGACGAGAGCCGCCTCTCCTTCTAGCGACGCTCTGAGGTAGTGGAATTTTTGAATATTGCTCACAGACTTATTTTCGTGGATTAACGAATAGAAAGTGTCTCTGAACTCTAACCAGTTTTGGTACACGCCACTATACTTTGGAAGGTTTATGGTTGGTAACCTAACATTATTCATTGACTGTGAATGCTCATTCGTTTTACTTTCGGGACAAGCCCCTGAACTAATTATTGACTCACTGGGACATAATTTAAATTCGTGTTCACGTAAAAATCGTTTAGCTAACGCTATTTGTTTGAAATATTCATCCTCGAATTTATGACGTAATTCTAATTGTATATCTAAGTCCGCGGTATCTACTAATTTTTCTATAGTGTTCTGAATATCTTCGAACTCAAATTTAACTTCCTTTAAAGCCTCGACTCTTTCAATAATTTGCATTACATCATCCTCTGTAACTGTTTCCGATTTTAAGATATTATTCACAACTTTTGAAAAGTGTGTTAATTTTGACTTTAATGTACCTCTTTTTTTTATTGAAGTTGCTAATTCGGACATTGTAACGATTGATAAGTATCTTGTTAGTTATAATTTCTTAACTATAGTAAGCCTACGTAAAAGCAATTCAGCATTAACGAACCAAAGGAATGTAAGTTAAAAAAAGGAACTCACTTTGTTTCTTGTCGCTCGTCTCTTCGTATATCGTCCAATACTCCACTGGGCAACTGGCCAAACCAAACAGAACGCCAACGGCTGCCGGGAACAATCTCGATGCTTGCACGTGGTGATTATAACCCCTAACTTCGATTCAGCTTGGATTTTTAGCAGGAAAACCACGCTCTGCTACCAATGATTAGGTTTGATATACTTTCCTTTGAGGTAGAAATCAAAAACCCAATATTCAGTCCCACTAATAATCAGCTTTAATTATAATCACAAAACATACATAAGCATACTGACTAACACTAATTTACTTGTTACAATTAATAATAAAGGGTGCGTGTGTGTTCGTCTATTGTCTTTTTTCAACTCTCTTCCCTCTCGAGTAGTGATGGGGAACTCGAATACCAAGAATCGGAAAGTATCCGATTCTTAACAGTAATCGGTGTATTCGATTCTTGTATCCAAGTATTCGAATACCGGCTGTTCTCGGATCTCGGCATGGTTGATCGCATAAACTCAAGAATAAAAGTCCGTACCATAGAGAAATAATGGTCCGTACTGTCAGCAGATTCCGATTTTTATTTTTACATTCATACCATCTATTTATAATATTTTCTATTTTTTATTTTCTTCATTTTCGTATTCATTTTTTAAAGAATTTATTTTGGTTTTTCATTGGAATCATTATTATTTTTACATTTATCGAAATATGTACACTATCCTGTATATTTTATCGTACTCGTATTCGTACTCATCCATATACCTACAATCTTTGTTCTCGAGAACTCAGTACTCGGATAAGCATTCGATTCCTAAAATGATTCGAGTACCATGTATCCGATTCTCGAGAGTATTCGATTCTGCCCATCACTACTCTCGAGCAAGTGCTCACGCAAGAAATGTTTGATAATGCGGCGTTGCCGCTACGCACTTTTTGGCAGGCAAGATGGGAAAACTGAACAAGCATTATTTGGAATTAATTCGACCATTTGTGTAAAATACTCTTCAAAAACATCTGCAGTCATTTCTTCATTATAGTCTTTGGTTGATGTTGACTGAAACTTCAGTAAACCACCTTCAACCACCTTATTAGTCGGCGACCTTTACCGATAGGAGAATGTCCTTCATTGAGCCATGTCTCATATAGATAATAGATTTGTCTTCCCTCCTGTCTGTATTTCCGGATATCTCGTAAATAGTGTCGTCTCCAACATATTATTTGCTCGTTGTCGATTAGCACTGATTTGCGACTTTGCTTCTCCCAAGTAAAATTTAATTTGTGTAAGTGTAATATTTTCCACAAAGATTTTCTCTCCCTATGTCAGGCAAATTCTCGTCCTCCTTTCCCATTCTTAGAATTATGTCGAGGGTTGGGATCTCTTTTTTTAAATATAATTCGTGTACTTTTCGTCTTATTATATTTTGCAAATGTTCATCAAGGTCAAGTGGTTTTCTTCCAGTTGACTTTTTAGGTGGAGATATATTTCCATTTTTCCTCTCCCTTAGAAGCCCGTAAATAGTAGATTTCTAACTCCTGTCATATTGGAACATGTCGAAACTATATTTCTAACAGTAGCAGCCGGCAGTTGATGTACAACAGCATCATGCACATTTAACACTACAGTTTTCGTTTGTAAGCTAAGCTCGCTCTAACATTTTACTGGGGTGAAACTTGAAGACATTTTTCACAACACAGTTTACACTTATGGAACGTAAGCGACTCTGAGCAAAACAAATTATACAAATTTGGGCGAGACCAAGTTTCACTGTATATACCTGCAAAATTTCTAAGAAGTCATCCGGACAATCCCTAGTAGGACCCTATAGTAATGTTTCTTGGAAATTATCAAGTTGTTTTAACTAACCGAATTTAGATTCATATTACCTTTATATATCAGATCGGGCATAAAATTAAATAGTAAATAAATTCCTTAGATGAACGGTGACGCTTATGGTTTACTACCTGACTAGCATCTGTGACCTTTACGCGTGCTGTCAGACAATAAAAAACAGACTTATAGTGTCCTGTACACCTGATGGTTAAATATCATTTGTTTCAAATGGATACGGAGTTCGAATTACGGATAAAATGATAGTGGAAGCATCTGGATTTCTAAACAAGTTGAATACTGGATTAACTAAAGGTACACTTCAGAAATAGTCTATTATCGACGTCCTCGCTGGTAATGGGTGCCATGGGCCACCATTGTCGATAACATAGATAACATGTCAGCGTACATCCAGACCATGTGTTAACCATGGTGCCCATTATCAACGAAAACATCGATAAGAAATGATTTCTGAAGTGTTTATAATTAGTTAGTTCAAACTTTGTATTTTACGACGCAATTACTCAAGATATACAGATTGCGAAATTTACATCGGAACCAGGCCTCGGATTACACAAGTACGACAGGATATATGAAAGAGAGAGGAAGAATAATTGTGCACCTTACGGGTGTAAACTTATTCCCGAGAGTTACCGAATGCTCATTGCCCCCTATTTCAACATTTTTAACCACTATTGCCAGAAGCATTCGGTCAGTATCGGGAAATAAACATACACCCTAGCTGGAATTAAATACACGCCTCGATGACCGCGCATAATTATCTTTCTCTCTTTCAGCTGTTTTTGTGTCGTTCTTGTGTAATACGATGGTTCGAATGTAATTTTCGCAATCTGTATGTCAAGAGGTCCGATAGACTATTCAGTTTGATGTTATTTAAGGAAAAAGAATGAAAGCATTTTTTACTAGTTTTTACTACTATTTCACATGTTTACATGCCATGACGGCCATCTATTGTAATCGGGACTGAAGCGTGGCTGGTATTGATTCTAAATACAACAACAAAATTCAATAGTAATCAAAATAGCTTTGGAAAACAAAAAATGAGCTCACACAATAGTACATTAGGTTACTAGGAGTAGAAGGCTATCATTATTGCTGAGCCCAGATTCTTGCACTGCCGAGGCATTAGCCGAGACTGTGCAAGCTAGGCGAAACATATAAAGGGTCTTTTGCTTCGAGTGACATAATATACTATTTTTTTTTATTGTTGAAACCTTTTACCTATTTAAAGCACGCCCCAGCGTGTTTAAAACGAATTTTAAAACACGCGCGTTTTTTAAAGTTACCATGGCAACATCAACGTCTTGAGAAACCAAGTGTAATGTCTAATGATATAAATGTCTAAATGACAACTTTTCTTATTATTGATCTGACAGGAGTAGGTACTTTGTAACGTAATAGTTATTTATGTACCAAGGCAGTAAAGTGATTCTTTATCGGACGAGTCTGAAATTATGAGACGAGCGAAGCGAGGCGAATAACAGGCGAGTCCGATAAAGACACTTTTCTGGCGTGGTGCATACAAAATTTTATCGCCAACTATTCAGAATTCGGAATATAAAAGAAGCTGAGGTATATTTCATAATAGAGAGAAGCGTGACACTGACAGATAATAATTTTTGAGTAATGTCAAATCAAAACACTTTACCTGACTCATATGTCACTTTACCTAACTCTTATGTCACTTTACCTGACTCATATGTCACTTTACCCGCCGCAAGGCATATAATAAATAGTACATTATTGGTATAAAGATAAGGTAAACTGTTTGTTTACTTCCGGAAATCAATCTGATAATCGACGACTTTACTGACGGTTGGCGATAAAAACCTTTATTTGAACAATATTTAACAATTTCAAAATTATAAATGAAAAGGGAAAGTGTAGTTGATATTGTTTGAGATATTATAGGTTCGTTCCAACCACCAGTAATTTACAGTAATATTAATAATACACATGCGCAGTTGAAAAAAATCGTTCCAACCACCTGAAATTACTGATTCTGAGCTATCGATTACTATCAGTACTCTGTTCCATCCCATTTGTGGACCAGTAAAATTACCGTTCAAACGATTCTTGCTTGATAGCGAGTATCGATAGTTCTGAAATTAAGATACATGCGCAATGGCAACATTTTCGTCTTAAACTGTCAAATTTGTATTTTTATGGAAAGTGTAAATAGGATATAAAAGTGAATTTTTAGTTTTGGAACTGTTTTGAAAATAGTGTGCACCGTTTCTTACTGACTGTTTCTTTGTGTAGTCGTTGATAAAATGAAAAAGGGAAGAATGGAGACCGAAACCACTTTATATGCTGCAACTTATGATATAACATAATTTTGCCATTTATTAATGTTACAAAGACTTCTATTATTGTGATATTTTGATATAGGTGACATTATTAGTATTAAGTTTCACTAATTTGATATTTTTAGGTTGAAAGTGTTTATTTTGGTTTTTATAAGTTCGTGGTATTTAGTTTTATGTATTTTCGAGACTAACTGCTTTATAATTACAAATAAAATGTCTTGATTTTACACTTTTATTTTTTGATTAATGTTAATAATAAAGTGTGCGTCTATAGAGAAATAAATATTTCTCTGTGTGCGTCAGAATCGGTGCCACTACCAAACTAGTTCAAAATACGTTCCAACCGTTTGGTAAGAGATTACCAGTAACTTTACTAATTTCTCTCACGCATGCGCATTAAATAGTTCAATTACTGGTTACGTACGATAACAGAATTGCTGGTTGGAACGAACCTATTATTTCGATTTTTCAATTCGGATGGAATGGTATTTAAATTGATACTATTAACATTTCCATGACAACGCAAGGTAAACAATTTCATCACGAATTCAACCATTTTACATTATAAGTTATTTCCATTTTTTTTGTAGTAGTAATAAATACCAGTATTTATAATTTCAAAGTGCACTAATGAAAAAAAATAGCGTAAAGTATTCGTGGATAACTGGTCTTTAAAACACTTGCTCTATTTCGAGCACTCCGGCTTCGCCGTCGTTCTCGAAAAATCGCGCGTGTTTTAAAGACCTTTATATCCACTTATACTTTAATATACTATTCTTCAAGCGTAAATTGAAGAAATTTGTTAATACTTTTGATTTTTTCGGGGTATAATTTTCTCCTTGTCACTTTAAAAATATTTGGTATAATTTTCAATTTTTACATTATTTAAATTTTCTTGACAAATACGTAAAATAAGCAAGCATAACATTTTCAGTGTATCTTTGCACTGTTTTATAAATTTTCATAAGCAAAATTATACACTTTTCTTGATTTCGTCGGAATTAGTGTTTCAATAGTGGAATTAGCTATTTCGACTAATTCCGTAGGTGTACATTGAAGAGAGAAGATTATGTGCAATTTGCAGCGTAGAATATTGTGGTATTCCATCGACTTCTGTTTGACAGCAAATTAAAGAAACCGCAAATCGTTTTGTGCAAGATCCGATACTCGATCAAGTATTATTTTGATAACTTTATTCTTCACTTTGATCACCTTGAAAATATCAGCTTTAACTGTGTTAGATATAGTTTTAATAATATAGTATATTTTTTATTTTTATATTAAAGAGTTAGATAATTCAAAAAGTAAATGACCTATTTCAACAATGAAAAAGTTTCATGCTTCTTTTTATTTCCCGTTACAGGCTGGTAAATTATTTTGGCAGTTGACGATGCGCGAGTACTTGACAACGTTGTAAACGCAGCTACCGGCAATAGCAGACGACGTACATTCCCCAGGCAAAGTTTTAAATGAAACGAAACTTACAAATTCTGCTGCCCAATTCTGCCAGCGAGGTGAGCTCTCGCAATCCGCATACGTCTTTGCTACCAGAGATTTGCTACGGCGCATCGAACGTTGCCAAACTTCCGACTGCCAAAATTAATTTGCCAGCCTGTACTATATTTCTTGAATAGCTGTAGAATTTGTTAAACACTGGTTTTATTCCATAATTTGAATACGTGATTATGATCTTATGATTTATTTTATCTCTTGTTACTTCCCATCCTTCGATACAAAATAGTATATTATTAAACGAGCAATTTATGATAGCCAATATTCACGACCGGTGACGTTTGCGTCACGAGCCGCAGGCGAGGGGCGCAAATCAGCCGAGTGAATATTGGCCATAAATTGCGAGTAAAATACTATACTTTGTCCACGACCATTAATTTCTTTTATTAAATAAAAGATTGTAACGATTTGGTATTACTAATCTCAAAATGTTCTGACAGCTACATAAAAATAGATATAATTTGACATGTATAGAGATGGGCGACACTGTGTAAAGTATCAATACTACGTACCGTTATAAATATATTGTTTTAAAATACTTAACATTAGAAAATATCGTTATGAAAAGTATCAATGCTAAAAATTACAATATTTTATCGATACGATATATGTCAGAAACAAATTTCCTAAATAAAATACACATATTCAATAGTTCATTTCATATTCTACCCCCATCTCTAGTCGTGAATTATGAACCATAATACGATAATACAGTGTATTATGAACCATAATCCACGACAGTTGATATATGGGTACCATATACCTTTTGTTAGGTGGTAAAATATTGACTTATTATGAGGTGGTCGTGGACAAAATAATTTTTTACCAGATGCAGTTTTGCAGACGCCAGTCGAACTCAATAAAATACCTATGAACTCATTTTCAAGGTTCACTGACGGTATATACGACCATAAAAATGAAAATATGCTTAGAATAATACGAAGCTTATTGTTTTGTATACAGGATGTGGTGTAAGTATATAAATCCATTATTAAAGATATACAAAATGTTCTCTGTACCCATATGAAGGTGGATTCATGCAAGAGAAAATTAAAACTAAAATTAATTTAGTACTAAAACGAAGAAGATAAAACCATGTAATGTATTATAGATGTTCATGCAACAAACTAAGAAATTAAGATTTAAATTAAAACATAACATGGTTTTAACTTCTTAGGTTTAGTTTTAAATTATTCTTAGTTTTAATTTGTTTCTTGCATGAATCCACCTTTAATCTGTTAATTCCTTAATAGGAAAATTTATTTCATACATAACAAATTTTAATCCTTACAAATAGAGGAGTTCAGTCTAGGGTCATTGTGTCCAACAAAAGTGTTTTTTTTTCTGACAAGAATGACAGTTAAGGTCTACCATTCAAAAATAAGATTTCTGCATGTTTTTTTATCATTGCTTCATTAAAAGAGTGAATACACCCGAAGCGTATATCTTGAAATTTAAAATGACTTTTCAGCTGAATACTCAACATATCGGTGGCCAATAATCCTAGAAACTCTTGACATGTCACCATTTCATTTCTGCTATTCAGTCACTAGTTATGTCAATTTAAAAATATACGCTTCGGGGTGTATTCATTATTTTAATAAAGCAATAGGGATGTTCGCAATGATAAAAAAACATGCAAAATCTTATGATTAATGGATAGGCAATTCACAGTCTACAAGTGAGCAAAGCTTCAAGACGTTGTTGTCAGATCAGTTATTAAGGTTAGGAAAATGAAGCTCAAAAATGGCAAAACCAGGTCCTCCATCAATTTGCATAAAAATCAGGGGCCAGGCGCTGATTATTTATCCTTTAGAATATTGTATCATGATATTTCAACCCTTGCTGGAGCTTAATGTAAAAATATTTTTTTCCCAAAAAAAGATTAATTATTATTGGTATTGAATTAAACAGTTCTCTTATTTAAAATATGTATCAAGTTAATATTGCAACTTTTCAACCTTTTTAATCCTGTATAAGTAAATACTGGATAAAAAAACATTCTTTCCCTATTTAGTAACAATACGCGTTATTCTTGCTAGACCAAAATAGCGTGTCCTTCTGATCCAGACAGTGATCCTTCTTTACGTAATTATATTAACCACCCTTGCCGAACTCATTCTTTGCAGATACTTCACAGCTGTTGATCTGTTTATGACGTATCTGGGAACGCTAGGCACAAGTGAAATCTGTGAAAATTTAGTAGGGGGAGAATAAACGTGACGCCTCTGGCTTTGGATATCTTTGCCAGATGCATTTGACATTTCTAATTCATCAGTGAAAATCTATAGCCGGGCTCCGTCTGATTCATGAATCGCATTCTAAATCCGTTTTCAACTCAATTGAATTATCTAATGATATGCAACTGATGTTTTCAATAGGATGCTATTTCAATAAATCGTATAGGGCTAATGAAAAGTTTGCTCAGCTTGTGAAATTTTTTATAAGCATTTCTGAGTATTTTATAGATGACTCGACCAAAAAATGTGAATAAAATACTAATTTAAATATTAATCGGAAATTACACTGTGTAGTAGAGAATCAAGAGATGAAAATTGTAAAGTCATTGTGGTCACTCCTGACAGTCCAGACAGACGAAATTTTACTGTTTTGGATACGCAGACCATAGACGCAGACGACATTGCTATTCTAGTCAGAGGCAAGTGTACTGGGGTGATATGCAAACGGCCTTAAATATAGTTGATATTTGGTGCAAAGAAGAAAGACAGTCAATGCTCAGAAAACACAATTTATCAATTTTACGAAAAAGACGGCACTACCAGGCCTAAAGCTAATAGTGCTAGGTGGTAACAAAGTACCTAGAAGTTCATATTGATCAAAGGCTTTTATGGAATAGTCACCTAGGGAAGACCGCACAGAAAGCTACCATTACCCTCGGCATATTAAAAGAATGTGTGGACAAGACTGGAGACTCACTTTAAAAATGATCTAATGGCTATATACAAAAGTTTTCAGACCATTGACATCCTACTGATCAGTAGTGAGGTGGAGAAAGACACTGAAAGTAGAAGCTGTAAGGCTTGCTTGCCTGTGTATTACAGGAGCCACAAAAACACATCCATAAGTGCGATAGAGGTATTTTTATACAAGGCGAATCCTGGTCTCCAGCGCACATACTACTGCAGTCAACAATGGCGCCAAACGCACGGAACTGGCTATCGAAATTTTATCGAGGAGCTAAAATCGAGATATAGTTTTAATACTAAGTTCAAAATAGCTCCACCAGGTAGGGAAGACTGGAAGAAAGGTGTACCTATGCAGGCTGAGGAAGCCTGGCTTACGGACGGCTTCAAGTTAGAAGTAGATATAGAAATTGTGCTAAGCCAAAACTCTTCCAATAAGCCTATCGTGATCATGACGGTGGTTCACCACTGCATCAAATAAATTGAAAGACAGAAAATAACATACCGCTCAGCTGCCATGTTCACCGACAGGCACTTGATTCCATAGAGGGGAACTCAAAGCTAGTATGGGACTACATAGGTGCTTTCAACGCCCCTGGAGACCATTGAAAGACCATGATAGGCCTAGGTACTAGGGCCAATTGGCGGATAAAACGGCCAGATAATGCTCATCAATGTCATCCATTAGGAAAACTATCAGAGCCCTAATAGATATGTTCACAAGCACCCAACTCTATATAAAAAGAGTCGGACTGGGGAATGTAATCCTGATTCAGAGAAGTACAATAGATCTAAAAAGATCGCAATGGAATAGGCAAATTAGATGATAGATAGATAGATCTGTTTGTAAGAATGTCTGCACATATCCAGTAGGTTATAGTTGGTTTTAGAGATTTTTCCCTCTTCGTGTGCGTCATCGTTTGTGACGTATATCCGGTTTTTGGGTGTAGTTTATTTTATTTGCTATTTTGACATATAGCTAACCCTAAGTTTAATAAATAAAATCAACAGGATCGTATTAAGTCTAAGATTCGGATTAACGTTTGTAAAACATTTAAATGGTTCATCATTGTGTTATTTTGATAAGGATCCTGCCTTTTTTCATTTCTTCCAACGTAATGTGTTAGGACATTAAAAATCGACTTTTCATTCAAATTATAACCAATAGAGATTGGTAGTGCATTGTCAAAATGCTCCTTCGATGTCAAGAAATATGGACAATGCAATTTCCCTGTTTTTTATTGACTCTGTCGATTCCCTAATTAGTTGGGTTTCTGAGTGAAATTATATAAGGCGGCTCATCCATTACTATTAGCAGAAAAGATGATGGGTTTATCGATTTGTGGTGTGTTCTGTGCGGACTACTTTTGGATAAATACAACCTTAGCCGTCAACCGACAAAACATACATACATACATACATACTAACATCTCTGTTTTGTTAAAATTACCTTTGACCGCCCTCGATATATAAAACAATTGAAAATAAAACTTCATAAAATAAAAAAAAATATGCTTTATGTGCAATAAAAGTGAGGTCACTATAGAAGTGTACTTAATGAATATTATGTGAATGTTAGAGGAATAAATTTACAAGATTATCTTTATAATAATAGTTTAACCGGACCTTAATTTATTAATTTAAATAATTGAACAAAAATAAGTTTTTTTGGGGGGAATTCCAACTCGTTTCCATGTTTAAACAGTGAAATATTTTTATATAAAACAACATTTTTACATATGTTTAAAAACTTATTGGTTACATAGCTGATGATAATAGACCAGTTATTGGCGAAACAATTATAAGTGAAAAATTTTGGCAGATTATCTGGGAATTAATAAAGCAACAGCAACAATTAAAATGAACAATTGAACTGTCAATCCAAAAGGTTAAAATTAATATGAATAGCATGGAAATATTTTGATCACATCACCTATGACCCCCTATTAAATTAAACACTAGCTGCTACTGATTCTAAAACTAAAAACTTATCTCCCAGGTGGTGTAGGTGCGAAATATACAAAGAAACCCCCTATAAAATTAACCACGAACCACCACTGGGTCAATGGCACAAGATGATTGTTTATTATTCCTGTTCCTGTAGTTGTTTTTTTATCGATCGATAGAGACATTGCGGTCAGTGTCAACGGAATGGAGAATTCACATAATAATATTTGCTCAGTTCTTTCTAATGGATATTAAACCATCAAGTTCTTGACACAAATCAACTTTATTATTATTATTGTTTTCTAGTTAAAAATGACCGAGAAAGATAATAATTCCAGTTATTTACCAATATCAGTTTTTAATTAATTCATTTAATATAAAAATACTTTTCGTAAACTTGATTGCTCATTCGTCTCTTTTTAATTTCAAGTACGACATCTTATTATCTGCGTATTCCTATTACTTGAGTAGGTATTTTTTTTTTATTATTTATTTGTATTTTTATTCAAATCTATTTTCTTTATACTGTTTTATTTTGCTTTCAATTATACCGAGCCAATTAAAATTAATAAATGTTTTTTTTACTATTATTTCCTGACAAGAAGGTGCCAACAAACAACAGAGACGATACAACACATCACGTCGGGATGTTCAGCCTTAGCTAACATTGATTACCTACGCAGGCACAATCAACTTTGCAACATCATCCATCAGAAGTTGGCCAACAAATTTGGATTAGTGAACACCTACACCCCATATTACAAGTACCATCCGAATTCGGTGCTAGAGAATGCTGATTTTAGACTATACTACGATAGGTCAATTATCACCGATAAACGGGTGACGAATAACCGGCCTGATATTGTAGTTGTGGATAAAAAAGCTAACTCGGTTTATCTGGTGGATGTTGCAGTACCCAATAATAGAGAGATTTTAAGCCACATAAAATTTTGACATACGTTAACGCTAAACGTTAAACTGAGCAAGCGCAGTCTTTCCAAAATAGTGGATGTCATTTTTGATTATTTTAGTTTTTGAAGCCATAACCTGTGAACGACGTTATACGTTACACGTTATTTTTTTGGCGTAACTAACGTCAAATTTTCTATTTGTTCATTTTGATTTGTACACATTAATCCATGACATGTAATTGTTGATAATATATAAAATATAATAAGAGGCCGAAATGACTAATAGACCACAACTTTAAGGGGCGCTATTCTTCAAATTACAATATCTTGATAGCATACATCAGACAAAACTAACGTTAAAAATCGGCGTTGACAAGTTAAAACATTCAAATATGTTTATGGTACATTTTGGAATCCAAAATATAATTGAGTGTTGAAATATATTAAATAAAATTATTTGTACAAAGTTTCAATACATTTTGGATAGTTTTTTATATTTTTTCTTCCATTCATCGAAATAAACACAATACACTTGGCAATTATGTCAAGACTTACCGCTTAATAAAGTTTCGGTTATTTCCACGTAAATAACGGAGTACGTTATCGCTTATTAAGGTAATCGGTTATTTTTTTACTACTGCGCATGAGCAGAATAACCGATAACGTATAACGTTGACCAAATAAGTGGCTTAAAATCTCTCTAATAACAATATTCTGGACAAATACAACGAGAAAATTGCAAAATACACCGATCTTGCAATTGAGGTAAGACAGATGTGGCATGCAGAGAAAATAGAGGTGGTACCGATCATCGTTTCATCTACGGGACTAATTCCCAAAACTCTACAAGATAGCCTTACCAAACTGGGTCTTCACAAAAATACTTACATCGATCTGCAGAAGGCTGCCATCCTAAATACCTGTCACACTGTCCGTAAATTTCTAAATATGTGACTTCCGAGTCTAATCCCATTTGCGTTTACACACGCTCGGGATAGGTGAACATTACCAGCAAGTGCTGAGCAAGTGCATACTTGGAATGATAATAATAATAATAGTTCGTCCATGTTTACTCAATTTTGTTTTAAAATTTATAAACAATATATGCAGAGTGGCCCAAAAGTCTGGAAACTGCCAATTATCTCGTAAACTGCAGGTCCTAAATGTACAAAATTTGGGGTACACCTATTTTGGAATACGTAGATTCCAGATTTGATATTTGATATATGCAATGTTGCCAGATTTGCTGTTTCTTTTATATTATTAGTAACTTTGGTTTTTCAAATTCATCACTCTGTATATTCAGTCATTATTGGAATCTCCTATTCAATACGACTTTATTTTATTCAGAATAAAAGATCTTAAATACATAAAACAGTGCACCTTATGGGCAAATGTGTGGAACCAAGTAAATATCTCTGGAATTATTGAAGATGTCAAAATGAAATTTGGAAGGTGGATACTACAGTAGATTGCCTATTTGTTTTCATATTTTTTAACAATTTTGAACTTCCGGTTTTACCGGAAGTAATGTCAATTTTAAAATTTGCAATGGAACACCCTGTATATTATTTTAGTTTCTGATGAAACATTTTATTACGAATACAAAAATATCGGGTTCGATATTTTTTATTTCAATACCTACCGAGATATTAACAGAAAAGTAACTAAGGAAAGGAAAAATCTAATATCATTCATTCCATTCAACATTCATAATTATTAACTAACTTCTACTTAGAAATAAAATTGTACCTACACAGAGAAACTTGTTTAGAGCCAATTTTAATCAGATATGATTTTAGCAAGCGGAACACCAGCTCATTATGGTGTAAATATTCGAAGCTATTTAGGTGAGATATTTCCCGGACTATGGATTGGTAAACAAGGTAGAATTGAATGGCCCCCACGTTCACCTTATTTCAAACGTAAAGATTATTTTTATTGGGGATACTTGAAAAATTAAGTTTACAAATAGGCGTTGCCAGACTTATGTTTTGTGTATTTTAGACCTTCCAGACTACATAAAATCATTGTTATATATGGTTTCTGCTAATATATAAGAGAAACGGCAAATCTGACAACATTGCAAATGTCAAATATAGAGTCTCCGTATCCTAAAATCGGTGTACCCCAAATTTTGTACAATTGGGACTAACAACTTACGAGATAGAGCTTTGTGCCTCTCTGTATATTGTTTCAGCTTTGTTTGGTGTAATTTTTTCAAGTTTTCTAGTATTTTTCGAGTCAAATTAAAACTCCTCCCCAATGAACTTCATGCATATGGGCATATGGGTGATGACCCAGCACTGTAAAAGAACGCCTTTAGTGCGTAAAAACAGTGAAGCAGTGTCGAACGTGGTTAGTACTTGGATAGGTTCCCAGCAGCCAGCAGCGAAGTAGTATATCATATCATAGCTCGCACTGCTCGCAGGAGTCGCAGGCATGATACCAATGAGCACGAGGTATATACTAGTGGTTGGAGCACTAGTGACTTCGCCAAAATTTCCGGTTGGGGATAGGGCGATCCAGACGTCGGTGAATAGCCCCAGTCGGAGAAATAAACAGACGTTAAATAACCGAATGAAAAAAATAAAAACTTCATGCGCTTTATACCATACCTGACGGCCTTCTGTACTCATAGAATGTTTTGCCGTGCATTGACACCAATAAAAAGGATAATCTTACAAAAATTGTTTAAGTACATATTTAATTTAACACCGTTCTCATAGCGGATATAAAACTTCTTAAACAGCTGATTTCACTGCATGATTTCATTTAAAAACAATTTTAGCTGACATTACTGACCGGTCTATAACTATAGTTTAGTAGCACGACTAGTATTTCAAATCGGCGTCTAAATTCTTCCTTGTGTACGTCACTTTCACGAGATAAATAATAATGTCAAAACCAATAATTATGGTGTAAACTTACAAGAACACGACCTTCAGAAATTATGGCTGGCTGTAGCACAAGTTACTGAAACGATTCTAAACAAATGTAAATATATAATTTGATAAAAAAACTCATTATTCCGATTATAATTTATTTCTGTTGAAAAGTCGAACATCTGCCAGTAATAACATTTTTGGCATTGTAATTTTTGTAATTTCGAATATACTTAAGGGGAGAAGTGGTAAATGTTCACCTATTTTCTTAAGCAGCTTTAGATATTTATTTTAAGACTACGTATACGTAGAAACTAGATATATTTTAGTCCCTCGTTATCATTTATTATTACACACAGAAAAGTTTGAAAAAATATAACCCAAAATTCACGTAAAATATATCAAAAGCAGTGTTGCCAGGCATCCAGTTAAAGAAGGAAATGGCTTTTTTATTGCATGCCCAGCAACAGTGTCCGGATTTTACCGTTCGGAAAACCAGCGAGTGTCGAGTCCAGAAGAAAAAAAGAAGTTCGACTTGCGCTCGTGAGACAATACTTCCCACTCGTGTGAAAAATGTCACTTTCTGCACTCGTTACGTAATATGCTATAGATAAACTAATTGATGTTGTTTGTATGCATAGTTAGAAATAAACGAGTACTGTTTAGTACGTCTTTTGTTCTCCAAGTGTCAAATTCTAATTGACGGAAATAAATTTTACAATTAAGAATGGTTCAATTATGTGAAAAAGAGCGTATTCAAATTTTAAGGATTATCGGTTATGGTAATCGTGTTAGAGCTCATGAAGAAGTGTGTCATATTTTTAAAAATTTGCATCCGGGGAGAAATCCATCACGCTCAACAGTAACTACAACATTACAATGTTTTAATACAACTGGGATGGTAAAAAATTTGCTAAAACCTGGAATACCGCGCACTGCAACTAACGAAACTGTTCAACAAAATATTGCAATCGATTTAGAAGTATCACCTAAAATTTCCACCAAAAATTCGGCACTAAACTGTGGTATCAATCGACGTTCTGTAGGAAAAGTATCATCCGTATATAAGATACAGTTGGTTCAAGAATTGTCAGACGAGGATTTTGACCGACGGCTAATGAACATCTGTAATGCCGACGAAATTTTTGCTTCTACTATAAATAGTTTTTTCCTATGAGGCAACTTTTTGTTTAAATGGAACAGTTAGTTAATCGCCATAACTCAAGTTATCGATTACATAACATTTTGAAAATAAACTTGCGTACATATCAGCATAAAATAGGTTGTTTGCACTTAGAAATTTGCATTATTAAAACTAATCAATTAGTATTATTTTTCATTTCGCCAGTTCAAAAAAATACACAAAAAAACTAAATTGCAAAAGGCGGCAATTGGTTTATCAAAAGAAACACTACTATTCTCATACACCTGATGATTATTACAGTTTAAAATAATAACACGCCTTTTAGGTTTTATTGCAGCTTCCCTGAGCCGATAACAACAATTAGCCTGTCTACCAATAGGTACCTGTCGAAGCGTGATATTACAAGTGGCGTTAAAAAGCCAAATACCCCCTACCAGGTACCTGTGTAACCTTCCACCGAAAACTTTTGATGAAAAAGCGGTCCACCTGCATCGCTAACTAACATCGCGTCGACCAACGAATTCCAAACAGGACCGGATCAAAAATATTCAAATTTAGTTTTACGGTCGAATACGTTTTTTACACAAAAAAATAGCTTAAATATTCTGCTACTACAGGGTTATTGTTTAAGACATTTTAACATATTAAAATACATCGATTTATCTATTGCTTTGTGATAGTACCATTTAACAATAAATATAACTCAATATTTATTATGCAAAAATATAAACTTTATATTTTTCATATCAATAAAATAACTAAGGATTGACATGAACTGTCTTTTCATTTAATTATCCTTTTCGGCACGCGAAATAGGTATTTCGGAAAAATGTCTAAGAGAAGTTGAGCAGCGCTGGTTTTTATCACAATCCAACACTTTTTTGCTGGTCCTCCTTACTGTTTTCACCACAATTATAATACGCATCGTGCTCTAAATCAGGCTTCATAAATTGAAAGAAAATTTATCATTAAAAATCAAACAACTTTTTTCCAAACAAAACAAAATGTTGTCACGTCCTTAGATAATCCGCAAAGAGATGAAATAATTTCTTATAACAATCAGGTTTCCTTGATAAAGTCTATTTTTATGTGATTTAGTTTTTTACAGGAATTCGCTTGCAGCGCCGGGGTCTACGATCATTCAAATGCTTTACTTCGTTTACGCCACGAACCGCAGTGAGTTATTGAAAAAAATAGATGCTGTTTTAAATGCACTTGTTTATTTCCACTACATGCTGTAAGTCAGTCCGCATCTGTAAATTCCAAAGCAGCGGGCCCTCTGCCCTGTTACTTCTCACACTTAACAAGTCAGCTTGGCCAGACAGCTGGCGCCAAAGAGTGCGCCCACACCCCCCTTCCTCCTTTTTGGAGCCGAACAACTGAAAACATTCAGTGCAGCGGCCAGAACAGAAAGTACGTCCGCTTATTTGCCGTCAGTTGTTCAGTTCAACTTATACGAGCAGGTTGTACGGCATCACTAATAAGTTCAAAATACACGCGCTTTGACATTCAGGAAATTTTTTTAAGTATTCTGTGCCATTAGACTTGAATTCTGAAACTCTGTGCTGTGATATATTAATTTTTTATTTAATGGGATTATGACGAATGGTGATTGCTTTAACTTGTGTGTCAACGGTTAGTACAATTTTCAATTTTTTAACAAATAATTATCTGGGCTGAAATTTATTTTGTTATTAAAATTATTACTTTAATACCAAATAACAAGTAGAGTTTCAGTGCGCTGACTGAAACTTGATCAAAATACATTCTTTACTCATTTTAGACAGTTTTCTGCAATTATTAAAAAAATAAAGTTTAAACTGAATATTTCTGCCTGTAATTTCTAAAGTGTATTTTACTATTAGAAATAAGATTATTCAGGCAATCTAACAACATCACAATTATAATATGACCTTTTAAAAACGATAATTGGTTAATTTATTAGAAGGCAAGAAAAATGCAGATCAAACGCAAAAAGCAAAGTAACGAGAAGTTTGCACCAACAATGGAAGCTCTGTACCTATAGTGATCCTGAGTGTATTCTAAATAATTTAGTACAAATGTAGGGTGTGTAAGGTGTGTTCATTGTTCAATTGCCCATATCCTCCTTATTTCTAGTAATTTCTGTAAATCTACAAGGTCTGTCAAAGTCGTTTTGTTTTTATTTATTCTTTTGGAAGTATCAATCACAATGTCTCCATGAAATAGATATTTCCAAAGCTTGATGGTTAATATCGATGTTTTTATAGAAATTCTTACGGGTAAAAGGCTTTAGATGTTTGGGTAGTCTATTGAAGTATATAAGGTGGTCCAATAAAACTACAAATGGTACTGCTTTTCCACCACTGCACGAAATAATTCAAAAATATTAATGAAATTTTGCAATTACAACTTGAATTGAATTTGATGACATTTCGAGGAGGTGTTTTAGATTTTAAAGCAAGGACTAAAGCAGTAAACCTTTGCACTTGTGCATCAAGCACCTACTGTTAGAAGTATCATCTTATCATTTTATTCCACAGAAAAAAATAAAAACTCGCCCTATGCTTATAGTACTTTTAAATAAATAATAATTCATTTATCTACTACGAAAAAGAAATAGGGTTCAAATTATCTTGGAAGTAAATATGTAAAAGTCAATTATGCAAAACACTGAAGAATAATCATTAGACTTTAAATCCTCTTTTAAATGAAGAAACATTATAATATCATACTCTTCATATTCTCCATTGTTAGATTGTATTGCATATCTATGAAATGTTTACATATTTTATGTGTCCTGAGAAGATTCTTATTTCTAGATTTATAATAATTATGTACGTACGTACCAAGAAAATTATCTAAAACCAAGGTGCTTCGTAAGTCAAAATAGATAAAAACTTTCAAGCCACCTGTATATTATGTTAAGTTCGAATCTGAACACATTAACTATATTTTCGTTACTCCAGGTGTATTGTTATTATTATATTTTTAAACCGATTAGGTCAACTAGGTATAAATTATCACTTTTTGCCAGGTAATAATAGTCCTTTTTCAACCGATTCATAGCCTTTTTAATCTTTAGCCCCTCGACAGGTATAAACCGGCTGCTGTGCACAGGTGATCCTTTGTTACCCCTTATTTTCATTTAATTTTGATACATTTAATCTACTGACTTTATTTGATTTAATTTCAAATTATTTGAATGTATCACCAAAGTGTTTTGTTAATCTTTTTTGGAAAATCAAACCACTAGGTACCGAGCTAGGTACATTCAGAAGATAGTATTCTGCTTGTGTAAGTTCAGTCTAAGGTCAGTGTGGCCAACAAAAGTGTTTTTTTCTGACAAGAATGGCAGTTAAGGTTTACCATTGAAAACATGAGATTTTCGGATGTTTTTTATCATTGCGAACATCTACTTTATTACTGCTTTATTGAAATAATGAATACACCCCCGAAGCGTAGATCTTGAAATTTAAAATGACTTTTTAGTTGATTACTCAACATATCAGTGGCCAATAATTCTAGGATCTCTTGGCATGTCACCATTTCATTTCTGTTATTCAGTCACTAGCTCTGTCAAATAAATATATCAAATGTTAGTGGAAAAAGTAATTAGAAGAATAGAGATACAACTGGAATGCTACAAAATCTAATCGAAAATGGACATACTTATACGAATATCAACATAAATAAATATAACTAACATTTGACATAACTAGTGACTGAGTAACAGAAAAGAAAAGGTAACATGCCAAGAGTTCCTAGAATTATTTGCCGATATACGCTTCGGGGATGTAGTTATTATTTTAATAAAGCAATATAGATGTTCGCAATGATAAAAAACATGCAAAAATCTTATGTTATGAATGGTAGAGCTTAACTGTTATTCTTGTAAGAAAAAAAGCCACATTGACCCTAGCCTGAACTCCTCTATTTTTGCTTATCTGAAATTATTGTTGTTCTTTTATCTTGTGAGCAGAGGCGCAACTAGCATAAGATTTTTGGGGGGCTGATGTAGATGCACCGCTGGTAACAATAAAGTTTTGGAATCCCCTGGGGGCGGTTGCTCTGACCTGCAAAGAAAGAAATTCTTGACCACGCCAAACTTTTGTCAAAATTTAATTTTGTTTTGCCTTTATTTATGATGATTTTTTAAACTTTTGCATACAGAATTTTTAATTTCTTATTCAGGTACTTTTGGGGGTTGACCGGTTAGGTGACTTTGCGGATCTTTAGAGGAGCTTACCCCCCCCCCCTAGTTGCGCCTATGTTTGTGAAATTTTTTTTGCTGTATCGAGATCCGATATAAGTGTGACAACAAAAAGATATACCTACCTAATAGCAAAATTATTTTGTGTGTTTAATGTTCACTTAAAAATAAACTAGTAAATGACTAAAGTATTACTTAATAATCACCCAGTATATAAATTTAAAAATTTTAAATCTCAATATGCATGTTATCAGATACAAATATGAATTTTACTTAACTCTATAAACAAAAAGCAATAAATAAGTTATCCATCCCCTGATCCCCATAACCAAAACAGATGTTTTCGTTAGCTTGATTCCCTACGTAAAATATTCAAAGCATGCAGATGGATGTTTATATTCGCAGCTCATCAATTTGCAGAACCATCCGGCGAGCTTCCGTAGCGAACCAAGAAAGGCATGTTCAAAGTATATCCGATTATTCGGGATTACAGATCCATTAGTTACTTATATTTTTCTTAAGTGAACAAATAAGTTACATATTTGAATACTTTGCATATCAGTAGCCAATAATTCAAGGCATGTCACTATTTTATTTCTGTTATTCAGTCACTAGCTCTGTCAAATGAAAGGAAGCAAAGAGCTGGGGTTGCAATGCGTAGTTGCTTCTTTGACGAGAGCCGCTGCCTACTCTTAGTTTTTTTATTCATAAAGTAAAGCGGAACATTCATGAAAAATTGGGATAGGGATGCTTGTTCAGCACAGAAATGAGATTGTCATGAGCAATTATCAAATAATTGAAGAAGTCGAGGAAGAAGTTAATACCTTGGTCTCAATTAATTGCTGTGAATTTCAGCTGCAATTACATATTGTTATATATTACCCCCAGTAATTATTATTATTTTCATTGATGTTTTTGTTATTATTTATTTTGAGGTCGTAATTTATTTCATTATAATAATAGTCTTACGTATGTAGGCAGCTGTTAAAAACATAAATTCCTTACAAATGATTCAATCTGTATACATATGAGTTTTATTTTGATGGCCGAATCCATTTATAAAAGCCGAATGTTTATTTTTCTGAAAAATAGTTCGCCATCCAGTTCTATTAAAAACCAACTTTATTGAATTTATCGAAAAATAGCAGAGGCAGTTGGGAATTTCACGTGTTTTTTTAGAATTCCGAATACTAAAAATAGTTGTATAGGAGAGTCGGGATATTATTTTTGGTTTATGAGAGAGTGTGGGTTTAACGATTTGTTTGGGAATTTGGAAAAATATGTTAGCGCATTGTAAACATCTTAAATGATTCATGGTCGCAAATTTTTTTTCTACTTCCTGTCTTATTTGAATTAATTTGTAGTATAACAGGAATATTTCTAATCTGCTAATTCCAAAAATTCCAACAGCTACGTCTATCAATTATAATTTCTTAGATAAAGACTAGATCAATTGTTCCCCATTTTCAAACTAAGCTTTCCTGAGGAATGTCTCGGATACCTGCAGCTTCATTGGCCCTGTTCCACTGGCTTCCATCTTCTATTCAGCAGGGATTGTGCCCAAGGATCAGGCCGTCATAGAGGTGGGCCATACCCTCCCAAGCTCAACCACAGTTGTTCAGAAATTAAAAAGTTTCCTTTATTCTAAGTTTATTTTAGTTAGAAGTATATTAAGTTCGCACCACATGGGAAACTTTTTTATTATCAATTTTAGGAAAAAACTTATTCCTCATAAAATGCTCTGCATGTTCCAATACCTGAAATACGATCATCAGATATCAATTTGTTTCAGTATTATACGAGGTTTGTCAAAAGTAAAGTACCTTTAAATTTGAATATCGAAAAATGTCGTTGGAAAAAGTTGATCAGAATTGAAAACTACGCTCAAAGATGCAATTACATCTATTTATATTTATATTTTGTGCTTGTTTAACATTGTTTTTATTTTCTTAATAACGCTAATATATTTGCGTAAAATTCTAACGTGCTCTGACAGTTACTGTCAAACATTTGTAGCTCTTGAAAATTCATTAGTTTGTCAGCACATCCTAGGTTACACGTAACTACAGTAAAATAAGTATTGTTATTGTATCTAAAAATACATTTAAAAAAATAAATTTTTCCAATATAAATATAAATAATCGTATATTTGAACGTAGTTTTCAATTCTGATCAACTTTTACCCATAATATTTTTCGATATTGTCAAATTTAAAGGTACTTTACTCTTGAGTTAAATTCATATTTTTTAAGAAACCTCGTATAATACTGAAAAAAATTTATATCTGATAATAATATTATGGATTTTAGAGCATGCACAACTTTTTATGAAGAATAAGCTTTTTCCCTAAAATTGATAATAAAAAAGTTTCCCATATGGTCCGAGCTTGAATGGACACAGTGTATATATTTTTCCTCGTTTTTTTTGCCTTAATGACGCATTTTCAGTGTTTAGGTACTGTTTACTTTTAGCCCACTAAGTTAACGATTTGTTCCATGCCTGTGATCAACCACGTAACCAAGGACATTGTAAACGGCATACAGTTTTGAAAATCTTATTTCTAAAATTTGAATTTAAAAATGAATCTACACCTATAGGATCGTTTGGAAACAAACTCAACCAAACTAATAGCTTCATCATTTACTCGCTATTCTTTCTACTTTTACAATTAGGTATTATTACTATAATAATAGTAGCACAATTTTTAACAAAATATGAAAAAGACAAAATACCTGCATTGGAACTCTGCACACTAACGAATGTCTAATTCTGTATGCTGCCTACAAGTTTTATTTTATTCCTGACTTATTACTGAGATATATTGAAGTTTTTATGAAGAAATCGTCGACAAAAGACGTATGAATAGAGTCGATAATGGAATTCTATAGTTTGAAGAGTCCCAGTACTGTATTTTAACGAGCTGCTTTGTACCTTTACAATTTTCTACTTACCATCTAAGTTCTTTGACCTTGACATCTTCAAAAACATTTTTTTATTATCATTACTCCTCATTGAACAGCAATATTTCACTACAAATTCTTAGGAATGACATTTTACGCAAATCACCCTGTATACTGATGAACTGTGAAAAACTCACGTGCTGTTGGATACGGTATTTTATTTTTAGCGGTAATTTGAAATTTTTAAACAAAACTTACAAAATAAAACGGTCTATTTTTAAAACATTCTGAATCAGAACTTCTGACCCTATATCTCCATACTTTGCGATGTATATTTACTTACCTAACGAGATTTTAAAATAGATTTCATTCAAGATATTCATACGCAAACATCTCTTATTAGAACACGAGCATTAATGTCAGATGGATTTAATTAAATTAACATCAAATAAATTTTCTTTCGCCTTTAAAAATGACATAATACATACTAATTTCCAGATAAAAAATTGTCAAGTACTTCTTGTTCGCTGTGGTCACTGGTCACTATGATACTAAATTAACTATATCTTTCTGCTTGTATCTGCAAAGCACAGAGAATAATAATTGTCCCATAGTACCTGCGGTACCTGTTCTATGCGCACATTTGGGCTTGTTTTCTACGGTTTGAACGTTTTAACTTGAAAAACGACGAAAATATGAATTTTTTGAAAAACAATGTCATTTTCCAGCTCTTCTGAATTTTCTTCGCTATTAATTATCCAATCACCTTGCTGAAAAATGTGTTGTATTTATATTTTAATTATCAACAATTTGGATGTATGTTTGGTTGCCTACACCACAGGTAACTGTCAATATAAATATAATGTATAAGATGTGCGTTGGGTTGCCAGTATAAAAATCGTTGATTAATATGTAAGTCATGCATTAATAGGGGTCATTAATATATTATTTTGTCTAGTTCTGAGAACGTTAATAGCATATGTTGATTCACGTTCGACGTAAAATACATTTATTGTACACAATTGCTAATTATTGTTTCGTTTGTTACAGATCTCAAAATGGCTGTATCATCAGAAGATATGGGATTCTGTTCCAGCGAAGACTATTTGGAAAACGAGATCCATTCGCCAACAGATAGTTCGGAGGACAGTGTCGAGGTTAAAGTATCAGTGATATCGTTGTCGAATAAAAGAAAAAGAATAGAACCCAGAGCTACAACGGACACTTTCACCGGTCCTCTTAAAAAGAGAATGTGTCTCAAAATGAAAGCGGAAATCAACGAAAATCATCCATTTCGACCGTGGAGTCCGACGCCCAAAAAAATTGATACCATTAAAGTTAAAAAAGAAACGGTGTGTATAAAAACGGAAGAACCATCCAATTTACAGTTACCAAAAACCGAGTGCCAACCTAGGTTAGAAGAAAAAGTCGAATCCAACTTTGGACCTTACTTTCGACCACCATCTCCTATTCAATTTTATCCAACGACTGAACCAGTTCCTTTGGTGAAAAAAAGAGAAGTGCCTAAAAACGAAGAAATACGTGTTCCTATCCATCCGCAAATCCAAAGTATCTCTAACGCTGAAACTGAAAGACTAATTCTTGAATCGACGGAGATTTTTCCACCTCTACAAAATTCTATTCCGAGTACCAGTAAAAGATCCGCAGAAATACATCGGAAGGAACAGCGAAATTATAAAAACATGACGAGAGAAAGAAGGATAGAAGCGAACGCAAGGGAACGGACCAGGGTGCATACAATCAGTGCTGCTTTTGATACGCTTCGACGATCGGTACCTTCTTACTCCCACAATCAAAAACTTTCCAAATTATCCGTTTTAAGGATAGCTTGTTCGTATATAATGACTTTATCTTCTATTATAAACGAAGATAGTGATAGTGAACCATCCACGTCTGAGTGCGTCGATTTGGTAACTAGGACAATTCAAAGAGAAGGCAAACTCAGGAAAAAGAAAGATGATAACGATTGATCGGTTGTTGTTTTTTTTTGCTACTTTCCGAGTTCCTACATTTTCAGCTCTTATTCCAGATTGTTGTTAATGAAAGCTGCCAAAATATATTTGTACTTATAACCTACATGTACATAGGTTTTTACGACAATATTTATTTCGATATTTAAAATTAAAATATTATCATTTTTATCGCATGTGTTTTATTTCTGCCATTCTTTTAATAAGGTCATGTGTGAGCGTCCTTGGAAATGTCAAAGCCGCAAAAAATCAATTTTTTGTTTTCAATATCTTGCTTCCTCTGTATCAAATCGTATTTCCACTCATAATAAAACCTGTTTAAAGCCGGGAACACATTGTTCTGACTTCTGATGCTACACGCCATGCCATCCGACATAATGCGTCATTGTTTAACGTAGTCTCGCATGCGTCACGTCGTATCTAATGACGTGGGAACCACAGAGTACACCATCTGGCTAGAGAGTGAACTCTGTGCACAAAGTACATCACTATGGACGAACGCATCCTTAATCTATGATTATGTCGGATGGCGTGGCTCGGTGTGTACTGTGTAGCATCAGAACAATGTGTTTCGGCTTAACATTCTCTTCTTATTTCGTCTAAAATAATTTTTATAAGCTCAACCGTTTTTTAGCGGAGGAGTCGAGTTGTCTCCCGTTGTTGATAGGTAAATAGTGAAACTAAATCTTGAAGAAAGAAAGAACAAATGCTATCACTATAATATATATGGTAACTGATTATTCAATTTCGGCTCCTGCAATTTTGATCCAAACTCCAAACCGCTTGTTCGTGTTCATAAGAGTTCGACAGGGCTTAAATAAGTAGAAATAGAGTATTTTGATAAGTTTATAAAAAAAATTTTAAAAAATATATTGATACAGGTTCACGGATATACAAATAAGAAACAAATTATATTTAACTTTATACACACCTAGAACATATCACTAGAGCCAGATAATTGAGATTAAGGTGGGTTCGTGCAAGATCAACTGGAAAAAAATTTAAGATTAAAAGCATGGGAGACTACCTATATATCTAATCTCCTCTCATAATTAAAACATTGAGAAATTAATAAACCAACCCTTTCGAATAATTTGTCAAAAAACTTAACATTAATAATCCAGTTGTCAGATAAACTGGAAATAAATGTAAATACCCACCTAGGTAATCTAAATTTTCATATAGACTACGTTTCACGTAACTTTTTCATTTGTATACTAAAAATTAAAGATGTTTTATGAATTGCTTATAAAACCCTTCTCATACTATTAACAATTTCATTTGATTACTTGTTAATAGGCAACTAAATATACAGATGTGTGAGATGAACACAGCACCAAGTAATATAAATTATTTTTTGTAGTGTTCTGTAATTACACAGATATCACTGCAATCTACAGAAGAAAACATTTAGCAGCTGACGTATAGGTGGCGGTAATTCCAGCTGTATAACAAAGCTCTGAAAATATTAACCAAGGTCGCTAACTAATATAATTCTAGCAAAAGGGTGCTTGTTACTGGATAGCATACGGGCTCTTATGGGCTTGTAGGGTATGGCAATCAAGACATACCCAGCACGTAATTTTTGTAACCGTGGGGCTGTTTCTTGGCAATGTCTCAGAGACGCCCCCTACGTAAAAATTAAACATAATAATTAGTTAGTAAATGTCAAAATTTATGAGCCATTCATTATCAGTCTATGGTATTAGGTATCAGTACACGCTTCTCTTCAACAAAAACAATAAATAAGAGAGAAAGAAATTGTTATATCCCCAGTCTATTTAAATACTCAACACTCTCATTGACAATTAAGGTTTACATTATTTCGGAAATCCTACTGACGTTATCCTTTTTTCTCAAATTCAATTATTTTAATATGCTCACTATCTCCAATGGATTCTCCATGGATTATTTTCAAGCACTGAACAAATTTACTCATCTGCTCCTTATTTCTTATGCAAATCTGTTGTAGCTGAATATATTTTAATTTTATCTATTATTTATTTTAATTTCTTGCATTCGCGCCGAATTTAATAGCCCAATCGCTTTCTCTATGAAGACCCGAACATAAAACGAGCGACGAATCGAACCGAACACACAAAAGACACAAGCAAGAAAGATTGTCGTGTTCGTCAAATCGCCATTTTCTTAGTACGCTCGTGAGTCGCGACGATCATTTGCAATATATATAAACATAAACACGAACAGAAAAAGTATTCATCTTACATCTTATATACTGGAAAAGTACCAATTGTCAGATTTTGTGACCCTCTTAAATTGTATACGCATTATGGATTGGGACGAAAATGAAATCCTCAAGTTTATTGAAAGTTATGAACAAAATTATATTTTATGGGACCCAAAACATAAAAGCCACTATAACAAGAAGTTGAGAAACAAATCATGGGATGATATTGCAGAAATAAATAATAAATCAGTGGAAAAATGCAAAAAAAAATTAGCTTCACTTTTGGCAACTATGAGAAGAGAGCGATCAAAAATGAGGAAAAATCTTTTAGCAGGAAAAGGTAGTAAACTCTTTTAGGTTTAAACCTTATATTAGTATCTATTCATAGTAATAACACGTACATAAACTCATTTTAGTTATAAAAATTGTCAATTTATTTATTATAAACACTAGCAGTCAAATATAAACTATTTGATATATCTATCTAACACCTTGAAGATAATACATGAATGTGAAAAATATAATAGATGAAAACTGCACTTTTCAATTATTACTTGGTACCTACCAATTATTGGTACCTAATAATGTTTACGATATAACTTATACCTAATCCTTTTTCCATATAAACAAGCTCTTACATGCTCTTTTAAATGACTCATTCCACAATTGTGGTATTATCTTATTTGATGTCTCATTTATTTTAAAGTGTAGAATTTTTACTCATCATTTTTTGAAGTTACCTGACCATGTAATAGTTGTTTTTATTTCATTAACAATCTCTGTCTGTGTCATACCATTAATCCATTGACTAAAAACTAATAAAAATTGATTAGTAAATAAATACTTATCAAAATCAATGTAAGCTGAGAAATGTATAATCTAATTCTCGATAAAGCATTTTGATATGCTACATAAGCTTTGGTTATGCTTTATTTTATTAGATAAATGTTTGTTAATTTTAGAATTGGTATTAATTATCTAATTCTGTAAAAATACATAATTGAAAACCCTAAAATAAGTTTTATATTAGTAGAAATATATTTTGTTGTTGTAGGTTACCGAAGCACATGGTTTGCATTTGAAAAATTTAGATTTCTCTGGGGAAGAAGTAAACTTCATGAACCATCTAAAAATGTAAGTTTGATTCAATACCATATCTTTTTGTTATGCTAATCATCCTTTTTCTTTAATATGTTGTGACTAGCACAAAGTTTCATTTAGTTATTATTGTACAGGAATATTGTGTACAGTGGTGTATCATAACTAAGAGGTCAAAAATATTACAGTTTTTTTTATAGAATGTATTCTATTCAATCTTCATGAAGTACCTATATACATTCCCAGCTCACTCCCTTCTTTGCATTTCCTTCATCTTTCAGAAAAATGTTGACAAACACATTTTGTCATCCTGACCATATGTTCTATCCATTAAAGCTTCCACCTCTCCATTTCTATCTTCCCAAATTTAATTTTTCCTCAAAATAACCTTTCCATGCTTTCTATCAAATTTCATGTTTGCCTTTATAATAGGTACTAGCTTATTGTTTTATTTATTTTCTTAACTTAGATAGACATTTTTAATGTTATTATTCTATGTGCTTTTGTGCTCTTGGTTGTACTGCTTTTGTGAAGAGACCAGTGACACTCAACAGTCTTTTCACTAGGTCCTTCTTGTCCTTCATTGTCATTTTTTCACCATTCTACCATTCAAATTATAAATTTTTTTTAGGAATCGCAAGAGATAACAAATACAGAAAACTGTACAGAAACTACATTAGACAATGAAGAAACTGCTAATTATACTCTAGAAAATGATATCTGTTTAGAAGATGTCGATGAAGCAGCACTAGACAATCCCTCAGACGACGACAATTCCTTTATTTTATCACCACTAATTCAAGTACAATCAACCGAACCGCAACGAAAAAGAATACCAAATAAAAAAAGTATAATCAATAGACCTATGTTCAAAAGAACGAAATTCGGACACGTAAATTCAGTCACAAAAGCCATTAACACCCTCATGCAAGAATTAACACACAAAATAGAAGTTCCCCAGTTACCCGAAGATGAATTCGACGTATTTGGAAAAATGGTCGCCGTACATTTGAGACAATTGTCTTTGAGCAACGCGTTAGAATGTCAATCTGAAATTTTACATTATTTAGTTCAAAAAAGATTAGGTCGTAATCCGATGCTTTCAGATATCAATACGCACTATTCACAATTCGTTCCGACGCCGTGTATTTCTCCGGTTCCCTCGAACACATCTTGTTCAAATATTGTTGAGGAAGTATCTAACAATGACGTCGAATCGTCGACAAATAATCAGATGGTTATAAAAATGGAAAGCATCGGGCATTAATTTAAATATAACAAATTTAAAAAAATGATTCAAATTGAAACAAAAACGGTTTTTGTAATCGAAAAGTTCTGCTTGTTGCTTGTTTTTTTTTGTCTAATTAGCTGTGGAATTAATTCTTAAGCCGTAGCCTAGTTCACTAAAGCACATTTTCCACTGATTCTATTAAATAAGTGGAGCCAGTTAACTTTACATTTGGAGCGGCTTTGACAGCTAAATTTTGGGTAATTTTCCAATTTATTACAATCATTATTATTCTTATCTCTTTGATAAGGACCTACAGTACTTTCAACATTTGTTGAAATCACAAGCCCAGTAAGTCTTACAAAGACAATAACATCTGTCAAGAGGTAAGCTTAAGCTAGTATATGACGGAAAGCAAAAAACTAGAAACCACATACTGTCTCAGGACATTTAGTATTGCCAGCTTGTGGTAATATTGTGATTTGGGGTTGAAGATGAAAAGGGAGGAATGAAAAATTGTCTGATAAGCAGGAGCATAGAACACATGTCAGAAGATATATGGAAGTACAAGTAATAAAAAAACAACAAATTGTTCGCACATTCGCCTTACAAGTTGTTAAATCAACCGACAAGTGGCTGGCATTTATACGCATGGTCGTTGGAGACATTCTTTGTTGCAACTAGAGTTGTACAGCCGTATTAATAATAAACACGATAACAGCATTCTAACTAATGGCTACTAAGAGCGTACTTACATCATGCTAAGAAAATCATATTAATAATTGAATACTTAAAAACATGTAACTAAGAACTAACAATATGTTTTTAAGCGAGTGTCACAAAAAATGAAGTTTTACGGATCTATTAACGTCCCTAAAGTGTATCTTTTTTGGCCGCTTTTTTACTTTACGGCCGCTTTTTTACTTTACGGCCGCTTTTTTACTTTACGGCCGCTTTTGCAAACAAAGTCATTATGAGGGCAACCTACTAGAAACATTTAATTTGCTTATTTGAGTTATTTCCACGTCCGATATTAAGATTGTCAAATTATGAAGGCGGCCTACTAGACACACTTAATTTGCATGTTTGAATTATTTACCCATAAAACAAAAGGAAATAGAATTCTTGCAGGAGGAAAAGGTACTTCAGGTATGCGTTCTTCTGTTCAAAATAATTCCAAAGAAATTGAATTAGATGGTACTTCAGTAAGCAGCTTTCCAGCAAGAACCATTGTTACGGAAAATCAAGAAAATGAAATGTTTGTTAACAATGTCATGTCTAAAAGTGGTATTACATTTTCAAAATGTAGTAAATGTACATTTAACATAACAATTAATAGCAAATAATGCCCTAATTTATTAACTTCGTTATGACCCAACTTCTGTTTATCATACTTACTGTAAGTAATTCTGTACACATCTTTGTTACTTAATAATACACTTTTCATTTGGTTAATAAAAATTTGAATCTAATCTTCCAGTTTCGTCTCTGTTTAGAAACAAAATTGTAAAAAAAAGTTGTTACCTATTTGATGAGACACTCGCTTAAAAAATTTTGTGTGCACCTCGGCCGTATGATATTTTTGGCCTCACCTGAAATTTGCTTGGCCTCGGCTACGCCTCGGCCGCAAATTTCAGATTCGGCCAAAAAAGATCAACATTACGGCCTTGGTACACAAATAACTATTTTTTTACAATTTTGTTTCTAAACAGAGACGAAACTGGAAGATTAGATTCAAATTTTTATTAACCAAATGAAAAGTGTATTATTAAGTAACAAAGATGTGTACAGAATTACTTACAGTAAGTATGATAAACAGAAGTTGGGTCATAACGAAGTTAATAAATTAGGGCATTATTTGCTATTAATTGTTATGTTAAATGTACATTTACTACATTTTGAAAATGTAATACCACTTTTAGACATGACATTGTTAACAAACATTTCATTTTCTTGATTTTCCGTAACAATGGTTCTTGCTGGAAAGCTGCTTACTGAAGTACCATCTAATTCAATTTCAAAATAATTCAAACATGCAAATTAAGTGTGTCTAGTAGGCCGCCTTCATAATTTGACAATCTTAATATCGGACGTGGAAATAACTCAAATAAGCAAATTAAATGTTTCTAGTAGGTTGCCCTCATAATGACTTTGTTTGCAAAAGCGGCCGTAAAGTAAAAAAGCGGCCGTAAAGTAAAAAAGCGGCCGTAAAGTAAAAAAGCGGCCAAAAAAGATACACTTTAGGGACGTTAATAGATCCGTAAAACTTCATTTTTTGTGACACTCGCTTAAAAATAACTATTATATAACATAAACATGACAACAATGTGAAATACTTGAACGGCCATATTCACTCTTATTTCTCTTCCTAAAATTTCTTTGATATTCTGTCATGCTCTGTGATGAAATATATATTTCTGTGATCTGTAATGGTAATGGATGTACCTATATCATGTTCATCATCTAATAAAAAATAGTACTTCAGTATAAATTGCAGATATATATTATTAAAGTTCTCCTTTAATGGTCACAGAGATTTGTTGATGAACCATATTAATTATATTTTCAGTTGAAGTTTTGTTTATTCTGTGAATTTGTGTATTTTTCGAATCATCAGATTCTCTAAAGGGATTTATTTTTCTTGAATAGGATTTTCAGGAATTATCTCCTATAGGGGTTCATAAAAATAATAATAATATAATATAATAATAATAATATAATATAATATAAACCAATTTAAAGCGAACAACCGGTTATAACTTTGGGTGAAACCTTTGGTTAACTTTGAAGTCAGCTGTTTCTTGCCAGTTGAACCCTTTCAGAATAACCAAAGTGGATATCGCGTTAATCACAAAATTTTGACCGGTTATATCACAGATTACATTGGTTATATATTCACTAACCATAACCTCACTTTTAATTAATTAAGTTGACAGCAAAATGAAAAATAGAATGGAACTTGTACCGTTATAATAATAAATAAGTTTTTTTAACGATATTGATATGCTTGTTGTAAATTGGATTAGAGAAGGTATTACAAACAACAAACTATTTTCTTTGTTAAGTGTAGTGCAAGATCATTCAATGTTTCCAATAAATATTAGCGTCGAAGATTGGCTAGCGAATAACAATAATATGCAGTTTTTCATGCTTTTTCGAATACATCAAAACACAGGATGACAGCACATGAGACGTATATCGTATATTTTAAAACATAACCTATATGTATTTAATTCAAAACAGCTCCAGACCTGAGTAAATACCGGTCATAACAAATGTCAAATAATGACGACATAAAGGGCTCAACAGTGACGACATATTGAATAACCAGTGATAACTAAAATCGCTTTAAAGTAATAGGTAAATACCAATTATAAAAAGTTATAACCGGTTGTTCGCTTTAAATTGGTTATAATCTCCACAAAGTGACAATTAATCAAACTGACATTTGACCAAAAAAGGTTAACTTTAACATGTTACTAAGGATTTAGTATCATTCTAGTGTTAGAATAATGTTAAATGGATTATTAATATGATTTTTACTAAATTGGTTTTAAAGTCATGTTAGAATGATCTAAATTTTATTATTCATAAGGCTGGTATATAATGTTTTATACTATACTACTATTATATTTATTTACATAAGAGTTACATAGAGCTCTATTAATAAGATAAGTAATATACGGTGTGTTTTCAAATGACACTTACAACGTTTGCATGTAGATGCCTCTCGTAAAATTGGTCAAAATGATATAAGGATTGAGGGGTCCAGTTCATTTACTTTTCGAAATACAGGGTGTTGAAGTATTGAAAAATGTAATGTTTTTTTTCGATAACTTTAAAACGGATGAATAAATACAAAAACATTTGTCAATTCTTTATCCTGTGGTGTACATTTAAAAAAATATGTCACTTTTCTCCTCCCATTTTCCACGCCACTGGCATTTGTGGATGTTTTCATGAAGTCTGCCTACCTAATTTTTTAATAATAAAATGAAAAATAGTTATTTATAGGTTTGTTCCAACAACTACCTTCTGATTAGTACGTGAACGTTCGTGAACTCATTCATGTATTGAATCAAACGTTCGAGAACCTGTACGTAAATTAATTCATGAACATCATACTCTATGCATTGTTGGAACGATTCTTATAAGTTGACGTTTTACTTATGTATGATTTATGTTTATTTACCATTATCTAACGTCAAGACATGACAGTTTGGACGAACAGTTCTACATTCAAATCTCTGATGAAAATGATCGTCCGCCGACACGTTCATGAACGTGTCCAGTTTTTGTTGGAACGCATTTTTATTAGTCCGTGGAATTGTCAAATCTTGTTGGAACAGAAATTTTGTTATGCGCATGATCGTGACGTTCATGTACGCATCATTTGGCTTTGTTGGAACAAACCTTATATATTCGCTTCGCTCATTCTGCAAACCTTCACATGCGTGCCTCAAAAATGCACTTTTAACACGTATATCATACAATATTTTTTCTACAAACGTTAAAAAAATGCAATAATACAGTTTGAATTAAATTTTAAAAACCTATTAATACATCCAAAGGAGATAATTTTAAATTGCATCGTATATTACGTACCTTGGCAACCATTGTTGATTTAATTGTCAGACGTTTGTTAGTTTTATTTAAATCGTAGTTAAGGTTGTAGATTTTTCTTAAAATGGAAGAAAGTAATTAAAATGATCCATTTGAAGACATAGAGGCGGCGGCCAATAGAGTAATCCTCGATTTGTTGCCGAGAAAATCCAGGGTTCAATTCGATATAGCCTATAATAAGTTTCAGAAATGGTGTGAAGCAAAATGCGTTCCTGGAAAATATACTGAAAATGTATTTCTGGCCTATTTTGAGGAGAAAGCAAAGGTATGGAAGGCATTATCTCTGTCGTCAAATTATTCGATGATCAAATCTATGCTACGTATAAATAGCGACGTAGATATCAGCAAATGTATTAAGCTTATCGCGTATTTAAAGCGTCAAGCAGAAGGTTACCGGCAAAAGAAATCAAAAATCTTGACTGGAGTCCAAATTGACCAGTTTTTGAAATCTGCATTAGATGATGAGTATCTTCTAATGAAAGTAGTTGTGATTGTGGGAATATTTGGTGCCTGCCGCAGGGAGGAGCTTTGTCAATTGACTGTTGACGATATGGAAGATATTGGTACTTTATTAATTATTAAAATACCAGATACTAAAACCAATGTTTCACGAAGCTTTACTATTATTGAAAAAATTTATTTGGATCTTTATCGAAAATATGTGGCTCTTCGACCAGCAAATGTCGGACACCGGCGATTTTTCTTGAAATACGTGAAAGGTAAATTTACCAGAAATCCGGTTGGAATTAATTCGTTTGGAAAAATTCCTGCTGTTATAGCAAGATTTCTGGAACTTCCAAATCCGAACCTTTATACGGGACACTGTTTTCGCCGCTCTTCAGCGACCTTACTTGCCGATGCTGGCGCAAATTTTACGACAATTAAGCGTCATGGGGGGTGGAGATCTTCTACCGTTGCTGAGGAGTACATTGAGAATTCTTTGGAAAATAAGAATTTGATTGCCCAAAAACTGTTGACAGTGCAGCGAACATTACCAACAACATCAATCCAACAACAAACATCCGAAAATATTGTGGCGTCAACCTCGACTGGAAATTCCATTTTTTCTGCGCATCATTCCTCCTTATCCACCGAAAATGGTAAAACAGCAGTGCAGGAAATTAATTTGTCAAATTGCACAAATTGTACTATTAATATTAATGTTAATAAATAAAATCTAAATATTTTGACGTTTGCTTTCAAAATTTGACAATTCACTTTTACCAGCAGTGCCAATAGTTATTTATGTAATAAGGATCATAAAGACGATCATTATCGTACAAGTCGCCGATAACACGGCGTGTGCCATAATGATTGTTTATGATTCGTATTACATACAAAATTTTATCTGATGGCATTTATATCAATACATTTTCGAAAAATTAAAAACTGCAAAATAGAAGCAATTTTTGGTGCCAACAACCAAACAATTCATTATGGTATTTATTTATAGTCCCATAATGAGCTTCCTTATGTCATCAAAATTGAGTGACATAACGTTGTCATTATGACATGCCATCAGATAAACATTTTAAGGCACTCAGTAGTGACATTTTTAAGGCTTCTATGGAGTGCTAAAAATGGCATTTTTAACACGTTTGTAGAAAAAATATTTTTTCTCCGATTGGCAGCAAATATTAATTTTGCTGACTGATATCAATCAGCAAAGTATTACTTTTCCCGCCTAGGCAGCAAAGTGGTTACTTTGCTGCCTAGGCACGAAAGTGTTTACTTTGCTGCCTGTGATAATACATTTCCATAGCAACCAACTAAAATAAAGACATTGTGGGAATACTGGGAATTGTAATGATTTGCAAATAAAATACAATATCCTCATGAACAATCGGAGAAAAAATTATATGTTCAACTTGGCAGCAAAGTAGATTGACTGCCTAGTTAAACAAATAACTATTTTTGTATATTTTTTTAATAACCTTCAAACTACTAATGGTTAAAATATGTATCAGAAACCAATTTGTGAAGCAGCAATGCATCTTAAAAATTGTAAGAAAGGAGACTCTAAAAAATATTTGTCCAAACTTGTGCTTTTATTATTAAAAATGATGTTGCAAACTTCATGAAAACATTGAATATCTTGAAAACTACAAATTTTTTGATATGTAATGTAATGATATGTGTTTTTTACGTAAAAAATAAAAAAATTGATTGAAAATAGCCACAAATGCCAGTAGCGTGAAAAATGGGGCGAGAAAAGTGACATATTTTTCTAAATATACACCACTGTATCAAGAATTGACAAATGCGTTTTTATCAAAATATGCCTTTTTACATTTAAAAACAACCTGCCAAATATCAAATCAATTTATTCATCCATTTTGAAGTTATAAAAAAAAACATTTAAATTTTTATAACAACACCCCGTATTTCGAAAAGTAAATGAGCTGGACCCCTCAATCCTTATATTATTTTGTCCAATTTTACGAGAGCTATATATCTACATGCCAACGTTGTGTCATTTGAAAACACCCTGTATATACAAAGATTAAATTAATATGCTAGAATAAATAGAATTTTAACTAATTTCTCAAGTGTTGATGTAGATATTCCAAATAAATTCAGACTACCGCCATGTTTTTTGGCAGATTTTAAAATTATTGTGATGTGTTCATTTTAACCATAATAATTGATGGTATGAAATGGAATAATATCTCATTATTACGAGTACTTCTATTGTTAGTATTAAAACTAAATGGTAATTCTGTAATTCAGTATGCTCCCAACACGGAAGGAGTGAGGGCGTTAAAGGAATATAAAAATACAATCGTTATTACGTAACCTGTACATCTTAAAATTAATTTTTGTCAACATGAACATTTCAGACCAAGTTGACAATTTCTAACTACAATAGGATATTATTTTAGCCATTGTAACTTGAAAATAAAACAGCATTTCTTGAGAGAACCACAATTAATAAACTAAAAATCCCTTCCATTAATGAATTAAATTGAAAAAATAAAATAAGTAGGTAGGTACCTACACCTATTCTAAACATAAAATATTAACTTCCTGAAAAAATGAAAATAAAAATCCATTCTAAAGGTAAAAATATTTTTAATGAATTAAGTGCTCAAATAAACCACCTTGCTGTGCCAGACAATAACCAAATCTGTGATAAAGATTTGATCTCATATCTCTAAGATTATTTGTCAACGAAAACGAGAAAAAAATATCATTTGTACAAATTAATCTGCGCTTCTGGCAATAGCGGTTATAAATGTTGAAATAGAGGGGCAATGAGCAGTCGTTAACTCTCGGGATTTAAATTCACTCCCCAGCTGGAATTAAATACACGCCTCGATGACCGCGCATAATTATATTTCTCTCTCGTTCAGCTGTTTTTCTGTCACTCTTGTGTATACAACGATGGATCGTTAAGGATTTACGCCATCTGTATGTCTCATTTTTATTAACAAAATTTATCGAGAGAACAGTTGAGAATCGTAAAAGCGGGATGAAATACAAAATCTGAATTCTGAAAACAAAGAAAGCAATAAGTTTTTTATTCATTCATAATCGGGAACAGCCACCCGAGAGGCCCGGACAGAATTCGATCTATCGTGTCCTAGATAGCTATCTCTTTTTATTTCATAGGTATAAGAAATAATGAGAGAAAGGTTGAAGTTTATGGGAAACGATCAATAATTTAATCTTAATTTGAAGGGGAAAGATCAATAATTATTTTCAGGTAAGGCAACAATTTCCCTGACATTTTTGGTTATTTCTGTTGAAAATGATGTATTCCCTGACTTTTCCCTGATGACCATCTTTGAATTCCCTGACTTTTCCAGGTTTCCCAGGTCGCTATGAACCCTGTATTAAACGTAAAATATCTAGAATTTGAATACTATCATTTAAAATTTTATGGAGAAAACACAGATCTGCTTCTAACATTCTATGACATAGTGACGAGATGTTAAGTATTGAAACATCATATTGTTGTCTATTGAAACCCATTTTGTGAGCGCATACTTTCAAAAATTTATTTTGTACTTTCTCAATGCTCTCAACAGCAGTATTATATATAAATTCATTAGAACCCATGAATAATTTTTTTTAATAAGTATGTTATAAAACAGGAGTAGAAAAAAAAATTACGTTCAGTTCCAAAAAAACATGAACTTGTCACTCAAACCTTGCCAGTCAATGGTTTGGAGTAACCACGGAAACGAATTAGTAGAGGTTGTTTTGACGTTTAATAACTAATAAGACTCGCTGTTAGTGGGGATGTACGTTTGTTTTAAAGACAAATAATTAAAATTCGTAGAAAAAGTAAAGTACACAACTAGTTGTAAGCTTATATATGCTCATAGAATTACCACACTCGCTGCTACGCGGCTCGTGAGCAGCTTTTTTATTCGCATGTGATAAGCAACTTTAAAACTCTTGTTATGTTATATATAACTGTATTAATTTGATACTATTAACATTTCCATGACAACGCAAGGTAATTAACTAATGTTATCATGAATTCAACCATTTTACATTTATCGGTTATTTCCATTTCTTTTTCTTGTAGTACCTATTTAAAATTTCAAAATGCACCAATAAAAAAAATAGCGTAAAGTATTCGTGGATAACTGGTCTCTAAAACACTTGCTCTATTTCGAGCGCTCTCCGGCTTCGCCGTCGTGCTCGGAAAATCGCGCGTGTTTTAAAGACCTTAAATCCACTTATACTTTAATATACTATTATTTTTCCATTTCTTTTACAGATGTGCATTCCTACGTTACATTACTTTTTTCTTTGTCAGTACAATGCCGCGTAATTCTTTTCTTTCCGCACGTGCACAGGACCAGAGCGACACAAAAATAGTGTGATATTACAAATATAAATTAATAGAGGCGTACACACAACCAAAGTTTGGTACATCAAATGTAAATGTAAATCTTCACAACACAAAGCAAAAACCAATTTACGAATCCTTAGTGCTCGACAGAGTACAATGAAGCAACACCCCAAGAAAGTTTTCTAAAAGGTTCAAACTTTGGAGAAAGATGAAAAAATATATTCATACAAAAACATTGTTTATTTATTTCTCATTTTAAATAAAGCAAAAAAATTATAAATTAATTGTAAGTCATATATCTTGGTGTAGCGGAGAACTTGGCATATGATTTAATCACTTTATTAACTGCTTCTAAAAAGTCTTTTTCAGTTGCCACTTTCCTTCTCGCTCTAATAGCAAACATACCAGCCTCGGTACAGACACTTCTTATTTCAGCACCAGTAGAATTTGGACACAATCTGAAAAGTATTACAACAAAATAATTAAAAATACTGGAAATCTCTCAAAACATAATGGATTATGTGCAGTATCAATTTATTGTACTTCTTCAACAGCTACTCTATCATCATTTTCCATAGTTGCTGCTATCTTTAATTGTAGTAACTTTCCAAGTTATTAATGTTTACCAATGTGTGAACAGCATTGGATTTTTTTAAAAACACTTGGAGGAAAAGTGATTCAAAGTTACTCCTTATACGAGACATAAGATTTATTCTAGCAAAAACTTATTTTTTATTATTCAAATTAGTGTTACGCCCCCTAGCGGAGATTTTACAAACTTGAATACAATTTTCAGCAGTCTCTGTATTACTTTCATAATAATAATAATAATGATAATTTCAAACAAAAAATCTAAGTGAAGAGACTTACCTAGCTAACAGTTCAAAACGGATGTCTCTTTCAACAGACATTGATCTTGCATGGATTTTGAATATGTGGCTACGACCTTCTAAGTCTGGAAGACCAAATTCTACTTTTCGGTCCAAGCGACCAGGTCTCATAAGTGCGGGATCTAGAGTATCTGGACGATTTGTAGCCATTAGAACTTTAATATTACCTCTTGGATCAAATCCATCTAGTTGGTTGATAAGTTCCAGCATAGTACGTTGAACCTAAAAGGTTTTTTTCCTTTTAATTCACTTCCTTATATGGTTTTTATTTGATTAATCTTACCTCATTATCACCTCCTGCACCATCATCAAATCTAGCTCCACCTATAGCATCAATTTCATCAAAGAAAATAAGACAAGCCTTTTTTGATCTTGCCATCTCAAAAAGTTCCCTCACCATTCTCGCACCTTCTCCTACATATTTTTGAACCAATTCAGATCCAATAACACGAATAAAACAGGCATCAGTTCTATTAGCTACAGCTCTAGCACAAAGTGTTTTACCAGTACCAGGAGGACCAAAAAGTAGCACACCTTTGGGTGGTTCAATACCCAATTTAACAAATTTTTCAGGCTAAAAGTATGTATTTAAAAAAAACTGATATGAAAAAATTGAATACTTACATGTAGTAAAGGTGTTTCAACAACTTCCCTCAATTTTTCAATCTGCTCTTTACAGCCTCCTACATCACTGTAAGTAACATCAGGTTTTTCTTCTACCTGCATCATAGTCACAGTTGGATCAATTTTGGGTGGCAAAGGAATGTGAATTTGGTATTTGTTCCGATCAACACTTTAAAAAATTCATATTACTGACCTATTTGACAGTTTCTTATTATATTACTTACCCAACTCTCATGCCTTCCTCTATGTCTGTGGGAGCTACTGAATCTGCTAAATCCACTACGAATTTTGCAAATTGTTTAACATTTATAATGTATTTAGGATCATCAGTATCAGCATTAATAATTTTAGTACAGCGAGCCACTTGCAAAGGTTGCTCATTTTGTAAAGTTTGTTTATCTGCTGCAAGATCCCACAAAGCGGGTGGAGCTAAGCCAGTGTCAGACTCTTTTATTCCTGTTAGTTCATTGACTCTCTTTATTATTGTTTGAATATCTTCATCACATGTTTTTATAGTTTTGGTATACTGCCCTTGCCCCTAAGCAACAATAAAACATAAGTTTTGACAATTGTCTCATATTTTTTTAAATAAACAATACTCTATTATATTATGAATACTTACATAGGTCTTTAACAGTGCTATATCCCCTTCGTCTAAAGCTGAAAAATTAATAAAAAATTATTCATTATTTTCTCAAATTTTTTAAATTATTCTTACACTTTATTTCTTTCTCTGGTTCGTCTTTTTGATCTTTAGTTTTTCGCATATCATCTCCCAAGTGATCTGGCATTTTGATGTTTTATCCTAAATAACAAAATTGAAGATATAATTATTTTTCTTTCTATTTATGTGGAAGATTACATGCAAAATTTTTAGTAAACTCATACGACATCCTTAGTGTCAACGTCAGTTGTCACAATTATTTTAGGCATATTTCCGCGAACGTAAAATATTTTGGCTGGAGTGCGCTCGGTTATATTCTCCGGAGACTATTCGATTCTCCGATAGCGTTCGAAAATCAGTTTAGATTACTAGGGACTTAAAGCAGTTCTTTATGGAAGTGGATAAAATCCCGTACGTGGGATCCACTCCAAAAAATTAAAATCCCGAATGGGCGGAGCCTGCGCTGAAATCCTGACTACTTTTGTTTCGCCTGTTGTCTCTGCTCTGAGTAGGTAAATGATTCTTTTTCATCATATGATAATTTACAAGAAGCTGTAAATAAATATGAAAATAGGTTGCAGTTTTGGAAAAGAGATTCAAAAACACTGAAAATTGCAAAAAATCTTTGTCCAAGAGTATACGAAAAAGCAATCCCTGAGTTAAAATCTTAGGTATATTATTAATAAGTACCTACTCATGCATACATGGGGGGAAGGAGTTTAGGCCATGTAAAAACAAGGAACCAATGCGTAAACATGTAGAGATAGCAAGTAACTGAAAAATTATAAAATAGGTAGATATAATATTAAAGTTTTCCTTTTTTGTAGGACTTTTGAAACAATTAATGTAAAAATTTCTGAAGATGGGAAATTTCTGGTAATTAAATCTATAAACAATAATCATAATCATGAAATCCCTTCAGAGTACCTAAGTAATTATCCTAGATTAAAAAAATTGTAAAAAGTGGATAAAAAGAAAAGAATGACTGAATGACATGTGTTCATTAACTCCCTTTCCCTTTATTGAAGCTTTTGTCAACTGATGGCAGCATTACCTACTTAATCAAATAAAGACAAATTATATAACTTGTTTGCTGCTTTTACAACTAAGAAAAGAAGTAATTGTTTAAAAACTACAGTTACTTTACAAGTTAAAAAAAAAACGGTACTAATCTTTGTAAAGTAATATTAAAAAAACAGTTTGTTAGTTTTAAAATCAATTTCAATAATTAATGATCGAATTTTATTATCTTGAGGTTAAAACCAATTAGAACAGGGAATGTAGAAATTTTTAACTCCGCCCACTCGGGATTTTAATTTTTTTGAACCGATCCCACGTACGGGATTTTATCCACTTCCGTTCTTTATATAGATCACTTATCCGTATACGTAACGTAACGGAGATACGTGATTAACCAAAAAGAAGTATAAAGCAAATGCGTTCGTAACGTAACCATGCATGTTTTGATTTTTAACTTAAAAAAAGTAAGACACTATTATTTTGACATCTACTAAGAAATAGTCTTTCTTGAAGTGACTTTTATTGTTTCTAGGTCGTAGTCGTTGAAAAACTCGAACACGATAAAGCGATACGTACGTTAGGTACGTGTGACGGATTGATACGTCTCACGTAACGTAACGAAGCCCACGTATCGCTTCTGCACATGCGCTTTGCGATACGTATACGGTTAAGTGGTGATTTTTAGAACTGCTTTAAGTCCCTACTATCTTATCCCGTTCGGAAAATCAGTTTATTCTTTAGGAGACTCTCGAAGCTATCTATCAAATTTGATCGAGGAAAAGTTGGTCGACATGCGCACTCATGTCCTCCTCGTTATTAAAAACATCACGACGAGTTTTTTTCCATTTTAAAAGCTTGAATGCTACTTCGACGGGGCTACAACTACTTATAATAATATATCTATATTATTTTCCCACATAGCATTGAAAGAAGATTCATATGCCAAGTATATGCCTTCAACGTCCCGTAAAAGATGTTCGTTTCGGTACATGATTAGCATATGCTGTCCACATACTTTTGAGCACATTTCTGTACATACATCCATAGCAAGTGCTAAGAATTTCAGATTCAAACTTGTTTTTTCCGTAGATCTTTCGCATATGATTCGCACATACCATAAAAGTCAACCTTAAGCTTTTTTTAAATTATATATTTAGCATATGTAATAATGATTTACCATTAACTAACCCATTTTCACTACATTCAGCGCATATGCTAAGTATGTACCTTGAAGAATATCAGAAGTATTTTATTTCACAGATATCCTAAGCATGTGATAGGGATTATCAATCAGGTCAGGTAATTTTACATCAGATCTTCAGCACGTTTTACTCGTTTTACATACATGTATGAATAAATATTTACGATTTCCGTTTAATAGATTCTAAGCCATCATTGGTATTGTACCCTTTCATTTTAAATATGCATCTGCCGATATCAGAATTAACCCAAAAGCCCATCCTCAGCATGTGCAATATATAAAACATGGGATATTATTTGGTACATTTAAAGCAAATACTACGCATTATACCTTTTTAGCATGCGATAATGACTTAATATATTCTTTATTAAGCTTACTTCATTCGATATTGAAGCCATTATCATATATATCATTCCATTTATAATATACACTTAGCATGTACCTATATATCTGAATAATCTGATGAATAACCTTAGATCATATTTTTAGCATGTGCAAAGTATAAAACATAGTACATTATTTGGTACATTCACTGCACATGCTGAATACGTCCTTCGCACAAGCGATCACATCCTGTTTCAGTATATGCTTATCGCATGTGAATGACACATTATTTGGAAGAGTATAGACATCATCTACATTTCTCCAATTAGTTATTGAATTGAATTGAGAAATACAGCGTGTATAAAATTGATTTGATTATTGATTAAACATTCATGAAGTGAGAACAACTCTACAGATAATGTTATTAAGGAGATACATTTGAGAAGAGTTCCTTTTCAACAAAGTATTCGAAATAATACATAAACGCATCGAAAGAGGGCGCTGACTTTTATTTGTAGCTTTACACCGATTCATATGTAACCATGAAAATCAAATACCGGACCAAAGCTAAGGAATTGAACTTACCTGGCGAAGGGTTGCCGTGATCAGCATGGCATGCAGATGACATGGGGGTCCCCCCAGAACAAGGATTTTTCATTGCACTAATTAATAATGTTACATTCGTAAATAGTAATTGAAAATTAAGAGGTTGACAACAAAGTTAACTTCTGTATCATGTACATGGCACCTAAGAAGTGTATGCATTGCAAGCGAGAAGCTTCAGTAGAGCATGTGCAAAGTACATTCTTTTCGTAAAAGGAAGTGTAATGGAAATGCGTAGGTCCTGCGAATAATACGAGATATTTTTAGCATGTGCCTAGCATCTACACTAGCACATGTATAGGAGATTAATAGCACTCGGATAGGTACCTATATAAAATATACGCCAATAGCACATGCCTGGGATGTACTGTATATCAGAAGGCCTATAGCTGGAAAATGCGTGGCATGTGAAAAGGATGTGCTATCACATGCTTGTTGGCACTTTGAGCTTTTTAGTGCTGGGTACATACTCAGCATCTTATGAGAACATCTTCCATCACATTCTGAAAACCTGACCAGCATGTGACCAGGGCGCAACACAATCTATTTATAGCACTTGTTTTGGTATTATTTGAGAACATGCTTTGCACATCCATGTTCTTCTTGAAAATATTCCACGCACATGCTTAGGATGTCAAATTGCTATGTGGGTTATTAGTATCTAATGAGTTAGGTGCTTTGCAACTAAAACCGAATATATCTGATCAAATGAAACGTTGCCAGATGAATTATTAGTAAACAATAATTAATACTCTACATTTTGAAAAATGGGCGAAAAGATATATCTTGTCTTAAGAAATTTATTGAAATACATTAAACCACCCAAGTAACAAAAATTCATTTATAATAGTTATATAAACTACTACATAATAATTTTTAAAATAACAATTTTTGCTTCAAAATATTTTATAAACACTTAGGTATATGACACCAATAGACACGAAAAGGGCCCAGGATTATAAAACATATTTGTCGACTAAGAGTCGTGATATTAATAATAAAAATACTTATATAACAGATATATATACGCTACATAATAATTTGAAATATCTTATACAACACAATTATGTCAATTTTATAACTAATTATATAACATACCTAAACTGTTGTATTAAAATTTTATAAATATTTTCGAGACACGTTTTATATTATAGCATTTTTGCTAATCCTAGACATTTTTATTTTATAACTGTTATAAAAGTCATTTTGGCTTATCCTTATAAATTTCACTAAAGATTCAGAATGTATGCATGGTTCCAGAGCCACATCTAATATGGCCATTTCTTTTAAGATGGAGACATACAAAAAATATAGGTATTAAAAGATTTTGAAGATTCCTTCAACCAAATTTTACTTACCACGGTAACTTTACTGATAGAATATATATACATTTGCGGTAAAAAATTTAAGCGCCGCCGTTTCAACAAATATTTAGATAATATGTTTGATGAATTAAAATTTTATGTGAAAAAAAAAATCAAAAATGTTAGCAATTTTACTTTGTATACTTTAGGAAATGTGTTTCTTTATTAAAAAATATTTAATTCATGTTGGTAACTCTTTGAAATTATTTTGTTTAATGATATTTCAATGCAGTGAAGCTAAAATATCGCTAAAAACTATGGCGTCAACTAATAAATCAGTTTTGTCATGAAGAAAGCACTTATAAAATAATTTCATTTTATAAAGTAATCCGGATACACACTCGGATACACATAACAAAATAATAATAAATTATAAAAGAAATGTCATATTGCTTTGTTGCCATAATTAAGAGTTTGTTGTAAGTCTTCTAAACATTTTGAAAAATAAACATTATAATAATATAGGGTCAAATTTGATTTTAAAATTTTTATTTATTTCTTGTAGATTGGTAGGTAGGTACCCATTATACTCACTTCTAAAGTTTAGATTAATCAAATTAATAAAATTTAATTCAGTAAGAAAACGAACTTTTCGATTACATAAAACCATATACCGGTAAAATTTAAATCGACTGTTAGGTATGTTTTATTATCCAACCTAGCTATTTTCCGAAAATTATTCTTATGTGAGCTAAATTGTTATTACATTTATTCCTAATTTGACATATCAATTATTTTAATCATGTAAAAGGCAATAATTCTCAACATTATTATTTCGTCACTCGTCACTTCGTCATAAATAATATTCTGGATAGACTGATTATGAAGCTCTTTTAAAGGGCCTGTAAGATCCTCCTGTACAGATAATGAATCACACATTCCACCAAAAGTGACTGAACTGGCTATTAGCTAGAGTTGTGGAAATACTGGACTCTAAAGCCCTTTCTCTGTTACGTTTTAATTTTCTTTTAAAATATCCACTCCTTTCTATTTTTTCCATTCATTAGACATGCTCTTAAAAAATTTCGGTGCCAATTTATGGGTATAGTACCTACCTAAATAGTTAGGTTAATTTTATAACTGCTTTATAAAGTTTACTTAACACTTTTATAATTGATTTATGATTTATTAAAAATCATTTATGAAATATGAGTATTGCGTAACCTACATTATTTTATTAAACTGTCATGAAAACAATTACAAAATATATTAATAAAACTTTATTACAACAATAAGTCATATTTTTGTAACGCGTTTATAAATGTTTCTGAAAGCTGCTATAAACCTATTATAAAATAAATTTGTGTTTACACAAAATAGTTTTATAAGCATTATTTTATAAACATGTTGGAGTGTATTTTTTTTTAAGGCTTACGACTGTTATATTAATTTATCATAATGACATTTTTGTGACTTATTTATACGATGCTTTTGCTTCCGCAACAAATTTGCGAGTTATAAAACTTTAATATAATAAAAAAGTAGCCTAGACGCTATAATAAACCAGGTATATAATAATTGTGTTTCAAAAGAAAATTTATGTGCTACTTGGGCACAACCAAAGAGAATTAAAATGAGTAAAATTTTATAACTTGAAGTAAATATTGAAAAAAATATGGCATACAGCGTAAACTACCAAAGAATACTATCTAAAGTGTCCGGAAATTCCTCAACCGGAGAATCCTGTCAGATTACTATTGGGAAAAGTAGAATTCGATAGGTGGCGCTCCGAAATGTCAATGTCATCCTAGAAACGAGTAAAACAAATCAGCTGTCGTATAAGCCCTTTGATATTTAAGTGGTACAAACTCAGAAACGATGACAGTGGGGATAAATAGAAAAACACAGTTTTAAGCTTGTCACTGACACAAAATTTAATAAATAAAGTACGAATTTACGGTAATTACGTGGACTTGAATATAATACAAAACCAATGCAAAACGAATTGTTTTACTCGTTTCGACAATTACAATTTTTTCCGCCAGAGGTCTCATCGAATTCTACTCCGCCCAATTCTATCCACGTTATCTAAAACCGAACGCACTCCTGCATAAAGAATATTATTCATTTATTTGTTTCAAAGTGGAATATATTTGAGTTGAGAGTGGGTTTTGAATAAGAAATTGAAACATGGAGATATCTACAATATTCTCCAGTGAATGAATAGGGATTGAACATGAACATGTCTCCATAGCCATTTTTCTTTGGTCTTAGCCAGACAAACCCATATACAAACCGAGTTAACTATAAGTTAACCAGTCAATATTCCTATTCCAAACCAAACCAACCACACAAACCAGCTCACTGAGATAGTTTGATAGAATAATTATCTAATTGGAGGCTAGGTGTTTGTTTATTTTTGAGTTTCCACAAACCGTTACGTCATAAAAGTTAACCGTGACATCATTGAATTGTTAACCCGGTTTACGTGGTCAAGTTCAAAGAAAATTAGGCACTTTTAGCTTGTCTAGTTTTTACACGTATCCGTATTGGAGTTACGTTGACGTAATAAATTGTCAAGAAAGCCTTTTTAGCCAAAAACGTATCGTTTCGTTCTGTTTTTAATTGTATAACCTCAAAGTTTTTTTATTGTATCTTTTTATATTTTTGTAATGCGTAAAATGGGGGCGACATTAAAAAATCGATTGCTGCTAGAAGTGCTAGACGAGAACTATGATGATTTCAACGACCTATTTTTGATGCATATTAAACCAAACCAATATCAAAGAAGAAGAAGACCTGCAAAATAGCACTAATAGCACGGAATATTGACTTTAGTCGGGATACGGATACGTTTAAGTATACGGAGTAGGGTAAGTAACAATACGTTCAACGCATCGTATCGGCTGAGACGTAACGGGTCTACACCTGCGCAGTTCGTTACGTATACGGATACTTGGGAAATTTAAGACAAGCTACAAGTCTCTATTGAGCTAGTCGTTGAATCGGCTGTTAACGTTAGTTAAAGTGAGATAGATGTACCGGCTTTGTGACTAAAGAACACGGCACCAACAAACGTGTTAGGTAAAAGCTGACGAATTAGCCAAGACTGCTACATCTGCTTCAATTTCAGAGATTGAAAATAGGACCCCTCTAGCAGACCTCAAAAAATATTATAAACATATACCTAATTACCTTTGACTGGCAACTGAAATGGAAGACTTCAACATCAAAACTATCCGAATTACTACCCCCACGAATCGCCGGCAACAAGTGATTCTATCCAGGTTAAGAATCGGGCATACGTTCATTATCCACTCATACCTACCTCATAACAAAAACAAATCAACTTGTGTGCGAACCGTGTCGAACAGAAATGTCGTAAAACATTTCCCAGTGGAGTGTCCTTTATTCCAACACGAGAGATCGATGTGGTTAATCAAATCCAACTTGAGATCGATCTTAAGGAGATCAATGTGATACTGGTAACTTGTGCGCATATATTATCTTAAAGCAATTAACATGTATACAAAAAAGTTCTTGTAACAATATTTTGAACAATAAATTAGCCATCGCTAATAACTCATTGGGTTGATGCGAATTGTCTAAAATAAAAAAAACGTGTTAGGTAGCAATAAGAGAGATAGATGTACCGGCTTCTTGACTAAAGAGCACGACACCAACAAACGAGTTAGGTAGCAATGAGATGGAAATAATAATACTACTTCACGCACACACTATAAATGTTGGAGATCACTTAGATTTCACTTGGGGCTGTTTGTGAAAGGAGACTGTGAACAAACATTTTATGTAGACACTGCCGGGTGTTTTTCACAAAAGGGTCTGGATGCTGCGGTTGCTACTGAATAACCATAGAGTAATAAAGAAAAGAGAGATGTTGAACGTGTAGCGTTTTGTGGCACAAAGTTTCCACTACCGCCTACCTTGGCTACTGGTATGAACTAGCATTCAAGACGCGCGCTTTTTGAATTTGGTAGTTTTCAGCATACGCGTAATATTGTATTGGTAGGAGTAGGAGAAAAAAAAACTCTGCAAGAGAGAAATTACTATTAAAACAATATTTTTCATACAATAAAATATCGAAAATAATAGAAAAACAGTCAATAAAAATAAAATAAGAACAGACATACAAATAATCCACACTTATAGACCAATCTACCTGGAGGCAAGTTGAAGCACACACCAATATCACACGAACAATGTTCGAAATACCACTTTTTCACATAACTTAACAAATCTTCCTTATTTTCTGCAAAAAAAAACGATAAAATGAAAAATATTGTTTCCATTATTTCACTTTTTCAACTTACCTATGATGAGTTATAATAAATCCTATGATAATAATAGGTGCCAATGTTAAAAATACCTAATTAATTTAAATAGAAAAACGACAATATGAATAGATATCATATAGAGATATTCAGAAGAGACTACACGTGACTAACCTCAAATTAAAATAATATTGACAATTTTCGTGTGGTTAGAGGCGGGGTTTATTAGTTCAGTTGCTGTGATGCGTCGTACTCAACTGGCTGCGCACAAACTTTGTGCCAGTTTTTTCCATATATTTTAAAACCTCTCTTTTATTTATTACTCTATGTGAATAACTGAGCCGAGCCGACTGAGCGGGAAACAGGGTTCGCACGCGCGGTAGGTAGGGATGCGTCACCGACTGCGCAGTTTCTCCTATAGAAGCAGCAACAGTAAGCACTATTTTCTAAGTATTGCGAATGACTTCCGTATACGGAATCATGCTGTTTTCATATGAAATTAAACAAATCGCATTTTCGAGCAATCGAAAAATATCCGTACGCGAGTTTTCTGTGCGGAAATACATCGCATGGTCAAAGGGATCCGAATTAATGAATTCGTATATACTAATGTTTAATAAATCTGTTCATAGCCTTTTCGAATTTTGCTGAATGCGATACTGATGATTTTATTTATTAAATTTAGGGTTAGATATGTGTCAAAATAGCAAATAAAATAAACGACATACCGAAAACCCGAATATACGTCACAAACGATGACGCACACCAAAAAGGCTGTTCAATGGAAATGTCGCGATTTATCAACATTTTAAGCTCAGAACTATATGAACCTTACACGAATACGTAAACAAATGAAGTGACGTCAACGGATGAGGCAGCCGCCATCTTTTTTTGGCGGACTTTCAAATTTTATGATATTTAAAGTCGTCTTAAAAGTAAAGCTTATATTTTTTTGAAAAAATAAGCATGCAAGGTATTAGGAGACCAGGGCTGCTATTTCCTAACTCTTGTAAATGACTTCCGTATACGGAATCATGCTGTTTTCGTATGAAATTAAACAAACCGTATTTTCGAGCAATTGAAAAATATCCGTACGCGAGTTTTCTGTGCGGAAATACATCGCATGGTCAAAGGGATCCGAATCAATGAATTCGTATATACTAATGTTTAATGAATCTGTAATGTTCATCCACAGTATCTGTGAACTCATGAAAGTAAATAATGTTATTGTAAATTTCCCAGATCGGAGTTGTGGATTTTTTTTCATAAAATTTATTAATTCCGTCATTTAACTGGATATTATGTTTCCCATTCTTTCATTCATGGTTATTTAAATATTTATGCAAACTATGCATATGCAAATACTTTATACCTATACAACAACAAGAAAAAAACAAACTTGTAGATTATATTATTATTAGAAGTATGATTAATCTGACAGAAAGATAATTTGATATAAATAATCTTAGCTAACCTAGTCGCTTTCTTGTTCGAGTTGTGGTAGATATGCATATTCACAGCGTTGCCGGCTTAAGTCATGCGAAGACAGCTGTGCGAGACGAATTGCTTTTCGCATAGATTCCAAAATACCAAAAGCTCTTGCCATACGAAAAAAATCCGTAGGCGAACATTCGTATACGAAAATTTTCGCAGAAGTTAGAACATAGCAGCCGAACTTTAAAAGTGTATGCAACGCATCATCACTTGCACTACAATAAATGTTTAATATTATTATAAAATGCCTTACTTTTCAAAAAGAGCAGATCATTCACTGAGAAGAAACAACTACTTCCCTGGCTACATGCCACGAAGGATGTTGAACCATTCTGGTTTATAATTAGTGGAATTGTTCCAGTTTTTAAAAATGGTGATCGTTCACTAATCTCTAGCTACCGACCTATTTCAATTAAAACTTTTCCAAGCTATTTGAAGTGTCGCCTTCAGAATTATGTGGGGTGCCATGGTGTTCATTGAAATGCTCTGTATATTTAAAAATGATAATAAAGTTTATTAATTTGGTCTCATTACTTTCCCTCGAAATTATTATTGTTTATTTTCTATAAAAATTGTTAATACATTATTTTTTTGTAGTACAGGGCATTTCTTCAGTATTTCTTTATAAAATATAATTTATTATACCTATATATTTTGTCAATAGTTATTTTCCATTTAAGTGAAATTTCCTTCAATTCATTTTTTGAAAAATTTCTGTACGAATAAAACTTGATTTTTATTGTTCCATTATTCGACAGTAATAAAGATTCAAGCTTTTTCATTATTAAATGTGGGAGTTATTTAGTAAAAACCCACCCCTTGTTTGGTCAATAAATCCTGGAACGGGTTCAATGCATGACTAAACTCTTGTATTTTCAGAAATTTACGTTCAGATAGTGTAAATTACCCACTCATGACTTAATATTGAGGTTACATTGAATAAAAATGTCGTTTTTAAAAAAGTATTTGTTACTTCATGACAGTCGAGGTGAGCTATTTAATGTTTATTTTCATTTTCTCTCGTGATTTTAGTAAAATTAAAGTAGATCATAATATTTACTTTAATATCATCGATATTTTTAACAGTATTTTATGCTTTTTCGAAAATAAATTTGAATTATTTTTAGCTGGTAAATTTTAATCAGAATTAATAGAGTATATTGCTTTGTGAGTGACGAAAGTAACATTTTTTGAAGCGAGAAGAACAGTTGGTAATGTTCGCGAGCTTCAAAAATTTTTTTCATTAAACATTATACTTTTTCAACAACCCTGTTTGTAACATAATAATATACTAAAAATACACAAGTAGCACATTTTCCGGTTTTCCTAACATGATTGCTAACTCTCCAATCCATGAATTTTTCATATATTTCTTTATATCTCTTTTTGGATTTAAATGGTAATAAATCCAAAGAGGGCTCAGCTTCATTTACTATTTCTGGTGGTCTATTTGGAGAATCTAAATCACTTTTCGATTCAGAAATCATAATAACTTACTCAAAAAACTAACAATGCTTTGAGTGTAAGCAATTAAAGAGAAATTGCAGCTATAAAATATAAATTGTTTTTAAATCTCACGGTATTTTTACAATTCTATTTTGCTTTTTAATTAACCGAAAGCAAAAAATGCATTCTTATTGAAGATTCTATCTTTGTTTATTAATAAGCAAAAGTCGTCAATAGTAGTTTGTACAACTAGTGGGAAAAGTGATTTGCGTACAAGTTGTACACAATATTTTTTCTACAACCACATTTATTAATGAAAGAAATACATTAACTAGAGTATTTTCAATGTCCGAATTGGACAACTCAAAAGATAAATTATTTCCATTTTGGTTCATGATTACTAAAATAATGCTTAATAGGTTAATGTTTTAATAATTAATAAATTAAAATAAATAATGAAATTGATAGTCTACTTACTTTTAGTTTCAATTTAAAAATTGTATACCAATTAGAAATTCAATTAAGTTGAATTGTCAAAAAAAGTTGACAGGTCATAGGTAGCTTTATTTGACATTTGGGTGCGGAAAAGTGCCATAGCGCGTACTTTTCGCATTACTTTTACAACGGTTATCAAAAGTATTGAGAAAAGGCCTGCTTTGCGTATAAAAATGTGTGTAGAAAAGCGTGTTTTGCATAGTGGTTGTAGGAAAAATATCATATACGAGGGTGGCAAATAATTGAAAGAGACGAAAGTTAACGTTATGACACTTTCTCAAACTGGTGACGGAAGTCACCTTTTTGGCTGAAAGTATTCTATTAAAAATGACTACTTTATGTATGGGGTTGTAAAAAAACAATTTTTTCCTCCTACCCCTATAGAAAGTACACACTTTCCTCCCTCTCATTTGAAGTAAGTTGTAAACGATGAAACTTGCGAATTCATTATATTCATATTGTTTCCATAATTTCTATAACATCCTGTATATCCTGTTTTTTGGTAAAAATCAAACATTAATGGTACTTCAACGTAGTTCTTCAATACAAATTTCAACTTCAGGAATCTTAGATAGGTATACGTTTTTTGAGTTCAGAATAAGAAAAGCATAGTATGCTGTGGCTCATTGACAGTAAACACGGCGATTGACTTTTGAGGTGCAAAGTCGCTACATTCATTAAACTTAGTTGAATTTTTGAAAAATGGAGAGCGATTCAAGTGATTTTGAATTTCCAAATACACCACCTAATATTACAGCACAAGCTAACATAGCGTCATTAACCTTACTACCACAAAAATCTAAAGATAGGTATGAAAAACAATATACACAATATAAGTAATGGGCTGAATTATATTCGTTACCTCTTTGTGTCGTAAATAAATTTTCAAAAAAGTGGGTAGGAGGAAAAATCATATGTATCACATGGGAGTAAAGTGCCTTTTCCTCCCTTGGATATTTACTAAACTACAGCCTGCGGGAGGAAAAGTGGCACTTTCCTCCCTAGTAATACAAATAGCTATTCCACCTACCTCAATCCAAAGTATACATTTTCTGGCCTCATTGTAGGGAGCAAAGCCTTACTTTTCCTCCTTAAGGAAGAAAACTAAAAGTGACGTCATCAATGAAATACACGGCGTATATACAGGGTGGGGCAAACTTCTGACATCGGAGGATTACATCGTTGTGGTACGAGATAAAACTTTAAGGTTTTGTGTGAGCTGATACAGTTACTTAGGGCACATTTTGAAAATACTTTCGAAAAGATCTCACCGAGAGCGTTACAAAAATATAGCATTCTAATATATTATATGGGTGTTTTAAAAAGATATGGCCAATTATTGATAAAATAGACCTCCTCTTTAACACTCTGTTAAACAGTAAATCAAAATAAATCAACAGGTCTTCGTATTCAATTGTCATGCACATATCATTGGCTGTGCTCAGTATCAATTACTTTTTTTATTTGTGGCTTCTTTAATACAGGGTGAAACAAAACGCAAATCAAGCAATATCTCAAAAATTTTAAATGAATCACCCTATAAGTCTTTTCACAATTTGTTAGTACAATTAATAATCTTTCAAACGATATAGCACATTTAGGGTATAAGTTGATGGAAATCCGTAAATATTTTATGATAATGATCAAAAACAAGTATTTTACGTACACAAATTAAATGGTTTCAAATTTTTACATGCAACGTGTAAGGCATAAATTTTAATTGTAATTTTGGATGCATCTACAATATTTAATCACTGGGCTACTGTCAAAATAGTATCTACTAATAAATGTCAAAGAAATATTGCTGTATTCTTCGTTTGTGTTCTTAGGTTTAAATAATAGATAACTATAATGAATTTTCCGCAGGAAGACATGATCAATATAATTTACGTGTTAGGGGAATGTTCAAAAATTTGTCATTACTAAAAAGTTGTTGTCTCCATTGAAAACACGTTTTGGAAGAGCATGAGGTTGATAGGAAACATTACCTGATGTGTCGATTCTTTCCTTAAGCCTTAAGAAAGCTCTTTCATTTGGATGTCTTCGATTGGGATATCTTTCACGATATACTCTTGGAGCAAGTAAACAATTTTTTGAACATTCTCCTAACACATAAATCATATTGATCATGTCTTCCTGCGAAAAATTCATTATAGTTATTTATTATTTAAACCTATGAACACAAACGAAGAATACAGCAATATTTCTTTGACATTTATTAGTAGATACTATTTTGACAGTAGCCCAGTGATTAAATATTGTAGATGCATCCAAAATTACAATTAAAATTTATGCCTTACACGTTGCATGTAAAAATTTGAAACCATTTTTTTTTTTATTTGGTTTTTTAACGTCGGCCTATTTCTGCGACTGAGGCTAATCACCGACGCCGGGAGCACTCTACCCCCAACCGGAAATTTTGGCGAACCCACTGGTGTTCCAACCAGTGGTAGCGTTCTTTAACGAGCCCAACATCCATGGACTCGGGACCTCGGTTTTACGTCTCCTCCGAAAGACGGCATATCTACATTATACCTCGTGCTCATTGGTATAATGCCTGCGAGCTGTGATATGCTACTACGCTGCCGGCTGTGCGGGCCCTATACTATACCATATATTGAAACCATTTAATTTGTGTACGTAAAATACTTGTTTTTGATCATTACCATAAAATATTTACGGTTTTCCATCAACTTATACCCTAAATGTGCTATATCGTTTGAAAGATTATTAATTGTACTAACAAATTGTGAAAAGACTTATGGGGTGATTTATTTAAAATTTTTGAGATATTGCTTAATTTGCGTTTTGTTTCACCCTGTATTAAAGAAGCCACAGATAAAAAAAGTAATTGATACTGAGCACAGCCAATGATATGTGAATGACAATTGAATACAAAGACCTGTTGATTTATTTTGATTTACTGTTTAACAGAGTGTTAAAGAGGAGGTCTTTTTTATCAATAATTGGCCATATCTTTTTAAAACACCCATATAATATATTAGATTGCTATATTTTTGTAACGCTCTCGGTGAGATCTTTTCGATTCTTGAACAAAATATAGTACGTTCCATTTAAAAAAATGTAAGTTTGTGCTGCTACGTGGTTTTGGAACACCCTGTAGAAATGAAGGTATTTTCAAAATGTGCCCTCAGTAACTGTATCAGCTCACACAAAACCTTAAAGTTTTATCTCGTACCACAACGATGTAATCCTCCGATGTCAGAAGTTTGCCCCACCCTGTATATACAGGGTGTAACAAAAAGGCAGGTCACAAATCATACCACATATTCTGGGGCTAAAAATAACTCGATCCAACCCAAGTTACCCTAGTACAAATGTGCATGCGAAAAAAGTTACAGCCTGGCTGCAATTAGATATCATCAGAAGAAGCCATTGCTTTTCCAGAATATTCGGTTTTCGTTAGTAAAACGGTGCCGACTGTGTATTCAAGAAAATGGGGGCCATTTCGAGCATCCTATAAAAAATACACATTTGTCAATAAATAAGATTCAATCAAAAATTTGAGACCCTCGAAAAACTTAAAAATTTATTTATTTTAATTTTTGTTACTCGAAATTTTTGAAGCATAAATAATGAAAAATAGGCTGTATCTCGATAAAAACTGATAATTGTAGAAAGTAATAAGGGGCAAAAAAGTTTCAAAAATATGTGTTTGAATAATGGTGCCACAATAAGCATTAAATTGTAACGTGCACAAAAATTTTGAGGGGGGTTTAGGGGATCTCAACTGCCATGAATTTTTAACGGGAAGCAATAATTCCTTATTTTGTCTAAAGATGCTCTTATCATAAGGAAGCCACTTGTTAACTTTCACTATAATATGTCGAACAACTGTCGAGATATTTGGAAAAATCAATTTTCATTTGGTAACTTCGAAGGGTTGTAACTTTTTTCGCATGCACATTTGTACTAGAGTAACTTGTGTTGGATCGAGTTATTTTTAGCCCTAGAATATGTGGTATGATTTATGACCTGCCCTTTTGATACACTCTGTATATACGAGGCTTGTTCAACTGAAGCCCATCTTTGGTAAGGTAAGCCTTGGAAACAATTGTAATAATTCAACTGACGTTTTCCAACATTAGTACTGTATGCAAACGTCACACTGATCTGTTTATTTTGTTTATATTTGCCAGCGATTTTAAGTATTGTGACTTTGAAATGACGTTTGTTGTTAACAATCCGTCCAAATGTGATAAGCGTGCGGTCATTCAATTTTTGTGTGCTGAAGGTGTGCAACCGTTGCAAATTTATACGCGAATGCAAGCAGTGTATGGAAACGCATGTTTTGCATATCCAACTGTGAAGGAATGGTGTAGAAAATTTAAGAATGGAGAAGAGAGGACGAATGATAAGCCGCGACCAGGTGCATTGATTACTGCATCAACAGACAGGAATGTGGCATGTGTGGAAGGCCTGATTAGAGAAAATCGTCGAATTTCAATCAGAGCAATTTCAGAAAATGTTGGTGTGAGTATAGGATCTGTCCATAGTATCGTACACAAACTAGGTTACAGCAAAGTTTGTGCGCAATGGGTTCCTCGTCTCTTGTCTGAGGACCAAAAAAGCTTGCGAATGGGCTTGTCTTTGCAACACCTCACGGAATACAGTCGAAATGGTAATGACTTTCTCTCGTCAATAGTTGCTGGCGATGAATCTTGGTGTCATTATTTTGAATCATCCAGTTAGCTGTCATCGATGCAATGGAAACACGCAAATTCTCCGCCACCAAAGAAGTTTAAAGTTCAACCTTCTGCAGGCAAGGTGATGTTGACATTTTTTTTCGACCATGAAGGACCCTTGCTGATAGAGTTTATAGAACCTAGAGTGCATATCAACGCAAACCTGTATAATGAAACTTTGAACAAGCTCCATCAAGCAATAAGAAGAAAACGTCAAGGGAAGCTTTCACGTGGTGTTATTCTGCTTCACGATAATGCTCGGCCTCATGTTGCCAACGCAGTGAAAGAAAATCTGCAACGAAAGAAATGGAGGATATTAGAGCATCCACCCTATAGTCCCGATTTATCGCCTTGCGATGGGCCACTAAAAAAGGCGTTAAAAGGTAACCGTTTTCAGTCGGACGCAGATGTACAAAATGCTGTGAAAGAATTCTTCCAGCAGCAGCCACAAGAATTCTACATATATAAGCAAGGTATAATACATCGGTTGGTGAAACAGTGAGATATGGGCCTCAATTGTAGTGGTAGTTATTTGTAACTGTACTTGTCAATAAATTTTTCCTGGACCAAAGATGGGTTTCAATTGAACAAGCTACATATATATTATAATATTATAGAGTTCATACAACAGCCTTTTTGCTGTGCGTCATCGTTTGTGACGTATATTCGGGTTTTGGGTATGTTGTTTATTTTATTCGCTATTTTGACATAGCTAACCTTAAATTTGATGAATAAAATGATCAGGATCGTATTCAGCCAAATTCGAAGAGGCAAAAAATTCATAATACTTGGGATATGAAAGAAAACACAGCAAACTAAAACAAATTGTATTTCACCTATTAAAATAATTAAATAAAAAAAGAATTATACAGCGAGTTCAATTGAGGATGCACTTAGGACCCTATTTTATTATTAAGTTCTATAAAATTTACTTTTTAGAGCATTTCCTAATAAGAGTGTAATTTAAAAAGTTTTCTTATACTTTTTATTTCATACTGTTAAGTGTTAGGCTTCCAATTCAATTAAATTTTTTGATCCAAAATTTTTAAAAACATGTATTATCACCGAAAATCTGATCGCGTGCAACATTTAAATGAAATCGGTTGGGTAAAAGTGGATTGCAAAATTTGAGGTGAAGTTCTATAAAAAGTGTGTAAAAATGGTTCACTCATCGTACTAATTAAAAACATTTCTGCCTACCTTCACTAAACATTCTGTATATACGCGACCTAATGGCATGCTCATATTTCTCTCGGATTGTGAGATCCCTCGATATTTTGACAGATTCACTAATTTTATTGTTATATTCCGAATCACTCTGAACGCCATTTTTTGCCAAATTTGCTATAGTCGACAAGGATATACCCAATGCATCGGAAATACGCTGAAACATAATAGATTTAAATGAAATATTTAAGCTATCCTAATGAAATAGGATTACCTAACTCAATTAATATTAATTTCACTTATTGTTATATCGAAAATACTTACTTGATGCACTGAAGTTAAAGGTATCAATGGTTTACCAGCTTCTTTTTCTAATTGAAAATATTTAATAACTTTCAAAATAAGATGCTACTCTTTTTCCGTGTATCTAGGCATGTTTTTGTATTATTTAAATGAATAAAATGCTCAATTTAATAAGATTAATAATCACTTTTAATCGATAATAATTTACCGTCAAATTAAAGTACAGCCCTGACAAGAACTGTCAGACATTAGAAACAGACGACAGACATATTGCCGCTACGAAAGGAACGTATCAGTTTTGAACTCCCAATAGGCCTTTTCATCAGGTGATTGCGCAAGCGCTGCAGCCATTTTGAAATAGCGGTAATTTAAAAGTTTCGTACTGTTTTTGTTAGCAATGGCTGGGAATGCAATAATATTTCTACCAAATGATAAAATTACTTGCAGAATTAATTGATGGTGCTTCACTTATTTATAACTCTGTGGAAGCTCATAGCTGTGAGCAATTAAAAAGATGGTTAAAATGTCGGACGTTCACAGCAAGGAAAAAAAAGTGTGCTAGTTGAGAGGTTAGGTGTCAATACTTGTATTTACTCTTGTAAAAAATCAGAAAAAATAAATAAAAATCATGATTTCATTCAAATTTGCATATAAAAGCACCTTTAACTAATGAGTTTGAGTTTATTACGGTAAAAATAGAATTTTTGGATTAATATGTATGTATGTATGTACACTCAGGTGCAGAGAAAACGGGCCACCGATTTTTTTTTCAAAATCGGCTTAATTTGGTTATTATTTTGGTTTTTAAATTATATTTTGTATTCTTCATCAACAAAGGACTTCCTTCTAAATACAAAAAGTTGGAATACATGTGTATTTTCTCGTTTTACATAAAAAAAGAACATTTTGGAAAATTCAAATTCAAAAATTCTATATTTTATTCATGTAATTCGAAAGGAGCTTATTTGTTTTCAATTGTTGGGCGGTTTCTAGACAATTTTTTGTCATTGTTAATATTATCAATATCAACGTTGACAATTTTAAAGTCTTAATTATGGTTTTAAGTGCTGAAGATTGTGCTAAAGCAGTAGCTCTTGTGGAAGATGGTCGAAGCCAAAGATATGTGGCTCGATTACTCAATGCTAGTCGTTCTACCATTCAAACCCAAGTAGCACATAAATATTGACCGAATATTGGTAAAATGTAGTAAAAAAATTGGAACAATATGAATTATACTACATTGGACCAATTTGAAATGTGAACATTCTGCGATGTGGATTCAACATTGTATTTCAATATGCATACAATATTTATAAGTGATGTTGGCCCAATACGAAATATTAAGTTCTTCGCCAATTTTAAGAATTGCATCATCAGCATTGTCCTTATATTGGATAGTTATTGTTAAACCAAGCTGTCCAACATCGTTATCCTATATTGACGTAATATTGGAATATACATATAAGGCCTACATCAACTATCAAAGGTTGTACCAAGTAGTCCAAAATTGGCTGAAATTTGGTATTCCATATCGATGTGATATTGGAAAATACATATGGGTCCTACATTATCTAACAGATATTGTAACAAGTAATACAGCATTGGCTGAATCTTGGTATTTCTATATTGCACTGATATTGCAATGCACAGGTAGGTCCTATATGAGTTTTCAATTGTATACCAATATTAGCTGAAAGTTTGTAGCAATAATACAACAGGTACATTCATGTGTTTCCATATTGGCCTGAAGCTTGAAGAAATTCTGAAACACAAATAAATTCAATATGTTCTCCACCTTGCATCGTTTTTGAAATGTATAGGAAAGAGTGTAATAAAAGTCGGCATTTAAATTGAACATTTATTTTGCACATTTTGTTTGAAAATAAATAGACAACAAATAAAGGCAAATAAAGTTGAAAAAATAATAAAATCTTGATTATGATGATAACTAATAAAACATCAAAATATTTATAATAAAAACAGAAGGAAACATTGTGCACGACAAACTTAAGAATAATAAGTCCAAAAAACGTACAGTTTCGACTTACAGGGAAGTCATATTTTCATCGAATAGTAACTCACAAAAAATGATTGACAAAATTTGAATTGGGGAAAATAGCAGCTTCCAAGAAAAATGCTACTGACCTCTATATAATTCTAATAAACTAAAACAATATTAACATAATGAACCTGGAAATGAATCTAGGAATCGGAAATCTACGCAACCAATGAAAAAAATTTGAGTTACGTGGAAATATTTTTTTTTATTGTGACATAAAGATGGCTGTGTCACCGGTTCACCCTCACTTATATCTTGAACAAAATATTATATTACTAATAAGTTATTATCTCAGTTTTTCCGCCCCTAGACGTCCACCTTCTCTATTTCCCGCTTGTGCAAGTGCTGAGCTTATGTGAGTCCTTACTTCATCTGTGCATGACGGTATATTCGTGTTGCTTCTAGAAAAGTAAAACATGATTCAATTACCGATACTTACATTCCTGAGCAATAAACTGTTTCTACTGTACAATAATGACATAATTATCATTGTTTTCCACAAGTGTAGGAATAAAGTACAGAGAAAAAACGAAAATAAACAAACAGCGATGCAAACATATTCTAATCTTTGGAGAACCTGCTTAATAAACAAAATATAAGATGAAAATATAACTGTTTAATTTGATGAAACGTTCACCGGGTACGAACAATTAACTCACCTTAATGAAGTTCACTTGTCAGTATTTCACTATTTCATATACCTATAGAAAATAATACGTTATTCATGTTGGTAGAATCAGTGTTATCAATATTAATTAAACTAATCTCACCTTCACCTTCTCAAATAATTTCAAATACACAAAATACACTACATATACAAAAATATACCTAACTGTTAACGTACGAATAACGACTACAGCGATTGTGCACACCTGCACAACCACTCCTTCACCGTTCTCACAGGCGCATGCGGGATGTGGTGACTTGGTATGTGGTGATAACAATATTTCATCAATATTGAATATTGATTTAACATTGAATATTCCTTCCGAATGTATATTAGGTACTATTGATCCAATATAGTTTGTTCATAATATCGAATAAATCTTTTAAATTCAATATCGGTTGAACGTTGTTAAATATTTTTTGCTATTATTGGGAGCAATCGATATGGGTAACCAAAAGTGTACATCAGAAGATATTGTTAACTATGTATTGTATTATCGACATCTAATAATGTTGACCGAACAACACACTATTATTATTGAAAACAACCAGTATTCTTAATATTGGATAGTTGTTGGTTGAACAATATGTAGGTATTGATAAAAATATGAATTTTTTCATCAATGTTTCTTCAAAATTGAACATTAATATTGTTTCAGAATGTATATAAACATTGATCCAATATATAGTTTGCTCATCATATCGATAAAGTATATTTAATACAATATCGGCAAGATATTGCTAACTATATTGTATTATCGACATCTAATAATGTTGATCCAACCGCACGTTATTATTATCAAGATGAACCTGTATTTTCAATATTTGATAGTTGTTGGTCGAGCAATATAGGTAAATGATAGAATAACAATGTTTTATCAATGTTGCTTCTAAATAGAACATTGAATATTGTTTCCTATTGTATTGTATAAATATTTATCCAATATAGTTTTTTCATCATATCAATTAAATCTTTTATATACAATATGAGCAAAATATTGTTTGTTATATATTGTATAATCAATATCTATCGATGTTAACCCAACCTCACACTATTATTATTAAAAATAAACTGCATTTTTCATATTGGTTTATTGTTTGCCGGACAATATGTATTAATAATCAAATAACAATATTGCATCAATGTTGAATGTATTTTTAAAATTGGATATTGCTCCCAAATATATATAAATATTAATGCAATATAGTTTGCTTATAAGTTCGATTTAATCTTTCAAATACAATATCGGTTGAACATTGTTAACTATATATTGCATTATCGACATATAATCATGTTGGACCAATCATAAATTGTCAATTTCCAATATATCTATATTGAATCAATATAGATCCGACCTTCAGCCAATTTGATGTGCTACTTGGGAAGGGTGTTACAACGTTTTGGGGATACTGGAAGAAACACAAGAAGGCCCGGTAGTGGTAGAATACGGGTAACTACCGCTCGAGATGACAGATTTATTGTACTAAATTCTCTAAGGGATCGTCATTTGACTTCAGTACAGACAAGAAATCGACTTCTGGAGGTTCGTGGTAAAAATGTAAGTAAATGGACAGTTTGCCGAAGATTACATGAGGTTGGGTTAAAAGCTTTTAGGCCAGCAACTGGGCCTAAGTTACTTCCACGTCACCGGGTAGCGAGATTGCTCTTTGCTCGTGAACATAGCAATTGGAATCTTATGCAATGGAGTAATATACTCTTTACCGATGAGTCCAGGTTCTCGCTACATTCACCAGACGGACGAAAAAGAGTGTGGAGACGAAATGGGGAACGATTCCAAGAATGTGCTTTTAGCCCTAGGCTGAGTCATAACGGAGGTTCCGTAATGGTATGGGCAGGCATATCAAGTGAAGCCTCTACGGAATTAGTGTTTATCAATGGGGGCTCACTGACTGCACAACGGTATATTGAGGAAGTTTTTGCATATCAGGTGGTTCCACTCGCTCCATTTATTGGCGATAACTTTATCCTGATGCAGGACAACGCTAGACCTCATTCAGCGAGATGCGTCAGTGAATACTTGACAGAAGTTGGCATTGCAAAAATGAACTGGCCAGCATGTTCTCCGGACGCAAATCCTATAGAACATGTGTGGGATATGTTAGGCAGACGTGTTAGAAGTCGTGCTATAGCACCAACCACACTAAATGAGCTTCGTGTAGCTCTTCCAGAAGAATGGGAGAATATTCCTCAGAATGCAGTTCGTGAGCTCATTAGTGGGATGCCACGCCGTATGCAAGCAATAATTAGGGCTAGAGGAGGAAATACCAATTACTAAAGTCTATTTAATGTGTTAAATTTTGTTTTCTGTACCTCTAAAGTTTGCTGTTGTTAACATAAATTTTACTAAGTATACATGTATTTTTCCTTTATTTATGTCATTGTTTATTAAGTTTAGTTTAAGTAACATATTCTTGTCTTTTTATACCAGGAGGAAGTCATTTGTTGGTAAAATATAAAAAGTGTAAACCAAAAGCCAAAATAATAAACAAATATAGCCGATTTTGAGAAAAAAATAGGGGGCCCGTTTTTTTTGCACCTGAGTGTATATTTGGGGTAACATTCACTGAGACCTAAAAGATCTATTGTGCCCCCTTACTTCTACTTAGTTTCTGAGGAGAGTCTCTGAAACTAGTAGCTCCTTTAGTCCTATTTCCCGGAGGAATTTTAGGATATCTGCAGGCTTCAACTTAGGTAAATGTTCCTCTTCTATCCAGTAATCTCCCAGGTACAGTGCTCTAGGATTCTGGAGTGCTGTGCAGTTGGAAAGTATGTGGATGGAGGTCTCTTCTTCCATGTCACAGTATCTGCAATCTTCTTCCTCCACTAATTTGAGCTTTTTCAGGTGCCCATTCAGGCGACAATGTCCCGTTAGGATCCCTGTTAAAACTCTTAGCGCAGTCTTGCTTTGACTTATGCATTCATTTGATCTCCGTAGGTTGTAGTCACCCAGGAGAATCTTTGATTGTCTAAGCCCTACTAGATCTTTCCAATGGTCAGATCTTCTCTTTCTTTCGGCTTCGCCTATTTCTTCCAATATCACCTTGGAGCTGATTCCACAAAAAGGTTCAGGCCCCCAGAAGGGTATTTCAGACCCCCTCTTTGCTAGTTCATCTGCTATTTCATTTCCTTCTATTCCAGTGTGTCCTGGAATCCATAGTAGGGTAACTATATTGTTCTCGCCTAATTCATTTAGTTTGTCTAGGCATTCCCAAACCATTTTAGAACTGATTACGCAAGAGCTCAGTGCTTTAATGGCTGCTTGACTATCTGTCATTATGATAATCCTTTGTCCTCTGTATATCAAGATTTAACTGGGCGCACTTTCTTATGGCGTGGATTTCCGCTTGAAAGATACTTGGGGTTTGGTTCCTGGCCCGAACACTCCTATCCCAGTTCCTCCTATTGCTTTTGAGCCATCTGTGTACCATTGAATGGCATTCTTTCCAATTCTGGTAATGGTATTCGGATCCCATTCCTTCTTGTTGCTGAATTCTGTAACGAATTTCTTCGAAAAGTTGTACTTTCTCATCATACCGTCTTGTGGCATGTCCCAGGTTGTCTGATTTCTAAGAAGTGAAGAGGTGATTTTTCTTTTAATGATTCGCTCTCTACTTAGTCTGTATCTTGTTTTTTCTGCAACACTTTCCACCACCATATGTAGAGGGGTGAGGTTGAGAATTACTTCCATTGCTGCCGTTGGGCATGTTCTCATTGCTCCTGTAATGCATAATAATTATACCTTATTGGTTGATTTATGAACTTGTTGAAATTCTTGATAGCTCAAAGGATCAGGATTTTGTTCACTTGGACCACTTTCTCCAGAAAAATGCAATGAACAAATATAAGTGTCCTTAGTAACATTATCAATAGATTTGAATCCTCTGTCACTTCGGCCACATTTTTTCACCCACGAATCACATTTAGAACATTTTTGACATGTTTTAATATGTATTTTTTTGGATGAGTTAATTACTTTCTCACGATATTCCAGGCAAGGCTTTGTAAAGTTTATAAAATAATAAGTATTTGTTTTATTTTAAAAGGTTTATAACGTGTATCACTTTTGCATACTCCATAACAACACCGTTTTGTTGTACCTTTTCGTACAGATAACATAATTATAGTCTATAGAAAAACTGCTCTATTGAATCCTGACACTTACTACTTTACTTTTTTCACTTTTTTAAATCACAAATACATTTATAATAGTATTTATTAATTTTAAGTTTTAGTACGCGGGCACGTTAACACGCTTGTTTACGAATATGTAACAGTACGAAAAACATGGCTGATACGAACGCATGCGCACTGAAAATTACATGACCTTGAAAAAGCCTATTGATAGGCTGTGCTTGCGCGTAATTTAAACATCAACCAATCAAATTTTTGTAAGTCAGTGATTAGGGTTAACGTTTGTAATACATTTGAACGGTTCATTATTGCGATATTTTGATTAGGATTAATCAAAGACCTGACTTTTTTCCATTTCTTTCCACCTAATGTGTTAGAAAGACATTAACAAACGATGACGCACACCAAAAAGGCTGTTGTATAAACCATATAAATATAAATTTTACCATTTATTTACCCTGTATTTTTAAATGGTAGAAATCAGCAATTTGCTATTTTAATTTAACGATTTTTACAATAACAATTTGACTTTGACAATTCATAGATACATCCGGTTTTCGAATTTATGGCAGAAATATCAGGTATATAGCAAGCAATGGTCCATTGACAAATTAACAGTTTCAAAGTGAGTAAGTATGGTTCATACAACAGCCTTTTTGGTGTGCGTCATCGTTTGTGACGTATATTCGGGTTTTGGGTATGTCGTTTATTTTATTTGCCATTTTGACACATATCTAACCCTAAATTTGATAAATAAAATCATCAGGATCGCATTCAGCAAAATTCGACAAGGCTATGAAATTAATAGTTACCAGCTTCTTTTTCTAAACTGAAAATACTTGAGAACTTTCAAAATGCTAATGTTTTTCCGTGTATCTAGGCATATTTTTGTATTATCCGAATAAATATAACAATAATATTCATATTAACTTTTCATAAATAATAATTGACCGTGAACAACAAAGTACAGACCTGACAAGAACTGTCAGTGGGACAGTAGAAAAAGATGTCAGACACATTGACAATACGAAAGGTATGTCTGCATGCCTATTTTATAAAGAAATTTCTCCCGACTGATAGGTCGCGCTTACGCTTAAAATGAACATCAACCAATCAAATTTTGGTAAGTCAATTATTAGGATTGACGTTTGTAATAAATTTGAACGGTTCATTATTGCGATATTTTGATTAGGATTAATCAAAAACCTGACTTTTTTGCATTTCTTTCCACGTAATGTGTTAGAAAGACATTAACAAACGATGACGCACACCAAAAAGGCTGTTGTATGAACATAGGCCAATCTTACTTCAAACTTCGGTGTATGGATTATTTTAAGGGGTATCAAAAAATGTTATCAACAAAAATATTAGATGTCTTCAAGGTGCATAATTTTGAAATTACCTCGGACTATACAGAGTGTTTAATAACCCCGTTACAAACCAAACATATGATTTTTCCAATGAGAACCCCTGTATATTATACCGCATTCGGACTGCTCACATTTTTTTGGAGCATTTGATATAAAGTTTTGTTACGTTATACAGAATCCATCAAAAGGTAGGTAAATCAACGCTCTATAGCTTATTGCACGTTGAAGAAAAAACATTTATTTTACACAACAGAGTTTCTTGATATTGTTATGCGAGTGCCCCAGTGAACTTCCCGTATGAGACGACTATGACTCCTCCGCTCATTAGTCGAGAACAATCCAGAGACTACCTACCCCTCGCCCTCCCACTTGTTCTAGTCTATCCAGCGCCTTCGGCAGAACGAGAAATTTCTAGAATCATACCCAACATCGCTGCACACATAATAGTCGTCATATAGATGCCAGATGGACAGAAGAGCTCCTGCAGACTGCAGGCTGTAGACTTTTTATTGGCCGATAGTTTGGTCGGCTTCTTAATCAGTATGGAGAGGAATGCATATGCGCACACTACAGCGATTCAGTATCGGCCGATGAAAAAGTTTGATAAGCTACCCAATTACAATCAAACTAATCTGTCGGCCAACTATCGGCCGACTGTTTAATCAGTATTGGCGCATGACACGCCAGCGCATACATGACGATTGTTTCGTCGGCCGATAGTTCAGTTCGCTCTGTGATTTGGCGGCGTGTGCATGTATTTTGAATATGGCAATCTCTCCTCCACAGGCATAGAAAGTCTTACATTTGTATCATCCTTCGCTATTGCTTGTCCAATTAGCTTGACAAGTTCATTGATGCTGGTAATGCTCATTCGATAATAGGCAAAACATTTTTTCGGGTAATGAAGTTATTTGGAATGCATAGAGTAATATTTTCCACTAACTAATCTATCAATGAGAATGGGATGCACCCAATAATCTCGGAATCTCTTCCTGATTTTCCTCCTCCGAAGTACATATAATGAGAGCAATAATTTTTCTGGACAATATTTTCATTGTGCGACCGCTTCAATAGTCAGTTACAAATTAGTTCGAGAATAGTCGGCCAGCTGTTGGATAGTCTGCGCCCTGTTCACCAACCAAACTGTCTAGTTGGCTCGGTGTGCAAACTTTCAGCCTAGACCGACTAAACTATCGGCCGATAAAAAGTCTACAGTCTGCGGCGGCCCTAGTGTGGTGTGTGGTCATATAAATTATGTGTGTTGTGTGTTATATAAATTATTAAATAAGGACAGTAGTACATATAAATCTGTAAATATAAATTAAGTAATTGTAAATATAAATTAAAATAAACATTACAATTAATGATGCAATATCTCCGTATTCTATTAAATTTAATTTATTTATCCTTTTGTATACAGGGTGAACGGAAACTCGAACCTTTCATTTTCTCTCTTCTTTCAAATGGAACACCCTGTATTTCTTAGCGCAAATAGAATCTTCGATTATGTAAATTTTATTTTTGTTAAGTATTCCCTATACCCAAAGTTAATCAAAACAAAGTTATTTTATAACGCTACACGTCTTGCAGTAAACTTATTCCTCGTTAGGAAAAGTAGCATTTTGCTCTTTTGTTATACAAATAGCTATACTAGTAAATAGGCTATGGGGATTCGGCCGCATGGCGGAGGCGCTAACATGGGAATCTCCATAAGAAAATCGTCAAAAAAGCCAAGGTTCGTTCTGGCAAAATTTACTCTAAAAGTGGTGGGGGTATCATATACATGGCAGATAAAAAGTAACATGCTCGAAAGGCCTTAACGTCTAGTGTATTTGAAAAATAATAGAAAAATTCTACCCCCGTTCATCCCCCATCATCCCTCTTACTAAAAGTTAACCAATCATAGCAAACGATGTATCGTTCGAAAGGCCTTAACGTCTAGTGCTTATGAAAAATAATAGAAAAATTCTACCCCCTTTCATCCCCCATCATCCCTCTTACTAAAAGCCAATCAAACGACGTCTCGTTGGAAAGGCCTTAATGTCTATTATGTACAGGATGAATCAAAAGTAACATTATATACAGGGTGGGTAACATGCATGCAAGGCATAAACGTCTATTATATACAGAGCGCTCGAAAAGCCATAACTATTATATACAGGTAACATGCAGGCTCAAGAGACCTTATTATCTACGTCATACGTCACGCTGTCACGTCAAACATCACGCTGTCACGTCAAACGTCATGCTGTCACGTCAAACGTCACAGTTTCACGTCAAACGTCACGTCGTCACGTCAAACGTCACGCTGTCACGTCAAACGTTACGTCGTCACGTCAAACGTCACGCTGTCACGTCAAACGTCATGTCGTCACGTCACGTCAAACGTCACGTCAAACGTCACGTTGTCACGTCGTCACGTCACGCTTTCACGTCGTCACGTCATGTTGTCACGTCAAACGTCACGTTGTCACGTCAAACGTCATGCTGTCACGTCAAACGTCACGTTTTCACGTCAAACGTCACGTCGTCACGTCATACGTCATGTCAAACGTCACGTTTTCACGTCGTCACGTCAAACGTCACGTCGTCACGTCAAACGTCACGTTTTCACGTCAAACGTCACGTCGTCACGTCAAACGTCACGTCGTCACGTCAAACGTCACGCTGTCACGTCAAACGTCACGTTTTCACGTCAAACGTCACGTCGTCACGTCAAACGTCACGCTGTCACGTCAAACGTCACGCTGTCACGTCAAACGTCATGTCGTCACGTCACGTCAAACGTCACGTCAAACGTCACGTCAAACGTCACGTTTTCACGTCAAACGTCACGTCGTCACGTCACGTTGTCACGTCAAACGTCACGTTGTCACGTCAAACGTCATGCTGTCACGTCAAACGTCACGTTTTCACGTCAAACGTCACGTCGTCACGTCATACGTCATGTCAAACGTCACGTTTTCACGTCGTCACGTCAAACGTCACGTCGTCACGTCAAACGTCACGTTTTCACGTCAAACGTCACGCTATCACGTCAAACGTCATGTCAAACGTCACGCTGTCACGTCGTCACATCGTTACGTCAAACGTCACATCAAACGTCACGCTGTCACGTATAGTTTTCAAAATTTAGTAAATTGTTATAATACGGTTCATCTCCACACCATCTTATATATCACAATAATTGATATAAGGAGATAGAACCATTGAGCGTTGTATTTAATATTTAAAGTGACAAATACATCCCCTATAGGCCTACGGAATTGATATGATATAGATATTAAGAATTTATATTTTATTTAAAATAAAAAAGGTTGTATAGTGCAATGCTAACTATATTCATAAGTTGAACGACCCAAGTACCAGGTCATGTGGCTCATATTAGGAAATTGCTATAAAATATTATTTTGTAATATGTATTTGTCAACACGTCTATGCTGAATATCGAAAAATGGATAATGCTGTGTAGCATGTGCCGATTAGCAAACAGGAAATACGTTTCTGCTAATTCTCGACATTTAAAAAGCTGTCAATGCAGGAAATCTCTTATCGTGCGGTTAGTTTGGAAAAGCATATTTTCTTGCATTATCACTTTGAGGATCTGTAGGAGGGGAACCAATCATATTTTTTTGTTTTATTCATTTAGGCGCGTTATATATTAATTAGCGAAGTCCAGAGAGCTCAGTCGCAGTTAATAGACGTCAGTTAATAGTTTGTGTATGGTACCTTAAAATATTAAAAAGTAAGTTTATTTTTATATTTCATATTTTTTTTTCCACATTGATGCATTATTTCTTATATCTCAAAAATATCTCAATTTTATTTTTCAATAGAAATTTTTAAATATTTTTGCGCTAGTTAATTATTGCGATGGGAGGTCAATCTAAAAATTATCATTTATATATTATTGATTATGGAAAATTGATTTGAAATCAAAATTTATTCTCACACAACCAGATATACTTGATGATTATTTACCCAAAGAAGTTGACTTCAATTATCAAATCTTAATTTCTTTATAGATGGACCTTACTAAACTGAATGCTGTATCCCTTATAGAAAAGAAACCACTTGTTAAACTAACCGACCTACCTAAAGATATACCATTCAGAATTACAGCGGGTCAGATTGTCAAGACAAAATTTGGGGAGGCAATTCTACTGGAGCTAGAAGATAAGGCTGTATTCCTACCCCAGAGGGTGACAGAAGCATACCGGCCGCACGTGATGGCTTTCAGAAGTTTGAAATATAATATCACGTACAGAAAACAAATAGACGTTGGGAAGTCGAATCCTTTAACGTCCTTTGAAATACAAGAGAATTGAAATTTTATTCAATATACCGCTCTGAAGTCAAAACTGAAATTAATCCGACTGGGTTCGATGAAAAAAATTGGGGAGAAATTATATTGCTGGACACAACCTCAAACATTAGAGCGATTATAAAAGCAAAGTATTAATATATTAGTTAACTAGTAACCATCACCTAGATTTTATTAACAAACTTCGGAGTGGTAATATTGATTGAAATATGACTTCCCTTGCTGCTTCAAATGTATTTGGTACATTGCTTTAAGTTAATTAAAGGAAAAAATTTCTGTTGTAAATTTTGTTTATTTACTTATAAGCCTTATGTCTCCTATGAAATTGTGGTTGTAAATGTATTTTTTTAAATAAAAACAATTATTTTTCAACATGTTTTTTTTTTTTGGGTGGGGCTAGGATGAAGTAACACAACACTTATATATAACTATTTATTCAAATCATAGATAACTGTAAGTTCACAAAAGTATACAAATTCTCTAAGAGCATTGTTTAACATATCATTAGGTGTAATAGAACAAAATGCATATAAAATTTGTTGAGGATTTAAATTTTCAGAGGCGACATTTTTACAGAAATCCAAAACATTATAATAATATTGACAAAAATTTAAATTTTCCAATATAGCTATACGTTGTAAAATCAAATTATTTAGTTCTAAAATTTGGGACACTTCTTCTTCATCCATATAATATTCAACTCCATGTTTTTTGACGAAAATCAACTTACACCCATCGTAATTTGATGGAGTAATGGTGCAGTACTCTCCACATGGAAACGAATCAGGTTGGAACTTGTCAGCGTCGTCTGTGGCATGAAAGAAAGCATTCATCTGTTGCGTCATCATTGAAATAAAGGTATACCATTCATAAGTGCTGAAAGATATTTTGCTGCACTTTAGCTGTTGAGATAGAATAACAGCAGGCGTAAATGATCTTGCCGGACTAATTCCACATTTTACTCCATAACCGGAAATTGTATATTGTGTTGAAAGCAGGTACACATTTTCAGACTTTGCAGCAAACTCATAGTTTTTCAAAATTCTATCCAGCTCTGCAGAATAGTTATTATCACTACTACTACTGTCGTAACCACTACTGACACCTTGATAACTCATGTTGCTAACTAAGTTTAAGATCTGAAACGACTCCAATTTATATGGCATTTTACGTCATAAAACATCAACTCCATTAATCCAGCTGTTATGTTTTTTGTCTAAGCCTAACCATTTCACGAACAGTTTCTTGCCTTTACGTCTAAGAACTTTTTCCACCAAGTAAACGTCCGGATTCGATGTTTTCTGTAGTTCTTCGTCATAGAAGCAGCCGCTGATTGGTGTACCTTGCATGTCTTCAAGTAAATACGTAGCAGGATTGGTAATTTTAACTTTGATGATTTTAAATAGTTCTGTAGTCCAATTGGGTGTATATCCTTTTTCAAAGACATGTTTTACCTTGGATATGCGCACAATGTCACCAACTTTAAATTTTCGCGGGCTTGCTATCTTCAAATGACTATATGTGTTATTCAAAATCGATTTTTCATTGGATTTGTTGACGTGAGAAGGCTTATATTCTGTTGTGGAATGTGTTGTATTGTTATAGTTTTGAGTAATTTCAGGCAGAATATCAATCCATTTGTAGGTGCCATTTAAACTGAAATATTTGTAGAGTTTCGATTTTAATGTTCTTATAACACGCTCAGCCATAGAAGCTTTCATCGTGCTAAATACGCTATAATGATTTATATCATGTTTTTTCATTAAATTTTGAAATTTGCTGTTATAAAATTCCTTCCCCTGATCGGATTGTAGATTTTTCGGTGTTCGTCGTGTATGAGCGAGAATGTCCGAGAATGCCCGAGTAATCTCCTCTCCGGTCTTCGTCTTTAGTCGGCGTGTCCAAACAAACTTTGAAAAACAATCAATGACGACCAATATCATTTTATGATTCCTATTTTGTGATGCAAAATTCCTCATCTCTGCAAGATCCATTTGCCAAAGATCGTCAAGGCCCTTGATAATGGTGCGTCTGCGAGGGAATTTTTTCCGAATAGGTTTGTGAAGCTCGTTTACGAGTTGATTCTTTTCCTTGGTGTGCATATTATGATGTATTACCGGCTAGCTTCAATTCCAGGCTCTGAATGCGGTTATGGAAATTCATATCCAATGCCTTAATATTGTTCACTATGTCTGAAATGTTACTTTTCAAATCCGAAACGGCTCTGATATTTTCTGCAGATTCTTTTTTCAATTCACGTATACTTGCATTCGCACTAAATTCTCTTCGAATGAAGACTTTTGCAGTGGCAATTGAGTCGTCAACGTATTTCTTCGTAGCCATATCCCTACCTGCTACTGGGGGATTTCGCGAAATGAATGTATTAATTTCGTTAGTTTTATTTTGTAAGTCGGTAATATTGGCTTGTAATATGGGAATTTCAATCTTATGAAGCTCGTTTCTGATTTCGTTCAATCCTACTTCTAAATTCTTTATATTGTGTGTTTGTGGTGAGTTGATAGTACGCAAGTCATCAACATATTTTTTTGTTGCAGCGTCACTATTTGCTGTCGGTTCTTTAACATTACACATTTTCACATTTCCAATATCAATATTACCGTCCGGTATATGAGGGAACGTAATTTTCGCTGGTAAACGCGCATAGGGCGTTTGATGTCTATGTCCGAATTTATCGACTGGCATAATTGAAATGAACAAGTTTCAACTTGTATTATTCTATTATATCAGCTTCCTTGAGTTCATTGATAATTGCTACTATTTCGTTGTCGTGTGACGTATTACCTGCCTCTTTCGAAGCAATTAGTAGCTGTAAACGTTCAACCAACTCGTTGGGATCATCCCAATAAATGTATTCCATAGGGTCTTCGTTGTATACCAAACGGGAATCGAGAACGTTTCCGCCACTTTTCGGTATTTTTGATAGACGTTCCATTAGTAGCTGTTGTGTTCGAGTAGATGGACGACGGTTCGATGATTCTGATTTTGTTCTAAACAAAGGTTTGATAACATTGTGATATTTGTAAGTGCTTGAACCCTTAAGACGGTTGCGTGTATCTAGGTGAACCTTAGTATACTCTAGAAGGGTTTTATATGCCTCCAAATCCTGCTGGGTGTAACCTTCTGGATCGTGGTAGAATAAAAGCTGGTATAAGCCAGGTGTACCAGTCACGGATCCAGCTTCTTTATTTCGTTCTTGTAGTATGTTGATATTGCCGTTTCTTCCATCAAATCCAATTCTACGCGTACCCAAACTCCAACCGAGTTCATCATTGTAGATAGGTCCGTAATTTTTATCGATTTTTCCATTATCTTGGAAATAGTCTTCGATATACGATTGACTAATTTCAGGATATTGATCTAAATACTCTTGAATGGATTCATGTGTCACCTCAGGACGCATTATTTCTGGAGATTCGGGCATTGGAATATTCCCCGCTTCATCGGTTTCAGTCACCGGTTCCGTTTCGAGGAAAGGTGTAAACACATCATCACCATCGGGTTCTTCTTTCTTTATTTCCTCCTTCGGTTGTAAATTTGTAATCGATTTTTGTAATGTCTTCGAGGATTGTACAATTTCTTCTAGTGGATTGGATATCGGCTTAAATAGTTTATTAATAGACTCATCTTGCTCTGATTTACCCAATTTCAATGCCAAGTATTTTTTTCGAATTGATCTAGCAAGTTCAGACACTTTTTTCTTGCGCAATGCAGTAGCAACCTTATCGTCAGACATATTGGTATGGACTGAAGGCGCAGCTTACAATTTAATATATTTATCGAATCCTTTGCGATACCTTCCATCATTGAGGGCGAAATCTTTCATAATTACCAATGTACCATAGCGATCACACCAACACTTTGAACACATATTTTTAAATACGTCAAATGTCATGTCAGGAGATACGTGTTCGTCAAATATATGTTTCAAGTTTACCTCATCCTGCTTGAATAACACAATAACATTACAATTGTCGCGAATAAGCTGTTTCGGTATTTTTGAATATGTTTGACAAAGATATGCAGCATCGATATCTTTATGTCTGCACATGGAATAGTATTCCCGAATTTTCTGTTGACCATCACATGCAACGTCATCGAATAAAAAGACAGAATTAGGCTGAGCTTCATCTGGACTTATTATTTCCTCGTTGTCTTTGAATGGAAAATAGCCAACGCCCTTCACTTGCGCTATAACTTCCTGCAGCAATTGGTACTTTGGTTGGAATAATGATTTTGAATAAACATAAACGTTTTTGAATTTCGCGCCATTCGGATTAAATAGGAGCGCCAGCACGACATTCGTCTTTCCACACCCACTGGGGCCACATATAATGGCACGGAAAGAATTTGGTAATAATTTACCATGTTTACCAATAGTTGGTGTTGAGGTAAAATCCAGATTTTCAATGGGTATAGTCTGCTCTTGTTGAATTATTTTCATTGTGTGCGTCGTTTTTCGTAGTACTACTCTTTAAATATAGGTGTTACCACTTACGCGTATCAGTCTTAATGTTGGTGTTTGAAGGAGAAGGTCTCTTAAATTCTCTCATCAATAAACTACCTATTGAGCTTCACTTACCTAGCTATCAGTACTGTGGACGTAAGTACTACCCCCTCCACCCCTTTATGTAAAAAATTGATTGTTTTTTTTTTCAGCCGGTACAAAATTGGAAAAACGTCTTGATCGTGGAGATCCGGGCATCAACCCCTTGGACGCTGCTTGTAAGCAACACGATATTTCTTACTTGAAGAATAGGTCTCTCGAAGAACGACACAAAGCCGATCAGATACTTGAAGATAAAGCTTGGGCTCGTGTCAAATCAAAAGACGCTTCACTGGGAGAGAAAACTGCTGCATTACTTGTAACAGGCGGAATGAAGGTGAAAAGGAAGCTGGGAATGGGTTGTCGTCGCAAACGTCGTTCCTTGCATCGAGATGTTATTCTAAAAGTGGGAAAGTCATTGAAGAGAGGAACATCTTTGAAAGACACTGCAACGTTTGCCTTACGAGCAGCCAAAGCACTTATTAAAGAATTTGGTGGGAAAAAAGAAGTCGAGGTTCCTCGAGTGATACCTGTAGCGAAATCCGGAGGTTTCCTACCACTTATCCCTTTGTTTGCCGGTCTTTCGGCAATCGGAGCTTTGTCAGGTGGTGCTGCTGGGATTGCTAAAACTGTCATTGACGCAAAGCATGCACAAAAGAAATTGGAAGAAGATGTACGTCATAATAAGGCTATGGAACGTGTAGGATCTGGCCTGTATCTGAAAAAGTACCCAAAAGGCGGCTTCGGATTGTATTTGAAAAAAAACCAATAAAGCTACCCAATCACGCATTAACCGACTTTGACATAACACAATACGCAAAATCGCTTAAAATACCGCATTTTCGAGGAGTTTTCATGCGAGACACTCTCCCCAAAGCCGGCCCCCGGAAACAAGAATGCGCAGTGGTTAATTTGGACACCTCTGAGAATAGCGGAAGTCATTGGGTAGCTTACCGAAAGATAAACAACAATGTAGAGTATTTCGATTCATTTGGTCACTTGAAGCCTCCGAAAGAAGTTGTTAAATATTTTGGAAAGAGTGCGCGAATTTTCTACAACAATACTCGATATCAAAACTATGATCAAATCAATTGCGGTCATTTGTGTTTGAAATTTCTACAACAATGATTGAACTATTACTACAACATATCTACCATGGAAAAACATTAAGCAGTTTCACTGCCGAAGAACTAAAGCACTTTCCCATTGAACATCTAATAGAGTGTGTAAGACCTTGGGAATTGCTGGAAATATGGCATAAACTTCCCAATGAATATCGAGCAAATTTTCAACTACAAATACGATTGCCTTGTTTCATCCATTACAACCGACCCGATTGGACGACGCATTGTGACGGTCCACCGAGTTCGCAAGCTACTTGTTTCCTTTGTAAACAAACATTAAAAAATAAATGATATTTAAATCCAAACATTATTTGTTTGTCATTAGTCATCATGTCGCAGTTGCTGAGAGTTAACAGCACCAATCACGTGTTTACCTTTCAACCTCCTACACCTATTGTACTCGATCCGAAGAATGAATACGAAATAGCTCTACGATCTTTTCATTCTTATCACAGTATACCGAACATTGAAAATTGTAAGTTTTACTACTACGATACCAAGGGCAAGCTTCAAAGTTTTGATTTTCCCACAGGATGTTACGAAATTGCCGATCTTGAAGCGTTTATCCGAGATAAATTGGGTGCGGGCAATTCAACTAGACCAGAGGACATATTTTCACTAAAACCCAATCACAATACGTTGAAATGTGAAATTTCCAGTAAATACAAAATTTCCTTCAAGGAGACTAATAGTCTTGGGAGAATATTGGGATTTTCATCGAAAATACTCGACGCTAACAAATTGCACTCGTCAGATCTCCCCGTCAAAATCATTAAAGTATCTAGTATTCGCTTCGATTGTAACATTACCACTGGAGCCTTCGATGCAAACAGACCTGCTCATACTATATATGAATTCGTTATACAAGTGGATCCGGGATATTCCATAGACGAAATTCCTCATAATTTACTCTATTTACCTGTTATACCACAAAGTGAAATAACCAATATCACCGTCATCGCTTTAGACCAGGACGGTCAGCCTGTAAACTTTCGTGGAGAACTAAGTACGTTGGCGTTGGAGCTTAGAGCGCGATGGGCCTAATAATCAATCATAAAAGACAATCTGCAGCACTTCCAACTTCATTAGCTGAGCAGTCGCCAAAGCTGAAACAGCTCTCGTTCGCAAACAAATTGGTCTTGCAATCGCTGGGTTTTAAATTGAAAAATGACAACCATGTATGGAAAACGTCTACACCAAAACGACATGCCTCCAATGTTTGATATCTATCGTAAGCCGATGTTTGATGAATCAATTCGAAAGGCCGAATACAGAACCTATGCTCCATTCATAAAATCATTCAATTGCAGTGACATTGTGGAGTTTAGCATAAATCAGGTTGATTCGTTCTTTGCAATGAGCGAAACATTGTTGTGCATTAAGGGTTCTCTCGAAATACACGGAGATGGTGACGTAAAATTAGCAAATAATGTTGGAGCCTTTCTATTCGATTCATGTACGTACAGTGAAAGTGCCAGGGAAATGGAAACAGTTCGAGATCCTGGAATAGTAAGCGCCGTACGTGCCATGACCTGTTATAACCAAGAAGATTCCAATCATATGGCTATAGCCGGCTGGAATTACCCAAAAGATCCTATTTTGAATGTAAGCGACAAGTCCTTCAACCTGCAAATACCTCTCAAACATATTTTCAACATTTTCAACGATTATTCCATGATTACATGTGGGCGTCAAACAATACGACTAGTTCGGGCACGAAATGATAATGATTGTCTATATATTACTGAAAAGAATGTCTCTGCCACTACAACAGCTAAAATTAATATTACAAGCGTTGAGCTAAAAGTTAAACATATCTTTCCTAATGACGAGATAAAATTAAATCTCATGAAATCCATTGAAAAAGATCAACCTATAGTTATTCCATTCAGGAAGTGGGAGTTACATGAATTACCTTCAATCACTAAAGGAGCAAGACGTGAAGTTTGGGCTATCAAGACATCCACTTCAGTTGAAAGACCTCGTTTTGTTATTGTTTTCTTTCAAACCGACAAACGTAACTCGAGTACAGCTGACCCGACTTTATTTGACAATGCTGACGTACAAAGTATAAGACTGTCACTTAATGGTGACTATTGGCCCAATGAACGAATGCAATTGGATTTCACTAAAACTGACTACAATGAGGCATATTTTAACTACACCGAATTCTATCCCAACTACGCAAACTCCACACAGAAGCGCCCCCTGCTGGATTATTCTTCTTTCAAGAAACGGGCATTGTTTGTTATCGATTGTTCGAAACAGGAAGAAAGCATGAAGGCGTCCACAGTCGATGTGAAACTTGACATTGAAGCAAACATAGGCTTTCCCGAAAATACCAAAGTCTATTGCATCATAATTCACGATTGTGTAATGGAATACTTCCCCCTCTCTGAAATTGTTAAAAGCTTGAACTAGATGTTGTGAGTTAGTGTTCGAGCAGACGTCAACATGAGAGTAGCATTTGTAGACATTCAAGGTTTTGTCGTAGACGGGCTTTTCGTTGCCAAAGAGCTCACCATAGAAATCGGCTTCAAAAGATCGCATTACATATTTTTACCACCGCAACCGTTTTCTACATTAAGTAACGAGGACAAAAAGACTACATCCTACTTGGAAAGAAATGTGCACGGCATTCGATACTCTTCAGGAGATGTAAAATATTCTAAACTAAATGAAATATTGGGAAGCAAGTTATTGTATGCTGCAGACTTCATTTACGTTCGAGGACAACAAAAAGCCGAGTTTCTGCAAAAGAAATGTGACATTTTTGGTATTTTTCCACGTATTATTGACGTTTGCAAATTTGATGGTACACCCTGTGAAACTGGAAACTTTACCCACGATCCAAACCCCTGCCACGTCACTGGAGTATATTCGTGTACCGAGAGAAATGTACAACGCCTCCGTCACTGGTTTCCAAATACTGTATTACCATTATAAATAAAGTTTTTTAAAAAAACATGGGTTTTATTGAAACACTCTGTATATTCATCAACTTTTATATTACATGAAGATTGGAATTTTCGTTTTACAATTTTCAAAATAATTTTTAAAATTAAAACAAATATAGCCACTAATATTACACATGACATGGTGTAAACGTTATTAATTTCATTTTCTATATCCTTTTCTGTTCTGTTGAACATGGTGTAGGTTGAATACGTCTTAACGGATAAGTAGATTGCGGCAGTCTACGGGCTAACTGATGGACCTCTTCAGACACCCAGTTTATACGAAGACTTCTCCACGTCTGTCCGTCCTTATCAGACAAGCAAAGATTTTCCAGTTGATTTATAACCTCACTTTTATCTTCGTAAAAAGCAATGTCTTTATTCAATTTTCCAATATTCGAACTTCTCAAAACAATGACTGTACACTTCTGAAGATATATTACAAAAGAAGTTTGGTGTGTAGTAGGCGGCACTTTGATCACCCCTCTCAACCTTTTCTTCACCACCGGGATGTCCCCCCCCCACCACCCCGTGAGGAGACTCTGTACTAGGAGTCGTTTGACACCTCTCTCTCGTGCCACGTGATGTGTATCATTCAACGTGTCATGTGACGTTTCGACGTGACGTGACGACATGACGTTTGACGTGACGTTTGACGTGACAGCGTGACGTTTGACGTGAAAACGTGACGTTTGACGTGACGACGTGACGTTTGACGTGAAAACGTGACGTTTGACGTGACAACGTGACGTTTGACGTGACAGCGTGACGTTTGACGTGACGTTTGACGTGAAAACGTGACGTTTGACGTGATAGCGTGACGTTTAACGTGACAGCGTGACGTTTGACGTGAAAACGTGACGTTTGACGTGACAGCATGACGTTTGATGTGACGTTTGACGTGAAAACGTGACGTTTGACGTGACAGCGTGACGTTTGACGTGACAGCGTGACGTTTGACGTGAAAACGTGACGTGCGTGACGTTTGACAGCGTGATGTTTGACGTGACGACGTGGCAGTTTGACGTGACAGCGTGACGTATGACGTAGATAATAAGGTCTCTTGAGCCTGCATGTTACCTGTATATAATAGTTATGGCTTTTCGAGCGCTCTGTATATAATAGACGTTTATGCCTTGCATGCATGTTACCCACCCTGTATATAATGTTACTTTTGATTCACCCTGTACATAATAGACATTAAGGCCTTTCCAACGAGACGTCGTTTGATTGGCTTTTAGTAAGAGGGATGATGGGGGATGAAAGGGGGTAGAATTTTTCTATTATTTTTCATAAACACTAGACGTTAAGGCCTTTCGAACGATACATCGTTTGCTATGATTGGTTAACTTTTAGTAAGAGGGATGATGGGGGATGAACGGGGGTAGAATTTTTCTATTATTTTTCAAATACACTAGACGTTAAGGCCTTTCGAGCATGTTACTTTTTATCTGCCATGTATATGATACCCCCACCACTTTTAGAGTAAATTTTGCCAGAACGAACCTTGGCTTTTTTGACGATTTTCTTATGGAGATTCCCATGTTAGCGCCTCCGCCATGCGGCCGAATCCCCATAGCCTATTTACTTATACTATTTATAACGATTTATTTTTAAACCTGTTCAGTCTGAGCTGCGAATTTTCATCCTATTTTTTATTACTAGTATCATGCAGTCCAATACCATTTCCAAAATTAAAGGTAAAGGACAATATAATTTGTATAAGAGGATAAATAAAATATTTTCATAATAAAAGATACAGGGTAGTGTCTCCCATATCAAGTTCGATATATTTTTACGCATAGCTTCCAAAAGCCCAATATAGTATAGTAATAAAGTAACCCAATAGTCTAGAAAAAAATATTAATCCGATTTATAAACGATGACTCGTGTCGATTTAATGTGTTCATAAAAGTTGAGCGGGTAGGTACCTATAGAGAGTGATAAACAAAAAAATTACTTATGGTACTGCCAAAGAATACACCAAGAACAATAAGGAGCGAAACTTCGCATAAAACCTTGTCTACAGACGTCATGTTTTTACGATCATATGTGGGCCTCTTTTCTTATGGTCTTTAAAGACCCAAATAAGATTAAAGTTTGCTTGTAGGTTGAACTAGTTTTTTCAAATGATCTATTCCACGTGTATATTATCTATCTTGTGTGTATTCTTTGGTACTGCCCAGCTATTAAATAAATGTTGCAAAATTAATCTATTCAACAAGTTTCCACTATCTTGTCTTACAATATCCGCAATTTAAATTCTATCTTGCGATGAGAGAGGGAATAATATGAATTCTCACAATGGCATTTCCCAATTAAATTTTCATGTCACAGTATTTGTTGCCAAACTCTTCCGAAACTGCTTGATCCATTATTATGAGAATTTTTGTGCAATCGGCTGAGAGTCAGTGGTAAGCTATTTTTCAAACCACTAAGTGAGAAGAGCAGTCCATACTAATAGTATATTATTCAACGAGCGTGTAATGATGGCTATTACTCATGAGAATGAAGTTTGCGACGTGAGCCGCAGGCGAACGTCGTAATCATTCGAGTGAGTAATAGCCATTACACGAAAGTAGAATACTATACTTTTTCTATGACTGAGTGTTTACCTATCAATCCAAACGAACGAGATATTTAGAGAATATATTATTGAATGAACTTAATGCTTTATGTCAAACAATTCCATTTTGGAAACTACAATGAAAATTTATTTATTGCTTACAATATTAATGGTGAAATTTGAGCAGTTGAATTCGTTTTCATTTTCTGTATCCATTCTAATAAAAAATCAGCTCTAAATCACCTTCGGTAGGTAGGTATAGGTAGGTACTGTCAAAGTTTAATTATGACATTTCATGGCGAGTCTGATTCAAACATTACACCGAACATAGTCGTGTGTAATGGCATTCTTTGACGGTGATTGGCCAGATAGTCGTGTGTAATGGATCATTACACACGGGGCGTGGCTTGTTTTGTGTAATGCATCCAGTTACTCAACAAAAATGTTACATAAAATGGGTCCATTACTCAACAGTCATAGAAAAATATTTTTTTCTAATTTTTTGGTCTTATTGTAATCTTGTAATTTGTTCACAAAAATGTGACATTTGGTTACCAGTTTCGCCATGGCCTGTGGCTTACGATGATTCAAATTCCTGACATGCTGTGTTCTCTACTTGGACACGACAATATGGACTAACATAATTGTCAAAAGTCTGAACCCTACCCTTCCGGAACCCACTCTGGTAGCAATGTAATGACGCAAACTCATGCAGCAGAAGGTAAAGTTTGCAGACGTTGAAGCTCGTCTCACTTGCCGACTTATTCCTTTGATGAGGCATATTATTATTATGCTAGCATAAGCAGATCAAAGAAAAAAGTGGACATGTGCGATGGAGTCTAAAAAACATACTTGCAGTCCATACTGAATTAAGAAAATGCAGAAAAAATGCAGTATATCTATGGAAAGCTCAGTGTTTTTAAGTAAATTTTGAAACGTTCTTAAAGCGTTTAAAAAACAATATTATCTTTTTCTAATTTAGGAGAGACTATACACACTGTACACATTTTTATAAAAGATCGAGACAATATATATATAGCAGCACTACAGGCCTATCTGGCCCTCGGCTTCGAGATCTTTCACTCGCTCTTTCCATTTCTTCCTGTTCCTCGTTTTCCCTTCTGCGAAAATGTTCGTATACGGATTTTTTTCGTATGGCAAGAGCTTTTGGTATTTTGGAATCTATGCGAAAAGCAATTCGTCTCGCACAGCTGTCTTTGCATGACTTGAGTCGGCAACGCTGTGTAAACGCATATCTACCACAACTCCAACAAGAAAGCGAGGTTAGCTAGATTATTTATATCAAATCTTTTTGTCAGGTTAATAATACTTCTAATAATAATATAACCTACGAGTTTGTTTTTTTTTCTTAAAGAGTTGTATATAGGTATAAAGTATTTGCTGTCAGTCAGTTTGCAAAAATATTTTAATAACCATAAATGAAAAAAAAGAAGGGAAATATAATATCATCCAGTCAGAAGACGAAGTTTAAAATTTTATGGAAAAAAACTCCGATCTGGAAAATTTACAAAAACATTTACTTTTAAGACTTCACAGATGCTGTGGATGAGCATTACAGACTCATTTAACATTAGTAGATATACGAATTCATTAATTCGCACCCCTTTGACCATGCGATGTATTTCCGCACAGAAAATTCGCGTACGTATAATTTTCTATTGCTCGAAAATACGGTTTGTATAATTTCATACGAAAACAGCATGATTCCGTATACGGAAGTCATTCACAAGAGTTAGGAAATAGCAGCCCTGGTCTCCTAATACCTTGCATGCTTATTTTTTCAAAAAAATATAAACTTTACTTTTAAGACGACTTTAAATATCATAAAATTTGAAAGTCCGCCAAAAAAAGATGGCGGCTGCCTCATCCGTTGACGTCACTCCATTTGTTTATGGTCCATACAACAGCCTTTTTGGTGTGCGTCATCGTTTGTTAATGTCTTTTTAACACATTACGTGAAAAGAAATGGAAAAAAGTCAGGTCTTTGATTAATCCTAATCAAAATATCGCAATAATGAATCGTTCAAATGTATTACAAACGTCAATCATTGACTTACCAAAATTTGATTGGTTGATGTTCAGATTAAGCGCAAGCGCGACCTATCAATCGGGAGAAATTTCTTTCTTTAAAATAGGATGCACATATACCTTTCGTATTGTCAATGTGTCTGTCATCTTTTTCTACTGTCCCACTGACAGTTCTTGTCAGGTCTGTACTTTGTTGTTCACGGTCAATTATTTATGAAAAGTTAATATGAAAATACTTGAGAACTTTCAAAATGCTGATGCTTTTCCACGTATCTAGGCATATTTTTGTATTATTCGAATAAATATAATAATAATATTCGTATTAACTTTTCATAAATAATAATTTACCGTGAACAACAAAGTACAGAGACCTGACAAGAACTGTCAGTGGGACAGTAGAAAAAGATGTCAGACACATTGACAATACGAAAGGTATATCTGCATCCTATTTTAAGCAAAGTAATTTCTCCCGATTGATAGGACGCGCTTGCGCTTAATCTGAACATCAACCAATCAAATTTTTGTAAGTCAATGATTAGGGTTGACGTTTGTAATACATTCAAACGGCTCATTATTGTGATATTGTGATTAGAATTAATCACAGAACTGCCCTTTTTTCCATTTCTTTCAACGTAATGTGTTAGAAAGACATTAACAATCGATGACGCACACCAAAAAGGCTATTGTATGAACCATATCACGCTCTGAGTTTTTGTGACCTAATTTGTTTCTGAAAACTTTAAAAATGGATAAAGTCGAAAAATCTCTGTATTCCAAGTATTGCATCGTTCCAGAGTGTAAATCAACGTCTATTAAAACTCTTGGCAAAATATGGCAAATCCGATAAGATTTGTTCTATATTTCAACTGCGCAGGACAATTATGCGCCGTAGCCGTATTTCCAATAACACTCAACGGTACGTTACGTCATAGATAAACGTTACGTGACGTAACCTTAAATTACGGTCACCTAACGTTATTAGCGTTAGAAATGTGAAGCAGTGAATCGCGCATTTAATAAACGTTAAAATACCGCAAACGTAATTATCGCAGACCATTTTTTAGCGAGCAGGATTTAGGAATACTACCGTAAACACCTACGCACACTTACTGTCATTTTCTTTCTGAACCGTTACACATTCCCCATATGCCCCAAGTAGCAAACTAGCCCCCAATCTTGCCAACTAACAAACTGACAACCAAAAAACCAAAGAGGTTTTTGGTTTCCTCTTTGCAGAGCCACTTCCCAACTGACCACGCTGTTAGCCAACAAAGATCCATTTTGATCAGCTTGAGGTTAAGATTTTTTTTCATCATTATGTTTATTGTTTAGATGGTGTTTAGTTTGTATTGGGGTTTCCGTTTGAATCTTGCATGGCATCGAAATAGAGTTGGTATATATTATATTTATAATACATAGTTTAACTTGTACTAACGATAATGCTTTAACTCCTCTTATTTCCTCTGCATTAAAGCAGCTGTTTGACATAAATTCAAGCAGCATAAATAAGTCTACTTGGGGCAAGTTATCGGTTTGTGCTTCTACAATACCTTCGCTAGCCATATCTTTACTCACAAAATATGGAAGAATCGTCACTGAACACAACTAGTAAATAAAATGTCGAATATTTATGTCCACTATTCACTTTACGTTGACTTTTAGAAATAAAAAGATCACACACAAACACGTAATGCTCTCAAACAAACATATAAATGATATTTTCCAGGGTGATCCTGGCAAAACTGCATCCTTTGATTCCCTCCCATCTCTTAAGGGATTGAGCATGGGTGTAACGTTTGGCTAGTTCCGCAATTGTCGAAGTCATTAGGCCGGAGGTGTCACTTATCTATGGGTGTCACTGGGTCCAAGAATTTTTAGTACAGCGGCTTCCCTGGCTAAAGAATCGGCAATGCGATTTCTTTTACTCCTGTCGTGCCCTTTAACCCACCTCAGGATAATATTGTTATTTGCCGAGGCGTTAGCTAAGTCTTAGTGGCACTCTAGTACTAGCTCCGGTATAACACGTTGTCTGTTCAAGGCTAATAGGGCTTGTCTACTATCAGTGCAGATTATTATGTTTTTGTCAGAAATTCCTTTTCTGGTTAGTTCTTTTGTGGCAATTGAGATACCAGCCAGTTCTGTTTGAACCACGCTGGTATTGTTTCCCATTCCCCACTTAATCCTTAGGCTTACTGCTCTCGTGTAAACTCGACATCCTGAACCTTCATTAATTTTTGAACCATCTGTATATATGCGTATTGCATCTGCAGCATCTGGCTCTGTGTTCTGTTTTATTTGTAATTTGTAGGGTTTATTGAACAAAAACCTGAGTTTAATTGCATCATTGGCTGCCTGCAGCAGAGGTAGTGCAGTAAGCGCTTCCTGCCATAGGCTTAACCTCAATTGGCCCACTCCTACTTCGGAGTTTACACCAGCCGTGCGGAATCGTGCCATGGCCATTAGCGCCACCTCCTTGACGTACAGGTCCAGAGGGGTCAGACCAGTAATTAGTTCCATTGCTGCGGATGGTGTTGTTCTTATGGCTCCTGTGATGCTTAAACAAGCCATTCGCTGTATTTGATATAATTTTTGAATGGCCAATGCTTGTAGAACCTTCGGTCCCCATGCAATTGCACCATACGTTAGCATAGGTCTTATTATTGTAGTGTAGATCCTGGTGACCCCACGAGGTGAGAGACTCCATGTGCTTCCCACTGTCCTCCAACACTGCTCATAAGCCACAAATGCTCTTTTTGCTCTGCTGTGTAGTGCTGTGTAGTTCATGTTAGTTTCCTGTCGAGGGTAATACCAAGGTATTTCACCTCTTCCGAAAAGTTTAGTTTGCTTTTGAAGATTTCGGGAGGTTTTAAACCCGAGAAACTTCTTTTCCTGATGAAAAGAACCATCTCAGTCTTCCTGGGATTGATCGACAGTGAGTGTTCCTTACACCATGTTTCAATTAATTTAAGCCCATCCTGCACTCTATCGCATAGTGTGTTCACAAATTTGCCTGTCCGCAAGATAACTATGTCATCTGCGTATGCAATTGTGTAGATTCCATTGTTGTTGAGGTGATTAATCAGGGTGTCCAGGACTATGTTCCACAGAAGGGGTGATAAGACTCCTCCTTGGGGACATCCCCTCATGACCATTCCTCTTACTGTGATGTCTTCTACATTCATACTTATTGCTCTGCTGAAGAGCATCTTGAGTATTCATTCTCCTACTACCAGAGGTACATTCCTGAAGTTGAGTTGCTGGGTAATTGTTGGGAAAGTTGTTTTATCAAACGCTCCCTCGATATCTATGAATATACCCAGGGTGGATTCTTTGTTGTTCAATAATCTTTCGATATTCTGCCAACAGAATTGGATAAAGTGGGTGGTGAACTAGCACTTCATCTCTTATTTACCGTTTGCATAACCTCTCCATTGTTTTTAAAAAGAACGATGTGAGACTAATTGGTCGGAATGCTTTTGGTAAGGTGTAGTCCATCCTACCTGGTTTGGGTATAAAAACCACTCGTACTTCTCTCCACTTACTGGGAATATACCTCAGAGCCAAAAAGGCTCTGAGAATTCCAACCAGGTGCGGCATAAGAATATCCATTCCCCATTGAAGTAGGGCTGGTCTTATTCCGTCAGGTCCTGGTGACTTGAAGGGGGAAAAGCCCGATATGGCCCACCTTATCTTGTCCTCATCAATTACTGCACTAGCAGATTTCCAGTCGTATTGTGAGGGTGTTGTTGGTACTTCCGTCCATTTCGACGTTCCAGGAAAGACTGAACCTGGGAAGTGAGTTTACATAAGAATCTCAGCGCTCTCTTGGAGGTTGGTGGCCTTGTCACCATTTTCCCTTGTAAGGATGCCGATACTCTTATGTTGGTCGTTTGAGAGCGCCTTCTGTAGCCTAGAAACTTGTGGGAAGTCTTCGACTGCCTCACAATAGGCTCTCCAGGCTTCTCTTTGCTTTTGTCTGCAGGTTTTTTTTGAACTATTTGAGGTTGGCTTTATAAGACCTCTTTGAGTGTTGTTCGGTATATCCTTTCCTGCCTTTTAATTTCTCCAGCACCCTTAATTCCGTTTGGATAGTCTCCTTAAGCGATGAAGATGGTGTAGTGTCGGGCAGTACGCTTGCAACAACAATTTTGGAGCAGGTTTTCGACAGTCAGCCTTGTATAAAAATATGTAGTGAAGACATATTCAGCAAGACTTCACTTGCACTTGGGGGAGTTGTTTTTATGGCTAACGTCCTCCTAACGTATTACGTTCAAAGAAATGGAAAAAGGCAGGTCTGTGATTGATCCTATTCAAAATATAACAATAATGAACTTTTTAAATATATTATAAACGTCAACCCTAATCTTTGACTTAAAAAATTTGATTGGTTGAGGTATAGATTACGCGCAAGCGTGATCTATCAATCGGGCGTTCAAAATACAATGAAGGCGATCCTTTAGTAGCGGCAATGTGTCTTACGTCTTTTTGTAATGTCTCACTATGGTCTCTCTGACAATTCTCGTCAGGGTCTCGATTCTTGAATCTCGAATACGAAATCTCGAACTCGACATTTGTCATCGGCAATGTCGATCAGTGTTGTCAAAACCTATTCTTCAATACGAATCGAGACTTAAAACGGATATTATTTGTCGAATATATATGTGTCAACGCTGTAATATTATGACACCGGGGGTGTATTTTCGTTCTCAGTCGAAATATTTCGTGTTCGAAAGATTTCGAATGAAACAATTCGATTGATATTGGCCTAACGTATTTTCGAGAAGTCATCGAATTAAAATTCGTATGCGGAATTGAAATTCGAATGACCATACGTGACAACGTCGCAATTTATACGGTACCAACTGTAGAGTTCTAATAACCCTGCAATATTCCTGCCTTGTGTTTAGAGTTTAAAGTTTTGAAGTGTCAGTTTCGATAATTAGCAAAATATACATTTTTGAAAATGGAAAAGCAAAGAAGCGGTCATTTCACTGCAAATCAAAAGGAACACCTTGTTGCCTTCCTCTTAGATCACCCAGAGCTAAAAAGTGGAAAATTTACTAAAGAATTCAAAACGGCACAAAACATTGTGGGAAGAAGTAAGCAATTCCCTAAATTCTGTTGCCTTGTTTAATCTATAAATTTTCATGAATTTATTTTCTACAAGACTTTCAAACGGGTCAATTTGCTCGTTTAATACTCGACCGTGTTGTGCCAAGTTTTCGGCCTCTTCAAGTGCTCCTATAGCCGCCAAATTAATTATCGCATCATCCATTATTAATATATAACATACACAATAACATATATCAAAATTATGATATCAACAAACAACAATCATAACCTTACCAAAGTAAAAGTCAAAATTGAAAGTCGAAAAAGTCAGAGAATCGCTTTTGCGCATGCTCAAAACTCAAATTCGTGCACGGATTTTGAATTCGATTTGTTCCAACCCAGTCGAAATAAATCGATCGAAAAATTTCGCATACGGACCAATTTCTATTACACGAAAATACACATTTTGCATTTCATTCGAAAATTTGACGTAAGGTCGCATTCGAATCAAATTCGATCGAAACGAAAATAACCCCCATGCGTAGATTCACGGAAAATCATCAGCATTTTGAAAGTTCTCAAGTATTTTCAGTTAGAAAAAGAAGCTGGTAATTATTAATTTCTTAACCCTTTCTAACTTGGCTGAAAATGATCCTGGGGGTCTATTCTGTAACATGTGAGAGTGCTCGTGCACGACAACTCATCGATGTGAGTACTCTCTCACTCATCACTCACATGGACCATAAAAACCCTATTCACGATTATCCGACTAGTCTACTACATTTTGTCCAGCGTTGCCAAGTGGCGCGACTATATTTGAACTATTATTAGTTCTAATGTACTGTTAGTAGGTTCGAATTGAAAAATATAATCTCTGATATAAGCACAACCACCGTCTGAATCAGCTGTTTTACGATGAGAATGATAAGATATTTAGCTGTGTCGTGAGAGAGAGTAAAATAGTATGATTTTAGTTCCTTTTTATAATTTATTGAAAAGAAAATGTTGTGTGAGGCACAAAAAACAATATTAATAAACTTTAAACTCTATTTGATTATTGTTTAATAAAAATTTAAATCAGACAATACCGAGAAAGGATCTTGACGTTGGAAATAAAGACATATTATGTTATTTGCACCTTGTTCTTCGTCATCTTTAACTTTGTCGACTAGTATTTGCATAACCAAATCGTTCGTCATTATCCATTTTAAAAACAATGAATAAACTCCAGAAACTAAACAATTAAACTGCAAAAACTAAAAATGGATTTAATATTTAGTGATTATTTTATGGACTAAAAAGTAAATAGGTACGAGTGATTACATTAAAATCTTCTTTTATCTAATCTAATCCTATAACCAAAGACAATATGTGCGCAAGTCCATTCTCTCAAATCTAACAACTCTCTTGGTTTTACCCAGTAGAGTACTCGCATAGGAGTGTGTGAGCATTCTATTACCTTTCCTGAATAGGAATTTTATAATTTCAGGAGAGTAACATGCGCAGTAAAGCTAAATTGTGAGAGAGAGGTCCTACACGACCACTCATACAAGTTAGTGAATAGACCCCCTCTGATGTTTTTATTTATCTTATTCAAGGTTAGCTATATGTCAAAATGACAAGTGAAATAAGCGACATCAAAACACGAATATACGTCACAAACGATGACGCACACCAAGAATGATCCATACGTTTATGATGTCAATAATTAAAGATTTCATATAAAAATGAAAAACAAAACATTATTATTAAACAAACCGTATACATTTATTGAAGTTTTTTAATAATTAAAGCGTAAAATAAGGAGAAAATTATAAATATTAAAATTACCTATCATGAGATTCCTCCTACAAAGATTTCCTTTTTGGTGAATCATGTTATTCAGACGTATTTGGAAACATAATAGAGGTCAAACATTACAAAGCGAAACCTCTTATTCTTTAAAGAAAATTGAAAGTAAAATGGTGCTCGCTATATTTGTAAGAGTATACACAATTTTATTAAATATGTTTTTTCGATTTCCAACGTTTTTCAGTGTAACACCAATCGAAAAAGGTGAGGTTATTTTTTTTTGACACATTTCAATTTTGGCATAATCGAATTTGAAAATACACTAATCTTTTAACCGTTGAAAATAAAACTAATTAGGATACTTGAAAAATTGGTAAATACTGAATATACAAATTATGACACGATCTAATGTGACAAATTTTGACAGGAGGAAAAATGTTTCCATACCTCATCGAAGAAAGAGAATGTAAAAAATTACCGAAAAGTGGGTCACCCACTAGAAGAGGTTCGGTCGATAGGGGAGTCGTAGGCGATATTTCTTCCGGAAAACATAACTTTTCTCCAAGGTTCCAAAGTAAGAGCAATATGTTTTTAGAAAAATATTATTTTGATGTGTTTTTTAATGGTTTCAAAATATTTTACTGTTTGTAATCGTTAGTTTTTAATTTATAGCAATTACGTAATACCTTTTAGATACTGTTTTTTAAATTTTGTATCTAACCCACTTTTCGCGCCAATTTAAATTTAGTTTAGCGAAAATTCCTGTTTTTTTTTACTAACCGAGCTTGGTTGGAAGGGAAATCAAAGAGTCGTTCTAGTTTTCTTCATAGTTCGTTACAAGAGTTGAACTAACCGTCTTTCGTTGGCGCTATTTGAACGGCAAATGGAGGTACCGATTGGTTCCACGAAAATTCACGAAAGGCGCGGAGATTTAAAATTAAAACTTTTGCCTTAATTACATTATAGAAATTTATAGTACCTACAAAAACCTCTAGTTTATGGTAGGTAGGTGTTAATTTGTGTTTAATGCAATTTATCCGATTTTTTTGCATTTCTGATTCTTCCTTTTTAACCGATAGTTCATTACGATTTTTGTACTCACAAATGGAAACTATTAGTGGAATTGTCAATATATTTTATATTTTTTATATTTTTCTATTAAATGTTATAAATTAATCAGTAGTTTAATTTATAACATTTTTAAATATCAATTTGTGGAAATATAAAAACGCGTTAAATAGTGTTTAGATATTCTAGAATATTTAAAGTTTTTTAACGGAACTCTGTGCATCTCGGTGGAGTGCGTGAGAACCTTCGCAGAGCTGAATTTTACTGTTTTTAGCTTAGATGCAATTAAAATTTTCATTAGCTTTTTATTGGTATAATAAAACATTAGTAAGCTTTGAATTTTGTTTAAGATTCAACGTCACCATACTCTAGTCCTCCCAAGTCTCCAAACTCAAGAAAAGGACATAAGGCAAAAAGAGATTCATTACTGTGTTATAAATCGGAAGCTGCTAAAAAGGTAAATTACCTACATCTTATACAGATTGTGAAAAAACTTTTTTCGAACATAATTTACACAAGTACGAAAAGGAAAATATGAGAAACACAGCTTGAAAGAGAGAGAGAAAGAATAATTGTGCGTGGTCAGCGAGGGTGTATACTTATTTCCCGAGGCTGGCCGAATGTTCATTGCCTCCCTATTTTAACTGCTGTTGCCAGAAGCGCATGTACAATTTGTACAAATGATATTTTTGTCTTGTTATCGTTGACTTTTTTTGAGTATTCAGTATGTTCCCAGCATGTAAAGGACAAATAATATCAACGATAACGAGACAAAAATATCATTTGTACAAATTCATCTGCGCTTCTGGCAACAGCGGTAGAATAGGGAGGCAATGAATATTCGGACAGCCTCGGGAAATAAGTATACACCATCGCTGACAACGCACATTTATTCTTTCTCTCTTTCTCTCAAGCTGTTTTTCTCATATCTTCCTTCTCGTACTTGTGTAAATGGCATGGTTTGGAAAGCTTTTTCGCAATATGTATATAAAATTAACTTTTTCTACGACAACCTCGATAAATGTTCATTTTATAACCGTAACTTCAATCATAAACAAGCACATTTTGTACAGAATTTCATTTTTGCATCGGCTACTAGGCAAGTTGCTAGGTTCACTCTAAAATCACGACGACTACGGCTTGTCAGATCATGACGTCCAGCGACAAATTGATAAAATATCAGCATATCATTTCTGTCAAAGTTTTAGTAGGTAACAAGTGATTTCATATATTTTTTCTATAAAAACTATTAATTAAAATGACTAAGATTTGACACCTCCGAACATAATGGTAGCAGCGAAGGTAACAACACTGAATTTATTACCGGAAACGTCGAAGAGTATGTATCAACGCGCTTATAACCTTTTTTTGGAATGGAAGGTAGATTAAAAGACAAAATCGTGTATTTAACGTGAATGATATGTTGTCATAGAAAAAGTATATTATACAGCTCGCAACAAAATGCCTATTCTGCACTCGTATGAATTGCTTTCGGCTCGTACTGCTAATTTCATACTCATGCAAAATGGGCATCATTTTTTACTCATTGCATAATATACTATTTTGTATGTAACTTACCTAGCTACTACGAGTATAACAGAAAACTTGAAACTACGAGTAGTACAGTTAAAATTGGCGAGTACCGAAAAATCATGCGACATGACTTGAAGACAAACATTTAGGTCGTTGGTAGGGGAAAGTCGCCTATGATGGTATGGTGCATATGCTGGCATACCGACTGTAAATAATAATGAATGAAACGCTATAGCCTGTGGTACTGAAGATGTATATTTGAGGCGTCCATTTCCAAAACTTTTTAAATCCATCAGATGTGATTTCGAGATAATCCAACTTTTCTGATAACTTTGTTGGGAAATCAAATAGGTTTATGCGACTGGTTTTTTATTTTGAGGATGTCCTTTAAAACTGTCTTTCGGTCAGCAATAAAATATTAGATAATAGTTTACTGAATTATCTGAAAAACAAAGTAGGATTAAACAAGTTTTGGAAACATATTGCGGATTTAGAAGTACCTGTAGGGTTGCGAACTTAAAGAAACTTATGTGACGCAAAAATATTATTTATTCAACTTAAAAACTCTTAAAACAAAACTTCAGATTCTCATTTAATAAAAAACAGGTCCAGAATGTAACATATTTTAAATTTGCTCTCATTCTTTTTCTTCCCCTTCCAGGCGCTGATAAGGTAGGAACTCTTTCCATGCAAAACTATTTTTAACTACACAGTCAAAACAGAGAATATTTCGATTCCAAATAAGTAAGTTAGAGGCCATTAAAGTTCCAACATAGGCGACCTTCCCCTACCAGCTTAAAAATTGGGAAACAATGATTAACTAAATTATTACCTTTAACTTCTCAAATACCTTATACGCAACAACAAATAATAATAATAAGATTGTTGTATAAAACATTTATTTGATGCATTTTATTAAACTGTGTCGGTTATGCCTTTTTGTCGAAATTATTTTTACAATTGGATAGACCAATGACGTAGTTTACATTTTGATGGTATTCATCCAGACTATCCCTACATGGCGCCAAATCTCGATTAACAATAATAGTCACTAATAATTATAGATAGATATACTGTTTTGTTATTTATAAAATGCGACATAGGGATTTTTGTACAAAACTGTCAAACGCGAGCTAAATTTTTTTACCAAATATTGCGTTCATAAAAAATAATTTGGATTTGGAAAGGTCGTTGAAAAATAAATTCAAATGCAGACATAATTAACAATTATCAATTAGCAACGAACAATTAACAATTAGTGAAACTGCCAACTTCGGGTGTGCATAAATAGAGTCGTAGTGAAATGAGCAGTTTAACTTATAATTGATAAATGTTAATTGTTAAATGCTAATTGATAATAGTTAATTATCATTTAACAATTAGTAAAACTGCCATCGTTTATGCAGACACTTCAGGATCTGCGTACTAGTTGCGCACTAGATGAAAAAGTTAAAAGTTGGCCAACTTCGTAATTGTTAAATGATAATTGTTAATTGTGTGCATAAATGGAGTCATAGTGAAATGAGCAGTTTAACTTATAATTGATAGATGTTAATTGTTAAATGCTAATTGATAATAGTTGAACAATTAACAATTATCATTTAACAATTAGTAAAACTGCCATCGTTTATGAAGACACAATTATAAATTAGGAGAAAATAGTAGCACGCGCACAAGCCCGAGATTCTGGTTATTTACATTTACAATAACCCTACATTTTCATGTCTATAGGGCATGTCCACGTGACGTCACAAACTATTTTGACAACTCCATGGTGGCAAAACAATAAACAAAGCGTTCAGTGGTGCTTAATATTGAGGTTATGCTGATTTATAATGATAGATGTGTTTGTGAGTTTGAGTTTGGTTGGTTTTGCTTCAGTGTACCTACTTTTGAAGTTATTTTAATTGTTGAGCTTGCATATTTAATACTATATAATATAGGTTAATAGTTGTTTGTTGTTTGATAATTTTTCATCGTGTCTATTGTTTACACACAACATAACCCTAAATCAACCACTTTTTTAGGAAAAAGTGAGATAAACTTCAGGATCTGCGTACTAGTTGCGCACTAGATGAAAATTCGGAAAATTTGGCCAACTTCGTAATTGTTGAAATGAGTAGTTTAACTTATAATTTATAAATGTTAATTGTTAAATGCTAATTGATAATTGTTAAATGTGTCTGCATAAATCCAGACTAAAATGCTAATTGATAATTGTTAAATGTGTCTGCATAAATCCACTCTGGTTTATTGAAAATGTATGATTAGGTTCAAAAAAGTCGAACTTCATTTTCATACCACTTTCGAATACGTGGACCGCGTAGTAGATAATCATACGGGTAGAAGCACAGGAAATTAAAAAGTTACGCCTAAAGTGAGGTAAAAGGCCAGAACGAGATCTTTTGAATTAAATTGACAAACATCTTGAAAACATGTTTATTTCAAAGTCAATACAAGACAAAGAGATGGCGATGGCCAGTATATAAGACATCAAGAGAGCATTTAATAATGTTACCACAAATTTATTGGTTAATTAATAGTATTTTATGCAACGAACATGTAATGATAGCCATTAAGACACGAGCATATTGTAGGATACGAAACGAGCCGCAGGCGAGGTTCGTATATAATATGCGAGTGTATTAATGGCCATTACATGAAAGTGGCATACAGTATTTTTTCTACTCCGGTTAATAAAAATTATTTAATCAATAAATCAATTTTAAATATTTAATTATTTGACAACTATTAAATTAAGTGTCACTTAATATGTCTGTTCGCTGCAATAAAAGTGTAACACTGACCTATATAATTTTGAAGAATTCAGGTCTATCTGTGAAAAAATACGTATAAAATTACTAAATTTGGGAATATCTATGTATATTGCATTTGCAAACTGCAAAAAGCATTAAAACATAATTAAAATAAATAAAATCGTATAGCTCAGTGCTACACTTTTATTGCAGGGAACAGACCTAATATGATTAATTTCAGAAATGTCAACCAGATATCCATGGCTATATACTAAATATTGTGCGAATGTCGCATTCCTATTGGCTTAAAAATCTGTATCATAATGAAAATCTGTATCATAATGAATTTCATTATGATACAGATTTTAGTCTTTTAATAAGTATATTATAAAACAGGAGTAGAAAATTAGTATTTTATGCAACGAACATGTAATGATATCCATTTAAGACACGAGCATATTGTAGGATACGAAGCGAGCCGCAGGCGAGTTTCGTATATAATATCCGAGTGTATTAATGGCCATTACATGAAAGTTGCATACAATATTTTTTCTACTCCGATTAATAAAAATTATTTAATCGATAATTATTAGTTAAATTAATTTTAAATATAGTTACTTTTGAAAATCAAAATTATTTGACAGCTATCAAATTAAGTGTCACTTTATAGGTCTGTTCGCCTGCAATAAAAGTGTAGCACTGAGCTATATAATTTTGAAAAATTCAGGTCTATCTGTGAAAAAATACGTGTAAAATTACTAAGTTTGGGAATATCTATGTATATTGCATTTGTATACTGCAAGAAGCATTAAAACATAATTAAAATAAATAAAATCGTATAGCTCAGTGCTACACTTTTATTGCAGAATACATACCTAATATAATTAATTTCGAAAATGTCAACTGGTATCCATGGCTATATTAAATATTGTGCGAATGTCGCATTCCTATTAGTTTAAAAATCTGTATCATAATGAAAATTTGTATCATAATTAATACAGATTTTAGTCTTTTAATAAGTATATTATAAAAGAGGAGTAGAAAAAGCAATAAATAGTATGCATGGTGACATCCACGACAATATGCCGATGGAGAATATGATATGATAATAGTCTCCACACTGGGACAAGTCACTATCAAGGCAAGGATGTGTAGTGGATGTCCACAAGGAGGAGATCTAGCTATTACCACTACTATGAGTAAAAGACCTTAGAGAACTTTCCACAGCACTAATTATGGTTGATAATTGGTGGTTACAAGAGAGACTCACAGTCAATGTTCAGAAAACACAAATCATCAAAAAAGCAAAAAAGACGGCACTACAAGTGCTAAAGCCAATGGTACTAGGAGGAGAGGCCATTCCATTTGCCGAAGAAAAAAGTACCTATGGGTACATTTTGTTCATAGGCTTTCATGGAACACTCATGTACATGCAAAAGAAAGGCTATACATAAGGGGTGTTAGATAGGCTATGGATCAGTGGTGTGATGGACAAAGACACTGCAAATGGAAGCTGCAAGGCTATATCTAGTAGTACACAAAGAAGCTTGCAAGCTTGCATGTGTAACATCTCGGCTAGAATGAGAGTGCGTGAAGAGCTTGGAAGACTAGTGACTTGGAACAGTGTAACACTGGAGTGGGTCCCAGGTCACAAAGGAATCACTGGCAATGAGAAAGCTGACCTACTCGCAAGAGCAGAATTGTCAACCCTGACCCGGACCCGAACATACTGGGGTCATTTCTAGATGCTCAACTAGGTCATGGTTAAAAGAGTGGGTAAAAGATCAACACAATAAACACTGGAAGAATACGCCCAGCAAACACATGGGAAGAAATTCATAAAAGAAACCATCAGAAAAAGTAGCGAAAGAACTAATCTCAATGAGCAGGAGCAAACTACGCACCATAACGCGGCTACTTACGGGACACTTTCCCACAAAGAATCACCTTAAAAAATAAGGCTGTATAACGGAGACCTTACATGCAGAAGATGCAAAAAGGACACCGAAACAGCTCTGCATGTGTGAGATGCTGGACTACAGGAAGCAGAAACTGTATGGTAGACCCCAAATGACTCCAGAATACTTCTACAACCAACCAGCAAAGAAGCTGAATGAGGGAACGAATTGGCTGAATAGGCTGTAGTCAGGAGGCTGAGGTGATGCCGGTGAAGGGACGGCTCCTTAAAAAAAAATGACTACCTGCTGTTGGTTTTGGTCTTATATAAATAAATTATGTTGGCCTAAGTCAAAACAAAAGCTTAGAATAAAGTATACATTTGTTTTTTTTACTATAGTACAAGGTAGTTATCGTTGGCGTTTATTTCCGAAACCAAAACATATAATGAACTAAACAACTATTATACATATATTTAGATAAACGTTGATAAAACATTATATTATTATAATTTTTGAAGGTAGACCTGATAGCAAAAAATAGAGATGAAAGGAGGCAGAGACAAGCAGATGAAAGAGCTCTCAGGGATCAGATCCAGCACATGGAACACAACAATCCGTTCTATGAATTTGTTCAAATGATAACAGAATATAGAAACAGTCACGAGTTTCGACCGCTTACAGAAAATGAAACGATAATCGAAAATCAAATAACGGTAAGTACAGAAAATAATCGAAAAAATTTCGTCATAACACTTGAATACCTACATATGTATCTATCTACTGATTTTATCCATGTATATTATTACCACTACTCACTAGTATAAATTGAAGTTAGGGACAAATTTTGATATGGAACATAATTTTGTCCACGGCCACCTAATCAGTTTACCTCCTTACAAAAGGTATATGGTACCCATCTATCTACTAGAGTGAATTATGGTTCATAATACACTGGAGTGTATTATGGTTCATAATACACTGACTAAAAATAATGGTGCGATATATGAAATAAACTATTAAATCTGTGTATTTTGTTCAGGAAATTTGTTTCTGAAATATATCGTATCGATAAAATATTGTAATTTTTAGTATTGATACGTTTCATAACGATATTTTGTAATATTAAGTATTTTAAAACAATATATTTCTAATCGTACGTTGTATTGATACTTTACACAGTATCTCCATCTCTATATATGTCAAATCATTATTTGATGTAGCTGACAACACTTTGAGGTTAGTAATACCAAATCGTTACTGACTTTTAGTCAATGAAGAAATTAAGTGTCGTGGACAAAGTATAGTATTCTACTCGCAATTTATGGCCAATATTCACTTGGGTGATTTCGGTTAGGTTAGGTTAGCTAACTCACAATCTGTTAATTCACAAAAAAATTAAAAAGAACGTTTCTGTGTAGTGAATAAAACTATCAAAGTAAAAAAAATGTACATAGGTAATTTATAGCTTGTAATTTCAATTAAAAAAAAAGGTTAATAAAGAAAAAAAATACTTAATACTTAAACATTTTGTGACGATAAAGTCAAACTTTGTATTAAAGCTGTTAAAAAAGGCGAGGAATCTTTTACGTAACGTTTGTCATACAAAGGACTGATTTATCATCCCATATGTCTCCGAGGAACTTTTAGGGAATATTTGTCTCCCAGTAACTTTTTGACTGACAGGAACAGTAAGTCTGCCAGGAACTATTGGTCTACCAGGACGCCTATTCTTGAAATAACGAGAAGGGAGTGCTCCCAGGGAGAGCTCTCTCATTTTAACTCCCCAATAAAAAAACGTTATATTCTTGAAAAATGAAAAGTACCGGAGAGTAGCGATGAGAGAGCAAGATCGGGGAACAGCGTTGCCAGTTGCCTTGACCAATGAACTTGTAGAAATTTTGACAGGCATTTTATTCATCGATAACCTCACTATTTACTATATTTGTTTGGTTAATATAATTGAACAAAATATGGATGTTAAAAGTAAACAGTTGAGTCCTAAACAAAAAGAAACTTTTTCTACTACCGTGTGTAAATTACGTACTTTAGACACACTTTCGAGTGCGTAAAACCCTATTTTACGCACTAGTGCGTAAAGAAAATGTTCCAATATTATTATGTATGTAATTATAGGTATTTGAATAGGTATAAGTTGGCGGTGAGTGACTGACATTTCTTTAATTGTGAATTGAACCTGACAATTGAAGTTTAAATTGAGATCTTCCGACTATACCTAGGGTAATCAATTGTATTTTGATGTAAGTATTGAATATTTTTTGGAAACTATGATGCTATATGCTATTTTAGATTATTATAATTATAAAGATGGATCTCTCAGAAGATTACTTCGCAAATAGTGTGGGAAAAATAAAATGATAAAATATTCCGAAAATGTTCTAGTGGCATATTACTTAAACTTCTGTATTTTGATAAAGTTTTCGATAGTAGAAAAAATTTTGTATGCAATTCGTGTGTAAAGGCCTTTTTTTCGACTCATGTGATTGTCAACATTCACATTCACATTCGTCAAAAAAATGGCTACTTTACACACTATAATAGTTACATAAATAACTATTGTTTACGCGCGGTTTGTATGGATAGAGCAGAGGTTCTTGTGGGTTGAAATAGAAAAGGGGTGACAATGTCTATTATGTTATGACAGAGGTCTTTATCGACTCTAAATAACTGCACAAATTTTTTGTCTCAAAAGATCCCTACCAATACCCACTTCTTCTAACGCATCCTCAACATTCTCGTTAATTATTTTATTCCACAGCATTGAATTGAAATCTTCAACATTCATTTTGAACCACAGTCAATCAGAACAAAACAATTATAGAGGTTAGGTCAAATACTCCCTTTTGCAATACTCTCACTACCTAGTAGAGGAACTTCGAGTTCTCTTGGGAGATGCTCCTTCCCTCAAATTTATTTCAAGAATACACATTTAATCTTTTTAAGAGAACCACACCTACTTCTCTCGCAAAGTTCTACTCCCTGATATTTAAGAATAGGCCCCCAGGAGCTGTGAGTCTCCCAGGAACTGTGCAGTATTCCAGGTTCTATAAGGAACACGGCAGCTACTAGTTTTTTAGAACTGAAGTTGAGATTTTAACTTAGTTGAATGGATTACTGCACATATGTAGTATTGTCGACAGACGATGATAGAAGACCTGCCGGAACCTTCCCCGTTCGTATTTAAAAGACTCACTTGATATAAACTTTAAAAAATTGAAGAATTGAAAATGTAGTACAGTTCTATGAATAATTTTTGGTAAACAAACCATCACATCTCCTTCATTAGGCATATTGCCATTTTATTAAAGTAGCAACTATAGTTTAAACTTTAAAGTATATATTTTTTCATAACTTCAATTTTCTTTTCTTTTCTTTCCATACCAGATTTGTTAGTATCATGTTGTAGTACCATACCTTTGAGTAATTTTTGATTACAACAACTTAACGATTTTACAGTTGCAAATGTTTCATTAAGGTAACTACTTTTTATTTTATTTTATTTCATTATATCATATCATAATTTGTAATTACTTGTATTTTCATATCTTTTTCGAAGCAAAAAAAAATTTTGGCATTTTTGATATTTAAATGTAATTTGAGTGATCTTGTATTCAATTTGAATTTTTCAACTATGAACTTTGTATTACATTATTTGGTAGTATTCTGTATGAGATTTGACATGTTTTCCATAAGATCTTATTTTTCTAGATTGTACCTTTTATCTTTCTTTTTATATCCTGATGATGGTAGTGATTTACCGAAACTATATAAAATTTTATTGAACTGTCAAATTTGTTTTTGACTTGGCAATCACAAAACCAGTAACCACGGAAATGTAGTGCGCAGTTTTATAATTATTATTATCTGAATTTATTAACTTCGTTGCAATCGTTTTGAATTTTTATTTAAATATTAATTAGTTCTATAGTCTGGATGCCGTTTGCGGAAAAAATAGCATGTTTAATTCGGAGCAAAAGCACTTTTTGTGGCTTGTTTGAAATTGTCGGCCTCACTAACGATCGGCCATCAAACATTCATACTCGCCACAAAAAGTTATACCTTTACTCCTAATAAAACAATATACTATTTTTATACACTGTGTTATTTATAAGTGAAACATAGGGATGCCTGTACAAAACTGTCAAACGCGAGCTAACTTTTTTACCAAATAGCGTTCATGAAAAATAATTACAGATTTTGAGAGGTCGTTGAGAAATAAGTTAAAATGCACTTTTAATTTTCTCAAATTCCTTCTGGTTCAATAAAAAAACGGATATTTAGGTTTCAAAAATCCGAACTCCATTTTCATACCAAACGAGCTTTCCAAATTTGCTATTTGGTGAAAAAGCTCGAGTTTGACAGTTTTGTTCAGGAAACCCTATGCTGCATCTTATAAATAACACAGGGTAGGTATATGATTTATTGACGCGCTCCCTGCTTGGGCTCCTCTACTATAAAGAATAAATGGTAGGTATGTAAATTCTATTTTCAGCCACCAGGAGAGTATTAATTTTATTATTCGAGATAATTATGTGGCTTAAGCTAGAACATGATTATGATTTTTCATTGAACGAAATAAATTTTTTCTACTAGCGTGCGGAAAGTGAATCTTTTCCGCACTAAAAAGCGTGCGGAAAGAGTAACTTTTCCGCACTAGTGCGGAAAGTAAATTTGTAGAGTTTTTGGGGAGTATACTAACATTTGAATATTTAAAATATGTATTTCTATGGTTGTAGTTTACCGAATGACTGAAAAGTTAAAAAAAATTTTAGAAATCGGCAATAATTTTTTGATAAAAAAAAATTATTTTTTTTCAAAAATTTTTCATGTTCATGGTAAAAGCCTTATCAAATGGGTGCCAAATAATAGTAGTTAAGTTGCTGATATGTATTTAATAATAAATGTTACTTTATGTTAACTTTTGGGTTTTTTTCCGGATGCTAGTAGAAAAAATAGTGTACCTAACACGTGCGTAAAGTGACTTTTCCGCACGCGATTGCTAGCCGAACTCCGCTAGCGTCGTTCGGCCATCTGCAATAGCGTGCGGAAAATTATCACTTTCCGCACTAGTTAGGTAAACTACTATTGTATATCCACTTTTATTTTGACATCTTTGTAGGTATGTGTCAGAAAGAGGCCATTAAATGAGAAGGAAATTTCCAGAAGAGAAGTAGATGTCATCTCGGTATCTACAAGAAATCAACTCGTTGTTCATGAGCCTAAACAAAAAGTTGATTTAACAAAATATGTTGATAATCAACATTTTCGTTTCGATTATGTATTCAACGAAACCTGTACCAATAACATGGTGTATAAATTCACTGCCATGCCACTAATAAAGACCATATTTGAGGGAGGCATGGCAACTTGCTTTGCTTATGGACAGACTGGATCTGGAAAAACTCATACCATGGGTGGTGAATTTAAAGGTATCGAGCAATTTATATGAAAATCATCTTTTGTTCACTGAATTTTGAGCATTTATTTATAGAATTGACAGCCCACCAAAAAAATTATTAGTCCGGATAAGTAAGAATATACAATGGGAAAGTTTTCCACCAGAGATTTTACTTTTTTAAACGAAAGTATATGTAGTATAGACTACTTTCCTAGATTTGTAAGAATATTCCGCAAGAGCTTGCGATGCAATTTGCAAGCAAAGATTGGAGCACGTGAAATGCAACAGTTTTTCGTCCAATTTTATAGTCTATAAGGTGACGTCATGGAATATTTAAAAAAAAATTCAACCCTTAATTTTTTAAAAATTACATTAATTTTCACAAAATGGTCTTTTAACCGACAAACATAATTATAATAACAATATAGAGGTATTAATCCACTTATTTGATTAACGGTCATACGTAAAACAATAACCGATCACCTTAATAAGCTGTATGGTTCATACAACAGCCTTTTTGGTGTGCGTCTTCGTTTGTTAATGTCTTTCTAACATATTACGTGGAAAGAAATGGAAAAAAGTCAGGTCTTTGATTAATCCTAATCAAAATATCGCAATAATGAACCGTTCAAATGTATTACAAACGTCAATCCTAATCATTGACTTACCAAAATTTGATTGGTTGATGTTCAGATTAAGCGCAAGCTGACATCTTTTTCTACTGTCCCACTGACAGTTCTTGTCAGGTCTGAGGAAAAGGTGAGGTTACGGAAAATTCCAGGGGTCTTGTTGAACAAACTTAACTATCTACTTATATGTTTATCAAATTTACCGTACTCAGACATTCTATCACCTTCCGTGGATTATATATTTTATTATTAACGCATTCTAGTATCTTCCAGTGTCTCCTTTGCATCCAAAGGAAATCCCGAACTTTGCTCATCCCTGTAGATTAATGAATAAAAGGACCACAGAGTATTAATGAACTAGACAAATAAAGTTTTGTTTCATTCGTTATCAACCGTAAAACATTGTATAATGTAATGTCTGAGTCCGCTAGGTAATTGAACAAGTTGTGGCTAAGCCTCTTCCAAGTTCAAGAAGCCCTTCGGATTCAACGGAGACACGGGAAGTTACTAATAAAAAATATTGGAACACGAAACGGACGTTGAAATCTGCCGGGCAATTGAACAAGTTGTGGCTAAGCCTCTTCCAAGTTCAAGAAACCCTTCAGATTCATCGGAGACACGGGAAGCTACTAATAAAAAATATTTAACCACGAAACGGACGTTTAAATCTGCCAAGTAATTGAACAAGTTATGGCCAAGCCTCTTCCAAGTTTAAGAAACCTTTCGGGTACAACGGAGACACGGGAAGTTCCTAATAAAAAATATTGGAACACGAAACGGACGTTGAAATTTGTCGGGTAATTGAACAAAATGTGGCTAAGCCTCTTCCAAGTTCAAGAAACCCATCGGGTACAACGGAGACACGGGAAGTCACTAATAAAAAATATTGAACCACAAAAGGGACGTTTAAATCTGCTGCGTAATTGAACAAGTTGTGTCTAAGCCTCTTCCAAGTTCAAGAAACCCTTCGGAATCAACGGAGACACGGGAAGTTACTAATAAAAAATATTTGAACACGAAACGGACGTTTAAATCTGCCAAGTAATTGAACAAGTTGTTCCTAAGCGTCTTCCAAGTTCAAGTAACCCTTCGGTAACCCAACGGAGACACGAGAAGTTACTAATAAAAAATATTTAACCACGAAACGGACGTTTAAATCTGTCAAGTAATTGAACAAGTTATGGCCAAGCCTCTTCTAAGTTCGAGAAACCCTTTGGGTACAACAGAGACACGGGAAGCTACTAATAAAAAATATTGAACCACAAAAGGGACGTTAAAACCTGCCGGGTAATTGAACAAGTTGTGGCTAAGCCTCTTCCAAGTTCAAGAAACCCTTCGGATTCAACGGAGACACGGCAAGTTACTAATAAAAAATATTGAACCACAAAACGGACGTTTAAATCTGCCGGGTGATTGAACAAGTTGTGGCTAAGCCTCTTCCAAGTTCAAGTAACCCTTCGGATTCAACGGAGACACGGGAAGTTACTGATAAAAAATATTGAACCACGAAACGGACGTTTAAATCTGCCGGATAATTGAACAAGTTATGGCCAAGCCTCTTCCAAGTTCAAGAAACCTCTCGGGTACAACGGAGACACGGGAAGTTCCTAATAAAAAATATTGGAACACGAAACGGACGTTGAAATTTGCCGGGTAATTGAACAAAATGTGGCTAAGCCTCTTCCAAGTTCAAGAAACCCATCGGTTACAACGGAGACACGGGAAGTCACTAATAAAAAATTTTGAACCACAAAAGGGACGTTTAAATCTGCCGGGTGATTGAACAAGTTGTGGCTAAGCCTCTGCCAAGTTCAAGAAACCCTTGGGATTCAACGGAGACACGGGAAGTTACTAATAAAAAATTTTGAACCACAAAACGGACGTTTAAATCTGCCGGGTGATTGAACAAGTTATGGCTAATGCTCTTCCAAGTTCAAGAAACCCTTCGGATTCAACGGAGACACGGGAAGTTACTAATAAAAAATATTGAACCGCACAAAACGGACGCTTAAATCTGCCGGGTGATTGAACAAGTTGTGGCTAAGCCTCTTCCAAGTTCAAGTAACCCTTCGGATTCAACGGAGACACGGGAAGCTACTGATAAAAAATATTGAACCACGAAACGGACGTTTAAATCTGCCAAGTAATTGAACAAGTTGTGGTTAAGGCTCTTCCAAGTTCAAGAAACCCTTCGGATTCAACGGAGACACGGGAAGTTACTAATAAAAAATATTGAACCGCACAAAACGGACGTTTAAATCTGCCGGGTGATTGAACAAGTAGTGGCTAAGCCTCTTCCAAGTTCAAGTAACCCTTCGGATTCAACGGAGACACGGGAAGCTACTGATAAAAAATATTGAACCACGAAACGGACGTTTAAATCTGCCAAGTAATTGAACAAGTTGTGGTTAAGGCTCTTCCAAGTTCAAGAAACCCTTCGGATTCAATGGAGACACTGGAAGTTACTAATAAAAAATATTGAACTACGAAACGGACGTTTAAAGCTGCCGGGTAATTGAACAAGTTGTGGCTAAGCCTCTTCCAAGCTCAAGAAACCCCCTTCGGATTCAACGGAATTATTAAACATAAACTATTGAAAACTACTAATCCGGGAATAAAATTCAAGAGTTAAAAAAAATCTTATTATCGACACACATGTGAGTAGAAATAAAACTGAAATATCACAGTCCTAAACAGTATCAATTAAATATAAATGTCCTGTAAAGAAAACATAAAATCGTACCCTCAATAGAGAGCAGGCGAATATTCGGATAAACCAATTACTTATTTAGCAAAAAGAAAAAAAAAACAGTTTTCTATAACAAATGAATTTCTATTCACAACGATATTATCATAAAAAAACTCAAACGAGTATCAATCCGGGAAGTATATAAAAAATTAAACTTCTCTACCGTTTATAACTAATTACTATAATGAAAATAAATTTCCTTAAAACAAATTACAATAATCTCATACTGCCGGTTATTTGCAAAAAAAAAAACTGGACAAAGCAAAAAAAATCAACCGGCTCGGGAAAAAATTATCAAACTATCTCCAGTATACGGAATACGGAGGTACGGAAATTGTTGAATATACTTTGATTTTCACAAATATTTTACCTTCTCAAATCGGCTTCAGTGTTCTACACTTTTTAACACAAAGATTTTTTTTTTAAATATAAACTCCGGGAACCGGAACGAAACAAACTCTCGGACTAGTAGGGAAACACGACGGTTATAATAGTGGAGTTTCGCACCTCGAATCAAACTCTTCTGTCCTTTCATATTCTCATTAGTAAAATTTTATTTGGGAACTACAAAAAGTTTGTCATACAGGGTGTCCCACGACGAGTGAAAACTATCTGTATATGGCAAAATACTTATAGTGAAATCATAAAAATTTCTACGTTTGGGTTTTCGGATACGATCTTTTCAACTAAAATATTTTCAAAAATGGCCGACTTCCGGTTCTACCGAAAGTCGACTGTAACTTTGTTATTTTAAATGAAACACCCTGTATATTAATACATTTTTGAAATCTACGTAATATTTTAGTATACTTTTGTCTAAAAACTTTTTTCGAAGAATGCACACTTTTTGAGTTATTGATTTTTTTGTAGAAAATTTGACCGTTGAAGACCCTTATAAATTATTTTTTTACGAGGGGACCTTGATGATATGAAAATGGTTTCTCTTCGGTTGCCTTAAGCAAGGTCAAACGTAATCGAATCTATGTTGAAAATTTTTCCTTTTTATACGGGGTGTGTATAAAAAGTGTTCAAAGTTTAACTTCATAAATATCAAATTTCTTAATTTTTTTAAATAGAACCACCCTGTTTTTCCTATTTCAATGCATTCAGGGGAAAAAAATAAGGCAAGTTCATGTATACTTTCCTATACCTAAACCTTACCGTTATCCAGATATTAAATGTTTTCTGTAAATTTTTAAAGATGCAGGTGTGGTCTAAATTTTGATACAAGCACTAAGAAATAAAAAAGTCTTTTTCTTCATCTGTCTCAAAAAAAATCAAATCAAATTATTTTTATTAATCCTATTCAAACTTTTAGTCGTTTCCGAGATATTTGAGGTTTTAAATTGTTATTATATTTTTTAACAAGTTTAAATTTTTCATGTATACTTTTAGTAGGCTTTGTAATAAATGACACTTATTTAACTGACATTAGTTAACATCTAGAGAATATTGTGAGCTAAGAGTTCGAAATTCCTTCAATTCCCTTTCTGAGATGATGATTAGCCGTGCGACGAATGAAGGTATACTGAGAAGGGTTGAAAAATGCATTGAAGTTCAAGGGAGCAATTTTTCTTTGGCTTTTAATTTTCCATAAAATTTTGTAGCATATCTTATTATTCTCGATTAACTTTTGCTTAAAAGGAACCGAATAGCTTCAAATTGTTAAGTATTCTTTTAACAATGTGCGTTTTCGATCGCGGTCAATCTGGATATTTTTTTCTGCAAATAAAGCACATGTTCTTGTAAAAACTTTATCATATTTACCATGTATTATAAGTAAATTAACATAATAATTTTTATTTCCAAGTGCTTGTATTAAAATTTAGACCACACCTGCATCTCTAAAAATTTACAGAAAACATTTAATATCTGGATAACGGTAAGGTTTGGGTATAGGAAAGTATACATGAACTTGCCTTATTTTTCCCCCTGAATGCATTAAAATAGGAAAAACAGGGTGGTTCTATTTAAAAAAATTAAGAAATTTGATATTTATGAAGTTAAACTTTGAATACTTTTTATACACACCCCGTATAAAATGGAAAATTTTTCAACATAGATTCGATTACGTTTGACCTTGCTTAAGGCAACCGAAGAGAAACCATTTTCATATCTTCAAGGGTCCCCACGTAAAAAAATAATTTATAAGGATCTTCAACGGTCGAATTTTCTACAAAAAATCAATAACTTAGAAAGTGTGCATTTTTCGAAAAAAGTTTTTAAACAAAAGTATACTAAAATATTACGTAGATTTCAAAAATGTATTAATATACAGGGTGTTCCATTTAAAATAACAAAGTTACAGTGGACTTCCGGTAGAACCGGAAGTCGGCCATCTTTGAAAATATTTTAGTTGAAAAGATCGTATCCGAAAACCCAAACGTAGAAATTTTCATGATTTTACTATAAGTATTTTGCCATATACAGATAGTTTTCATTCGTCGTGGGACACCCTGTATACTAGACGTCTTTCGGAATTAATTAAATTAAATAAAATGGTATATATACCAAATGTCCTTTTTGATTGAAAAATTTTAACTTCGGAAAGGACTAAATTTTATGATTCAACATAAATTTGCGTACCTCCGGACTAATACAAAAAATACTAAAACTAGAATATAACGATAATAAAAATAGAAATGATAATCAAGTAACAAAAAGGGAATTGGAAAGTAAGTAACGAGTTATTTGAAACCAAGCGGTAAAATAAAATACGATACAAAGAGAACAAAAAACTTAAATCAGTGTCAAAAAAATAACTCGTCACAAAGCGAGTCAAATGAAATATATGAAAAACTATTCAAAATGTATTGAAACTTTGCACAAATAATTTTAAATAATATATTTTAACACTTAATTATATTTTGGTTCCCAAAATGTACCATAAACATCTTTGAATGTTTTAACTTGTCAACGCCGATTTTTAACGTCAATTTTGCCTGATAGTATTTTACTCGCAATTTATGGCCAATATTCACTCGGGTGACTTGCGCCCCTCGCCTGCGGCTCGTGATGCAAACGTCAACCATCGTGAATAATGTCTATCATAAATTGCTCGTTTAATAATATACTATTTCTATAATATACGCAATTAATGTCATGGATTAATGTGTACAAATCAAATTAAACAAATAGAAAATTTGAGGTTACACCAAACAAAATAACGTTTAACGTATAACGTCGTTCACAGGTTATGGCTTCAAAAACTAATATAATTAAAAATGTTATCCGCTATTTTGGAAAGACTGCGCTTGCTCAGTTTAACGTTTAGCGTTAACGTATGACAAAATTTTAAGTGGCTTAAAATCTCTCTAATTACGACTTTCTAATTCATGAAAATATATTAGTCCGGCACCTGAAAACTTTGGTGTTTTTAAATATTGAAAATTCAAAATAGCGACCCTCCAAAATTTCACAATATATATTTTTTTAATCTCATCTTATTTCATGAACATTAACGCTATCGATACGCGCTTTACTGCAATCGATAGATAATTAGTTATAGTTTTATGAATAATAAGAAAATTAAATAAAAATTCTCTCATTTTTTTCTTAAATCTGATAATGTCTCCAAAAATCACGTATTTTGAAAAAAAACAGATTCGATCACTAGGAGCGTAGTAAACAGTGCTCAAAGTTCAATATACTTTCGTTTGAAAAAGTAAAATCTCTGGTGGAAATCTTTTCTATTTTACCACAACTTTTGACCTAACTTCCCCGGACTATAGGAATTAAGAGATACCCACTTTTGTGAATTTGTGAAATTTTTGTTTGCTGGACTTCTTTTTTACGGTCAGTGTAGTTTAACTCTCTAGTTTAACTGTGTGGATATGTTTTCATTTTTTAGGAAAAATGCAAAACTTTAAAAACGGCATATATGGTTTAGTGGCGCAAGATGTATTTAAGTATTTAAATAAGCCAAAATATTCCAAAATGAACTTCACAGTTTCGGCAAGTTTTTTCGAAATCTATGGAAAATTAGTATTTGATTTATTAGCAAAAAAAACTAGATTACGTGTGCTAGAAGATGGTAAACAACAAGTTCAAGTTGTTGGCTTAACGGAAAAAATTGTCACAAAGGTAAAAACAATAATATTTATGGAATAGTTCAATTCTATTTTTATTTAATTTTGCTTAAGAACTCTACTCGCTTCATTAATTTTTTTTCCATCGACCTTGTATACATTCTCAAAATTAGACAAAATCGTACATTAATGACCCTTATTAATGCATTATTTGACAGTTATCTGTGGTATAGGCAACCAAACATACAATAACACATTTAAAAATGATTATAGAATACTCGATCTGCTCGTTCGTTAAATTATCTCGATTGTTAATGGCACTCATTAATACACTAGTTGGTTAAATAACTATTATTGTGTTTAGACGAGTTTAATTTTAAACAGTGCATACGACATTAAGACACTTGTTTTTATTAACGTAGACGTTTTTCAGGTGGAACATGTTCTAGATCTCATACAAAGAGGCAGTTTGGAACGAACATCCGGTCAAACTTCAGCGAATTCGAATTCTTCGCGATCGCACGCCGTTTTCCAAATAATTTTAAGAAGAAACAATTCGAAACACGTCGACGGCAAATTTTCTCTCATCGATCTAGCTGGCAACGAACGAGGCGCCGATCACAATAACTCAAATCGTCAAACACAAATAGAAGGTATTCAATTTTACTTTTTAGAATAACCAGTACTAATCTTCAAAGTTACCCAGGCCATATTCTAACGTGTAGCTGGACATAAAATGTGCGATAGCCAAGGAACAATAGGGTTTGAAATATGTAGCAAAACCCTGGCTATATAACATTGTTATAATATAATATAACTTTTGCTCAGTGTTGGAGAAAACCCGCCACTGGGCTATTTGGGTTTTATAAGTATCTTTTAATATTTTTTTAAATTATACTCAGATTTTAGTGAAAAAAAAACATTTAAAAAGAAATACTGTTCATAAGAAAAGTAAGTATAGTTAGATGCACTCTTATCGTGCGGGTCATACGATTCAACAAAGATATACTCACATTTTTTTATTTCTTTTATTGCGTTTAATTATAACTTCCAAATGAAATCCGTAAGATGCATAAGACAGACTTATGCAATTTTGACGGGAAAAAGAAGGATATGTATTTAATTTTCAGCGATTCTAAAAATTCTTTCGCCAGCAGAGTTTTTATTTAAATATGTTTGACAATTCAAAGTGACATTATGAATCAAAAATCATAAGTCAAAATTGCTTAAGTCTGTCTTATTCATCTTACGGATTTTATTTGGAAGTTATAATTAAACGCAAAAAAGAAAACAAAAACTGTATGTATGTCTTTGTTGAATCGTTTGACCCGCATGATAAGACTGCATTTAACTACATGAATAGGATACCTCATTAAATTCAAAGAATTGTGGTTTAAATCAACTTTTTTTTTAAATTTAATTGTGATTTGAATCAAATTGACAGTTGCTGCAAAAACAAGTCGCCAAAGGAAATAACCCATGAGAAAATTCATATTATTTTTTTGTATGTGGCAGAGGAGATTATCGATCTAAAAAATTAATATTTTTGGACGAATGCAGAAAAATTATGAAAATAAGTTAATTATTTCATTATTTAGCGAAAAAATCGTTGTAGATAAAAAAAGAAAACAAAAACTGTGAGTATGTCTTTGTTGAATCGTATGACCCGCACGATGAGACTGCATCTGACTATAGTCAAAGGCACTCTTATCGTGCGGGTTGAAAGGTCACCAACCATATGACGTATCAAATCAGAAAACACACAGGTTACCAAAATGTGAGATTACACTGATTGACGAATTTCCACTTCTTTTTTCATTCTCGAAATAATCCATCGAACTAAGTACAATTTTTTTGCTCGAGGATACAAAAAAAACGGAAAATTGCTACTTATTATTCATGTTGTCACTTTGAATTGTCAAAATGACAAAACTGACATGTTTAATTAAAAACTCTGCTGGTGAAAGACTTTTTAGAATCGCTGAAAACTAAATACATATCCTTCTTTTTCCCATCAAAATTGCATAAGTCTGTCTTATTCATCTTACGGATTTTATTTGAAAGTTATAATTAAACGCAATAAAAGAAAACAAAAACTGTGAGTATGTCTTTGTTGAATCGTATGACCCGCACAATAAGACTGCATCTGACTATATTTAAATTATCTTTTATTTTACAACTTTACGACTTATTTTCGGAATCGCTTATCAACTGTATTATAAAATACGACCGCCATAATATGCAAATAGGTTAAATACAGAAATCGACAGGGTAACCCCGAACTTAAAAATTACGTTTTGTTTTATCTCTTATTTTAAAAAACCCATGGGTTTTTTCCAATGGGTTTTGCCAAATAAAACCCAGTGGGCTTTTTTGGGTTACTCACTGGGTAGCCAACACTTCTTTTGCTATATACAAAAGTTACAGAAAATTTTGATGATTCTGGTGTCCGTGCTATATGGCCTATATGTTATATGTAGCAGAACCTTATTCACATTTCGTATCGAAATGTCGCGCCAAACGGCAGCTATCACGCTGATCTTAAGTGTATGGTTACATTGGATGCGGGTACGTGCGATTTTTTAGTCGTGCGATGTCGTAAGACCGGTTGTCGTACGATTGAGTGGTTACATTGTTTGCGATGCGTTGCGTCCGAAGTTTCAGTTCAAAATGGATGACGAAGGGAATTTATATTTCCTTCAAAATAGTTGTTTGAAATTTATAGTGTTAAATAAAAAAAGAAAATATTGGGTTATTAATAATAAGGAGAGACCAGGAAGGGGAGTACGTAACCCTTTTCAAGGAGTTGAGCAAGCAGCCACCTACCTCTTCCCATCCCTTTTTTACTATAACTCTATTATGGTAGTCTTTACATGTTTGATCCCACAACGGCTTCCTCGATTGAACACATAAAATTAGCTTTTCTAAGTCCATTTTAAATAAATCTTCTCAATTATTATTGAATGCCACAGGTGACAGCCTTCTATATCGTTAATATCGTACGATGTCGCCGAGAAAAACAAACACGTTTGTTCTTCTCGCTTAGTCGGCCGACATCACACGATAACAGATATAACAAAACGCAGTTAATGTAACCGCACACCTTTAAATTAGTTTGTTTGTTTTTATTTCCGACATCGTACGATATCGCACGACTGAAAAATCGCACGTACCCGCATCCAATGTAACCATACACTAAGGCCTGGTTTCGCACGTGTGATGAATGCATGCGTACGACGCTTGCAGCCGCTGCATACGTTCATCGCAGGGACTCCTCATATGGTACCTGTTGGAATGATGATTTACTTTTACGTCATATAGTCAAAGGCACTCTTAACGTGCGGGTTCAAAGGTCACTAACCATATGTATCAAATCAGAAAACACAGAGGTTACCAAAATGTGAGATAACACTACAGATTGACGAATTTCCACTTCTTCTTTCATTCTCGAAATAATCCATCGAACTAAGTACAAAAAAACTGAAAATTGCTACTTATTATTCATATTGTCACTTTTAATTGTCAAAGTGACAAAACTGACATATTTAAATAAAAATTCTGCTGGTGAAAACTTTTTAGAATCGCTGAAAACTAAATACATATCCTTCTTTTTCCCGTCAAAATTGCATAAGTCTGTCTTATTTATCTAACGGATTTCATTTGGAAGTTATAATTTAATGTAATGAAAGAAAACAAAAACTGTGAGTATGTCTTTGTTGAATCGTATGACCCGCACGTTAAGAGTGCCTTTGACTATAGTTAAGGTTAGGTTGTGTTCGCAAATAATATGTAAAATGTCTAGATATAAAAAAGAAGAAGTTGGTGTTTTGAGAAATGTAGGTTAGAAAGATGATTATAAAAAACATGTGTAATAAAATAGTCGTTAAGTAATATATAAAGTAAAAAACACAAAAATAGTATTAAATATGGTGTATATTTTATCATGGAAGCAAAGGGTTTTCTTTGAATTAACAACGAAATTATCGCTTAATCATCTTCTTCTTCAAATAGAAGGTCTAACACAAACTCCATGATGATTTCACGGACTGAACTGCGAAGTGCTGACTGTTACATCTAGACGCACAACCAAAACTACTCAAACACATGCGATAGACGCTTCAGCGGCTGCAAGCGTCGGACGCATGCATTCATGATGCATTCATCGCACGTGCGAAACCAGGCCTTTACGAAGTCAGATGCGGAAGTGCAGTCTATCAATCGTGAAAAATTACATCATTTAAAATACGATGCAGACGTATAGTTTGTTCAGCCATCCTTTGTCGTTACGTCTTAATCTGTGACGTATTCTGCTGTTTTACGTTTGTCTTACATTAGTTGAATGTTATTTTACACTCAAATTCATAATCAATGATATATTGTTGAATGCGTTGAATTGTTTACAAAATATGACAACTGAACTGTCAAAAGTAACAAATAAAACTTACGTCGAAATTAGTTGAGAAATACGTTAATGACAGCGAAATTCTGAATCATCCATTTCATGAATGAGAGATCAAGATGGACATATGTATGACGTAACGGCTAAGGATGGATGAACAAACTCTACCTTTCGTAGCGGCATTGTGTCTTCTCTTACGTCTTTTTCTAATTTCCCGCTGTCAGTTCTCGTCGGGTCTGTACTCTGTTGTTTGCGGTCAATTGTTATTTATGAAATGTGAATATTAATCTCACTGACAAACATCAGCATTTTGAAAGTTCTCAAGTATTTTCAGTTAGAAAAAGAAGCTGGTAATTTGGCTGAATGCCGATGATTTTATTTCACATCACATTTAAGGTTAGGTATTAGTTATATGTCAAAATAGAAAATAATATAAACGACATACCCAAAACACCGATATACGTCACAAAAGATGACGCACACTAAGAAGGCTTATGTATTTACTTTATCAATTTAAACTGTAATAAAATTTAGATTTAGACAAAATTGATTAAATCTATTAAAACTATTTATTTTTAGGTGCAGACATTAATAGAAGTTTATTAGCACTGAAAGAATGTATAAGAGCTCTGGGTCGTAAAGGAGCTCACCTTCCATTTAGAGGTAGCAAGTTAACACAAGTTTTAAGGGATTCCTTTATAGGAGAAAATTCCAAAACCTGTATGATCGCCTTAATATCTCCCGGGAATTTCTCAGTGGACCACACTTTAAATACTTTGAGATATGCCGATAGGGTAAATAAACTTCTTTACTTAACCTCATTTAAAAACCAGGAGGTGTAATTTGAATTTAAGCTGGCAATTCTGATTGGTTAGATTCCGTCCAGTTTCACACAACACTTTCTAGTATTGACATCAGCTGATAATTTCCGTTTTTGATAGTTTTGATAGATAAAAAATAATATTTAATTTTGTCATAGCATCCACTCTTGTTATTTTATTATTTTCACTCAGTTTCATTGAAACTGATCACTTAAAAACTTCAGTAAGCAATTGTATTGAATATCTGCAATTATGGATCCGTCTACTTCGAGTACCAGCTCTTCGCTTAGTCCGGTAAAACAATGTAAGGTCATTTAGGACCGTCCAAAATCAAATACATTCATCTTATATCTACAATAAACATCTAAATAATCTACTGAAGAGACGAGAAATCGACTTTTGGCTATGGGTCGCTGATTTCTTCATCAATAGGCATATTTAATAGATTTGGAACACGACTGTTGACTACTTTTTCGAAACACACCCTTTAGTAACTAATCTGGTAACTTTTAGTGGTGCGAGTAGGCTTTTCAAATTACTCCTCCTGGTTATTAAATGGACTATAGTAACCAACAAACTTTGCTTATAGATTAAGTTATCAATTTTATTATTGTCTTAGGTGAAAGAGCTAATAGCAAATGACAATTTGATGATGGATGACGATTTGATACTTGCACTTCCTCCACCCGAAGATGATGATGATGAAGAGGAAGAGGATGCTGGAACTGAAGAGGAATTTTTAAAAGCTGAAGAAAAACGTCTTCAACTATCTTCTTTAAAATGGGAACTAAGAGAAAGTCAACGACAAGCAATACAAAGTTGTGTCAACTTTCATGACTTGGCTTGTGATCTATATAACTCTTTCGATGAATATTCTAAGATGGAGTATGCTAGGCAGTGGAAGAATTTATTGAACGAAGTTATTGACAACCAGAAAGCGGCTTTGGCTAAAGCTAACGAATTTTGTAGTGCGCTAGATCAATAAATACTTTTTCATACGTTTTGAACAATAATTGTGATTTGAATTATTTGACACTAGTCCAATTAAATCTTATTATTTTCTTAAATGTTTTTTTTGTGAATTCTAACAAGATACCCTGTTTCAAATCCTTGCGTTATGCTACGTTACGGAATCTATAAATAAGGGGTAACGCTGATCGCGGCTGTAACACGAGAGATGCCCATCTTCATCTTTTTGAAGTTGCGTTGTGGTACGATGACAGAAGTAAGGTAATTTTCTTATTGATGCTGTGGATAGCAATTGCCAAATAATAATAATCAAAGTCAAATGTCAGTTATATTTATTTTTGTTGACATTCGTTTGATCGAGTATGTCCATTTTCGTTCAGATTTTTGTAGCATTTCTAATTTCTAATAAGGCACTTTTAGCTTGTCAGAAGTGAGATACGTGAGAAATTTAAGACAAACTAAAAGTCCCTTTTATTAGAGAGTTATTGTAAGACAGAAATAAAGGTTTCTTTTATTAAAGGAGCCTGTAATAAAGGGTGAAAATGAGGGTATGTAACTGATTGTAACTGATTTAACACTAAGATATTTTCTTCTCTTTTGGTTCAGAACGTGAGTTACGTTCTGAACCGAAAAAGAAGAAAATACATAACAGGTAGTTAAATCGCAACCTTTTAGGTTCTTCGCACATTTTTTTATATTAAATACCTGGAGAAACTGGGAACGAAATGAACTCAAAGTCAAAGTCAAAAACGTCAAAATTAACGATCCTTTAATTAAAGTTAAGTTATCCTGTATTTTATTTAAATACAGGCTGCCTTTATTTTATTAAAGATCCTTTAATAAAAGACGTCAAATGCGCATGCGTAAATGTCAAAATAAAGGAATCCTTTATTAAAAGACGAAGAAAAAGTGGTTACAATAACTCTCTTATAATTGTAGCTAGGATTTGTAGGTACCTCAATTTGTACGGAAGGTGATATTTTTTCTCACACAACTGCAGCTGTTCAATCGAGATAAAGCGGGCATATAAAACAAGTCAAGCAAATATGAAGGAATCGTCTCGCTTGGTGAATACGCCTCGGTAGTTCAAGCTGAGGTCTATGCAATACTTGCATGTGCAAGGGCAAATAACACAATGAACGAACCCGAACAAACTATGGGCATTCCTAGATGCTCAACTAGGTCATGGTTAAAAGGGTGGGTAAAAGAGCAGTTCAATAAACACTGGAAGAATACGCCCAGGCAAACACAAGGGAATTAATTAAAAAAAAAACATCAGAAAAAGTAGCGAAAGAATTGCTCTCAACGAGCAGGAACAAACTACGCACTATAACGGTGCTCCTTACAGGAAACTTGCCCGCGAAGGAGCATCTGAACAAAATATAGTATAACGGAAACCTTACATGCTGAAGATCTCGAAACAGGTTCCACGAAATCTGTTCTGGAATTCTCGTGATATCCGGACCACAGATTACCTACTTAACCTACTGATACGGATCATAGCAGCGTCTGTTGTCTCTGTCAGTCAACTGTCATGCAAGTCATGCAACTGTCAATCTTGTCAGCTCAACGTAAACGCATGCTACAAGCTACAAGCTAAAATTAAATAAAGTTGGATCATAAAGTATAGGTAGCTTCATTGTAATCTAATGAAGTTTAAAATAATATTTAGTAAGATAATTTGTTAGCTACATATTTAAACTTTTTTAATAATTTATACTTAAACCTAGACATTAATATTAGTGTGACGCAGTAGTGAAAATGCCCAAACCATTCAACAGGAATAATCGACCTCAACAAGCATGGAGTCATGGTAAATTAATTTGTTTGTAATTCGTTTTGAAATAATTTATATTCTCTTTTTTAATATTTTAGATCGTGTTAACGATCGAGATCGTCGAGTTACATTTAAAAATAATAGAGATAAACAAGATCGCCGAGATAATAGAGACTGGGGTAATGCCATTCGTTCTCATCTAGAAGATGAAGATGTTGATATGGGATTTAATGCTGGTTCTAGCAGAAATGTTAAATTTAACAAAAATAGGAAAGGTGGTGGTGGTGGTAGAGGCAGGCAAGGTTCACCTCCTCCCCAAAACAAAAGGAAATTATTGGAAGGACCTTCCAATTGGTATAAAGTGATAGTAAGTAATTTTATACGAGTGATCTTTGAAGTCATAATTTTATTCTTTTTGTTCCAATTATTCTTTAATTTTATCCTCTGGCAAAACTGTTTTGTTTTAAAGTTTCTGAAATAAACCAAAAACTTCAATGACAGGAATATAACTCTGGCCACTAAACTTCTCCCGAGTCCTAGATATGGGGTAGAAATACCTCACAGAAAGAAATGGCAAGACCCAAGCAAACTGAAGTTTCCCCAAGGAGAGATGCTCCTTCTCACTAGGAAAACATACCTCTGTATTTCAGGCAGAGATCTATGCCATCCTACAATGTGTCAGAGTTAACAAATATAGGACTGACACTCATAGGATAAACAAACTAACTTGCAGGTTTGAATAGCCTCAAAGTAACATCCAGACTAGTAGAAGAATGCCAGAGTGAACTAAAGGAACTACCAGATCACTTTAAAGTAGGATTAGTGTGGGTGCCGGGACATAACGGTATTTCTGAAAATGAACAAGCTGAAGAACTCATAAAAAGAGGTTTAGCAATTACTATGTTGGACAAGAACCTGATCTTGGGACCACAAAGAAGGTAGTCTGGGGACAAATACAAAAATATGTACAAAGCCAACATAGACTTCATTGGAGGAACACTCCAAAGCTGGTACACAGTAAAACCTTCATAGGTGGCACATATGTAAAGCAGACTGAAGAACTACTGAATATCACTAGGAATAAGCTAAGAATTATTACAGGTTATCTAACAGGTCATACCCTGGTAAAAGATCACCTGCATAAAATAGGGTTATATAATGGCGACCTCAGCTCCAGACTTTGTGGTATAGAGATCGAGATCGTGACCCATATAACATGTTCTTGTCAAATTTCTGTATGAGACATCTGACTTCTGTTTGTTTCTGTCATGGTTTGATTTTGAAATTTACTGTAATTTTCTGTCAGTAACTGTCTTCAAACTTCTCTTATCCACTTTCAACAGCCTAGACAAGAGTTCCTTATTCAGTAAACTCTTAGTATGGGTGTGTTCTTGTGTTAGCCTCAATTTGAATTGGTGTGTCTTAACTAGCCAGCAAGTGCTGTGTTAACACAACCTTTAAATGTATTGTAAGGTTCCTTGAGTTGTATCAATCTTTCAATAAAATTTAGTTTCTCAAAACACTAATAAACTGCAATCACAAATGCACATCAACTGTTGAATGCTTGCATGTGTCACAAATAAAGTTTGGAGAACTTTTTCAACTCAGATAATAATTTGCAACAGTTTCTCATTCTTGTTAAAAACGTTTTGTAAAACAATTTTGTTCAGCAGTAGTGTTTGGAGTAAGACTTATTTAGTATTAAATCTATCAATGTTCTGTATGATTTAGCTTTGGGAACCTATGGACAAGTTGATGAATATAGAAGTTGTAGAGTTATAGTAGTGAGGGTTGTAATTAGTGTGTTATTTCCAATGCTTATCTTGTATGTGAGAACCCTTTATTTAGCTTTAAACATGCCATCATTACCATTCCCCTTCTATAAATTAGAGCTCTTTTGCAAAGCAGTTTACTGACATTCTTTTTTTTTTTAGATACCTCATGGTGACAAATATGATAAGTCGTTCATTCTCAAGGCTTTGTTAGATAAAATGGCTCCATTACCTTTTTGGCCCATAGCTGTAAGTGATTTTGTAAAATATTGCTATTCTACTTTCATACAAATGTAAAGAAGTTGAATCAACTTAAATCTTACAATTTAATCTAACTGATTCCAATTAATTACTCTATATATATATAAAAAAATTATGAAAATTGACAATTATTTTGATATTGACATATCATTGCTAGAATGAAAGAAGTTAGTTTCATTTGTTGTCTAGTTAGGCATAATATAAATAATTTACTGCATTTGATAGTGTGGTTAAATGATTGTTAAATTAATTAAGGGCGGGTTGTATCGCAGTTGGTTACCATTTGATTAACGCTAACCACTGGTTACAACGTGGTAACTCGTTGTATCGCCCGCTAACAAGTGGTTATACGTTGGTTAAGACTAGGTTTTCTAACTACTCGATATCTGCTGGTTAACTTCATGTTTTGTCACAGAACGGTTATTTTATTAGCGTTTTGTGTAGTTTGATGTATTGACATTTGTTTATAGACGGGATTTTTGTGGGGTTATGTTATGCAGTTACCGTCTCTAGAATTCTGTATTGGATGAAATTTTTAAATAGACCTCAAAGTAAATAAATTGTTTAGACGTACGATGAATATTCAAAGAGACAATTTGAGAGGCTTGGAATTAACTGACGATGAAGACTTTGTGGAGCTAATTGAATTGGTACTATTTCCAAGGGCTCCAAGAAATTTTAGAATAGGAGGAAACCATTTTGTAAAATGGAACAATGGAGAGTTTGCTGCAAGATTTAGACTATCTAAAGAAACTGTCGTGATGAAAATATGCTAAATACTAATAATTAATAAATGAATCTAATGCAAGCTAACTTAATATTAATAATTATCAATAAAAACTACACAACTAAATTCATATTTAGATTGAATTTTAAAAAGTATCCTAATGTCACAATATATAACATCAATCACGATAGACAAACCATAGACAAACAACGTCAAAGCACAACATGAAGTTAGGTAACAGTTCTACCAACACCGCAAAACTTTCAGTTACGTGACCAGCAACTAACTATCGGCGTGGCAACTCAACAACTGGTTAAAAGTTAACCATTTGTTTCGTAACCAGTGAGTTAACCAATTGCGATACAACCCGCCCTAAAAGTTTTAAAATTTATATCATGTCCTTAATGATTGATTTTTGTATGATGAAATTTGTTTTTATATATTTATTATATATTTTTAGTGGAAAGTATTTGGTACAACAGTAAACTTCTATGTGGATGATTATAAAACTGCTCAAAAACTTAACAACCTTGATAGACAAATACAACTTCCAAATGGCTTCAAATTATTTATACGAGTTCATCCTGGTACTCCTAATGTAGATATGAATGCAGAACTGAAAGAAAAGATTAAAATAGTCATGGCTCGACGCTACAATCCCACAACAAAAGCATTAGATTTAACCAAATTTCATGCAGATCCTGATTTACAAGATAATTTTTGTGCCCTCTTCAAACCCATTGTATTTTTGGCTGTTGTTGATATTATAGCTGAAAACATTCCTGATTTAGAGGCATTGAACTTGTTTGATAATAAAATTCAAATACTGAATTTTGTGAAGAAAATAAACGAGAAATTACCAAATCTTAAAATATTGCATTTAGGAAATAACAAAGTAAGTATATTAGTAACTAACTGTTATACAAATAATCCTTGACAGGATGACTTGTTCTATATTGGATTTCTATAATGTGAATGTGAAGTGGCTTGTAAATTTTTTTATTTAGGTTATTTATACATTTTTATTTTCAGATTAAAGATATAGCACAATTGGATGCATTTCAAGGATTGCCAATTATTGATTTGTTGTTGGATGGAAATCCCCTATGCGATAAATTTAAGGATAAGCCATCCTACGTGAGGTATGATGAAAATATTACTTAATAATATAATATATATAAAACTGTTGATAAATAATGATGTACACAAAATTTTTTTAATGGAATGGGATAAAGTTTCAAAAAATGTGGAACCAGTTGATAATGAAACAGTTACTTTTCTAAAATTATTTTTGAAAATGAAGATATTGTACTGTGTAGCCAATTTTTGAAGGTTTTTCAGTTTTAACAGAAAAACGTGGTATTAAAAGAAATACTTGTCTTTGTGACTTGGGGTCTAAGTGAATGTCACCCCAATATATTTACATACTGTGCTCATTATATTTAATTTCAGTGTGGAATTTAAAACAAATAGCGTAATCAAATTTATTATTTTTCTAAATTCTTAAAAATGAATGTATTTTGAGAGATTTCATTTAATCAAAATCCTGATGTACGTGCTCCCCGACATAAACTTGTAGTATGAAGCTTGCAAGATTTGGCTCATACTCATCAGAAAATAATATTAGAAGTTGACGTCTCCTATAAACTGTAGTTTTAGGACAATTATAAACTGCTCTGCTTTACTTACTGGTATTAGTAACAGTATGTCCTATATTCTACATCACAATGCGTTACAACTGGTCGGTGAAAGTGAAAAATGGTGAATTCTCTTGAAATTGAGTTTTATTGCTTTTATATTTGAGTGAAATTTTTGGATACGCTAAAAAAAAAGTTTCATATTGAAATTAGTATTAAGCACTATTATTCAACTTTTTTTTGTTTAATAATTTTTAATGCATAGCAAAGTATAATTTTTTGGATATGCAGTACAACATTTGGAATCTGTTGATAATTAATGTTTTATTTATTTAAAGTGATTGTTTTGTAATGATATATTCATATTGTGGATCAAAAAAATATTGATAAAAGCCAAAATTGTGAAGAAAAAAAATGTCTCTCCTCCAGAATATATTTTACTTTTAGTGTAGAGGTATACTTGAAGTAATAAATTATAATTTAAGTACCTGAAAATACAGAAAGTATAAATCAATATAAATTCATTTCCATTTCCATTCTGATACCAATTTCTAAAAAGTTGTTATTGTTTTTCCAAGTTACTGGCTATTTTTTGTCTATCCCAATTATATGAAGCTAATTTTGTGACATCAATCAAATTATCCATTTCAGTGCTACTCGGAATAATATTTGTGCTGTTCTGCAATGATTTCAAATACAATGTGATATTTTAACCTGAAAAGAAAGTGTACAGCAAAAATATGTTCCTTGAAGCATTTTGTCACCTATACAAGTAAAGATGAAAATAGTATCCCATTCTAGTGAAATGTACTTTTTGTGCTAACTAATGAAAATCTATAGCAATGTCACTTTTCCTGTATAAAGCTATTTCCATCCGTATTTGTTTGGTAGTTTTAAGTAATACTAGACATTACTTAAAGTGTATACTTACTTGAAGTAAATTTTTATATTATATTCTATAACTTACTTCAAGTAACGACAGCTCTACTTAGATAAGTGGATGTTGTTGAGAAGTATTACGACTATAGTAATAATGATTTTCTTAAATATTACTTTTTGGTGTGATTGAATTATATAAAAATTCAGTATGATATTAGACACTCTATTATTGGTATAAAGAAAATTTTTTTGAATGATTTCCAAAGAAGAAACAGTTACACCTGGACCTTACTCGACTTTATATGCATTGAAAACTAATGGAGACTTTGATCAAATGCTTGTTAGACTATGTAACTCAAGGTATAGTTGTTTCTTTTTTTGGAAATTATTCAAAATGTTTTGGCTTATTCTCTGTATAATATTTAAAATTATTCACCGGGTTTTATAATTTAATTCAATTGATTTATCTCTAATAATCTACTGAATTGACATTGTTTCCCTCAATATTGTTCAAATTATTTCAATAGTTGCCATTGAGGGAGCATTGTGTCAAACACCTAAACTTGCTTTAATGATTACTGTTGTTTAGACTGCTATAATTAATTGATGATAAATACATCAATAGGTGTTTGATACAACTTGCTCTGTTATTATTGGAAGTAGAAAAATTAAATGTCAGAAATGATAATTTTTAAACAGAAAAATCAATTTGTAAAATATGAGTGCTTTTTGTATAATTTGGATATTATTTTAACAAAAGATTGAACTTCTACTTTAGAAAGATTTGATTTTTGACAAAACATACGATATTTAGTAATTCAAATCATGAAAACCTATATTTTTCAGTAATTTAGAGCACATGAAGCATTCATATTTTATTTTCTATTTGAAATAATTTGGATAAATACAAGGTGTAAAAAAATGTTTGTTTTTATATAATCTATGCTGTTGGCGAGTGTTCTCAGGTCGATGCTTATAACACGTGGGCCTTTTTGGCCTCAACCATTTTTTTTTCTACAGTGAAGTTAGGAAGAGGTTTCCAAAGTGCATGAAGTTGGTAAGTTATTTTCAATATTCTTAAAGTAAAAACTTTTAATGTTTCGTCAAGCTATTATTGGTAGTAGTAAAACTTCGAGTTGTCAAATATATGCTAATAACTTTTTTAACGATTATTTCACTCATGTATTTTGCCTCCTTCCTTTGCAAATGAAATCATAACGTCTACAAACATCACCCTGGCACTTATTTTTTAAATTTTGATTCCGACACTAAATCTCGTTGTAAATGTCCAAAAAAAACCTGAAAATTTGAGTTCTAAGTACCCTCCCAATTTTCCATTTAAAATACACGTAATGATTTTTTTAAATATTCACTATGAACTAATAGCTCTACAAAAGTGCTTAGTGTGGCGTAACTAATTTGGGTGCCGATTCTCGGGCCAGGGAACAGCGCTCTCCGAGAGAAGAGATCTTTTGTCTCCATTTCGCTTGGTTACTCTGTCATTTCAGTGACAAGGACAAAATATCTCTTCTCTCGGAGAGCGCTGTTCCCTGGCCCGAGAATCGGCACCCTGAATCTGTGAGATGGTACCGGTCACTCAATCTGATTTTGCTGACAATTCAACTCATGTATAAAAATCGCATATGCCACAGTGCAATCGTCACTTTGACTGCGGCAAAAGTTAGCTGAAACTTTTACAGCGATAAATGCACTTGTGGTTTTTTCACTTGTGCAATAGTTCATCAATTATAGCAGTGCTGGTTACCATAATAAATAGTTTGACATGTTTGTCAACAACTTATTGAATTTCTAAACACTAACAATGAGTCTATTTCTCATTGAAACATCGGCCTAACAAATTGGCCATTGCGGAGGTACCCTCTGGAGATATTGCGATTTGATGGCACAAAAGTGTGGCAGATCTCCTCATGAGTCCCCGACATACAATGCTATTATTGCGAGATTTATTGTGCTAGGAGGCAAAATGTTATGCTCAGGACGCAACTTCAAGACGCCACCAACGCCAAACCGGAGGGTCTGCACAGTTTTAACCCATCACGATCTCTTAGTTATCATTAAGACTACAATATATAAAAAAAAAATCGAAAATCGTACGAGAACCTATAAAATGGTGCAGGGCCTTAACCCGATAAAATACAAACCTCTTGTGCAATTATAAGTGAATAATTTTGTTTTTTTTTTGGACTTGTTAAGTTTTCAAGCAAAACATTAACCTGAAAATCGAAAAATTTATTCGAAAAAATTTACATCTACCATGGGAGCAAAATAAAATCCTCATGCTATTTTTAATTTTTTTTTTCACCAAATTGTTACATCAACAAATAAGTTATTTTACTTTATAGGATAGCGTAGACCTACCACCTCCAATTGGCTTTGACATCATCGAAGAACATCACTTACCAAACTACCAACAAACATTCTTATGCAACAGCGACGGCAGTAGCATTGTACGCCAATTCCTCGAACAGTATTTCTTAATATACGACACGGACGACAGACAGCCTCTCTTACAAGCGTACCATGAAAAAGCCACGTTTTCTCTAACCATGGCATATTCGTATGGAACCTCAAAAGATACAAAAGGTATACCATGGTTGAATTGGTATGCTACAGATAACAGAAATCTACTAAGAGTTCACGATCCCGACCGAAGATTTAAGTTGTTGAGGCAAGGACAGGTATCTGTTGTTTCATATTTGCAAGAGATGCCGAAAACCAAACATGATATGCATAGTTTTTCGGTGGATTTAACAGTTTTGACGGTAGGTTTATTAAAAATTTTCAAACTCTTGCGGTATAGTATCGACAAACGCAGAAAAACAGTTTAACAATTTGCGGTTATTGTAAAATGGATGAAAAAACAACGCGTTTTCATTGTTAAACAGTTTTTCAAAAATAATAAAAGTTGATCGACTTGTTGACTTGTTACTATTGTACATTTTGTATTTAATGTGATAAAATTAATCTATATCTACTTTTCCACTTGAATAATATTTTTGTTTTAGCCTCAAATGTTGAGTCTTACAGTAGCCGGCATGTTCAAAGAATTAAAAAGCGGCCATAAAATACCACCCTTGCGGTATTTTTACAGAACTCTTATAATAGTACCTGCAGGCTCGGGATTTTGTATAGCAAACGAAGTACTGCACATATCAAATGCTACGGCAGATCAAGCAAAGGTAAAATTTCATTGACAATTCAACTCATGTATAAAAAATCGCATATGCCTCAGTGTAATTGTCACTTTGACACCGGCAAAAGTTAGCTATAACTTTTTCAGCGATAAATGCACTTGTGGTTTTTTCACTTATGCATTTGTTACCATGATAAATAATTTGACATGTTTGTCAACAACTTATTGAATTTCTAAACACTAACAATGAGCCGATTCATTGAATTGTCCTGCCGAATTACACTCGATGTTTGTATTGATATCGGGTAAATTTGTGTTGTTCAACTTCTAAAGTTTCCTTTAGCAATTAGACTCGAAAAACTGTCAACCTAAAAACGCTCCACCTTCGGTGTCGCGTTTTTAATAGTTGACAGTTGTTCTCGTCTAATTGCTAGGAAACAGTTTCTCATTAAACAATCCAAATTTACCCGATAAAATACAAACCTCTTGTGCAATTATAAGTGAAAATATTCAATAAAGTTAGAGTTGGATAAGTGATTGAGAGTTATGCATATTAGTGGCGAACTAGCACCATGAATTCTGTCTATTTGCTAAAGAGATGTATGTAAATATGTAACATTTAAATTCAGTTATCTTGTTTTAAATATGAAAAATTGAATTTTATTGTTCTGTACATGAAGAGGTATTTTCTAGGTTACTAGGTTACTTTTTTTGTATATGGAAAGATGATTTCAAATTCTTTTTTGTCTTTTTTTATATAGTCAGATGCAGTCTTATCGTGCGGGTCATACGATTCAACAAAGACATACTCACAGTTTTTGTTTTCTTTTATTGCGTTTAATTATAACTTCCAAATAAAATCCGTAAGATGGTTAAAACAGACATGCAATTTTGACGGGAAAAAGAAGGATATGTATTTTTCAGCGATTCTAAAAAGTCTTTCACCAGCAGAGTTTCTATTTAAATATGTCAGTTTTGTCACTTTGACAACTCAAAGTGACAATATGAATAATAAGTAGCAATTTTCCGGTTTTTTGTATCATCAAGCTAAAGAATGGTACTTAATTTGATAGATTATTTCAGGAATGAAAGAAGATGCAGAAATTCGTCAATCAGTGTAATCTCGCATTTCGGTAACCTCTGTGTTTTCTAATTTGATACATATGGTGTTGGTGACCTTTGAACCCGCATGATAAGAGTGCATTTGACTATATAAAGAGCTACTTTACTCAATTATTCACTGATACCTAAAAAGACTATTGTGCCCTCCATATTTTGTTGTGAAAACATAACTTTTAACTTGATTCTTTTTATGTAACAAGTCTACTTAAAGATATCTTGTTTTGTATATGAAAAAGTAATCTTCAAGTTCCTTTATCTCCTTTTTTATTTAAAAAGGTAACTCCCATGCTCAATTACTTTGTTTTTTAGGAAAAATCTGACTTGTGTTCATTTACCTTGTTTTGTGTAAAATATTACATTATCTCATTGTTTAATGTGAAAGTTTAGTTGTCTTGTTTTGTGTATTGAATGGTATTACCTAACCACTATTGATAAATAACAAGTTCATTTTTTTTAATTTTTAGGAAGCTTTCAAGACCACCGTAAATGTAGCACCTGCAGCAGCAGCTGTTTCTCCTTCAGCTTCAGTCGCAACGGCAATTGCGACAGTACCAGATGCTGCAGCCAAAGAAGAAATGGTTAAACAAATGGCAGCTCAATCTGGAATGAATTTGGGATGGTCTTTAAAGTAAGCATCTTTTTGTTTTGTATGCAAATTAATAAAGAATTGGTACGAAAAATCATGTAATTTTTATAATCATAATTTATTTAATTTTGTAGATGTCTCGAAGAAACCCAATGGAATTTCCAAACAGCTATGATGACTTTCCAAAATCTAAATGCACAAGGTGTTGTACCACCCGAAGCATTTATAAAATAATATTTAGATTATTGTAAACCATAAAATTATCATTGTATTCATTTAGTTTATTCAACAACTGATTCAAGGGAATATTTCAGAGAAATTCACCTTGTTTTAAAGGTAGATCGCTAGACTATTGATATTAACATTTAAAAATTATTCATTTCTATACCTTGTTTTTTTACTGAGAGCATTTTAGGGTTGTGTTTAGTATTTTTTAACTTATTAACGATTATGTGAAACAAGTATTGTACAGCTCATAGGTGTGGCCAATGAGGTATCAAAGAGTCTCGTGACACATGAGATCTACAAGCATGGAATATAGATTTTGTTTATAAAGTAATAAGAATAGCAATTAACTTGGTTGGAATATAATACAAGTCAAAACAAATGAGCTGTTTGGAATGGGCGGTAATCTGACTTAAATTCATATCGCTCCTCTCGGTTTGAAAACAAGGTAAAATTAGCTCAGGTTTCAAATCGTTGACCATAAATATTTTGAATAAAAAATTTTCAGGATGTGAGTTGAAACTTCAGACTCATATAACCACTAAGTAGGTTGTTGAAAAAATTATTTTTAGTCCCGAAAAAATTGCATTACGAGCGAGTTTTGGTTCTTTATGGGAGCCAAAAGGATCATTTGGAATTTTTGACAAGTTTCAGTGGAATTGTTTGTGGAGTTTTAAGTCTTGCATTTTTGTCGGGATCTTTTTATATTATTTTTTCTCAAATGGCACTTTTGGAGTAAATAACTTTGTATCAAAAATAGGTCTGCTCTGACTTTTATTACAAAAACCAAAAAAATATTCCTAGATCAAACCTGTTATTGAGTTTTGTTAAACAGTTTTCTCGTACTTATTTTTTATGTTACACTTTTCTTTATCAAATATGAAAAAATCATTTGTAATCGAAAAAATGTAAAGATCTGAACGGAATTATTCGACTTTTTATATCCATTACAGCGATAAAAAGAGGAGTCATCAAATATATTGACAAAAATCTTCTAGGAAGCTTTAATGCAAAATTTAAGGTGGGCGTTAAGCTGTTATTCTGTTTATACAATTTTGATTAAAGTTTACTTTTTTCTTTACGAAAAAAAATGTTTAAACCTTAATCCTTCTTTATAACTTTTTGTGCATTTATAAAACAATCATGTATAAATGAATTATTAATTTACAATATCAAAAATACTTTCTTTTATATTTTACAACCCAACTTACTGTATATATTTATTTTTTGTTTATTCAGAATGGAAGAATATTTTGAACCATATTTTACAATTTTTAACGAAATATGCTAAAAACAAATAACCATTTCGTTAAAAGTTGAGTCCTATTTCTAGCCATTTCTTTAGCCGAGTTTCACTGCTCAAACTGCAACTATACTCAGCTCCTTTTACATCACACCACTAAAAACTAACCGATTGAAAAAATGTGTATTTTGTTTGAAGTTCAATCTTATTGCAGCTTTTAATCCCTCCTTTAAAATTACTTATTTTGGACTTTAGACAATTTTCACAGTAAGCCGACGATTTATGTAACTTTTTTCCTATTTTATTGGAGGGTTATCTCATATCGACTGCTTTTAATCAAACAATAGAAAAGTGTTTTCTATTTGTCAGTAATTTTTTTTCTGTAACGATGAAAACCTCTTTTTATTACTGGAACCTCTATAATTTTATTCCACTGAAAATGTACTTGGTTAAATCACGTTTATATTTATAGTTAATCAAACAATAGTTGAATGTATGTTTATTAATTTGAATATGTAAATAATTTGTAATAAATGTTTAAGATTCGCAATAAGTTTTTAAAATAGTTTAAAAATGTTCGATGTGATTCATGTACCTGTACATAGTAAATGCATTTTTTAATAAATATTTTTTTTAATTCGAATGTTTTTTTATAAGACGTAATTAGTTTTGGGTGTGTATTCACCTAAAATATGTATTGTGCTCCCTCAGTTTTACTTAGTTCCTGAGGAAAGTCTTAAACACTAGTAGATCCTTTAGTCCTATTTCCCGGAGGAATTTAAGGAGGTCTGCAGGCTTTACGTTGGGTGAATGTACCTCTTCCATCCAATAATCTAGGATTCCGAATAGTAAGTATGTGGATAAAGTTTCTTCAATGCCACAGAATCTACACACCGGCAAAAAAAGTCGCCCACCTAAAATTTTGCTGTAGTTCGTTGTATTACAAGAACTTTCGTAATTTTCCATCGATTTCAATTATTTTTACGACAAATTGGAGATAAATTCTTTGGTATTAAAACAAACTCAAGAAAACTTTTCCAAAAATGTTGATAGCTTATTTATACAATGTAAAAAAAAAGTAATTGTAGTCCAATTTCTTAACACCCTGTGAAACTGTTCGGGAAATTATAGAGTCTGCGCATAGTTTATTACAAATATCATTTTCGCCATCTTTCAGTTTCTATTTCACCTTGATATCTTCTTTCTTGATTCAAATTAAAGCCTGGAATTGTTTTAGGGAAAAAATTTAATTTGTGATGTCTATATTTCCTATTTACACGACAAGATCCTTTCCAGATTTCATCAACCTAAGTTTAGGAACTTTCTTGGCTATGAAATACCTAAAACGGATTTCACCAAGAATATCTAATAAATACATAGAAGAAAATTCGATTTGGAATGCTTTCTAAATAAAACTGGTAAGTCTAATATTATCCTGAAAACTGAATAAGTGGCGATCACAACTAACTGATAGTTCATGTCAAATGTATTTTTCTCCGATCGTGGGAGAAGTTACACTATTTTGACCTGTTTTCCATGCGCAAAGCTCAACATTCCCGAATAGTGGGCAGTTGCTAAGCAATTAGAAAATAACAGTGCGGTAATATTCTTACCGCACTGCTGTAGCGTGCGGTAATGTTATCAATGGATTATTACAATTAAAGGTAGCAAAGTATGGCTTTGATTTTTATATTGATAAAGCTGTTATGGAAGAAATAAAAGAAACATCTAATTTTAAACGATATTTTTGAACACAAATTTATTGTTGTCAATATTTACATGTATTGGACAGTTTGTATAATTTGTAAATTCTACTGGAGGGCAAAGAGAATTTATATACGTTGAAGCTGCATGGCTAATTATTTGGTTTATATCGTTACCACCACTTCTATATTCCAATATGAACATGGAGAAATGTATCTAAGCTTACTTAATTGCATCTTGAACGGAATATTTTTCAATTAATTTTTCAAATGTAAATTAACGATCGAAGAAAAAATAGTATGTATTATTCGTGGGAAAAGCATATTCCCAAACTCCTGTGTTACCAGACTCGTCGCTACGCTCCTCGTCTGGTAATCATCACAGTCGTTTGGGAATATGATGCTTTTTCCACTAATTATACAATATACTAATTTTCTACTAGGGTGCGGAAAGATCCACTTTTCCGCACTCTTTTTAGTGCGGTTAGTAAATTTTTGGGGAGTATACTGACATTTGAATATTTAAAATATTTATATGTACTTGTATCATACACAAACAACCATACAAATTGTATTGTTGTAGTTTACCAAATGACTGAAAAATTAAGAAATTTATTAGAATTCTGCTATAATTTTTTTTAAAAGGAATAGTATATTGTATAATTAGTGGGAAAAGCATAATATTCCCAAACGACTGTGAGAATTACCAGATGAGGAGCGGTAGGTAACACAGGAGTTTGGGAATAAGCTTTTCCCACGAATTATACATACTATTTTTTCTTCGATCGTTGATTTAAATTTAAAAAATTAATTAAAAAATATTCCATACAAGATGTAATCAAGTAAGTTTAGATAGGTTTCTCTATGATCATATTGAAATATAGAAGTGGTAACGAGATAAACCAAACAATTAACCACGCAGCTTCAACGTCTATAAATTCTCGTTGCCCTCCAGTACAATTTACAAATTGTACAGACTGTACAATAAATGTAAATATTAACAATTAATTTGTGCTCAAGAATATCGTTATAAATTAGATGTTTCTTTTATAACAACTTTATTAATATAAAAATTAATTTGTAACATTACCGTACGCTGCAGCAGCGCGATATGGTATATTACATACCGAAGAGGGAAGTGTTTTATTACTGTCGAGAGATTAACTATAATATATTAAAGAAAACTTTCCTTCGAGGTATGTATACTATTTTATTTACAACCACATCGTTAGTTGAAAATTCTATTTCACATTTTTTAAATGTAGTAAAAATTAAATTAAAAATTATTTGACACCATTCAAAAATGTGACAGTGACAGTAATGAAATTTCAAAGCATAAGGTAGGTCTCTTAAATATTTCGGTTAAATCCTATAATAAGTCAAATATTACCATTACTTTTAATAAATAATATACAGTGTGACCCATTTTTAATGGAAACACCCCCATAAAATTTAAAGTTGTAAGCAGATTTTGATAATTTTTTTTTGAAATGTCAAGTACTAAAAGGTCTACCTTAGGACAAAATTTGAAATGTATATTTCAATTTTCAGGGCATACTACGATATTTTTTCTTAGTCGAAAATCGAGATTTTTTATTAGCGATTTGTTTATTGAAAAAATCTCTACGCCACTGGATACAGTTTACCTTTAAACAGATGTGACCAAAATTTCATGGAAAAATATTTATTAATAACAAAGCTATGACTACTCAAAAACTCGAAAACTCACACAGCTAATAGTCACAAAAGACAACAGATATAGCCATAAGAATCTTTTTTTATGATTTCAACAATAAGTGACGCCAGATGAAAAAGAAAAGAAACAACTTTAATTTTTCAATTAAAATAACGGAATTACATTAGAGTTTGGCGTAAATTATCTAGAACCAAGACCTAATTGATTTTTCAATTTAAAACTTAGAAATGATATTACAGAAAATTTACGCTATATTTGTTTTCATCTGGCGGTACTTTATTGTTGAAATCATAAAAAAATATTCTCATGGCCAAATCTGTTAATATAGGGTGTTTTTGTGACTATTAGCTGTGCGAGTTTTTGAGTTGTCATAACTTTGTTATTAATAAATATCTTTTCATGAAATTTTGGTCACATCTGTTTAGAGGCACACTGAATCCAGTGGCGTAGTGATTTTTTCAATAAAAAAATCGCTAGTGAAAAATCTCGATTTTCGACTAAGATAAAATATCGTAGTATGCCCTGAAAATTGGAATAAACATTTCAAATTTTGTCCCAAGGTAGACCTTTTAGTACTCGACATTTCAAAAAAAAAATTATTAAAATCTGTTCACAACTTCAAATTTTAGGAGGGTGTTTCCATTAAAAATGGGTCACACTGTATGATAAATTATTTGAATGTTATTGTTGTTAATTAATTGCCCTGTTGTTTCTATATAAGAATTTGTTCAATAAATATATTACTTAAATAAATATTTTGCTTTATTGAACGAGTAAGGGAAATGGAAGAGGAAAGTAAACGTAGGTAATGTGACACTTTCAAACCTTCAATGACATTAGTAATGTCATAATTACAGGTATGGTTGTAAATAATAGTTATTTGTTTAACTAGGCAGCAAAGTGGTAGATTGACTGCCGAGGTTGAATTCATAGCCGAGCGTAGCGAGGCTAGGAATTCTGCCAAGGCAGTCAATCTACTTTGCTGCCAAGTTGAACATATAATTTTTTCTCCGATTGTTCATGAGGATATTGTATTTGCAAATTATTACAATTCCCACAATCTCTTTATTTTGGTTGGTTGCTATGGAAATGTATAATCACAGGCAGCAAAGTAATCACTTTGCTGCCTAGACAGGTAAAGTAATACTTTGCTGATTGATATCAGTCAGCAAAATTAATATTTGCTGCCAATCGGAGAAAATTAGTATATTGTATAATTAGTGGGAAAAGCATCATATTCCCAAACGACTGTGGTCCCGGTAACACAGGAGTTTGTTAATATGCTTTTCCCACGAATTATACATACTATTTTTTCTTCGATCGTTGATTCACATTTAAAAATTGATTAAAAATATTCCATTCAAGTTGTAATCAAGTGAGTTTAGATAGGTTTCTCTATGTTTATATTGAACTGTAGAAGTGGTAACGAGATAAACCAAACAATCAGCCATGCATCTTCAACGTCTATAAATTCTCGTTGCCCTATAGTACAACTTACAAATTGAACGAACTTTACAATGAATGTAAATAGTGACAAAGTGAATTTGTGTACAAGAATATCGTAATAAATTAGATGTTCCTTTCATTTATATCATACCAACTTCATCAATATAAAAATTAAAACCATACTTTGTTTCATTTTATTGTGATAATCCATTTGAAACATTACCGCACGCTACAGCAGTGCGGTAAGAATATTACCGCACTGTTATTCTCTAATTGCTTAGCAACTGTCCACTATTCTGGAATGTTGAGCTTTGCGCATAGAAAACAGTTCAGAATAGTGTAACTTTTCCCACTATCGGAGAAAATAGTTATTTATGCAACAAGTGCAAAAAGTGAGTGAGTGTTGTCCAACTCGGCCTAAAGACCTCGTTGGACAATTTCACGTCGCGTGCAAAAAACACGTTTTGCAAGAGTTGCATACAATATTTTTTCTAAATTCATGCAAAAACTGGAAAATTACAATATAAATATGTCAAAAACCTAATCTAACCTAATAAAACTCAACCCGTTCTTCTTTTTTGTATTTTTATGGCCTCCACCTTGTCATTACTCAATCATAGCTGGTTTTCGCCTTGACCATTTAAATTTTAAATAATTAAAGATTTTTGAAATAATTGTTACTAGTTGAGACTAAGTAGTAAGATATAAATATATTATTGTTGTATTAAAACAGGATCAGACAATTGCTTTGTATTTTTATTTTATTTAAATGTTTAGGTTTGACATAAATCATCACAAAACTGACACAAGAATGACAGATGAGTGCAATAAAATATTTTATTGCACTAGTGCAATAAAGTACCACTTTTTCCATTAAATGTGGTGCACAAAAATGTTGTTTTTTGCATGAATGTAGAAAAAGAATATTACCGCACTGTTATTTTCTAAATGCTTAGCAACTGCCCACTATTCTGGAATGTTGAGCTGTGCGCATAGAAAACAGGTCAAAATAGTGTCACTTTTTCCACGATCGGAGAAAAACTACTATTGTGTGGATTTTTATTCAAGTGGAAGAAACAAATCCTCATTCGTCGACATCAATAACTTTGAATAAATCTTTCAATATGATCTTAAGTCAGAAATTTTATTAATTTTTTATGCTGTCATGCTAGAAAAAGGGCTCATAAAAAAGTACCGTGTGGATTAGCAGTTTTGCGCAGTTGTTAAACTATTTTTTCTACACCCACATGTATATTATTCATTTTCTGCACAGTTTAGAGAATGAAAATGTAGGCCATATCGGTTAACTGAACGTATATGATTTCATATACATCCTAGAACGTATATGGAATTCACCTATCAGCATTCGCGTTTAGTATTCGTCTACTCCCATTTTTTTCAATTTCAATGAAACGTCAAAATAACTTATTAAAAAAAGTCTCTACTAGAATCACTGGATCAAGAATATTTATTTACAATAATAAACATAAATAAAATAATCCGTATAAATTAACAAATACTAAACACATAATAAAATGGGTATTCAAGATGACTCCTGATAGACGTCAGTTTTTATGAAATTATGTGATGGATGTGACGTTATAGATATACGGTCATAGCATTTTTCGGTGGTCGAGTGGTAAGAATCTCGCGCGCTAGTCCAAGGGTTCCATTTCAAATGGAGAAATTTTTTTTATTGTAAATTTTATTCTTACATAATTATTCTGCTTGATTTTGATTGGTAAAATTATGAAAATTGTTGAAAATTTTGCAATTGAAGTTATATTACAGTTTATTAAAATTTTTATTTTCTAGATTATTCAAGTGGGTCGTAGAAAAAATATACTGTTCAACTCGTGTGGATTGTTCATATGGCCATCATATCCACACTAGTTACACAAACTACTATTATTTGAATACAGCAACATCCCAATCATGGGATTACATCTGAGGTGGAAAAATAAATACAAAATTCAAATTACATTAAAATAACATTTTATTTTCTAAATTGCAGAACAACTTTACTGTTTATTTGTTAAATAATATTGTACAAACATCGCTGTATAACAAAGTTAAAAAAAAACAAAAATCGTAATTATATTATAAAAGAAAAAGATTAAGTTTAATATTTTGTTGGTACCTTTCGACACACCGCTTAAAATGATTCCACATAAACAGTATTATCGTAAAAACAGCCAGAAAAATAAAACAAGCATATAAAATACAGGGTGCACCAAAAATTACAAACAGAAATAAGTTGAAAATTTCGGGATTGAAATTCTTATTTCTATCTTGTTATTGAAAAACTTTCCAGATAATTACAAACTATGCGATGCACTCTGTCATTGAAAATTTCGTGAGTAGTATTTCAAATGTACATGTTTTAAACGAGTGCTCATCCACAGTTTTCGAGGAAGCACAGTTCAGATTTTAGTTTATATTATATACAACAATATATTCTCGTCTTTATCCATACAATAATACCACAAACATTCATAGAAGGGGATAAAGTCTTGTTTTATAACCTAGGGCCAATGTGAAATTGAATGATCAGAAGCTTTCTACAGTATATCTGGTCAACAGTTAGACTGGACATGTTTCCTCATTTTCTATATAAACAATTTTACCCAAAGATGTCAACCATGGGTTATTTTCACGTTGCTATAGACACATATTGATTTATTTCGATTTTGAAGTTACAAATACATATTTAATATTTCGAAAGGTCACGATTTGGTTATAATACTGAGGAAAATATTGATAAACTTATAGAAATTAATACGTCTAGATCTTCATTCAACTTTTCTAATTGTTTATTTGTTAATTGCACCTTTAAATAAATAGCTCTGTATTTTTTCTACAATTAGCATAAAAATTTCTATCCAAATAACTCTCGGACATAAATCCTCAAAAATTTTATGACAACATTCTCAAGCTTTCAAAATCTGTCATTTTTTCGAACAATTATCAATGTCCTTGGGTTATTACTACTGATAACAAATATTGGAGACAACGAACAATTTTTGGTTATGTTAGTTTTCTGAAGGGGGATGATACAATTTTTTAGGTTTTCACTCATGATTTTATGAACTATTTTGACATTATTAACGTTGCATGTCATGGGATTATTAACGTTGGAAATGTCATTTTGCAAACGGAAAGAATAGCTGTCAGTTACTGCCAATAGGATTCAAGAGAAACCAAAGAGAATTTATCTGGGAAGTTTTATCAAAGGTTTTATTTTTTTAGAAAAATTGTAATTTGCGTTCGATTACTCTTCTTAGAGAGATATGGACAGTTGCATGTGATAGTATCGTCTGGAAATAAAGCCGAGAATTCATCTATTCATATTCCATATTTATTTAATGATTTATGATTAAATTTAATTTTTAATTTATTTAAAACTGAACTGTTTAATTCCAAAACTTATAATAGAAATTATTTTATCTATACAATACTGAAAGCAAGTAGGCAGGTATTATAAAAAAAATATCTAGGAATAATAAATAATAGAAGGTACTTAAAAATTATAAAAAGGATTTTTACAAAAAAAAGTGTATCGAATTAGAATGAAACAGTTTCATTTTAAAAAGTCCCGAATCCAAATTCGGAATTCGGAAGTTGATTTTAGTCCTTGAATTAAGATGTTTATTTTCACTATGTCCATACGAGTTAATCTCTTCTTATAAATGTTCTTCCACTGTAAAAAAAATTGATTTAATTAAACACAAACTATGTATGTGAAAAATATATGGTTGATGAGTACAGCATCAAATTTCATCAAACAAATTCAAGGGAAGACTATCAAATTTTATCTTCCATATGTTCCTTGTGGTGTATGAATTTTTTCTTTCAATTCCCAAAAAATGGACGAAAAGAAAAATTATTAAATTATTTTTTTCTACTAAACATTCTCCTTAACATCTAAACAATGAGCATAATCAAAGAATAAACTCACGAATTTTTATGCTTCCTAATACCGGATGATCAATTAAACTCAACAGCTATACGTATTTTCAATCAAGTAAAAAATATAAATAAAAAACTGTCACCAGTAATTGAAATTTACTTCCCTATTTCTTTTCTCCTTGAATAAATTAATTCTCCATTTCATAAGAAATTTCTTGTCGATTACCCTATTTTTATTTAAATTTTGATATTTTGATTTATTCAAGCATTTCTTATTCCCATTTATAAATCCGTAATTCTATACTTCCATATTTAATTTTTATTGCTATAATTCATATATTTTACTATCCATCCAAAAAATTTCTTTTCTCTCGCAAGTTTTAAGAAATTCTCCTTCATTTTATTTTAACAACGCTACTCTATTTTTTTAGATGACCTTTTTTTTCAATTTAAACATTTTTTATAAAATAATTGACAAGAAACATAATCTATCTATTTGATAGTTAAATTATTAACAAATTTTTAGGTTAATATATTGACACATTTTTTAAAAGATCAATCTTATCCTATTAATGCATGTCTATACACTATATTGCTTTATTAAAATAATGAATACACCCTCGAAGCGTAAATCTTTAAATTAAAAATGACTTTTAAGCTGAATACTCGACATATCGGTGGCCAATAATTCTAGGAACTCTTGGCATATCACCATCTCATTTCTGTTATCTGTCACTAGTTATGTCAGATGTCAGTGGAAAAATTAATTAGAATGGAAAAATGGAAAAATTAATTAGAAGAATTTGACATCAGTAGTGACAGAATAATAGAAATGAAATGCTTGTCAAAAGTTCCTGGAATTATTGGCATCCGATGCATTGAAAGTTCAGCTAAAACGTTATATTAAATTTCTAGAGTAACGATCCGGAGTTGAACACATTGTTTCAATAAAGCAATGTACACGCAAAAATCTTATGAATTGAATGGTAGACATTAACTGTCATTCTTGTCAGAAAAACCACTTTTTGTTGGCCACACTGACCTTAGACTGAACTCATCTATTGTTATGCTCGCGAGCTATGTAAATACCGCGGTTGAAGTTGTCAATTGATTTTTGTAAATGTGTCATTAGTAGTTATCTAAATTCATTTGGTCGGGGTTCGATGGGCAGAAACTAAAGTCGAAAAAATATTGAACTATTGTGTTCGCCTAAATTCACTTAGTACCTGTATCATTTAACATCTCTTCATTATGAAAATAAATATTCAATTGAAAAATCAAAGCTAGCTTAAAAGGAAAATGAACAAAATAGATTTTTTGATAGAAAATAAACTTGGGACACCAGCTGTGGTATCAGAGGTTGGTATCAAACAAAAACTATTGTGTGTTAAAAAAATATCTACTACAGTCGACAGAAGCAAACATGAGCCCTGGTGGGCGTGTCCATGTCGCTGTAGTTGTATTATTTTAACAAATTACTAATGTTCGTTCGTTAACATTAGCACCTGATTGGTTCGTTGCGATGAAATTCTTTTAGTTCGCATATTTTCCGGGGCTCATGTTTGCTTCTGTATGTATTTGCATTAAAACATTCAGTAACCACAGTAGTACTTCTTTGTGTTATATTAAAACGGCTGATAAACAATTATTATATACAATAAAATAAATACTCACCTAATGGTCTTTTTGTCTGTGCTCTTATTTTCCGGCCTTGCTCTATTTAACACTTTAAGAAAATCGGAAGTCTTTGCGCGCATCCTACTGTGAATATATGCCTTGGAACACTTGATATGATAGTGTAAATAATGTCGGAACATGTGAATTAAATTAATTGTATTATCACGAGTATTTCTTGCAGTATGTCTTGGAAATAGAACGAACGTCACATAACCTAAAAAAAACATTATTATGTAACTGACGTTTCTAATGGCAATTCCAGGTTGGCCCTATTGTTGTGGGTCCTCGTGTCATATTCTAGTTAATTTGGTTAGTTTTCATTGTTTAGTAGTAAACAACAAATGACATTTGAACTTTAATTAGTAATCAGTTCTGACAGCCAACTGACTTACGCCACATGCCAAAACACACAAACTCCATGGCTGCGTTCGATAAGCTGGTTGTTGGCATGAAAATTGTTTCAAGGAGTGGGGGTAAAAACTTACTTCGGCGTGTTGTTTCAAGGTTATGTTTATTTCGTTGTTGACAAATTAAATTGGAAATTCAGTCATTCAAATCCTTGCCTGAATATTTTCTAGTATTTTGGATTGATTTGAGGAATGGACGAGCAGCGAAAATGTTTAAAAAGAAAATGCATTTTGGCTGCAGTTATTGTTACATCCGAAATATTTGTAGAGACTATAATAATAATAATAATAGTGACTCAAGCACCGATAGTGAAGATGAGAGAATGAGACTCAAATGTTGAAATTAATAAAAAAGATGGTGTCCAGGTTTATCGAAAATTAACCAATTGCCATTGGCATTCTGCTCATTTTTAACCTTTTTCCAATGTAACTTGTTTCATTTCATACTTTTACTATTTTATAATTCATTCAATAATTTATAATTGACATCTAAAAGTTCATATCGGCAGAATAAATTCTAATGCTTAAGCTGTCATATATGTGACATTTTTTGTCAACTTAAATTTTACCCTAGTCGGGACTAGAGTGTTTGCGCGCACCAGTATGTGACAACCATCTTTTCGAACTATTACTGTGCGTACTATTTTTGTATACACTCCGACTTTTCGAACGACTACTGTGTGATTTTTATACGACACACCAAGTTTTCGAACGCACTCCAACTGAACGTGGGACCCAACGAATCCGACCTGTCAAAGTCAGCTGTTCTAGAAGGGTTTATTGATTTATTTGAAGATAAGTCCGGCTTGGTCATTAAGAGTGATTGAAAGCAGAGTATGGAATGGTCTCACATGTTTCATTTACTTACCCCTACGATCATAGAGCGTTCAAAGCATTTTCTATAAATATTAGCAAAAACTTCCTTAGATGTCAAAGGGAATAGTTTAATACTATTATTACACGTCACAGAGTCTTTGAAACTTAAACAAAGAAGGTTCATTAAGAAGAAACAACTACTTCCCTTACAATGTGCCACGAAGTTTATTTGTTTGAACTGCTTCAAATTCAAATTATGTACGTGGATCTGTTGCTATTTTTTCAAATTAAACGCTCAAATTAGTGAAACGTTTAATGCAAATTTTGCATACCTTCCTGTATTAGAGGGGTTTTTCTTAAAACATTTTGATCCTTGTCTCACCTTTTTTCAAGTCGTCTTCTAAATACTTCTATTTTTTTTAATTATTCGAACCAGTAACAATGTAATATTTATGTATTTATTGAAAATTTCACATTATTTAAGCTAGTTACTCTTTTTGTAAAAATGTTCTAATGAATTTTAATTGTTTCCTCCTCTCTTTATTGCTTAACAAAATTTAATTTTATCATACCATTTGCTAACATTTTTGTTGAACTGGCATTTCTGCCATAGAAATTATACCATAACAAATGGTTTAGCATTGATACATTTTGAAAAATAGATTATTATAGTTGCACCAGGTGTATACGACGCGCAATGTGCAACAAAGAACCATCCTGAAGACAATGTGGTCAACGGACAGAAACTCAATCATGTAGGAATTCCGCTAAAGACATGCAATATTCAAACAGCTTAGGCTAACTGTCAAGACCGTTGAAGAGCCTGTAGAGGTATAAGGGACTGAAATCTAGTAGAGACGAGAGTTGAGAGCAATACTGGTACGTCATCAATCAATATCCATTCACATAAAAAAAACCATCACTCAACAACAAGCATGGTATGGTTTGTTCAATAGCCTTTTTGGAGTGCGTTATCGTTTGTGACGTATAACCGGGTTTTCGGTATGTCGTTTATTTTATTTTCTATTTTGAGAAAGACGTGTGGCACTCGGAGACTGCCGCGGTAAAGCCATTGCATGGAATTTTTATCAACTAATGCAATTATAATTATAAATTTATTTATTTTATTAATGCAGTATTTTTCTTTCCTTTGTTTTTTTTTCTTTGATATTAATTCAAATTCACTTTGAGCGTGGTGACCGATAAAAAAACAATTTTTTTCTTTTATTAAATAAATGAGATGTAAATATTGTTCAAAATATTTTTATTATCTTTCAATACATGTCGGTTCTTCAGGAATATTTATCATTGAAACTTTTATAGGTTTATGGTAACTGAAATAAGAAACATAAGTTTGAGACTTGATATCTTCTAAATATCTGGAAAATACCGCGTCAATGGTGGTTCCATATTTTGTTGTGGATTTTTGTGGATCATTATTCATTTTCAAATTCAATATTTTCGAATTATAATAAATGAATGTATATAGAGTACTAACTCATTTTCTTTCACTATTTTTTCGTGACTTTCTTCATTAATAAATGCACTTTGTTTATTCATATTTAAAACACTTTGTACACAAATTATACGAGTACAGATATTCACTGTTGTACATAGATGATAAATATGGTTCATACAACAGCCTTTTTGGTGTGCGTCATCGTTTGTGACGTATATTCGGGTTTTGGGTATGTCGTTTATTTTATTTGCTATTTTGACACATATCTAACCCTAAATTTTATAAATAAAATCATCAGGATTCAGCAAAATTCGACAAGGTTATGAAATTAATAGTTACCAGCTTCTTTTTCTAATTGAAAATACTTGAGAACTTTCAAAATGCTGATGTTTTCCCGTGTATCTATGCATATTTTTGTATTATTCGAATAAATATAACAATAATATTCATATTATGTATGTATATTTGGGGTAATATTCACTGAGACCTAAAAGATCTATTGTGCCCTCTTACTTCTACTTAGTTTCTGAGGAGAGTCTCTGAAACTAGTAGCTCCTTTAGTCCTATTTCCCGGAGGAATTTTAGGATATCTGCAGGCTTCAACTTAGGTAAATGTTCCTCTTCTATCCAGTAATCTCCCAGGTACTGTGCTCTAGGATTCTGGAGTGCTGTGCAGTTGGAAAGTATGTGGATGGAGGTCTCTTCTTCCATGCCACAGTATCTGCGTTCTTCTTCCTCCGCTAATTTGAGCTTTTTCAGGTGCCCATTCTGGCGACAATGTCCCGTTAGGATCCCTGTTAAAACTCTTAGCGCAGTCTTGCTTTGACTTATGCATTCATTTGATCTCCGTAGGTTGTAGTCACCCAGGAGAATCTTTGATTGTCTAATCCCTACTAGATCTTTCCAATGGTCAGATCTTCTCTTTTTTTCGGCTTCGCCTATTTCTTCCAATATTACCTTGGAGCTGATTCCACAAAAAGGTTCAGGCCCCCAGAATGGTATTTCAGACCCCCTCTTTGCTAGTTCATCTGCTATTTCATTTCCTTCTATTCCAGTGTGTCCTGGAATCCATAGTAGGGTAACTATATTGTTCTCGCCTAATTCATTTAGTTTGTCTAGGCATTCCCAAACCATTTTAGAACTGATTACACAAGAGCTCAGTGCTTTGATGGCTGCTTGACTATCTGTCATTATGATAATCCTTTGTCCTCTGTATCCTTTATCAATATTGAACTGGGCGCACTTTCTTATCGCGTGGATTTCCGCTTGAAAGATACTTGGGGTTTTTCCCAAATATTCATATTAACTTTTCATAAATAATAATTGACCATGAACAACAAAGTACAGAGACCTGACAAGAACTGTATCTGCATGCCTATTTTAAATAAAGAAATTTCTCACGATTGATAGGTCGCGCTTGCGCTTAATCTGAACATCAACCAATCGAATTTTGGTAAGTCAATGATTAGGATTGACGTTTGTAATACATTTGAACGGTTCATTATTGCGATATTTTGATTAGGATTAATCAAAGACCTGACTTTTTATCCATTTCTTTTGACGTAATGTGTTAGAAAGAAATTAACAAACGATGATGCACACCAAAAAGGCTGTTGTATGAACCATACCTATACACCTATATACTTTCTCACAAACAGCTGATTACGGTAGTTTTCCAATACAACCAATGCCACCTAAAAAGTATCACCGCTGTGCCGGTCGGAGTGGGGGGTGTTAGGTTCGTTTCGTTACGGAATTTCTGGATTCGGTCCCCACGGCCCGCGATAAAAGCTATGCAATAGATACATTATTTCCGGATGTCCCTTTTATCAGGCACAAAAAATTCGATAACCAAACAATCAGTGATACTGTTTGAGGGTTAAGACAACAAAAAAATGTTTTGAAATCCATTCATAGTAGATTTTATTTTGGATGTGAATGATTGTGTTTTTAAAAGGTTTTGTAAGTGGACTTTGGCAATTCAATCACCTTAAATTGTGACTAACTATTCTGTATTGCCAAATAACTTATAATACAAGTATTTGAAATTGTTGAAGTTATATTAAAAACAATACATACCAACATTATTATCAACTTTAGCATCTGTATTTTGTAGTTCAAGTGGAGGTTCTCTATGGCTAAACAGGACGGGTGGGGCAGTGTGGGACGCTCTCAAACCTTCTTTAAGTTCTTGCATAAAAACTTTTCCGATAATAACATCGTCTTCATCCCGAAATCGAGTCGAAAAAACTACTGTTACTCTATCAGCTTTTGCTTCTACATAGCTAAAAAAAATAATCTTATTTTTTACAGAAGAAAAACAATTATTCAATTGCCAGAATGAAAGATTGTGATAGGTTTATGGAATTAGTCCAAATATATTCAGTGCGTTATTAATAGGTTTGTTCCAACCGCAGTCAGAAACCGTCAGAAGCGATCAGAGAATAACTGGTCATATCAAACAACGAGTTATTTCCGCGTAATTCCTATCACTGATTGCAATGGTCGACTATTCTCTGATCACTTATGACGGTTTCTGACTGCGGTTGGAACAAACCTAATATTTGAGATTCTTGAGTACAACACTATCATTTAATGTAATAATATAAGGCATTACGCTGTACCTACTGAACCTTCATGGTCAGATCAATTCAACATTGAAATAGGTCCAAGGCCAGTAGTGGAATATCGCGATTCAAAAGCTACTGATTGGAGAGGATGTATATATGAATTTTGGGGTGACATTCACTGAGACCTAAAAGATTTACTTCTACTTAGTATCTGAGCTGAGTCTCAAAGAAATGTAGCTCCTTTAGTCCTATTTCCTTGAGGAATTTTAGGATATTTGCAGGCTTCAACTAAGGTAAATGTTTCTCTTCTATCCAGTACTCTCCCAGGTGCTGTATCCTAGGTGTCTGAAATGCAGTGCAATTAGAAAGTATGAGGATGGCGGTTTCTTCTTTCATGCCACAAAATCTACATTCTTCTTCCTCCACTATTTTGAGCTTTTCCAGGTGCCCATTCAGGCGACCATGTCCTGTTAGAATTCCTGTTAAAAATCTTAGCGCCTCGTTACTTCGATTTATGCATTCATTTGATCTCAACAGGTTGAATTAATCCAAAAGAATCTTTGATTTTCTAAGCCCTACTAGATATTGCTATTTTCGCGGAGCAGATCCTGAACACATCCAGAGCACAAACCGAGTACATACTGGATTTCTTTAATGCGCAAGCGTGCCTACAGTTTCATTCCGAATTTTAAAGGTAGCGCGAACGCGAATTTGAAGTGACATGAAGTTGAGTTAACACAAAATGTGCAAAAAAGAAGAATAACCTTTTATTGGAGGCTAATGAATAAAAACCTTACCTTTTAGCAAATTTGTTTATAAAATAAAACTTAAAAACGAAGTCTATAATAAACTAAAAATAAAAAAAAACCAAACAACTCAACAAGCACTGTTTATCATTAAAATATATATAATCCAAAAGTTTTAAACGCAAATTAAAAAGTAATCAAACCACTATAAAGTCATACAACCGCATACAACCAAAATTTTGAGGTTATAATCTGTTCGGAACAAAAAATCCTAGCTATCATCCTAGGATTCATCGAGCACGTTCCGAGCATGCTCGAAATTGAATCTAAGTCTTCCTCGAACACGGGATTTTTTATCCTGAACACATTCTGAAGCACTCCACGAACACTCAAATTTTAATTGAGCATGCGTAGTCCCTCCGAATACGTTCAGGATGTGCTCCGCGAAAACAGCTATTGTGTGGTTAGAACTTCTCTTTTTTCAGCTTTTTCCAATATTACTTTGGAGCTGATTCCGCAAAAGGGTTCAGGCCCCCATTTTCTTCTATTCCAGTGTGTCTTGTTGTCGCCTAGTTCGCCGAGTTTTTCTAGGCATCCTCACACCATTTTGGAACTGAGTACACAAAAGAGCATTGCTTTAATGGCTGCATGACTATCCAACATTATGATAATCCTTTGCCTTATTTTTCTATACAACTTTCCACACTCAGCTAATAAAGTATATCTTATTCTCCTAATATCATAATATACTATTATTTCAAATAATAAAAACTTTACAAATAACACATGGCGCAGTCAGTGAATTGGCTAGGAATTGATTTAATTAACAAATAAAAATATCGGACGACGAAAACATCAATCAACAGAGGAAAATCAAGAGTAACGGATTGAGGTACACAGATCAATTAAATAGTGACCTCGTTTGGTTAAAACTGCCGGAAATAATAAGAAAAGATACAACTGAATTTATAAAAGAACACAAGGCAGAAACTGATGACAATTATGAATACTCATTTCTCTCCGTTTTAGAGTAGTTTATTTGGTTTCTTAACTTACAGTACAATATTTCACCCTATTTTCAAAGCTTTTTTTACATCAATTCGGTTTTTTTTTGTTACAAGAAGGCTGTTTGTTTTTTTTTTCAATATTTTTTATATCTTTTTTTTGACGATCTTGGCGTGTCTAAAATAAACTACTTAGACCATGGGCTGTGGTGTCTTGGATTCAAAACCTTGTTTTCAAATTAAAATCGATAGTGAAAATGGCTTCCATGTAAAATAATGAAGCCTACATGTGCCATGGCTTACCAGCCTGTAAAGTATGTCAAACTTGTATTTAAAAATGTATAAACAGTATAGCTATATCAAGCAGCTTATCTAATTCACTTTATCAGCAAATAACATTGAAGGCATTTTCAAAATGCAAATTATAACAATAAATATTGAATAATCGCTCTTATAGGATTTTATGGAAAATGCAGTTAACCTAGTACAAATTCAGCAAATCTAAAATGTAAACTCTTCAAATTTATAAATAAAAAAAGATGAAAAAACATTTGGCATGCCTCAAACAACAAATGTAAACCGGAAGCTCGATAGCTAATAATAATATAGTGAAACAAAATTTTGAGATATGATTATTGACATTACCGAGGTGCTTTTATCTACTGATAAAAATATTTATGTTGATGATAAGATGTTACTAAATTTAATCATCATATTTATATGATGAAAATTGAATCAGATACTTAATATTAAACCAACAAAATGTATAATGAAATCCTAAAGATGTGATTTCATTAATGAAACAATGGTGGATGTTGCTTCCAATATATAAGTTATATATGAAAGGTTTTTATTGGAGATTGCCATCAGTGATTTTTTTCTAGCCTTCTAAATTGTACGGTCCCCTAAGAGAAAAAAAAAGCTTCAAATGTTTGGAGGTCTTCTTTCAACATCCATCGATTACTAAACTTAACCATCATAAATAACAGAATAATTCATATTATCTTTCATTGTTCATCAAAAACTTGTTTAGTATGATTTAGTTTAGATGGAAGTGATAAATGATGTAATGAATACAATGAGCTCACTATTTGGTTTGGGTAGTGGAGGTTTCGTGTTGTTTCATTTGGTTACTCTATGCTATAAGTAGGATACCTCATTAAATGTAAAGAATTGTGGTTTAAATCAACTGTTTTTTCAAAATTTAACTGTGATTTGAATCAAAATGAATATAAAAAATTAAATCATCAAAATCAAATGCAGTGGTTCAAGGTATTTTTTAAAGGTTGACAGATTTTTTTCAACTGTCAGTATAGCTTAAATTGTTTTAGATCATGAAAATATTTAGAAGTGCACTTTTCCCAAATCCTAATCTCTTCATTTTTTAATAAAATTGCAAAGTAATTTCTTAAAGAGATATGTAAAATAATATCTGTAAATAGTATTTAGGACTAGTTTCTATCTGATATTGGACTAAATGAAAAAACCAAAATTAATATTTTAAAAATCCAAAGCCTATACTTACAGTGTTTCATCATCTCTGTAGGAAATCACAGCTCTTTTTTGTCCTTCATCACCTTTTTCTTGAAAGTCAAAGTATTTTTCAAAAACAGAAGCAAAACAATTTCTTTTCAACAATCCCAATTTCTTCACAAACTCCTGCCAATTTTCAGGTATGTTTTCTAAATCTAACAGCACTGATACATTGAAACCAGATTCAGGTGATACCAAATAAGAACCATATTCTCTCTTCAACAATTCATCCGCTCCATATTCTTGAAGTTGTTTGTAGAACTTCAGTGATATACTTGTCTGAAATAAATATTTTAGTCATATTCTATCACCAAAACACCTGGAAATCAATAGTCTAAAACAATATTTTGTTTAATTATGAAAATCAAATCCCAATATATTTTTTTATTTTATATCAAAACTTAAGTATCAATCCAGCTGCTGTTATCAAAATAATAAATATATCACTAGAATCCAAGAGAAAAAGTTTGGAATGAGGCACAGAATAAGGTTATAGTGAGAAAAATTACAACCCCCAGAGAGAATTGACAGTTGGCAAGTTCTTTCAGATGCTTTGAATCTACATAAAACAAGTTATTATGGATAAAAGAATTGCAGTGAAAGAACACTTTCCATGAGTTTAGCAAAAATAATCTTAAATCACTACCATACTAAGGATAAAGAGGAAACTGCAAAATAAGTGCAGGTATTTGAGAGCAGTTCTAAAATATGATATATTTCATTCATAAGCTCACCATTTCAAACATTCAGTATAATAAAATGTGAAAAAGCGTGAAAAAGCTATATTTAATTGGTTTATTAGTTTATTTGAAATTATACAGAGGGTATTCAGCTTTCTATACATAAAAAGTTTTTTATTAACAAATCATATTTCATAGATACTATGGTACATATCTGTGAATTAATAGATAAGAGTAGTTCTTCCAATTTCAACTATTCCTTATCTCTTATTATTTAGATTTTACCTATACAATGGCAATAAAAAGGTGGATACCCTGTATAGCAATTAGCAGTCAACCTTAAAAATCATCAATTGACCCTACTGAGTTAAAAAGAAAATCAGAGAAATTACTAGCTATGAGTAGATATTAAAACCACATAAGTTATGTACCACAATCAAATTATTCAAATTTGTTTTTAATGGATAAAACATTAAATTATAGGAACAACTACAAGCTAAACAGATTCAAAAAACTTACTCTAATTTTAGATTTGTCTCCATTAAGATTAGATATATGGTATAAAACACCATCAAAGTCGGCTACGGTAACATCAATACTTTCATTTTTCAACCTTAAACAAACGGTATTAATCACAAATAGATGTAATAATTTAGTCACAGTTTGGTTTAATGAGTCATGGAAGGGCCCATAAAAATCAATTAAGCTTAAAAAGAACATATACAAATCATTTATTATCAACAGACGATACAGGAAATTGTAATCGTTTAATATTATCCTTCCTTACACATATACATATCAAGTAAACCCAAAAAATTATATAGAAGGCAAAACTTACCCGGCTTGTGCATTTTTAATTTTAACTGTTAACGTTTCTTCAACTACCCTGTTATTTATTTCTAGAAGTATCATTTTTATTATTAATAAATAACTAGTTTAAAATTGTTAATAAATTTTATCATGCATACATGGGAGGTGCTATCTCATTCAGAGCCTGTGTCTTATGCAAACATTGCAAACGAGCAAAGGAGCAAACTAGATTGACACATGTCAAATTCGAAAGGATGCAACGTCAAACGTCATCGATCACCATTTTTGACATTTCAGACTTGCAGAGTCAGACCACAGAGTACACCATCTAGATGGTGTACTCTGTGGTCAGACGTTTTTACAAAGAGTATGCTCCAGTGTAACTTTGGTCTCTGCTTAGTTGAAATAATCATTTTGCTTAATTCAGCTAATTCGCTTTATTTACTAAACTTGAGCCTGTTCAAAATCCAAAGTACGTGTTAATTATTTTATCAACCACATAGACAAAAGATTATATTTCTCTATGATTAACCATTTATCTGATCATTTATCAAAGCCACCATTTCTTTTTTGGAGATGAATCTCATGAACATTCAAGACCATGAAAAAAAAAAGAAAAAGATGAGCACCACAACACAACCCAAAACACAACCCCACGATCCGTATGGTCCGTATATCGCCAAAAATTGTGAGTGTCGTTACTAGCGGTTAGAAACCTGTATCGTTTATTCAGAAATCTAATATATACGGACCGTCAAATTACTAACCAAAGTGATCTAAGTCTAAGATATATACGGTGTGTTGTGATGAGCACCAATATAACCACAAAATATATAACAAACAGATTTTCGATAAAAATTTTTACATATTAGAATAATAAGGCTTAAATTATGGAAACGCCGATTTTGTCTAAAAAACAATTGAAAACTTCGCTATCGGCGAAGAAAAATCGACCCAGAGAAAAAATAAAAAATGTGATAAAACTACCCTACAATAATTATTATTGGTTAGTATAAAAGTTCACACTTATTTATGACTGAATTTTTTCAATGATAGATTGTATGAGAACATTTAATGCCAAAGATATTATAATTGTAAACTCTCTATCAATTCTAGGCCAGAGTTATCAATTGATGAACAAGAACAGCTTGAAAATGTGTTGACACAAAATTTACCTTGTTATCTAGATAAAAAAATAGAAATTCCTTGGCATGAGCTGAAGAACATTCCAAAATCAGAGAGGAAAGACTATAGATTAAAATATGCTCAAGACTGTAAAATCATCCAGACTAAAAGTCAACGACCGTAAGTATTTTATTTTATCTGCCGGTTTTTTTAAATCTCATATTATTTTTGTATGTTGATATATTGGGAATCAATATTTCATATGTTTTAGTGAAGGTATTTATTTTGGCATCAATAGGGTATCAAAGGCACTGGAAGCAAATTCAGTTCAGAGTATTCTAATCTCAGCAGAGGTTGAACCTAGATTACTAATACAACATATAATAGATCAAGCAGTTTTGTATAATGTTCCAACTCTTTGTGTACATAATTTACGAGATAAAATGAAATCTATTACTGGTATAGGTACTGTTTGCTTTGGAATTGGCAAAGATCTTTGTGATGATCCAAAATATAAGTTAATAATAGAGAACATTGAATCAAATTTCAAGAAAATGCCACCACCGACTTCTCACATAAATTACAATAGATCCATCAATTCCTTTAAAATCCAAGACAAATCAAAAGAACCAAAAGATGAAGAAAAAAAAGAGAAAGTTGAAGTAAACGAAGCTGAAATTCGTGAAAATGTTTATTTAAAACGACCTAATGACCATTCTAGAGCATTTATACCTGTTGTAGAAAACTTTGAAGAAAAGCTTACAATGGAAGTTGATCAAACTGGATTTGTAGCTTTTACAGAACACCCTGTATCAGAGAACAAAATTAACTTGGATTTATCAGAAACTAAAATGCAATATACACTCCCTGTTAATAAGCAATTCATCAGAGCTAACAAGAAAGCAAATTCTAGATCCCAATATAAAGCTTTGATTGTTAAGAGATTGAAAGGAGACAGTAACAGAATTCAGAAAAAAATTAATAAGATGAACAAAAATGATAAATGAGGATTGAACATTTTTAATCATTTAAATATATCTGTAAAGAGTATTGAAATAATTTCGCATTTTCATTTATAGACAAAACTATTGAATATCATTATCTTAGAAAAAGTTTCTCACATTACTTCACTAGTTTCCAGTCAGCCCAACTGACCTCAGTAGAGTTCAATAACTGTGTAATATAATCAAAACTATATTTATGCTGATTAAAACTTGTATCCATTCAATATTATAAAATTATTTAGATTGGTTGGCCAACCTTTAAATCATTTGTCTAAGGGTGTTTTCAAACCTGTAATAGTTTTGGTTACAGAGGACCTGCGTAAAGATTAGTGTCGCCTTTTCTGGTAATTTTGTTAGCTCATACTTGTGATGACAAAAATAACAACATATACATTCACTAGTACATGTTTAGTTTTTTTTCTTATCTTTTAATACCTGCAAATTTAATTTAATAATAAATATTGTAGTATGTAAGTGAACTGAAACAAGAAATGTTAGTATTACAACCAAAAAAAGGGATAATGAGTGTGAAGTGTGAATAATTTTGAAAATATATCAAGATCTGGAAACACAGATTGTTGTTGTCACCCAATAGTAAATTTCATTTAAATCACATTCATTGAAATGTCCACAGAAGTGAATAAAAGCAGTAAATCCTATCAAGTAAGTTTATAATGTGCAAATAATGAATGCACGCCTATAAAGTTCAGAAACGTGTTCATTTTTTATAATGCTCCTAAAAATATGAGCGAGGACTCATTCAATTTGTCTCCCGGAATTCTATCTCTATTATTTATAATTTTAGTTCAACATAACAAAATGTTCTTGTTTATTTTAAACTAAAAAAAAATGTTCAAACTAAAGAAAATGTTTCCTGTCATGTCATAAAATTTAAAATCTTAATGGACTGGCTGTTAATCACATTTACTTTTCAACTGTCATCTGAATACCGTTAAATCAAAATAACAGTACGAAATAGTATATTATACGTAACGAATGCGAAAAATCACTTTCGCACAAGTAATGTGTACTATTTTTCCTACGACCATGCGATAAATTTACGAAATATGATGGTTGTATTTATTTGAAAACATCAATAACTGAACCTACAACATATGATTATTTTTAAAATAATCAGTTTGTAGTGCAAAATATTTTCAAAATAACGTATTTTTATTCTTAATAATTTGATTTTTAAAAATTCCTACAGTTGTATTGTAGATATACCCAAAATAAGAACATAAGACAGCTTTTTGTATCTTATAGCACAGCTTATAGTAGCTCAGTGGTTAACGCGTCATGACAATTCAGGGAATGCTGAAGTAGACCGCGGTTCGATTCCCGGCCGTAGTTTTTTTGTTTATCACAAATTTTGGTTAATTTTAATAATTTTTGAACAGGTTTTGTGCTATATTTGTAGTTATTACGTTGGTAAATTTAAATAAGAAAACCACGTAAACTGAATTCATGTGCACCGTGCGATATAATATCACACTATGATGATATGAGAAACTTTCCGCCCAATTAGAGAGTGCGAGTGCGATATATGTTAATTTCCTATATGGTCGTAGGAAAATATGTATATCAATAAACCAACATTATAAACTAATAATAAGACATTCACAAACTTAAGAAAAGAATCATTTGCATTCTTCATATATTGTTTTTTCAAATATCATTGTTTATAGAAATAGAAAACTGTATTCTCAATAAAGAAGCTTGATTTGAAAATATTACCGAATTCTATAAAAATGGTAAGTTAATTTAAATCTGAACTTAGGAAGTATCAAAAATGATTTATTAAAATGGCCGTATTCACCAACTTCAACTCTAATCATGATTAGGTAATTGTGATTAAATAAGTAATCTTGATTAAGTCAAATTGCTATTCACCAAATTGTTGTTTGGTAAAATTAAGCAATCAGGGGTTAACTTTGATTTACAACTTGGCAACATGGATATTTTCTCAGTGTCACCACCCAAAATACGAATGTTTTAGCTTGTATTGGCAGATATTGCTAACACTTTACATTTTTAAAGATCGATTACCTTACTGGATTGTTACTAAAAAATAAAAAAACCTTTTAATTCAAAGTTACTTGGTATTTTATTTGGGACTACCCTACTGGGGTGGTATACTCATCATACTAATTACAAATAGGCTTGATCAGTCTAAATCTTTTATAAAAGTTGTATTCATCCATTGTTTGAAAATAATTATCGTCATACACAGCTGATCTTCAATATTTTCCTTGTTCCAGAAAAAAATAAACCAACGAAAAATCAAAAATTGTAAAGGACAAGATAAATTTGAAGGTTTGGGTTATATTGTTTGATTGTTATGTTCACCATGTTCACTTCTGTCAGAATAAACGGCGATTATCTTTAAAACCGCTCAAATTTGGCCGATTAAGTTAATTTCTTGTTTAAGCACTAATTCTCTGATTTAAAAATTGGTGAATACGAAATTAGCTGCTTAACCACAATTAAAAGTTAATTGTAGATATTTTACTTTGGTGAATACGGGCATTATAAAAATTGATTTTCTTGATGAGGATCCATACTAAACTATGAAATGAAACAATTTAATTTTTTTAAATCTCCATTATATTTTTTTAGAAAGCTACTGTGTTAACGAAACACCTCACTAATATGTATGAATGAATATTGATTTATTAAAATTTGATTCACTGATATCTAAAAATAAATCAGACATTATAGTTTGTACTGAATTATTGATTGATATTATCACATTTTTTATTGATATTGATTACTATATATGTTGCCATGATAATTAATATTAATAAGAAATTCAAATATCAATTATCTCTAGAGCAATTTAATGATCTGAACGCACCCGGTGTACTGATTGACAAGAAGAATAATTCTACCCTGAAGATCACTCAGCAGAACACCTCTCAAAACTCTTGGTTGTAATTACCTATGAATATATTAATTTGATTGTCTGGCTCCAAAAGGTTGCTTTAGCTCCTTTATTCGCTAGTTCATTGCCATTTGATTTCTTTCTATTCCAGTGTATCCTGGAACCCGATAGTTGAGATTTCTTATGCATTCTAGAACTGACTACACAAGAACTGGGCCTTAATCACTACTTGACTATCCAACATGATGATAATCCTATGCCTTATTGTCAATATTGTATTGGGCACACTTTTCTAAGGCGTGAAATTTCACTTGGTAAATACTTGTGGTTTTTGCCAAACTTTCGGAATGTTTGATTCCGTGACCTGTCGACCTTTCAGTCACTTATATTGCTATTGTTCTGTATACCATTGAATGGTATTATTCCAAAGTCTGTTAATGGTGTTGGGATCCCAACAGTTCAGGTAACTGAATTCCCTATCGAATTTTCTCAAAAAATTTAATCCAAAATACTTTTTCTTAATTCTTAAATCTGAATCAGAAAGGTATGTTATAAAAACGCCAAACTTACTATTAAATTACATACATTTATTTATAATACATAGACATACAGTTCTTAAAACTTATCTATTTATAGCAGCAAAAAATAAAATGTATTACATATTTACAATTGTTTTAAATGTAGTTTTCCTGAGAGCTACAGTATATTTATCAATGCTCAAAGTTTTTTCTGCGAAATGAATATCACTTATAATAGAGCAAATGTATTTATATAAAAATTACAGACATTACTTAAATGATAAATAAAATAGACCAAACTGACTAAAACTAATAATCAAGTTTTAATTAATATTCTATGGGTATTAATCATATTACTCAACATTATTAAAATTTGATATAAAATAACTGCATGTACAGGGTGTTTTCAAATGACACAACGTTTGCATGTGAAATTCAACTCTTGATGATGAAAAAAAAATTTGTATTTTTCATATTTTTTATAATAACCTTAACTACTAATGGTTAGAATATGTATCAGAAACTAATCTGTGGAGCAGCAATGCATCTTAAACATTGGGAGAAGACTCTCAAAAATATTTGTCCAAAAGTGTGCTTTTATTATTGAAAATGATGTTGCACACTTCATGAAAACGCCAGTGGCGTGAAAAGTAGGAGAAGAAAAGTGACATATATTTTTCCAAATGTACACCACTAGATCAAGAATTGACAAATGTTTTTTTATCAAAATATGCCTTTTAACATTTAAAAACAAACTGCCAAATGTCAAATCAATTTATTCATCCATTTTAAAGGAACCAAATTAAAAAATTTAAATTTTCATAACTTCAACACCCCGTATTTCGAAAAGTAAATGAGCTGGACCCCTCAATCATTGTATCACTTTGTCCAATTTTACGAGAGGTATCTACATGCAAACGTTGTAAGTGTCATTTGAAAACACCCTGTATATTTTGAAATTTCCCATTTTAATACCTTAATGAGCATTAAAATAAGATTGACTGCTAAAATTAACTATGCTTTGATTTAATAATATTATTATTATTCAAAAATTATATCAACACAGATTTGGAATTTAGACTGTCCAATTAAAACAGTTGTCGTCTATTAATCCCTATCCGAGTTCTAAAAGTGGCTAATGGGATTCGGTGGACCCTTTAGACGATATTTATTGGTAGGTATACCTATAAGGTGATTTAGGTCCGTTTTGGTATCCCACTTGTCAAATACATACCAATTTCTATTTGGTAGCGGTCCGAAATCGCTTATGGTTACCTAGTATGGGTTTCCGACTTGCGAAACCGTACTGAAAATAAAGTCGATTACATTGAGAATTTTCACGAAGCTAGATGACATGAATCGGGGTTTAAGTATGATGCTGATGGAACGGAAACAATCCCACGAGTAGTTGCTCAGAATACAAAGCAGGCAACATTCTTTACAATAATGAGTCGAGGAAAAGAACAAACAAGCGAGCGAATGTAGTTTTAAAATTGCCCAGCATTTGGTGGAAAAGGAAATCTGTATCTGTAAAGTAGGAAGGGTGAGTGTAGGCTCACAGCACTAGGCCACATGTGACCCATTGTACATCCTCTCGAGAAGTTGTCCTCCTAGGTCATCCTGTCCTTCCCAGAAAGGTGGACTGGTAACTAGGAGACATTTCTAGGTGAGGAAATACTTTTCACTGATGGGGAATTTGTGAATCAAACTTTTCTAATTAACAAGCAATACTAGTTCAGATTAAAGTTATACCATCATCAGCATGGACTATATTGAGAGGCGAGTTTCTGAAATGGCAGAAAAAGTATGGAAACAACAGATTGACGCCATTAATCGGAATATCGTATTTATTTCGTTGGATGAAAGTGTCAACGTTTGACCATAACGCTCACCCGCTTTCGGCGGAATACATAAGGGATTTTGTTCCTCTTCTTACTGTACGCATTGTTTGACCACTTTTGGATTTTCATTGAACTATTCATCAAGAAAGTTTATGCGCGAAGATCTTGAGCGGAAGTTTAAAATCCATGATACTGTTGTGAAAGCTGTCAAGTCATTTTTACAAAAAATTTGCATACTCAGATGCTTCATTTCACAGCAACATACTCAGGCTTGGGAACACTATAGTGCTTTCTAGATTTGTGGAATGTTTGCGAGAAATTGAGTTATTTTTGTTGCAAACAAATGAAGCCTAAGTCTTTCCTGAACTAGATAATGAAGAATGGATTTGTAAGTGGATGTTTATAACTGATATTAGGATTGGGTCAAAGCGTTCTACTTTTCTATGATTCCTGGAAGTCTTTTAACATGGGGTCTACCGATCTTCAAGTTTTATGAATTCAAATTTTCCAAATAATGTACCTACTTTTAATAATGTTGTTCAAGTAATTACTTTATCTACAATGGGCTTGAAATCAGAAGACATAATTAGGTCTTAGATCTAGATAAAAGTCAGTTCCAACCAGTGGTATGGATCTTTATCGATCACAACATCCATGGACTCGTGACACGGAATACATTGTTTTAGTATTCCGTACTCTCGTACTACGTCTCCTCCAAAAGATGGCATATACATTTTACATTTGTACTTTACCTAGTGTTCACCCATCCAAGTACTAACCTCACGCTCTACATTGCTTCACTTAATTATCGCATCAGAGGCGTTCCACTATAGTTTTCATTATTTTAAGAAATAAACGCACTGTAGTGCGTAGTAAATATGTCAATTTGCTTCAATTACCCACGTCTCTTACTGTTTACATTTACCAATACAATGGCAATAAGAAACTGGATTCCGTGTATAATACTGAACAGAGCTATTTTCTATGACCATTAATCATTTACCAAGAAACAGTTTTACTTAATCAAGAACCTCCACTGATTTTAGTCACAAAATTTACCTTGTTTAATAATATATTTATAGCAAAATACTTGGCTTGCATTACGATAAAAAGCATTAGTCTATAAATTAAAACATTTATATTTAGGTTAAAATCAAACAACAATCACATTAAATTGCCAATGGCTAATGACTTTTTCTGAAATCTTTGAAATATTTTTTAGTCTACGTCTTTTCCCACTCCTATATACCCTCAATATCTGGGTATTAACTTTTGTATTTTACCTACAAATGAATGTACACGGCGTTGTAAATGTAGAAGAATATATTTTAATTTGTTTATCAACAGTTTTCTTTTGGCAGTAATTGTCAAAATTCTATTTTATAATTATTATGTTGAATTGATGGTTTTTTTATACTTAACAAAAGTAAGGTAAAGTTGCTACCTACACCCTACATACCATTAAAACATAGCCTAAAACTGTCCAATTTTATAGGATACAGAAACTCTGAATATATTCTGAACCTTACTTAAATACACTCCAAATTTATACGAATACTTCCCTCGTATCGCAAAATTACAGCGATTATTTTTTGACAATTGACGTTATTCCAGCGAGAATTATTCAATGTATCTTTTTTCTAATTGAATGACAACCACGAGATAATTGGTCGTTTCTAGAGTTTTGGGCCACTCTGTATTACAATACTTCCAAAGAGCGTTTTATCTAATCTAAACTAACTATTTAAACATTAATATTTTAAACAGATATCTTTTCTTCTTTGGTATCATTTTTTGATTGTTCATTTTTCGTTCTCAATGGTTGTGTTTCACCAACCGATGCATCTAATGTATTCCAAGATTGTTCTTCTCCAGATCCAAATATCATATATACAAATATTTCTACAATATAGAGCGCTACAGTTGTCCAAAAAATTATTCTCCAAGACCGAATTGATTCCTACAAATGATATACAAAATACAGGGGTGATTCAATAACAATTTTTGAAAGATTTGCTGATTATTAAATAAAGTAAATAAATATGGAATCATACTTACATCATTTGAAGTAAGTTTACCAACAAAAACGGGTACAATGATTCCTGGGATAGTAGCAACAGTGTTGGTAATGGCCATAAGAGTTCCAGCAAAATTAGGAGCAATATCAATATGGTTTGATAAAAATCCACAGAACATTCCTCCAATAGACATAACAGCTATAGTCATCAAAACTACAGCTATTACTCTCTGACATTTTAAATAACTCAATACAATGAAACAAATCATTGGAACAATACTTGCAAATCCTGTAGCGATTTTTCTGGCTGTTGTGGTATTAATAATCTTTTTACCTCGAAGAGTGTCCAATGTTTTACTTAAAATCATGCTGAAAACCCACATACATAAAAAGGGAACCGCAGTCAAGACTGCATTTTCAGATATTTTGAAATTTAAAACGTTTTTCATGTACAGAGGGAGTTCTATTAGTACCATATACCAACCCCAATTTGAGCAGGTGTGAGCTGTTAAGATTGCTAAAAATGCTGGAGATGTCAGGACTGCTTTCCATGGCATTTTGTATGTTGGCTGCAAAATAAAATGAAAAACTTATAATAACGTATAACAAACATTTTGTTGTCAAATGTTTGGTTCTTTAATATGTTTGATTCATTGGATTTTGTCTATTAACATTATTCAGTTATTGAAGAATAAACTCTTCTAAATATGTTAATTATGGGTTTCCTTCAAGCCGACAAAGTCCTACAAACGAACTCATTTGGTGAAGATTTATCGATCGGTCTGACACTATGCAACCCCATGACTTGCTATTGGTAAGCGTGTGGGTGTGTTCTTTCCTCTTACTTCGACTCTTGACTTACATTGATTATTCAGTGGTCTCGTCAGTTTTTATCATTGTGTTTTTTTATTTTATTGGGCATTAACTTTTGTTAATTTGTTAACTTAAACTTTTGTATTTTGGGTTTAGTGTTAATACTTTTTTGTGTTACTTACTTTGTCTTTAGATTCTGATTTTTCGTGATGTAATGATGTTTCAATAAAGTTTCTTTCTTCTTCGGTTATAAATCTCTGATTTTTAGGAGTATCGGCTATAAATACTCCCCATAAAAGAAGCCAAATTATACTACAACCCCCTTCGATGTAAAAGACAGCTTCCCAGCCAATATTACCTGCTATTATTCCAGAGACTAACATGAATATCTAAAATAAATATCGTATCATAATCCACAACAATAATGGAGATGTATTTTTTCCACTACTACACTACAACTCGGCAGCAAAGTAGATTGACTGCCTTAGCTGAAATCATCCTCGGCAGTCAATCTACTACTATGCTGCCTAGTTAAACAAATAACTATTTATATTATTAACCTAGGTCAATAACGAACAAAAAATATTTTGAAAATTCAAGGATAGTACCTAGTTAAACAAAAACTTGGGCAACATAATTTTGTATACCCAGGAGATTGTCTTTAGCATATTCGCTGCTTGAAATCACCTAATAAGATAAAATTACTTGATTAAAAACCCCATCAGTTCAAAATTCGCGCTCAACCAAAAATGAATGATGACTTAACGAGTACGTTCATATTGAAAACTGACACAGTGTACTTGTCAGTCAGACGACGGGGTAAACGCTTCTCGTACTGTGTGTGTGAATTATTTTCAATTTTCATCTTAAATTTGGCTAGAAGTGGAAAAAATTGTATATATACCATGGTGGTGAAGACATTTATAAACCTCTCACCTTATAATTTTGGTACTCGGTCAATAATAATAGTCTTCACCACCCTGGTGTATAATATACTATTTTTCTTCGCCTCTTCTATAATTTTTTTCAATTAAAAAACTTACCACTGTTCCTAGAGCAGTACCAGCGTAAACAATACTGCTCATAACGCTTCTTTCGTTAGGAGGCGCCCAATGCGCTAACATAACATGCATTGAAGGAAACGTTACTCCTCCTCCAATTCCCTCTCCAACTCTCATAATAATTAACGCAGCAACGTGCCAATTTGCCATCACTGGAGATAAAAGAGTGCAAATTGCGTTTATGGCTACTGAAAAAAACATAACCCATTTGGCGCTGAACAGTTCTGCTATTCTACCACCTGGAATTTGAGCAGCTATGTATCCCCAAAAGTAAGCGCTGAGTAATATACCCTGGGTCTCTTTAGACCAATCAAATGATCCGATCTGAAAAAAAGTACGTGTGATAAATTATTAGGTTCGTTAAAACGGAGAGATATTGTAAATTCGGATAGCGCATGCTGTGTGCTATTTAACTCCGTGTTAAATATTACGTTTACGTCTTAACAATAGAGACTTTTAGCTTGTCTTGAATTTCTCACGTATCCGTAACGAACTGCGCATGTGTATATCTGTTACGTCTCAGCCGGTACGATGCGTTGAACGCATTGTTACGTACCCTACTCCGTATACTTAAACGTATCCGTATCCCGACCAAAGTCAGTATTCCGTGCTATTAGTGCTATTTTACAGGTCTTCTTCTTCTTCTTCTTTGATATTGGTTTGGTTTAATATGCATCAAAAATAGGTCGTTGAAATCATCATCGTTCTCGTCTAGCAGCAATGGATTGTTTTATATCGCCCCATTTTACGTTTTACAAAAATATTATAAGGTAAAATAAAAAAACTTTGAAATTATACAATTAAAGACAGAACGAAACGATAAGTTTTCAGCTAAAAAGGTTTTCTTGACAATTTCCTTACGTCAACGTAACTCCAATACGGATAACGTTGCGCTATTCTACTTCGGACAGAACCGTATAGATCCGGTAGCGGCGGTAACTGATCGGAAACTTTTCGAGGTTGAGTTGTTGTTTGTTATGATATTGAAGTGGAATGTTTGTATAAAATTACTGCTTCTAATGCCTCATCCATGTTCAGAAGTTCCTGAGAAGAAATTATGCCATGAGCAGGACAAACAAAATCAAAACACAGATTAGTGGTGACACTGGTTTCAACTTTTAGAGGTTAGTTCCAAAAATAAAGCGCGTAAATAAAACTAAGATGGATACGTATAGGTACCGTCCCAAACATTAGGTACTTTTAGCTTGTCATAAGTTTTTACACGTGTCCCTATTGGAGTTACGTTGACGTGAAGAAATTGTCAAGAAAACCTTTTTAGCAGAAAACGTATCGTATCGATTTGTTTTTAATTGTATAACCTCAATTTTTATTTTATTTTACCTTTTATATCTTTGTAAAGCGTAAAATGGGGGCGATATTAAGAGCCAATGCGCTCTGATTTACCCGCGTAAGTTTGGAAAGCTTCGAAATTCGCAGGAGAACAGAATCTGATTAAAATCCAAGCGTTAAACAAGGCGAGAGTCAGTCAGTACACTCTGTGCAAAATATGTATGTACTCCGTAAGATGTCGCTTCAGACCGTAGCATTAAAATTCAAATTCTTACGCACCTTCAATCACATTTTTCTCATTAATTAATAAACATAATGATTTCAAATTTTGACAGTATATTACTAGTGTGTAGCTTCGGAGACGATGCATATTTATTACTGCACTGATACAATATTAACAAAATTTATTTCAAATTTCACAGCACAGAAATTTTTTTTCCAAAAAATAATATGCATCGTCTATTCACTGTAATGGTTCATATAAACCCTGAAATTTTGAACATATTATCTTAACTAATAAGGGAGAAAAATGTGTTTGAAGGAAAAATCACTTATTTTTCAAATTTAAAGCAAATCTTAAAATAATTTCTATTTCTGTTCATACAAGTTTATGTATTGAGTAAATACCTATCAAGTTTCAATCAACAAAAAAAAAACACATTCTACAGGGTCTTTTAGTACATTTTAGCTTTTTTGGCGAGAGCGCACACAGCGCATTGCCTCTTAAACAAACGATAATGATTTTAATGACCTTTTTTTGATGCATATTAAACCAAACCAATATCAAAGAAGAAGAAGACATGTAAAATAGCACTAATTGCACGGAATACTGACTTTGGTCGGGATTCGGATACGTTTAAGTATACGGAGTAGGGTACTTAACAATACGTTCAACGCATCGTATCGGCTGAGACGTAACGGGTCTACACATGCGCAGTTCGTTACGTATACGAATACGTGAGAAATTTAAGACAAGCTAAAAGTCTCTATTGTTAAAACGTAAACGTAATATTTAACGCAGAGTAAATAACACAGCATGTGCTATCAGAATTTGCAATATCTCTCTAATATTTCGAAAAAGTTATACGTATATATTCCAATTTATAATCATAATAAACAACAAGTTAACCTCGAAAGGTTTCCAATCAGCTACCGCCGCTACCGGATCTGTCTGAAGTAGGATAGCGCAACATTTTACGTGAGGTGTTGCTCTGCCGTAGAGAACGTGATGCGCTAACGTTATCTCAACGTGTCTCTCGAACTTATTCTGCGCATGCTCAACTGTCAATATAACGTCTGCAGTAATAACGTCGCACAGGATTTGTCACAGCAATAGAGAGTTTTCGCAAACGTACATACACTGAGCTAGTAGCGGTCAACATAAATCTAACCGCACGACTATTTTGACAGATAAATATATAGTTTTCGAACCTCCTGCGTCCCAACGGTAACATAAGTTTTTATTTGTTATAATATTATTTGATTTGTTGCTGCTCGCAAAAGGCGTGAATTTGCAGAAATTTTAGTGAATTATGACCCATTTTGAGTGATCTCCATAAGGGTTGTTTGCCAAAATTTCAGGTAGCAAAATCTGATTGTCTTTCTCAGAGAACCGAATCCTAGTTCTTTTCAGATTGTTCAAGACACTACTATTAATAATTGATAGCATGATAATTATTAATAATATTTTATGCTAATGCTTTCGCAATTCGCAAAGTTGACTGTTGAAATTTTAGTGAAAAAAACCAGAGACAAACATATAAAATAGAGACATCACTTATTGAATTGAGATTAAACTTTTCGTCTTTGCATGTCCTTTCCGTTAATACAACCGCTATGTCTAGGTCTACCGTCTATGAGATATCGGTAGTGTACGTGAGATATCGGTAGTGTAGTGTACGTGTACAGGGTGTCTCAAAATTGACGCCCGTCCTTAATTTCAGAATATGAATCGGGGGGCTAAAACGAATTAAAACGTAAGAATAAAAACATTCAATGTTTACACTTTATTAAAAACGAAGTCAGCTAAAAACAAATAACTCTGTAACCATGGACATAACGCAATTTTTTTATTCTTACGTTTTAATTCGTTTTAGCCCGCCGATTCATATTCTGAAAGGACGGGCGTCAATTTTGAGACACCCTGTATACGCTAAGTGAGAGCGTATGTCAAAGTTGTAACATAGCGTTAATCGTAGTGATTTTTAAGCGGCTTCGAAAACTCTCTATGGGGTCTATTCTGTAACCAGTCCTTTAAAATTTAGAGGCCGTTAAAAATCTAACAGGCGCTAAAATTACATCTACCTACTTGTAGATGTGCTTTCAGCGCCTGTTAAATTTTTAACGGCCTCTAAATTTTAAAGGACTAGTTACAGAATAGACCCCTATATATCCCAATCCTGAAGCGTTTCGGTTTAATTTCAAATTTGTACGCGTATTTGGAGTAATCTGGAACAAATCCGCAACTGTTCTGTTGGAAAACTGGCAAACTCCCGTGACAGTTTCCAAACTGTTTGCGTGTAACGTTGGAACTGCTTATTACTAACAGTCACACCAAACTGTCAAGGATTGTGAAACTACGAAAATGTTCCAATTTGGATTAATTAAATTGTATTTTAAATTGTCACATAAAACATTATCTTGTAATTGATCTGCTTGGCCTAATTTCTTCTATCTTACAATCACCTTGTTTAAACTGGTAATTTTTTTTTGGATATATTTTAGGACAATAAGCAATTGATACCAATTGAATAATTTGCTATTTTTAACCTATCGCACAGTGATAATGTGTGAGAGCTACACCGTGTACTTGATTGAAATAAATATGAATTTATAGACGTTATAAAAAAGAAAGTCAAGGTTATTGGCCCACAGTAGCGAAACTATTTGATTCTAGATTTACTCATTGTTATTACCTGAACATTATTTAAAATATAAATACAAATAAACAAAATATACTTTGTTTTTCGTTTGATTGTAATATTTGTAATACCAGGTGACCAAGTGTATTTGAGCGCTTTTTAAATGCATCTTAAAGTGTTTCAGATATCACGGTCATGAGCGGTCATGACTACACTGACTAACTACACATGACTACTAGCTGTGAAGTTTACAATTACTGCCTCTTCTAGCCAACTGAGAAATTGAATTTCTCTAATAGTGGTTAATAATTTTTTCTATTATTAACCTAGGTCAATAATGGACTAATTCAAATATTTTGAGAATCCAGAATCCAAAAATTTGTGCAACATAATTTTGTATACTCATGAGGTTGTCTTTAACGTATTTGCTGCTTGCTATCACCTATTTAGATTAAATTATTCGAATTTTAATGTCATTAGCTTAAAATTCGCGCTCAACCCAAAATGACTGATGACATAACGAGTATATTCATAATACATCGAAAACTGACAGTGTACTTGTCAGTCAGACGACGGGGAAACACTTCTCGTGGTGCGTTTGTGAAAAGTGCTAATAAAAAAGTACCGTGTACAACACAATTGATCCATGAATGGTGGTCATAAGAAATATACAAATGCAATTAGTGAGATATGGTTCATACAACAGCCTTTTTGGTGTGCGTCATCGTTTGTTAATGTCTTTCTAACACATTACGAGGAAAGAAATGCAAAAAAAGTCAGGTCTTTGATTAATCCTAATCAAAATATCGCAATAATGAACCGTTCAAATTTATTACAAACCTCAATCCTGATCATTGACTTACGAAAATTTGATTGGTTGATGTTCAGATTAAGCGTAAGCGCGACCTATCAATCGTTAGAAATTTCTTTATTTTAAATAGGCATGCAGATATACCTTTCGTATTGTCAATGTGTCTGACATCTTTTTCTACTGTTCCACTGACAGTTCTTGTCAGGTCTGTACTTTGTTGTTCACGGTCAATTATTATTTATGAAAAGTTAATATGAATATTATTGTTATATTTATTCGAATAATACAAAAATATGCCTAGATACACGGAAAAACATTAGCATTTTGAAAGTTCTCAAGTATTTTCAGTTTAGAAAAAGAAGCTGGTAACTATTAATGTCATAGCCTTGTCGAATTTTGCTGAATGCGATCCTGATGATTTTATTTATCATATTTAGGGTTAGATATGTGTCAAAATGGCAAATAAAATAAACGACATACCCAAAACCCGAATATACGTCACAAACGATGACGCACACCAAAAAGGCTGTTGTATGAACCATACACTTATTGTTACACAATATACTATTAGATATGCTGGAGTCATTATTTTTCCAACAACTGCAGTAAGATGGTATCTCCTCATTATGCTCTCATTTATCCAAAACGTTCCAAATGAATGTCAGATAGATGGATAGGGCCACCTATATACCTCCAAGATCCCCGACTCAACAATTTTAGAATTTTTCTGTTTTGGGTTACATAAAAGCAAAACATAATAATCCATTTCTAAAAAAACTAAAATTCTAAAAGGTTTGTAGCCATTATTATTTAAATTAACACGAATTTAAGAAAAAACTGTCACAAATTCTATCTTTTTAGAATGAAAGTGGGTTAAGGTTTCTAAAAAATTAAAAAAACAGGGTATTCCATAAGATATATTATTTCAAAAGGCATACTTATTTTCGGCGTAAACGGAAGTAACTTCAAAAACTTGAAATATGCCAATTTAAACTGAATTAACTTTTGTTCGTGAAAAACAAAATATCTGATATACTTTTATGACACGGACATTTAAAATGGTCCTGATCATCCACTATACATCATACAAAAGAAAGTAGTAGTAATATTGTTTTATTTATAAGAATATATTATTTACCTCTCCCAACTGAGTAGTTGAATTCGAAAAAGTTTCTTCTCCGCAAGTTTCTTCATCAATTAATTTTGTCACGTTTTCGTGTTGAGCTGTTGAATTAATCGCATTTGGTTTAATCATGCTGACTATGGCAACATGTAAATTTACTTTCAATCCATATATTATTCCTAGTCCCACTGATCCTAGAATGGCAAGTATATATCTTGCGGAAATCACTCCTAAAATAAAAAATAGGTTAGGTATCCGTCAACATTATACGTGCAGATAGTGGAAAGTCTAGCTGTAACAAATTCTGTAACTAGATAAATAAATATTTTTTTCTACTGCCGTCTAAAAAGGCTACTTTACACACTTGTTACATACATAACTATTTCCTACGATCACTACCCAAAGTGGGCTTTTGCACATTCAAATCTAACCGCAAAGTTAATGTTTTCTGTGATCTGTCATAATTTGACATTATTGGCGCTCTTAAACAGAAAGTAAGTTTGGTGCACGCCTAATTTTATTTATAGATAAAAGAGGGCGAGTAATTATTAATATCAACTGTAGAATAAATAAATATTTTAGTTGATTTTGTAGTATATGCTAAAGCATCCAATAGTATTTTCCGTAATAATTCAATGAGAAATAGAGAAATCTAAAAATATATGGCATTAATGTAATAAGTGTTGCCTACGTACATAGGTAAACACGATACTGCAATCTGGGAACTGCTAAATACAAATTAATTTTATTTTGGTTTGATCGTAGAAAAAATCTTGTGTGTATTTCGAGCAGAAAATCCTTTAGTAGTCTCGGACAGATTGCCACGCTCCGCCTCAGCAACTTTCTGTCAGCCAAATTACTACTTTTCTGCTCTTGATACACAAATAGCTATTTCTACACTAAAATGTGGGTGGAGAATTCAATTTTCCGCCCGCTTGTAGAAAAACATACTTGTGCTCCATGTGCATGTGCTCCATGAAGAACTAATTCCTGTTTTAGTGAATTTATTCCCCAATAGTTTGGATCTCAACTTATTTGACCAGCCCTGAGTGGATATACCATCAATTCAGGACTTGCTGGCGAATGTCGAGAACGACTTGCTGATATTGCAAGTCGAAACGCAGTTCGGCTAGAATGGTTTCCGGCCCACGTTTTGAAGGCAACGAGATGGCGGATGCATTGGCTGCGAAAGGGGCGGCAACTTCTTTCTGAGGTCCAGGCCCGACCCTGGGCCTAACAAGACAAATAATACGCAAGGAGACGAGGTAGTGGTTGAGGAACCAGCACCTCGCTGATTGAAATGCTCTGCAGGGTCCTAGACAATCCAACCTTCTACTGAAAGGATGGACTGATGGACATGCTAGGGTAGCTATTGAACTACCAAGGAGTAGGCTGAAGAAGATAGCAGGACTTCTACAGGGCACTGATGTATGAGGAAGTATGTAGGGATTGCGGCATATCTGACGTCAGTCCACACTGGGCCGTACTACGCAGGCGAATCTTCGGAGTCCCTGTTATGGCCCCTGGAGGGACAAGCATGCATCCACTGGAAAAGGTTGTGGCCGCCATTGAAGGGATTGTCTTCATGGATGTCTAGGTTGCAGGAATGCGCACGCGAGTGGCCTCAGTGCCCGAACCTTGGCTGGAGTTTGTCTAGGTCAAGGCTCACCTGCACATTTAGTAGTAGTAGTAGTATTTGACCAACGATGTGGTTTCAACAAGATGGGACACTAAAATTCGTTAGATTTATATAACCAGTGTCCAATATGTTGCTTTCATTTCCCAGTGTTAACAACTTTTTTTATTTTGAAGATAAAAATATAACAATTTTTAAATAGATATTTAAATTTTGTTTATTAAATGTAAATATTATATTATTGGTATTCTTAGACAGGGATTACGCATTTCTCAGTCAAGTATACATCAAATTAGGTAAATATATTCAAATACAGGCTTGCAAGGAAGAAATAAGTATAGGCGAGGACAAAGCTAATTGTTTACAATACAATATTAAAGTCGATATTCATCTATGATTGTGAAGATTAAATTGAGTACTTACAGACGAACAAAAGATCAGATTACAAACCATCAAAGAGCAGAAATTCCGACGACACAAAACAAGATAGACTGAGAAATGATGTAGTTGGAAAATGAATTAGAGCTCGAGTCGATCATATAAAGTTACAACGTCAACAATTAAAATGGAAACTATAAATACATATCCTTCTTTTTCCTGTAAAAGTTGCATAAGTCTATCTTATTAATCTTACGGATTTTATTTGGAAGTTATAATTAAACACAATAAAAGAAAAAAAACTGTATGTCTTTGTTGAATCGTATGACCCGTATGATAAAACTGCATCTGACTAAAGTCAAATTTTGGCAAATTTGCGGGCTCGTTTGATGGCAGGAGAACTTCGTTTGAAAAAGTAGAGGCGCTGTGGCTAAGAGAATTTTCTGAGGTAGAAACAAATCAACAATTACAAGGAAGGAAATTAATCGAATAATGAAGCGCCGGATAAAAATGACAAACCGATCGAAGGACAAGTGATGGGAAAAGTGCAGCTGGAAGAGGGAATGCTCGGAAAATAATACTAACTTGATGCTTTCAATTGTTTCAAAACAACAAATGGAAATTAGCACACTTGAATTTTGGACTCAGGTGCAACTGATCTTTATTGCAGTTGGAGTTGGCAGAAGAGCTTATTTGTAGCAGATGTTATTATACAACCATAAAAAATTGAAAAGCGAAGCGAAGGTAGCACTCAAAAAGGCTCGACTTTGTTCATGACACGTTTGTCTGGGATATCAAAATGCGACACACATGAAGAAGCTCCTACGAAGTCGGATTATAGATTTGATTGATGAGGAATTTGCAAGTGAAGTTCGTGTTTTTGGAAAGCATCAACGAAGCAGTTTCAAGAGTCGCGAAGAAAAATCGAAGATGTGTTGCCGGCTCATTCATACTGACGTAACAGACAAATTTAATTATTGGTGGACCAGATATTTTTTTAGCTCGAAGATAATTTAAAACATAACTACCCATTTTTTTAATTGAATCAGAACGACTTTAAGAAAATTAACCTTTATGTGACTGAATAGGTACCCGGGTACCTATTCAGATTTTAGATATAAATACTTTTTTGTTTAAATTCGTTGAAGTGTGTGATTTCGTGACATTTCTAATCTAGGTTTTTTCTACACAATGTTACAATAGAAATAATATTTTTCCGCTATTTTAGAAATAAATAAGGTCCAAAGTTTTTTCACCCAGAAATGACGGTGTAGGTACCTGGGTACCTCTATCAGTTTTAAATGCAAACATGCAACTGACCTGTAACTAGGAATAAATTCAGTTGATGTCGCTGCGCTCTTGCCATTTAAACAAAGTCTTATTTTGTCAAATACAGATAAGTTAGAAATTCATAAATCACGTATTGTGTACCTATAAATACATATATGGAGTTTTTTGATAAAAACAGGTATTTTGCGTTTATATTCCAAATTATTATACAGTAGGTACCCAGGTACCTACGCCGTCGTAAGAAGGTGTTTTTTTTCCCAGTCACATAAAGGTTAAAAGAGCATTCGTACGTCTGTAGCTGTAGAGAAGGGAGGGTGAGTGTAGGCTCACAGCACTTAGGCCACATGTGACCTTTGCACATCCTCCCGAGGAGTTGTTCTCCTAGGTCATCGTACATCCTGTCCTTCTCAGAAAGGTGGAGAGGTTAGTACTAGGAGACATCTCCTTTATGTCGGCAGATGTAGGCCAAGACCCACCGAACACACACTCTCTTATTGACGATAACTCCAGACACGCGCATAAGACATGCCTGACAGTTTCATCCTCCTGTTCACACATCCTGCATAGAGATGTGTCCACTAGCCTTATAGTATGGAGGTGTTTCCTTAGTTGACAGTGGCCAGTCAGAAATCGTTGGTTTTTTCTGGTCATCGCCAAATATTTCTTTGGCGCCAGCCTCCCAGGGTTATCCTGACAAGACGGCATCCTTTGATTCCATCCCATCTCTTAAGGGATTGAGCATGGGTGTAATGTTTGGCTAGCTCCGCAATTTTGTCGAAGTCGTTAGGCCGTAGGTGTCACTGCCATGGGTCCTGAAATTTTTAGTCCAGCCGCTTAACCCACCTCAGGATAATATTGTTATATGCCGAGGCGTTAGCTAAATCTTGATGGCACTCTAGTACTAGCCCCGATATAACACGTTGTCTGATCAAGGTTCAAAGCATTTTAATCTTTCCAAACCAGTTTTTATTTTTTATGAACGCTATTTGGTAAAAAAGTTAGCTCGCGTTTTACAGTTTGTTACAGGAATCCCTATAGCGCATCTTATAAATAACACAGTGTATATGAAATATGTAGATATATACATATAAACGAAATATCAGTAAAAATTCACAACTCCCCGTATATATTATTATTATTATTGGAGCAGGTATGAGTATATGTACAGTTCCTCATGACTACCCTAAATATAATTCAAAAATAACTTTTAAGCATGTAATGATTTTTTTTAACTACTATCTGTGAAGTTTACAATTATTGCTTCTTCTAGCCACCGGAAAGTTGAATTTCTCTATTAGTGGGTAATAATTTTTTATTAATATCCTAGGTCAATAATGGACAAATTCAAATATTTTGAGAATCCAGGGATAGAACAAAATCTCGTGCAACAATATTGTGTATACCCATGAGATTGTCTTTATATTTGCTGCTTGAAATTACCTACTAATATAAAATTATTTGAATAAAAATGCCATTAGTTTAAAATTGGCGCTCAACCAAAAATGTACTTTTCAGTCAGACGAGAGGGTTAACGTTTCTCTGAATTATTTTCAATTTTTGTCTTAAGTTTGAGTGGTAGTGGAAAAAATTGTATATAGGTACACCATGGTGGTGAAGACATTTATAAGTCTTGCACCTTATTCCGCTCTGGGCAAAGCCACTCGCGATTTAATTTTGGTGCTCGGTCAGTAAAAAAGTCTTCACCATCTTGATGTATAATATACTAGTATGAACTTGTTTCTTTATAAATTAAAATCACAAATTTTCGAATAAAGAATACTACTTATGTGAAGATATACTTACTCCCGCAAGGATTGCCCAGTGGCTTTACTTCTTTAACCATTTTGTTTCCTAAAAAAATTAAAACATTTAATTTATTTTTAAATGTAAGAATTTGTAAATGAATAAAGATTTATTTTAAATTGTATACGTCAATTTTGCATTCAAGTTCGTTTTTCAGTAAATAATCACTCTAAAGTGAATTTGTCTTATGTCTGTAGTTCTCAATAATATGCAGGAAGAATCCGTGCAAGATGAACTCTATTAATGGAAAAGAATCAATATTGTTTTCAGCACAAGATAAAAGTATCTATGTATTTGAGAAAAATCTACCACTCACAGTTTTTTGCCCAGCACCGTTAAAAAAAATATTTTTTAAACAATAACAATAAGAGAATGTGATCGACTAGACAATATTATTGTGAACCAATAATACAACTGGTGATTCTGTTAATCAGCCAAATTTTTTGCACAATCAAGTACCAATCAGCCTATTTAATAAATTAACGGACTTGGAATAAAGTTTAATACGGTCAAAAGGTTACTCAATAAGATCACGCTTCGCGCGTATCATAAGATCCTTTCGAGTTATATTTTTAATAAATAAAGCCTGTATGGTCTGTTGGAAATAATCAATAATCAGGTGCCTTAGATTAGTATTTGGTGTAACCATGGTATGATAGTTTTAATGTCAATAGTGATAAAAAATAAAATGTCAGAGTTAATTTATTGAAGTTTTATATTCGATATAAGTAGCTGTTTTCGATTAAAGTTTTGTATCGTCTGAGTTTTGTATTACTGTGCACCTGTTATCCAACAGGTTATGGGCCCAGAGTTCCTGTAAAGAATAATATATAGTAAACTTGAAGTTTTTTCTATCGAGCTCCTACGAAAACCGTTGCAAAAAATATGGCGGGTGAATCGAGTATGGCGGCAAGTATTGAAAAACTAAAAGGACGAGAAAACTATTCAGAATGGACATTTCAAGTTACTGCTTTATTAAAACTAGATGGATTGTGGAATTGCATTTCTAGACAAGTAGCAGTAACATCGTCAGATGCAGATATTGCGGCAAATGCACGACGTGAAGAAAAGGCGTTGTCAAAAATAATATTATCATTATCAGATAAATCAACGTACCCACAATTAATGCAAGCCAAAACCGCAAGTGAAGCATGGACAGCACTTGAAAAAGCTTTTGAAGATAAAGGGCTTCATCGAAGGTTGAGATTATTGAGAAGTTTATGCTCAATAAAACTTGAAAACTTTGATAACATGGAAGACTATGTAAATCAAATAATGGGCCTCTCCCAGCAACTAATGTCAATTGGAAAACCCATTGATGACGAATTTCTTGGTGTGATAATGTTACAAGGGCTCACTGAAGATTATGAACCCATGGTAATGGCGCTTGAAAATTCTGGTGTAGATATAACTTCTGATTTTGTAAAAACGAAATTGCTACAAGATAAAAAGTGGCAAAATGGAAGACATGGAGGTGATTCTGATCTAGCTGTAAAATATAACAAGTTTAAGAAATCTCCATGGTGCTGGTGCTGTAAGCAAAAAGGGCATTACAAAAATCAATGTCCCCAAGCACATGACAAAAAGGATGACACCAAATAAAAATAAAAACAAACAAATTGATATAACCGAACTGGAAATAAAGCCTTGTTTGCTGCTGCATTCGGTGTAAATATGAAAAATAATGTTTGGTACATTGATAGTGGCGCATCTTCTCATATGACAGGTAACAGTGATATTTTAATGGAATTGACAAATAAAAATTCTGGACAAGAAATTTCCATAGCAAATAATAATAAACTGTTCGTTAGTGGTACTGGCAATAGTATCGTAAAGCTAAAACAAGATGGAGCTGAAAGGAATATTGTTGAAATTAAGTATGTTCCAGATCTTTCAGTTAATCTTCTGTCAGTAAACTCGATGGTGTCCAAAGGTTACAGTGTATGTTTTGACGCTGAAGGCTGTAAAATTATTGAACAGGAGAAATGTTCTATTAAGGGAGAACTCATAGCAACAGCCAGTAATATTGATGGATTGTATAAATTGGATATTTTTTCGGAGCAGGTGAACATAGCGAAAGCAACCATTTCTCATATGCTATGGCACAAGCGACTAGGTCATCTCAATCACTTTAGTATGAGTCTACTAAAAAGAAGTCTAGCAACAGGAATGGTATACGAAGAAAATAATGTTCCTGAACACTGTGAAAGTTGCATTAAAGGAAAACAATCAAGAAAACCATTTCCTTACAGAAAGGACAAAGAAGTTGTTAAAAATAAACTTGACCTGATTCATTCTGATTTAGTTGGACCAATGGAAGTAGAATCATGGGGAGGTAAAAGATATATTTTTTCTCTCATTGATGACCATACAAGAAAAATATTTTGTTATTTTCTTAAATCGAAAAATGAAGTTCCTGCTATTTTCAAAGAATTTTGTTTCATGGTAGAAAATCAAACTGAACGAAAAATAAAAGTACTAAGGACTGATAATGGGGGTGAGTATTGCAATAAAACGTTAGATGCTTTTCTCAAAGATAAAGAAATCAAGCATGAGCTGACTGTACCCTATAGTCCTGAACAGAATGGTGTGGCTGAGAGGTACAATCGTTCAATTCTTGAAAAGGTACGTTCTTTGCTTATTGAATCAAACAGCCAGAAACAAATGTGGGCAGAAGCAACAAACACCGCAGTTTATCTTTTAAACCGTTCACCTACGAAGAAAATACGTGGTGCAACGCCAGAGGAAAAGTGGACTGGAAAGAAGGTAGATCTTAGCAATCTTAAAGTGTTTGGATGTAGTGCTTTTGTCCATATACCAGATATAAAAAGAAGAAAACTAGATGAAAAGAGCAAAGAGTATATTTTCGTTGGATATTCTGAAGACAGTAATGGATATAGATTATTGGATTTTGAGAATCACAATCTAAAAATAGCAAGAGATGTTGTGTTTCTAGAAGACAAATTTCCAGAAAAGCTGCACCCTCCGAAGTTAAGCACTTTCTTTCCACTTAGTGTCAGTACTTTAGTGGATGAAAACTCCAGTTCACCACCTTCAGAATCTGGTGAATCCACTGAAGAAGATAATAGAGCTGTGGTAGTAAGTGCTAGTAAAAATAGTTCGGAAAATAGTGATTCCGAAGTAAATATTCGTGAAAGTGATTGTGAATCTAGGTACCTATCCAAAACGAAATAGATGTAAGCCAAAATATTTGGATGATTATTTAATAGATAATGATGTATCTGATAATTCAAATTTTGCCATGTTAGCAAGTATGTTAGCTATATCAAATGATTTAGGACCATCAACTCTTTCTGAAGCAATGTTGAGTACAAGAAGTGCTGAATGGAAGCATGCTATTAAAAAGGAATTAGATGCGTTTAAATTTAACAATGCTTGGGAATTGGTTGATAAGCCTATTAATAAAAATATTGTAAAAAATAAATGGGTTTTTAAAACCAAGTTGGATCAAAATGGAGATATAGCTACATATAAGGCTAGGCTGGTTGCCAAGGGTTTTACCCAGAAATATGGCATAGATTATTCAGAGACGTTTTCTCCAGTAATCCGGTTTAGTAATTTAAGATTACTTCTTGCAATATCTACTGAATTAAACCTGGAAGCAGATCATTTAGATGTGGAGACAGCGTTTCTGAATGGTGACATTGATGAACAAATTTACATGAGTCAGCCAGAAGGTTTTGAAGAACCAGGGTCGGAAAGTAAAGTGTGTTTACTCAAAAAGGCTATTTATGGGTTGAAACAATCATCAAGATTATGGTATGAAAAAGCTCGTAGTGTACTTGTTGATTTGAAATTTATCCAATCAAATATAGAGCCTTGTATTTTCTTTAAAAACATTGGAAATTCTATAGTTATAGTTGCACTTCACGTAGATGATTTCTTTATCTTTTACAATAATCTTGATGAGGCCAATTCTTTAAAAATTGAATTAAATTAACATTTTCGTGTAAAAGATCTTGGACCAATGTCACAAATATTAGGTATGAAAGTTGAGAGAAACCGCACTAAGGGTGAGTTAAAATTATCTCAGGAACAATACATTGATAAGATTCTAAATAAGTTTCAAATGTCAGACTGTAATACAATCGGTACTCCCTTAGAACCAAAGCAAACTTTTAAACTTAATGAAGTATTTTATGATGCTCCTTTTTAACAGTTAATTGGGTCAGTTATGTATCTGTCAGTGTATACAAGACCTGATATTACGTTTTCAGTATCATATCTAAGTCAATTCAATATTAACCATTTAAAAGAGCATTGGTTGAGTGCTAAAAGATTGCTTAAGGTACAAAAAATCTGGGTATCACTTTCAAAAAATCAAATAATCCTGTAAGCGGTTTTGTTGACTCTGATTGGGGTAATGCGATCTCAGATCGGAAGTCATTTTATGGTTATATTTTTTCTTTAGCTGGAGGGCCTATATCATGGGAATGCCATAAGCAAAGAACTGTAGCTTTGAGTTCAACTGAAGCTGAATAAATAGGAATATGTGAGGCAGCAAAAGAGTCTTTATATATAAAATCTTTATATTGTGAAATTTTTGGAAATAGCAATATCTGTAATTTCCTAAATATGAAGATGCCTGTCACTATTTACAATGATAATCAGAGTGCCTTGATGTTGTCAGAGAATCCTAGTTTTCATAAGCGCACTGAACATATACATATTAAATATCATTTTGTTCGTGAGTGTGTAAAAAATAACGAAATTAAATTGTTGCACATGCCAACTCAAGAAATGGTAGCAGATATTCTGGCAAAATCGTTAGGTACTAAAAGACACAAATATTTATGTGAAAAACTGAACATGATTTGAAAGTATTACATAATGTTGTTTTTCATATTTTTGTATTTGTAAAATTGTTGGCACCCTTTTATTGAGGGAGAATGTTGGAAATAATCAATAATCAGGTGCCTTAGATTAGTATTTGGTGTAACCATGGTATGATAGTTTTAATGTCAATAGTGATAAAAAATTTATTGAAGTTTTATATTCGATATAAGTAGCTGTTTTCGATTAAAGTTTTATATCGTCTGAGTTTTGTATTACTGTGCACCTGTTATCAAAGGTAATACCACGAGTGCTTCAAATTTTATCGATAATTTTTTCTTTTCCTAACGGAGTCGTGATTTTATCAAATCGGTTTGTTTTCATATTTTTGCCTCAAATAAACAAGTTTGAGTGATGAAAATAAAAAATTATGTGATAAATTAACTCCAATGTTAAAATGTCATATACCTGGAAATGTTATTGTCACTTTGACATCGATAAAAAAGGTGCATCCTTTTTTATCGCGATAAAAACCTCTCTTCCTCAATTCTAGTAAGCGGACGTCACTTTTACACAATGACAATGAGATAATTATTGTTGTTGTTCATCGATATAATTATTCTGTCGTTAATTTATCTTGCCAAAAAACACTCGAGCTTTTCTTTTATTAGATAAATTTCTCTTCAACTCAAAATTTTGTCAATCACTAAATTTGCTCGAAAAACTGACATTAGATAAAATCGCTCCACCTTCGGTGTCGCGATTTTATCATGTCAGTTTTTCTCGTAAAATTAGTGATTGGCAAAACTGTTTCGTTGCAAAGAGAAATTTATCCGATAAAAAAAAAGCTCTTGTGTTTTTACTGTTGATAAAATTTGAAGAGCGAGTTGTATTTGGGAAGATTATTTTTTTCAACAATTTAAAAGGATTTTTGAAAGCGCTTTTAGTTGTCAATAATGACAAATTCAAAGTAAAATTTTGACGTTTCGATGTAAACAAGGTTTTATCGATGAGGAAGCATAATTATCAGTATAATACCGAATGATTGGCTAGAATAATGTATTGCTATTGGGTAAAACCGTTAAAACCACCAAAATGTCAGATTTTGACAAGTGAAAAAAATAATCCAACATATTCAATAGCCTTTTTGGTGTGCGTCATCGTTTGTGACGTATAACTGAGTTTTCGGTATGTCGCTTATTTTATTTGCTATTTTGACACATATCTAACCTCAAATTTGATAAATAAAATCATCAGGATCGCATTCAGCAAAATTTCAAATGGCTATGGAATTAATAGTTACCAGCTTCTTTTTCTAACTGAAAATACTTGAGAACTTTTAAAATGCTGATGTTTTTCCGTGTATCTAGGCATATTTTTGTATTATTCAAACAAATATAACAATAAGATTAATATTCCCTTTTCATAAATAATAATTGACCGTAAACAGACAACAGACAAAGATGTAAGACGCATTGCCAATACGAAGAGTATGTTAAATTTATCCAGATTGATAGGTTGCACTTACGCTTAATCTAAACATCAACCAATCAAATTTTGGTATGTCAATGATTAGGGTTGACGTTTAAAATATCACAATAATTAATTGTGATATTTTGATAAGGATTAATCACAGACCTGCCTTTTTTCCATTTCTTTCGACTTAATGAGTAAGAAAGACATTAACAATCGATGACGCACACCAAAAAGGCTATTGAATGGACCATAACAGGTTGACAATATAATAGATATCGTTGCAGGGTTGAATTTTAAGAAGATTATTCTGTTTAAGAACGATTTATTAACTCAGTAATACAAAATGGTTACGAAAATATAAAAAAAAGGTGATTGTCAATAAAAAGTAGAAATGAGAGTTTCTATTGTTCTTTAAATATTCACAGAGTATATATTTACTTTTGCGAGTGATCGGTCATTCTTAAACTTAAAACTCAAAAATTTGCCCATTCCATTCCCATTTTATTGGTAGGTACCTACCTTATAACCATGTAGGCTCCCTACAACAATAAGGCGGCATCATACCCGTCTAAAATGTAGTAGTTTACCTAACTCGAGACCTAACTAGTGCGAAAAGTGATACTTTTCCGCACGCTATTGCAGATGGCCGAACGACGCTAGCGGAGTTCGGCCAGCAATCGGTGAAGCAGCCGAGTGTTAGGTACAATAGTTTTTCTACGAGCGCGAGGATTCACACATATTCACGAGCAAAATATTTTAGAAATGCACTGACAGTTTTCTGACAATAAACAAACAAAAATGAAAGTAAATAGCTGGTTAGTTACACATGTTAACTAAAGCTTTTCGAACCACCATAATATACCGGCTTATTACTAATTTGACATATTGGTGTGGAAAATTATTTCCACGCGGTGCGGGAAAATTAATTTTCCACACTAAAATGTGTGTGAAAAATTCAATTTTTTTCTATCCAACCGATTTTACCGAAAATGTAACTCGGAGTAATGTAGGCTATTTTATATTTTCTGTAAAGAATCCGGGGCTAGTTAGTTTGGTTATGAAATTTATTAGTTTCAGTGAAATTCATTTCAAATAATTTTTTCACACTGATATGTTTATTAAAATATATTTTTTAAGCGAGTGTCACAAAAAATGAAGTTTTACGGATCTATTAACGTCCCTAAAGTGTATCTTTTTTGGCCGCTTTTTTACTTTACGGCCGCTTTTTTACTTTACGGCCGCTTTTTTACTTTACGGCCGCTTTTGCAAACAAAGTCATTATGAGGGCAACCTACTAGAAACATTTAATTTGCTTATTTGAGTTATTTCCACGTCCGATATTAAGATTGTCAAATTATGAAGGCGGCCTACTAGACACACTTAATTTGCATGTTTGAATTATTTTGAAATTGAATTAGATGGTACTTCAGTAAGCAGCTTTCCAGCAAGAACCATTGTTACGGAAAATCAAGAAAATGAAATGTTTGTTAACAATGTCATGTCTAAAAGTGGTATTACATTTTCAAAATGTAGTAAATGTACATTTAACATAACAATTAATAGCAAATAATGCCCTAATTTATTAACTTCGTTATGACCCAACTTCTGTTTATCATACTTACTGTAAGTAATTCTGTACACATCTTTGTTACTTAATAATACACTTTTCATTTGGTTAATAAAAATTTGAATCTAATCTTCCAGTTTCGTCTCTGTTTAGAAACAAAATTGTAAAAAAAAGTTGTTACCTATTTGATGAGACACTCGCTTAAAAAATTTTGTGTGCACCTCGGCCGTATGATATTTTTGGCCTCACCTGAAATTTGCTTGGCCTCGGCTACGCCTCGGCCGCAAATTTCAGATTCGGCCAAAAAAGATCAACATTACGGCCTTGGTACACAAATAACTATTAAGATTATGAAAAGTGATATGGGATGAAAATCAAAACTAAAAATCCCATCAACGTTAAATTTAAAAAAAGAATGAAGCGTAACAGCTTTTGTTAACTCGTCTTCATTGGAAATTTATGGTAATACAACTGCGTTTGCGATATCTCTCTAATGTGTATATGCCACTACTTTTCATACCGATAATATTAGTGCATTCCATGATAAAACATGGAAAAGCTAGTAATTAGTGCTTACGTATCTTTGAATACTATTTTTTTCTGATTGAACGAAGTATCTATCTAGTTAAATATTCCACATTTTGTTTTGTAAACATAAATTTGAAAGTGACTTTTCTTGTATATTTCTGTCGGTGTATTTTAAACATGATTTTTCGGTTATTGTGCTCTCAATTCCAACAATAAATTATTCGTTAAATGGGCCAAGTGAAGTACCTACCATAAATATAGCTGCTTGTGGCCAATTTCCAAAATTTGGATTCAATGTAGATGAAAAGTATAATAAAAAATTGTAAAAATAAAACGAGCATGAAAAACATGTGTCAAGTTTACAAAAGATATCCTGAAAATATATCTTTGCAAAAACTTATAATACGAGCCTCGTATAGATTTAACAAGAGATAAAAATATTTTCTTATTATTCAGTTAAAAAGCAATAAAATCAAAATTAACGCTAACAAGGCTTTATTTTTTTTAAATCTTGCTCATCACTTTTATTATTAATAAACGGATAGTTATAGTTTATTCCAATTCAGATTCTACAAATGAATCTAATAACAATTTTTGTATTGAAAAAAGTATTATAAATATTTGTAAAACAGCGCTTCACATTATATTTTGACCAACATTTATTTTCATTAATTACGGGAATACAAAAAAAATTCAAATGAAAGTTGTATTATTTCACCTGTACCGACCAATAATGTTACAATACAAATTGAAATACAGTGTGTTCCATTTAAAATATTGAAGATGCATTTTATTGGGCACTCCCTGTATACAAAATTCAGTCAAATATTTGAGTGCAAAATCATTTAATTACAAATAGTGTACGTACATCAGATATACTTACGTATATGATTCACATTATCAGACATGCAACGACACGACAAGGACCGACAAATACACGACAAACCATTCTTTTTAGAGATAAATAAATATTGATGTACACACTAACCGACAACGACGAGGCAACGACACGTAAAGGCAACGACGGAGCGGACCGACATTCTTGGAAAGAATGTTTTTCGTGTCTGTGCCTGAACGTGACGGGTACATGCTGGATAATCGTTTTTGTTTCTTCTTTGCTACCTCATCATCTTCAAGCAATACAGCAATTATAGCTAGATATTTATTAGTAAAATGTCTAAACATGACATACGAGCGTTGCTCACTTTGTAACACTACGCTTCTAATTTTGCAAAAACTAATTTATTACAAACAACCCGTCGAGATGTCGAATACCTATAGTATAATGTGAATTGCTGCCGAAACTGTCGTGTCTTTGTCGGTCCTTGCCGTGTCGTTGCATGTCTGTCCTTTAAGCAAAGTCTATATATATATATATATATATAGACTTTGCTTTAAGGATGATTCACATTATCAGACATGCAACGACACGACAAGGACCGACAAACCATTCTTGTTAGATAAATAAATATTGATGTACACACTAACCGACAACGACGCGGCAACGACACGTAAAGGCAACGACGGAGCGGACCGCGACATTCTTGGCAAGAATGTTTTTCGTGTCTGTGCCTGTACGTGACGGGTACTTGCTGGATAGTGTGAACAGTTTATTTACTTTATTTGGATTTTTGCGATACTTCCTACCTTAGACATACTGCAAGTTTTTCTCTAGGAGATATAGCCTCCCGGAAAGAAGTATTTTCTTTTTTTATGTCAATAGATATTTCATCTAGCAAATAATAAAATTGATACTTTGACATTCGAAAATATTGGTAAAATTTTCTTTCGTCGTCTATCAGTTCTTTATATAAAGTATGATATTCTCCTTCAGTTTTACGTAATTTTGTGCACCCATAATCGTTTTTGTTTCTTCTTTGCGACTTTGTTATCTTCATCAAGCAATACAGCCATGTTAGCTAGATCTTTATTAGTAAAATTTCTAAACATGACATACGAGCGTTGCTCACTTTGTAGCACTACGCTTCTAATTTTGTTTAGCAAAAACTAATTTATTACAAACAACCCGTCGAGATGTCGAATACCTATCGTCTATCGACAGTTTCGGCAGCAATTCACATTATTGCTGCCGAAACTGTCGTGTCTTTGTCGGTCCTTGCTGTGTCGTTGCATGTCTGATAATGTGAATCATCCTTTAGTATTACAATACAGCATTTTTAAAGGAATTGCTGGCCTTTTTTGAATTATAATTGCGCATGAGTTTCGGTCTTTTTCACTGCAACTTTCAGACTTGAAAAATATAGAAATGTTTCTAAATTTTTAAGTTTACGCGCAACGTTACGTATTGTTAGTAATTTTAGATTCCGACAACATAATAATTATTATCTCCTTCTGTATGCAATAGTATTTAGTAATGATTGCCAGAAGTAAGTCGGCTCGCATACCGAAGCAATAGCAATGAGCAACTAGCAATAGACAATAAGCAGCACGCAATATATGTTACGTTGATCTCGCATACCAAATCAATAATATTCCTTGTTTGCTTATTCTAGAATTTCGTTGTTAGCACAGACGAAATTAATAAATAATAATGAAATTACTAGTCTCAAATGTCGTCGTCTGATGAGGATGAAGTAGTAAAAATATGGCAGTATAGGCGAAGGAGAAATAGGAAACGAAGACGATATTGGATTCATTCTTCCTTTCAAGTACTCAAGAATCATGGAGCAAGGTTAGGGGCCAATGAATTAAAGGTTCATCCCACCCAGTTTCGGAACTGCTATCGGATGAGTCCAAAAATAGAAACAAACCAACCTATATTTTGTAAATGTTGACAACAAATAGGCAATTATATTGTATTTCAACACGCACGCCGTGTCGCTAGCAACATAGATTGCCCTGGACAGACGATAACGATATCACGTTGTGTCGGTGTACGAACCCCGATATGTGAATATGTGAAATACGTATCGACAATATTATCCCTTATTGCTTGTTGCCTGTTGCTAGTTGCGTATTGCTTTGGTATGCGAGCCGCCTAAAACTTTTGTATTTTCTGTATTCATTATTCAAGTAAATGTCTCTTATTTTTAGTTCACTTAAATTGTTTGTAAATATCAACATTAAAATTAACGTGATAATAATAATGTCAAATGTAAAAAAAATCTTGAAAATTTGCAACAAATAGTAAGGTTTTTAATTTCGCATTCCATTTTTATTGCCTGTAGAGTGTGCCAATTAAATTCGAGCTTTCCATTAAAGAATGTTTACTCCAACATTTGGAGTAGATTAGGCTAAGAAATCATGCTGTCTCATACAAACTTTGCCCCAGTTTTTCATCCCCTTATAGCAGTGGCGTAACTATACCATCTGGGGCCCGTGGCAAATTCTTTTGATGAGGCCTCATCTTAATAACACCTCTATCAGTAACATATGGCAAAGATACAATATTGTTTATTCTAAAATATTATAATTCTCTTTGATTTTTGCATTTATGCTAAAATATTATAATTCTCTTTGATTTTTTCTAGCACCTTGTTGTGGTTGTTCTGGAAAGTCACTGGTGTTGGGTGCTGCATATGATAATTCTGGTATACTTTTAGTGAGTTCCGATTCTTCACTTTTCGAGCACTGTTCGTGTTCACTCGACTTTTCATTATTTAAGTCACCATTTTTCAAGTCTCCCTCTTTATCTTCCGTTCTTCGCTTCCACTTAAATATTTTCTGGAGCTAGACATTTTAATATCTAACTTTCACAATCAACTTTACTTTGCCACTATTTTCATATTCAAAGAACAAATACGAAAAATCAAAGATACAAATCACCAATTAAATGGAAATTGTATTGTAACGTTTATTTTAATTTATATTTACAACTAATTAATTTATATTTACAGATTTATATGTACGGTCCTTAATTTACTAATTTATATTAAACACTTAACTAACTAACTACACTAATTTATAAGAACGTCACTGAATAACACTTTATCGATCGGTTTGCTAAGCACTAGATGTCCATCTATGTTACTACGTCTCAACTCTCTGATTATTGTTGACTGTTAACTGTTAACTGAGCCCTGTGCGGCGATGCTTATATTTATATGGCATAGGTAGATCTCTGGAATATTCTCGATGTTCTCTCGTCGCTCTAGTGACGAGTCTCTGGAATGTTCTCGTCGTTCTGGCGGAGGCGCTACATAGACTAGATCTCTCTGGAGGAGTGGGAGACGAGAGGTAGGCAGTCTTGAAAATTCTCGATAACAATCATAGTCGTCTCACGCGGGAATTTCACTGGGACACTCGCGTAACATTGCCCCCTCCTTAAGAGACAGTTCCTCCTGGAACTAACTAAGAAACTGAGACGAGATTACTGTATCGGCAACTGGTTCCCTTGTTACATTTTCCAGTTGCATGGAAGTAACATGCGACCGTCTTCTCCGTTGACTGTGCCTCCTGGGAATGACCGCAGACAAGCACCTGCACTTCGGTGTCTCGGAAGATTACTTCTACCATGTTACGGATTATTCGCCAATCTAAATGCCTACATTCAATCTTGGGCATGGCTAGCCTATGAACGTTTAGTTCAAGCACATGCTCTCTCAAGTTTAGTAAAGCTTCCCAGACATTCTCGTACGTTGGTCTTTCGTCGAAGGTGTTTCTCGTCACTAGGTGGAAATTGTAACGGGTGCCATCTTGTACCTTCAAAGCTTTACCTGGTACTGGTAACTGGTTTTCCAAACTTCGTGCGCCACTCTTCTTTATTAACAAAGATGGCAATCCACGTGCATCGGTTATGCTGGCAGGGATGTTTATTGCCAGTGAGTATTCCTCCGGTACGGTGAGCAGATCTTGTCGTTTCTCCGTGGTGACGCCGTATCTTGCTTTTCCGGTACCACCATAAGCACCCATGAACACTACAAAAGCAGGATCGGCTACTTCTTGGAGTTGTCTTATTTCCTCATCGTGGTCACCCTCGAATGGCGCTAATCGATTACGGTGTACCACCTTTGGCTTTCCGTTTGGAATCTTGGTGATGCGATAAATGACGTCGTTGATTCTTTTATTTACATGGTACGGACCGTCCCAAGATTTCTGCAACTTTGGAGAAAAACCCTTTTGTCTTCTTGGGTTATGCAGCCAGACTTTGTCTCCTTCGTGGAAACCTCCTTCTGTAGCTTGCGTATCGTACCTTTTCTTCATCCTATCGCTAGCGATCTGGAGATTCGATCGAACCAGCTCGTGGATGTCGTCCATTCGTTTTCTCAGCTGGGTTACGTAATCTTCACCAGCAATGTCTTCTCCGGGTTGGCATCCAAATTCAAGGTCGCAGGGTAATCTCATTTCGCGTCCGAACAGAACTTTTGCTGGTGTTTGGCCGGTAGACTCATTGATGGCGGATCTGTAGGCCATCGCAAATAGCGAGAGATACTGGTCCCAATCTCGCTGATGGTTAGATACTACTTTGGACAAGTATTTGCCAAGAGTTCTGTTCATTCGCTCAACCATTCCGTCCGACTGTGGATGTAAAGCAGTAGTTCTCGTTTTCTTCATGCCGAGCTTATCACAAACTTCCTGGAACAGCTGGCTTTCGAAGTTTCTGCCCTGATCGCTGTGTATTTCCAGGGGCACTCCATATCGGCAAATGAACTCCTTCACAAGCACGTCGGCAACAGTTGCGGCTTCTTGGTTTGGAATGGCATACGCTTCCACCCATTTTGTAAAATAGTCCATCACCACCAAAATGTACCTGCTGCCATCTGCTGTCGGTGGAAACGGTCCGGCAATATCCAGGGCAATGCGTTCAAAAGGGCTTCCGACATTGTACTGCTTCATAGGAGCCTTTCTTCTCCCGTGCGGTCCATTGGCCGTGGCACAGGTAGCGCATTTCTTACACCAGTCCTTAACATATTCGGAACTGTGCATCCAGTAAAACCGTTCTCGCACCCTCTGGAGGGTCTTCTTCACACCTAGATGCCCTCCTGATGGACTGTCGTGTAATTTCTGCAGTACTGCTACTACCCTTGATCTTGGAATCACCAACTGTCTTCTACTTCCGGAACCATCATCGTTCTCGATTACTCGCTGTAGCAAACCGTTTTCCAGAACCAGCGAGTCCCACTGGGCCCAATACGATTTCATCGTTGGCGAGTATCTTGAAATCTCCTGCCAAGTAGGTCGACAATTTTCCTGTTTCCAATGTCGGATTTTCTTTAAGTCGGAATCGTTCTCTTGTTCCTCTTCCAGCTTTTCTGGTGTCCATTCGTCGCTGGTCACCGTGGTTCTTCGAATCGCAGCTTCCTTAGCTTCTGTTTTACTGCAGTGGGAGCATTCTGCAGGACATGGTCTTCTTGACAGGGTGTCCGCATTTCTTCTCTATCCATCTAGCGATTTGACCTTCAGGGTTCTTAAATTGCATAAGCCACTTAAGTGCTGCATGATCGGTTCTAATTACAAATTTCTTCCCATACAGATACTGATAGAAGTGCTCCACGGACTTCACTACTGCTAGAAGCTCTCTTCTTGTGACGCAGTAGTTTTGTTCTGGTTTGGAAAGGACTTTGCTAAAATATCCCAGAACTTTCTCCTGTCCTCCTTGAACCTGTGATAGCACTCCTCCAATTCCAACATTGCTAGCATCAGTATCTAATATGAATTCTCCCTCTGGTAGTGGATAGCCAAGTATGGGTGCAGTAGTCAAATGCTTCTTTAAGGTTTCGAACGAAGTTTGGCAATCTTCGTCCCAGCGAAACTCCCTTGCTTCCTCTGTAAGTCGTGTCAAAGGCTTGGCGATATCTGCAAACTTCTTTATAAATCGCCTGTAGTATGTACAGAGTCCAAGGAACTTGGTGCTTGTCGGTGGGTCTTGGCCACTTTCGTACAGCAGCAACTTTTTCTTCGTCTACAGCTACACCATCCTTGCTGACTACATGGCCTAGGTAATTGACTTTGTTTTGAAATAGTTGACATTTCTTGGGGTTGAGCATCAGTTGGGCAGCTTGCAGCCTTTTGAAGACATCTTCCAAATTCTTTCGATGTTCTTCGAATGTCCTTCCCAAGACTATGATGTCATCAAGGTATACTAAGCAGGTCTTCCAGGACAACCCTCGCAATACATTTTCCATCAATCTTTCGAACGTTGCGGGCCTGCGGGGGCATTGCACAGCCCAAATGGCATAACGGTGAAATGCCATGTCGTCTATTCTTGGCAGCGGATAGCTATCTTTCTTGGTAACATTGTTCAACTGCCGGTAGTCCACGCAGAACCTCGTGGTTCCATACTTCTTCTTTACCAGAACTACCGGAGAGACTTCCTCTCTTTTCGCCTGTGGTAGCCGTCGAGCCGATTGTCTTATCGGTTTAGCGTCGCCAGTGTCAATTTTATGCTTGACAGCAGATGTTCTTCCTGTCTTCCCTCCTTTTGGTACAAAAAGAGAACGATATTGTAGCAATAGTTCCCTGATTTTTTTCTTCTCTTGTCGGCTAAGGGATTGTCCAGCCACTGCTATCATTTGCTCAAATTTATTATTGGCATCATTAGAGGTTGTAGTTTGATGCATTACTGACGCCACTGGTACGCAAGTTCCAATTTTGGTTTCTTTCCTTATAGTTATAGGATGGTCATTAACATTTATAATGCGTACAGGTATTTCTTCGGCAGCCATGATTAACCCTTTTCCAACCAGGATTCCTCGACCAACTTCTTCATCGTGATTCCATGGTTCCATCATGACCGGTGTTCCTTCTTCGACGGTTCCTTGTAGCCTTGCCACAGTGAAAAATTCACTCCTTGCGGGTACAACCGTATCCTCCTGTACGGCTACCTAAACACTCTTATCCTCGTGTGGGTGAAGGAATACTTCCTCAGAACCTACTCTAATCACTCGGTTCTTGAAATCTAGCTGGAAGCCATGTAGGTTCATAACGTCCATTCCGAGTATTATGTCCTCTTCAATATCAGCGACAACGACAGTGTGGGTGAACTTCTCTGTGCCAATTCCCAATTGCACCGGTAGTTCTCCATGGACGTTGGCGCTTTCACCTGTAGCAGTCTTGAGTCGCAGTCTGGTCGGTAACAGTCTTTTTCGGGTGTTGACAGTTTCGGGGCGAATAATAGTCCTCCAGTGTCCACCAATAGTGTATACTTCCTTCCATTAATTTCACCATCCACGTATACACTATCATCGCGACATTTCAGAGAGGCTATTAGGATGAGAGGGTCTTTGGAAGGTCTTCGGGTCGAAGCTGCCCTCTGATGGCCGACCCTTCCTAGTTTTCTTGCTGGTCGTCTTTGTTTGTAGCAGTTCTTGGTCGCTTGCACGAACTGCGTACATGTCCCATTTCTCCACAATTCCAACATCTCACAGCTCTCGGCTTCCCATTTGAGATGCTTTTCATCATGTTGACAATCTGGTCGAGCTTATTCTCAACTTCTTCGTCTGCTACAGCCCTCACCTTACCGTATACTCCGGAAGCCTGTGTAGCAGCTTCGTACTCCAGGGCTGCAGAGAGTACGTCGACCAGTGTCTTATGCCGAGCCAAGCGTAGAGTTCTCTACATTTCGTTGTCACGAACTCCGTCGATGAATGCCTGAACCCCTAAACATTCCATGACATTCTCCGGTGCCGATGGATAAGCAAACCGCACCAACCTCGCAATGTCCGCTTCGAATTCTTGCAGAGTTTCGTCGCGTTTTTGCTTGTGGTTTTTCAGCTGCGACTGGTACAGATGTTCCAGGTGTTCCAGGCCATATCTCATATTTAGTCGCTTTTTGAGTTGTTCAAAATCATCGGTCTCTTCCACTGGAATGGTCTGAAGGATATCCATGGCGTCTCCTCTCAGGGCAAGAGTTGAATTTAATGCTTTTTCCTTCTCACTCCAGTTGTTCGCCTTTGATGCCGCCTCGAATTGTTTAAGATAGTTCGGCCATGACGTTCTTCCATCGAAAGTTGGCAGTTTCACTCGACTGTTGATATCGTTTTCTATTTTAGCTTTCAACTCCACTTTCTCTGGCTGTTCGCCGTTGTTATGGTCTTGCCTAGTTGTGATATCCGAACTATTAGTAGTCTTCTTTTCGATTTCTTTGATTTTTTGTCTCATTTCTTGCTCCATTCTTTCGATCTTTTCTTCCACAGCAGAAATATCAGTCTTCATGGATGACATTTCGTTTTTCATGTCCGTCATTTTGTTTTCTAGTTCGGCCGAAAGTTTACTTTCCATGGATGAAATTTCTTTTTTTATATCCATCGAAATTTTATTTTCCATATTCGACATTTTGTTTTCCATCGAATACATTTCGTTTTCCATGTCCGCCGAAAGTTTACTTTCCATCGAAGACATTTCGATTTTTATATCTTTCGAAATTTCGTTTTTCATGTCCGACATTTTGTTTTCCATTGAAGACAATTCTTTTTTAATGGAGGATGTTATAGAGGCGGACGCTTCGTCGGTGAATTCAAACGTTTCCGGGTCCAATCCATTATTAATCATAGCATTCTTCAATCGATCTACTAACACCGACTTGGTCCCACTTGTGTCCAATTCGTAATCCTCCAATTCTCTTCGAAGTTCTGAAACTTTCAATTCACATAGTTTCTTCGCCATCTTCCTGTATATTTATTTTTTAACCCCACACCTGACACCAATGTAACGTTTATTTTAATTTATATTTACAACTAATTAATTTATATTTACAGATTTATATGTACGGTCCTTAATTTACTAATTTATATTAAACACTTAACTAACTAACTACACTAATTTATATGAACGTCACTGAATAACACTTTATCGATCGGTTTGCTAAGCACTAGATGTCCATCTATGTTACTACGTCTCAACTATCTGATTATTGTTGACTGTTAACTGTTAACTGAGCCCTGTGCGGCGATGCTTATATTTATATGGCAAAGGTAGATCTCTGGAATATTCTCGATGTTCTCTCGTCGCTCTAGTGACGAGTCTCTGGAATGTTCTCGTCGTTCTGGCGGAGGCGCTACATAGACTAGATCTCTCTGGAGGAGTGGGAGACGAGAGGTAGGCAGCATAGATAAAAAAATACTTATAGATGGGAAACTGACCCGTTGCGCCCTCTATTCATACGGGTGGCGCTACCTTGAGAGTCCCGTCAGTACCTCTGGCACAAATCAGGTTGTGAACTCCGCTAACAGCCGAAAAAAAAGATTCCTGTAATTTTACAGTTTTTTGCGGTATATTCACAATTACTGTAATTTTACTTTTATTGCAAAATGAAATTTACGATCCATTTTTCGATATTTCACTTAAAATTACTCAACATTCGATTGATATTACAATCTATGATTACAATAATAACAATGAAAAGTCAAGTAAAATTAAATGAAATGTCAAAAAATGGATCACATAATGTCTGAATTGCGAAAAATAAAGCAATAATCATCAAGTTCATATATTTTATTGATTTAAAAAAGTATACAATAAATGGAACATATCTCAATGACAAACAGGAAAAAAAAATTTAGGAATTCAACAATAATGCTGGGAAGTTCAAAGTTGTGTGGAAGAATAACTGCTACTTCTGTTACTTTCTATTTGATGGAACATGTTTTGAAATGAAGATAAAGCTTACCGTATGCACCTCACATTACAGTCTTTCACAAAACATATTCTTGAAATTGTCTCTTAAAGCAAAAGTCCCACTATGAACAATAAAATCTAAATACGAATACTCAACACACACACAAATAAGCAGTTGTTAGTGGTTGTCAGGCAGTTGTCAGGTTAGGATGTCAGCGCTAATATGTATGTGGAAGAATCTGCAACTACCACTAATGGCGTTACAGTTTTCATTAAATTACAAATTTTAGTACTGACGGGACTTTTTATGTGGCAGCACCCATGCGCCTTCAGAGATCCCTTACCCTGGTAGGCAGTCTCGAAAATTCTCGATAACAATCATAGTCGTCTCACGCGGGAATTTCACTGGGACACTCGCGTAACAGTATTATGCTCTTTAGTTGTCTCATTTTGGATTTTAAGCAGAACTTATAAAATATACTTTTCAAATAAAATAAAATTCTCTGGTACAATGTAAACAAATATTTTTGAGCTCGCGACCTCTTGGGAAGGGGCCCTCTAGGGTCGGTGGCCCGTGACATTTTGCCAGCCCTGCCTCCCTATTGTTACGCCACTGCCTTATAGGCCAAGCAATAGGTAAATATTTTTGACAAAAATCCTAGAAGAAAACGGATGATACCATTTGAGTTTTAAAAAGGTTTTGACAATTATAGACCTAGCTAGAGCAACAGAATGTATATTTTCGAATTTTTTAAGTGTATATTACGGATCAATAAGTCATTTAGGAAACATTTCAATTTAATTTGTATAAAAAATTTTCAAGTTGTTTTTTCTATACATAATATATTTAATTGTAATGTTTATAATACACCTCTCGAATATTCGTTTATAAATAATGCAGCCACATCTGGTAGCTTTCGCGTAAATTTAAATTTTTCAAGCAGACGAATATTCACGTGATGAACTACAAAATAGTCTACGAACTTTTATATTATTATTACATGAACCAACGAGGTTGTCCGCATGTGCTTTGTCACGTAAGTTATTTAGAAATTTTTCAACGATACTGACATATGGATTGCACAACCAATATTTTATGCAGGCCTCGATTCAATACCTACATATTAATAAAAATATAACTATGATTACAAACATTGCAAACAATATAATAAATACTGGGTCTACTCAGTTCCGTCTTTACGCAAAGGCCTTATAGTCCCAGGCCTAAGGCCCCGGTCATGTTGGGAGCCCCCAATGACGAAAATAAATCATTCTTTAGAATAGTATATTACGTAACGTGTGTGGTAAATGCCGCGTAGCGGCGTGTGCGTGATTCCGTGAGTGCGTAAAGTGCTTTACAACACGAGTTACGTACTATACTTTACCTACGACCTTGTACTTGTATTTATACTCTTATTATTAATAATACTTGAACAACATGAACAATAAATGTTTTTAATAATTTTATTGTAAAACATTTAATTCTATAACACCTATATAAATACCTATGTAAATCTTGGAAATATGCCATCATAACCTTCTCAGAAAATGAATACGCCGTTTTTTTCCTCCATTCCATAAATATTTGGTACGTAAGTTTGTACCGACCCTCAGATTTCACTGGTAATAAATTAAATTTGGCTGTTTCTGCGATATCCGTGATATTGGGAGTTAAATCCATCTCACTTTCATTCCACATTTTTTAATTGAATAAAACTTTACACAAATACACAAACCAGTGATAAGTTATAATAAGGATAATGAAAAAGGTTTTTGACAATTTCTTGACAGTTAGTTCGCAAATCGCTATTGCGGCCTACTCAAGTTTGATGTTTTGACGGCTTATGTCATATTTTTGAATAAAATGGCGACGTCTATTGACAGTTGCTAAGATGTTACTAGGGAAGCCGTGCGATTTACTTTACAGCAGTGTGTCTTTTTTACCGTGCGTAATAGACGTCATTACATTAGTGCCGACTGTGTGTTGTTGACTGATTACAGAGGGGGTCGTAGGTAAAATAATTTGACATATATATAGAGATGGGCGATACTGTGTATCAATACAACATACCGTTATAAATGTATTGTTTTAAAATACTTAATATGAGAAAATATCGTTATGAAAAGTATCAATACTAAAAATTACAATATTTTATCGATACGATATATGTCAGAAACAAATTTCCTGAACAAAATACACAGATTTAATGGTTTATTTCATATTGTAGGTACCCCCATCTCTAGTCCATAATTCACTACAGTGTATTATGAACCATAATTCACGACAGTTGATATATGGGTACCATATACCTTTTGTTAGGAGGTAAAATATTGACTTATTATTAGGTGGTCGTGGACAAAAGAATAATCTGTGGTCAAAGCATGATTATGTGTCTGTAAGTAGTTCGGTTGGATTATAATTTATATAATTTGGATTTGTTTTTTATATTAGTATATACTGGAGATATCAGATATATAAAAAACAACTAAGAACCATTTTATTCGCCATTTTATTCAAAAATATGACATAAGCCGTCAAAACATCAAATTTAAGAAGGCCGCAATAGCGATTTGCGTACGAACTGTCAAGAATCTTTCAAAACACTTTTTTATTATCCTTATAACTTATAATTGGTTTGTGTATTTTGTGGAGAGTTTTATTCAATAATAAAATGTCGAGTGAAAGCGAGATGGATTTAATATTATCACGGAAATCGCAGAAATAGCCAAATATTGTTAATGTTGTTCAAGTTTTATCAATAATAAGAGTATAAATACAAGTAGAAGTAGGTCGTAGGTAAAGTATAGTACGTAACTCGTGTTGTAAAGCATTTTACGCACTCACGGAATTACGCACTCGCCGCTACGCGGCATCGTGCGTAATTTTTCCATTCGTGCGTAAAATGCTTCTTACCACACACGTTACGTAATATACTATTATTATACAATATAGAAACGTGAAATTATACATTTTTTTTCTTGATTTTTTGTGAGCGAAAAAAGAAATTATGTCATCGAAACTCATATTATTTGAAACTACCGATTCTATAAACATTATCGAAAGATAATTCAATTGAGGATTTAACATGGCATTTCGATTATCATTTTTTATTAATTTCAATGCGAAAAATGATCTCGCTATGAAACTTCAGCTTTTGATATTCGAAAAGTTAAATTTGTTTTTTTTTACATTTACTGGGGGCCCCATCGATACCTGGGCCTAGGACATCATACCTTGTAAAGACGGCCCTGGATCCACTTCATAGTTAGTCCTCTTAAAAGACGGATATTTTCCAGGGATGGCATTCTAAAATGGAAGTTTTAAAATATTGATTTGTTTATTATGAATATTCTAAAATACAAGTTGCTTCTTCTTTCTCTAAAACCCTTATGCCGTTCGGCATACATAAGTTAGAAAAATGGAAAGATGGAATTTACTCAAGAATATATAACTTTTGGTGGTATTTATAGTCGCTCAGAAAAGTGGTACTCAAGTATCCCTTTATGAAGTAACACTTGAGTAGCACTTACCCCTTCCTTGATTACGTGTTCTATAGTAGAAGTTATATTACACTCAGGTCATACTTGGATATGACTCCTAAGTGTTCGTTTAGAAGGGTTTTCAGTTCAGCAGCACTGTCAATTTGGCATTCGGGTTCAAAATTTAGTAGTTTTGATGGTGAACTTGCAACCTATCTTTTTTATATTTGAAGTTCCACGTTTGTTCCGGGTTCTACTTATAGTGTTTCGTTTCTTTTCTAATATTTTGTAAAACACGTATTCGTAGGAATAGAGTTTAGTTAAAAACGACTATCTTTTCAAAAATTGTAATAAAATGTCGGCAAAACAGTGTTCAAAAGCGATTTATTCTACAAAAGAGAAGGCATTGCTTACATCATTAGTTGAGACATTTAAGGATAAGTTAGAATCTAAAAATAACTGATGGCACAACAAAATGCTATTGAAAATAAGACGTGGAAATCCATTGCTGAACAATACAACAGGTTCTTGCATATCACGAATATAACGTTTCTCTAATCCATGTTCATTTTCATTATCTTCTATATTATCAATATATTCTAAAAAGTCGTCTAAATTTTCCATTTCAGAGGAAATGCAGTTTTTGTGTGCAACTGAATAACTTTATAACGTCAATTCGATTTAATTGGGAATACTTTGCCTATAAGTATCACTAAAGTGTTATATCAACCACCCTTAAGTTTGAGTGCCTCTTACTACATCACGTGACTTTAAAATTGTGTCTATAGAACAAGTTTACCAAGTTTCCGAGCTGACACTCAAGTGATGTCCATAGTGACTATAAATACGGACAAAAGTTTTTTTTTCCAGGTTTATTCAGTAAATAATTTTTTTTCAATCTAATTGTTGTTGAATGGAACACACAGGATATTTTGATCCCATATGAAAGATCAAGTCTTCTTCATTCCGAAATGTATACTTTATTGAAGTTTTATTGAAACATTTAGTGGAATACCTATCTGTTTTTTAACGATGAATTTCTAAGTAGGCGTTTACAGATGTTAATAGATTAAGAATGCTTTGGAATTTTTATAATGTCAGTGAACTGACTGATAATGGAAATGTTATAAAATTTTGATTTGAAAAACTCTCTGATGGCTTGTGTTATTTTGTTTTCAATAATTGTCTGATTAATTATAAATGATGAATTTTTTTTCAAACCACCCTGTAATAAAACTATACACCGATGAAAAATTTATGGTATAATAAAAAATTTTTATTCAGTTTCTAGTAAGACGGAAACTGCGGTAGATAAAATGAATAACTTGTTACCTAAAATAGTTTGTTTTCACAAAACAATAATAAAAAAAAGGAAATGCACAGGATCTGAAACATTTATTGCGTATTTTATTTTACTGGAGTGGTATTACATAAATTATTATTTTTATATGTTTTACTGTAAACAAAATTTATTATTTTTCAATGAAACAATTAATTGTTTGATACGGAATTCAGTGTGATCAGGAATGGGATCACAACACTATTACGACTTGAAAAGAATGTAGTTGAAATATTTTATTACTACAAAAACATTTCAAATTATAGTACCAAAACATGAAGACAAGAGTACATATTTGCCGGGAACATATACCATTATATTCAGTTCCCACATACCTAACTTTTTGGGAAATGTACACATTTTACGGTAAAAGTGTACATTTCCAAGGAGTGTACATTTACCGTAACATAAAAGACAGAAAGACCTCTGATTGCTTGTCTCTTTCTCCCACCAGAATTCAGACAGACATATCCACATCCACATACACAGTGCTCTATGGCTTGTTGCCTCTATCTGTATTATCTCTATGGTGAATAGAGTAGATAGAAGAATTCTATATCCTGCGGAGTCCCATTACATAAATAAACCCAACACTCCTAAAAGGTTGTGAATGATCCTAAGTATATTTCATACAAAAATTTACGCCATAGTAAATTGTACCCGGTTCAATATTGAAAAAAACATAGAAGGCAAAATATTATCATTATGTCGGATAGTCAAGGTGCCATTAAAGCACTGAATTCTTGCATTATCAGTTCTAAATTCGCGATCCGAGCTCTGGAAATAGGAGGGGGTGAGTTTTTAAGGGTAAAAAATGGTATATCTCGATTTCCGGCGAAACTACAAGTCCTATGGAAAAAATTAAATGATAAAGCTGCGAGTACTGAAAAGCTTCACAACTTATGTATTTACAATTTTTATAGCATAACCCCAAAATTTATGTGAAAAACTCAAATAACCAAGTTTTTGGTTTTTTTATATTAAAAAAAAATATATTTTTGTTTCAAAAGTTCGTGAACACTTACCTTATTATGTCCCAAACCCACTGTATTTTATTTGATCTGAAATATTTATTTTCACCTTATTTTGACTTAATATAATATCAAAAAAACACCCTAATTTTCAATCGAAAATTCTCGTGTCAGAATCAGCTTTTTTCAAAAAGTCGGTGGGATTTTTGTTCGTTGAAATCTCTATTTTCTGTTAGATAGTGTGAATAAAAATATACATAACTATAATAAATGTTCTCAGAAAATGTTTTAGAGCTTTTTATTACTCACAACTTTGCATTTTAACTTTTTTCCATAGGACTTGTAGTTTTGCCGGAAATCGAGATAAACAATTTTTTACCCTTAAAAACTCACCCCCTCCCACTTCCCGAACTCGGATTGCCAGTAATTTATTTTTTATTTTCGATTTTATTATAATTCCCTTCTATTGGGTCTCATCCTACTATTTTTTTTTTCACTTTTTACCATTTTTGAAGGTTTCGGCACTGGTCTAAGAATACAAAATTAAATAATAATAGCTTCAATAATTTCATCAAAACATGCCCTTTTACATTTGAAAACAACCTGCCAAATTTCAAACCAATTTTTCCACCCATTTAAATTTTCATTAGGTAGGTACTTTAACATATTTCAAAAATTAAAAAGGCTGAACCCCTATGGGCGAGTTGTACCAAACACCTAAACTCGGTTTAATGATAACTGATGTTTAGACTGTGTCTGATTGATTTATTTATTATCAACAATTACATCAGTCTAATCATCAGTTAACACTAAACCGAGTTTAGGCGTTTGGTACAACTCGCCCTATATCATTTTGTCCAATTTTACGCGAGGCATCTACATGCAAACGTTGCGTCATTTGAAAACACCCATTATACATAAAGAGTACCAAACCATGAAGACAAGAGTACATATTTGCCGGGAACATATACCATTATATTCAGTTCCCACATACCTAACTTTTTGGGAAATGTACACATTTTACGGTAAAAGTGTACATTTCCAAGGAGTGTACATTTACCGTAACATAAAAGACAGAAAGACCTCTGATTGCTTGTCTCTTTCTCTCACCAGAATTCAGACAGACATATCCACATCCACATACACAGTGCTCTATGGCTTGTTGCCTCTATCTGTATCTGTATAACGTTGCGTCATTTGAAAACACCCATTATACATAAAAATCAAAAATATTCTATTAAATATGTTGTTTTATGTGATGCTTTTATATGATTTTAAAATACAAGAAACATAAACACGTCAAAACGTTTGGCGCTTAAATATTTAAAAAAAGCTAAGAAATTAGGAACCTTATTAAATTTAAACAGGACTTTAACTTTTCCCGTTTTATTTTGAATATATTTACAGCGTAACCATATGGGTAGAAAATTGACAAAGACTTTTAAACAATGTACTTGGTATTTTACAGAATTTCTTGAAATTATAAGTATCTACTCAACATTTTTTTAAATCTGAATACTTATAAAGTGCCTATATAAATAAGCGAAATTATATTAAGATATTACAATCTTTTGCAAAACTTACGTTCAGAAATCTGGGAACCGGCACTTCAAATTTTAATGTTTCCGAAATAGCTGCGCTCACACACATTCACATTAAACCGGCGAAACACACAGACGCACTTTTTGGGAGACCGAGATATATGGAAGGTTTGTTTGAAGGTGACCTTCCCCTAATACACATCGACCCAGCCCCGTCAGTAAAACGGCCGGCACAGTGATGCGCTCTGAAGAACGTGGAAGAGAATTGTGGGGGTGGATTGCACAGGTGGATTGGATATTTCAGGACGAGCGAAGGTGCAATTAAAATATTTATTAAAATAGTAACATGTGTAACTATTGTGCAATTTTAGGCAATTTGCAAGGTTTCATCATTTGGTGTAAAATTAAATTAAACCGCTTTTATGTATACAGGGTGATTCATTAGAGTCGACTGATTATTTGAAGCGTATTTTAAAATCAATTTAACGTTTCATAAGGCACTCCACACACCGCTTTGCTCCACTCAGCGACTGAAGTAACGTTTTTGACACTATTTCATGTTGCAGTTGAATGTCTTTTCATGAAATTTAATTGTGGCGTGCTAGACTACAAATAGGTATTAGAACCTGATGGGTGAAAGTTTTAATTTTTCATTACTTTTTGTAGGTTTTTGAAGGGGTCACCTTCCCAACTTTTTTGTATCCTAAAGTGTAATAAAAAATGAAACGCTACCGGAACAAAACTTGAAATTTGTTTGTCACCTTAATATTTGTGTGCAGATTTGTACAAAAAGTAAGCAGGGTTTAAACGCTATTTTTGATCCCAGATTATGTGAAATAATTTATGACCAACCTTTTAGTGAGTGACAATATTACAAGAAAATAAGGGGTGAAGGCAAATAAAGCCTGCTCGAATATGTTAATTGGGGGAACTATTCGTTTTGAGGAGAAAACGTTTTTCAATATCTTTTATGTACCTACAAACATAACCATCAGCTTTGTATCGATTAAATTATACAAAATTCAACATGCTCTTAACGTAAAAAAGCAATAAAAAAATTTGTGTATAGATCTCTGTGTATATTAAAACAATGGTTTGATGTTTTCAATCTGTTAAATAGAGGTCGCGTTCAGCTCAACGTAGCGCTACCGGAGCGATCAGCAACTTCCTTCTGGAAGCGTGTTTTCTCTACTGGATGTGAACACTGTGATGGTAGTCGCCATTTTTTTTATCAACAGTAAAAACACAAGAGCTTTTTTTTTATCGGATAAATTTCTCTTTGCAACGAAACAGTTTTGCCAATCACTAATTTTACGAGAAAAACTGACATGATAAAATCGCGACACCGAAGGTGGAGCGATTTTATCTAATGTCAGTTTTTCGAGCAGATTTAGTGATTGGCAAAAGTTTGAGTTGAAGAGAAATTTATCTGGATAAAAGAAAAGCTCGAGTGTTTTTTGGCAAGATAAATTAACGACAGAATATATCGATGAACAACAACAATAATTATCTCATTGTCATTGTGTAAAAGTGACGTCCGCATACTAGAATTGAGGAAGAGAGGTTTTTATCGCGATAAAAAAGGATGCACCTTTTTTATCGATGTCAAAGTGACAATAACATTTCCAGGTATAGACATTTTAACATTGAAGTTAATTTATCACTTATAATTGCACAAGAGGTTTGTATTTTATCGGGTAAATTTGGATTGTTTAATGAGAAACTGTTTCCTAGCAATTAGACGAGAACAACTGTCAACTATTAAAAACGCTCAAATATAGAAAAAAAAACGAATAAAATTATAGTTTCCATATGCTTAAAGCTGAAACCATGATTCCCATGAAGTTCATTTGGGTTAAAAATATAAAATATTAAGGAAAACATCAATCAACACCGTTCAGATTGACATCTATACATGAGGTAGTGAACTAGCCAAACCAAAACTACAGATTTCGTTCATTTCGCTAATAGTTTTTATATTGTAACCGCTTACTTTCTTAGTTCATCGCGTAACGGATAGATGTCGATTGTGTTTTTAAATAATAAGTTACCCTTTCATACGTAGCGTCTTGATATTTGTTTTGGGAAATTTGGAGTTTTGGTTATCGCTTCTCGGCCTCTGGCTAAGATCAAAGTGTAGTATCTGTTCTTATCAGCTTAATATCTGATACGCCCCGCATGCGGGGCCAGTATATTAAACTGATTTTTGGAAAATGATGGAGGGTTAGGGGCTTGCTCCACCTCCGTCGCGGGTTGGCCCGGCATTGCAGTACAGCCGGGATCGGCCCACTTTTATTTAATATAAACATAATATCCCAATAATGATGGGCAGCTTAGCTTCTAATCCACCATTATCCAGTATAATTCCAACACTAAAAATTTATGAGACTGAGTCTTTAATCGGCTTTTCACTAGACAAGATTTTTGGAAAATTTCTGCGAAGGGAGATCTGATTCATAGCAGTACTGGTTAATTACTTACTTTAATTAAAAAGTACATGTCGCTAATTTTTAATTAATTTGATTTAATTACAATTTTCTTTAAAAGTTAATTAAAAATAAAACAACAAATTATGGTTGAAAATGCAGCTCCCTTAAAAAGCGACAGAGCGGACTGTGACGTCACATTGCATATCGGGGTATAATATTCGGCATTAGACCACTGCGTTTTACATAAGAAAATTGGTTCTAGCTGCAATATCTTCAAATTTCAAAAGAGTTAGTGGTTTTTGATATTGAAGATGTATTCAGTAGATAATTAATTTTTTTTTAAGCAGATTTTGGAAATTCACCTGAAATCGATATCTTTATGGTGATGGACTACTTTAATAGAAACAAAGAATTTACACTTGGTTTTTGGATTGAAATTTAAAAACAATCTATAATACACGGTACATTTTCGCATATCCCTCTGAAGGAAATATGAAGGTCTTAACTCCAGATAGGGGTATCCAATGCACGAATAGAACATAGGTATCTCGGGAAATAAGGGTTCAGGCTTGCATTAAGGCTTATGTACGTTCCAAGGCGATTCAATGCGGAGACGAAAAATGTCTAAAAATAGAAAAGCTAAAAAGAGATAATGAAGAATGAAAAAAGACGAAAACTCATTGACGAAGAGTTTTCAATATCCACTAGAGGTTCTTTTTTTACATTTACTTCGTCAGATTAAAGTTTGTATATGTGCCAATTGCTTTTGGATGAAGTAGCATTTAGGCACATATTGATGTAAATAAGAAAAACAGTGCATCCACATAATAAATCATTCCATTTTATATTATAATATATGCAGGGTGTGATATCCATTTGATTCCCTTCTTTTCCTTCAGGGGTTCTATTTTCTGAGCTTAATGACAAATTACTGTGCTTTAGTTTGCCAAAACTGTGACATGACTTTTAACTAAGCGTTGTAATTCTATTTTTTTTACAGTCAAAAAATCTTGCTAGGATTCAGTTTAACTCTTCCACTGTTCATTATTTTAATGTACATATATATTTTTCTGGTGCATTGTTGGAAGTGCTAGGACAGTCGGGAACCCAACAGTACTTATTTAACACTATTTTCTCACTCATTATAATATATGTATAATAAAATAAAGAAACAGCTCAATGAACAGTCCAGCGTTTTGTTTCTTGCACAATATACAATGCAGACACTTCCACATAGCTCTCGACTCGCGGCGTTTCAAACGTTAGGTATAGCATATCGTCACAGGTAACCACGCCCCGTTTTCGTTGAATCCAATTTAAGGGCTTAAATGTTCGCGGGAAAATATAAAACTTTGGGATTCCATTTTAAATGAGCTCTAGTTTCTATTTCTAAATTAAAATTTTTTTCTTGAGCAAGCCCACTGTGAATGTATTTTATTCTTATTTTATCGAACTAATTTATTTTTAAATTGCCGCACTGGATTGAAATAGCTATTTGTGTAAAAAATGGTAAAAATGATAATAATATATTGTCGATTGAAAGAGAGTCTCTTGAAATAGACACTGAATTTGAGCTCGAATTACACACAAGATTTTTTCTACAATCGAGACTTCACATAGGTATTTCCAAATATTTTATTTAATTTGAGGAATGAAAATTCAAAAAGTACAAATTTCACAATTTTTTTGAGAATTCCAGAAAGATGTCATTTACTCGTTGACATTGGATACTCTGAGCAATGCATATTTGATTTATAGTTAATAATTCGAAAAGTCAGCGTTTTTTTGATTTTAGTCGCTTATTATAAGCGACAAATAAGTGACATTCATCGAAAAAGATGACGTTTGCGTTGTCAAATACGAGCGCAAATGCCTACTTTGGATATGGATTGTAGAAAAACAATATTAGTGATAGGAGTCCGTTAGTATTACCACTACAAAATTTTTAGGTCTAAAATGGGGGTCTGTTTTCTAGGTCGTTTTAGTCACTTTTGGTCTTCGAAATAACTATAATACTCTTTCAACAACCTGTCAAGGCATTCAGTTTGGTATAAAATTTGATAGTTTCAGCAAATGTTGCCGTGACACATCAAAACAGTTGGCATCCCTGAGTTTTGCAACAAAATTTAGGTCATTTTGTAAACAACAAACCTAAAGAATGCAGAATCTGTATCTGTAGAGTAGGGAGGGTGAGTGTAGGCTCACAGGCCTCACAGCACTCAGGCCACATATATGACCCATTGTACACATCCTTCCTAGGAGTTGTCTTCTTAGGTCATCGTCCATCCTGTCCTTCTCAGGAAGGTGAACAGGTCACCAGGAGACATCTCCTTTATATCGGCAGGTGTAGGCCAAGACTCACCGAACACACACTCTCTTATTGACGATAACTCCGGACACTCGCCTGAAAGTTTCATCTTCTTGTTCACAAATCCTGCATAGAGGTGTGTCCACTAGCCCCATAGTATGGGGGTGTTTCCTTAGATGACAGTGGTCAGTCAGAAATCCTACTATTGAACGTAAGTAGAAATCCTACTATTGAACGTAAGTAGAAAACCTACTATTGAAGAATTGAACGTAAGTTTTTCCTGGTCATAGCCAGATATTTATACGGCGTCAACTTTTCTCAGGGTTTCCCAGGGTGATCCTATCAAAACTGCATCCTTTTATTCGATCCCATCTCTTAAGGGCTTGAGCATGGGTGTAACGTTTGGCTAGTTCCGCAATTGTCGAAGTCGTTAGACCGTAGGTGTCACTGGGTCCTAAAATTTTTAGTCCAGCCGATTGTCTGGCTAAAGAATCGGCAATGCGATTACCTTCACTCCTGCCGTGCCCTTTCGTGGCAATTGAGATTTCAGCCATTCCTCACTTAATCCTAAGGCTTAGTATTCTGGAGTAAGCTCCACATACTGAGCCTTCTTTGAAGAATTTAGTAAAATGAAGAGTTGAAATTTTAACACAATATAACAAGTATTTTGGTCCAGTTTTAGATTGTTATAAAAAAGATATAAGCCATTAAGTTTTGGTGATTTTGACAATTTGTTGAAATACTTTGAACGCGACCTGATCCTCCAAAAAAGCCTAGAGAATTCGATTTTGAAAATATGAAATCTCAAAACATTGTATTTTTTGAGATTTGGTGAGAAGCATACGTATTGGGTATCGGGCGTCATAAAGTTTAAAAAGTTGCTAAGCAATTAAACTCGGTGATGGTGGGACTGGACGTGACAAAACTGAAAAAAAGTAGTAGAGAAAGAAGGGTATAACAGAAAAGTAATGATGACAGATATTATGGTGGTGGTGCAGCCAAACTGGAACCACTCATCTTGTGGGAGTAGTAAGTTTTTATGCTTAAGAAAAATATATGAGTAGTTAAGTTGGATTAGCCATGTTGTCAGTACGGCAAATGAATTTTACTTTTTTTTTCTTATACATCAACAAAAAATATACTAAAATATAACTTGCATGCTTGAATCATAATTTGTAATTTAGACTTACTCACAACAACTCTAACTTACTAAACATCCAGTTTTGGATGCATATTTGGATCATTTTGGCTGATGGTATTTTGCATCGGTTCATCTTTGGTTTATAGGGAATGTGGTAGTGTAAAAGTCAATGGGTTTTACAATTTTTATTTAAAAAAAGTTCATAACAATAAGGATGGATAAAACAATACAGAATGGTAACTATACAAAAATAGGTACTCTTTATAGTTATTTATATATAAGTTTTTATCAAATAAAAAATAGAGTTTCTTCATACAAAAATAAAACAAAGATTTCAAAGTTTTTGTGAATAGTAGAGCAGTTTAATCAAAGAAAAATTAGGATGCATAAAATATATATTCCTAATCTAATTGTAATGTTAAATTTAATATAGACTAGAAACCTCTTTCCATTATCGAATATATATATATATATATATATATATATATATATATATATATTCAAAAATGATAAATAATATATATTTATAATTGCGTTCTCAAAAGATTATGTAGATTAGCAAATCTGAATTGTTTTCAAATTTGACATCGATATATGTATATAGTAAGATTAATGGTAAGTAATGAGAGGTGGAAAAATTCGGAATCCACAAAATCATTTATATATATTACGAGCATAGAAAACGGCAGAATAATTTTTGAAATTTCGTACAATTCAATTTAAGTATTCTTCTGAATATAATTGAATGTATACCTACCCACTAGATCAACATTCATCAGTGTAAATATACGAAAATGGGACAGTTAGATTTAATGATGCGACAATAACTTCGTTAGAGCTCATTCACGTGGTTGTCACGTTTTAGCGACTAAATTTTAAAGTAAACTGTAGGTTTTCGGCAAATAACTGACAATATTTTGAATTTGGCAACGTTGCTTTCAATAGTTTGCTGCCAATTTTAGCAGACTAATTTTTTCTAAGTACATAATTTGATTCAGTCACTCCATTGGTTGATAATTTTATTTCAACAATTTTTTAAAACTTGTAAGTAGTTTATAAAATAATAAAGTTTTTTTTAAATATTGTATGATTCATTTTATTTAGTTTTATTACCTTATGTAAGTGCCGCCAATTTGGGAGAATATTTGTAAAAATAATTGTCACACTAGCAATAAGAAAATCTTACATCAACACTGAGTGCGATAAATCATCACAATACAAAGGAAATTGCTAATCAACACTAACCTTATTTCAATAAAATATCTTTATAAGCTAAGGAATAAATGCTGGTAAAGTTTACACAGAATTTATCAATGTAAAAATCGATAATAATTATTTATAGATTTATTCGATTGAAAGAAAATCAACAATAAATAAAATAAATAAGTAATAACCGTATAAAAAAAGTTAAAATAACTTTGTATGTAAATAATTTCACTACAAAAATATATCCAACGGCCGTATGCACCTCTTTTAGTACTAAACCCGTTTAAGTAAACTGGTATGAATAGTTAATAGTTATTTAACCAACAAGTGTATTAATGCGGGCCATTAACAATCGAGATAATGTTTGAGATTGTTAATTGCCCTTTTAATACTCGTGTTAGTTACAAAGCTTTTCCGTCGACTGTATCAGTTGTATTAGATTTTCTCAATATTTATAAACTAAAAATATTTATTTATTTTCATAGGTACTGTTAAAAATAAATAATTACATTGAAATGTCACAGAGGTGGTTGCTGGTTCAAATGTCACCGTTTTCGTTTTTCTTAAATTCTTTTTTGGATGTCTTAACACTAATAATATTATTATAATTTTGTAGAATACCTAATTAAATAAAACGATAGGTAAGTCAAAAACTAGAAGTATTCTATACTAGGATATGTATAATGTTACGGTTTCCCTTTTTAAATCTGCGATGCTGTTATAATAAGTAGATATATTGTCAGTCGGACCATTATCTATAATAATGAATATTCTGCTAGATATTACAAGCTGCTACCTGTTGTCGTTATCAATTTCAAGCAAAATAGTTATCATTTAGAAAATGTAATTAACAATTAATAGTATTTTATGCAACGATCATGTAATGATAGTCATTAAGACACGAGCATGTTGTAGGATACGAAACGAGCCGCAGGCGAGTTTCGTATATAGTATGCGAGTGTATTAATGGCCATTACATGAAAGTTTCATACAATAATTTTTCTACTCCGATTAATGGAAATTAATTAATAATTATTTAGTTCAATTAATTTTAAATATAGTTACTTTTGAAAATCAAAATTATTTGACGCTGTCAAATTAAGTGTCTGTTCGCCTGCAATAAAAGTGTAGCACTGAGCTATACAATTTTGAAAAATTCAGGTCTATCTGTTGAAAAAAGGCGGGTAAAATTGCTAAATTTAGGACTATCTATGTACCTATATTGCATTTGTATACTACAAGAAGCATTAAAACATAATTAAAATTAATAAAATCGAATAGCTCAGTGCTACACTTTTATTGCAGGGAACAGACCTAATATAATTAATTTCAGAAATGTCAATCAGGTATCCATGGCTATATTAAATATTGTGCGAATGTCGCATTCCTATTGGCTTAAAAATCTGTATCATAATGAATATCATTATGATACAGATTTTAGTCTCTTAATAAGTATATTATAAAACAGGAGTAGAAAAAAAACTTCTTCACGGGGAATTGAGCCCTAGTCTACCGCGTGAGAGCCTGGGGCCATATTCTCGACATGTGAGCTTTTTGACGTATACGCATCAAAACAAATAGTTCATGTGTGAGTACTTTTTTGAAGTGGTATTCTTAACGACCATTCGTTTTTTGGAACGTATACGCTTGATATTGTGCGATCACAACATCCGGCAACATTGCAGCATTTCACTAATTACAGAAAATGGTTAGGAAATTAACGTTTTGTGAACATAAATTCAACATCTTCCATTGCATCAATGAAAATTAACCGTACCACTTCATCTTTCATTCTTTAAAAATATTTTTGACAACTAAAAATATAATATTATCAATAGATCAATAGATGATTCTGGCCTGTTGGCTCTGCCAGTGCCAAAAACGTAGAAAAAAAAATAGATGTCAACAAAACTATAAAACGAACGATACAAACCGCTCGCTGTAAACACTCGTTTTGAAAACGTATACGCACCAACGTTCACGAGTCAAGAATACAAAAACGTATGAATCTCTCGAAGTGCACATAAGCATTAAAAATTCACTTGTCGAGAATACGACCCCTGGTATGCTTACCACCCGACTACCAAGGAATATACTACTTGTTTATCTATAACGTCAGATGTATTACATAATTTTATAAAAACTGACGTCTATCAGGAGTCCACTTAAATATCCTTTTATCCTACTTCAAGTTTTTGTTGTTAATTTGTACGGATTATTTTGCTCAAGTTTATTTTTGTAAATAAATATTCTTAATCCAGTGGTTCTAGGGAAGACTTTTTTAGAGAAGTTATTTTGACGTTTCTTTTAAATGGAAAAAAAGATGAGTGTCGGGTACTAAACGCGAATGCTCATTGGTGGATTTCATATACTTTCTAGTATGTATATGAAATCATATCAGTTCAGTTAAACGATATGGCCTACATTTCCATTCTATACACTGTGCAGAAAATTGATAATACACATGTGGGTGTAGAAAAACTAATTTAATGCTTAAAGGAGTTCAAGTGTGAACGGTGCCTAGGGCTATTAGACTTTTGTTGGAAAAATAATAAAAAAATATTGAACAATTTCAAATATTCAATTTGTTCGTACACTGGTAAATCAATAGATATGATAAAATAAATTCAAAAACATCACTAGGATTTCAACAATAGCTTAGATTATGTAGTCAAATTAAAAAGTGCGAAATCAAAACGACAAAACAATTGAGTGAAAAAAATTTGTCGATAAATTCGATACATTATTAATATGTATCCAAAAAACTGCATAGCACGGTTGAAAATGTGAATATTTTTTGATATGCCTAGATGAACTATTTATTCAAAACGACTTCAATGAAGCAGAGTAGATGCTTTATCCTTCATCTTCCCCCTCTCCATGGTACAAATAAGAATACGGATATTGTTCAAGTTGCAATTTAGATCGTAACAGAAGAGAATTCGTTAAATTGTTCCTATATTGTCACTGTAGTTCCTGATACGGGATATCTTTTGAAACAAAAAAACTTTCGACCGTCTTGTGATACACTCACCAAATGTCGAATGTCATGAAATGTTGAAATAACTAATCGTCCAAGAAAAAAGTGGGTTTTTCACATAATCTTAAGTTTCTACAAACGAAACATAGATGTTACTATGTTTCGACAACCCCCAGGGAAGAAGTTAGAAAAAATAAATTCAAAACCTCCTCCCAAAATTATTATTTAATGGACTTTCTTCTTGGGCTATAATCTTAATAGAGGGAGCAATCATGTTGTAACCTACTACCCGGAAAAGGAACAAATCCAAAATACATATATTATTTACAGGGTATGAAAAAAACTGTCAGAACAGTCTATGTCCTTTGATTTGCAAAGACTCTGTAAGGCGTTACTATCTATCTAATGCTTGGCAAGTTTATCTGAACCTACGGGGCAACGGTAAGAGGCGAGGAAACATGACGCTTATTTGTCAAAAACGTACAAATGGCGTACTGTACCTATTTTATGAAGTAAAACTGAAAAAACTAAGGTCACTGACAATACCAACGCCACTGGATAAGTCAATATCAGTCAAGACGAAATAAGAGGGAAGAATACACGCATGCGCTTGCCAATAAGAAGTCAGCTGTCGATAAAAATCACCAATTATGTATTCGGAGGGTGTGGTAATTATGGTTTTCGCACATCGCTGCCAGAGCTCGAAGAAACCCATAACAAATTTGGAAAAGTGTTCCATCTTCTAATATTTATAAATTGAAAAAATTATATTAATAGACAAAATCCAAGTATTCAAGCACATTAAAGAATTTACGTTTAATCTATTTTCTTATTATCATCAATACATGCTTAGTACTTTACTTTTTCATAGCTAAACGTGGCAATATTGAATGTTTTCGACAGCATTCCTTTCAGATGTTTAGATAAACTTGCCAAACTATACCTTTGACATCTATAACACGCTTTACTGAAAAGACAATTTATTGTTTAAATAAATTTTAAAAACTATTTACGGCCAAAAATTATTTGTTTATATTCCAAAACCAGTTTTTGTTTTATTAATATTCAATGATGAGTAATCTTGTAGCAAAAAATATAAATTGTGAATCACTATAGTTGGTTTTTTGTTCTTGTTTACTTTTTCTCCTAAAAAAATGAAATATTTTGAATTTTTCAACTATGAAACAAAATCAATACATTACCCAACTTTAAATCATTTTTTGTACGTGTTTTCAACCAAAGTTATTTAAAATATGTTGCAAATAACAATTAATTGTGAACTTTTTAGATATTTATAAGATTCCCACAATGTTTTTTGTCATTTGAAATTATTGAAGCAGTATCCTCAATAATATCTTTTCTTTAGAGCTATAAAATGTATTTAAAAGAAATAAACTTCATCAAGTTACTTTTGCAACGCCTTATTTCAATGCATTATTCAAGGCTTGCAAAAACTACTATAAAATCTATCATTCTTTTTTATCATATTCACCCTACCAATAGGTGATTTTCAGAAATTCCCCGCTAAGTACAGAAACCTTTTTACTACAACTATTATTGTTCTTTATCCGACGCTAACTTTTAATCCCGTATCCAAATTCAAAAGTTGCTTGCACAATTCGTAGGTGGAAAACGATACGGCTACCATTGGTATTGCACGCATGTAGTTTATAGACATCCCTCTGTATAGTCCTTTGACGACGCCATGTTCTTGGTATATTTTGGCAAGTGTTGCAAACATGCTCTTGGCATAATGGTGAGTCGCTGGATTCATCATTGCTAGTTGCATACGTCTAAAAAATTAAAATAATCATTGTAAAACTTTTTCAGATAATAGGTAATGTGGCAATAGACATAATTACTGATTTAGAAAAATTAAGTGGTTTAGGGTTTTGATGGAGAAATTTACGTTTTTAATGCACAATACAAAGTTCAATTTGTAAATATTTCACAGTTTGCAAATTAAAAATGGATTTTGTGTGAAAGTCATGAGAAAAAATAACATTTGAACGAAGCAAAACCAGAAAGTACGATAAAAGATCGAAAGATATACAAAACGTTGACAACACGGTTGACATCGGTGTTTTAAATAAAATGGCGGATTGTTATATTTTATAATTTTACTAAAATAAATATAATCACAATTGTAAAAATTAGAGATTGCTTTAAAATATTTCTATTCTATATCTATACAATTATTTCTATGATTCTTAGTGATACTTCCTACCACTTCCAGGTGTTTTTTAGAGCGTAAAGAAACGTAAATTGCATTTAGGTATTACCTTACCTAGGAAATGGTTGCTGAAATCGCGCAGTAATGTCTATTGTTGAATGGTAAATAACCTAACATAATGTTACGCGAGTGCCCCAGCGAAATTCCAGTATGAGACGCTTATGACCGTAATCGAGCATTTCAAGATTACCTGCCCTACGTCCCCTCTCATGCCCCTCCACGCTACTAGCCGACGAAAACGTTCCAGAGACTTCGAGAGACCGCCTACCTCTTGCCCTTCCCATTCGTCTAGAGAAATCTAGTCTATTTAGCGCCTTCACCAGAAAGACTAGAACATTCCAGACACCTACATTTCGGATATAAATAGCATCGCCGCACAGGGCGAAGAAAACAGTTAACAGTGAACAGTCAACAATAATCAGATAGTTGAAACGTAGTCGCATAGATGGACACTGTAGTGCTTATACTAAAGACAAAGTAGTTAAGTGTTTAATATAAATTAGTAAATTAAGGACCGTACATATAAATTTGTAAATATAAATTAATTAGTTGTAAATATAAATTAAAATAAACTTTACAATAAGAAACCTTGGTTTATCCCTGTTATTTTCAACTTCTTATGGTGAGAAAATATTTTCTTCAATAGAACTGTTAATGAATAGTAACCATAGACATATAAAATACAATAGACAGAGCTATTCATTCATAAAATACGAAATGTTTATACTCCAACATTGTTATGATCAGGGGCGGTGAGGAGGCAAAGCATATGACTATTGTTGGAATATGGCGGCCGACAGATCAACACCATAGACGGAGAAATGAGGGGGGCGATCGATTGAATAGACTGAATTCGGGAATTCTTTCACAATATTTTCAATTTTCAAAATTAATACTTGATAAACAACTGTGCGACAAGAATTAGTATAAATATCTGGAATTTGTTGTTACTAATAGAAAAATTTAATTTATTTAACTATCACATTGAAATATTCACTGCTCCAAGGTACACATTTTCATTATTAAAACAACTTCATAATTGTCAGTAAAAGTGATGTATATTGTTAGGTGATACAAATTCTTGAGGTTTATGAAATAAAAATAATTAGAAAATAATACATATTTATTTTACATTATTAAGGTTGTCATTGATTACGAAATAAAATTGTTTTTGTTTGAATACTTCGTATTCTATTCACTTTTATTGTATCCATTTTTTTGGTAACTTCGTGATGAATACGAATTTTGAAATACTTTGCTAATACAAGCTTTATTAGGTGGTGGCAATGACCATCAACTGGCGTATCTTCAAATATATGATCTCCAAAATAATCATATAAGCTTGCTGGTAATTGTTTCAGTGTATTTACTGTTAATATAGTTGTCAGGTGTTTAATGGTTTTATTAAATATACCAATGGTTTTATTAAATAATCTAAAGTATTTTTCTGCTCCTTTGCATACTTCTAGTATTAATGTAGATGCTTTTATTAAATTTCCGTATTTTTTTTAATCTTGGAGCTGAGAGTGAGAAGTATGTGAGTGGTAATTTCACCCACTTTTCTCTTTATCAAGCCAATTCAGATTTTATAAGAATAACTTTAGATATTGAGTAAAAAAAGGATTCACACCCGCCTATGACTTATTTACTACAACTTACCAGTGAAAAGATAGGTTAGGATTCAAATAATCGATTTTCCGGCACACCACACACTGTCTCACCATACTTTTAATTTTTTTAACACCTCTGATTCACCAATAAATACAAAATTGGTTGAAATACACGCAAACAAATCAAAAACACAGTACTCGCCACTTAGATTATCAATGAAATGATATTGGAATATGGCGGCGGCTTGTTGGGGTAGTTTGTTAGCAGCGTTGCCGGACTTCGCGAAATTTTAAGAGATGAGCAGAAAATTATACTACCTTGTAGTATGTAAAATAAAATTTAAGAGATTCAAATTTAGCAAACAACAAATAACCACACATATTTATAGACCAAAATATATGTATGCAATAATATATTTAGTTTGTAGAGAAATATCAAATAATAGTATTGAACATAAATTTCTAAAAATAATTTTACATTATTCATCTGGCAACGCTGCATTACTACAAAATAATTTGTAGTAAAGTAAGAATTAATGTTGGCACATACACATTTTGTAAACAACTCTGTCTATTGTATTTTATATGTCTGTGATAGTAACATTTTTAGTAGCAACCCAAAAACTAAGACTGCCATAAAAAGAAAAAGATCAAAGGAATTGACTACCGATAAACCAATCTACATTCACATTATTGAAAATATCAATTTTTTTAGTAAAAAATAGCTTTACAAATAAATACATAGCACAATTACCTAACAAAAAACAACTGTAATAAATAATATAATCTAAAAAAAATTATAGTTCAATAAAATTTAGGGTTATTGCTTGCTCATATCCTAGGTCAGTTTTAATCAAAAAGTTTTCAGGTTACAATCACTCTTTTTGTTAATAAAGTTGAATAACAAAATAGAAAATTCCACAGCAAAGTTGGCTACTTTTCACTTTCACCGATATCTGTCAACTAAGTAGTAAGCAGGTAAACTGGAATGTTAATTCACCCTCACATTTTGTTTCCTAATAAATTAATCTAAATTCTCTACTATACATTTTTCTAGCAAATTATTTTTTCTCTACTTTGCTGCCTGTGGTTATACATTTCCATAGCAACCAACCAAAATAGAGAGTTTGTGGGAATTGTAATAATTTGCAAATACAATATCCTCCTATACCATTATGAACAATCGGAGAAAAAATTATATGTTCAACTCGGCCTAGTTAAACAAATAACTATTTCTTTATTATCAGTTTTCTTAACAAAACCTTTTTTCAAACTAATATTTCAACATATTTTTTAATAAGGTACAAGACGGTTGGTATCTGCTTTTTTTGTCCATTTACATTACAGATACCTACGAGATTTTTACGGTTACCCAAGCTAGAGACTGGAAACTTACTAGTGGAAAAAAATATATAGAATACCCAGCTACATCTGTAGTTATTATGAGTTATGATTGAAGATAAAGTAAATACTTTTAAAAAATGGACCCTTTTTATGTAACATTTTTGTTGAGTAACTGGATGAATTACACAAAACAAGCCACATATGGCCAATCACCGTCAAAGAATGACATTACACACGACTATGTTCAGTGCAATGTTTGAATCGCCATGAAATAATTTGACTTTGACAGTATACCTACCTACGGAAATTGATTTAGAGCTGACTTTTTATTAGAATGGATGCAGAAAGTGAAAACTAATTCAACTGCACTCCTTTCCTGAAAAAACAAGATGGATACGGCACAAAAAATTGTTGACTCAATTGCGCGGATGTTGATCTTCAAATCCGAGGTCTGAAAACATCGAAAATAATACCTCCACTACTTCAAATAATAGTAATAACTTAAATCTGGAATCTTCCTCTACTCCCTGTATAAATATTTCCAATTGCGCAAATTTTACCATCAATATTTAAAAGAGTTTTCCTTACGGCTTTCAAAATGGAATTGTTTGACAAAGACCATCAAGTTTCTTCAATAAAATATTCTCTAAATATCTCGTTTGTTTGAATTTAATGGTGAACACTCAGTCATAGAAAATGTATAGTATTCTACTTTCGTGTAATTGCTATCACTCACTCGAATGCCTGCGGCTCACGTCGCAAACTTCATTCTCATGAGTAATAGCCATCATTACACGCTCGTTGAATGATATACTATTATTTACAACCATATATGCAATACTGTCATTGCTAACAATATTGAAGGTTAGAAAGTGTCACACCTCTTCTTCCCGCCCTCACTTCCGCTCTCTAAAATATTGTAATCGGTAATATTTTGCTTATCTATTCTAGATGAATATTTCTATTCTTCATCGGAGCACATTTTTTCCAATTTATTATTCGTGTGTAATATACTATTAAAAAAAGATGGCAACGTTTTCTTAAATATGGTTCATACAACAGCCTTTTTGGTGTGCGTCATCGTTTGTTAATGTCTTTCTAACACATTACGTGGAAAGAAATGCAAAAAAAGTCAGGTCTTTGATTAATCCTAATCAAAATATCGCAATAATGATTCGTTTAAATTTATTACAAACGTCAATCCTATTCATTGACTTACCAAAATTTGATTGGTTGATGTTCAGATCAAGCGCAAGCGCGACCTATCAATCGTGAAAAATGTCTTTATTTAAAATAGGCATGCAGATATACCTTTCGTATTGTCAATGTGTCTGACATCTTTTTCTACTGTCCCACTGACAGTTCTTGTCAGGTCTGTACTTTGTTGTTCACGGTCAATTATTATTTATGAAAAGGAAATATGAATATTATTGTTATATTTATTCGAATAATACAAAAATATGCCTAGATACACGGAAAACATTGGCATTTTGAAAGTTCTCAAGTATTTTCAGTTAGAAAAAGAAGCTGGTAACTATTAATTTCGTAACCTTGTCGAATTTTGCTGAATGCGATCCTGATGATTTTATTTATCAAATTTAGGGTTAGATATGTGTCAAAATAGCAAATAAAATAAACGACATACCCAAAACCCGAATATACGTCACAACCGATGACGCACACCAAAAAGGCTGTTGTATGAACCATAACTAAAACTTTAGGTAGATAGTTGACAGCATAAATGAAATCTTTGTCAGCCATTGACTGGCATTGTTTTTGTTTGCAATCACGTGTTTCTTTGTATACAGTTGTGTTATTTTACTCGTGTTTTGACTAAAAATGGGACATTGTTGTTTTCCTCAGTGTATCAGCATAAAAACCGAAAATTAGTTGTTGAAAGTTTAATTTCATTATATTTCTCTTTATAATCAACTGAATCAAAATAGTGTGGAGTAATCTTAAATTGTTTAGCGCAATTAATTCTCGAATATTATTAGTTTTTTTCGTTCAAATAAGTCAAAATTTGTTTTCTTTTTGGGAAAATCAAAGTTCTAAGAAAAAATCAAACATAGTACACAAAGGACCCCGTACCAATCCTTAATTATTTTACATTTTGGTAAAATTTAATGAAATGTAAATAGACCATACAGTGAATTCTGTGAATTTGTGATCAGTTTGTTCCACAATGCTCTAGTTTTTATTTCAAGGCACTCTGAATTTGACAAGAATTGGTCATCATCTCTTATCATTTTCTATATATCAAAAATATTAAGATTATGACAATTATGTAACAATTGATAAACTTACCTTCTTGTTACATCTAACGGATAACTGACACTTTGTGCTATAGCACCAGCCAATCCCCCCGACACTAATTTAGCAGGTATTGTCAATACTAATCCTCCTGTATTTTTTTCACAACGGTTACACGCCAAATTGGGTAAATACTTCATGAAACCATATTTAATGTATTCGAAACAGTAAAATGAAAGACCAGCATAAGGTATCATTCCCATAAGGGTTGGAGTAAAGCCACGATAAAGTGCTCTAGCTCCACCTTCTTCTTTAAAAATAGTAACGGCTGCATGGGCTATTCCGGTATAAACATGTTCACCAGTTATCTAAAAATAAGTTTTTTCAGAAAAAGAAACAACCCTACCTATCAATTTTGCTGAGTATTTCTCCAGTTAACTTGTATTATAGAGCAAACAACTTTCTCAACAATTTGCAAAAAGTCGATTCTAGCATTTTCCATATCATGAAAATATTTACTTTGTCCACGACCACCTAATAATAAGCCGATATTTTACCTCCTAACAAAAGGTATATGGTACCCATATATCAACTGTCGTGAATTATGAACCATAATACACTACAGTGTATTATGAACTAGAGATGGGGGTACCTACAATATGAAATAAACTATTAAATCTGTGTATTTTGTTCAGGAAATTTGTTTCTGACATATATCGTATCGATAAAATATTGTAATTTTCAGTATTGATACTTTTCATAGCGATATTTTCTAGTATTAAATATTTTAAAACAATATATTTATAACGGTACGTTGTATTGATACTTTCTACAGTATCGCCCATCTCTATATATGTCAAATTATATTTTTATATATCTGTCAGAACATTTTGAGGTTAGTATAGTACCAAATCGTTACTGACTTTTATTTAATAAAGAAATCAAGTGTTGTGGACAAAGTATAGTATTCTACTCGAAATTTATGGCCATAATTCACTTGGGTGACTTGCGCCTCTCGCCTGCGGCTCGTGACGCAAACGTCACCCATCGTGAATTATGGCTATCATAAATTGCTCGTTTAATAATATACTATTGTCCACGACCACCTAATAATAAGTCAATATTTTACCTCCTAACAAAAGGTATATGGTACCCATATATCAACTGTCGTGAATTATGGTTCATAATACACTGTAGTGAATTATGGACTAGAGATGGGGGTACCTAATAAACTATTAAATCTGTGTATTTTGTTCAGGAAATTTGTTTCTGACATATATCGTATCGATAAAATATAATTTTTAGTATTGATACTTTTCATAACGATATTTTCTAATATTGAGTATTTTAAAACAATATATTTATAACGGTACGTTGTATTGATACTTCCTACAGTATCGCCCATCTCTATATATGTCAAATTATATTTTTATGTAGCTGTCAGAACATTTTGAGGTTAGTAATACCAAATCGTTTCAATCTTTTATTAAATAAAATAAATTAATGGTCGTGGACAAAGTACAGTATTCTACTTGCAATTTATGGCCATAATTCACTTGGGTGACTTGCGCCCCTCGCCTGCGGCTCGTGACGCAAACGTCACCCATCGTGAATTATGGCTATCATAAATTGCTCGTTTAATAATATACTATAATTAATTGGATTTATAACAAATAGATTTTAGTTCAGCCAATACAAAGAACTTTCTAAAAATAAATATCAGGAAGTTGGTACATCAAGTTCCTTCTGTTCCTTAAGGTATTATAGCGCAAAGTTCAATTACATTTTATACTTACTTGAAATGCTAATCTGGCTCTAATAGTATCTAGTGGATATGTACACGTGACTGATGTCAGACCAGCTGCAGCTCCTGCCAAAAACTTGTCGATGTGAGAAGTTTCGCCAAAAACACCATCCAAATATTTCTTATATATTTCAAAAGAAGTAAATTGAAGAGCTGCATATGGGAAAATTCGTACCATCTGAGCTCCATTACCTTTAATAATATAGATTTATTTCGGTTATGGATAAATATACTAGTATTCCTATTGATTTTAAAGAAAACTGGAAGAATTAGGATTTTCAGACGCCACTTAATGATATTTCTGAATAAAAAAATTGGAAAGTTCCCTATTCTATTTTACTTCATCTTGATATAATTCTAAGAATTGAATTTGTGTATAGGTACCTTTGTATAGAGCTAACGCTCCTTCGTTTGAAATGACATGACGTATGCCTTTGAGCACTCCATGAGATTCGTGATGGCGATTGTGAGCTTGTAAGAGAATTTTTATTCTGTCAAGTGGGGCTACTGTAGTTTTTGATAACATTCCAGCTACACCTGAAAAAAATTATTTCATGTTTAAAAAAGTGATGCAATAGATGATCTTTTTTAGTTTCATATTATAACAATTTTGGCAAAACATTCTTAATTAATTATTTTTAAATAGACCAATGAATATTTTTTCTTCAGCAACTAGAAATAATCTACATTTAAAAGCAATCGATAACAAACATAGTAACAGCAGATACCAAAATCATTTAGGTTTTTTCTTCAAATGGACAATGTTTTTAAGTTGTTTCAACAGGCAAGAATTAATTAATTTTCAAAAACATAGTTAATTTGGAAATACGCGTCAAAATATTTTGGCAACATGTTGCTAACATTCTTTGATCTTTACAGCTCTTTGAACGGTAACAAATAACTTGTTCCTTTTTGAAGAAACTAAGTTAAGTAACAAGTGTGAACTGAAATGAAATGCCCCTGACTTGTGAACCAGTCTAATCCATGCAGAGATGTTTTAGACAAAATGAGAAAGGTAGGTATTTTTTAATTTACAATCTACAGTTCTGAATACACTGCCTAGCATAGAATTAGTCACCCACTAATTAGAGGATATTGCTCAGGATATTGTACAAATTTCAAATCAATTTGACAAATTGACAAAAAAATGTGTATGTAGGTATTTATCAATTATTCAGGATTTTAAATTTACTACTCTTTGATTATTACATACGGGCTTAAAGGAGGTGGAATCCAATGATGTTTTGCTTTCAACTGACTTTTTATTATTATAGAATTGTATTTGAAAAATTTATTACATTAAATTCTCTTTGAAAAAAATGTAAACTAAAGTAAAAAAACCACTTACCCCCGCTTAGTAAATTTTTACAAATAATTTCAAATGTCTTCTCTGATTTGAGCTCCATCATAATCTAAAAATTTCTAGGTACATACGTTGATAAAACTCAAGTATCTGCATAAAACAACGGAAAGCCAAACTTTCACCAGTAACATCCTCAATACCTGAAAGAATATTTCATAATGAGATATCAATTATGTCGTTATAAAAATTAAAGAGTTGAAAAAGGCTAACCGACAACCGGTTTCACTTTTTACTTTGCCACATTGTTTTTTATTAATTACATATAACAAACAATATTGTCACAGATATTGTTTTACTTTTAACTATTCGGAATGTATTTATTGTTGCACGAACAAAATCTCGAAGCGTGTTCTCGCATTCAGCGCATAAACACAATGGCATTTTTTTTTATTTTTTTTTTGGTGATGCAATCTTACAGAATGTTTGAAAGTACATCATGTAAATATTATTTTAGGTCGTTTTAAATACTCGTTCCCACGGTTGCGGAATTGCATATTTTTGAAAAATAATAACAACACATGACTTATCAGTGAAATCTACCAACAAAACAAACCGCATAAGTAATGGTGATGACGTACAGAGAATCCAATTATTGTGACATGATTTTAATTTTGCTCTTGTTATTGGGCTATTCAAATATAAATAAATAAATATTATGTAAAATGGTATTGATTTCTTCAAAAAAGTCAAAATTTTCTTCTTGTTACCATTTCCTCATTTGTTTATGGAACAATTTTAACCAAATTTTGGTAGTCGAAATGGTTCCCCATGGTCAAGGAACCTAGCATATTTTTTTGGAATAAAGTTATTTTTTTCCATGGGCTTTGATTTTTTATTTGGTTTATTCCAAAACCAAGATCGTATTGGTGGGAGAGTGGGGATACTCGTCGGAAAGAATTATCTTGATAGAAAAGGGGTAAGATTGACAAGATTTAATACCTAATAATATGCCCAGTGTTGATTGGACGAATTTGTTTTGATTGCGTCATCACTCACTGAAAGACTGTGTGAAAATATTAAACGGGCTCGTGCAGTATATCGGAAAATGATAGTGTTACGAACTCAGTGATTTAGAAGCCGGACCTGTCGTGAACTATATATTTTGGCGAATACGACCTTTCTAGAATATCATAACCGAGTAATATTCTCGACTGTTCTGGGAGATCTGCAAACGCGGTGGTGGTAAATTCAAGGTTCTAGAGTTGCGGGTTTTTGAGTAAGTCGGAAAGTTTTCCAGTATACAGTGAATCGGTAAACAGTTTTCCAGTATACAGTGAGTGAACAGATAGTAAATTAGTGAATAAATAGTAAAGTATTCAAGTGTTAGTGTGGATTTATGCAGATATAATTAACAATTATCAATTAGCGATGAACAATTAACAATTATCAATTAGCGATGAACAATTAACAATTATCAATTAACAATTATCAATTAACAATTAGTAAAACTGCCATCGTTTATGCAGACACAATTAGAAATTAGGAGAAAATAGTAAGCACGCTCACAAGCCCGAGATTCTGGTTATTTACATTTACAAGAACCCCACATTTTCATGTCTATTGGAACAATTTTGAAGATGTATATAGTATAATTGAAAAAGATAAGACTTTTTTGCTTTTAATAATGATGCTGACACACAACATAACCCTAAATCAACCACTTTTTTATGGAAAAAGTGAGAATCAGAATCTGCGTACTAGTTGCGCACTAGATGAAAATTCGGTACAATTAATTTAAGAAGTTAAAAGTTGGTCAACTTCGCAATTGTTAATTGATAAATGATAATTGTTAATTGTGTGCATAAATGGAGTCATAGTGAAATGAGTAGTTCAACTTATAATTGATAATTGTTAAATGCTAATTGATAATTGTGTTTGCATAAATCCACACTTAAACATAAATTAGGATAATCATTATACCGAGTGTAGATAAATTAGTAGTGTGTATATAAATTAGGTTTATTATAAGTATGTAACAGTTTCTTCAGTAAAAACTAATAGTAGGTAATTAGCCATAGTGAGCATATAATTTTATCCCCCGATGAAAACTGTTTAAATAAATTAGAAAACCATTACAATAGATACATATAATCACCAGAGTATTTTGAAGATGTGCAGTTTACTATGAAAAACATTGCCACTAACAACTTTGTAGAGTTTTTATTCAAAATAAACAAAGTGAACAAATATTTTATTGCACTCATCTGTCATTCTTGTGTCAGTTTTGTGATGATTAATGACAAACATACACATTTAAATTGAATAAAAATCCATAGCAAGTATCTGATCCTGCTTTAATACAATAATAATATATGTATATCTTACTACTTAGTCTCAACGAGTTACAATTATTGCAAAAATCTTTAATTATTTAAAATTTAAATGGTCAAGGCGAAAACCAGCTATGATTGAGTACTGACAAGGTGGAGGCCATGAAGATACAAAAAAAGAAGAACGGGTTGAGTTTAATTAGGTTAGGTTAGGTTCTTGACATAATATTATTATATAATATTATTATATTCTAATTTTCCAGTTTTTGCATGAATTTAGAAAAAATATTGTATGCAACTCTTGCAAAACGTGTTATTTGCACTCGACGTGTTGTCCAACTCGGCCTAAAGACCTCGTTGGACAATTTCACGACGCGTGCAAAAAACACTTTTTGCACTTGTTGCATAAATAACTATTAAATCAATTTATTCGAATCACATACTTATCCAATAAATATTTCTGCAGCCGTATTGACTACGGTCAATTTCCCCTGAACTTAAATGTTCTTCGATAGTTTTACAAAATAATAATAATATTATATACAGTGTGACCCATTTTGTTTAGAAGCACTCCTGTAAAATCCGCATTCCTCAACCGATTTTCATTCAATTTTTTTTGTTATATTTAATATTAAAAACAGTATTTGTCTTCATTCTACGTAAAAAAATATTCAAAAATACCACTTTTCCCTAAGTCATGTTGTAATAACTTTGTCGTGATTTAAACTTTTTTTATAAAATTTTGGTAGTTTACATTTGTGATGATTCTGAATGCAGTGGATAGTCATATTTGAGAAAAAGAATGCCTATTGCACTTTCGTCTTTTTGGCATTAGAAATTATCTTAGAGTGCCTTGAAAATAGTAATTATTAAGCTCTGGAAATTTGTGTCAAAACCAAAATTCTGATATTGTATAAAAAAAAAAAATAATATCAAAAATCGTTTGAGTTGTTGCTTCCAAACAAAATCGATCACACTGTAAAAATCGTCCCAATTTGATGGTAACATAAAATATTATTGTGCTAGATTAGCCATTGAATTTTATTTTATAACAAAATGTAAATGATGAGTTTTGTCGTGAAGTGACGACCTTTTTAAAAAAAAAATTAAGTTCCGACTTTAAGTGGAATGACTTTGGAACCCCCTGTACCCTTACACCTGCTAGTTTTCGATGTAAATTTCTATTAAAAGAACTGGCAACTGGCAAAACATATCTATCAAAAGTAATTTCGCAATAACTTTTATTGTATGAAAGCAAAACTTGGAAAATATTATAATCTTCTTTATATAAACAGAGAGTTTCATTATGAATAAAATTGTCCATGGGGAAATTTTATTGCAATAGCAAAATATTAATACCTTACCTAAAGCAATAATATATTCCTACTAATCTATTCATAAAATTATTTTAAACTAAAGTTTATAATTAATTCCATTTAAATGAAAAAATATTTGAAAATTCAAAATTGATGATTCTTTTTTATTTAAGAGGAATTAATTAGAAAATTTTAGTTTCATTTAAAATAATGAAATGCAGGATATTTTACTATAAATAATAATGTGAAATTTTTAGTCTGTTCATTCATTCATACATCTGGGTTGTGCTCAACATCCCTCGAACACTCGAACTGAATCTTTGTAAAGTCTTTCTAAGGTTAATGTGATGACCCATATTTTTAATCCCATTGGAGAAAAAAGCCGTCCAATGGCGTGCAAAAATTTTATTTAAAAATTCGAATATTGTGAAATAATGTTTTTCAAATGTAATTTAAATCAATATAGTAGGTACATTAAAATTAACCTGCATCAAATTTGTAATACAATTTTTCGTAAATAATAATGCTTAGACAATCTGAAAAGAATCACGGGAAGGTATGAGATATTCTTACCAGGAAAAAAGGATTAGGTCGGGTATGTTAGTAGTTAGTACATATTTAAAACAAGGCGTTGACACTGAACATGTAAATCTTTGTTTTTAAATTCGGCCCTATCATCATTAACATTTATTGCTAAGCCATTTGCCTGTGACGCCAAATTTTTAGTTTCCCACGCATCATCCTAGACTGTCGTTTCAAATGGTCTCCAAAACGCCATTCTAATTAATTGCCAATGAATTATATTCACAAAAATTACCCTAACGTCTACGAACAAATAAATATTATATTATTGATTCATTAAACTCACTCAACCTAGAAATAGATACTACTATTATTATTTTAAATATACATATAAATATACAAAGAGAATTGACACACGCCCATGGAAGTAAGCAATCGTTTAAAAGGGTAGCCTCCCTAATCCAAATCCATAAAATGTTTTATGTTCATTTTATGTTATAGTGACCCGAATTTTAAGTTCACTCGTGAAAAGTTCGTTTTTAAAAAAAATTAAAATTACTAAGAAAGCGGAACTTTATTAACGAAACAAAACAATAGATGTGTTATTATAAATGTTACAAGTTAAAAAGCTAAAAATGCCGGCTCGCGCCTGGTTTTGTTCAGCGTTATCCTCTAGTGGGGAACGCTCTGGATTCAGCAACGTCAGCTATTTTGTGGGAACTCCAAGTTCATAACTCCTTCACCCTTAGATGAGAATCCGGGGCGTAGCAACTGGATTCGATACTTCTGCATCCCTTGTAGCTGGCTCTATATTTTTCTTATTGTAATATCTAAAGTAGTAGTAAATAAAATAAAGTACAATAATAAGAATTAAAATATATAAAAGTAAGGTCCATACACTAATATTGTTAAAATGTACAGGTTTTTGAAAAATTTCGTTTAAGTTTTCATTTTGAAAGTCCAAAGAGTCTTTAAGGTTATTAAGTTTACTCAAATCAACACTTTCAAGGATATGAGTGTTGAATTTTAGGGGTTTCTCATTCACAAAGTTTTTTATGGTTAGTTTCGGAAGTTCTATTATTTTTAATTCACTTTTGTCCATTTTATAATAACGAAGAACTACGTTTTCTATTTTAACTATGCAATTTCTAACTAATTCTACTATAAAAGTTCCTTCTAAAAGCACTTTGTCTTTATTATTACCGCACATTTGTTCAGCCACTGCAACCTGAGGAGAGACGACAACCCATTTGTTTGATTGAAGTTTTTGAATGCTGATTTTCTTGATATCGACTGGAATAATATGACAGTTGCTCAGAATTTTGGAAAATTTCAACAATTGTACTTCGCAAGGGACATCTTCTTCTTCAACTGACATTGGGGTCGATTCATGGCAGATAAACTCTTGATTACTAATTTCTTGACATTCGTTGTCAAAATGCATGAAGTTTTGTTCATTGAGGATGAGGAATTTAGATTTTGGTATAATTATATGATACATATTGTTTTTAGGAGTGGGTAAAGGAAAAAGTTGATATAATTCGTAATTTTTGATTTCTACTATTGGTATTTCTATTATAAATATAATTTTATCCATTTTGCAGTAACTTTTAATTTTCATAACTTTTTCGAAATTGATAATGTTTTCTGAATTGGGTTCGAACGGCAGTTTAGAATTTGTTAAATCAGCGTTAATAAGTTTTAGGTGGTGTAGTAGATCTTTTGGATCCATTATTGAATTATGAAAAATATTTGATTTAGAAAATGTGATAGCTGTTTCGATTCTTTCAAATAAATCGTACATATTTTGATAAAGAGTAATCATTTGATACAACACATCTTTCATATAAAAATGCTCAATAGTTTGATAGTTTTGGGTTCGCGCTTGTGTTATTATATTTTCAATATTTTTTATTTTGGATTCTAAGGTTATCTGATTTCTCGCTAGGACTTGAGTGCTGCTATTAAAAATATCAATTGATTCTTGTATGATAGTTACTTGGTTTTTTACTAATGTTTTAATTTTATTTTGATTTGTTGGAAGGGATTCGATAACTTGATCATATTTTTCGGCATCACTACTATCTAGATTTCCGGTTATTGATTTTATTATTGAACCTAAACCATTTATTATTCCTCGTTTTGTTCTGAATTCTTGGTTTATCGTAGGAATTAACTGACTAATTTGAAGATTAATCTTATTTTCAATTGTATTCACTAGTTGAAATGTATTTGATATTTCGTCTATATCTGAAATATCGGAGTTATTAGAAATTTCGCTTAAAAATAAGTTTTGTAATTTGTTATGTTTATACTGTAATGATTTAAATTCGCTTAATACTTTTGACGTATCATAAGTTTTTACAAATGACCAAAAGTCAATTACATTTTGACTGGTCCCTAATTTAAGTGGTAATATACCAGGGTTATTGGTTACATTGTGGAAGGTTGGATATGTTAGTCCGTAACTTCCGATGTCGAAGGCTGTGATGAACCTGCAACGAAATGTTTTCTTAATTCTTTTATATGAACTATTTCTTTCTTATTATTTCTAGTATTTATTATCTCTACCCTATTTCTATCTAATAGATTAATTATTTTAAATGGACCTACAAATTTATTGTCCTTCTTACATCTATATTGCGAATTTCTTTTATAGACCACTTGATCTACCTGGAATTCTTCATTTTTCTCACCGTTTACGTTGTGTTTCGATACTAATTTGGATTTTTTTGATTCTAAGGATTCTTTAATTTTATTATAAACATGTTCTAATTTATTTTTATGATTTTCGGCGTAATCTGAATAAAAGGTTGTTGGTAAAAATATTTCATTAGGATTCCTAGAATTAGTGTGACCAAAAGTTAGTTCAAAGAGTGTGTAATTTGTTGCACTGTGGATACTACTGTTATAACCTAAAATAGCATAATTCATAAGATTTTCATTTTCTTTGGGGTACATTTCTCTAAGTATTCGGAGGTGTTCTATTATTGAAGAGTGAAAGCGTTCTACTATAGCATTTCCTTCATGATGTCCTACAGTGGTGAAATGTATTTTTATTTTATGTAATTTTGAAATTTCCTGAACTACTTCGTTATTAAATTCTGTACCATTGTCTAAAATTAATTTTTCGGGTACGCCAAATGAAGATATATATTTAATTAAAGCATTACTAATGTGAATTGCGGTTTTAGCTGTTACTTCGTAAGCTTGCGCAAATTTGGTAAACGAGTCAACAAGTGTTACATATATTTTGTTATTAAAAAAGAAAATATCAATATGAACAATTTGAAATGGCTTAGAAGCTGTTTCGGTCAGCATTAGTGGCGAATATGGGTTTTTTCTAGCATATTTGGTTTTTTGGCAAATATCACATGAATTTATATACTTAGTGACTGATTCTTTCATTCCTATCCAATAATAATTTTTCTTTAAACGTTCAATAGTTTCTGATATTCCTCGGTGATTAGTTTTACTTTCATGATGATTTCTAATTAATAAAATTTGCTCTTCTTTATCTTTCACTGTATTAACTAATTGCGTGCATCTGATTAATTTAGAACCTTTTTCTGAAAATTTGGTCAAATAAACTTCATTGAAATTTTTATACAAACTGTCAGTATGAAAGTACATACAATAAGTTTTATTGTGCACAGTATAGTCGCGCAAAAATTCAAAAATTAAATCGTGGTTATTTTCCGTGGCAATTTCTACTGTTATGATTTTATGGTGTTCATAATTTTCCTGTTTGACATCTAATTTATTATATATCTGTCCAAAAACTAAAATTTGATTGACCTTATTATTGATAATTTCGTCAAGAATTTTTATTCCTTCATTAGTCGTTTCGTTAGCTGTCGTGTGTTGTGTAGAGCCACCAGATTCTTGGTCAGGGGGTCTAACTTGTACATCAGATATTATATTGATATTTGATTGGGTGCTTGATTGATTTTGAATATTAGCGTCATCTAAAGGATTTTCTGATAACTGTCTGAGATATTGTAAAGTATCGCTATCAATATCTCCGGGATTATTAATAATTGATTCGTTTTCTAGAGCGTTTATTGTTATTCGAGAAAGAGCGTCAGCATTGGTATTGGTTTTACCTTTTTTATATTCTACATCATAATTAAATTCTTCGAGTTTTAGTCTCCATCGTACTAATTTAGAATTTGGTTCGCGTAATTTAAAAAGCCATACTAAAGGTCGGTGATCAGTTACTATTGTGAATTTTCGACCATATAAATAAGGACGAAAGTACTTGCATGCCCAAACTATAGCTAATAGTTCCTTTTCTATTGTGCTATACCGTTGCTCTGAGTCATTTAAAGTACGAGAGGCATAGGCAATGGGTTTGTCTGCACCAATAGGCCCTTGTGACAAGATAGCGCCTAAAGCCACGTTTGATGCGTCTGTAGTCAAAATAAATTTCCTATTAAAGTCTGGGTATTGAAGAATAGGAGAATTAGTTAATAAATCTTTACAAGTATTGAAGGTATCAATAAACTCTCGATCATGAATAATTTTAGAACCTTTTTTTAAACATTTTGTTAATGGTTTTGTTATTTTGGCAAAATCTCTAATAAATTTACGGTAATATCCAATTAATCCCAGGAAACTTTTAATGTCCTTCGTGGAATTTGGTATTGGAAAGTTTTTTATTGCAAAAATTTTATCAGGATTTGGTTTTACACCAGAGGGGGTTATTACATGTCCTAAATAATTTACTTCTTTCCGTAAAAATTCCGACTTGTCTAATTGTATTTTAAAATTAGCTTCTCTTAGTCTGTCAAATATTTGTCTAATTCTAAAAATATGTTCTTGAAGAGACGTACTGTATACAATAACATCGTCAAGATAAACTAAACATGTCTCATTTTGCAAACCTCTGAGTATGTTATCCATCACTCTTTGAAAGGTGCTTGGGGAATTTTTCATTCCCATAGGCATCCTTACGAATTCATAATGTCCATTTTCGGCAGAAAATGCTGTTTTATGGATATCATTTTCTTCCATTTGTATTTGGTAAAAACCGTTAGCTAAATCAAGCGTAGTAAAATATTGGCTTCTTCCCAATTGGTCAAGAATTGTACTAATTAAAGGTAGTGGATATTTGTCGTCAACTGTTTTCTCGTTTAATTTCCGATAATCGATAACTAACCGATATTTTTTCTTATTAGATGCATCTTTACGTTTTTCTACAATCCAAATTGGACTATTATAGGGGGATGATGAATGCCTAATAATACCTTGTGATAACATATTGTCAATTTGAGATTTAACTTCTTTTTTATAAATTTCGGGATATCGGTATGTCTTAGTATAAACAGGGGTATCGTCTGTTAGTCTAATTTTGTGTTTAACAGTATTTGTAAATGAAAGAGGGATTTTTTCACAGTAAAATATGTCTCTGTATTCGTAACATAGGTCTTGTATTTTTTGTCTTTCCTCGGAATTACAATGATCTAATCGAATTTGATTTAAATTGGTTTTCAATAATTTATCATGATTTTCAGTTAAAGTATTATTTGATTCCAGTGTGTCTACAAAATAAATTTCTGTAAGATCCAATTTTTCGATAATAAATGGACTTGTAACAGTTATTACTTTCGGTTCACAGCTGGAGTTTGTGATAGATGTATACGCAAAATAATTTTCAATATTAACCAGAGCTTGAGGGCATTCTAATTGTGAATCAAATTTAATATATTTCATGTATCCTAAACCTTTCTCTATGTTTACTGGTAATTTAACAATTTTAGTTGTTCTTTCCGGAATATCAAGTTGGTAGTTATCTATTTTTATTAAATTTTTTGAATTGGCTTTTCCTTCACAATCATAATTTATCGGAATCTGAGTTTTGGGTGTAATAATCAATTTATTATGTAAATCTATAGATGCACATAATTGTTTAAGTAAATCAATACCGATAAGTCCATTATATTTTTTACTAAAATTAAAAAGATGAAATTTGTGCTTTTCTTTGACTTTGAAAATTTCAAAAAGTGGAATTTCCATAACTTCATTATGAAAACTGATACTGTGAGCTGTTTGAATACTAAAATTTTCGTGAAAAATGTAATTTCTATAAAATTTATATGCTAATTTCGGATCAATTAAACTTCTACTACTGCCGGTATCTATTAAAAAATTTGCTTTTAATTCGGGAATAAAAATGTAAGGAAGATTGGATTTTAGTAAGTTGATATTTATTACGTTATCAGCTTGTCTTTCGCGACCACGCGAAAATTTATATCTGTGTTATCACAGTTGTACGTTGCATTTTGTGTGGGACCGTGAGAATGCATAACAGGTGTACTTATGTAATTTTCTTGTTCTAGATAAGGATTGCGAATATCAGTTTCTTGATAATTTTGAGTGTGAGAATCTCTGCAGTTATTATTTTCTAGGAATTTATTATTAGCAGAGTCTAAATTTTCAGGATATTCAAATTCTTCTGAAAATTCTGATAAATGATTATTTCTGATACGTGTGTTACCAGAAGATGTATCCATTGGTTCGGGAATATATCTATTTCTATTATAATTCGAATTTCTAGATACTTGGGTATTTCTACCGAAATTATTTGGGTGTGAATTATAATTTTGGAAATTAGTATTTGGATGTGATTGATTTTGTTGAGGGACATGAAAAGATCTTTGATTATAATTATTGGAATTATTTGGCTGAGTATTAGTATTATTTTGACGAAAATTATTATTATTTTGAATTGGAGTATAATCGTTAACATTATTTCTGTTAAAATTGGGAGAAAATTGTCTGCTAGGAGGTTGAGATTGTCTAGAAGTTGACATATTATTTGTTCTGGAGGTTGATGGTGCCATTCTCTGAATTGGTCTGAAATTTTGTGAGTTTAAATAATTATTTTTACGAGTACTATAAAGAAAATTTTCTTCTTCTATTACCAGAGACATTGCCATTTCTAAGCTGTCTGGATTTCTTAGGCGAATATTGTTTTGTAATTGGCCACTTAGCCCACTAATAAACGTTTTTAAAGCTAATTCATCATAACTTTCTAATCGAATACATTTCTCCTGAGCTGGAAGACGCGATGCATTTATTTTAGAAGCAATTAAACTCCTACAATCTTGACATCGCATGCCAAAATTATATGGGGTTTCATTTTTGAATGGATGTAAAGCAATTAAATCTTGAACGAGACAATCAAGATTTCTTTGATCTCCAAAAGTTAAATTTAATAATTTTTTAATATCATCCCATCTAGTTAATTCGGTACGAGATCCTATTAAACTTAAGGCCCTACCTGTTAATTTACCTATTATTGCCCGTAAAATATAAGAATTGATTTGAGCATTAATATTCGTGGTATCTGCAAATTGAGCTATCAAACTTTCACAAGCATCTAAAAATACTCCTAATGTGTGAGTATTGCCATCAAATTGTGGTATAGTATCAACGTATAGTTTCAAAAGTGAATAATTAACATTTGCTACTGCCATTTCTGTATTTGAATTTCCAAATTCTAAACGGTCTTCTACTGAAGATAAATTCTCGAAATTGATCGAGTTTAAATTGGAACTACTTAAATCCAATGATCGATACAAATCACTTAAGTCTTCGATATCTGACATCAGTTAATAAAACACATAAATATGTATGTATATATCAAAATGTAAAAATCAAAAATCACTCAATAATCAATGGAAAAATATAAAAAGGATATAATAAGGAAGAACAAAAATTTCTTACCAAAGTAAATTGATTAGCTTCATTTATCTACCTAGCGCCAAGGGGTTGAACGATGCGGCTTCTTCCTCCTTAATCGGCTTATCTTAAATCTAACCGGCTTCTGCGAAGTTGGCTTCTTCCGGGGTTTCCAAACTTGGGCGATGTGGATCCTTCGTTTGGGACACTTTCCAGTTATTGAACTTTTTTCTTCTTAACGACTTTTCGCGATCGATTATTATTGCCAATAAACTATTGATATAGACCGGTTCGACACGATTTTTGTTGTCACTCCGTTTGGCAATCCTACTGACTGCGCCAATTTTAAGTTCACTCGTGAAAAGTTCGTTTTTAAAAAAAATTAAAATTACTAAGAAAGCGGAACTTTATTAACGAAACAAAACAATAGATGTGTTATTATAAATGTTACAAGTTAAAAAGCTAAAAATGCCGGCTCGCGCCTGGTTTTGTTCAGCGTTATCCTCTAGTGGGGGAACGCTCTGGATTCAGCAACGTCAGCTATTTTGTGGGAACTCCAAGTTCATAACTCCCGTTACTCCGTGATATTGTAACGTTTATTTTAATTTATATTTACAACTAATTAATTTATATTTACAAATTTATATGTACGGTCCTTAATTTACTAATTTATATTAAACACTTAACTAACTAACTACACTAATTTATATGAACGTCACTGATTAACACTTTATTGATCGGTTTGTCTTTAGTATAAGCACTACAGTGTCCATCTATGCGACTACGTCTCAACTATCTGATTATTGTTGACTGTTCTCTGTTAACTGTTCTTACTGTTCTTGCTATGCTATTTATATCCGAAATGTAGGTTTCTAGAACACTCCCGATGTTTTGTCGCTAGACGAGTTTCTGGACTGTTCTCGTCGGCCCGTAGTCTCGATCATCGTCGAAATCTCTGGAATGTTATCGGTTACTTAGCTTGAGGGGACGCAGGGCGCAGGGCAGGTAATCACAGTCGTCTCATGCGGGAATTTCACTGGGACACTCGCGTAACATTGCCCCCTCCTTAAGAGACAGTTCCTCCTGGAACTAACTAGGAAATTGAGACGAGATGACTGTATCGGCAACTGGTTCCCTTGTTACATTTTCCAGTTGCATGGAAGTAACATGCGACCGTCTTCTCCGTTGACTGTGCCTCCTGCAGACAAGTACCTGCACTTCGGTGTCTCGGAAGATTACTTCTACCATGTTACGGATTATTCGCCAATCTAAATGCCTACATTCAATATTGGGCATGGCTAGCCTATGAACGTTTAGTTCAAGCACATGCTCTCTCAAGTTTAGTAAAGCTTCCCAGACATTCTCGTACGTTGGTCTTTCGTCGAAGGTGTTTCTCGTCACTAGGTGGAAATTGTAACGGGTGCCATCTTGTACCTTCAAAGCTTTACCTGGTACTGGTAACTGGTTTTCCAAACTTCGTGCGCCACTCTTCTTTATTAACAGAGATGGCAATCCACGCGCATCGGTTATGCTGGCAGGGATGTTTATTGCCAGTGAGTATTCCTCCGGCACGGTGAGCAGATCTTGTCGTTTCTCCGTGGTGACGCCGTATCTTGCTTTTCCGGTACCACCATAAGCACCCATGAACTCTACAAAAGCAGGATCGGCTACTTCTTGGAGTTGTCTTATTTCCTCATCGTGGTCACCCTCGAATGGCGCTAATCGATTACGGTGTACCACCTTTGGCTTTCCGTTTGGGATCTTGGTGATGCGATAAATGACGTCGTTGATTCTTTTATTTACAAGGTACGGACCGTCCCAAGCTTTCTGCAACTTTGGAGAAAAACCCTTTTGTCTTCTTGGGTTATGCAGCCAGACTTTGTCTCCTTCGTGGAAACCTCCTGTAGCTTGCGTATCGTACCTTTTCTTCATCCTATCGCTAGCGATCTGGAGATTCGATCGAACCAACTCGTGGATATCGTCCATTCGTTTTCTCAACTGGGTTACGTAATCTTCACCAGCTATGTCTTCTCCGGGTCGGCATCCAAATTCAAGGTCGCAGGGTAATCTCATTTCGCGTCCGAACAGAACTTTTGCTGGTGTTTGGCCGGTAGACTCATTGATGGCGGATCTGTAGGCCATCGCAAATAGCGAGAGATACTGGTTCCAATCTCGCTGATGGTTAGATACTACTTTGGACAAGTATTTGCCAAGAGTTCTGTTCATTCGCTCAACCATTCCGTCCGACTGTGGATGTAGAGCAGTAGTTCTCGTTTTCTTCATGCCGAGCTTATCACAAACTTCCTGAAACAGCTGGCTTTCGAAGTTTCTGCCCTGGTCGCTGTGTATTTCCAGAGGCACTCCATATCGGCAAATGAACTCCTTAACAAGCACGTCGGCAACAGTTGCGGCTTCTTGGTTTGGAATGGCATACGCTTCCACCCATTTTGTGAAATAGTCCATCACCACCAAAATGTACCTGCTGCCATCTGCTGTAGGTGGAAACGGTCCGGCAATATCCAGGGCAATGCGTTCAAAAGGGCTTCCGACATTGTACTGCTTCATAGGAGCCTTTCTTCTCCCGTGCGGTCCATTGGCCGTGGCACAGGTAGTGCATTTCTTACACCAGTCTTTAACATCTTCGGAACTGTGCATCCAGTAAAACCGTTCTCGCACCCTCTGGAGGGTCTTCTTCACACCTAGATGTCCTCCTGATGGACTGTCGTGTAATTTCTGCAGTACTGCTACTACCCTTGATCTTGGAATCACCAACTGTCTTCTACTTTCCGAGCCATCATCGTTCTCGATTACTCGCTGTAGCAAACCGTTCTCCAGAACCAGTGAGTCCCACTGGGCCCAATACGATTTCATCGTTGGCGAGTATCTTGAAATCTCCTGCCAAGTAGGTCGACAGTTTTCCTCTTTCCAATGTCGGATTTTCTTCAAGTCAGGATCGTTCTGTTGTTCCTCTTCCAGTTTTTCTGGTGTCCATTCGTCGCTGGTCACCGTGGTTCTTCGAATCGCAGCTTCCTTAGCTTCTGTTTTACTGCAGTGGGAGCATTCTGCAGGACATGGTCTTCTGGACAGGGTGTCCGCATTTCTGTGGCTTATTCCGGCTCTATGCTCAATAGTGAAGTTATAATCTTGGAGCCGCTCTATCCATCTGGCGATTTGTCCTTCAGGGTTCTTAAATTGCATAAGCCACTTAAGTGCTGCATGATCGGTTCTAATCACAAATTTCTTCCCATACAGATACTGATAGAAGTGCTCCACGGACTTCACTACTGCCAGGAGCTCTCTTCTTGTGACGCAGTAGTTTTGTTCCGGTTTGGAAAGGACTTTGCTAAAATATCCCAGAACTTTCTCTTGTCCTCCTTGAACTTGTGATAGCACTCCTCCAATTCCAACATTGCTAGCATCAGTATCTAATATGAATTCTCCATCTGGTAGTGGATAGCCGAGTATGGGTGCAGTAGTCAAATGTTTCTTTAAGGTTTCGAACGAAGTTTGGCAATCTTCGTCCCAGCGAAACTCCCTTGCTTCCTCTGTAAGTCGTGTCAAAGGCTTAGCGATATCTGCAAACTTCTTTATAAATCGCCTGTAGTATGTACAGAGTCCAAGGAAGCTTCTAACTTGGTGCTTGTCGGTAGGTCTTGGCCACTTTCGTACAGCAGCAACTTTTTCTTCGTCTACAGCTACACCATCCTTGCTGACTACATGGCCTAGGTAATTGACTTTGTTTTGAAATAGTTGACATTTCTTGGGGTTGAGCATCAGTTGGGCAGCTTGCAGCCTTTTGAAGACATCTTCCAAATTCCTTCGATGTTCTTCGAATGTCCTTCCCAAGACAATGATGTCATCAAGGTACACTAAGCAGGTTTTCCAGGACAACCCTCGCAATACGTTTTCCATCAGTCTTTCGAACGTTGCGGGGGCATAACGGTGAAATGCCATAATCCAGATCCGGTGGTAAACGCTGTCTTTTCTTTATCGGCTGGATCCATTTCCACCTGCCAATATCCAGACTTCAAGTCCAAGGTAGAAAACAACTTGCTACCGACCTGGGTGCCGATTCTCGGGCCAGGGAACAGCGCTCTCCGAGAGAAGAGATCTTTTGTCTCCATTTCGCTTGGTTACTCTGTCATTTCAGTGACAAGGACAAAAGATCTATTCTCTCGGAGAGCGCTGTTCCCTGGCCCGAGAATCGGCACCCAGCGTATCCAGAGTGTCGTCGATTCTTGGCAGCGGATAACTATCTTTCTTGGTAACATTGTTCAACTGCCGGTAGTCCACGCAGAACCTCGTGGTTCCATCCTTCTTCTTTACCAGAACTACCGGAGAGACCCAAGGACTGGTAGAAGGTTCTATTACCTTTTCCTCTTCCATCTCGCGAACAATTCTCTCCGCTTCCTCTCTTTTCGCCTGTGGTAGCCGTCGTGCCGATTGTCTTATCGGTTTAGCGTCGCCGGTGTCAATTTTATGTTTGACAGCAGATGTTCTTCCTGTCTTCCCTCCTTTTGGTACAAAAAGAGAACGATATTGCAGCAAGAGTTCCCTGATTGTCCTGATTGTCCAGCCACTGCTATCATTTGTTCAAATTTATTATTGGCGTCGTTAGAGGTTGTAGTTTGATGAATTACTGACGCCACTGGTACGCAAGTTCCAATTTTGGTCTCTTTTTTTATAGTTACGGGATGGTCATTAACATTTATAATGCGTACAGGTATCTCTTCGGCAGCCATGATTAACCCTTTTCCAACCAGGATTCCTCGACCGACCTCTTTATCGTGATTCCATGGTTCCATCATGACCGGTGTTCCCTCTTCGACGGTTCCTTGTAGCCTTGCCACAGTGAAAAATTCACTCCTTGCGGGTACAACCGTATCCTCCTGTACGGCTACCTGAACACTCTTATCCTCGTGTGGGTGAAGGAATACTTCTTCAGAACCTATTCTAATCACTCGGTTCTTGAAATCTAGCTGAAAGCCATGTAGGTTCATAACGTCCATTCCGAGTATTATATCCTCTTCGATATCAGCGACAACCACAGTGTGGGTGAACTACTCTGTGCCAATTCCCAATTGCACTGGTAGTTCTCCATGGACGTTGGCGCTTTCACCTGTAGCAGTCTTGAGTCGCAGTCTGGTCGGTAACAGTCGTTTTCGGGAGTTGACAGTCTCGGGACGAATAATAGTCCTCGTTGCTCCAGTGTCCACCAATAGTGTATACTTCTTTCCATTAATTTCACCATCCACGTATACACTATCATCGCGACATTTCAGAGAGGCTATTAGGATGAGAGGGTCTTTGGAAGGTCTTCGGGTCGAAGCTGCCCTCTGATGGCCGACCCTTTCTAGTTTTCCTGCTGGTCGTCTTTGTTTGTAGCAGTTCTTGGTCGCTTGCACGAACTGCGTACGTGTCGCATTTCTCCACAATTCCAGCATCTCACAGCTTTCGGCTTCCCATTTGAAATGCTTTTCATCATGTTGACAAGCTGGTCGAGCTTCTTCTCCACTTCTTCGTCTGCTACAGCCCTCACCTTACCGTATACTCCGGAAGCCTGTGTAGCAGCTTCGTACTCCAGGGCTGCAGAGAGTACGTCGACCAGTGTCTTATGCCGAGCCAAGCGTAGAGTTCTCTGCATTTCGTTGTCACGAACTCCGTCGATGAATGCCTGTACCCCTAAACATTCCATGACATTCTCCGGTGCCGATGGATAGGCAAACCGCACCAACCTAGCAATATCCGCTTCGAACTCTTGCAGAGTTTCGTCGCGTTTTTGTTTGCGGTTTTTCAACTGCGACTGGTACAGATGCTCCAGGTGTTCCAGGCCATATCTCATGTTTAGTCGCTTTTTGAGTTGCTCAAAATCATCGGTCTCTTCCACTGGAATGGTCTGAAGGATATCCATAGCGTCTCCTCTCAGGGCAAGAGTTAAATTTAATGCTTTTTCCTTCTCACTCCAGTTGTTCGCCTTTGATGCCGCCTCGAATTGTTTAAGATAGTTCGGCCATGACGTTCTTCCATCGAAAGTTGGCAGTTTCACTCGACTGTTGATATCGTTTTCTATTTTCGGTTTCAACTCCACTTTTTCTGCCAGTTCGCCGTTGTTCGGGGCTTGACTACTTTTGAATCTTGTGATATCTGGGTTATAACTAGTCTTACTTTCGATTTCTTCGATTCTTTGTTTCACTTCTTGCTCCATTCTTTTAATCTTTTCTTCAAAGGCAGAAATATCAGTCTTCATGGATGTCACTTCGCTTTTTATGTCCGTCATTTTATTTTCTATGTCCTCGGAAAGCTTATTTTCCATTTCCGACATTTTATTTTCTATATCCGCCGAAAGTTTACCTTCTAAGGATGAAATTTCGTTTTTTATATCCGTCGAAATTTTATTTTCCATGTTCGACATTTTGTTTTCCATGTCCGCCGAAAGTTTACTTTCCATAGAAGACATATTTCGTTTTTCATGTCCGTCATTTCGTTTTTTATATCTATCGAAATTTCATTTTTCATGTCTGACATTTTGTTTTCCATCGACGAGAATTCATTTTTTATTGAGGAAGTTATAGAGGCGGACGCTTCGTCGGTGAATTCAAACGTTTCCGGGTCCAATCCATTGTTAATCAACTAACTAACTACACTAATTTATATGAACGTCACTGATTAACACTTTATTGATCGGTTTGTCTTTAGTATAAGCACTACAGTGTCCATCTATGCGACTACGTCTCAACTATCTGATTATTGTTGACTGTTCTCTGTTAACTGTTCTTACTGTTCTTGCTATGCTATTTATATCCGAAATGTAGGTTTCTAGAACACTCCCGATGTTTTGTCGCTAGACGAGTTTCTGGACTGTTCTCGTCGGCCCGTAGTCTCGATCATCGTCGAAATCTCTGGAATGTTATCGGTTACTTAGCTTGAGGGGACGCAGGGCGCAGGGCAGGTAATCATAGTCGTCTCATGCGGGAATTTCACTGGGACACTCGCGTAACAATATATAAGCAATATTGTACTCAATGATTGGCGATATCGGCCACCTTCAGCTTCGGTGCCAGATATTCAAAATTTTCTCAAACTTAGGCATACAAAAAATTGTTTTAATTAATTTCTCTTTTCATAGCAATTTCGAGCGACTTTTTTTAATGCTTACTAATAAATTTATAGGTATTATGTCTTTTTTCAATATTTCCAAACTAGCTTTCTGAGAACATCATCACGAGCTAACAGTTTACTGAAGTCATGGGAAACATTATTTTGTATAGTTAACCCAACAATTTCAGAAAATATATCTGACAACATTGCTTTATTTCACGGTCATCAAACTGGATAAATAAACTTTACCAACCATTATCCATGTTATCTATCTACTTCCATACCAGGAGCTTTGTGCAAAATTACTCTTTTTCGGCAGTTGGCGAAGTTCACAATCATTTCAAAAGCGTTAGAGCTGCTGACGGGACTCCCAAGGTGGTGCACCCGTACAAATAAGACCACAGGGACAGTTTCTTATCATAAGTAGGTTATTTGTGGTGTGAAACTTACAATGGAGTGTGCGACAAAAAATTCATATTTTTTTTAATTAACAGTTAGAATTAATCAAACCCAACCCCTTGACACAGTTTTATACCGTAATTTGTGCAACATTTTTAAATATATTAATTTAAAAATTCAAATTTCTAATCATTTGAGTCGTTCGCCACTGCGTTTGTCACAAACGGGTTAGTTATGTCACCTTTGTGTGTGAAGGAATATAATACATACTGCGTAAACTGTTGAAAATGCATATTTTTTAATGGAAATAGAAGAATAGATTTTTTTGAAGAAAAAACAAAAAAAAACAATACAGAAAATACCGGATAAATAGTTGTTTATATTGTGAGCAAATCAATATGGATGGGGTTGTTGGATTTTTTCAATGGCTCCCGTTCAGCCGCACAGTGCACACCTAGATATAAAAATCTATCCGTCAAATTACTGAAAAGCTAGTGCGTTATTACTAAAAATTAAGAATTAATTTTCAATCGTTACGTTGAAGTTACAGTAATAATTTCAAAAAGTAACATACTTTTTTTTAAAAGTAAGTAACACATACTTTTTTAAAAAAAGTAACAGTAACATATCTGACGCGTAACTTTTTTATAGTAACGATCACAAACCACATACCTCGGTTTGTGGTAACGATGCTCAGGGACATCGTATGTAGGATCAACTAGTTCATTATAAAAATTGTGCAATTAACAACTGGGATATAATGAGTAGTTATTTTATGTCAGTATCTCCTGTTTTGATTGAAAAATTTTGTGACACTTCCTTTTTCTTAAAAATACTACCTTAGAATATATTTTTGTTGAATTGTTAATAATTATAAAACGATCTGTAATGAATTCATTTTTCCAACCTGAAAACTTTTTTGAATAAACTAAGGACTAAGCCAATATTTTTAATAAAAACACTATAATTCGGGAAATGTTTTTTTTTTAATCAAAACCGCTACTTTGATTATTATACATGGATACCCATCCGTAATGGGCCATTTGCTAATATTTTACTTAATAATGGACATAAAATTGCTGCCAGTCTCTTCTTGCGAGGGTAAATTATTTACAATGATAATGACAAATTTCTGAAACTTGACAAATATTTGCAGGTCATATTTTTCCTCGTATTTTTCAATGACTACAGAAAAGAGAAATCAATATAATAACAATATTCAACATGCAAGCCACTTGTTAATCCTAAGAAGGTATCATTTGAATTTCACACAACCGAAAATGATACCTATGTCAGTTTATGTCTCTGGAATTTCTATATATTTACATTAAAACCTTGATCAAAAGCAAAAAAAATAATCAAGTGTTTGTAGACAAATAATCATATGAAAAAGAAAGAAAAAGATCTTATATAGGTTGGTATTATATACAAACAGTGACTATAACAAGAAAGGTAAAGATATATAAGCTTTAATAATAAAAAAAGGACAAATTTTTTATATTCTAATGAGGTAAATTTAAATAGTCAAGGAAAATGACTGATAATGTGCAACACTAAAATCAATAATATATGAGTGAAGTAAAAAACAAAGAATGGATAATGACAAGCAGGAGACAAGGAGTTATATTGTGAAGACATTGCAGCCCCGTTCAACTTGGAACTATTATTCATTGTCTGTCATTGCACATAGCTAGAAAAGTAGATGTTTGTTCTTAGTGAGCAGTCTACTATATGAAAAGTAATTTTTAAATTTGTAAGGCATATTATCTTGACATCTATTATATTACATCAAGAATAACTTTTTTCTTCGATTGGCAGCAAATATTAATTTTGCTGACTGATATCAATCAGCAAAGTAAAGTATTACTTTTCCTGCCTAGGCAGCAAAGTGATTACTTTGCTGCCTGTGATTATACATTTCCATAGCAACCAACCAAAATAAAGAGATTGTGGGAATTGTAATAATTTGCAAATACAATATCCTCATTATGAACAATCAGAGAAAAAATTATATGTTCAACTCGGCAGCAAAGTAGATTGACTGCCTAGTTAAACAAATAACTATTAATCAACAACAAAAAGGATTCCATACTTTGATTATTATATTTTTTTAAAGATTTAAAATTGGTAATTATTGTATATCTGACTATTACTATAATACCTACTGCTGGAGTAACTTTAACCACAACGGACAGAATATCAGTGAGCTGTCAGAAAAACTTGAGGGAAAAGTAGTCTATAGTTTATATAGTTTTTTGATTGCAAAATATTAAAGAAGGTTTCCAAGTACCTAAAGTTGTTTAATTTTAGACTATAAGTATCATAAAACTAACAGTAATAATATTGTTTGACTGAATAGGCACATATACCTTTCTTCATTTATAATATAGAATAGTTTAAACTGGATAAAGAAATTTGGAAATTAAAAATAACTAAAAACCAACTTTCTCTTGTAATTTAAATGTACCTTATTTACACCTATAATAATCAATCATGATTATTAGTGGAAGTTGAAGATAAATGTCTTTAGAGTTTATAAATGGAAAAAATCACTTATAATTAATTGTCAATCGATAATAATGTAAAAATATAATAATTCCAGAACAGCATGGTTTCAGCTTGGGAAAATCAACATCCACAAATTTACTTTCCTACAAGCAATATTTGTTAGATGCTTTGGAGAAAGGCATCCAAATAGATTCTATCTATACGGATTTCTCCAAAGCATTTGATAGAGTTAACCATTCGATACTTCTGGAGAAGTTGAGAGCTTTGGGATTTGGGACTGACATCTCATCGTTATCAATGTGTTAGAATAAACAATTATATTTCAAACACAATTCCTGTTGCCTCTGGTGTACCACAGGGCTCACATTGTGGTCCATTATTATTCAACCTGTTTGTGAACGATATTGGTGACCATCTTCAACATGCTGAGTTTTTAATGTTTGCTTAAATTATTTTTTCCAATTACTGATATATTGGATAGTCAAACCCTCCAGAAAGACTTAGAGACATTATTTGATTGGTCCAGAACAAACAACTTACAACTCAATACAGAGAAATGCCATATTATCACTTTTTCGAGATCAAAACATCTTCTTAACTATGATTATAACATCAATGGTATGGTTCTTGATAGAGTCAACGAAATAAAAGACCTTGGGGTTATAATGGACCAGCAATTATCATTCAAAAGTCACATGAATAATGTATCTGCAAAGAGTAGTAGAATGTTGGGGTTTCTCATGAGGAATGGCAAACAATTCTCTTGTAATACTCTCAAAACATTGTACTGCTCTTTGGTACGACCTCACTTAGAGTATGCCTCTGTAGTGTGGTCTCCTTATTATAAATGTGACATTGTGAGAATTGAAAATGTTGAAATCAGATTTCTGAAATATATTTCATTCAAAATGGGTACATATCTACAATTTAATTACCATAATATTTTAAATACTCTAAACATAACTGATATCACAACACGTCGTTTTCACTCTGATTTGATATTAATTTATAAAATCATATCTGGTGGAGCTGATTGTCCAAATCTTTTGAATCAAATTAACCTTCTTGTTACTTCCCATAGAACTAGAAACCCTCCATTATTTTCAATAAAAAATCATAACACAAATTACGGTTACAACTCACCTGTTTCTAGAGGTTTAAGATGGTTTAATAAATATAATATTGATCCATTTGTTCTCTTTAAGTATGTCTAAGAACTCAATTAGAAATGTATGTTTAGATTATTAGATTCTTAAATTAGTTCACTGTAATATTATAATTATTGTAATTTACTTGTAATTGGTGAATCCGTTAATAAATAAATAAATAAATATTTGTTTTTTATTCAATTTTGATGATTTGAATGAATGAATAAAATCCCATATGAATAATACATCTAAATAATTGTTAAAATTGTAGTAAATTATTTTAATTAGTACTAAATATAACACTTATATTAAAAATAAGGATGTACTTACGTGTAGGAACTGGACATCACTATGCGTGGAATGCAACTGATTTAAAAAATTTCACTTTGTACTGGATTTACAAGTTAGACGACCTTTCGACCATGACATTGAATACAAACCCTACTGACACAGTTCACGAAGATGTTAGATGTACGTACCTGAGGAATGAAAATATTTTATAGAGAATCATATTGAACACCTGTGATTAAAATATTTTGAGAAATAAAATATTACTTTTTTTTTAAATCAGAACATGCGCTTTAGTTCATAAATTAAAATTAAAAAGATATTTACATACTGATTGTAGACAATAATTTCATATAGGTTGTATATGTTAATCATAGAACAATATATATGATATTAATTTAATTCTCATAAACCTTTACTGACAATAAAACACTAAAATTCAACTTGGAGTATTTTATTATAAAATATAAAACTGAAATTTGTAACTGTGCCAATAAATATTCTTCTGTTTTAATAGGTTTCTAGAGGTTCTGACTTCTGACTAATATTCTAAGCTGGCCAACCATAACATTATTTTTTAAACTAAAAATTTTTTGATAAGAGTTAGGTTAGAGTATTCTATTCTTGATTCAGACTATGATTATTGATAAAAGAAAAAGAGGAAACTCCACCTAAGCTCATACAATGAGGAGCATAGATAAAGGATGCGTTCGCCCAATGAGGAGACTTGATTTTGAATCGCCATGCAGTATGCAGAGAAATATATTTTGTCTATGGCATAGAACTCTATACTACATAACGTAGTATAGAGTTCTATGGTGATGGTGTCGCTGTCACTAGAGACTTTTAGCTTGTCATTAAATTTCTCACTTATTGCCTGGTAACTTTCGACTAATCAGAGTGTCGAATTTTTGGCGGGTTGTGGCGTCACCCAGAATGCCCATTTAAATTTGAGGTTCTATTTTATTTCATTATTTTCCAAGAAATCGTTGAGAATTGGTGAATAACTATTGCAAATTTGTACACATGCATGAATAAAACAATACAAACATGTATTTATTATAATTTTCATTATGATTAAATATTTATAAGGAATATACATAATAAAGTCAAGAAAACAGTTTTTTGTATTCTGTGTAAAATAATAAGACAAATATACATTATGTATTTTACAATTTAACCATTTACTTGCTTTGAAAAAATATCTGTGTTTCACTGCATATAACCAACAAAATTAGGTCAACTTATGTGTATAATTATAGGTACTGACACAAAACTTTACAATAATAAAAACTTAAAAAAAAATGTAATAATAAGAGGAGTATTAGGGAAAGAATTTGCATAACAGTAAGATGGTAAAAGTATCTTTATTAAGCAAACATTATTTTGTATAATTTCAAGTTTGAATTTTATGGAAACTATTAGATATAGCAAAAGCCACTCTGCCCATGTATGTATGTATGTATATTTATGGGGTAACATTCACTGAGACCTAAAAGATCTATTGTGCCCGCTTACTTCTACTTAGTTTCTGAGGAGAGTCTCTGAAACTAGTAGCTCCTTTAGTCCTATTTCCTTGTCCTTTTTACAAACTACAACAATAAAATATATACACCTACTAAAATAAGCTTATTCATACAACGTATTAATTAAAAAATAAAAAACTATCAAAAAGAATGCAAAACACAACAACTAAACTGTCAATAGTATATTATTAAACGAGCAATTTATGATAGCCATAATTCACGATGGGTGACGTTTGCGTCACGAGCCGCAGGCGAGGGGCGCAAGTCACCCAAGTGAATTATGGTCATAAATTGCGAGTAGAATACTATACTTTGTCCACGACCATTAATTTCTTTTATTAAATAAAAGATTGAAACGATTTGGTATTACTAACCTCAAAATGTTCTGACAGCTACATAAAAATATAATTTGATATAGAGATGGGTGATACTGTGTTAAGTATCAACACAACGTACCGTTATAAATATATTGTTTTAAAATACTTAATATTAGAAAATATCGTTATGAAAAGTATCAATACTGAAATTTACAATATTTTATCGATACGATATATGTCAGAAACAAATTTCCTGAACAAAATACACAGATTTAATAGTTTATTTCATATTGCAGTACCCCCATCTTTAGTTCATAATACACTACAGTGTATTATGAACCATAATTCACGACAGTTGATATATGGGTAACATATACCTTTTGTTAGGAGGTAAAATATGGACTTATTATTAGGTGGTCGTGGACAAACTCAATTAACTGTGAGCGAATACCAACATTACAATAGTAACCATACGCTTCGGGCATGGGCAATCTCGATGACGATGCAACACCCCCTCCACCACAAGTTTCCAGGCAACCTATGTATTTAAGGGACCTTGACTCAAGGCCTTGTCCCCACAGTTTAAGATCTTAAAGCGACATCTCTTGCGTAATAGTTCATATCTCTAAGATACATCTCGCGTTTCAAGCTGATTTCTTCAAGTCAAAAATGTGATTCAAAATGCAACTCGTAGATGGTAGTGCTGACAATTGAAAAATATTTGAAAATATGTTTTCATGAAATGTAGAAGTACCAATTTTAATTGTTTTAAACCTGAAACCTGCTTTCTTGTCATAAAATTGTTCTGGCAAAAACATTTTCTGATAAGATAAGAGCATTTTTTCAGGACAGGTCCTACTTTAGTGTGTCTTCACAAACGTCTACCTAGTTGAATTAAGAGAAGTTGATGTTTGTATTTTTGTGTGTTTGTGATAATAGTTTTGCGAAATGACTGCCTTAGAATTATACAACATAGTGAGTAAACCTTTTTTTAGCCTTGATTTCATTATTGCTTTTGCTTTTAAGCTTCTAAATAAATTAACACTTTTATACCTGAATCTTATCTATAGTATAAAGTATTACTAATAATTTTGTTTATATTTTATAATTTTCAAAACATTTTTAAACTTTTTAGCGTGAAGGAAACATTAGTACCTAAACCTATATAATATGTTATTCCTATATGTCGGCGTCAATTAGTGAAATCCGTCGTTCCCTGAAATGCCTAGTCATTTGACGTATTGCCGGCAAACAGCGTAATTGTACATTCGGTACACCGTTTGCCTATAGGTTTGTTCCAACCGCAGTCAGAAACCGTCAGAAACGATCAGAGAATAACTGGTCATAGCAAACAACGAGTTATTTCCGCGTAATTCCTATCACGGATTGCAATGGTCGACTATTCCCTGATCGCTTCTGACGGTTTCTGACTGCGGTTGGAACAAACCTAATATATTCCTATATTTCAGATGCCAAATTTGTCAATTTCTAATATTTCAAGATTATAATAATTATGCGCTTTTTAAAAATTCTTACATACTCTAAGTAAATCACTTTGGACTATTCGCAAATTGCCAATTTGGAATATTATACAATATGTCTCAGTAAGTTGGAACCATATGGGAAACTTTTTTATTATTAACTTTAGGAAAAAAATGTATTCATCATAAAAAGTTCTGCATGTTCTAAAATCTAAAATACACTCAACAGATATCAATTTTTTTCAGTCGTGTACGAGGTAGGTCAAAAAATATGAATTTCACTCAAGAGTAAAGTACCTTTATTTATCAGAATATTGACAATTGTTATTATAAAAAGTTGATTATACATAATTGAAAGCTATTGTCAGATATCAAATATTATCCATCTGCCATAAAAAAATAATTTCTGTGGTTTTTACTCACTTCTCTGTATTAGCAATGATAATTATGTATATTAGCAATTTGCGTACATAACGATTTTTAATCTAGGATGCACTGACGGCAAACGTCAAATCTCTACTTAGTTTTTATAAAATACAAGAAATGGCGGCTCTGTTATTAAGTAGTGAAGAAAAAATAGATACAATAGTAAATAAGCACAAAACCTATTTTTTCGAAATAAATGAATGTAATTGCATATTTTAACATAGTTTTTGGTACTGATAAACTTTTCTCTGTAACATTTTTCGATATTGTCAAATTTAAAGGTACATACTTTACTCTTGGGTAAAATTCATATTTTTTTACATACCTCGTACACGTCTGAGAAAAATTGATGTCTGTTGATTGTATTCTAGATTTTAGAACATGCAGAACTTTTTATGAAGAATACATTTTTTTCCTGAGATTAATAATAAAAAAGTTTCCTATATGGTTCCAACTTACTGAGACATATTGTATAAATATTTACATAGAAACAGAAATATAAAAGTAACTAAGAATGTCTAAAGATTATAAATATTGATTATTTCTGGGGTGTATTAATATCGAATTGAATAGATGAGGCTTTTACTTGATGTAGGATCCATACTAAATTATGAAATAAAACAATTTTAATTTGTTAAATCTACATTATATTAAAAATTAAAGTGACGCGTTTCGCTAACACAGTAGCTTTATCAAACGAATGAAGGTATAATGAGAACTTTTCAATTTATACAGTGTTTATACGGATATTTCACAATAAAATTATAATCTATTTACAAGGAACTGAAATAAAAAATGAAAAATATAGAATTTGACTAAATATGCGATTAACTATAAAGTATTTAACAAGTTTACCTGGAAATTCATTCACAACTATCTACAGGTACCTTTCTAGGTAAAAAGGTTTAATAAGGGAGAATTGTTAATATCAAGTTGGTCGTTAAGAAGATTATCTGAAAGCGCTCTTAAGTGAGTTGGTATAAATTTGAATTTATTTTGGTATTTTACCTACTGCTCATCTTCTTTACAAAACTAAGTTGTTAAATGCTCGAACTACAATAAAAACTGAAAACTCATCATTATAGTAAGAGCTGTAAATTGTGTGGCTTTTCTTATGTGTTCTCCAGAACGCTATTGAAGTTTGGAAACTCATATTTTCTCCAATAATGTGCTTTAGTTAATTTCAAATTATCAATAAATAAGTGAAAAAATAGCTGTTTTGTCAAATGTTAGTTTTTTTGATCAAAATTACTGATGAAATAATTTTGAGAAACAAAAAAGAAAAGAAAAGCTCCAGTTTTTTGTGCTAAGATAAATTAACGACTAAATATATGAATTGAGCATATTTACTTTATGAAGATCCATACTGAATAATGAAATAAAACATCTGAATTTGTTTAAAGCTCCATTTTATTTTAACTAATGTTCAATTTAAACTTGCAACGCTATTCGCTAACACAGTCAGTAGGTTTATCAAACACTTCACGAGTTCTAAACAAATTAAATTGTTTTATTTCATCGATACAAATCGATTAAAAAAATATTTATTTCTTTATAATTCTATAACAAATTCTTTAAAATTTAGAGGCTAAATGCTATTTAGCAAACATATATTTTAAAGGACCGTTGAAAGTATTAATTTGAAAAATTTTATATTTGTTTCAGGGAGCACAAATATGGATTCCACACATAGAAAAAGTATGGGAAGCTGCGGAGTTACTTGAGGATTATTCACCAACGAAGGCATCGGTCAGTGTACTTACGGTATCGAATGAAACGAAAGTTTTAACGATAAAGTCTGAAAAGGATCTCCCTTTTTTGATGAACCCACGTATATTGCTGGGAGAAAACGATTTGACGACTCTTTCATATCTTCACGAACCCGCCGTTTTACACAATTTGCAATACAAATTTTGCCAAGAAAATTATATTTATACATATTGTGGGATTGTGCTGGTTGCAATCAACCCATACACCGAGTTACCAATTTACGGTAAGTGAACAATAACATTTTCTCCAAAACATACGCAAAATTAACAAAAATTGTGTTAAAAGTGGCAAAGGCATAGCCAAAGTGACATAAGGCATACCCATCCTACAGAAGGGCTATAGTGACGATTCTATAGTGACGGAGAAAAGACATGGGGTCAATAAAACAGAAATTTTTGACATCTATTTTATTTTTTCCAACTCTCATGTACATTCTCAATGACTAATAACTTTTCTTTTTGTAGATATCGATACCATTCAAACTTACAGAGGTCAAAGTTTGGGAAATCTCGATCCTCACGTTTTCGCCGTTGCCGATGAAGCCTTTACCAAGTTGGAGAGGGAGCAAAGAGATCAAAGCATTATTGTATCTGGAGAAAGTGGAGCCGGAAAAACGGTGTCTGCGAAATATACAATGAGTTATTTTGCTACAGTCGGCGGCAGTACAACAGAAAAACAAGTGGAAAAGAAAGTTTTGGCAAGCAGTCCTATAATGGAGGTTAGTAATTTTTTACAATGATTTAGTCAAGTGCCTTGGCTCTTAAATGGAGGTACCACAGGTCTGAGCAAATGTCCCAATTATACATATATAACTGATTTCTTGATAATTCACAATATTTTTGGCTTCAGGCGATTGGTAATGCTAAGACAACGAGAAATGACAATAGTTCTAGATTTGGAAAATTTATAGAACTTCAATTTAGTAAACAATTTCACATAAGCGGTGCCTCTATGCGAACTTATTTACTGGAAAAAAGTAGAGTGGTTTTCCAAGCTCCAGATGAACGAAACTATCACATATTTTACCAACTATGTGCTGCTGCAAAAAAGTTACCACATTTACAATTAGGTAAGTACAACTTAGCATTAAACTTACTCAAGATTAACTAACTAGTATTGAGAGAAGACGATAATGATATACCTACATATAGTATCACATCGTTTAAAATAGCGTAGCGACAATGTGTCTTACATCTTTTTCAAATATCTCACTGACAGTTCTCAGTCAGGTCTGTACTTTGCTGTTCACGATTAATGATTATTTATGAAAAGTGAATAATCAGCTTATTGTTATTTTTATTTAAATAATACAAAAAAAATTGTCTAGATGCACGTAAAAAACTCAGCATTTTAAAAGTTTCCAAATTCCAAGTATCTTCAGTTACAAAAAGAATCTGGTGATTGTTAACTTCATATTCTTTTCGAAATTGGCTGAAAACAATCCTGATGATTTTATTTATCAAATTTAAGGTTAGCTATATGTCAAAATAGATACCGTAAACCCAAAATACGTCACAAACGATGACGCATACCAAGAAGGGTATTATAGGAACTATATATACAGGGTGGGGCAAACTTCTGACATCGGAGGATTACATCGTTGTGGTACGAGATAAAACTTTAAGGTTTTGTGTGAGCTGATACAGTTACTGAGGGCACATTTTGAAAATACTTTCGTTTCTACAGGGTGTTCCAAAACCACGTAGCAGCACAAACTTACATTTTTTTAAATGGAACGTACTATATTTTGTTCAAGAATCGAAAAGATCTCACCGAGGGCGTTACAAAAATATAGCATTCTAATATATTATATGGGTGTTTTAAAAAGATATGGCCAATTATTGATAAAAAAGACCTCCTCTTTAACACTCTGTTAAACAGTAAATCAAAATAAATCAACAGGTCTTTGTAATCAATTGTCATTCACATATCATTGGCTGTGCTCAGTATCAATTACTTTTTTTATCTGTGGCTTCTTTAATACAGGGTGAAACAAAACGCAAATTAAGCAATATCTTAAAAATTTTAAATGAATCACCCTATAAGTCTTTTCACAATTTGTTAGTACAATTAATAATCTTTCAAACGATATAGCACATTTAGGGTATAAGTTGATGGAAAACCGTAAATATTTTTATGATAATTATCAAAAACAAGTCCCCACCCTGACATTTGATTATTTGAAATTTCGTGGTGAAGTTAATAATCAGAAATTATAAGTACCTACCTATTGATTTTTGGACCGAATAGGCATTAATTTCGAGTAAAAAGTTAAGAAGCCAATTATGTAATATTTCAATGATAGTTAGGTACATCTCCCACATAGTTACAATCGAAACATGGGAAAGTAATTTTTATACCGAAAAATAGCTATTTGTATTACTAGGGAGGAAAGTGCCACTTTTCCTCCCGCAGGATGTAGTTTACTGCCCGACGCGAAGCGGAGTGCAGTAAACATCCAAGGGAGGAAAAGGCACTTTACTCTCATGTGATACATATGATTTTTCCTCCTACCCACTTTTTTTGAAAATTTATTTACGACACAAATAGGTAACGAATATAATAGGCATGACGACAGTATGAAAAAATCGTCGATATTACGGTTTTAGGGGAAAGTTCACATCAAAAAAATTAAAAACACTGCATTAGTTTTATTTAAATAATTCAGATTATTGAGATTTTCAATAAAATTAAACATTAAAATACTGCAATCGGCCATTTTGACTGAAACACCAATCACAGCGAATGACGTCACGACAAGGTAAACACTGCTGTCAGTCAATACTCATTACATTCATTTTCTGTGTTTTGTTGTGAATAATAGGTACTGATTACGAATTTGGATTGATCTTTTATTATTTCACGTGTAATTTATCATCTCTACTATAATAGAGTAAGATCCCAGAGCGATAAGACACAACTTATTTTCACATAAACGAAACCTCATGTTCTCAGTAGTGTCTTATGTGCTCAGAATACCTGCGCGCTTGTGGAGCTTGCCGAGTGACACCTGGGCAGGTACCAGGTGTGAAAGGTAACTAAAATTAATAATTATTTAACTTAAATTTTTATAACTGATTTTTATATATATTTTGTAGAGTATTATTATAAAGTTATACCATAAGCGTCAGACACTTTTCATGGGCCAGAACTTTTGTCAGACGCTTTAAAGCTCTACAAAAAATAAATGAACTTAACTTATTTTTACATGTCTTACTTTTAAATATGTTGTTAAGACAATTGTTACGAAGTTATATTTAATTAGTCAGACAAAATTTATTGACCAAACACCCGCTAAATTGCAAAATTACTCAGCCGTGAGTATGAGCGCGAAAGCATTATAGGTGCGTTTCGGAGCGAGTGAGACGGTCTTACTAACTCGGTTCCCTTTCTCTCATTCGTATAAAGCCGGCTACTCACTACGCGGGACTTGACAAGTACTTGGCAAGTAAATTATGAAATAAAACAATTTTAACTTGTTATATCTACATCATATTTAAACTTAAAGTATATTTAAACTTAAAGTATATTTAAACTTGAAGTTTAAATATAATGTAGATATAACAAGTTAAAATTGTTTTATTTCATAATTTACTTGCCAAGTACTTGTCAAGTCCCGCGTAGTGAGTAGCCGGATTTATGGTATACAGTATAGTTCGATCTGTGAGACCACATGTTTTTGTTGTTTAGGCCCGGTTTTATAAGCTCGGGATAACCCTGCCCCGAGAGTTATCCCATTTGACCGTCAAAGGTATAACTCTCGGGGCAGGGTTAACCCGAGCTTATAAAACCGGGCCTTACGTCGTGTAATTTGTGAGTGATTACATTACTTGGTAACGTAAAAATCATGGAAGAAGAAGCAAAATTAAAGTGTACATTTTGTGAAAAATCTCATCATAAATTAATATTATTTAGTGAAGAAATATCTAAAAAGTGTAAAATCGTTTTACAACATCGAGTGACACATAACCTGAAATTCAAAGACGTAGTTTTACCTAAAGATTTGTATGATAATGGTTATCATCGAGAATGTTATAAAAATTTTACTGCTCTTCCCAAAAAATATTATTCCGCGATTCCTGAAAAATCAAAAAATAGTAAAAACAAAAGTTTACCGAGCATTGTTGACAAACTATTTGCTGCATCGACATCAAATTTACCTTGTAATACAAGTACTAATAGTGATCCATCCATGATCCATCTACAGCATCTACCTCAAGTGAACAAAATAGAGAGAAGGGGAACTGAGTAAGTAAGACCGTCTCACTCGCTCCGAAACGTACCTATAATGCTTTCGCGCTCATACTCACGGCTGAGTAATATTGCAATTTAGCGGGTGTTTGGTCAATAAATTTTGTCTGACTAATTCAATATAACTTCGTAACAATTGTCTCAACAACATATTTAAAAGTAAGACATGTAAAAATAAGTTAAGTTCATTTATTTTTTGTAGAGCTTTAAAGCGTCTGACAAAAGTTCTGGCCCATGAAAAGTGTCTGACGCTTATGGCATAACTTTATAATAATACTCTACAAAATATATATAAAAATCAGCTATAAAAATTTAAGTTGAATAATTATTAATTTTAGTTACCTTTCACACCTGGTACCTGCTCAGGTGTCACTCGGCAAGCTCCACAAGCGCGCAGGTATTCTGAGCACATATAAAACTACTGAGAACATGAGGTTTCGTTTATGTGAAAATAAGTTGTGTCTTATCGCTCTGGGATCTTGGACTATAACAATGAATCCAAGCTTTGTTAAGGCAAATAGTTCAAATTTGCCCAGGATCGACGTAATGATGTTGGGCGATTTCCTCGCAGCAAATCAAGAATTTTGCTCGTCTGAATTTCGAAACGTGAAAACTTCCTTGTAAGTAGATTTTGTATTTATCTTCACCCTTCATACGTACTTGTGATACTGACCCCATCACATGATATTGCATATAATTTTCCATATCCATCGGCAACTACAAAAAGACCAAAGCAAACACAACTTCAATAAGTTAGTTAAGTTTAAGAAATATAAATATAATATGATAAAATACTCACATCAAAGTGGTCTTCACAGAAATAAAGTGGCGAATTCGTAACTACGTCGTTTGGGTTTCGTCTTGCGAGCTTCAACCACTTATCCCTTATTACTTTTTTGATTGGAACATGTACAAACACTTTGTTGGGGGTTCTTATTGAAGTGTTTTTACACTGTGGTACTGCACACCACTTGTAAACCTTAGACTTCATTTTCATGACACGAATTATTTCAACGTTTTGTTAACTCACTTCGCTACGCATAAACACAATGACATGTTTACAATGTCGTGACGTCAGAGCCGACGCCATGACACCCGCGAGCTGTTTTCGCGCACTTTCTAAAAAATATTTATAAAATGGCTTCAAACTTTGTTAAACTTGGGTTTATTACCGAAATAAAGGATTTTTCGTAAATGTTGAATGTGTACCCACATTACGGAAACGTATTTCAAAATATGTCGTCTCGCCTATTCAGCCCATTGCTTATATTGTGTATATTGTTTTTCATACATATCTTTAGATTTTTTGGTAGTAAGGTTAATGACGCTTTGTTAGCTTGTGCCTTAATATTAGGTGGTGTATTTGGAAATTCAAAATCACTTGAATCGCTCTCCATTTTTCAAAAATTCAGTTTAATGAATGTAGCGACTTTGCACCTCAAAAGTCAATCGCCGTGTTTACTGTCAGTGAGCCACAGCATACTATGCTTTTCTTATTCTGAACTTAAAAAACGCGGTATACCTATCTAAGATTCCTGAAGTTAAAATTTGTATTAAAGAACTGCGTTGAAGTACCATTAATGTTTGATTTTTACAAAAAAAACAGGATATACAGGATGTTCTAGAAATTATGGAAACAATATGAATATAATGAATTCACAAGTTTCATCGTTTACAACTTACTTGAAATGAGAGGGAGGAAAGTAATGCCAATGAAACAAATACTGTTTAAAGTTGGATGATAATGAAACTAGATTTTTAGATTGACGGAAAAAAATGATTTTATGATGTATTGTAGGTTCTTGCCTAACTAACCACTTAAATTCGGTAGTAAACTAGGCCAGTTCGCAGGACTTAGTTACTTATTGATCTTATACAAAAAATTAGAAAAAAAAGAGAAGGCAATTTTAGGGCGCCACTAATTTTCTTTCCTAAAAGAAAATTAGAAACAAAATCAAATTTAAGGGCTAGCTAACTTTAATCTGTTGAGAAAACTGAGAAAAAAATAAAACGTTTCTGTGTAATAAATAAAACTATTGAAGTAAAAAAAATGTTTATAATAATCAGAAAATTACAAAGAAAATATTGGTTAGTAAATTATAAATAAAAAATATACTTAGAGTATAAACTACTTTGGAAGTTGCTGTTGAATATTTCGATGGAGATATTATCCAGTACAATTGGAGAAATCTGGAACTTAGCCTGGGATTGTGGTCTCCCACTATTGAATTATTGAAGTTTCACCATAAAACTGTTTCTGGTAGGTTTAAAGAAGCTTTTTGTCTACCAGGTACTGTTAGTTTTCCATGTACCGTTTTCCAGAAACTGTTAGTTTTCCAGGTACTGTTTTCCAGGTACTGTTATCCAGAAACTATTAGTTTTCCAGGTACTGTTAGTTTTCCAGGTACTGTGCCCCTAGGGAAAGTATCAGTTTCCTCCCTGATTTGAGGGAGGAAAGTGTGTACTTTCTATAGGGGTAGGAGGAAATAGCTATTTGTATTACTAGGGAGGAAAGTGCCACTTTTCCTCCCGCAGGATGTAGTTTACTGCACGACGCGAAGCGGAGGGCAGTAAACATCCTCCTACCTCCTACCTCCTACCCACTTTTTTTTGAAAATTTAATTACGACACAAATAGGTATAACGAATATAATTCAGCCCATTGCTTATATTGTGTATATTGTTTTTCATACCTATCTTTAGATTTTTGTGGTAGTAAGGTTAATGACGGTTAGCATGTGCCTTAATATTAGGTGGTGTATTTGGAAATTCAAAATCACTTGAATCGCTCTCCATTTTTCAAAAATTCAACTAAGTTTAATGAATGTAGAGAATTTGCACCTCAAAAGTCAATCGCCGTGTTTACTGTCAGTGAGCCACAGCATACTATGCTTTTCTTATTCTGAACTCAAAAAACGTATACCTATCTAAGATTCCTGAAGTTGAAATTTGTATTGAAGAACTACGTTGAAGTACCATTAATGTTTGATTTTTACCAAAAAACAGGATATACAGGATGTTCTAGAAATTATGGAAACAATATGAATATAATGAATTCACAAGTTTCATCGTTTACAACTTACTTGAAATGAGAGGGAGGAACAATACTTTCCTCCCTAGGGAGAAAAAGTATGAGTTTCCTCCCTGATTTGAGGGAGGAAAGTGTGTACTTCCTATAGGGGTAGGAGGAAAATATGTTTTTCAACTAGCCTGTGGAAAGAGTCACTTTCCCGCACTAGTGCGGAAAGTAAATTTGTAGAGTTTTTGGGGAGTATACTGACATTTGAATATTTAAAATATGTATTTCTATGGTTGTAGTTTACCAAATGACTGAAAAATTGAAAAACATTTTAGAAATCTGCAATAATTTTTTGATAAAAAAAATTATTTTTTTTCAAAAAATGTTCATGTCCCTGGTAAAAGCCTTATCAAATGGGTGCCAAATAATAATGATTAAGTTGCTGATATGTATTTAATAATAAATGTTTCTTTATGTTAACTTTTGGGATTTTTCCGGATGCTAGTAGAATAAATAGTGTACCTAACACGTGCATAAAGTGACTTTTCCGCACGCGATTGCTGGCCGAACTCCGCTAGCGTCGTTCGGCCATCTGCAATAGCGTGCGGAAAAGTATCACTTTCCGCACTAGTTAGGTAAACTACTATTTTCCGCAAACGTCAAAAAAAGTAGACATTATTAACGTCAATTCATGATGTTGAAGTATGATTTCACAGACGCCACTTTTTTGTACGGCCGTGAGCGGACAAAAAAGTAGAATTTTCAACAGGGAAAATAATTATTAGTTGAACTTTTAAACTTTATTAACGATAATAATTATTAATAGTAAAATTACAGTTATTTAAGGCTGCACCGCACATATTTAATGCACTACCTGATATATTCACTTCCAATTCAAGCGAATTTTGTGCAGAATTGAAAGAATTCATCGACAAAATTTCCCGTGACTCCTGCTTCTGTTACATCAACGTCGACATAATTTCGCTCATGAGAAGCTGCATTTAGGTACAGTGAAGAAGAATTCGATACAAAAATGCACAGTCCAATTGTTGCTTTAAATCACTTACAATATTTCTGACATCATAAAATATTATTGAACTGTCAAATTTGTTTTTGACTTGGCAATCACAAAACCAGTAGCCACGGAAATGTAGTGCGCAGTTTTATAATAATTATTATTCTCTGAATTTATCAACTTCGTTGCAATCGATTTGAATTTTTATTTAAATATCAATTAGTTCTATAGTCTGGATGCCGTTTGCGGAAAAAATAACATGTTTCATTCGGAGCAAAAGCACTTTTTGTGGCTCGTCTGAAATTGTCGGCCTCACTAACGTTCGGCCAGGGGAGGATGGAATCTATCCGGTACTACTGCAGAAAGGTAAAGAGGCATTAGCGCCACAACTAAGTAAGATCTTCAAGGCTAGCTTAGATCTAAGGCATACTCCGGTAATATGGAGGAAGGTGAAGGTCATATACCTTCCGAAGGCAGGTAGAATTTCAGACCAAACGCCCCAGTCATATAGACCAATTAGCCTAACGTCCTTTCTGCTCAAGACTTTGGAAAAGCTAGTGGATAGGTACATAAAGGACAACGCTCTGAAAACTCGCCCTCTAAGCGAGAGTCAGTATGCGTATCAACAGGGTAAGTCAACAGACTTGGCTCTGGACGATTTAAACAGGCTACTGTCCAAGTCGATCGACGACAAGGAAATAGCAGTAGCTACTTTTCTGGATATAGAGGGAGCATTCAATAATGCTTCTCCAATATCTATAACAAGGTGTATGGAAAGAAGGGGGGTCGAACCCATCATCTGCGGGTGGCATGCAGCTAATCTAGGGAATAGGATAATCACATCCACCCTGGGGGAGGCAACCATCACAGCGGGTGTGGAAAGGGGTTGTCCTCAAGGAGGCGCTTTATCGCCCCTTTTGTGGGCGATCCTAGTAGACACGCTTCTAGTACGGCTATCAGACAAAGGTATTCGGTGCCTGGGGTATGCGGACGATCTTGCCATCGTCATAAGAGGACGGTTTCCGGACACAATATCGGAGCGCACGCAAATGGCGCTTGATATAGTGAGTGGCTGGTGTAGGGAGGAGGAACTAGCAGTGAACCCCTACAAAACTACACTGGTACCGTTTACAAAAAAGAGAAAATTGCAAGGACTACAAAAGCCGCAAATCAACGGAGTGGAGATTCCATTTGCGAATGAAGTTAAATACCTAGGGGTAATATTTGACCAGAAGCTCAATTGGAACTCCCACATGGAAAAAACCGCACATAAGGCCAGAATCGCTCTTGGAAGATGCAGGCAAATGTGTGGAAAGAATTGGGGATTAAATCCTAGCATGACCAAATAGTTATATACACAGGTTGTGAGGCCAATGATAACCTATGGATCAGTTGTCTGGTTGCCCAGGACACTGCAGATCGGAGCGCAAAGGCAGCTAAGTGGTATTCAAAGGCAGGCCTGCTTGAGTATCACAGGGGCCATGAAGACGACTCCGACAGCGGCCCTGGAGGTGATACTAAACCTACCACCACTGCATATACTCATTCAAGGAAATGCAAGATCTGTTAGCCACAGATTATCACAGGGACCTTCTCCGACAAGCCAAGAACACGGTAAGGTCTACAAAGAACTATATGATGAAATAAAGGCAGATCCAATACTGGGAATGCCAAAGGATCAGATTGCCCCACAATATAGTTTTAAAAACGAATATACAATCGTCATTCCAGAGAGAAAGGACTGGGAAGCAGGGCCTCCCATAATGGCGAATCTCAACTGGTACACTGACGGCTCTAAAACAGACTCTGGAGTAGGAGCCGGAATATATGGGGTACAGGAGAAGATAGCGATCTCTCTAAGCCTAGGGAAATATGCTACTGTCTTTCAGGCAGAGGTAATAGCGGTGCAATGCTGTGCAGAAGAGTTGATAAGACGGGAGGTGAATAACCAAAGAATCGTCATCTACTCTGACAGCCAAGCAGCACTAAAAGCGATACGCTCATATAAGATAGCATCAAATCTGGTGTGGGAATGTCGCAAGGCCCTCAACAGACTAGGTAGTCATAATAAAGTAACCCTAGCCTGGGTACCAGGCCACCAAGGAATAAAAGACAATGAAAAGGCCGATGAATTAGCCAAGCAGGGAGCAGCGGAGGTCATGATAGGGCCAGAACCTTCCTGTGGAATTGCCAAATGCCTAAGTAAAGGAAGCATCCACAAATGGATAAACAACCAGGCGTTGAACTGGTGGTATGGATCCCCAGGACAAAGACACTCTAAATTATTCCTTAAAAGCCCTTCGGCCAAACTGTCACACGACCTACTACGCCAAAGTCGAGAAACGACGAGGATAATAGTGGGAATGCTCACAGGGCACTGTAGGCTGAGGGAACATATGCATACAATTGGACTAGCAGAAGACAGCCTATGCAGGTTCTGCCAGGAAGAAGAAGAAACCGCGGAGCACGTACTTTGTGAGTGTGAAGGCCTAGCAAGGTTGCGGTTTCACTTATTCGGAGAAGAAAAACCGAAGGCAGAGAGCTACGCAAAGGAGGCGGTAACCAGGCTATTAAGTCTAATAAAAAGAATAAAGCTGGATATCGAGCTCTAATATAGGGAGGACCACAATAGATCTGCAAAGGTCGCAGTGGGATAGGACAAAGAGCCACTCCAATTTTAATCTAATCTAATCTAACGTTCTGCCATCAAACATTCACAAAAAGTTATACTTTTACTCCTAATAAAACAATATACTATTCTTTGGGAAGAAAAGTGATTGTTTTCTTCAGGCAAGTTCTTAAATCTACCGATATTATCGGTAAATACGGTGTCTACCAAAGTCGTTCTTAAATTTACCGATAGATTGTCAATAGAATCATCCCAGCATTCTTAAATTCATCGATAGCTCTATCGAACATCTATCAGTTCTACCGTTCTTAGACTTGATAAATCTGGTAGATTTGGAAGGGAAAAGAACAATCAGAGAGCACAAGCATCAATCATATGCAATGACAATTAACAATCTTTGTTTTGTTTTGTTGAAGATTTTATACTTTTTTTTTGTTAATAAAAATGGATTATGATATGTAATAAAAATTACTAATCGAATTAAATGCTGTGGCAATAGAAAAAAAAAAGTTTACTAGCGTCTATGCGTCTATAGCAGTTGTCAAATTTATCTTCTTTCTTTCTTCAATCTACCATAGTATCTAACCAATACGTTCTTATAATCGTCTACCGATAGATCAACTTCATTCTACCTGACATTTATCTGACATATCACAGACATCTATCGATAGAGTCTATCGGTGGATTTTAAGAACTTCCCTTTACTTTTTACATCGACGTAACCTACTCAGGGTGTGAAATGAAAAGTAAAAGCTTATTGTAAATCTCTCAATTAGGTACTGTTTGCTATTAAAATATATTCGTTAGTATTTTTATTTTAATTTTCAGATAACCAAAGCAAATTTCATTATTTAAACCAAGGAAAAAGTCCGACAGTTTCAGGTGTGGACGATTTGCGTGAATTTGAAGAAACCGTAACGGCTTTGAATTTGTTGGGATTTTCGGAAAAGGAACAAGATGATAGGTATGTTTAAAATTGTTGCCTCTATCATTCATATTGGAAATATTGAATTTTCTGAATGTGTTATTAAAGTGGAAAATGAACAAGATCAAGAAAGCTGTGGAATCAAGGTAAATTTTTCTACCACTGCTTTAAGTTTGTACAAATTTCCTTTCAGATCGGGTACAGATACATACGCAATTGGGAGAAGTAGAATTCGATAGATGGCGCTCCGAAATGTCAATGTCATCTTATCAGTGAGTAAAACAAATCAGCTGCCGTATAAACCCTTTGATATTTAAGTGGTTTATTTTGTATTTTAGTTATTTGCAGTGTGCGTTTTGTGAAACTTTTGCTTTTTCTTTGATTGTGCTTTAGTATTTTGTGTTGTTAAACTAAATTTTGAATAAAACAAGTTTAGGTCTGATTTCGTGTTTTTATTTTGTTTTTGATATAGTCATATCTACAAAAGTTACAGGGAGGGTACGATTGTATTGAGTAATATTTTAAATCTTTAATACCGACTTATTTTCTCTTTGTTTTTGTAACTATGGATTAGGTATACAGTGACTATTCAAAGTTTACTTGAATTTATAAATGCTGAGCCTTCTTCTAGGTGCATAAATGAGGGACAGGTAGTTTTAAATGCTGGCCATATCATATATTTTTGCATGGTACATGGAGAGGAAATAAGTGACACTTTCATAAAAGTGCAATGAAAACAAAAAATAGAATAACATAACCTCTTCCATAATATCTCTGATTATACATATAAGAATATAACCTCAGAAATGATGACAGTTGAGTTGAATAGAAAATAGTATATTACATACCGAGGAGGGAAGTGTTTCATTACTGTCGAGAGATTAACTATAATCTCGAGACATTAATGAAAACTTTCCTTCTAGGTATGTATACTATTTTATTTACAACCACATCGTTTGTTGAAAATTCTATTGCACATTTTTTAAATGTGGTAAAAATTAAATTAAAAATTAAGTTGAAAATTATTTGACACCATTCAAAAATGTGACAGTGACAGTAATGAAATTTCAAATCATCAAGGAGGTTAAATATCTCAGTTAAATCCTATAATAAGTCAAATATTGTTTGGTCTTACCTGAAAATATCTTTGTTAATATCCCCGCTCGAAGAACCAAAAAACGGGAGACTTTAAAGATTTTATTTTCTATCAAAAATTATATGACAAATTGAAATATTAACGAAAAAAATCTATATATGTCTTAATTTTGTTTCCATCACTACTTGAAGAAAAGTAATAGGTTACTACTAGTTTAAATGAAAATAAATACACAAGTAAATACTAACTACAGGAACTCTAATAACTAAATGTCTAACAAATATTACCATTAATTTTATCAATAATATATAAGTTATTTAAATGTTGTTGTTAATTAATTGCCCTGTTGTTTCTATATAAGAATTTGTTCAATAAAATATATTACTCAAATAAATATTTTGCTTTATTGAACGAGTGAGGGAAATCAGTGAGGGAAATGGAAGAGGGAAGTAGACGTAGGTAATGTGACACTTTCAAACCTTCAATGACATCAGTAATGTCAAAATTACAGGTATGGTTGTAAATAAACACAATTTTAAGGTTGTCACTGACACAAAATTAAACAAATAAAGTACGAATTTACGGTAAATACGTTGACTTGCATATAATACGAAATCAATGCAAAACAATAGCTATTTGTATTACTAGGGAGGAAAGTGCCACTTTTCCTCCCGCAGGATGTAGTTTACTGCACGACGCGAAGCGGAGGGCAGTAAACATCCTCCTACCTCCTACCCACTTTTTTTTGAAAATTTAATTACGACACAAATAGGTATAACGAATATAATTCAGCCCATTGCTTATATTGTGTATATTGTTTTTCATACCTATCTTTAGATTTTTGTGGTAGTAAGGTTAATGACGCTATGTTAGCATGTGCCTTAATATTAGGTGGTGTATTTGGAAATTCAAAATCACTTGAATCGCTCTCCATTTTTCAAAAATTCAACTAAGTTTAATGAATGTAGCGACTTTGCACCTCAAAAGTCAATCGCCGTGTTTACTGTCAGTGAGCCACAGCATACTATGCTTTTCTTATTCTGAACTCAAAAAACGTATACCTATCTAAGATTCCTGAAGTTGAAATTTGTATTGAAGAACTACGTTGAAGTACCATTAATGTTTGATTTTTACCAAAAAACAGGATATACAGGATGTTCTAAAAATTATGGAAACAATATGAATATAATGAATTCACAAGTTTCATCGTTTACAACTTACTTGAAATGAGAGGAAGGAAAAATACTTTCCTCCCTGATTTGAGGGAGGAAAGTGTGTACTTTCTATAGGGGTAGGAGGAAAATTGTTTTACTCGTTGCGACAATTACAATTTTTTCCGCCAGAGGTCTCATTGAATTGTACTCCGCCCAATACGTATAAAAGTGACAAGTAAATATGGAAGAAAACAAATGATTACTTCTGAATTCTTCTTCTGCTACAATTTCTTTTCTACTTATAGAAAAAGGCTGGTCTTTGAAGTATGTAGATTGTCTATAAACTTTCAGCCAATACGCAGCTCGATTGAAATGCGCGCGAATCCGTCACCGAGCTTGTCTAATTCAAACTGCTCCAACCCTACCTAACCTCACTGTAAAATTAATAATCCTTTTTTTTGAAAAAATTGTGGTATAAAAAGTGCTTCAAGTCAGGATAACAGAAACTTTCCATAGTTCATAGGCATATACACTTGAAGCACTTTGGCTACTTATTCAGTTGCTACTAAATGAAAATCGTAAGCAATTATGGTGAAATTTATTATGGAAAAAGTGAACCTCATCATGTTCCAATATTCTGATGATACTTTCTAACTTTGTAGCAAAATGACAAGCATTTAAAAATGGCATCGAGCTTGCTCGAGATAAAGGAGCCCTGTATAGATCTAATCCAAGGAGTTTTTTATTCACTAGATGAGGAATGTAAGGTAAGGAACATTTATTCATTTGGACAGTTAAGGCACTTGGACTGTGCTCAACAGTCTAGGTATTTACTTCAGACAGGTTTACCAAACTGTACTTCCAAGAGAAGCTTCGTGTTCTCTAGACATAGGCACTCTTCGCTCTCTAGTGCTTTTGTCTGAGCCCTTGGAAGTTCTCACAGTAGCAAAGTATCTAATTTTATTTCAAAGTTGATAATTCCCATACTGTGCTAAGAAAAGGTCCTCCTACAGCCCCATGTCCATTTTTTACTTCAATATCTATGATAATTAGTGTTTTGATCTAAGAGTAGCTCCCAACAAGCAATTGCTATGTTGTCACCTGATTTTCTTGATAAATAAAGTGAGGTTTCAGATAATTTACTGATGGTACCATAACTTATAATTTGATTTTCAGATGCCGCGTGGTTCAGATTCATCTTGGACTGAAAAACTATATGGCAAATGTTCCAAGTACCCACATTTTTCGAAGCCTCGATTTGGTACGACAGCTTTTATAGTCAACCATTTTGCCGATAACAATATGAAAGCGAAGGATTTTTGGAAAAAATAGAGATACTGTTATAGAAGAGCAAATAAACGTAATTAGATTTAGCACAAATGAATTAGTTAGAAAATTATTCACTTCCGAAACTCAAAGCTTGGCAGTTCCAAGAACTAAGCTTAGGTAAAGGCGTCTCTGCCAAACCGACACCGAATACGCAAAAAACTCATAAGCAGTCAGTTTGTTCACAAGTAAGTGTTACTCAACGCGTTACTAAAGAGTACTACTTTGATATGTTTTTTTTTCAGTTTAGAGATTCTCTTAATAAGCTAATGTCAACGTTAAACGCCACAACCCCACATTACGTGAGGTGCATCAAACCCAACGATTCGAAAGCGTCCTTCGATTACGATCCAAAAAGAGCGGTACAACAACTCAGAGCTTGCGGTGTGCTAGAAACCATTAGACTCTCCTCTGCAGGCTTCCCTAGCAGATGGACTTACATCGACTTCTTTTACCGTTATAGAGTAAGATTTTGTAAAAGCAAAGATATAATAAAAACAGATATGCGAAAAACTACTGAAAACATTTTGAAAAAATGTATTGAAAATTCTTCCACATATCAATTCGGTAAAACAAAGATATTTTTCCGCGCCGGTCAAGTGGCTTATTTGGAAAAACTTAAAGCGGATAAATTGAAAGCATGCTGTATTATGATGCAGAAGACCGTACGAATGTTTATATGCAAAAAGAAGTACTTACGAATTAAGAAATCGGCAGCACTCATACAACGATATGGATGAGGAGTTATAGCTAGAAAGTAAGTATGCAACCATCCCTACAACCCTATATTTAATCATTCATGCTTTGTCGAGTATAGTTCCAAAAATATTAGAGCTTGAGCTAGCTAGAATACGTGTTTATTAGACCAGGAACGGATAGTCTTGGTCTTTCAAAGTCCTATCTTAGACTTGGTTTTTGTAGTCTAAATATGGTCTTGACTTTGAAGGTCTTGTTATTCGTCTTGCACTTCTTGAGAAAAATTGTAGTATGTCAATCTGCTATTAGAAGATATTTGGCTAGGCGCCAATACAAGAAGCTGAAAATCGAAGCCAGATCTATCTCGGCGAATGATGTTCCTGAATACTTTGGATATGGATCTGTAAGATCCACAGCTCAGCAAGGGAACGGTTGGAGGATGAAAACTGGAAAGTTGAAGGTAAACGTATAAGTCAGTCATGAAAACATTAAATATCTTGAAAACTACAAATTTTTTGATATGTGAATGTTTTGTGTTTTTTACGTGGAAAACATTAAGGAATACAAAATTAATTGAAAATAGCCACAATTGCCAGTGGCGTGGAAAATGGGAGGAGAAAAGTGACATATTTTTCCAAACGTACACCACTGGATCAATAATTGACAAATAATGTGAGTGAGAGTTTAGTGATTTTTATGATGGACGTTTGACAGTTTTTACTGCAAGGGTCTATTATTGAAAGAGATTCTATTTTTATTTGTTCCTTGATGTATATTTTAATATTTTTTTACAACATGAACAACTTGAGGGGACCAGTGCTAATCAAGATTTAGGAGCCTATTTTTTTGTCACATAGTTCCAGTTTCTTGCTGAATTGAATTGAATTTTTTTCATGAGTATAAAATTTCAGGAAACGGTTTACAGCAACTGCAAGCGCAGTTAGCGACCGCGCAAAACGAGTTGCGGCGAAGAAGCGAGGGAATTATACAACTAAAGAGCGTTCTAGCAGACCAAACCAACAATATTACACGTACACGTACGTCACATTGTTTTTCTTTTTAATTTTTTTTTCCGCATTACTTTTTTGTTTTCATTATTAATTCCCGAACCCTGACTCTACCTTTATAGGTGAATACATTAATGAAGATGGAGAACTTGCCCAAGCATACGAAACACAAAAAACTATCAACAAGCGACTCGAACTTGAAATTCAAGATTTACGCGACCAAATCGATACTATCAACGAAAATTTAAGCAAATTTAAAAAAAGACAAAAACTATTAATGAAGAAATTCAAAGAAACCGGTTTCGATCTTACAGCTGATACTCATACAGATAGGTACGAATGGTGCAGTTGTTATGAGTCGCACGACACCTTCTATTCGGAAAAAGGATCGAGCGAACCTCGGCATGTTTGCATCAGATTTGGATCCTACTGCTCCGCCTGGTGCAAATAATACTTCTGTTGAATCCCAGTTAGAAGATAGTGATTTTGAGTCTAGTGCATTCAAACCTAAAGGAACACAAGAAGATGAAAGCATTGCACAAGTTGCTTATGCCTTTGACTTTGAAACAGTTAAAGAAACTGAAGAAACATTTATATTAGTCGGTGAGTGAATAATAACTTTAGTAACCTTATAAATTCGCCACACTAAAAATTGATTTTGAATTTGCTGTCTCTTTTTTATTTATTTCTATTATAGTATAATCTAGATAGGCCAATTAGACCACCTCATCAAATCTAGTTTGTCCAATAATTATTATATATATTTTGAAGACAATGCATTTAATTTGATATTTTTTTGGTAAATTATTTAGGGCAGATCGAAAAAAAAAAAGAAAAGTCCATAAAGATTTTGAAACATCTACTACCAATAATAAAGCAAAATCTAAATATGTGGAAAGACCAAAATGGCAATTTAAACTAAAAATTCCCAAGAAAACAGAACTGGTACAAGAATCCATGGAAACTGAGACAACTGAAGGTAAGTAATAAGTCAACTACATGATCTAGAATCCGTTGAGTAGTTTGAAAGATCTAAAATAACAGAAAACGATGATAAACTATCAAACTCACACTAAAACACAAGAAACACCTTCTTCTTTTGTTGAAAGGTAATTTTTCTGTTGTCCAATACTTCAAAATGTCAATTATCCCTATTTTTATACTTTCACCTGTTGATGACAATTTGGTTTTTTGAAAATCCGATTGGGCTAGTACCTACCTATGTAAACTTTTCCAGTAGTTCAAAAAGAAACACCAAAACATTAGAACAAATTGTTAAATCCCAAAATAATGAGTCGATCTAAACTATTTGAAGATTCTCCCATAAAAAGGTAGGTGTATAATATTTGTACCTTAAGTATTTTTGGGAATGTTATTTATTTATAGTCATTTACATGAAAGAGTATTGCATTTAAATTATAGACCTAAATATTTTATAAACAATAGGTATTTTATAACAAAATAAACTGTAAAGGAAAAATATTTACCAATTCCTAGGTATTCAAAAGCTTTTTCAAATTATTATTCCTTGCATTACCTATTTATGCCCTTTCTGGGCGAGCGGCAACCACCCCTGAAATGACATGGTAGTGACCAGATCACTTCTAATCACTAAAAATCATGTTACTTTTATGTTTTCGAGGGTGCTGAATACGAATATGTCGTTTGTTTCCCTCTAAAATTGGGGGAACATTGTTAAAATCTACAATTACGTCGAAAAATAGAAAAAAAAGGGCAGGTAGCACTCCGGGAGTGCCGGCAGAAGTGAAAACTGAAGTAAGAAACAAACAGTTTTGATTCGAACCTATTTAAGTGTCTAATAAAGACCGCATCAATAGTAGTTTTGTTTTTCGTTGTGCTAAAATTGCGATCATTTGACATAGTTAAACCAAATTCATTATTTAAAAATTTTATATTCAAAGGAAATCTCCACTTAAAATCATTGGCAATTTATCAAAGCTTTTTCCAATTTTTTTTTGAAGCAATGCAGATGCGTCATGAGAATAAATAAATAAATTTTCGTACAAGAAGTCTCGTATAACACGCAAAGACTTATTTGGAGAGATGTAAACAGCAACCATAATAATTATTCGTTTTTTTACGTTTTATAGTTCTCAGCTTATAGCTGGTTTTCTTGACCGCAGTTACGGGCTAAAGGCTAAGCCAAGTAAGAGTTTTTCATCTAGTAATTTATAAAGTACTTACTCATTTTCTTTCACTACTTCATCATCACTTTTTTCATTAATAGATTCACTTTGTTCGATTTCCATAATTTAAACAATTCACATTTACGAATACACAACAGTGTATTTACTACACAACAGTCAAGCAATCAGCTGTCACCATCCTTGGATACGCGTGGGACTGGGACGCTGTACATAAACACACACGGTCATTCGCGCAGCACACTCAGGCACGGTAGAAAGAGTGGGAGATACTAGTTCCTCTTCCTTCCCTTCGATCTTACGCTTTTTCCATCAGCATCACGTGACCCTGACGCGAGTTTGAAAGTTTTTACCCATACAAAAAAAAAGTGCTCAGCGCCGCTAAAGAAGTTTTCACTTCAAAAATTTCGCGAATTTCGAACTTCAACTCGCTGACTTTCGCGGAATAATCAATATTTTTTCATAAAAATTCAATCACACAATCTTGAGCACATTTGCAAAGCAGTAAAATATACCCGAAATTTCCAAAGCAATTTCCATCGAAACTCAGTTGGAAAGATAGTATAGTAAATTCGTAAAAGACTTTTAATAATAACTTGTAATTTGAAGTAATAGGTCCTAGACTCGAAATGCCAAAATGTCAGAGACATGTCATACACAGATGAATCTACTAAAGCAGTAACAAAAAAAAAGTTAAAAAAGATTGGGCAAATGGCAAAATTTTTTGGTTGCTTAAAAATTCTGTTTATGATACAATGTTTCAGCAAAACTAAAACAAGATCTTGATGAGGTCGATAATAATAATAATACACTCCTTTATTTCAGATTTGGATCCTACTGCTCCACCTGGTGCAAATAATACTTCTGTTGAATCCCAGTTAGAAGATAGTGATTTTAACGTTGACATTAGCTTATTAAGAGAATCTCTAATCTGAAAAAAAAAACATATCAAAGTAGTACTCTGAGTTTTTTGCGTATTCGGTGTCGCCTTTAAGCTTAGTTCTTGGAACTGCCAAGCTTTGAGTTTCGGAAGTGAATAATTTTCTAACTAATTCATTTGTGCTAAATCTAATTACGTTTATTTGCTCTTCTATAACAGTATCTTTATTTTTTTCCAAAAATCCTTCGCTTTCATATTGTACTTTATCGGCAAAATGGTTGACTATAAAAGCTGTCGTACCAAACAAGACCTTCAAAGTCAAGACCATATTTAGACTACAAAAACCAAGTCTAAGATAGGACTTTGAAAGACCAAGACTATCCGTTCCTGGTCGAATAAACACGTATTCTAGCTAGCTCAAACTCTAATATTTTTGGAATCGGGCGCTTCCCCAGGTTGTGGATAGGGGAAGGCCTTTTAGATATAAAAGGTGTCGGTGAAATTAAATACCTCGGAGCGAACCAAAACCAGTAAGTTTCAGGACACGACGGACTCCATGTAAGGAGCGGTACTCCGACAGCGTCTGTTCTCCATGGAAGGAGCGGCTGAATCATCACCTGGCAGTAGGTCTAAAATGCAACAATCACGATGTCGAATTGTAAAACTAGATTACCCCAGGTGGGTAGAGCGAAATGCTCAGAATCCCACACTGCTAGTGTACCTAGTACATCGGCTGTCTGCTCCACGGATTCTGGGGGGAGCAATAATTCGATTGTAAATTCCGGGACTTTAAATCTCAGGAATCGTCAGGTGAATCGACATTGCAACACCTTAAACTCTTGTCGCGTTCAAGCTGGTGCTAGAAGGGCTTCTTCGAAAAATGATGAATCAACTTCTTCCTCGGTTAGCGGTAGGCGCAGCGTGACACCGAGTAGGGCTACTGTGACCCACACTCATGAGGAAAACAACATCAATCCTCATCCACTGGCTTCTGCTGTTTCTGGAGTGACGCAAGTCGGCACATCCACGACCACAAAAACCGGAAAGCCCAGGAAGCGCATGAAGTGGACTATTGAGCTGAACTCTTTTATTATGCGCTCCTATTTCAAAATCACCAAGATGGAAACTGATATGACAACGTACAGATACGCCCTCTACCGTGCATTCATTGAACATTTCCCAGAATTCCAGCATCTCACGGAACAACGTATTGCTGACCAGCGTCGAAGTATTGTGAAAAACAATCTACTACCCGATCCGACGTTGCAACAAATTCGAGGAGAAGTCCTTCTTGACCTACAAAATGAGGAGAATGACATAATTACCGATCATGATACACATGAACCGGAGAATGCACAAGAAGACAACAATGGCGTTGAGAAAACAAACATTGATTGCGACAAAACACCTGATAATGACTATAAAACAGAGCTTTGTAAAGCACTAGCGGAATTTAATGGCACCAACCCAATACACCGGCCCAAACTACCCAAGCTGCGAACCAATAAGAGTACCAACAGCATAATAGCAGCAGTGAACTTACTATTGCAAAACCATGTCAAAGACTGCAAAGCACTGGAACAACTTCACACTCTCATCTATTGTGGAGCGGTGGCAGTGCTTCGAATTCATAATCAACGAATCCAGTTCCCTGGAAACAATCAGAGTAAGGACTACAAACAGCTCAAGCCCTGGTGGCAACACAGGCTCTAAAGTTCCATTGATGACATCAGGCGGGAATTGGGGCAGTTGACAGAGTTTAAGAACAGCTTGAAACCGTCGAGGCGATTAACAAACAGAGTGAGAAAGATCTATCGAAAAATCAAAACTTATACAGGTCTCCCACAACATGAACAACATGTATTTGAATATATGGATTCACTCAGACAAAAGTTGAAGGCAAAATCCAAACGTTTATCTCGATATGTCAAGTGCACGAAAAGGAAACAACAAAATTACTTATTCAATAACAATCAGAAGTTATTTTACAGGCAACTGAGCGGTACAGAAAACAATCAGAACCAAGGTCCTCCAAATAAAGATGAGCTGACGGAATACTGGTCTTCATTATGGTCGAAGCCTGTCGAACATAAATCCAACGCTCACTGGATAAGAACTGAGGAGGAAAAAATCAATATTGAACCGATGTCTTTCGTTGACTTGACAACAAGCGAGGTAACCGAAGCTATAAAGAGTACCAGTAATTGGAAGACACCAGGAGTTGACCACGTCCAAAACTTTTGGTATAAGAAGTTTGACAGTCTACATAAAGCAATGGCAACATCATTCTCACATATTTTGCAACATCCAGAAGATACACCACCATTTCTGACACTGGGCTCGACCCACTTGCTTCCCAAAACACATCAAACTCACGATCCTTCGCAGTATAGGCCCATAACCTGCCTACCAACTATATATAAAATATTAACGGCTTGCATCACTAACCGTATTTACAGACATGTGGACCAAAACAACATCCTGTCAGAAGAACAGAAAGGTTGCAGACGAGATCACCAAGGCTGCAAAGAACATCTTATCATTGATTCAGTTATACTGAACCAGGCGCAAAAGGAAAAGCGCAACATCCACACGGCTTTCGTAGATTACAGGAAAGTATTTGATAGCGTTCCACATTCCTGGCTTGTGAAAGTTCTGCAAATTTACAAAGTACATCCCACTGTTGTTACTTTTCTTGAATCAGCGATGAAGCACTGGCGAACGAACCTTAATTTACAAATAAATGGCCAATACCTCCAAACTGATGAAATTTCCATCCGTAGGGGGATCTTCCAGGGTGACTCCCTTAGTCCACTTTGGTTCTGTTTGGCAATGAACCCACTCTCCAATCTACTCAACGATACGGATTACGGCTATAAACTTAAAGCCAACAGGAACACTAGCTGCACTGTTTCCCACCTTCTATATATGGATGATATCAAAATATACGCATCCAACCAGCGTCAAATTCAACATTTACTCAATATCACTGAAAAATTCTCCAGTGATATACAAATGGGATTCGGATTAGACAAGTGCAAAACCTTAAATATCGAGAAGGGTAAAATCGTTAACGGAGATGTGTTACTACCCAATGGGAATATTATAACTGCCATGCAAAATGGCGAGACCTACAAATATCTAGGATTTCAGCAAGCTAAGCTATTAGACCAAAAACAAGCAAAAATCAAAATTAGGAGCCAGTTCACTCAAAGGGTAACTACTTTATTGAAATCCCAGTTGAACGCAGGAAATCTAGCAAAAGCAATTAACACCTACGCCATACCGATCCTGACATACTCATTTGGAGTTCTGAAGTGGACAAAGACAGAGCTGGAGGATATTCAAAGAACAACCCGTACCATGATGACCAAACACAAATGTCACCATCCGACATCATCAGTTATCAGGACAACACTACCAAGAAGAGAGGGAGGGAGAGGTCTAGTGGACATAGTTAATTTACATAACAAACAAATATCTAGACTCCAAGAATTCTTCATTGTCAAGGCTGAAACATCTGAATTGCATGAGATGGTCGCAAAAGCAGATAAAAACTATTCCCCCTTAAATCTTGTAAGCCCTGATATGAGACTTGAAATCGTTACCGATTCTGACAAACAGGTGGAGTGGGCTCAGAAAGCGCTTCATGGTCGACATCATCACGACCTCAATCAACCTTATATCGACAAGGAAGCATCAAATAAGTGGCTATCTGATGGAACATTATTTCCAGAAACAGAAGGATTTATGACGGCAATTCAAGACCAAGTAATTAATACCAACAATTACAAGAAATTTGTCATGAAAGATCCAAACATCGCTACGGACAAGTGCAGAAGGTGCCAACAAACAACAGAGACGATACAACACATCACGTCGGGATGTTCAGCCTTAGCTAACATTGATTACCTACGCAGGCACAATCAACTTTGCAACATCATCCATCAGAAGTTGGCCAACAAATTTGGATTATTGAACACCTACAACCCATATTACAAGTACAATCCGAATTCGGTGCTAGAGAATGCTGATTTTAGACTATACTACGATAGGTCAATTATCACCGATAGACGGGTGACGAATAACCGGCCTGATATTGTAGTTGTGGATAAAAAAAAGCAAACTCGGTTTATCTGGTGGATGTTGCAGTACCCAATAATAACAATATTCTGGACAAATACAACGAGAAAATTGCAAAATACACCGATCTTGCAATTGAGGTAAGACAGATGTGGCATGCAGAGAAAATAGAGGTGGTACCGATCATCGTTTCATCTACGGGACTAATTCCCAAAACTCTACAAGATAGCCTTACCAAACTGGGTCTTCACAAAAATACTTACATCGATCTGCAGAAGGCTGCCATCCTAAATACCTGTCACACTGTCCGTAAATTTCTAAATATGTGACTTCCGAGCCTAATCCCATTTGCGTTTACACACGCTCGGGATAGGTGAACATTACCAGCAAGTGCTGAGCAAGTGCATACTTGGAATGATGATAATAATAATAATAATAAACTCCTTCATTTCAGATCATAGTTACAAGTAAACACAAAGTGAAATGACGTCATACAGACAAAGAAAAAAAAACTTAATACTTAACCAAAAACAAAAAAAAGTACCGTATACATTAAACACTAATAAAATCTTGCAACGTATAAGGTTCCAAATTTATTAACATTTTTCTAATCTCGTTCTTAAACATTTTTTGTGAACCAATTTTTTTTATTTTATCAGGCAGAGAATTAAAAAGCCTTAGACACATATAATGTGGGCACTTTTCGGTAAGCGTCAGTCTATGTATTGGGTAACTAACATTCAATGTTCTTGTATTATATCCATGATTTTTCGGTCTTAAATCAAATAATTTTTTCTTTTTAAACAAAAGCATTAAACATTCATAAATATAAATAGCCGAAAATTTCATTATTCCAAGACTTCTAAAAACATTTCTACACGTTTCATTATACTCCATATTTCTAATAACTCTTATTATTAGCTTCTGAACAACGAAAATGTTCTGCGCTAAGCTGTGCCTTCCCCAAAAAATAATCCCGAATTTTAACACAGATTCAAAATTTGCGTAATACATTATCCTAAGAGTGCTCTTATTCATATACCTGCCAAGGACCCGAATTCCATAACAAATTGTATTAAGTTTTTTCTCCACACTACTTATATGAAAAGACCAATCAAAAAATTCCTTTATATAAATACCTAAAAACTTTGCGTTTTCAGAAAAAACTAGTTCTTTATTGTTAATATCTATTAGGTACCGATGGCTTTGTGACTGTTGCTTGTTTTGTTCTAAAAAATAAGATATTAGTTTTGTGTTTGTTTAAAACTAAATTATTTTTTTCAAACCATTCTGTTGCAAGGGTGAACAAATGGTTAGCCTTTGTTAAAATGTCTTGTATGTCCTTGCTGCCGACAATTAAATTAGTATCATCGGCATACTTAACAATATGTTGATACGATTGGGTGGCTATAAGAGAGAGGTCATTGACATATAATATGAATAGGAGTGGTCCCAAGATACTTCCCTGTGCGATTCCTATGTTATTGGGCATTATTTCTGATTTACAGGTGTTCCCCCCCTTTTTAATTGCTACTGTTTGCTTCCTATCATTCACGTACGATATAAACCATTTTTTTACAATTCCCCTTATTCCATACATTCCTAACTTTTTAATAAGCAGTTCCCTATCAAGACAATCATAAGCCTCGGACAAATCCAAAAGCATTCCCAGTGCCAATTTGCCCTTCTCTAGCTGTTCTATGATAAACTGCAAAAATTTAAAAATAGCGGTTTGTGTCGATTTTCCCTTGATAAAACCATGTTGGCTTGTATTAAATAAATCGCAGTCCATCACAAACTTAACCAATCGGGTACTCATCGCCAACTCAAAAACCTTGCGGAGAATCCAGGCAACAGACTTATGCCCGTATTCCTAAAGCATCCATAAGTCGGTCTTTAACTATTGGTTCGATAAAATTTATTGGTTCCATAACTGTTAATGGTATTCCCATCGCTCATTTATGGAGTCGATAACTAATGGTCGATTTATAGAATCAATATCTATGGACTTCATAAAATCTAGGAAAATTTCAATATCTTTGATGTGTAACAATGGAATAATTCAACCATTGCGCTTGCGCTTTAAACGATATACAGTAACCTCAAACTAATAGTATTTTGCATTATTCTTGCATTAGATTTATTAATTTATGTCAAAAAAGAAACAAAAAATTGATAAATTCGAACAAAATTTGATTCACATATAGAAAAAAAAATAAAATTCGAGATATTTTTCAAATTTTTCAAAATTTTTCAAACCCATTAAAAATATACGCTACTGACTTAAATCTTGAATTTCCAATTAAAGTAAAGAAATGTTTTAAATTAATTATAAAAGATTAGCCATGTTTTTCTAGTCAACGTAAATACCAAAAAGTATTTTTTTTTTAATAAAATTGTCACTATTATGCTGAGCATAAAATGTGCCATTTTTTGTCAATATACTTAAGGTAGGAGTAAAAATTCACCAGTTCACAAATTTTTAATCTATCTTTGAGATACAAGTAATAAATTAATTTATTTACAATTATAAACAAATTTATTTGCTGCTGCCACTTAATTTTGTAAATAAGCCTGAACGGACAGTTTTTGATTTAAATTCACAAAATTTGAAATTTTTGTGGTCTTAGTACTGTATCTCAAAAAAATTATTGAACAAGCAAATGTAAATTATCAAAATTTGTGATGATTTAAAAATTTTAGAGTATTAAACATGTGTAACAAACTTCAAACTTCTTTTTGAACAAATGTAAGGAAGTACATAACTGCCAATAAAGATTATATTTGTAAAATTTCAAAATCAAGCTCTGGAATTTTATTTTTATTTATTTTATATAATTTTTAGATACTGATAAGCATTTTGGACAAATTTCGATTATTTTAAAATATTTTTGTTCATCATCAATGTTATTTTTGACAGTGTTGATAGAAAAAAATAAAAATTGTTTTACATTTTTTTGATAATAAATTTGTTTTAAAATCAACCAATTTATTTGGAATCGTGAATTCTTGATTAGATTAGATTTGATTAGATCGAATAAGAGGTAGTGGTTTTTTTTTTCCCGGAGCCGTCCTTTCGCCGGTACCACCTACTGTGGATACTCCTAGTGTTCTGACTACAACCTATTCAGCCAATCCGTTCCCTGTATTAGCTCATACAGGTTCTTTGCTGGTTGATTGTAGAAGTCTTCTGGAGTCATTTGGGTTCTGCCATACAGTTTCTGCCTTCTGTGGTCCAGCGACTCACAGTTGCATAGTATATGCAGAGCTGTTTCGGTATCCTTTTTGCATCTTCTGCATGTAAGGTCTCCGTTGTACAGCCCTATTTTGTTTAGGTGCTCCTTTGTGGGAAAGTGTCCCGTAAGTAGCCCCGTAATGGTGCGCAGCTTGTTCCTGCTCATTGAGAGCAGTTCTTTCGCTACTTTTTCTGATGGTTCTTTTATGAATTTCTTCCCATGTATTTGCCCAGTCGTATTCTTCCAGTGTTTCTTGTGTTGTTCTTTCAACCACCCTTTCAACCATGATCTCGTTAAGCATCTGGGGATGCCCACAGCAGGTTCGGGTCCGTTCATCAGAGTTGACGATCCTACTCTAGCGAGTTCGTCAGCTTTTTCATTGCCTGCGATTCCTTTATGACCTGGTACCCACTCCAGTGTTACACTGTTCCGAGTCGCCAGTCTTCTAAGTTCTTCGCCGCATTCCCATACTAGCCGAGATGTCACCCTATAGCTCTGAAGTGCTTTAAGGGCGGCTTGGCTGTCGCTGTAGATCCTGATCTGCCTGTTGTGGTAGGCTCTCATGCTGTTAGCCCTTGCACACGCAAGTATTGCATAAACCTCTGCTTGGAATACAGAGGCGTATTTTCCTAGCGAGACGATTCCTTCATATTTGCTCGTCTTGCTGTATATCCCCGCTCCGGTGCCGAGTTCATTTTTTGATCAGTCTGTATACCAGATCAGTTCATTCGCCCTACTAAGTGGTGGTGCGTTCTCTTCCTCAAGCTCCTTTCGATCTTTGATGACAATCTCGAAGTTCTTGCGAAAGATATATTTGGTAGTCATTTGGTCTGTTGGCATTTTGAAAATGTCATCACCCACCTGCCTTATCTCTGTGTGTCCTCTCCCATGTACCACATCATGGTCTAGTGCTTTTTCCAGTCGGGTTAGTGCTGCCCTTGCTTCGTACATTATGACATAATGTAGTGGAGGAAGGTCTAGCATTGTTTCCAGCGCCGCTGTAGGAGTAGTCCTCATTGCCCCTGTAATGCCAGTGCATGCAAGTCTTTGGACCTTGCTTAGTTTTAGCATAGCAGAGGATTGTCTGGTCTTTGGCCACCATACCAAAGATGCATATGTGATCCTGGGAATGACAACCATTTTGTATAGCCAGTGTACCATGCTGGGTCTTAGTCCCCATTTAATGCCGTAAGTACGTCTGGCAACCATGAAGGTCACCTCCGCTTTCTTGATCACGTGCTGGAGATGTCGGTTCCAAGTTAAGCCTGGGTCTAGAATAACCCCAAGATATTTTACTTCATCCGACAGTCGTATTGGTTCACCTTGAAGCGTCAAAGGGCCAAGTCCTTCCCTTTTCCTTCTTCTGGTGAACGCAATTATCTGTGTTTTCGAAGGGCTAATACGTAGCCCTTCTTTTACAGTCCAGCCTGTTACTACATTTAAAGCCATCTGGAGTCTGTCTCTGGTTGTACTGTTGTATTTACCTTGGGATAGAATAACCAGGTCGTCTGCATATCCTATGGTGTCGAATCCTCCTCTGTGTAGGGTTCTGATGCAGCAGCAGCAGCGAGGATAGTACTCCCCCCTGCGGACAGCCCCTGGTTGCACATACGGCCATTGTTTCCCCCATCAGAGTTGATTCTATGAGCCTGCTTCTGAGCATGCAGTCTATCCACCTGCAGCTCGTGGCATCGATCCCTAAATTCCTCGTCGCCTTGGCTATAGATTCATAGGAGGTGTTGTCAAAAGCTCCTTCTATAACAAGAAAGGCTGCCAGCAGCACCTCTTTGTTTTCCAGCACGTATTCAGCCCTTTTTATGAGTTGATGTAATGCTGTTTCGGTTGATTTTCCCTCTCTGTATGCATATTGATCTCGGTGTATTGGTCTTGTAGCCAATATACCATCTCTAATATGTCTGTCGAGAAGTTTCTCAAGAGTCTTTAGCAAAAATGACATTAGACTGATTGGTCTCAGTGCTTTATCCGTGTCCTGTCCAGATTTTCCAGGTTTTGGTATAAATGTAGCTCTGATGCGTTGCCAGGTTCTTGGAATATGCCCCAGAGCTAAGCTGGCTCTGAGCAGTTCACTTACCCTGTTGTGCAGTGTGCTTCCTCCTTTTTGGAGTAGGATAGGATAAATCCCGTCTGGTCCCGGTGATTTATATGGTTTGAAGCTGTTAATAGCCCATTCTGTATTTCCGCATCTACCACAGCCTTCGCTGTTCGCCAGTCTATCCTGGATGCCCATCGTGGTCTATCCAGTTCTGTCGCTGGAGAGTTCTGCGGCGGAATGGTGGGTATTGATCCAGGGAAGTGTACCTTGAGTAGCTCTTCCAAGGTTTCTTTTCCATTTTCTGTATATTGTCCGTTATCTTTTTTGATAGCGTGTATAGTCTGATTAGGGTCCTTGGAGAGAATCTTCTGCAGTCTGGCACACTCATGAGTCAGTTCTATCTCCTCACAGTGCCTCCTCCAGGAGTCTCTCTTGACTTTCCTTACCAGTTTGTTGTATTCAGTTAGGGCCCTCTTATAATCCGTCCATTCTTCTGAATTTTATTTAGTTCTATCAAACTTCTTCCTCAACTGTCTCCGTGGTAGTGGTTAGTACAGGATTTAAGAAAATTGTAAATTGCGGGAAAAGTATAGTACCTAGGTATAGGACAACCTTATATCATTCGAAAGAGGACATTTTTTTAAATATGATGAATTATTGAAATACAGGGTGTTCCATTTGAAATAAGCCCGTTATAACACATTTAATGATCTAATAATTGAACTGATAATTCTGAACACCCTGTAAAGAGATGTTTAGTATTCAATCATGGAATACATTCAACGAATGTCCGACTATTGAGCTGTGAGAGAAAATTCGCTAAAATTTATTATATCAATGAGTTATTAATTTTTTTCGAAATGTTCACATTTTTAAAAAAGTCAGCATAACTCGGAACCCTCTGTATTTAGGTATAGGGAACCATTATGAAACAGTACTTTATTTTTTGGGTGCAATCAGAAAATGCAATCAAATATCGGGTGTTTCATAAGAAAAAATATAACTTTGATACGCCACACTTTATTGGGACATCCTGTATATTTCAAAATAATTTTAAAATGTAGCCTATATGGATGTACAAACTACTAGGGTGACAAACATTTCACCGTTTCGCCATAAACCTCCGTCCCGTTAGTCGTGATTCACCCTGTATAAATGTAATGTTTCTTGGGATTAATAAATTTGATTTGATTTGATATACCCTAGTATAAAAATATTTTTGTTTTATTTAGTAAATTATTATTTTCAACTTCTTTTTTTTAGGTTCCATATTAAAAACTTCACCAAGAAAAGAAAAGGGTTAATCTAGCTATATGTTTTCAATGCTCAGGTTTTGGTCATGTGGCTCAGTTTTGCCATTTGTGGCGACTTGTCGCCAAAATGACTACTTTTTACGATGTTTCGAGCGTGGCGGCGATTTTTCAAAAAGTGCCCGTTTTTGGCAACTTTTAGAACATTACTTACCTTCAATAATTTTATTTATCAGTAGTGGGAGAAAAACAGAAAAACACCCAGTGTTGACCTAATTATGTTCAGATTCCGATAGTGAATCAAACTGAATGTTTTGTTTTTCTTGTATTTTGTATGTTTTTTATATTATTTTTATTTATTTTTTGTAGTGAGTTATAGACTTTGTTTTATTTTCGCTATTTTGCCAAAATTAGGAATGTATTTATTTTTGTTTTATTTATTGTAGGATAATAAAGTTTGTTTTATTCACATATTCATGTACTTGAAAGATGTGGCGACAAAGTGGCGTGGCGACCTTTTCATACCCCTCGTGGCGATATTTCAGTAAATCGCTCTGGCAACACTGCATGTGGCTAAATACTGTGCGGGAAAGCAATGCTGTCACAAATGTGGTGGTGAGCATTTTGGCATGGACTGTGACAAGGAAGTATTAAAATACCCGAATTGTACCAAAATGAAATTTGACCCAGCGTTGAACCAGCATAGTGCACGAGATGCTCATAGTGTACAATGTATAAAAAAAGACTCGCACAATATCAAAACCATATTAATTATTCAACTCCTCCTTTTTTATGAACATTCTAGAAGAGAACAAACACGTCATCAGTATAAAGAACACAACCAGTATTATACATCAAAATCTTGCAGTCAATCGGAAACGCAGTTGACAGGATAAACGAAATGGTGAATGCTCATAATGACTGTAGGATACTTTGTGCAAATTTTCAGTCGAAATTACACAAGCAGTACACTTTTTCCTAGTAGGTACAATACCATCTAAAAGAGTTTTTTTTAATAAATTTAAAATCATTTACAAGCAAAACGGTTTGTCCTTTGGTACCAATGGTAGTGGATATATTTAAATGTTCTGGAATACCTGCTTCTTCCAGATCTAAAAAATAATGGTACGTTTATATATACGAAAATTTAAAAGAAAAATCCTCAATCCTGTACACAAATTTTTTACCGTTTCGCCATAAACCTCCGTCCCGTTAGTCGTGATTCACCCTGTATATCTATAATATGTTTGATTTTTAAAAATTTACTGACTTAATTTCAAATAAATTCCTAAATCGTTGTTATTTTAAACAAAAACTAATAAAATAAGTAGTAACATTAATTATTTTTAATATATGTACTTACACAAAAAAAAACTAACAGTAATCATGGTCACTCATAATATTAATTAATAGTACATTGTTTACCGGGTAGGAAAAGCTTAACATTCCTCGACGACTGTGAAGATTGCTAAGTCGAGGCGCAAGCCGAGACTTAGCAACACAGAGTCCAGGAATGTGGCTTTTCCTACGAGGTAAACATACTATTTTTCCGCAAATCGTTTAAAATTCGACAGATATTGATTGATTTAAAAAAAAAACGCGATAATTTTATTCCCAAATAAATGGTGCTTTGAAATTCCTAATAAAATTACTTGGGTTACTATGGAAACGTATTGAGGTTGAATTGTCAAACTTGACGCTTATAAATTTAATTGCTGGTGTTCTCGAAAGTAAAATGATAAGTGATGATGAAATTTCCATTCCTGGGACTCCTCCAGAGCTGGTTGAGGCAGTGAATACTGCTTCATTAGAATTATTGCCAAAGAAATCAAGAGAAAAGTACGAAAATGCATACAGACGTTTTATGGATTATGTAGAACACTAACAACTGTACGGAAATATCATTTCCTTACAGTAAGGAAGTCCTGACTTTTTCTTCAAGAAATTTTGACATTCCTAGCGATTTGCGGAAAAGAATAGGGTACACGCATATTTCATATTTTGCTTAGATATTAATTTGTAGTAGTAAAGTTGATATCAAAAATAACTAATAATTGGAAATAAACCAGTTTCCATTTCAAATTACTTCCAAATTTTAAAATAAAATTCAAATTTCAATGCACTTTCCGACCAACACCCGAGGATTTCCGAATACGTGTGACGTAGCACATTACAATTGTCATGGCCGGTAACGCATAGGTTTGGGTAGATTATCCCTCAGGATATAGCTCAAAAAAGAAAGTAAGAAGAAGAACGCATAGGTTATGTGTAGTTTTGTGTTTATTATTGTATTTTTAATTAACTATTCGATGTAAAAATATCATTTTTCCGCAAACGTCAAAAAAAGTAGACATTATTAACGTCAATTCATGATGTTGAAGTATGATTTCACAGACGCCACTTTTTGTCCGCTCACAACGTCGGGCGGTGTACAGTTGGGTTCTGAATCCGACATAATATTATCTAAAAGAAAATTTCAGTACACTTTACTACAACAAACGAAATTTTGATGCTCAAGTACCAAAAATGCACAGTCCAATTGTTGCTTTAAATCACTTACAATATTTCTGACATTATAAAAAAATATTATTGAACTGTCAAATTTGTTTGGCAATCATTTGGCAATCACAAAACCAGTAACCACGGAAATGTAGTGCGCAGTTTTATAATTATTATTCTCTGAATTTATCAACTTCGTTGCAATCGTTTTGAATTATTATTTAAATATTAATTAGTTCTATATTCTGGATGCCGTTTGCGGAAAAAATAGCATGTTTCATTCGGAGCAAAAGCACTTTTTGTGGCTCGTCTGAAATTGTCGGCCTCACTAACGTTCGGCCATCAAACATTCAGACTCGCCACAAAAAGTTATACTTTTACTCCTAATAAAACAATATACTATTATATGTTTGTTTGAGACCATTAAGTGATTGTGTGTGCTTTTTTAATTTTTAAAAGTCAACGTAAAGTGGAAAGTGGACATAAATATACGATATTTCCGAGGATATTTTGAAACATTTAGAAGAAAATATTTTATTATTATATACTAGTTTATAGTTCAGTAACCCGTTATAATTTTTGAGTGAAGATATGGCTAGCGAAGGTTTTGTGGTTGGTGTAGGGCTCTCGAGTCTAGCATACTTCCAGAGATGATTATGCATTTTTGCTTGCGCCACTAGGTAAAGTAAGAAATATTTTGTCTGGAGCTTTACTAGACGTCGATTCACACTCTGGAACAATGTAATACTTGGAATGTGAAGTTTTTTTGGGCTTTATCCATTTTTAAAGCTTTCAGAAACATATTAGGTCACAAAAACTCAGAGCGCAATACACGATACACAAATAAGAATGTAAACAAGTAAGTGTGTGACGTCAACAGTGACGTCAAACGCGTTTTGGCGGACTTTCAAATTTTATGATTTTTAAAGTCGTTTTAAAAGTAAAGTTGATATTTTTTTGAAAAAATAAGTATGCAAGGTGTTAGCAGACCTGATGAAATGTCGATTCCCACCATTAGCAAAATTTATGCCTGTTCCCTATTGTTGATAGCATCTGACTCAGACTTTGACGGTTTCGTTATACTATTGACACAGCATAATAATATTAGGCTGTGCTATTGATGGTTCGTTTTTTTGGCTTCTTTTTGGTGGAAAAGAAAGACATCTGTTTTACAATTTTTTTATTGGATGGTTCTCCTAAAATTGTTTCAAGTTTCAAAATATTCTGAAAATTGTATGTAGGTGCGCTCTCTTTAGTCCTTTTTCTATTGATTGTGTATAATTTTTACTGAATATTCTTATTTTATTTTTTAAAATAAAAAGATAAAAGATAAGCAGATCACAATTATATGTATTCTTAAAAATTAAAACCAATCAGGTTCAAATGAATCAATAAAAATAAGTCTATATACAACTGAAGTTACGTGTTCAGATGTAAATGTTCTTGAAGTTCTATCTTTGATAGAAAGCAAGTTATTGGCATTTTTCATCGTATTGAGAACTGGTAGGGAGTCATTTTCAATGACATATTCTTAATTTTATCAATTTCTTCATTTATTTTTTCTTTTGCAATTGATGCATCCTTGCTACTACTTTTTTGGGACAAAATTGGTAAATATTCAGTAGCCTCACAATTAGTAGGGGTCTTAGTTTCTGAAGTCTCTTTAGATGACGAATGTTTTTGATTCTGCTCATTGTCAGTGTTTAATTTAAGGTAATGTATGTACTTACATATACTTGCTCTTATGTAGTAATCTGGACAGGTACATTCATATTCATGTATGCAAACATAACAAAAGGAGCATTTTAGTTGACAGTTGAGTACTGTACATGAATTATTGCCCCTTTTTGTTACTACATAATCCACATCATTAGATTGCAGAAGCACTTGTTTCAATCAAAATTACTTTGATTGAAAAATCACTTATCAGAGCAGTTCTATGGCGTTTGTGTATATCTTTACAGGGTGTTCAGAATCATCAGTTGAATTATTAGATCATAATGTGTTATAACGGGCTTATTTCAAATGGAACACCCTGTATTCTAATAATTCATCATATTCAAAAAAATGTCCTCTTTCGAATGATATTAGGGTGTCCTATACCTAGGTACTATACTTTTCGCACAATTTACAATTTTCTTAAATTGTATGGTAAATTGATTTTAAAACGTCTACGGTTCTATCTTAATTTTATTCTAATTATCTTGACAAAGTTATTGTGAAGAGAAACAGTGAAGCTGCTAATAAATATGCACACACTCCTAGGAGCGGTTAGATTAGGATTAGATGCATATTAGATGTACAATCCTGATTCTTCTTCTTCTCCTTTAGTGTGCTCTAAGGAAGAACTTAAATTCGAAATGTGGTTATGTTTATAGGGAAAAATCACGATTCACGAACCGCGAGAACGAGATGGCGCTGCGAAATCCAAAATGTCGGATCGGAGGGTGAACAACAAACAACAAATATTCTAGTCATTTGATATTAGCTTCATTTTCGAAATTTTTGTGTTGTAGCTGGATTTGTGTCATAAGATATCTATTAATAATGCCTGTGAAAGTAGAGATATCAATTTCGGATATTCTGGATTGTTGGTGAACGTGTTCGGCCAATTAATGAAGGTGAGGTTCCAATGAAAAAGTTATTAGAAGCTTATGTATCAGATCTCCAACAATATTACAATCCCCCATTATAAAACTCAGTGAGTCCTGGATTTGTCAATGTTCCTTTAAAGCAGGATTGGGGGACACTGCAAGGATATTATTGCTAAATTGATTTATATTAACAGGTAAATAAGTTTTCTCAATTACCTAAGAAAGCAAGTAGGTAGATGATTTCAAAACCACACCACACATCCTTGTTTGCCTCCTCTCTTTTTCATGTTTCAGATATGAGATGCTATAACCAGTAAGCTGTACTGATCTCTGGCTCAAAAATAGGGAAAGGAAAAAAGACATAGAGAGAATCAGTAGGCCAGAACCATTTCATTTAGTCACCCAGGAATTAAAAAAAAAAAAGAAAATACAATACAACAGCTGAACTGAACAAAAAAAACTTTAATCTTCTTGCCTACAAACAAGCTGAACATCAGCACTTTTTTAATACCTGCAGGTGTAGGGGATTCTGCTTTGGCAACATTTATGGAAAGATATCATCAAGTAAAAGAACAATTGGGTGCACCAGTGTATGATTCAAGTATTAAGGAGAGGTTGTATAATTTAATTTTAAAATGGCATATCGGCCATTTCGATTGGAGAGCAAAAAGCTTCATCTGTTTGACTTACCTGTTCTCTTTTATGTGCTGTTTGTTTTTATTTTCAGGCATCCAGATCATATTATGCAAGATGTATTGTATCACAATAGAAAATAAATAAATAATATAAAAAAGTTATTGTTTCATTATATAAGCAAAGGTATGTATGGTTTTGCACAATAATTATAAATAGGTGGAAGACTTTATGCAATAATAAAAACAAATTTTGCTTTTCATATCATTTAATCTATTTTATGCAGAATATGAATGAAGAAACATTTATAATACTAATTGACTAAATGAAAAAATAAAAAAAAAAATGGTATAGCAAAAATAATAAACCAGAAGTACCTAATTGTTTTGAATTCTCACTTACTGTCGGTCACTTCCACATATTATATATATTTTTTTGTATGTTGATAATTAGTCACTGGAAGGTTCTGGCTAGGAAAGGATCCATTTTTTAAATGCTCCCTCTGTGTTGTGGAGGTATAACTATATATTGAATAATAAAAAATATAAATTGAAGTGAAGAGAAGATAGTAAAAATTATTCAACTTACCACAAAAAAATTCTCTTTCAGAAAGTGCTTGCTGCAAACAAGCATGTATTTTGAGATAGGCTTCCCTATCTTCAAGATTTTTTGCCATTTCTTTACTGCCTTGGGATTCAAAGGGAATTTATGTAGAGAAATATCCGAAGTACTGCACACTGAGAAACTGAGCACATTATGCGTGATTTTACCTCATTATCTCCTCCAATCCGCTGCATTTTAAGATTTGATGTTTATTTGAAACAACTATTGTTCATAAAATAACCCAAAAATATATCACTTTCGACCTAATCACTTAAAATTGTATAAAAATCTCACACTTCACCCATATAAACACATTTGGGTTAGTTTGTTGTTCACCCTCCGAGTATTTCGAACATGTTTCAAACGATTAATTGTAAATGTCGCCCACTCCGTCCGAGATTCTTTCCTAATATTCTTCTGTTTTAATAGGTTTCTTTTTTTTATAGAGGTTCTAGGTTCTACGACTGATATTCTAAGCTGGCCAACCATAACATTATTTTTTAAACTAATAAATTTTGTAATAAGAGTTAGAGTATTCTATTCTTGATTCAGACTATGATTATTGATAAAAGAAAAAGAGGAAACTCCACCTAAGCTCATACAATGAGGAGCATAGATAAAGGATGCGTTCGCCCAGTGAGGAGACTTGATATTGAATCGCCATGCAGTATGCAGAGAAATATATTTTGTCTATGGCATAGAACTCTATACTACATAACGTAGTATAGAGTTCTATGGTCTATGGTGATGGTGTCGCTGTCACTTTCGCCATGACACTATAAATTTTCTTTTGACAATGATGGGATTATTTTATTTTCAAGTTTGTACTCAACCAACACTTCAGCATAAATAGAAAATAGATATCGAAACACATTATATGTGGATGGTATTTTGGTATTGCTTTTAAGCTCGGAACGTACTATTTATTCTGTGGTTGAATTTATCTGCCAAAGCTGTCACTCGACAAACAACAGTTTTCTTTACTTATGTTGTTTTGTTGTTGACTGATTATTATTGTTACAAAAATGAAAATTCATATGATTTTTTTGGTTGTACACCAATTTTAATAATTATTCTGAATGAACCTATCCATAGAGGCCATAGACAAAATAAAAAATATTATATTTCTCTATGAACTTTCTGTCTGTCAAAATTCATTACTGGTAAATTTGTTTTTAATTCTCTATGTTCTTAAGTTACCTGAACTGTCCACAGGAACTGTCATACATAACTGTATTTGATCGGTGTCGAGGGAGAGTGTGTTTAATGGGATACGAGAACGGGAAAGTTTTTTGTTTCGTGCGTAATTTTGATAGATTTTCAGTGAAATTCTCGTATGACATGACTTTCTAGTGTTCATAATGGCCTCAACATCGAATTGTGACCCGAAAGTGTTGATGGCAAAGGGAAAAAGGGCCACAGCAACATACATTCATGCCGATTGTTCGAATGAAAGAAATCCCCAACACCTAAATGAAGTTATGGATAATTTATTAAATCCTCAAAAATCTATAGAAGAATGGGAGACTATAGATTGGTGCAAGTGGCTTATGGCAGGGGGCAGAACCCCAGATGAATTCGCTAGCACAGGTGAGAATAACTGAATGACATTTCAGGACATTGTTACCTTGCCAATGGCCTTGCAAGTTGTCTTAGAATTCGTCATCCAAGTTATTTTTTATTTTTCATGTATTTATTTCGAAAATTTTCATAAATAAACTGATATATAAAATCTGGAAGCACTAGTACTGAGCCATTGCACATAACTGTTATCTGAAAGTTAATTAACCTTTTGCATTTAATTTGTTCACCAAAGTAAAACCTTTGTATATTTATGCATAATAACTATTTTGATTGAATAAACCAGACAGTATATAAAATTTAAATATTTTGAATTGCATGAGAATAATCACAAGACCTAAAGTTCATTACCCTCATAAAGAATCAGAAGTTCACTACTGTATACTGTCAAATATTTTAATGTAAGTTTTTTACTAATTCCAAACTTTTTATAGTTATTTAATACTATTTTGGAAATGATATGTGCTTATATTTATGGAAAGATAGTGAAATATGTCAAATAAGGATTTATATTAATTGTTTCAACTTATTATTCTTATCATTAAGATTATGATTTCATCTTATGAATATTTGTTTTTGTTTACTTATTCATGATTATAAAATGACAGCTACACCAAATTATGCCTAAGATAATAATATGGTAATATTTTTAATTTAAAAATTGAAAGTTACCCTCCAAGTTACATTACAATAAACACTTTTCTCGTTTCTTGTTATTTACCTATAAACAAATTTAATAATAGATTTAAGGACATTAGTACTGATCTAAATGTTTTTTGTAGCCTACTTACTAAACTCATATCTTCAATACAGGGAAATAAAAAAATTGACATTTTTCAAATGTATATCAGTAAATGTATTTGCATGTGGCAATTCATGTAATGAAAATTCGTAAAATTGTAATTAAAAAAATGGTTAATTATAGTGGTATTGATTTTTGGGGTTGGGAAAATTAAAAAACTACATCTCTTATCATATAAATTTTCTACCTATAAAACATTGGTACATAGAATTGGGTTCAGATAGCATTTATAGCATTGATAAACAGTTGAATTTTATTTATTTATTTATGGGCATTACCCATTCATTTACAATAATAAACATTTCAACAGTACTATACTATAACATCATTTTTCAAAAAGTATCCATTAAAAATACTGAGAATACCAAGGTGACATTTAAATCTACTAATAGTTATTTATGCAACAAGTGCAAAAAGGGAGTGTTTTTTTGCACGCGACGTGAAATTGTCCAACGAGGTCTTTAGGCCGAGTTGGACAACACGTCAAGTGCAAAAAACACGTTTTGCAAGAGTTGCATACAATATTTTTTCTAAATTCATGCAAAAACTGGAAAATTAGAATATAAATATGTTAAGAGCCTAAACTAACCTAATTAAAGTCAACCCGTTCTTCTTTTTTTGTATCTTTATGGCCTCCACCTCACCTCCACTCAATCATAGCTGGTTTTCGCCTTGACCATTTAAATTTTAAATAATTAAAGATTTTTGCAATAATTGTAACTCGTTAGGACTAAATAGTAAGATATACATATATTATTGTTGTATTAAAGCAGGATCAGATACTTGCTATGGATTTTTATTTAATTTAAATGTTTATGTTTGTCATTAATCATCACAAAACTGACACAAGAATGACAGATGAGTGCAATAAAATATTTTTTCTACTCCTGTTTTATAATATACTTATTAAAAGACTAAAATCTGTATCATAATGAAATTCATTATGATACAGATTTTTAAGCCAATAGGAATGCGACATTCGCACAATATTTAGTATATAGCCATGGATACCTGGTTGACATTTCTGAAATTAATCATATTAGGTCTGTTCCCTGCAATAAAAGTGTAGCACTGAGCTATACGATTTTATTTATTTTAATTATGTTTTAATGTTTCTTGCAGTTTACAAATGCAATATACATAGACATTCCCAAATTTAGTAATTTTATACGTATTTTTTCACAGATAGACCTGAATTCTTCAAAATTATATAGCTCAGTGCCACACTTTTATTGCAGGCGAACACACATATTAAGTGACACTTAATTTGATAGCTGTCAAATAATTTTGATTTTCAAAAGTAACTATATTTAAAATTGATTTAACTAATAATTATTGATTAAATAATTTTTATTAATCGGAGTAGAAAAAATATTGTATGCCACTTTCATGTAATGGCCATTAATACACTCGCATATTATATAGTATCCTACAATATGCTCGTGTCACTCTTAATGGCTATCATTACATGTTCGTTGCATAAAATACTATTATTGCACTAGTGCAATAAAGTACCACTTTTTCCATTATATGTGGTTCACAAAAGTGTTGTTTTTTGCATGAATGTAGAAAAAAAAATTAAAACAAATATTTGAAATCATTAAACTATTATGCTTAATCACACCAAGTCGCATGAGTACAATATCTATTCTACCCAATATAAAAGAAACAAATGTTTTCCTCTTATTTTATACCACAAAGTACGTACGTATGTGAACTTAGCGTCTCATATCGCAGCGTCTCATAATTTGAAAAGAATTCTTACAGCGTCCAACATAGTTCTAGAGTTCCTGATACAATATATTAATACTTGTGTTGAATTGAGTACCGAAAACGGCTTTAAAAAAAATGAGACGCTAACGACCGGAAGTTAGCGTCCCAAAGTATAAAATCAAAAAAATCGAGCAGAAACGGTTATTCAAAGGATAGTTCTAGAGTTCTTGTTTATTTATATCGATAAATTCTTAGAATTCGAAATCGGACATCCGTGAAACGGTTTTTATAGATTAAAAATCATGTTAGTGAGAAGCTGTCGTACGATAGCGAATTCTAGCTTCTGTAGGGATTAAAAATGATCATTAATGTCTCAATACACGATTCCCTGAAAAGTTATAATCGTTAACGCTCTGCAGAATATTTGTAATTATTATTATTCATGAAAAACCATCTCAATAGTGGGACGCTGTCATTCTAGACCGAGTTCTCGCTTTCATATCGAGAATGATGCTGGCGTCCAAAAATACGTTTCCCTAAAGAGTTCTGATCGTTAGCGTCCTGCAAAATATTTTTAATTATTACTATTCATGAAAAAGCATCTCAATAGTGGGACACTGTCATTCTAGACCAAGTTCTTGCTTTTGTACCGATTCAGAATGATGCTGGCGTCCAAAAATACGATTCCCTAAAGAGTTCTGATCGTTAACGCCCTGCAAAATATTTTTAATTATTATTATTATTGATGGAAAACCATCAAAATAGTGGGACGCTGTGGTTCTAGACTAAGTTCTAGCTTGTGCAATGACTCAGAATGATGGTTAGCTCCCAATATACGAAATCCTGAAGAGTTCTAATCTTCAATGCCCTGCAAAATATTTCTCTGCTCATAATTTATTGTAATAATAATAATAGTGGGACGCTGTCGTTCCAGTTCCAGTATCATTCTGAATCGATACAAAAGCGAGAACTCGGTCTAGAAGGACAGCGTGCCACTATTGTGATGGTTTTCCATCAATAATAATAATTATAAATATTTTGCAGGGCGCTAACAATCAGAACTCTTTAGGGAATCGTATTTTTGGATGCCAGCATCATTCTCGATACGAAAGCGAGAACTCGGTCTAGAATGACAGCGTCCCACTATTGAGATGGTTTTTCATGAATAATAATAATTACAAATATTCTGCAGAGCGTTAACGATTAGAACTTTTCAGGGAATCGTGTATTGAGACATTAATAATCATTTTTAATCCCTACAGAAGCTAGAATTCGCTCTCGCACGGCTGCTTCTCACTAACATGATTTTTAATCTATAAAAACCGTTTCACGGATGTCCGATTTCGAATTCTAAGAATTTATCGATATAAATAAACAAGAACTCTGGAACTATCCTTTGAATAACCGTTTCTGCTCGATTTTTTTGATTTTATACTTTGGGACGCTAACTTCCGGTCCTCAGCATCTCATTTTTTTTAAAGCCGTCTTCGGTACTTAATTCAACAGAACTATTAATATAATGTATCAGGAACTCTAGAACTATGTTGGACGCTGTAAGAACTTGTTTCAAATTATGGTTCACATACGTCCACAACGTGACCTTATAAAACGCTCAAAACTATTGAAGAAATCTAACTCTGGAGAGCTATTTGCCAAATGTGTTGTTCTGGAAATGTTTGAATTATGGCAAATGTTTGTACAAGACATTCATTGATAGATCATATTACGAGATCTAGAGCTTTTTAAAGGAACCATGAAATTAATGTTACTAAAAAGATATGGGCAGTTGAAAAGGTGATTTAATATTTTGTTCATATATTTAAGATCATCATAATCTCTTCAGGTTTTATTTTGGATCCTTTTTTCTAGCTCTTATCTTGTTAATTTTTTTCATATCAATTTTTGCATTTAAATATCTAATTTCTTGGACTAACTTGAAATATGTGTTGCTAAGCGATATGAGTAACTATTATGTAAAAAACTCGGTAAAAAACTATTTCATATAATACATCATTGAAAACCTCAGCCTGGTCAGGTATGCAGGATCCTGATAGTTTTCTTATTCTGGCTCAGTATATATACTCCATGAATTTTGGCGAGGGTTCCTTGATGAACTCTGGTTCGCCTCATTCCAGGCTAAGTACAGTCTATTATGACTGCCCAGCACTTGTAGTGTCTCCAACTAGTTCAAACAAATTTGGAATTCATCTGCATGGAACTTTTATGTTGAAGTATATGGCAATTTTGGAAAACAATTGATATTTTTCCAATACATTTTAGGAATGTTGTTTATGCCAACTTTATTAAGGTCTGATCCAGCATCTTTGAATAAACTAAACTGAAAAAACCTAACCACTACCCTAGACTTGAAAAAGTTAAGCTTTTTACTGTATTTGTACTAGTTCTACTTTAAACATTTTTTCACGTTTACTTTTTTATATGGGATTAGGCTTGCCTGTAAATTTATATTAGTTGCTTAGGGTTCCCTACCCAGTGGCTAAACATGGACCCTGTTACTAAGACTTTGGTGTCTGTGTCTATTATAGCTAGACAGTTGTAATTTTCACAGATGATGTATTTCTATTGCAACTATAACAACAAAAACTAAAAAACAATAAAATAAATATCTAAGCTTCCATACAACAAACAAGATTTTTAAAAACAACATCCTGGCTCCTTCCATGAGGTAATAGCTAAGCAGTATTGGGCAACAGGTGAATTCTTGAAAATTTCACTAATTATTTCCTTTCTATTAATTAACCAATTGCTATCAAGAATTGGTATGTCAAATATAAATTTTAAGCAGAAAATTACCAAGTAAACAATTACTCTGAAGAAAATAACAAAGACAAAATTACAAAATTTATGACACTAAAAAATAAAGGCTAAAAATGCTGTGTATAAAAAATTAAGAAATAATAACGGATGTATTTTAAAATAAATGAAATCGGTTTCTGTGTTGTTTTAAAAAAAGTAGGTATACCGAAAAATAATAATATCAAATTGGGAAAAATAAATATTGTCCATAATTATAAAATGATCACACTGTTATTGCCGGTGACATCATAATTCGTTTTTGAGCATTGCTTGCCAATTTGCATAGTTTATTAGTTAATATTATGCGAAACGATATTTTAATCCGTGACGTCGTCTAATACTCAGTCGAAACTACTTTTATTGTGGTTTTTACTGAACAGAAAATTAGTAAACAAGTCATTGATCTGGGCAAACTAAATATTTTATAAAATGGCACTAAAAAAACAAAGCTCTTTTTATTATTGAAAAAAATACGATTTTTATTAATAAATGACCTCGTATTTTTTTGTCAATGACCCACGATTTATAAAAAACAAGATTTTATTCCTATGCTTAGTGACGCATATAAATTGTTTTTTTTCCTATGCATAATAGATGAGCACAATCATCGATTTTTCGTGAAGTCGGTCAAAATTCATTGCGATTTCGGTATATACAGGGTGAGCTATGAGGAACTGTACATTGTATCCCAGAACCGAACCGTATTGAAATGATTTTAATTACTCTAGGCAGCGCGTTCATAAAAATTGAAAAATAAATAGTGTGGGTTCTTGCCAAACTAAATTTAAATTTGGAGATAGCGAATATAGTATTTCTATAAATAAATAAATAAATCAATAGTAATTAGCCATAGCTTGTTTATAATTTCTCACCGTAAAAATTATTTAAATAACTTTAAAAAAACATGCACTATTAAAGGTATAATATATAAAACTATGTATAAAATGTTGCCGATATTTAGGTGCTGACAGTCTAGACGATGTGATTTTATTTGTAAAACGAGTATGCCGAAAGATTTCAATCGAAAATAGTTATTTTCCTAACAAGTGCGGAAAGTGATACTTTCCCGCACGCGACTGCAGTTGACCCGAACGACGCGGAGCGGAGTTCGGGCAAGCGGTCAAGTGCGGGAAAGATACTTTACGCATGAGCTAGGAACATTATTTTTTCTACGACCGTATATATCTACAAAAAAGTATACCAACCTATTTTTCAAATTTATTCCATTTCAACATACATATATACATATCTAACTAAAAACTACTAATTATTATTAATATTAGGTATTATTACCTAAAACAGAATTTGTTGCATTCTGTAAATTACTTAAAATCACCGGAACAGTGGAGTTATTTGGTGTTAGGGTTATATAAAAATATCTTCATCATTTTATATTTCCAAAAAATTAAAAATGCAACAAAAAGCTAAGAAAGATTTTTTTTGGACCATTTCGTCAATATTTATTTACCTGTAGTCACAATAGTTATAACTTCCGAAGTAAAAAACTATCTAATAAGGACAAAATTTGCATAATTTTACTTTCCCGCACTGATAGTGCGGGAAAGTGACACTTTCAAAACTAAAATGCGTGCGGAAAAGTGGGTTAAAACGCACGGTCGTAGGAAAAGTATATTATAGTTACTCAAGAAAAAGGAAAAATAGACTACAATGTCACAGCAAAAATAATTCTGATAAGAAATGACATTTGTCAGCAATTATCTGACAGTCTAAACCACATTCTTAATAAACTAAACAGCTACTTACCAATTGATTTAATCCTTCAAATCGTTCACGTGGTGCTTTCTTTAACAAAATATGAAATAATAAATGGACGCAGGGCTTTGTGGACGACATAGTGATTATCACCAATGGGAAATTAGGTATTGTTACGTTTATTTTAATTTATATTTACAACTAATTAATTTATATTTACAGATTTATATGTACGGTCCTTAATTTACTAATTTATATTAAACACTTAACTAACTAACTACACTAATTTATATGAACGTCACTGATTAACACTTTATTGATCGGTTTGTCTTTAGTATAAGCACTACAGTGTCCATCTATGCGACTACGTCTCAACTATCTGATTATTGTTGACTGTTCACTGTTAACTGTTCTTCCTGTTCTTGCTATGCTATTTATATCCGAAATGTAGGTTTCTAGAACACTCCCGATGTTTTGTCGCGACGAGTTTCTGGACTGTTCTCGTCGGCCCGTATTCTCGATCATCGTCGAAATCTCTGGAATGTTATCGGCTAGTGGCTTGAGGAGACGCAGGGCTGAGGGGTCGCAGGGCAGGTAATCTCGATAATTCTCGATTTCACTGAGCTCACATGGTCAATAGTCCATAGTCGTCTCGTACGGGAATTTCGCTGGGACACTCGCGTAACATTGCCCCCTCCTTAAGAGACAGTTCCTCCTGGAACTAACTAAGAAACTGAGACGAGATGACTGTATCGGCAACTGGTTCCCTTGTTACATTTTCCAGTTGCATGGAAGTAACATGCGACCGTCTTCTCCGTTGACTGTGCCTCCTGAGAATGTCCGCAGACAAGTACCTGCACTTCGGTGTCTCGGAAGATTACTTCTACCATGTTACGGATTATTCGCCAATCTAAATGCCTACATTCAATCTTGGGCATGGCTAGCCTATGAACATTTAATTCAAGCACATGCTCTCTCAAGTTTAGTAAAGCTTCCCAGACATTCTCGTACGTTGGTCTTTCGTCGAAGGTGTTTCTCGTCACTAGGTGGAAATTGTAACGGGTGCCATCTTGTACCTTCAAAGCTTTACCTGGTACTGGTAACTGGTTTTCCAAACTTCGTGTGCCACTCTTCTTTATTAACAGAGATGGCAATCCACGCGCATCGGTTATGCTGGCAGGGATGTTTATTGCCAGTGAGTATTCCTCCGGCACGGTGAGCAGATCTTGTCGTTTCTCCGTGGTGACGCCGTATCTTGCTTTTCCGGTACCACCATAAGCACCCATGAACTCTACAAAAGCAGGATCGGCTACTTCTTGGAGTTGTCTTATTTCCTCATTGTGGTCACCCTCGAATGGCGCTAATCGATTACGGTGTACCACCTTTGGCTTTCCGTTTGGGATCTTGGTGATGCGATAAATGACGTCGTTGATTCTTTTATTTACAAGGTACGGACCGTCCCAAGCTTTCTGCAACTTTGGAGAAAAACCCTTTTGTCTTCTTGGGTTATGCAGCCAGACTTTGTTTCCTTCGTGGAAACCTCCTTCCGTAGCTTGCGTATCGTACCTTTTCTTCATCCTATCGCTAGCGATCTGGAGATTCGATCGAACCAACTCGTGTATGTCGTCCATTCGTTTTCTCAGCTGGGTTACGTAATCTTCACCAGCTATGTCTTCTTCGGGTCGGCATCCAAATTCAAGGTCGCAGGGTAATCTCATTTCGCGTCCGAACAGAACTTTTGCTGGTGTTTGGCCGGTAGACTCATTGATGGCGGATCTGTAGGCCATCGCAAATAGCGAGAGATACTGGTCCCAATCTCGCTGATGGTTAGCTACTACTTTGGACAAGTATTTGCCAAGAGTTCTGTTCATTCGCTCAACCATTCCGTCCGACTGTGGATGTAGAGCAGTAGTTCTCGTTTTCTTCATGCCGAGCTTATCACAAACTTCCTGAAACAGCTGGCTTTCGAAGTTTCTGCCCTGGTCGCTGTGTATTTCCAGGGGCACTCCATATCGGCAAATGAACTCCTTAACAAGCACGTCGGCAACAGTTGCGGCTTCTTGGTTTGGAATGGCATACGCTTCCACCCATTTTGTGAAATAGTCCATCACCACCAAAATGTACCTGCTGCCATCTCCTGTCGGTGGAAACGGTCCGGCAATATCCAGGGCAATGCGTTCAAAAGGGCTTCCGACATTGTACTGCTTCATAGGAGCCTTTCTTCTCCCGTGCGGTCCATTGGCCGTGGCACAGGTAGTGCATTTCTTACACCAGTCTTTAACATCTTCGGAACTGTGCATCCAGTAAAACCGTTCTCGCACCCTCTGGAGGGTCTTCTTCACACCTAGATGTCCTCCTGATGGACTGTCGTGTAATTTCTGCAGTACTGCTACTACCCTGGATCTTGGAATCACCAACTGTCTTCTACTTTCCGAGCCATCATCGTTCTCGATTACTCGCTGTAGCAAACCGTTCTCCAGAACCAGCGAGTCCCACTGGGCCCAATACGATTTCATCGTTGGCGAGTATCTTGAAATCTCCTGCCAAGTAGGTCGACAGTTTTCCTCTTTCCAATGTCGGATTTTCTTCAAGTCGGGATCGTTCTCTTGTTCCTCTTGCAGCTTTTCTGGTGTCCACTCGTCGCTGGTTACCGTGGTTCTTCGAATCGCAGCTTCCTTAGCTTCTGTTTTACTGCAGTGGGAGCATTCTGCAGGACATGGTCTTCTGGACAGGAAGTCATTGGAACTTTTTCGGGTCGAATCTTCTTTCCGAAAGTCGACCTTTACTAGTTTTTCATGCTGGATGTCTTTGTTTGTAGCAGTTTTTGGTCTCTTGCACGAACTGCGTACATGTCCCCTTTTTCTACAATTCCGGCGTCTCACAGTTTTCGGCTTTTCATTTGAGATGCTTTTCATCATGTTGACAAGCTGGTCGAGCTTATTCTCAAATTCTTCGTCTGCTACAGCCCTCACCTTATCGTATAGTCCGGAAGCCTGTGTAGCAGCTTCGTACTCCAGGGCTGCAGAGAGTACGTCGACCAGTGTCTTATGCCGAGCCAAACGTAGAGTTCTCTGCATTTCGTTGTCACGAACTCCGTCGATGAATGCCTGAACCCCTAAACAATCCATGACATCCTCCGGTGCCCATGGATAGGCAAACCGCACCATCCTCGCAATGTCCGCTTCGAATTCTTGCAGAGTTTCGTCGCGTTTTTGTTTGCGGTTTTTCAGCTGTGACTGGTACAGATGCTCCAGGTGTTCCAGGCCATATCTCATGTTTAGTCGCTTTTTGAGCTGCTCAAAATCATCGGTCTCTTCCACTGGAATGGTCTGAAGGATATCCATGGCGTCTCCTCTCAGGGCAAGAGTTAAATTTAACGCTTTCTCCTTCTCACTCCAGTTGTTTGCCTTTGATGCCGCCTCGAATTGCTTGAGATAGTTCGGCCATGACGTTTTACCATCGAAAGTTGGCAGTTTCACTCGACTGTTGATATCGTTTTCTATTTTTGGCTTCAACTCAACTTTCTCTGCCAGTTCTTCGTTGTTCGGGGTTTGTCTAGTTGTGATATACGAGCTATTACTAGTCTTCTTTTCGATTTCCTCGATTTTTTGTTTCATTTCTTGCTCCATTCTTTTAATCTTCTCTTCCATGGTAGAAATATCAGTCTTCATTTCATTTTTCATGTCCGTTATTTTATTTTCGATGTCCGCCGAAAGTTTACCTTCCATGGACGAAATTTCGCTTTTTATGTCTGACATTTTGTTTTCCATGTCCGCCGAAAGTTTACTTTCCATCGAAGACATCTTGTTTTCTATCGAAGACATTTTGTTTTCCATGTCCGCTGAAAGTTTACTTTCCATCGAAGACATCTTTTTTTTCCATCGACGAAAATTCGTTTTTTATGGAGGAGGTTATAGAGACAGACGCTTCGTCGGTGAATTCGAACGTTTCCGGGTCCAATCCATTGTTAATCATAGCATTTTTCAGTCTATCCACTAACACCGACTTGGTCCCACTTGTGTCCAGCTCGTAATCCTCCAACTCTCTTCGAAGTTCTGAAACTTTTAATTCACAAAGTTTCTTTGCCATCTTCCTGTATATTTATTTTTTAACCCCACACCTGACACCAATGTTACGTTTATTTTAATTTATATTTACAACTAATTAATTTATATTTACAGATTTATATGTACGGTCCTTAATTTACTAATTTATATTAAACACTTAACTAACTAACTACACTAATTTATATGAACGTCACTGATTAACACTTTATTGATCGGTTTGTCTTTAGTATAAGCACTACAGTGTCCATCTATGCGACTACGTCTCAACTATCTGATTATTGTTGACTGTTCACTGTTAACTGTTCTTCCTGTTCTTGCTATGCTATTTATATCCGAAATGTAGGTTTCTAGAACACTCCCGATGTTTTGTCGCGACGAGTTTCTGGACTGTTCTCGTCGGCCCGTATTCTCGATCATCGTCGAAATCTCTGGAATGTTATCGGCTAGTGGCTTGAGGAGACGCAGGGCTGAGGGGACGCAGGGCAGGTAATCTCGATAATTCTCGATTTCACTGATCTCACATGGTCAATAGTCCATAGTCGTCTCGTACGGGAATTTCGCTGGGACACTCGCGTAACAGTATAGTCAAAAGATGGTCAAAAGCACTCTCATCGTGCGGGTTCAGTCACACACCATATGTATCAAATCAGAAAACACAGAGGTTACCAAAATGTAAGATTACACTGATTGACGAATTTCCACTTCTTCCATTCTCGAAATAATCCATCAAACTAAGTATCATTTTTGAATTTGAATTGTCAAAGTGACAAAACTGACATATTTAAATGAAAACTCAGCTGGTGAAAGACTTTATAGAATCGCTGAAAACTAAATGCATATCCTTCTTTTTCCCGTCAAAATTGCATGAGTCTGTCTTATTCATCTTACGGATTTCATTTGGAAGTTATAATTAAACGCAATAAAAGAAAACAAAAACTGTGAGTATGTCTTTGTTGAATCGTATGACCCGCACGATAAGACTGCATCATTGAATGTCCCATTGAATCGTGGAGGAATGGTGCCTTAAGAGTCAATACATAAAATTTAAGGCGGGAGGCTAAAGGAAAGCGTATCGATGTGTGCGAAACAACCTACCCTTAAAACTCTATTCATATAAAAGGCTTGTACACTGCAAGTCAAAAGTATGTGTAGGTAATGGTACCACATTAGAAAGATCTTTCAGTTCATCCAATAAAAACTATGCTGCTGTTCGGAGAAGAACTAGACAAATCCAGAGAAGATAAATATTTGGGAGTGACCCTTAATTCCAAAATGAATTCTTATGCTGCAATGGAGAGTCTTATCGTCCCCGAATTATGTGAACACTGGTATACAACTGGGCAATACTGGATGAACATACAGGGTGTTTTCAAATGACACCTACAACGTTTGCATGTAGATTCCTCTCGTAAAATTGGACACAATGATATATAGGAATTGAGGATTCCAAATACAGGGTGCTGAAGTTTTGAAAAATGAAATGCCTCAATTGGATAACTTTGAAATGAATGTATAAATTGATTTGACATTTGGCAGGTTGTTTTTAAATGGGGGCATATTTTCAAAAAATTTCCGGATTAAATTAGAACTCGTGTGGTATTCGGTCAGAAAATTCCACACCAAATGTGTTTATTTCCAACATAAATTTTCGTCTCCATCAAGTACTTGCAAAACATAGTATATAATAATTGCGTTTTTAATATAAACATAAATCATAATGGTCCAAAGAAATTAGAAAACATCTGAACCTGTAGTTGAAATGAATCAAAATTATCATGTGAAAAAATAAAAATTATATTGTCAAAAAAAATATTATATATACAGTAAAATAAATTGACCTTTACCCTGACGTCACAGCTACTAACCTTACGAAATGAATCGAGGAGTCAAAAATGGCTACTGTTACTTTTGTCGTGTGCGTAAATACGTTCACTGCTGGTTTATTTTGTCAGTATTTTTTTGCGTTATAAATAACTAAATATTGCTATTGGTTGAAGTCAATTATTACTGATCCCCAAAATAGACGAAAATTTAGATAATATTCCTATATTTACTGAAAATTATTTTGTCTGCTACTATATAATACTCAATTTTCAATAACAATATTATAGGTTACATATTATTATTCAAACTTTGATAATGATCAGTGGATCAGATATCAAATAAGTGACGGAAAACTAAGGAATAAAGGAATTTTTCTTTATAGATCTGATACACACAAAAAGTATTCTGTAACTATTAACGAAAGTAGAAATTTATACAAATATTTCTTTTGAATGAATCTCTTCAAATTTGAAACAGCACATAATTAAGGGCTAACAAAAGCCATTGGTTATAATAATAAAAAATATTAATCATGGGTAGTAATAAAGGTTTGTATCCAATGTACACTATTCATACATTTATTGTCATTTAGAAATTTACCATACAAATATATAAGTATATTAATCGTCATCAGACTCTGAAGAGGAACTGTCACCTACATTGATGGTTAGTGGCTCCACTTCAATATCACACATTACTTTTTCCCTATCGTACCACTTTCTAATAAGTGCTTCAGTATGGTCCACACATTTTGCCCACATGTTAGGTGTACATTGCTCTAAAGCTTCATTCCACATTTCTAATACTTTCTCATCACTGGATCCATCTCTACCAATATGTTTGTTGTAGTACGATTTACAATTAGCCCAAATTAGCTCAATGGCATTAAAGTCGCAGTGGTATGGTGGTAACCTTAATACTTCGTGTCCATGTTCTCTTATTATTTCATCTACAATATAAACATTCTCCTTCCTATGCATCTTCGCTACTTGTAATAACTCAGGTTTTGTCATTTTTGGATCAAAAGTAATCTCATTGTCTCTAAGCCAACTGGCAATTTCCACTTTTTTTGTTGATGTAGATGGTTGTTTGTTTAAAATTTCACTGTGGTATGGTGCATTGTCCATTATTATGAGTGATGGTTCCTCTAAATTAGGCAGTACCTGTGTCTTCATCCATTTAGTAAATAATATACTATTCATTTCTCCATGATAATCCATGGTTAAAGACTTTGAACAAAAAACCAAGCTTGCTTCTGTAACAAATCCTTTTGAAGAACCTGCATGAACAATAATAAATCTTTTTCCATCATTTCCTTCAGGTTTACGAACACTTTTGATATTATTGTCTTGCCAACTTCTTATTTTATTTCCTTTGGAATAAATCCATGTTTCATCTAAGAATATTACTTCTCTTGGATAAACACTATTTAGATTTTCCATATATTTTCTCAAGAAGCAAGCTCTGAGTGAAACAATATGGTTACGTTCAATAAGGGCTCTTCGGTTATCATCTTTTTTGAATTTAAACCCTATTTCTTTCAACAATGTGCTTAATGATGTTGTACTACATGTGACTATTTCCTTGGACCTTATCTCACAATTTAATGTTTGAAGGGTTACTGGTTTTCCTGAAAAATAATAATAATCATTTACTATCTATCTAATACTTATAGGTACTTATATTTTGTGTTTCATTTCTCATTGGTTAATTAATTTAAAACTCCACTAACTTGCTAAAATGTTATTATACAAAATATGTACTAACGTTCTTTGTACATCTCATATATGGTATTGCGTATAGCCATTTTACTGCCATCAGGTAAGTCTGTAGTTTTTGGTTTACTGCGAGTTTTGCTCTCCTTTTGTAACAAAAAACTGGGATTATTTTCCTTCTTCTTTCTGATGGCATAAACTGTTTTTCTTGAAATTTTCAATGCTGCTGCTACTCTCTAAAATGAAATTATTTTAATAACATTATAATATGTATGAGAAATTAGATTTTACCTCTTGAACATTCGAAATATCAAAAGGCCCTCCATTCAGCTTTTCCATTTCAAAATACTCACACAAGTTTAAAACAAGTTCTTGTGCTTGTGATTTCAGCATTTTTCCTGGCATGTTCTAAAACAAAGTATAATACTGTTCAATTTGCTCACAAGCAAACACAATTGTCATAATCTGTAAGAATTCGGTTCACAGAATTGAGATGAATGTGTGTACCTAATCCAATGAACTATGAATATTTATATTTCATTGAGGAAACACCACTACCTTTATAAACTTTTTTTATAGAAGGATATAAGTGTTTACATGCAAGTATCTTCCTCACTTCTTGGCTGTTAACGTAATTCTTACTATGGTTAACTATATAAATTTAACATAAATGTTCCCGTTACAAGAAAACTCAGTCACTATCAACTAAGAAGTGAGGTTAAGTTGAGAATATTCTCTAAATGCAAAATAGGAAATTTTGTACTTACCGTAAAATGAAAATAACAAATTAGAGGTTTTCAAAAAAACCGATTTTATAGAATTTATGTGAATGCAAATGATAAAACGCTTCGAACAAACCTCGATGTATCAAAACGTATCAAAATAATGACAGTTGTCATATGAGGTCAAAATAAATTCTTATGAATACAACCGATTAATCGTTTTTGGCGCTATCTCTTTTCAACATTTGAAGGTCATAATAAGAGTTACAAAAGAGCGTATGTCATTGCTTGAAAGACAAGTGTACGTATATTGTGTGATGTGTTTTTACTCTCAGTAGAAAGGGATGAGGTATATAGAGTTTGTGTTTACTACTGTTCATTGTTAGTGACGTCAGGGTAAAGGTCAATTTTATAAACTGTAATAGATACAAATTTTTTCCCCCGAATACAATAAAATAGAAAAAACAGGGTGGTTCTATTTAAAAAAATGAAGAAATTTGATATTTATGAAGTTAAACTTTGAACACTTTTTATACACACCTTGTATAAAAAGAAAAATTTTTCAGCATAGATTCGAATACGTTTGACCTTGCTTAAGGCAACCGAAGAGAAATCATTTTCATATCTTCAAGGGTCCCCTCGTAAAAAAATAATTTATAAGGGTCTTCAACGGTCAAATTTTCTACAAAAAAATCAATAACTCAAAAAGTGTGCATTTTTCGAAAAAAGTTTTTAGACAAAAGTATTCTAAAATATTACGTAGATTTCAAAAATGTAATATACAGGGTTTTCCGTTTAAAATAACAAAGTTACAGTCGACTTCCGGTAGAACCGGAAGTCGGCCATCCTTGAATATTTTAGTTGAAAAGATCGTATCCGAAAACCCAAACGTAGAAATTTTCATGATTTTACTCTATAAGTATTTTGCCATATACAGATAGTTTTCACTCGTCGTGGGACACCCTGTATAGATTGAATTCTCTTGTGAATTCAAAATGTTCAAAATGAAATTTTAATTTAGAGCTTGATGAAATTCATCATATTTAATGAAAAGAAAAACATTAATTTGTATTTCCCAAGGTATTCCCTTTAGTTTAACTTGATATAAAAAAGATATCTAATTTAATAAAAAAAAATTAATTGGATTTGAATAAAGCAGTTTATATCCACTTATACGTATACAATGAAAATATAAAAGCATTACATCTGCTTAATATACATAACAGGTGGAATATGGTTATGTACATCAATGTAGAAAGGAGGGTACCATAAAAAATTCGACCTTCCCATTGTTATATTATAACATGCTCTACTTACATTCTGTTTTTGGGTGCTAGTTTCACTCAAATTTGTATCTACGTTCGATTCCATTAGGCTTATAGCGACTGGAGAGGTGTCTCTATTAGGTATTGAAAATAGCACGGGATACGAGGGCAAAACAAAAAGTTATTTTAAATCATTAACATTATTATGATTACCATCCTATGGATAATTGAATAGATAATACACACAGAATTAATCTTTAAACTTGAATATTACTGTTACGCGAGTGCCCCAGCGAAACTCCTGTATGAGACGACTATGACTGTAAGTAATCGTAATCGAGAATGATCGAAACTGCCATCCCCTCCCTCCGCTACTAGCCGACGAGAACATTCCAGAGACTCGTCACTAGAGGTCTAGTCTATCTAGCGCGACGAGAACATTCTAGTAATCTATCCTACGAGATATAAATAGATTGAGCATCGCTGCACAGAGTCAGTCATCAGATAGTTGAGACATAGTCACATAGATGGACAGCTAGTGCTTATATTGAAGAAAAGTGATCGATAAAGTGTTTATTCAGTGACGTTCATATAAATTAGTGTAGTTAGTTAGTTTAGTGTATAATATAAATTAGTAAATTAAGGACCGTTCATATAAATCTGTAATTATAAATTAAGTAGTTGTAAATATAAATTATAATAAACGTTACATTACTATATTTTATTCAATAGTAAGCTTGATCTTTTCTGTGCGAGAACTAAACTAAGATTATTAACTAAAATATTTTTTCCAATAAGCTAAATCCACTAAATTCTAGCCAACTGATAAGTTTAATTTCTCTATTATTGGTAACGAGATTGGTAATTATGTTTTTTATTTTTAATCTGTCAACAATGGATAAATTCAAATGTTTTGGAGAATACGGGGATAATTTTGTATACCAAGGAGTGTTTTCATGATCTATGAATTAGGTGAGGAGTGAAAACAGACATTAGAGACTTTTAGCTTGTATTAAATTTACTAGTTATTTACTTGTAAAAACTTGTCGAATAAGTGTGGCGCTGCTACTTGACTCGCTACTTGTTGCCTTTGACTTTGTTCAATTTACCGACTGCGTACGGCAAGTACAAGTAGCTCGCCGATTTTCATGTTAGCTTCGTACACACTACTTGAAATATGCCAAGTACTTGTCAAGCCCCGCGTAGTGAGTAGCCGGCTTTATTTAAATATGTCAGTTTTGTCACTTTGACGATTCGAAGTGACAATACGAATAGTAATTAGCAATTTTCTGGTTTTTTGTATCCTCAAGCAAAAAAAAGGTATTTTTCTACATTCATGCAAAAAACAACACTTTTGTGCACCACATTTAATGGAAAAAGTGGTACTTTATTGCACTAGTGCAATAAAATATTTTGTCCACGACTATTTGATAATTTTAACATTTTACGTGTGCTTCTTTAAGTATAATGACATACATAATTCACCCGTGGATAATAGGTGTGGATAATAGGTGTGTATAATGAAAAGGTCACATGACCTTTTATTTATATTGAAGATTATTCCTACTAGTCCAGGGTCGATAATTTTTAAAACCAAAAAAAAACATAATAGGATGAAACCCATTAGAAAAGGAGGGGAATATGATAAAAATGGAAGGAAAAATAATTTACGGGCGATCTGAGGTTGGGAAGGGGATGGGGGTGAGTTTTTAAGGGTAAAAAACGGTTTTTCTCGATTTCCAGCAAAACTAAAAGTCCTATCGCAAAAAGTCAAATGGAAAAGTTGTAGATAATAAAAAGATCTAAAACTTTTGTATTCACACTTTTTTCACATAACCTCAAAATTTATGTGAAAAATTCAAAAAACCAAGTTTTTGGTTTTTTATTTTTATCTTTTACAAAAATTTTTTTTTAACGAAATTTTGTGAAAACTTACCTTTTTATGTCCCAAATACGCTGTAATTTATTTAATTAAAAATATTTATTTTTTCACCTTATTTTGAATTAATATCGAAAAAACACCCTAATTTTCAATCGAAAATTCACCCGTCAAAATATCAGCTTTTTTCAAAAAGTTGGTGTGGTTTCTGTTCGTTGAAATCTCTACTTTCCGATGGTGAAAAAAAAAAATATATGTTACTATGGTAAATCTTCTCAGAAAACGCAAAAATTAAAAAAACTCGAATCCGTTTTTTGAATCATTATGTATAATTTTGAGCAATTTATTAAAATTTTCACATTAATTACTAGGAAAATGTACGAACTGCGCATGTGTAGACCCGTTACGTCTCAGCCCATACGATGCGTTGGACGTAAACTTTGAGGTTATATAATTAAAAACAGAACGAAACGATACGTTTTCTGCTAAAAAGGTTTTCTTGACAATTTCTTTACGTCAACGTAACTCCAATGCGGACACGTTTAAAAACTTATGACAAACTAAAAGTGTCTAGTTATTTACCCTTTGGGTACAGAACTAACTAACCTAACACAAGAAAACCTTTAATTCAAAAGCCTATTTCTTGTCTGGCCGCTCTGTATATTTACGATATAACCTGAACTAACTTTTGTGTTCAATATTTTAATGTACACTTGTATTAAATAATGAAAACCAGATAAATTTCGATAAATAATATCAAACCAGCCTAATCAAGAACTGTACGTAAAGAAAGTAGAAGTTAGGTTCTCTACAGATCGACGTGACCCAGGATTGTATATCGCGAGGGAGTGGAAACTTACTCGTGCAAAAAGCTATACACAATATTCAGAGACATCTGTAGTCATGAGTTATGATTGAAGATAGAGTCAAGTTTTTTCTCTAAGATGGCGCTGTTATCGTAAATAACTGAAATATTTTGTTGATATTTTGTTTGTATTTAGTTAATACATTTTGTTCTTGTGTTGTGTTTTTACTATAATTATAAACTGGGATTTATTCGTCGTTGTGCTCGACAGTGTACTAACAGAGAATCCCAAAGGTTAGTTATATTAAAAGTTTCACTACATAAAATGGCATTTGCCAAATATTAAAAAAAAAATACAAAAGAAACTGATCTCTGTTACGAAAATTTTCATCATTTATATATTACTGATAAAATAAAACGTGTTCTTTTCAATATCTTGTTTTATTTATAAACCATAAGTTTGCTATAAGGTAGTTGAAACTCTTTCAAGCCAGAAGTAACAATTTTAGGTTATTGGCATTCCACCACTTTCAAAGTATTTTATACTTTTGAAATGCAACAAGGAACAAAAACCTGAAATTGTTACTTAATGCTTGAGGTTTCAGAACAGGATTTTGAAAAAAATGAAATGGGTAGAAGGTTTAAATTTATCGCCTTAAAATTGATAGATTTCTGCCCAATTTTCTCTCTTTATATATCATGACAACTACAGATGGCAGCACATTTGCTGTAGCCAAAATATTTATCAGAGAGGGCGGTCTTTTGGTTGTGGGTGGTCTGTGATCGCGAGGTCGACGAACTTGCCAAAAATTCTAAACAAGGAATGCGATGCCCCGGCACACTTGACGCTAAACATCATTAATATCATCCGCCCGTCAGGTCTTGTTCAAAAAGAACGAGAAAACACTTGATCGGGCATTATAAAATAAAGATATTAACATTCGATAAATGCGGCGCCTCCGCCAATGTCTTGAATGTAATTTCACTTTAGAGAAAATCATCTTTGAAAGTAGCAACACACACTGTTAATGTTATGGAATTGAACGAAAGAAAATAGTTGAAAGTTTACCTATACAGTTTTGTGTAAAAACATCGTATTAGTAAATTGTTGACATTTTTACCGTAATAGTTGTATTATTTATTTATTAACGGATAGAGCCCAATTTCAGTATTAAATGAAAATAAAGAGTACCTACAATTTATGATGAATTTGTACATGAATAATAATAGTTATTTATGTACCTAGCTAGACAGTAAAGTGATTCTTTATCGGACGAGTCTGAAATTATAAGACCAGCGAAGCGAGGCGAATAACAGGCGAGTCCGATAAAGACACTTTACTGACGTGGTGCATACAAAATTTTATCGCCCACAGAATTCAGAATACAAAAAACTGAGGTATATTCCATTGCATTTTATTATGACAAAGTAAACAACAAATATAGAACAAATATACTTATTATCCCAACAATAATTTCTTATAAATAAATCACAAGAAAACTGTTATCGAGCCGTAATAGTGAGAAGAGTGACACTGACAGATGATGATTTTCGAGTAATGTCTAAGTCAAAATACTTTACCTGCCGCAAATGCAACAGTAAAGTAAGGTAAACCGTTTGTTTACTTCCAGAAATCAGGCCCGGTTTATCAATAGCCAATATTATCTATCAGTTAGGTATCCGTCGGATAAAAGTAACTAGCAGATAAAATTCCAGTTTGTTTGAAAGCGGTTTATCAACTCGTTTTTATCCTTTAGTTTGTTAGCTGACAGATAATGAAAGTTGGCAATGTTGAAGAATGAATATAAGCAATCTCATTGGTTGTTTCAAGAACAAGGTCATGTCACATCAATTGATATTTTTATTAGGTTATTGGTGAATGTTTATCCCAAGGTTTATCTGTTTTTATTTTTCTTTCTTGAAGAGTTTTGGTTGTAGCTAAATATGAGTTTTCTGTATGATTATATTCTGGACAGCTTCTTCTCACATTCAGGTTTCATGCAACAGGAAAATTCTTAATATCATATATCTGGAGACTTCTGTAACATGAGCAACGCCACAACGAAATCAAAACAACTCTACCGGATAAAGTGAGGTTATGCGATAGACCTTAACCTCCAGATATCGACCTATCCGCCAGTTGAAACTGATAGATAAATATTTGACATTTTATCTGCCGAATAAAGTTATCCTGTTGTTAAACCGACCTTTCCAAAATAACTGGTAGTTAAGCATTAACTGACGGATAAATTGCTATTGATAAACCGGGCCTCAATCCGATAATTATTGACGTCTTAACTGACAGTTTGACTAGTTTGGACATGTCGAAGCATGCTGTTCAACATTTCCAAAACGTAGTCATTTTGGTTAGTTTTGTTTGCCTGTGTAGTATCTGTATTCCAGGCTTAACTCATAAACCTCATCTATTAGCAGTAAATCTTTTATAAATTCCTGTGTATGACATTTTTTTTCCTGCCATTGATAAAGCTGGGTCGTACCCGTACCCAAAATCTCCGACGGCGACGAAAACGCTGTTGCTGGTTTCCAACAACTCCAATAATAACTGCAACAGCAGCTACCACTACAGCATCTTCTGCATCACTAAAGTGTCGCATAATGTGGACGCAGCTTTGAGTGCGGAAGTATATTTTTTAAGGACTAGTTTCAGTTTTTTTTATTTAACATACTGCGTCAACCACTTTATTGGTAGTTCAGTGTTTACAAATGTTACATAAAAATTACAAATTGTACAAATTGTACATATTGATGGCTTTGAGGAAATTCAAGGAATCGTTGAATTGGTCTCTGAGAGTAAGGAGATGGGGATCCTATGTTATCTTCGCTGGTTTGCATACTGGGGACATTCTAGGATAATATGTTTAATGAACATATTTCCATTACATTGGGCACATTGAGATGGGTATTCTTCATTTCTCTCTAACCTTCTTAGTTTGTGAGATATAGGCTGTTGAAAGGCGCAGAAGAAATAAACATTTTATTTAATATCTTCTCAGAGAATGGATTAGATTAGAATTGGAGTGGATCTTTGTCCTATCCCACTGTGACCTTTGCAGATCTATTGTGGTCATCCCTATATTAGAGCTCGATATCTTTTTATTAGACTTAATAGCCTGGTTACCGCCTCCTTTGCGTAGCTCTCTGCCTTCTGTTTTTCTTCTCCGAATAGGTGAAACAGCAACCTTGCTAGGCCTTCGCACTCACAAAGTACGTGCTCCGCGGTTTCGTCTTCTTCCTGGCAGAACCTGCATAGGCTGTCTTCTGCTAGTCCAATTGTATGCATATGTTTCCTCAGCCTACAGTGCCCGGTAAGCATTCCCACTATTATCCTCGTCGTTTCTCGACTTTGACATAGTAGGTCGTGTGACAGTTTGGCCGAAGAGCTTTTAAGGAATAATTTAGCATGCCTTTGTTCTGGGGTTCCATAACACCAGTACAACGCCTAGCTGTTTATCCATTTGTGGATGCTTCCTTTACATAGGCATTTAACAATTCCACAGGAAGGTTCTGGCCCTATCATGACCTCCGCTGCTACCTGCTTGGCTAATTCATCGGCCTTTTCATTGCCTTTTACTCCTTGGTGGCCTGGTACCCAGGCTAGGGTCACTTTATTATGACTACCTACTCTGTTGAGGGCCTTGCGACATTCCCACACCAGATTTGATGTTATCTTATATGAGCGTACCGCCTTAAGTGCTGCTGAGAATGGAAGTACAAATTTAAAATTTTTTCTGGGCTATTGCCTCTTCAAAAACACATCACCGGTATTAATTATGTCAAATTCTAATAAGCTAGTGGGTTTGGTACGAGGGGTTCGTAAACTTTTATTGTACCATATTTTTGAAATGCAATTCTTCATTAAACTTCCTACATAAAAAGTACTCTTTGTTGAACTCGATAGAACAGTCCATTCCTAAGATTTTTTACTTTTCATTAAAATGAGACACTTTTTTGATTTGTTTCTTCTTACATAAATTTGTAGTTACTTGAAGGTCACAGATAAACAAATAAAGAGTTATGCCGGCTACATATCTGCGGCTGCAACCGCTATAACGTTCACACATTACAAGCATACACCATGTCATACTGATTACCGAGTCCGTCAGTCCAATAATCAACATGGATTTGGTGGAAACGGTTATAATTTATGCCGAAATTAAGAAATCGAAGCGAAAAATGAGGTTCTTGGTCCATCCTTTACACACAAACCGCGCTTCTCGAATGGTCAATTTCATTGACTGGGTCCGTCTTTTACACAAACCGCGCTTGACGAATAGTTAATTTCATTGTCCTTTTCTACGGTTGAGAGAATATCCTGATAAGTTTTTTAACTACTACAGAATGAGCATGACATCTTTCGACGAATTAGTGACGTTGATGCGACCCCGCTTGCAAAAATCAAATAGTCACTTTGCATCTCCGTGGAAGAGAGATTAACAGTCACTATAAGGTATAAAATATAAATTTTATTCTTGTAAATAAACAATGTTGAATTCTACCAATCTAATATTTCACTCGGACGAGTGTGAATCGGTGGGTGAAAGGACAGACTGTATGATATGCATATGGGTTTTATTGTGATGAGTGAATGAATGGATAATGATGTGGATAGAAAGGTTTGGTGATAAACTGGCTGAGGAATAGGGGTGTTATATGAAGTAGCTCGGAACTGATTATTAAAAGAGGGCTGAGGTATTCGTATACCTTTGGAGAAGCACTGAGCTCTTGCGTAATCAGTTCCAAAAATGGTGTAGACAAACTATATGACATAGACGAGAACAACTGGAATAGAAGGAAATGAAATAGCAGATGAACTAGCAAAGATGGGGACTGAAATACCTTTCTGGGGGCCTGAACCGTTTTGCGGAATCAGCTCCAATGTAATATTGGAAGAAATGGGCGAAGCCGAAAGAAAGAAGATCTGACCATTGGAAAGATCTAGTAGGGCTTAGACAATCAAAGATTCTTCTGGGGGACTACAACCTGTTGAGATCAAATAAATGCATGAGTCAAAGTAAAACAGCGCTGAGAGTTTTAACAGGAATTCTAACGAGACATTGTCGCCTGAATGGGAACCTGAAAAAGGTCAAAATAGTGGAGGAAGAAGAATGCAGATATTGTGGCATGGAAGAAGAAATCTCCATCCACACACTTTCCATCTGCACAGCACTCCAGAATCCTAGAGCACAGTACCTGAGAGATTACTGGATAGAAGAGGAACATTTACCTAAGTTGAAGCCTGCAGATGTCCTAAAATTCCTCCGGGAAATAGGACTAAAGGAGCTACTAGTAGAAGTAAGGGAGCACAATAAATCTTTCAGGTATCAGTGAATGTTACCCCAAAAATACATACATACATACCCTATAAGAAAGTTTCTGTTGCTCTGTTAACGTTTTTACTGTTGGTAACAGAAAAAAAAGTCGCCGTCTTTGATTCCAGATGGTGGTTGCTTATTTTCTAGAAGTGACAACAGTTTGTCTTCAAATTATTTTTTTGGACCATTCCGGAACGTGCTGCCCTCCACTACATTAGATTCGGTACTAAAAAAAGTAAACTGCCAACCCGATCTTCGAATCATTTTTCAAATCTTTGGTAAAACGATCTTTGATATTCAGGGCCTATTTTTCATCTGGTCGGGCCCTAAGGCCCAAGAAAAAATTCGGGCCCTGTTTTCCAATAAAATTCAAAAATTCTCTTGTTAGCTTGGGTTAAAAAATAAAACAATTATTTTTATTTTTTTAATAATTTAAAAAAATAAATAAACATTATTATATTCAACAAAATAAATAATGAAAAAAAACAACAATTAATTCTAATTTTAAATTTTTTTATCTTAACTAACTTTTTTTTCTCTGCTATGTAAATTTACATTTTAAATTATGAATATTTTACAACCTTTAACGGGCCCCCCAAACCACCGGGCCCAAGGCCCGGGCCTTATGGGCCTTATGGTAAAATAGGCCCTGTTGATATTCTTCCATTTTTTTAAGTTCGGCCAATAAAAGCATTATTTAAATTAAACCATGTTGTTCCCATACCTAAATACAGTAATGATTATTTTTATAGAATTTTATTTTAGGTCTCGGACCGCATTTTGTTGCTTTGCAATACACATTTGTAATGGGAAGAAATACGAATGCAACGATCGTTTATAGCTATTTACCTAACAAGTGCGGAAAATGAAGCAGCCGAGTGCGGGAAAGTTCATTTTCCGCAAGTGTTAGGTACAATAGTTTTTCTACGAGCGTGAGGATTTACATATTCACGAGCAAAATATTTTAGAAATGCACTGACAGTTTTCTGACAATAAACAAACAAAAATGAAAGTAAATAGCTGGTTAGTTACCATAGAGATCTCTATGTTAGTTACACATGGTAACTAAAGCTTTTCGAACATGTTTCGAACCATCATAATATACCGGCTTATTATCAATTTCACATATTGGTGTGGAAAATTTTTTCCACACGGTGCGGAAATAGTATATTGTATAATTAGTGGGAAAAGTATCATATTCCCAAACGACTGTGATGATTACCAGACGAGGAGCATAGCGACGAGTCTGGTAACACAGGAGTTTGGGAATATGCTTTTCCCACGAATTCTACATACTATTTTTTCTTCGATCGTTAATTGACATTTGAAAAATTAATTGAAAAATATTCCGTTCAAGATGTAATCAAGTAAGTTTAGATAGTTTTCTCTATGTTCATATTGAAATATAGAATATAAACGAGATAAACCAAACAATCAGCCATGCAGCTTCAACGTATATAAATTCTCGTTGCCCTCCAGTACAATTAACAAATTGTACATACTGTACAATAAATGTAAATATTAACAACAATAGGTAAATGTGTGGTCAAGAATATCGTTATAAATTAGATGTTTCTTTTATTTCTTCCATAACAATTTTTTCAATATAAAAATTAAAACCATACTTTTTTACATTTTATTGTAATAATCCATTTGTAACATTACCGCACGCTACAGCAGTGTGGTAAGAATATTACTGCACTGTTATTTTCTAATTGTTTAGCAACTGCCCACTATTCGGGAATGTTGAGCTTTGCGCATGGAAAACAGGTCAAAATAGTGTAACTTTTACCACGATCGTAGAAAAATTAATTTTTCACACTAAAATGTGTATGGAAAATTCAATTTTCCGCCCGCTCGTAGAAAAAGAATGTTTTCTTGTATTGTGGACTGTTTTACAAACAATAGAAATGCTCGAACCTACTGCATCAGAGAGCCAATTTCCCTCACTGCCTTGGAGCAGTTGATTGAAAACAAATTCGTGTAATGTCACCACAACATAGTGGGTCGACATTTTCTATCGTCCTTATGGCCATTATTGATGTCAACTATTGCTTCACAGCTTATGGAGCTGTATGTACAATAATGAGCTTTTAATACCTAACCCATCAGCTCTTCCCAATTTGGGTGATCGTGTTTACCCCTATGTCCTGGTGGGTGACGAAGCTTTTGCTTTGCACGAAAATTTATTAAGGTCTTATCCAAGGCGTCACCTAACAGATAACAAGCGAATTTGGAATTATGACCAATAAGTGGCGTGTGTTCCATAGTAGCATATTAGTGCAAACAGATTTTGCAGTGATGGTAGTAAAAGCATCTTGTATCTTGCACAATTTTGAAAAAGGGGGTTAGATGATGCAGATGTACACGGGACTGGGGGTCAACAACTACAAGGAATCTTTTTACTGACTACTTCGTATCGCTTGAAAGCAGCTCATTAGACAGGGGGCGTTTGTTCGTTTGGACGACTTCGTACGAACTGATCAGAAGTAGTCAGAACAAAATTTCGTCAGAATTCGCATCCATAGTAACCGTAGCCTAAGTCGGCAAACTGATATGATATAAACAAATATAATAGTGGTTGTTTAATAAACAACTTGTATAAAGTGAATAATGATATATTATTCAACGAGCGTGTAATGATGGCCCTTACTCATGAGAATGAAGTTTGTGACGTGAGCCGCAGCCATTACATGAAAGTAGAATACTATACTTTTTTTATGACTAAGTGTTCTCCATTTAATTGAAACGAACGAGATATTTAGAGAATATTTTATTGAAGAAATTTAATAGTTTATGTCAAACAATTCCATTTTGAAAGCTATAATGAAAACCCATTTATTGTTTACAATATTGATGGTGAAATTTGCGCAATTGGAAATATTTATACGGGGAGTAGAGGAAGATTCCTGATTCAAGTTATTATTATTTGAAGTAGGTAGTGGAGGAATTATTTTCGAAGTTTTCAGACCTCGGATTTGTAGATCAACATCCGCGCAATTGAGTCCAAAATTTTTTGTGCTGTATCTATCTTGTTTTTCAGGAAATCGTGGCGTGCAGTTGACTTCGTTTTCACTTTCTGTATCAATTCTATCAAAAAGTCAGCTCTAATGTCAAAGTCAAATTATGACATTTAATGGCGAGTCTGATTCAAACATTGCACTGAACATAGTCGTGTGCAATGAATCATTACACACGTGGCGTGCTTGTTTTGTGTAATGCATCCAGTTACTCAACAAAAATGTTACATAAAAAGGGTCCATTTTTCAACAGTCATAGAAATATTACTTTTTGTAGTTTATAAAGTACCTATTGAGGTTATGAATTTTTCTTACCTTTTGCAATTCTCTCTTCTTGACTGATATCTTAGATCATGAAATATCAACGGGACATTCCTAGATTAAAATGAGGTATCCTAGTTACTTGTTTATTTATAAATAAAATTCCACATTACAATGCAAATGCTATTTGTGAAACCGGTCGAATAATATATTTCTATTGAAGAATTTTTTTTATTTTTATTTAATTTTGCAAAGATTTTAAGGGCTGAAACAATTAATTAATTACAATATTAATAATTTAATTTGAAATTATATTAACCAATATTTTTATTTTTTTAGTTCGAGCCTACGACAATGCTACAACTTGTGGATTGGTGTGGACACCGAATTTCGTAGCTTACAGATGTCGTACCTGCGGCATATCACCGTGTATGTCACTGTGTACGGAATGTTTCAAAAAAGGAAACCACGCACGACATGATTTTAACATGTTTTTGAGTCAAGCTGGAGGTGCGTGCGATTGTGGAGATTCATCCGTCATGAAGGAGGCTGGGTAAGCAATATTTTTTTACATTTCAGGCTAAACTATTGAACGCAGGTATACGTTATCTAGTAAATGCGTTTTTTACCGACAAAAAAAATGTAGATAGATAGATAGATAGATAGATAGATAGATAACCAAAAAAAATGTATTCACTTGATAAGATGTAAATAATTGTTATTTTAGTGAAACTTGTTATCAATAGATGTCAAAGATCATAACTTAATATTATTTTTTTCTCCGATTGGCAGCAAATACTAATTTTGCTGACTGATATCAATCAGCAAAGTATTACTTTTCCTGCCTAGGCAGCAAAGTAATCACAGTGATTACTTTGCTGCCTGTGATTATACATTTCCATAGCAACCAACCAAAATAAAGAGATTGTGGGAATTGTAATAATTTGCAAATACAATATTCTCATTATGAACAATCGGAGAAAAAATTATATGTTCAACTCGGCAGCAAAGTACAAATACAAATAACTATTCTACATTCATACAAAAAACAACACTTTTGGGAAACACATTTAATGGAAAAAGTAGTTCTTTTTTGCACTAGTGCAACAAAATGTTTGTTGTACTCATCTGTCATTCTTGTGTCAGTTTTGTGATAATTTATGACAAACATAAACATATAATTACATATAAATAAAAATCCAGAGCAAGTGTCTGATCCTGCTCTATAAATAGAGCAATAATATTATATGTAGATATATCTCACTACTTAGTCTCAACGAGTTACAGTAATTGCAAAAATCTTCAATTATTTTAAATTTAAATGGTCAAGGCGAAAACCAGCTATGTTTAAGTACTGACAAGGTGGAGGCCATAAAGATACAAAAAAAGAAGAACGGTTTGAGTTCCCAACATATTATATTCTATATAATTTTCCAGTTTTTGCATGAATGTAGAATAATCATTGTATGCAACTCGGCCTAAATGCCTCGTTGACAATTTCACGTCGCGTGCAAAAAACACTCACTTTTTGCACTTGTTGCATATCATGTCTTACATTGCATATCATGTCTTACAAATTTGAAATTACTTTTGAAAGAGCAGACTGTTCGCTAAAAATCAACAACTACTTCTCTGGTTATATGCCACGAAGGACATTGAATTACAACCCCGTTTAACTTAGAAGTATAATTCAATGTCATTCGTGGCATATAGAAAGGGAAGTAGTTGTGGGTTCTTAGTGAACGGTCTTTGTTCTTTGAAAAGTAATTTTCAAATTTTTAAGGCATGATAATAGAATTGAACTATTATCACTTATAATTGCACAAGAGGTTTGTATTTTATCGGGTAAATTTGGATTGTTTAATGAGAAACTGTTTCCTAGCAATTAGACTCGAAAAACTGTCAACCTAAAAACGCTCCACCTTCGGTGTCGCGTTTTTAATAGTTGACAGTTGTTCTCGTCTAATTGCTAAAGGAAACAGTTTAGAAGTTGAACAACACAAATTTACCCGATATCAATACAAACATCGAGTGTAATTCAGCAGGACAATTCAATGAATCGGCTCATTGTTAGTGTTTAGAAATTCAATAAGTTGTTGACAACCATGTCAAATTATTTATCATGGTAACAAATGCATAAGTGAAAAAACCACAAGTGCATTTATCGCTGAAAAAGTTAAAGCTAACTTTTATCGGTGTCAAAGTGACAATTACACTGAGGCATATGCGATTTTTTATACATGAGTTGAATTGTCGCTGAAAAAGTTAAAGCTAACTTTTGCCGGTGTCAAAGTGACAATTACACTGAGGCATATGGGATTTTTTATACATGAGTTGAATTGTCCTTGATAAATAAAAAAAATTGAGAAACAATATTTTTTCTTGAATATTATTTCAAATCGAACGCATCCTAAATCATAATATTTGGTAGTCCTGTCCAGGTTTGCATTAACATATATCTCTAATCACGCACCGTGGAGTGTATTCTTTTATTCAAAAAAATACGTTAACATATCACAAATGAATCACTCACCTATTCGCTTGTGAGAATTTTCAGCAAAATCTTGAAGTAATTACTAACCAAAACACATGAATTTTATCTTAGTATGCGAAAAGAATGTGTTCCGAATAATTATTTTTCATGATTTAAACTTAAAAATTATATTTTTAGAATCAATCGTGCTGATGTAATGACTATGAATCTGTTTTTGTTGTTTGCAAATAATTTTTTTATGAAAAATAAGTACCTATACAAAAAAAAACCTTCAAGTTCGTGTCAAATCTGGCTGGCTTGAGATCATATTTTGCATACACTTTTAGTTTGGATGACAATGCATGGTTAGCTAAATGACGTCCTTCTAAATCCAATATGGCAGAATATTTATTTTTTGTGCACTCTCATGATATGGATGTCAACTGAAACAGTTTGCTGAGAAAAAAGAGAAAGACTTTTTTTTTGGCTTTGGACAGCTTGATCCATTCAGCCACGAATTTATTGTACTATTTGTTACAATAATCAGCATAGTAGGTTAGCTATAGTACTTAGATTGTACAAGACAAGTATATTCTAAACACTGCATTGGCCAGGTAAGTATTCTCTATTCAAGGCCCTAATCAACTTTAATGATGGTTACTTAGTTATGGAAAATTACAAAGAGAAAGATGTAATTACTTTTTAAATTTTACTAATAAAAGGAATAATCAAAACATACCAATCGCAGTTAATGGAATGAAAGTACCATATGGAAACACAGCAAAATATCTCGGAATTAGTCTGGATGCTAAGCTAAGATGGAAGGAGCATGTAAAGAATAAAAGGAAAGAAATAGATACAAAATTCAAAAAAAAATTATTGGCTTATAGGTAGAAAATCCCAAATGTCAACACAATAAATTGCTTATATACAAGCAGATTCTAAAACCCATTTGGACATAGAATTACAGCTTTGGAGCTGTGCCAGTTCAACCAACATAGCAACCATACAAAGATTTCAAAACAAAGTACTCCATACTATTGTGAACGCTCCATACTATATCCGAAAATAAAAACTGCACAGAGATCTCAATGTACCAACAGTTAAGGAAGAAATTATGAGATATGCCCAAAACCACGAAGAGAGGTTACATAATCATGTAAACATCGAGATGCTCCAGCTACTCGATCAACACAACCTAAGGAGAGAACTGAAAAAGACGAAACTTTCAGACCTGGTGTAAGTGATAAGGGAAAGTGTTAAAATCGGAGCACAGTGATAAGTGAAAGTTCACAGTTAAGATATAAGCGACATCAATAGTGTTACGCGAGTGCCCCAGTGAAATTCCCGCATGAGACGACTATGATTCCTCTTCTCACTAGTCGAGAATCATCGAGAAGACTACCTACCCTGCGCTCCCCCACCACTAGCCGAGAACTATCGAGGAGACTACCTACCCTGCGCTCACCCGTCACTAGTCGAGAACAATCCAGAGACTACCTACCCCTCGCCCTCCCACTTGTTCTAGTCTATCCACCGTCTTCGATAGAACGAGAGCTTTCTAGAATCATACCCAATAAATAATATAAATAGACGGCATCGCTGAACACAGGAGTTAGTCAATCAATATCAGTCGTCATATTGATGGACAGCTAGTGTTTATACATCGATAAAGTGTTTATTCAGTGACTTTCATATAAGTTATAGTTAGTGTGCTTAGTGTATGGTATAAATTATTAATTAAGGACAGCAGTACATATAAATCTGTAAATATGAATTAAGTAATTGTAAATATAAATTAAAATAAACGTGACAATAGATTATAACTTAGTTTTAAGGATTGTATATACAAAGTGTTCTCAAATGACACTTACAACGTTTGCATGTAGATACCTCTCGTAAAATTGGAAAAATTGATATGAGGATTGGGGGGTCCAGCTCATTTACTTTTCGAAATACGGTGTTGAAGTTATAAAAATTTAAATGTTTTTATTTAATAACTTTAAAATGGATGAATAAATTGATTTGACATTTGGCAGGTTGTTTTTAAATGTGAAAAGGCATATTTTGATGAAAAAACATTTGTTAATTTTTGATCCAGTGGTGGTCATTTGGAAAAATATGTCACTTTTCTCTTTCCATTTTTCACTTTTCTCTTCCCATTTTTCACGCCACTGGCATTTGTGGCTATTTTCAATCAATTTTGTATTCCTTAATGATTTTCACGTAAAAAAGACATAACCTTTACATATCAAAAAATTAGTAGTTTTCAAGATATTTAATGTTTTCATGAAGTTTGCAACATCATTTTCAATGCTAGAACTCTCTTTTCAAGACTAGAACTCTTTGGACGAGTGGGACGGCGAGGGGTAGGTAGTCTCGATTATTCTCGACTAATGAGTGAAGGAGTCATAGTCGTCTCATGCGGGAATTTCACTGGGGCACTTGCGTAACATTGCCCCCTCCTTAAGAGACAGTTCCTCCTGGAACTAACTAGGAAACTGAGACGAGATGACTGTATCGGCAACTGGTTCCCTTGTTACATTTTCCAGTTGCATGGAAGTAACATGCGACCGTCTTCTCCCTTGACTGTGCCTCCTGTGCATGGCCGCAGACAAGTACCTGCACTTCGGTGTCTCGGAAGATTACTTCTACCATGTTACGGATTATCCGCCAATCTAAATGCCTACATTCAATCTTGGGCATGGCTAGCCTACGCACGTTCAATTCAAGCACATGCTCCCTCAAGCTTAGTAAAGCTTCCCAGACATTCTCGTACGTTGGTCTTTCGTTGAAAGTATTCCTCGTCACGGTGGAAATTGTAACGGGACCCATCTTGTAGCCCATAAGCACTCATGGGCTCTACAAAATCAGGATCGGCTACTTCTTGGAGCTGTTTTATTTCTTCATCGTGGTCACCCTTGAATGGCGCTAATCGATTACGGTGTACCACCTTTGGTTTTCCGTTTGGGATATTGGTGATGCGATAAATGACGTCGTTGATTCTTTTGCTTACGAGGTACGGACCGTCCCAAGCTTTCTGCAACTTTGGAAAAAAACCCTTTTGTCTTCTTGGGTTATGCAGCCAGACTTTGTCTCCTTCGTGGAAACCTCCTGTAGCTTGCGTATCGTACCTTTTCTTCATCCTATCGCTAGCGATCTGGAGATTCGATCGAACCAGCTCGTGGATGTTGTCCATTCTTTTTCTCAATTGGGTTACATAATCTTCATCAGCTATGTCTTCTCCGGGTCGGCATCCAAATTCAAGGTCGCAGGGTAATCTCATTTCGCGTCCGAACAGGGCTGGTAGACTCATTGATGGCGGATCTGTAGGCCATCGCAAATAGCCATCTTGTTTTCTTCATGCAAATGTAAGTGTCATTTGAAAACACCTTGTATAATTTAGGATAAGACAAAATTGCTGGTTGGTCGTTGTTCTCGACCAGGGGGTCAACTTTTGAAATATTTCACAAGTGAATTAGCAAAAAAAAAACTAATGATAATAGTATATTATTAAACGAGCAATTTATGATAGCCATAATTCACGATGGGTGACGTTTGCGTCACGAGCCGCAGGCGAGAGGCGCAAGTCACCCAAGTGAATTATGGCCATAAATTTCGAGTAGAATACTATACTTTGTCCACGACACTTGATTTCTTTATTAAATAAAAGTCAGTAACGATTTGGTATTATACTAACTTCAAAATGTTCTGACAGCTACAAAAAAATATACTTTGACATATATAGAGATGGGCGATACTGTAGAAAGTATCAATACAACGTACCGTTATAAATATATTGTTTTAAAATACTTAATATTAGAAAATATCGCTATGAAAAGTATCAATACTAAAAATTACAATATTTTATCGATACGATATATGTCAGAAACAAATTTCCTGAACAAAATACACAGATTTAATAGTTTATTTCATATTGTAGGTACCCCCATCTCTAGTTCATAATACACTGTAGTGCATTATGGTTCATAATTCACGACAGTTGATATATGGGTACCATATACCTTTTGTTAGGAGGTAAAATATCGGCTTATTATTAGGTGGTCGTGGACAAAAGCCTAATTTGCAGTTATTAGTCTGCTATTTGGTATTTATTAAAATAGTTAAGTGAGTGAGTTGGAGTGACACGCGCGAGAACGTTTTTTGAATGAAATGGCCAGGGGGTCAAGTTTTGAAATATTTCACAAGTGAATTAGCCAATATTTCGATCAACCCAAGTTTTGAACTAATTTCATGTGTGAAATAAATTCGAATTCGAAAATATTTCACAAATATAATTCGGATGCTGTCAAGCTGTCGAAATGCTCTTTTCACATGCGAATTATTCAGAGATTTTAGAATCGTCGGAATTTGTATTGTGATTTTCTATATATTTTACGTAAATTTTCTTGTTTTTAAACCTAGTTTGCAGTTATTAGTCTGCTATTCGGTATTTATTATAGTTAAGTGAGTGAGAGTGACACGAGAACGTTTTTTGAATGAAATGGCCAATTTGGAGGAACTGCAGCAAATAGTGGTAAACAACGTAGTGGACCTAGTGGAGCATGATTTATTATCAACAAGAACAGTACTACATCTTTTTAGGCAAGATCCTTCCAATCTGAGTGATCACCAGTTCCTTATAATTTATAAATTACATAGGGAAGGTGCTCGTGAACTAATAAATTTATTACAACCTCATTTGGACTTTGGTAGCTCCTACAAGAATATCAGCTATTGACAAAGCTACTAAGGAATAAAAATGTATATAACCAAATTTAAATTCTAGAACTATTCTTAAATTTCAATATTATTTGTAATAATGACATTAGGAGTTATTGTCAACAATATAAGCTAACCTTAGAATTGTGTGAATTTAACTTGAGTTGAAGTGATTCCAAGTCTGTGACTAGCTAAGTTCCTCTTCTTTTTAAAACCTACTGATCTGGTCTTTATAAACAAACAGTCATTTTCTTCTTTTCCTAGATTTTGTAATATATAAGCGATGCTGCCAAATTGAAAAAGTCAATTAAATTCGAAGCAGTGAATTTATTTCATTTCATTATGAATTTCATTTCACTTTTTTTGAAAACTAGGTATTGCAATTCACTGGTGAATTGATAATCGAAATATTTCGCATATGAATTGATTTTCACCTTATTTCAAAACTTGACCCCCAGGGGGTCAAGTTTTGAAATATTTCACAAGTGAATTAGCCAATATTTCGATCAACCCAAGTTTTGAACTAATTTCATGTGTGAAATGAATTCGAATTCGAAAATATTTCACAAATATAATTCGGATGCTGTCAAGCTGTCGAAATGCTTTTTTCACGTGCGAATTATTCAGAGATTTTAGAATCGCCGGAATTTGTGTTGTTATTTTCTATATATTTTACGTGAATTTTCTTGTTTTCAAGCCTAGTTTGCAGTTATTAGTCTGCTATTTGGTATTTATTAAAATAGTTAAGTGAGTGAGTTGGAATGACACGCGCGAAAACGTTTTTTGAATGAAATGGCCAATTTGGAGGAACTGCAGCAAATAGTGGTAAACAACGTAGTGGACCTAGTGGAGCATGATTTATTATCAACAAGAACAGTACTACATCTTTTTAGGCAAGATCCTTCCAATCTGAGTGATCGCCAGTTCCTTATAATTTATATATTACATAAGGAAGGTGCTCGTGAACTAATAAATTTATTACAACCTCATTTGGACTTTGGTAGCTCCTACAAGAATATCAGCTATTGACAAAGCTACTAAGGAATAAAAATGTATATAACCAAATATAAATTCTAGAACTATTCTTGAATTTCAATATTATTTGTAATAATGACATTAGGAGTTATTGTCAACAATATAAGCTAACCTTAGAATTGTGTGAATTTAGCTTGAGTTGAAGTAATTCCAAGTTTGTGACTAGCTAAGTTCTTCTTCTTTTTAAAACCTACTGATCTGGTCTTTATAAACAAACAGTCATTTTCTTCTTTTTCTAGATTTTGTGATATCTAAGCGATGCTGCCAAATTAAAAAAGTCAATTAAATTCGAAGCAGTGAATTTATTTCATTTCATTTTAAATTTCATTTCACTTCTTTTGAAAACTAGGTATTGCAATTCACTGGTGAATTGATAATCGAAATATTTCGCATATGAATTGATTTTCACCTTATTTCAAAACTTGACCCCCAGGTGCAATACTACTTTCCATAAAAAAATGTGGGATATATTGTTTTTAAATAAAATATTGGATTCCTAATTAGTCCTTTATTTCGGACTGTCATTATAGTAAAAAAAACTATGGTTCATACAACAGCCTTTTTGGTGTGCGTCATCGTTTGTTAATGTCTTTCTAACACATTACGTGGAAAGAAATGCAAAAAAAGTCAGGTCTTTGATTAATCCCAATCAACATATCGCAATAATGATTCGTTTAAATTTATTACAAACGTCAATCCTAATCATTGACTTACCAAAATTTGATTGGTTGATGTTCAGATTAAGCGTAAGCGCGACCTATCAATCGGGAGAAATTTCTTTATTTAAAATAGGCATGCAGATATGCCTTTCGTATTGTCAATGTGTCTGACATCTTTTTCTACTGTCCCACTGACAGTTCTTGTCAGGTCTGTACTTTGTTGTTCACGGTCAATTATTATTTATGAAAAGTTAATATGAATATTATTGTTATATTTATATTTGTATGAACCATACGTATGGTTCATACAACAGCCTTTTTGGTGTGCGTCATCGTTTGTGACGTATATTCGGGTTTTGAGTATGTCGTTTATTTTATTTACTATTTTGACACATATTTAACCCTAAATTTAATAAATAAAATCATCAGGATCGCATTCAGCAAAATTCGACAAGGCTATGAAATCAATAGTTATCAGTATTTTTTTAATTTCTTGGGAAATTAAACCACAATATTTTTGAATTCTTTATTTCAACGTTTCGGTAGCGTTCCAGCTACCGTTTTCAAGAAAAAATAAGTAAAAATTGATTTTTATTCCTAACTGACACAACGGAAAAAATTTGACAACTAGACAATCAAAAATATTTTGAAGTTTAAGACTGCAAAATTTTGTTATCAAATTTTTATTAAGGTCCATTCATAGTAGACCATATCCCCGGTAAAATGTCAAATGAAATATTTCATTTTATGACATTCCAACGATATGATAGTCTACTAGAAATGGAATCCAAGGAAGTGCACGTTCCAGGAACGGTTTTTAAATTGGGATAGCGCGTTTTTTCGCTTATATTGGAAATGTTGTTAATAAAACGCGTTTCTTGATACTTTTTTTGTTTATGAATATTTAAGTTTTCAAAATATGTATGTATACTCAGTTTTGTGATTTTATGTATTGAATTGTGTATCGATTAACAACTATTCAAATTATAAATCATAAGAAAACCTGGATAAAAACTTATGATGCTATCCTGATAAAGCAGGTAATTGATTATTGGAAATTTCTCTTTCTAACATTGGTAACCAAATTTGACTACATATCGTTGGAATGTCATAAAATGAAATATTTCATTTGACATTTTACCGGGGATATGATCTACTATGAATGGACCTTAATAAAAATTTGATAACAAAATTTTGCAGTCTTAAACTTCAAAATTTTTTTCTGTTGTGTCAGTTAGGAATAAAAATCAATTTTTACTTATTTTTTCTTGAAAACGGTAGCTGGAACGCTACCGAAACGTTGAAATAAAGAATTCAAAAATATTGTGGTTTAATTTCCCAAGAAATTAAAAAAATAATGAATAATATACCACAAGGAACATACAGAAGATATAATAGTTATCAGGTTCTTTTTGTAACTGAAAATACTTGAGAACGTTCAAAATGCTAATGTTTTTCCGTGTATCGAGGTATATTTTTGTATTATTTTAATAAATATGACAATAATATTTATATAAACTTTTCATAAATAATAATTGACCGTGAACAACAAAGTACAGACCTGACAAGAACTGTCAGTGGGACAGTAGAAAAAGATGTCAGACACATTTACAATACGAAAGGTATATCTGCATTCTATTTCATACAAAAAAATTTCTCTCGATTGATAGGTCGCGCTTGCGCTTAATCTAAACATCAACCAATCAAATTTTGGTAAGTCAGTGATTAGAATTGACGTTTGTAATACATTTGAATGGCTCATTATTGTGATATTTTGATTGGGATTAATCACAGACCTGCCCTTTTTTCCATTTCTTTCGACGTAATGTGTTAGAAAGACATTAACAATCGATGACGCACACCAAAAAGGCTATTGTATGAACTCATAGTATGAACCTGATATGGTTCATACAACAGCCTTTTTGGTGTGCGTCATCGTTTGTTAATGTCTTTCTAACACATTACGTGGAAAGAAATGCAAAAAAAGTCAGGTCTTTGATTAATCCTAATCAAAATATCGCAATAATGAACCGTTCAAATTTATTACAAACGTCAATCCTAATCATTGACTTACCAAAATTTGATTAGTTGTTGTTCAGATTAAGCGTAAGCGCGACCTATCAATCGGGAGAAATTTCTTTATTTAAAATAGGCATGCAGATATACCTTTCGTATTGTCAATGTTTCTGACATCTTTTTCTACTGTCCCACTGACAGTTCTTGTCAGGTCTGGACTTTGTTGTTTACGGTCAATTATCATTTATGAAAAGTTAATATGAAAATTATTGTTATATTTATTCGAATAATACAAAAATATGCCTAGATACACGGAAAAACATCAGCATTTTGAAAGTTCTCAAGTATTTTCGGTTAGAAAAAGAAGCTGGTAACTATTAATTTCATAACCTTGTCGAATTTTGCTGAATGCGATCCTGATGATTTTATTTATCAAATTTAGGCTTAGATATGTGTCAAAATGGCAAATAAAATAAACGACATACCCAAAACCCGAATATACGTCACAAACGATGACGCACACCAAAAAGGCTGTTGTATGAACCATACATTCACTGGTACAGATTCCGTTCAAGTGTCTGGGCTGTTGATCAAAACTAAGACAGATAAATGAAATGAACCTGATACATTTTTGACTCGGAATTTTTATGAACCCAATTTTTGTTGGTTTTTATTGGTCCTATTTCCAGTAATTTCGCTGCAACCTTATATCCATCGCCACTGGATCGTTATTTTATTCGTATACTTCAACTATTGTAACTTTTTTCGTTTTAGTAGGGGAGCCCAAGCGGGGTTTCGGGATTTACTAAAGCGCGGCAGATTAATATACAGAGGGATACCTTGTACCCGGTTAAGTACCTCCACAAAACATGAGGCCCATATATAAGGCCGCCCGTGAAGGATACAGGATCAGATTAGTAAAAAAAATTGACCATCAGAAATTCTCGAGCTCGTCAGAGGTAGGGTGAGTTAATTACATCCTAAAAAGTGTATATTCCACTAATCTGACAATTTGAGAGTGACGTAAAAAAGGGGAGGGCAACAAATATTCTCGAGCGTAGCTGAATTTTTTTTTATTTTGAAGGAAATAATTCAAGAATAATGAAAAATATATAATCTGACGATTTCCGCAAGCCCAAATAACAAAAATTTGTTGATAAAGATAAACGCGTGCAGCTGCGTGATGCCTACATTTCCTTCTCCGCGTTTCTATTCCTCTCTCTCTCTCTTTCTCTATCTATTACTCTCTCACTCCGTCGGACCAATAGATTTGGAGAAATTTTGAAAAATCTCTTTGGAATAGCTTCTAATCGGCTTTATCGATTAACTCCAAAAACTAATCCGTCTTTGAGCTTGAAAAACCACGTCGATCGCCACCAAGCTGGTCAAAATCGGTTGATTCGTTCGTGAGATATCGTGAACGAAAGAAACCCGAAATAGTAGTTTACCTAACTAGTGCGGAAATTGATACTTTTCCGCACGCTATTGCAGATGGCCGAACGACGCTATTGCAGATGGCCGAACGACGCTAGCGGAGTTCGGCCAGCAATCGCGTGCGGAAAAGTCACTTTACGCACGTGTTATGTACACTATTTTTTCTACTAGCATCCGGAAAAAAGCCAAAAGTTAACATAAAGAAACATTTATTATTAAATACATATCGACAACTCAATTATTATGATTTGACATCCATTTGATAAGGCTTTTACAAGGACCATAAAAATTTATTGAAAAAAATGTTTCTTTTTATAAAAAAATTATAGCAGAATTCTAATAAATTTATTGATTTTTGAGTCATTTGGTAAACTACAACCATACAAATACATATTTTGAATATTCAAATGTCAGAATACTCCCCAAAAACTCTACAAATTTACTTTCCGCACTAGTGCGGAAAAGTGACTCTTTCCGCACGCTTTTTAGTGCGGAAAAGTGGATCTTTCCGCACGCTAGTAGAAAAAAGTGTTTTTTCGGGATTACTCCGAAATTTGTGGTTCGATCAATTAAAATTGCAAAATTACTTATGAGGATGATAAAACTGCGTCGAATGCCGCCAACCGCGTGAAAATTGCTTGATCAATTCAAAAGTTATTGCGGTTTCAAAATTCCAAACATAGTGTTCTATGAAACTTCTATCAGACTTTAGAGCTGGGAGAGCTCAAATGCATAGAAATATTATTTCTTTGAACTCAGCGAGCTAAAAATGTCATAAGTACAATTTTAAGCGCCCAGGAATGGAATTAGCGGGAAGTTGCAGGGATGGCCTTTAAGGTGAACCGTTTTTCTAATTTTTTTTTGTCAGATCAGGCGAATCCCTCTAGATAATCGTCAGATTATGAGACAGTACGTTTAGAACATAAAGATGAACCCTATATATCTTAATCTGATTTTTTTTTGCACATTATGAAAATGGCCGCGAGTTTGCGTCCCATCGAAATCGTCAGATTAGTGAATGAGAGCTTTTTTTTGGTGCACTTAACACTCCCTTAGAAAATCTGACGCGCTCGATTAATTTTTTTTTTTTTCATTTTCAACCCTTAAATTCAACCACCCGCATCATGCAAACGATCAGATTAACATATCTATCAATATCTTTAAAAATCTATAGCCGCTTCCCCCACCGATGTAAAGGTATACATCATATAACATTTTTTTCTTTTTATCATCTAAGCTTTGCATCCCAATAGGTCTCTACGACGCTCGGGTGAATACCCATTTAGCATCGCAGGCTCCCCTACTATTAGTTTTATTTGCCATTACTAAATACTTTTCAACGTTTATTTAAATAAATAATTTTTTTAGGTTCTGTGAACGACACGGTCCAAATAAAAGATCGGCCAAAGGAAACGCTCCCACTGAACTAATGTGCGTCGCGGAAGCCATGATGCCTAGGATAATTCTACGTCTTATTCAACATCTTAGAGAATATAGTCGAATGGGTACAGCAGATGCGTATAAAGGGGCTATTCAGGACGCAGATGCTTTTATAACTATGCTGTTGGATTTTAATAATATGGGAGGTTTAATGAGAAGAGTCATTACTTCCGCTTTAACTAATCCACAGGTAATTTTTAATAGGAAATATTGCTTTTTATACATATTTATATAAATAATTCAACAATATAAAAATGAAGTTATACATGAATCTGACTGTTGTTGTTGGCTGTAAGTAATAATTTATGATGTTCATATTGACGTTCTGCCTTTTCTACAAATGAATATGTTTATTGTAGGCTTACTGTTAATTTTTTACCTTGTATAGCTTTAATTGTTTCGAGTATAAAATGTAATAAAGTTTTATAAATAAACCAGGGCCGAAGCCTTCAAAAATGGTAAAAAGTGAAAAAAAATAATAGTAGGATGAAACCCATTAGAAAAGTAGAGGAATATAATAAAATCGAAAAAAAAAATAAATTACGGGTTTATCTCGATTTCCGGCCATTTTTTGCATTTTCTGATAGCATTTACTATAGTAATGCATATTTGTAACGACTAACGGGTTTATATCTTTATTAAATAAAAACAATCAACAAATTACAATAATAAATAGGTAACACTTAAATAAAACTAAAAGAAAAGATTAAGAAAACTATTACACGAAATAATAAGCAGTTATATCACGTAACCGTGGCGCTTAGTCCAAATCGGCTTCAGTGGCTTTGCTTGCTTCTACCCCTGCTGTCGTCTGAAGGTATAGGATCTAGTCAGATCTCTGTCGGTGTAGCACTCGCGTCCTTATTGCGCGCCATCTATGCGTGGGGCTATGAGATGCCCTCCGTGTACTGATGGTTGCAAACTAGACTGGGGTAAATTGCGTTGCATATATTTATGACCGCTACAGCCTCCCCCTCTGACATCGAGGTCGTCTCGATGAGGCGTCAGAAATAGTAGTGGGAGACTGTGTATCTGACTTGCAAGGCCGTCCTCTTCTCCTAATCTCTCGCAATGGTTTAGGTACGTCTTCTGAGTCTCCAGAAGACTGATAAGGAGTCAGGTCGCTGGTATGATAAATCCCTATTGGGGTGGAGTCTTCACTCGACTCGGCAACTTCGTAGCTAGTGGGCCCGTGTTTACGAAGTATGACGTAGGGTCCGTCGCGTCGTGGTGCCAATTTCGTTGAGTATCCTTTTGTGGCATTACTGAGGAAATGTGTCTTGACTAGCACTTTGTCGCCAGGTGCGTAATCCGGCCCATGACGCCTATGTTTATTCACATATGCTTGATTTTTCTCTTGTCGTTCTTCAGTAAGCTCCTTGGCTAGACGGAGAGACCTAGATAAGTTTTGTAGTCTGGGTGTGATTTCAGCGACAAAATTTTCGTTACGCACGATGGTGCTAAGATCGTCTGTGACGTCTTGTACAGTCCGCAGCTCTCTTCCGAAGGTCAAATAGGCCGCCGTGTGGCCCGTACTTTCACATCGGGCTGTGTTGATGGCGAATCTTATAGAGGATAAGTGCCGGGACCATGAGAGGTGCTCTTTGCCAACTAGTATACCTAATTGTGTTTTTAAATCACGGTTCTTTCGTTCGACTACATTTGCTTCAGCGTGATATACAGGAATTAGGGCATGTCTGATGTCTAGACAAAACGTGAGTTTTTGCATTACGGCGGACACGAATTGTGTCCCGTTGTCGCTTATTAACCGCCGTGGTATTCCATAGCGGAGAAATATTTCATCGATTAATACTTGTGCGCAATTCTCTGCCGTAGCGTCTGCTAGCGCAAACAATTCAACCCAACGGCTGGTAGTATCTTCAATTATATAAATCCACCTTTTGCCGTCTTCACTTAACGGCAATGGTCCGAACAGATCGACTGCTATAACTTCAAACCTTTGGTTGGAGACTACTGTTTGTAATAATCCCACGGGCTTCCTGTTATCGACTTTGTACCTCTGGCATTCTAAGCAGGTGGATACATGTTTGACAATGTCTTGGCGCATTCCTGTCCAAAAGTATCGCCTTGAGACTCGATTTAGCGTTCTATCTACGCCGTAATGTCCGGCGGTAGGGTCGTCGTGGTATGCTCTCAAAATTTTTGGACGTTCCTCCTTTGGCACCACTAATCGTGCGTTCTCATCTTCCTGTTCCTGAGTATACCGATAAAGTACTCCCAAATGCATGAAATAACCCCGTTTAATCCATTTAGCGTTTCTTTCGTCGTCTGCGGCGTCCTCTAGGGCCGCAATAATCGGGGCAAGTTCAGGATCATCTGTTTGTTTGTGACGCATCTCTTTTTCACTTCGCTTAGTGATGTCAAATTGTACAGTGCAGACCTGACATTCGCTGTTATGATTCTCGCATATGGGTCGAGATAAGAGATCCGCAACTACATTTGTTTTCCCGGGTGAATATTGGATTTGAAGGTCGTATGGCTGTAATCTCAGGGCCCATCGTGCTAGGCGCCCTGTTGGCGTTTTCAAGCTCATTAACCATTTGAGGGGTTGGTGGTCGGTTATTAGTATCGACTCTGAACCTTCGATATATCCTCGAAATTTATCCACTGCGAAAACTAGCGCAAGTGCTTCGCGTTCTGTAGTGCTATAGTTCCGTTCCGCTGATGTCAGTAAACGACTGCTGTATTCTATCGGGTGCTCGTTTTCTCTCTCCCCCTGGACCAAAACCGCTCCTATTGCGTAAGCACTGGCGTCGGTCTTGATAATAAATGGTTTGGAGAAGTCGGCTTGTTTTAGTATAGGCGAGGACACTAGTCCCTCTTTCAGATTACCGAAGGCTTGCTCTTCTTCTGTTCCCCACTTCCATACTGCTTTTTTCTTTGTTAGATTCGTTAGTGGTCTAGCAATCTGCGCGAAGTTAGGTATAAATCGTCTGTACCAGGAGCAAGTTTGTATGAAAGACAACAGCTGCTTGATATTTTTTGGGGCTGGCATATTAGATATAGCCGATGTTCCTGACAGTGGAACAACCAAAATTGCATTTTTTCCTGTTTACCCTAAGTCGGTACGTCCTCAAATGCTCAAAGACCATCTCCATATCACGGAGATGTTGGTCGAATGACGGTGACCTGATAATAAGGTCGTCGAGGTAGACTAAGATGGTGACTTCTTTTAGGGTAGCTTTGAATCTGTCCATCAGGCGCTGAAAACTACTGGGTGCGTTTCGTAATCCAAAGGCCATCCTATTAAATCTATATATCCCAAAAGGCGTTATAAATCCTGTTTTATCCTTGTCACGGTCATGGATTTGTATTTGCCAGTAACCCGATTGGAGATCAAGGCACGACATGAACGGGCAGCCTTTTGCGGCGTGGAGCAAATCGTCGACCCGTGGTAGTGGATATTTATTGCGTACTGTGATGGCATTGAGCTTGCGGTAGTCGACACATACTCGTAGGTCGTTGTCCTTTTTGGGTACGAGGACTACAGGGGATACCCATGGTGTATCGCTTTCCTCGATGATACCTTTCTCCAGCATGTCGTCAAGCTTTTGTCTCAATATATTTTGACGTGCAGGACTCAGTCGATATGGAGCGTTGGCTACGGGCGCGTGTTCACCTGTGGATATGCGATGTTCCGCATACGGAGTAGGTGGTCCATCCTCAGCCAAGACATCGGAGTACGCCTGGAGAGCTTTATTGAAAGTGTCCCGTTGTTCGTCACTAAACACAGGAGCTTCGTTAGGTTTCAGACAAATGTCTATTTGCTTCAATTCCAGTCTACGTCGTTTTCTGGGATCCCGCCTTTTCGGTGGTGACCAAGTAGACGGTAGGGAGTCCTTAAAAATATCGTAGATCGCACCAGGTGAATACTGGTCGTCGTCGTTGTCAAGTGCATAAGTTGGTCGTGGTGGCGTCCGAATCTCTATGAGTGTGCCAACGTCATCAGACTCAGTGATAAGGGCTTCATCCTCCAGCGGCAATGGTGAAGCGAAGAATTCCAGAAATGGCGATTCTTGCCCCTCCTCGACATTCACTGCAAGCATTGTACTTTTGGTGCTATCAGGCAGTGCTTCCCGTTGTGGATGGCTATTTCTGATGTATTCGGGTGTCTTACCCCGTTGTACATCGAGGAAGTTGAATACCTTATTGGGTTTATCGGCGAAATACCATGCCCGTTGAGGAAGGTTCAGAACTAAGGCGGCTTTTTCGAGGAAGTCGATGCCTAACAAGGTGCGGTTGTCTTCTGCGTCGGTAGTATTACAAAATTTATCGGGAATGTGCGATCACCGATATCGGTTTGGGTCGTAGTACACAGCACTTCTTTGGGTGTACAACGCCCGTCTGCGAGTGTGACGTCTACTAGCTGCGTTTTAAAGTCGCAAGTCTGCTGTTGTTTCAAATATTCGTACAAGGATGCGCTAGCTACGCTCGTTCTGGCAGCTGTGTCTATATGAGCAAGGCCGTTAACCCCATTTATCTTCACTTGTATGGTGGGTACTTGGCATCCGTAACAGGAGATTTTCGCCGGTTCCTGTTTGTGATGGGCCTCTGTGCTATTTTCTTTTGCGGCTTGGCGTTTTCGGCATTCGTTTATTGAATGTCCTCTAAAATGGCAGTAGGCGCATCTCGGCTTCTTACTCGCGCTGGGTTTCGGTACACTGGGTGGTCCCATGGTTGCTGTTTCCTCCAGTTGAATATTTTCAATTTTCCTGGCTTGTTCCAGTAAGTTGTCGAAAGAGCGTATCGACTCTCTTGGGATTTGTTTACGTATATGGATTGCCAGCAATCCGTAAACCATGTCGAGTTTTGACCTCTCGTCGTGACGATTTGGTGGTAACTGTGCCAACAGTGCTCTCTTTTTGCATATGAAATCGTCGATTGGAACGTTAGATTCTTGGCGTTGGTCAAATATGTCGAGATACACTTGATAGGCTGGTTTAGCGAGAATGCATCTCTGATTAGTCGCGTGGCATCATCCCAGTTGGTCGCTTGGTTTTCTACCCCGCGCCACCATAGTGAAGCGTTGTTGGTGAGAAGTAGGGGTAAACCTTTAAGTGCGTCGGCGTCACTTATTTTTTCAATCTCTTTATATATTGAGATGGTAGTTATGAACGTGTCGACGGTGTCGTGACATCTTTCGCCACTGAATCTTGCGGTGCAGCGGCTGAAACTACCTGTGTTGGACGTCGTCGTCGTGGCGTTCGTATCGGAGATCTTCTCCAGCAGTTGTCGAAACTGTTCCTCATTGAAAGCAATGGACATATTGCTCCGTAGTCTCTGACTTCGTCGAGGAATGATTATGTAGTTATTCTGTAAAAGACGGACTGAACAAAGCCAAATGAGCGAGTGTTTATCGTCGTCTAAATTTTAGGGTAGAGCAGTATTGCGAATACCTTGACAGTAAAGCAGGTATGCGACTACCAAAAATGAAAGAAAAGACAAAACAGCAAGCCAAAATATGGCGAAAGTTCTATCGCAGTCTTTCGAAGCTCTGTATAAATCTTGAAAATTCTTAAAACTGACAAAACAAAGCAGGAATCTGCGAATGTTTTGATCGAATTTGTCAGAAAATTTAAATTCACAAATCTTCTCGTCTAGCTTCTAAAGGCTTTACGTTGAGCGCCAATTTGTAACGGGTTAATATCTTTATTAAATAAAAACAATCAACAAATCACAATAATAAATAGGTAACACTTAAATAAAACTAAAAGAAAAGATTAAGAAAACTATTACACGAAATAATAAGCAGTTATATCACGTAACCGTGGCGCTTAGTCCAAATCGGCTTCAGTGGCTTTGCTTGCTTCTACCCCTGCTGTCGTCTGAAGGTATAGGATCTAGTCAGATCTCTGTCGGTGTAGCACTCGCGTCCTTATTGCGCGCCATCTATGCGTGGGGCTATGAGATGTCCTCCGTGTACTGATGGTTGCAAACTAGACTGGGGTAAATTGCGTTGCATATATTTATGACCGCTACATATTTTTATTCACACTATCAGAAAATAGAGATTCCAACGAACAAAAATCCCACCAACTTTTTGAAAAAAGCTGATATTCTGACTCGAGAATTTTCGATTGAAAATTGGGGTGTTTTTTGATAAAGTCAAAATAAGGTAAAAAAAGGAATATTTCAAATCAAATAAATTACAGTAAAAAAAATATTTATTTTTGATGAAGATAAAAAAACCATAAACTTGGTTATTTGAATTTTTCACATACATTTTGAGGTTATGTGTGAAAATTGTGAATAAAAAAGTTGTACAGCTTTCTACTACTCAAAACTTTGCCATTCAACTTTTTTCCATAGGACTTGTAGCTTTGCCGGAAATTGAGATAAACCATTTTTTACCCTTAAAAACTCAACCACTTCCCGAACTCGAATCGCCCGTAATTTATTTTTATTTTCTATTTTATCACATTTCCCTCCTTTTCTAATGGATTTTATCCTACAGTTATTTTTTTTTGTTTCAAAAATTGTCGCACCTGGTCTAAAAAAATATTAACAAATCTTAGGATAATTTGAAAACTTGTGTGACCTTGGGTCATGTAACCTCATTTTTAAGTTCTGTTATTACCTGTTCTATTTCTTCTTTACTTATTTTTATATCTGCATCTTACTGCCTATTAATTTTGATTTGTTCTTCTCTTTCTTTTGTATGTTCAAGAAGTTCCATATATTCTTTCCATTTTAGAATAATTTCTTCTTCTGTTAACATTACGCCGTTTTTATTTCTTATAAAATAATTCACTCTTAGATGTTTTAATTATATCTTTGGTCTTCTTTTTATATTTTCTTTTGATTCACTGCTTTTTTTTTTCTAACCTCCACCATTCATATTTATTCCGTACACATTTTTTGCTATATTATATCCATTTATCCCCTACATTTCCGTTTTCTATTTCTTCATAGTCTTTAGGTATTTTAGTCTTCGTACAACTGTGATGTTAAAGTCAATTTTATGGACGTATTTCCCATACCAAGTGAAAACTGTGTAAATCACAGCTTCGAGAAGTATTCAAGTAGATTTATGTGTATATTTAATATGTAACTATGCAAATACAAATTATATATTTTTTCTTTTTAGAAATATCGTGTACTGAACGAAGTTCCTGAAAACCCCACCACTGAATATGAACAATATCAAGTGGATTCTCGTAGACGTTATGACGAGGCTCTTCAATCTCTACCGAATCCCGAACCGATCGAAGATTATAAAGAGGTTCCGTCCTTACAACAGAATCTTGTTCATAAGACGTTCCTAGAAGAATTGGTTTTTTGGACGGTTAAGTTCGAATTTCCACAGAAAATAGTTTGTTTATTGTTGAATATGTTACCCGATTCTGATTACAAGGTAAACATTTATTGATATACATTTTTATGTCATTTACTGAAAAATTGTTAAACGAGTGTAAGTTTTTATTGGGTGGAAACCTGCTTACAAGAACCGGGTACCTGTTACTCCTTTCCCGAGTAGTGTGGGATTTCTCCCAATAAAACGGCCACAGCTCCCCTCGGGCACCCTGCAATCAAAGTATCCGAACAAAGCTGCAACTGATGTAGGTACGAACCCACAAAAACGACGATGGTCTCCACTACTCACTCCATAAACTATGGTACCGCCATAAATAGGTATATCGTCAGAGTCAATGGTCCCTCTTTCCTGTTCATTGCCTCGTTGGCTCAACATTTCTTCTTCCTCTTTCCGGATGAAACGAAACCGTTTATGCATTTCAAATTGTATTCTCATTCTCATATTCTCCATTGTGTCTATTAGCTTGGCAGTACTCGGTAATTTTTCTTAATTCTTTCCGCTATCGATTTCCTTCAATAGAAAAGCGTGTGTTCAACGTCATCTCACTCGTATCAGTATCCACACTGCTCGCGATACTTCGGCTGGCGCTACATGCATCCGTTATCCGATGATACGATGATCCGAATTGAACCCTATTGGTCAGAAAATTTAAATGTCATTTTACTTCCAATGGTTTTCAACTTTCATACGATATCGTACTGAGTTGAGAAATATTTTCTATTTCATCCGATATCGGATAAATCTTAACCTAAATTTTTGCATTTTATATGTGTTTAGTTACCGACTCTAGAAAAGCTATGAATTTGCAACAGTATATCTCATACCAAAGGCAAAAAACGTAACATCAAAAATGTTTTGCTTTTATCACTTCTGCTTCAGTAAATTTTAGGTTAGATTTCGGATATGACAATCGGAATAATGTAAATCAAGAAAAACACTCATACACTCATAAGAAATTTTGTGTACTCTCGGATATCGTGTCGTCGGAAAACGGATGCATGTAACGCCAGCCTTCTTCTCAATCCTCGCCGTTTAGGTACTCAAACCGTGTCCCGTCAAAACCTGACTCAAGTGGTACCATAACGCCCTATGTTTACAATCGAGCTACCTTTTTAGGTCTTTTGTGAGAGTCCAAGCTCTCTTACTCTGCTCTTCCCATCTCCGTCTCCATTTGTCGCAGGTTTTTTCTTGGATATTTTTTCTTTGTTTCCTGTCGTCCTTGTAAATCCTACTTCGTTCCTCCACTAGCAGGTTTTTCGGTGGTATTCCCGTAATGATCTGTAATGCTTCATAAGATGTTGTCCTACTACTCTCGGTAGCATTTTTCTCTGTGCCTAACAGTTTCTTTTTGTGCTCCTATTTTTGCAATGCTGTACCCTCAATTACTCACAGATACTTCAAGTGTTTCTTAAAGCCTACACAGGTATTTCCATTTAGCATATTTAGACTTTTTGCTTTTGGTACAGCTTCTGTTCTCTCTGGTACCATACTCATACCTCTTTGTACCAGCCATCTCCGAATAGTCCAGAGGTCCTCTTAGGCACTGATCTCGACACCTACCTCGTTTCTGTGACTATTCTAGCGACATAATCCGCGAAGCCTATTAGCTTAATTCCACCTGGTAACGCAATCTTAGTAGGGGGTCATAGAACAGGTTCCAGTTCTCTTCAATTCTGGAGATTTGGATCAACTTTGCTGCTTTCCAAACATCAAGAAAAGTGTAGTTTATTCAACTTGTCAATGTTCTTCATCCACCACAATTTTGAGCAGTTCTGTGCTGATTCCATCCAGTCCCAGAACTTGCCTAATTTCATCCTCTCATGTAGCTCGTCCCATGAGTACATCTCCTCCGTCTCATTCCTTGCTACCCTGTGTCCTTCAATCTGGTTTATTATCCTACATGTGAAAAGCGCAGCGTTTATTTTTGACTTCCCCTTCCAGGTCGCTCATGCGACAATATTCACATTCGTCAAAAAAGAAGGCTACTTTACACATCCTTTTTATTTTTTTTACAGGAAGCATTGACGCGGGCGGTAGTATTGCATTACAGTCGGATTTCAATGATGTTGGAAAGATCTGCAGATCCCGACACACTAAGTAACAGAGTTGTGCATGTCAGCGTTCAGCTATTTTCTAATCAAAATCTAGCTTTAAAAATGACTGAACAACTCAATCTCCTTCACGTCATGGTGGTCAGCCTTAAATACATGATGAGCAAGATTTTAATCAAAAATACTTTGCATGGTGATTATATTTATATTTGAAAGTTTAATTATTATTATATTAATCAAAACTTATTTACAGATCGAAAGGAAAATTTTCATTACGTGGTCGATTGTGCGAAACCGGTCATGAAAGATCACTGCTACTGGCCTCTGGTGTCCGACTTAAAAAACGTATTATCTCACAGACCGGTAGCGTTGAAGTTTATGTCTGATGATGGTCTGTTAGAAATGTGGTTCGCTTTTCTTGCAATGTTTCAAGGTAAGTTAAAAACATTATACTAGTTAAATCTCTTACTTTTTTCTTAATCTAACATCATATCGTTTGTATTCATTTTTCTCCCATTCAGTAACATTGGTAATGACTCATAAAAATGACAAACTGAGCTACTTCATCATATCCTAATATCTCAGCATCTAGGAGACGTTTCCCATTTAAAATTACATATTTTTTTCATTATTTTCTCATATTCATTATATTTATATTTCAGGTATGAATGTAAACCAGAGAGAACTTAATCAACACATAGAATTTGAACCGAACACTTACTACGCAGCGTTTAGCGCAGAATTGGAAGCAAGTGCTTACCCTATGTGGGCTCTTATTTCACATTTAACTGACGCGTCTACGGCACATTTAACGAAAAGAGTTTTAAATGCATGCCTCAACGAACTCAAGGATTGGTTCCAAGCCATTGCCTTCTTAAACTACATGGTGGTGAGTTTTTTTTTGTCCATTATTCCATTTCAGCTGAAGACATGTAAAACAGGATTTCAGACTAGGAACTTTTATGCAGATCATTTTTCTTTGCAAGTTATGCCGGAGGTTTATTTGTCCTTTATTAGCGTCCTTGTCGACATCCCCTGATTGTGCAAATAGAGATATACTGCTCTAGGGATGAGCAGCTCCAACATCCATTTGAATGTTGTACCGTCTGTACCTCTTATTTATCTTCTTCATATTGTGCAATTCTCTATGTCCAAAAATAATACAGTTTCTTGCTAATCTATTGCCTCCATCAGCAGTACCAGTGCAGTCTCCGTACATCTACATGCTGATCTGGGTGGTGAGATAGTTTCTCTAGGATTTTCACTCTAATATAATTATCAATAGTTTTCTCATCATTTTCAGCTACACTAAAAGTTGAAACTGAACCGATTAACTTTATAAAGCATTCAAAATTGACTTTTAAAATATGTAATTGATATTTTCTTGTAAGAAAGTTAGCATACCTCCCATAAAAATCTTGATTTCATCAAAGTTCATACGATCTTGACAGCCGAACCCTCCTGGGAAAGGTTTGAAAAGCCATAAATACGAGGATTGTTTTGATATTTTTACTTCAACTTTTGTATTTTCACAGTGGTATGAAAATGGAGTTCGACTTTCTTGAAATATAACTGTCCATTTTTTCAGAGCGAATTTAAGAAAATTAAAAGTGCATTTGATCTTTTTTTCTCTACGACCTTTCTACATCTGTTATTATTTCCGGAAAGGTGATTTGCGCGCAATGTCCCTGTCCATTTTTTATGAACGCTATTTGGTGAAAAAGCTCGCGTTTGACAGTTTTGTACAGGAATCCCTATGTCGTCGCATCTTATAAATAACTCAGTGTAGGTATAACGAATTTTTTGTATATTTTCAGACTGATAGTCTTCAAGTATCTTTTCATCTTCCACTTCATCGATACCTGGCCGTTTTTCTGAGCCAAGCAGTTGCTATACAAGGTGTAACAGTTGATGAAGTTTTAGGAACCAGTGATTTTTTCCTAGATCTTTTAATGATGCATCCTCTACGTGTACAGGTTAGTACATAATATATAAGAGGCTTCACTTTTAAATTGAATAATTAATGATATTGTAGGTAGCCTTTTATGAAATTTTAAACGGTTTATGGCTAAGGAACGGTCTTCAAATTAAAGGACAAGCCATGACGTATATCCAATGTAATTTTTGTAATTCCATGGTTGATGCTGATCTCTATTTACTACAAATATGTTGTACCCGATTACCATCTGAGAAATTTTTAAATATTGTTATAGAAAAGTATGTGCACCTTATATATGTTTATTTGAAAAAAATGTTCTACATTCAGGCACTCAAGTTTTGTGTTCATATCAAATATTCTCTTTGATGATAAAATGTATTTGTTTCTAATTATAACAAAGAATACAATTTTTATATACTTTTAGATTTCATGTTAAAAAATGGATGAGCTTAGCACCTTTCCAAGGAAATCATGGTGCCTATTTAGAAGGAGAACACGATACTCCGATGTTAGAAAGCTTTCTCACATTTTTAGCCACTCTTATTAGTGTTAGAACAAATTTAGGTAAGTTATTTAAAACATCTTGATCATTTTATTATGAATAACCAGGAATTTATCGGCTGTACCATTAAATTTTGCCGGATGTATAACAGAAACCAGTTAAATAAGTTGGAATTTGCTTCACATGAATTTTGTTCAGATATTTTAGAATAGAAATTAAAAGGACCCCGCACCATTTTATAGGTAATCCTGGTTCTCGTACGATTTTCCATTTTTTTTTGATATGTTGTAGTCTTAATGATAACTAAGAGATTGTGATGGGTTGAAACTGTGCAGACCCTCCGGTTTGGCGTTGGTGGCGTCTTGAAGTTGCGTCCTGAGCATAACATTTTGCCCCCTAGCACTATAAATCTCGCTTTAATAGCAAATGTATTGTATGTCGGGGGCTCATGAAGAGGTCTGCCATACTTCTGTGCCATCAAATCGCGATTTCTCCAGAGGGTGCCTCCGCAATGTCCAATTTATTAGGCCGATGTTTCAACAGCAAGCGAAAGCAATGAAACCGAACAAAATCATCAACAATCACGTTATGTAGGTTAGTTTAATCCATCTAACTTCTAAATTCCTCACGAGTGGGCCCCAAAAGACTTCTTAACATTTTTTTGATCCCGCACGCACCCATCTCTAGTAGTAGATGAAAAGTCCGGTAGTTCAGATAGATATCTGTCAAAAGAGCCATCACCTGTGAGAGACGTCAGTCAAAACAAACTCCATAATACCCGTACGTATTAGGTAATTGAAGATCAGACAATCGAAAGTAGACCTACTTGAGATATACACAACTGAGGTAAGGCGTTCCGCTTATGTTGAAGGAAAAAATAGTATATTATTCAACGAGCGTGTAATGATGGCTATTACTCATGAGAATGAAGTTTGCGACGTGAGCCGCAGGCGAACGTCGTAATCATTCGAGTGAGTAATAGCCATTACACGAAAGTAGAATACTATACTTTTTCTATGACTGAGTGTTCACCTATCAATTCAAACGAACGAGATATTTAGGGAATATTTTATTGAATAAACTTAATGCTTTATGTCAAACAATTCCATTTTGGAAGCTACAATGAAAATTCATTTATTGCTTACAATATTGATGGTGAAATTTGAGCAGTTGAATTCGTTATCACTTTCTGTATCCATTCTAATAAAAAGTCAGCTCTAAATCACCTTTGGTAGGTAGGTATAGGTACTGTCAAAGTTTAATTATGACATTTCATGGCGAGTCTGATTCAAACATTACACCGAACATAGTCGTGTGTAATGGCATTCTTTGACGGTGATTGGCCAGATAGTCGTGTGTAATGGATCATTACACACGGGGCGTGGCTTGTTTTGTGTAATGCATCCAGTTACTCAACAAAAATGTTACATAAAATGGGTCCATTACTCAACAGTCATAGAAAAATAAAATTACGCATAAAAAACAACAAGAAAATGTCTGACAATTTCCGACTGACGTCTGTCACTGGTGATGGCTCTAGAGATGGGTGCAATGTGGTTTGTGGATGGGTGTGTGGTATCCAGAAGATGTTAAAAAATCTTTTGGGGCCCACTCGTGAAGAATTTAGAAGTTGGATGGATTCAACTATCCTACATAACGTAATTTTTGATGATTTTGTTCGGTTTCATTGCTTCCGCTTACTGTTGAAACATCGGCCTAACAAATTGGCCATTGCGAAGTCACCCTCTGGAGAAAATGCGATTCTGGTGGCACAGAAGTGTGGCAGACCTCCTCATAAGCCCCAGACATCCAATACATTTGCTATTTTTGCGAGATTTATAGGGCTAGGAGGCAAAATGTTATGCTCAGGACGCAACTTCAAGACGCCACCACCGCCAAACCGGAGGGCCTGCACAGTTTTTACCTATCACGATCTCTTAGTTATCATTAAGACTACAACATATCAAAAAAAATCGAAAATCGTACGAGAACCAGGATTACCTATAAAATGGTGCGGGGTCCTTTGCGGAAGTTTCGGAGCTTATATACTTTAACAATAAAATGTGAAGATTTACAGCCGATCAATAATTTATTCTTATTTCTCTTATTTTTTGGGAATCAAACCACAAAGAAACGTAAAAAAGCATTATTGTGGTTTGATTCCCAAAAAAATGAATAATAAATAATATCCCAGAAGGAATATACAGAAGACAATTGAATTACGCAGGTTCACGGAAGCTGTTAATCAGCGAACTGTATTTCCAATTATGAAAGAGTTGATCTTTAATTAACCGAGATACTGGCGAACTACACCACTAGAGTTACTTTGGTGAAAATTACCGCGTGACAACTTGAGCTAGAACTCAACGTTGGAGCTGAACTGAATTACTTAACGTGACATTAAAAAACTGAAATTTAAATTGATGTTTTCTCGTAAGAAAGCTCGCATAAACCATAAAACTATTGATATTGGCAATGTTCCCACGATTTTGGATAACCACGGTATGACACCCGGATACTTCTGAGAAAGGAAAAGTGTTAAGTGCACCAATATAAGTATTAAATCCTCAACTTCTGAGAGTCTTTTTATAACGGGTCAAATTGGTTGACGTCTAAGTTTATTTTGTATAAACAAGGGAAAATTTTCCTCACGCAGTACAAGAGGTTGTAAATTTTGTCTAATGCAAATTTATCGGTGAGAAAAATTTGTTTTCGAACAACAATCAATAATTATTATGAATCGATAAATATTGTTTTTATTTTACAGGCTTATTAGAAACGTCTCTCAATCGATTAGAAATGGTAACGTTACTCTGTATGGGTGACAAAACTCATTCCCAGTTGATGGAACTGATGCCTGAACGATGCGGAATGTCGGAATCCAGAGATTTCGAATCACTTTTGGCAGAAGTAGCTTTTTATAGAGCGCCAGCTCTAGAAGCGAGCGGTAATATGCAACAAGGAATGTATGTGCCTAAACCAGAAATTTGGGAAAAACAATACGATCCTATACATGTACTTTTAAGGGCCGTACATCGACGCGATTTTCAAACGTCCATGGATAGATATACAGAATAGTAAGTGATTTACAATAACCAAAAACGGATATTTTTATGATTTTTTTTTGTTTCAGTGCTAGACATAGTAATAAATTGAAAGCAGGCTGTAGCCTTTGGCCGCCGTTTAGAACACCGACAGAAGTTTCCAACGCTTATGAAGATCCTCGTCAGATACTAAAATCCAGAGTGTTTCATGCAGCAGCTTTGATTATTTTGTTTAAAGCAGTTAGAGGACTTGTATCCGAACATGTTATGGCTTTGGTAGTGTTTCTACTAGAACAAGCAGTTTTGATTGCAGCGCGGGATGAGAGCAAAGAGGTACTATATAATACTACTCACGTTTTTCTATTAAGTTTTAACAATTTTTTCACACGATGGTGCATCGATGAACTAATTAAACATTTAAGTATCATAAAAAACCTTCGTATGCTATATTTATTCATATGCTTAGTTCAGTTTGATAGTTTAATTATTATTTGTTGATTGTTGTTCTATCCTACACTTTTCTACGTATTCATTTTGTAAATTGTTGAATATTTGACAAGTTTAATTCCCACGATAGCGTTGAAATATTTTATGTTTATAATCACTATACCTTGTTTTTAAACTAAGAGGAGCAATTTGAGTTTAAGTTGGCATTTCTGCAGGCTAATCATTGGTCAGATAGCCGCCCGTTCCATACAACTCTTTTGATAGAACTGACAACGCTATTTGTCAGTTTTGACATTTGTGTTTATTCACATAAAAATATTCCAATCTTTATTACCACTTTTGCCTTTTTGCTGTTTATTATTCTGTTTGCGTTTGTTATTTCATATTGTGTTTGGACTTATTATCTCATATTATTGTATTTGTGTTTTTAACTCCTTATTTTGTGTTGTTGTGTTGTATTGCTTTGTTACTATTTGAATATGGACCAAGATTTTACTCCAAGTACCAGTGGACTTTCTTCGCCCCCGAAACGAAGGAAATTATTAAGTTTGCGTCATTTATCGCTGACAGAGAAGCAAAGTTTATAAGTTAACAAGTAATAGTAGTTTGTGCAACTAGTGTGGATATGGACAATCCACACGAGTCGAACAGTATATTTTTTCTACGACCCACTTAAAAAATCTAGAAAATAAACATTTTTATAAACTGTAATCTCGACTGTAATATAACTTCAATTTCAAAATTTTCATAATTTTACCAATCAATATCAAGCGGAATAATTATTTGGAAATAAAATTAACAATAAAAAAAATTTCTTCATTGGGAATCGAACCCCGGACCTAGCGCGCGAGAGTCTGGTATGCTTACCACTCGACTACCGAGGAATGTTCAAACCAGATATCTATGTCACATGAATTACATAATTTTATAAAAGCTGACGTCTATCAGAAGTCCTCTTGAATACCCATTTTATTCTATTTTCAGTATTTGTTGTTAATTTATACGGATTCTTTTATTTATGTCTATTATTGTAAATAAATATTCTTGATCCAGTGCTTCTAGGGAAGCCTTTTTTTCGATAAGTTATTTTGACGTTTCTTTGAAATTCAAAGAAGGGGAGTTGACGAATACTAAATGCGAATGCTGATTGGTTGATTTCCTATACGTTCTAGGATGTATATGAATCATATACGTTCAGTTAACCGATATGGCCTACATTTCCATTCTGTAAACTGTGCAAAAAATGTATAATATACATGTGGGTGTAGAAAAAATCTTATTTTTTATAATAGTCTTACACGCATTACGGTACCTACAATATTATCGTATTTTTTAAATAAAAACCTGTTTAGCTTTATTTTTTGCTATACCTAAACATCCAATGTAAATAAAGGATAATTTAACATATAAGCTAATTGCATATTTTATACATACTATACTAATTTATACTCAAATTATCAAATGGTCATTCATAATATTTGACATAATATAACCACAATGTTTTCCCAATAATGTGACATTTGGTAACTGTGTTCGCCATTGTCTGGCCTCATGTCCTGGGTCCAATTACGATTAGGTATTTAGACATAGCTTGATCTTTCATTGGCCACGAAAAATGCGAGCAGTACAATAGATATTTCACATGAGTGTCAATTAGCTCAATAAGTCTGAACACGACCCTTTCGGAACACTCTCCCAATCTAGTAACTTTTAGTGGTGTGTTTGAGGTTTCTTAAAATGCTCCTCTTAGTTTAAAAACAAGGTATAGTTTAAAATGTTTTTGAATCATAAGGATATAAAATTTTTCCGAAAAAAATAAGTAATTTTGGTTGGGCCCCAATCTATGGTATTATTAACAAACATTAAAAATTCATTTGTAGGATTCAAAAATGTGTTCAAAGTCACCTCCAGTGCCACAGTTGAGTGATATGGATCTTTCGAGTTGGTACGCTGCCGATTCTGTATTTGATAATTTGAAAACATTGATAGGTCAAATTGTTATTCATCCAGAACCAGATTTTTCACCCATAACATACAGTTCAGATAGTAAGTATCGTAGATAATTCTATTGTACTTTTATTTCCTACTCTAATAAAATAAAATCACATTAAATTAAGTACCACAGTTTTTATTTATTGTTTGAAATATAACATTATTTTTATAGGTGATATTGAATGGGATAGTGCCGAAATAGATGCTGATATGGCAGATATTGATCCACTGTTGATGCTGGATCAAGCGTCTTCTAATATGTGGGATAATGAAACACAACAACAGTCCGAAAGTCGTGAGGTAATAAGATTTTTAATGCCATTTATTTATAGATTACCCGTAAACATTTTTTAATTTCTTGTTTTAACTTGAAAATTATTATTTGATGAAGGATTAACAGGGAAAGTTGCGAATTTTTTTAAGAATATCACAGTTATACATGAAACTGACCGTTTCTAAATAATTCCTTTATATAATGAAAAAAATGTAAGATATTGATAATTATTTTGATATTGACAATTGATTTGAAAACTGTTATATTTAAATTTTGTATTATGGATTTTCATGTTATTATACTGGGTGTATCATAAAGACAGGTCATAAATCATACCACTTATTCTAGGGCTAAAAATAACTCGATCCAACCCAAGTTACCCTAGTACAAATGTGCATGCGAAAAAAGTTACAACCCTTCGAAGTTACCAAATGAAAATTGATTTTTTCAAATATTTCGACAGTTGACATATTATTATAATGAAAGTTGACAAGTGGATTTATTATGATAAAAGCATCTTAAAAAAATTGAGGAATTATTGCACCACGTTGAAAATTTATAGGAGTTCCCCCCAAAATGTTTGTGTACGTTACAATTTAATGCTTATTGTGGCACCATTATTAAAACACATTATTTTTTAAACTTTTTTGCTCCTTAGTACTTTTTACAATTATCAGTTTTTATCACTACGCTTCAAAAATTTCGAGTTGCAAAAATTAAAGTCAATGAATTTTCAAGTTTTTCGAGGGTCCCAAATTTTTGATTGAATCTTATTTATTTACAAATGTGTAGTTTTTATTAGATGTTCGAAATGGCCCCATTTTCTTGAATACACAGTCGGTACTAACGAAAACCGAATATTCTGGAAAAGCAATGGCTTCTGATGATATCTAATAGGCGAGACGATAGATTTTGAAATACTTTTCCGTAATGTGAGTACACATTCATCATTTACGAAAAAACCTTTATTTCGGTAATAAACCCAAGTTTAACGAAGTTTGAAGCCATTTTACAAATATTTTTCGAAAAGTGCGCGAAAACAGCTCGTAGGTATCATGGCGTCGGCTCTGACGTCACGCCTAGGTAAACATGTCATTGTGTCCATGCGTAGTGAAGTAAGTAAACAAAACATTGAATTAATTCGTGTCATAAAAATGAATTCCAAAGTTTATAGGTGGTGTGCAGTACCGCAGTGTAAAAACACATTAATAAGAACACCCAACAAAGTGTTTGTACCGGGTGGTCCAATAAGCCGATCTCTCGGCTATATATCAGAAACTATTCATGTTATAACTTCGGGAGAAAAAATTCCTTAGTAAAAGTGGCCAAGAGAAATTGCTGGAAATTACTTTCAAGTTTCTATGTTAACCGCTAGGGGGCGTAATCTGTAAAGAAAAATTTAAAAACCAGTTTTCTGTTGAATGTGCCCAATTAAACCAAGTGTTAAATATGAAAAATAGAAAGAGGACTGAATTCCGCACAAATCTGTTCAAATGCTTTTTTCCCAATTTTTACAAATAAAGGGTGGGGGAAAGTGGGAAAGTGTTTTTAGATAAATACATATAACTTTGGTTTGAATCAACCGATTTTAACGAAATTAGTGTCATTAGAAAGAGGATGGATGCATTAATTACATCTGCTATAAAACAATTGCAATTCGTTTCAATTGTCATAGGTATAGGGAACTTTCGAATGGAAGAAATTACAATTTGTTTTTCTTGAAAATGTTTAATGGAAACACCTAATTATTGTGAATTATAATAAAACTGTATTAAATTCTCAACAAAATGGCGCAAACCGCATGTTGATAGCTTTTGTCAAAATCGAGATATAAATAAAAACGCATAAACATAAATACCTAAGGAGTATAGTATTCACTCACCCTGTATTGTAACTTAAAATTAGATATGTGAAAGGAAGACCATACAGATATATTTATCATTAAAATTAAATGTCCAATTAAATGTTCAAATTGTTTTCCATCGTTGTCTACACAAAGCTGCAATCTATCGCACTTAGACATAACAGCTGCTGAATCTCAGCTGTTGATATGGTATTTATTGCGTTTCTAATGCGCTGTTTCATGTCGTCTCGCGTGGTTGGTCGAGTTTGGTACACTAAATCCTTCAATCTTCCCCACTGATAAAAGTCCAGACATGTTAAGTCTGGACATCCAGCTGGCCATGGAAATATACTTCCCCTTCCCATCCATTTATTTGGATAATTTACATTTAAATAGTCTGTAACTTGTCTGGAGAAATGCGCGGGACACCCGTCATGTTGAAATATCATACATCTTCTTCATACATCTTCTTCTTCCTTTCACATATCTAATTTTAAGTTACAATACAGGGTGAGTAAATACTATACTTCTTAGGTATTTATGTTTATGCGTTTTTATTTATATCTCGATTTTGACAAAAGCTATCAACATGCGGTTTGCGCCATTTTGTTGAGAATTTAATACAGTTTTATTATAATTCACCATTAAACATTTTCAAGAAAAACAAATTTTAATTTTTTTCATTCGAAAGTTCCCTATACCTATGACAATTGAAACGAATTGCAATTGTTTCATAGTAGATGTAATTAATGCATCCATCCTCTTTCTAATGACACTAATTTTGTTAAAATCGGTTGATTCAAACCAAAGTTATATGTATTTATCCAAAAACACTTTCCCACTTTCCCCCACCCTTTATTTGTAAAAATTGAGAAAAATGCATTTGAACAAATTTGTGAGGAGTTCAGTCCTCTTTCTATTTTTCTTATTTAACACTTGGTTTAATTGGGCACATTCAACAGAAAACTGGTTTTTAAATTTTTCTTCACAGGTTACGACCCCTAGCGGTTAACATAGAAACTTGAAAGTAATTTCCAGCAATTTCTCTTGGCCACTTTTATCAAGGAATTTTTTCTCCCGAAGTTATAACATGAATGGTTTCTGATATATAGCCGAGAGATCGGCTTATTGGACCACCCGGTACATGTTCCAAACAAGAAAATAATAAGAGATAAGTGGTTGAAGCTCGGAAGGCGAAACCCGAACGACATAGTCACGAACTCGTCACTTTATTTCTGTGGAGACCATTTCCCGTTTTAGTTGCACATAACTGATCGCATCATCCCCATATGATGGTCTTGAAGACCTGAAATAATTGAAATTAATTAGAACCATGGACGTATAAACATGATTAGAACAAATACATACACATTGATTTATCAGATTTTAGGTGTTTACTATGAGGAAAAACACTACTTTTACCAGTAGGTACTTTTAAGTTACAGTAATTCACTCGTCTTAACGGGTATTAACTCTAAAATAGCAACTTATAAACTGTGATGGAACTAACCTTAAAAATAAACAATGACAAGTTCATTGTAAAAATAACCTATGAAAGTTGAATAAGCGAGTAAAGAAATACAAAATTTACTTACAAGGAAGTTTTCACGTCTCTAAACTCAGACGAGCAAAATTCTTGATTTGTTGCAGGAAATCGCTCAACATCATTACATCAATCCTGGGCAAATTTGAGCTATATATTTGCCTTAAAAAAGCTTGGTTTCATTGTTAGAGTAGAGTGGAGACTAAAAATCACACGTAAAATAATAAAAGGACAATCCAAATGCATAATCAGTAATATTCACAACAACAAAACACAGAGAATGAGTATTGAGTATTGACTGACAGCAGTGTTTACCTAAGCGTGACGTCATGCGCTGTGATTGGTGTTTCAGTCAAAATGGCCGATTGCAGTACATATTTTAATATTTTATTTTATTGAAAATCTTAATAATCTGAATTTTTTAAATAAAACTAATGCAGAGTTTTAAATTTTTTTAATATGAACTTTCCCCTAAAACCATTATATCGACGATTTTTTGATACTGTGGTCATGCCTATTATTGCAGCCAGGTTGTAACTTTTTTCGCATGCACATTTGTACTAAGATTAACTTGGGTTGGATCGAGTTATTTTTAGCCCCAGAATATGTGGTATGATTTATGACCTGCCTTTTTGCTACACCCTGTATATAAATTTATTAATTATTCAATTATAATTGTGAATATATTCAAAAACATTATTTCAGGGTTGGTATACAGTAATCAATTATTTTTGAATAATATGTTCTAAATTCTTATTTAGGAAATTTTTAATTTCTATTTTTATATTGGTCTAAACTTTCTTTGATCTTCAAAAATGATATGATAAAATAAAACAATTTAGTTTGTTTAAATCTTCATTATAATAATAATACAAATAGTAAATTGAATCTCTTTTTTAGGTAATGGTATTTCGACCGCCAGCCGATGAAACGGCGTCTCCTATAGTTGAAACTCCACCTGCAACTTCAAGAGGACACATTTTTGCGCTTCCATCAGCAACTTCCGTACCGATGGAAGTAGATAGAATAATGAATTTGGCTTTGCCGGATTCTGTAGCATCGATTACAGAAATTGGTAAGTTGATAAGACATGCTCAAGCTTGTGCAGCCCAACGCTGTCCCCGCTCCCCACTTCCTCAAAAAGCCGATTCATCAGCTCAAACACCTACAAATTCCCTCCATCCAACAGATCAATTCCTCCGCATTCACCCTCACCCCTTTTCTTCACGTAGAGCGTACCCATTTCTGGTATGCGGGGTTAACAAAATATTCTGAACAACTTTTTTTAATAATTTTTTTCGATGTCTAACAAGAAGCAAAACATTGAGCAGGGATTCTGTTTGTAAAATCGTAGTAGGCTGTGTTTCAGTAGATCATTACAAAAAATATGACCCATTAACCTGAATCTGAAACTGTCATTCTTCAAACAGCGAGAATAAAGGGATGGCACACTGTATGCATTAAACATAAATACCTTTCGTCTCAAGCCAATTTTTATCTTATCTTACTAACTTTTCAAATCATTTTTAGGTACTCCTAGTCCGACGACTGAAACTCCTGCCTTACCTCCGCCCGTTGTGAGACCAGCATTGATGGCTGGTAGTGAAGTTGGTAGAACTGTTAGAAAACCTACAAAAACAACTAGTGTGTCGAGCACTAGTAGAGAATTAGTTCCTACGACTTCCCAAGGACATAGGAAGTCGCGATCGAATACACCGCTAAGGGTAAGATATTAAAGAGATATTAAATTTAAAATTGTAGAATAATCAGTTTATGGTTTTAAGGTAATAAGTTTCTATTTTGCTATATTATTGAAATTATCATAAAGCTTTGTTCTTTCGAATGCTTAAATGGGGAACTTTCCTCTTTTTTTAATTGATAATAACCTTGGAAACATAGTTTATAGTTCTGTGCTAGTTTAAACTTCAAACGTCCTACAAAGCTCGAATTTTGCTTAACACTAAGTTAAGGGGCTCATAAATCCATGAGCCAAATGTACATTGCGCGTCATATAAAACTGGTACAACTATTATAATCAAAAATAGTGTTTTTGTAGTTGTGTAAATTGATCTTTTAAAAATTGTCAATGCTAAACCAGCTGTTATGGTATAATTTCTAGGGCAGTGATGCCAGCTCAACAAAATGTTAGGAGATGTAATGATGAAATCAAATTTTGTAAAGCAATAAAACAAATTGGAAAAAATAAATAATTTACACACAAACAGTAACTAGCTTAAATTTAGAAATAGTGTGATATTGTGATAAATACAGTATTACATTGTTACAGGTTCGAATATTATTTTAAATAAAATTTGGTTTATTAGATGACTGACTAAAAAAAAACTGAGACAGGGATCAAACTATTGTAGTTAAAATAGGACATGGAAGACCAGTTTTAACTAGAATAGAGCTAGACAAAGCTTTAACTGATTATTTATAGGAAAATCCCTTTAATACGGCAAGACATGCAATAGATGCAGAAAACTAACGCTTTAGTAACAACAGAACTAAGAAAAATTAAAAAACCGGATTTAAAGAATTGTGCATTTGTAGCCATAAAATTTCAAAAATAAAAACATAATTTCAATAGAAAAGTTTAGATTTGGACACGAGATCTACGTAATTCAGAATTAAAACATTTCAAATTAATGAACAAACAAATATATCATAGACTATGCTAGCATGGAAGCCATGAAAGTTTACATTCCAATAATTAATAACGTGTCATACCTCCATTATTATTGATAAGTTTACTGCAACTTTTGCATGTCTTAGGAATGAAATGGATTTTCCCTTGAGTAATCAGTTGATGCTTCGTCTTGCTCCACTATAGTTATAAATGGTCTTCTAGTACCTCTTTTTCTGCTAACAGTTTGATCCTTATCCTACCTTTTTTTAACAATTTGAATCATGGTTTTGCTTCTATGAAACTCTTGGAAAAGTCGTCTGATGGACCAACCATCCTCTAATATGGAAATTATTCGCATTTTATCAAATTCACTTAAACGGGCTGGCATCGTGGATAATGCGCTTTGACACATGTGACTGTTTGTCATTCTGATTAAGTTTGGACTACATAGGAAAAATTAAGGTGTACCAGTTTTATATGACGCGGAGTGTACCTCTGGGTACTTTGCTTCTTGGGAAAATAAAATCGCCTACTAGCTCTAGGGCTTGCAGTGTCTTTTTCGTGGATTTGATAATTTGTATTTTCGGACAGAGACAGGTCAAACTGATAATTAGTGAAAATTCGCCAACTTTTACGGCAGAGCTACTGAGCAAAGGTAGGAAAACTGTCAAAGCCTAGTAGGTATGTTAACAGGACACTATAAGCTTAACAGACACGCAAAGCTAATGGGGTTGATAGGCGAATCCAAGAGCAAATTCTGTCACCTGAGCACATGTCAGTGCGACTGACTGGCTAATGTGCGGTTTCTTGTACTGGGCGATGAGACGTCACCGGCAAGAAACTACAATCAAGATTCAGTCTGGAGGCTGATTGGCTACTTAAAAGGAGTCGGGCTGGAGAATGTAATCTAGATTCAGAGAATCCCAATATATCTGGAAATATCCCAATTGAATAGACCGATTAGCCATCTCATCAAATCTATCAATATGTGAAGTCACAAGCCACAGCCGCTTGAAATATTTTGAATTTTTTAATATATATGTGACAAAAAATATTTGCAATTTCTGAAGTTCCCTATTCTAGTGTTACATTCCAAAGCTTCTACCATTGGAATTATATTTTTCTATGACGGTTGAAAAATGGACCCTTTTTATGTAACATTGTTGTTGAGTAACTGGATGCATTACACAAAACAAGCCACGCCCCGTGTGTAATGATCCGTTGTACACGACTATATGACCAATCACCGTCAAAGAAAGCCATTACACACGACTATTGTCAGTGCAATGTTTGAATCAGACTCGCTATGAAATGTCATAATTTGACTTTGACAGTATAACTACCTACCGAAGGTGACTTTTTGTTAAAATGGATTCAGAAAGTGAAAAGTCAACTGCACTCCACCAGAAGTTCTTCAAACTGCCAGTTTAACGATTTCCTGAAAAATAAGATGGATACGACACAAAAAATTGTGCACTCAATTGGATGTTGATCTTCAAATCCGAGGTCTGAAAACATCGAAAATAATACCTCCACTACTTCAATAATAATAACTTAAATCAGGAATCTTCCTCTACTCCCCGTATAAATATTTCCAATTTCGCCAATTTCACCATCAGTATTGTAAACAATAAATGAGTTTTCATTATAGCTTTCAAAATGGAATTGTTTGACATACACCATTAAGTTTCTTCAATAAAATATTCTCTAAATGTGAGCGGGCAGCGAATAAAATAAAACAACCGTTAGAAGTAACTTATTTAATTATTAAAAAGATGAAAATTCGCGAACATACAACTGAGCCTCTTGATCGTTACATTCATAGAGTGAGTAGGTAAAGACGACACACAATCTTTTTCTTTTTTAACATTTGACATTTAGATTTACACAAATCAGAATTGTTCAAGTTACATTATATTAACACTAAATATCTCGTTTGTTTGAATTGAATGGTGAATACTCAGTCATAAAAAAGTATAGTATTCTACTTTCGTGTAATGGCTATTACTCATTCGAATGGCTATTACTCATTCTCATGAGTAATAGCCATCATTATACTATAGCTCTGACATGCGTGGTCTCATTTGTTTGTACATTGTCACTAACTAACGTTGATATACTATACCTCATTTAAAAACCAGGAGGAGTAATTTGAATTTAAGTTGGCAATTCTGTAGACCTATGATTGGTCAGATTCCACTCAGTTTCACACAACACTTTTTAGCATTCACATCAGCTGATAATTTAAATTTTTGATAGTTCTGACAGAGAAATATATTTAATTTTGTCATCGTATCCGCTATTGTTATTTTATTAATTTACTTAATTTCTTTGAAACTGAACATGACAGCATCTGTCTATATGGAGGTTACAAGCTATCGAAGATTTAAAACAATATAGGTTTTGTTAGAAAATTGGCTCTTCTTTTTTATTTCATATACTGGCATTCAGTTACAATTTGCTACTTAAAAACAGCCATATTAGAGTAATGTGTATGTTCTAATTTTCCAGTTTGAATACGAAAACGGAAAAAGTTTTACATGTGACAGAATATCCGTCTGATTAATTCTTGAGCATAAAATAATCTACTAAACAGACGTGAAGTCGACTTATGACATTTCCTTCACATTAAACATACACATGGACCTTATAACAACTTGACAACACACAAGTAAAATAATGAATAATGTGCTACTTTTTTTACATACAAAATTATTGTTATTCAAACGTTTCTTTTGTTTTTAGGGATCAACCAATTACCCACCTGCAATAAAAGTAAACGAAAGCATAATTTCCTTATTGTTGAGATTACATTCTCAGCTTTCTGGTGTACCTGATAGTTATAATCCAGATGAGGTAGATCGTTCCTCTGCTTCCGTAGAAACAGAAGAATCTTCAGTTGGCGATGGTGTTTTTTATATCGGTAGACTTCTACACCGAATTTCGTCACTGGACGAAAATTGTAGAAATTACATACAGGTATGTTGTTTCATGTGAATAAATAGATTATATTGTATTGAAAAATATTTCAAGGATGCTAGAATGAAGCTCTGGCCGTCGAAAGAAGAACGAGAGGAGGCGAAGAAACAGCGAGAAAGCCGCGAACGCGAAGAACGTCGAAGGCGCGCTAAAGAACGTCAACAGAAACTGATGCAAGAATTCGCCAATAAACAAAAACAATTTATGGAAAAGGCTATGGAATGCGACGATGTAGTGGATGATGACGAAGACGAAGAAGAGGAGGAAAAAGTAGTTAAACAACAAGAATATGATTGTGTGATTTGCAATCAAAGTTCGCCTAGTACCGACGAACATCCGATGGGATTGGTAGTTTTAATTCAGGTAAGAATTCGAAAATTTTCGAATTTGTCCGTTTATGGCCGGCTCTCTCACCTCTGGTTAAGAGTTCTAGTTTTCTATAATCGCTTGCTTCGTTATAACCATAGGTTAAAGATCTTTGACCAAAGGATAAAATAACAGGCACTTTGAGTTCTTGTTAAGGCTGTGATCACTGGTTAACCTAATTTCGGTGACATTTGTCTTTACAAACTTGACGATTATAAATATTTTTGTCACAGCGGATCTCCATTTATTTTTAATTGATTATTTGTTAATAAAAGACGATAGCTCTTAATATAAATCCTATAAAGTATCTTAAAAAAAATAATGATTCATCTCGGACTTAATGGCTCAGATGAAAATGAATTATTCTTTCCCATACATCAACCTCGAAGACAAAAACCGAGAAAGGGTAAATTACTATGAAATTCTCAGTCACGATTAGCTTTTTCCCAACATTGCTGCTTTGCCTTACAGGTTACGGCATCTCTGCTTTTATTCTCTATTATTTTATAATATTTTTTTGGTTAATACCAATAGAGCATCAACTTCGGGTTTTGAAATAGTTTTTCCCCTACTTTTGTTTTATTTTTTGTCCTTCCATTATAGAAACGAAAACAATCTGAAAAACCAAAGTGCATAGAGAAATATAATTTGTCTATGACAAGGTGCTTTGACATATAACCAAATTTTTAGGCGGAAATGTCAAATTTTGTACAATATCTTTATAATGGATAGTACATTTACGAATTATCGATATTAAGTAACCACTAGTCAAAAGTAGCTGACACATGATGATAGAATACCTTTTTTTCCTAACCTCCAGGTCAACACCTGACCAGTGGTGGACAAGCTATCACTTAGGACCAGAGGTGATAGAACCGGACCTTAGTAAAAAGCTTATAAATCAACTCTTCGTTGCTGGTAATGTTGTAATTTGATTGGTCACAAAGGTGACGTTTGTTATAAGACGGAAAATTTTACATGACCGATTATTCACGTTTAGCAACTATTTTTCATTTTTAAATAAAAATAGTAATCTATTATTAAAATATGTGGATATGGACAAACTACACGTTTATAGACGCATGTATGTAATATCAATGTTTTATTAACGGACCACAGAATTTACAAATCCATCATAATAGAGATAAATTTCTTGATTCCTACAATCGTTTCTTTGTGGAAAATTGTCCGATGACCTTACGAAATTTATTTCATAATTTATTTTCCAGAAAACAAAAAGAATAAAATCAATAACAAAATTAACATATGAATCTTTTGTGGTTTGACAGCTGTTTTCTTCTTCTTTTTTCGGCCAATATATTTTGATTAGATAAACAGTTATAGTTAGTCGAAAATTGAAATGACAATTAATTCCAGACCAAACAAACTTCCTCATTCTATTTTTTTTATAGACATCTTTTTTGTCAAAATATTTTCGTATTAAATTACAAGCTACTTTGTAGGAAATGTTTAAACAATGTGGACTAACAATTATTATAGGCAACAAGTACCATAGGTCATATGCGACGGCACGATCAACCGGAACGTTCCGTGTTGCCAACGTGTGAAGAGGAACAGGAATTACTGAAAAAAGACGATACGCTGGCAGCGGAGTATGATCGAAGAATAGATGAACTCGATAGGCATTTTGACCCTGTAAGTATCTTAAAATCGACTTTCACAGAATTTTCGTATAAATGTGGTTAGTGATTTTCTTGTTTAAGTGGCTATATCTTTTTAACCACTCGGTATAGAATAGAAAAACCCTATATATTCTAAAGGCTTAAGACGTGATCTTTTTAAATCTGCCATTGAATAGCCAATGATCCATTTGAAGAAAAAAAAATTGGAAAATATTTTCAAATTATAGTTTAAGCTGGAGTGAAATTTGTGGTATAATTTATATTTTCTCCGATATTTGTCCGGCCCCGGACTTTTGTCGAACTCTGTATAATGATCTATTTTTTTCAAGGAATCTTGGTTTTTATCCTTAAATCAAGGTTGGGATGGAGGGGTACATGTACAAACATGTGGACACCATCTTCATTTAGATTGCTTAGATTCTTATTTATCATCTTTGCGGACGCAACAGAGGCAATTAACTCTTTCTCCCGAAAAGTAAGTATATCTTTATTTAATAAATATAACAAGATTAGAGGCTTCTAATCTTCGGCACCCCAGCTTTTAGGCTTGTGCTCTTAGTTGATTTATTTGAAGAGATCAGTAGCCCTTATTAGGCTCAACGTTTTTTTCATGTCCTTCTTGAGTACACTTTACCCTGTTTTTAAACTATTTTAAGCATTTTAAGAAACCTCACACGATCACCAATAGCTACTAGATTGGACATGGGCTCCGAAAGGTCGTGTTCAGACATGTTATCACTTATCATTTCAAAAAATTAGTTTGTAATAACATCAATAATTCTGGAATGACTATGGATGTTGGTTCCTTCGTGCCAATTCCCATTGCATTCCAGCCCTCATGCAGCCGCTCTCGCATCAACATGCAGAGCAAGAGTTGGAAGATTGAGAGTGGCTTCCATTGCTGCAGTCGGCATCTTATTAAATTATTAAATACCTCTAATTTTGTATGCCGAATTTTATTCACATTTTTTGCATATTAAGATTATGTGTATCTAATTTACCAACTATGTTTCTAGGGGCGAATACTTGTGTCCTTTGTGTAGGCAATTGGCCAATTCGTTTTTACCTTTATCTTCACAATTGGGAGATAAAACTCAAATGGTACGATCAAGACCTTCCGGAAATATGTCGCATACTTTAGAAGAACTCAGTAATTTCTTAAGAGAAAACGATAGGAAACCTGTAAGTATATTCCCAACTAATTGTTAACAAAATTAAATGATGTTGAGTTGTATGACTTTTTTCTGAAAGCATGTTTTTTAGAATACTATGAAAATGTTGGAAGCAATAGGAAAAGCAATGGAAGATATGTCCAATAGTACACAGTTAAAAGCGAGGTTTAAACTTAAAAACGAAAAACCAATAATACTACAAAGTTTGCTTCTTTTCGTTACTTCGATAGCAAGAACAAATCTAGAAGTAGAACTTATCCAAAGAGGTGGATCACTAGTCCAGTTCCCCAACAGTTCCACTCTCCTACCAAAAAGGGATTGCATAGGTATTTTATCCCGACCATTGAATAAAACTTGGCCACACACTTGAAATTTTTAAAACAATGTACTTTTAGTTCATTCGAGCACTTTATTTAACCTTTTTCTCACTATACAGTGTTTCACCATTTTCTAAATACACTTGAATGAATTAACAAACTTTTTCAACTGCTATCAATTATCAGTGATATCTTGATGTATAAAACAAATTCGGATTTGTTCAAACTGGACCGATTTTCATGGTTGTGATTGGTTGTATTTGTCTCGGACCCGAATAGCAGAAAACGTTGAAAAAAAAGAAATAAAATGTTCATTGGTTTCGTAACTGTCAAACCCGTCTATAATAGGTGTGTTCTTTTTGACTGAGATCTCAGTTGATCTCAGCTCACATCTGTAATGTGCGGGTTCTTTTTTATTTATTCACTTCGAAGTGAGCTGAGATTTTTCCTCCCCCTCCACCGATGCTGAATGTGTTGTAAGGGACTTGAGTCGGAAATAAAGTGGAGGGGTTGAAGCGTGATTATCGCCGTATCGGAGATATTCCAATTCCAGATAGATCATGTTTTATGTCTCTTAGTCACGCATGCGTTGGTAGATCGCTCGTTTCAATTGAGTAGGTCGTTCTTTTTGGTGCTTACTCACATCACTTTATCTCAGATCACTTTTACTGAAGTGAGCTGAGATCTCAGTAAAAAAGAACACACCTGTAAATTCTCCACTCAAATTGATTGATATATTACAAATGAATTGATAGAAAAAAGTCAAATCGATTGGACTCACTGAATCATTTCAGATTATTCTGACAATGCAGATAGCACAGATCAACAATGTGAGAATCTTCGAAGTTCTAGGAGAAATACTTCAATTGTTGATTTCGGTAGTCATCATACTTTGAAATCTAAAACAACGAAAACTATGCAATAAAACACGCTTGGCGATGAGAAAACTAATGAGTATTGTTATTCACGAGACGATACTAAATGGAAAATTTGAAAACGAGTTTGTTCTCATTCCGAGGATTTCAATAATCCCAACGGATATGCTCTGAAACTAATCCAGTTCCTGATTTGTCTTGCGGCGACAGTTTGTTGTCCCAACTTGGAAAATCTATGTTTTTCTGATAGTCAGTTTGTCATGTTAAATATCTTCTGTATGTTCCTTGTGGTATATTATTCATTATTTTTTTAATTTCTTGGGAAATTAAACCACAATATTTTTAAATTCTTTAATTCAACGTTTCGGTAGCGTTCCAGCTACCGTTGTCAAGAAAAAATAAGTAAAAATTGATTTTTATCCCTGACACAACAGAAAAAATTTGACAACTAGACAATCAAAAATATGTTAAGTTTCCGCTCTATTTGCTTCTTGCGCCTGATGAAAAAATTATATATCACAAGGTACTTCAATGAGGAGAATTAGAATGAATCCCATGCTACACTTTATGTACATAAAGTGTAATTCAATCATGTCTTGCTGACAACACACGATTGATATACTTGTATTTTTCTATTTCTTTTTGTGTTATTACCTTAATAAAGTGATGCACTTAATATTTATTTTGTATTCATTGTATTACTTTCATGAAATCTTAAATTAAATTCAGCTAATCTGTAACACGAAGTCCGGGTCATATAGTCAATATTATAAATTGCGTTAGTTTAATATGTTGTTTGTTTTTCAATTTTAGTTCCTCTTCTTCACGTGCTAGCTGTCCATGCTAGAGTAGCGCGTGTATTGGCGATGTGGCCAGCGTGGATGAGTTTTCAACAATTATGTGGAATGTCTGCTAAAGTATCGGTCACAACTTTAGCACCAATCGAAAGGGAAGTGCCTCTACTATTACGAGATCCTATAGCTTTGTTATTGCAGTATGTGTTGCTATTACCCATGCCTTTAGATCAAAGTAAGTTTACAATTTTCACGTTAATTCATTACTGATTATAAACATATAATTTCAGCGTATTTTACCACAACAGTACAAATGGTATACAATTTACTATATTATCAAGTAGTAGCTCAAATGTCTTGTGGTTTGACTGGATTCGAAAGAGCACAAGCAGCTGCTGGTGCGAATAAAGAACACATTAATAATCTGACAGATGCTTTGGGACTTATCAACGAATGCTTAGGACAGACCGATCTTTATATGGACGATAATGACGATAGCGAAAGTAGTAACGATAAGTCTATTAAAGTTAATATGGTTGGTCTAGAACTACAGGTAAGCAAATAAACTATTATTGTTTATAATACACCTATTATAATAAAAAACAGCTTCCACTAATAATAATCATTAAATACGATTTTGCTAATTTGTGTTACTATTTGGAACAATCGGTAAATTTCAGAATTTTTCATGAAAACACATTTGTTTGTTTAATAAAATCAATAAATAACCTATTCAACATTATATTACTCGACCAGTTTCACAAATTACATAATGTTATATTTCTATTATGGAATTGGTTATTTATTGAATTTATTTAATACTTATGGAAATATTCCCTGTAGTAAGGGCTGTTAATTTATTCGATATTTAAATTTACCGACAATAGTGTTATTATTTTAATTTGATCTTTATATTTCCCCCATTATAGTTGATACTTTATTTTTTAAATGACATATTTTCAATTTCTATGAATTTGTTTAGAATTATGTTATATTAAGATTAGTTTCACTTTTAATTAATTTTAGTACTTCGTATCATGAAGCTTCTTGTCTATTGCTATTTTATCTCTTCTTTTAATGGCCGAATTTAAAATTAGAATAGGGTTTTTACGAGTGTTATTTCACATCCTAATTATTGTTATATTTCCATCAATATTTTAGATTAGATCAATTTACATTTATATTGAAAATTTTTTTTTCGAAACTATTTATATCGCATCGCGTTCCTTTCTCTTAGTTCACCCTCTTTTCAGATTTAAAATTTTTCAATTGGTTTATCATGTACACATACATTTTTCAAATCTAAACCAGTAAAAAAATCCGGTTGTCAAGATTTGTGAATTCTAATTAACTCCACAAATACATAAGATCACACCTTATAGTAGGGGATTTCGGGATTTGCTAAAGCGCGGCAGATTAATATATGGGGGGATACCCAGTACCCGGTTAAGTACCTTCACCAAATATGAGCCCCATATTATAAGGCCGCCAGGGAATGATAAAGGATCAGATTAGTAAAAAAAGTTAGAAATTCTCGAGCGCGTCAGATTAAGGTAGGGTGAGTTAATTACATGCTGAAAAGTATATATTCCTAGAAAATAGATATTGTTGTGTTTGGATTGATGAAATATCCTGAGTGGCGTCCTTTCAGATTTATCACACTTGCTCAAATCAACCAGTTCTTTCTTTGCTGATCATATAAAACAATATTCCATGATCGCAATCATTACTGCAAAATTATAGGTATAATCTCACTATACACAACTGGAGCTTCGAAAGCGTATTGCCGTTTAATATTATATATATGTTATACTGCATCTTGGAAAAAATAACCCAAGACAGAATTACACCTTAAATGATGAAAAATTAGTCAAAGCTGCATACCACAATAATCTTGGAGTTACCATTACCAATTATTCAACATATCTCAAATATATGCAAATTGTAAATAAAAAATTGTACTTATTGAAGAAAATATTTCCAAAAATGTCACCAGAAACATTTACCAATAGGTTCGAGGCCAATAATTGCTTAGAGAGCGTAACATGTTAAAATATGTGCAACAGCGAGCAAATCGAAGGTCCTTTGGCATCAGGAGATCATCGTATGAAGGACGTTTGAACCAGATGTGCCTGACTACAACCTAAGACATTGTGAAGATTTAATACCAACTTATCTAATTCTACACGGACTCTCGAGTAATATGCTCCAGATTGCATAGATTAATGTTGAAACTCGATTGCGAGAACATAATTTCAAACTAGAACATTTCAGGACGACAAAACGACAGATCTCCATAGGTAATAGTGTATTCTTGGCGTGGAAAAATTTGGACACAGTTGAGTCACACCTCTTTCAATATTTTCCAATTTATTTTAAGTATTGATTTTAATGTAGTTAACTGTATAAACCCTCACTTCGTGGAATCTACTCATCATATGGCTTTAAATGAAACTAACTGTTTCTAAATGACTCCACAATATATTTGAAAAAATGTGTAAATTGCATGCTTTTGTCAAAAGTAACTTCTGTCATTCTGACGATGATATATTTATCGAAACAATTGTCAATAATTTACTTGCAATTTACACATTTTTTCAAATATATTGTGGAGTCATTTAGAAACAGTTAGTTTCATTATGATTATAATGTACTTTTTCTTTTACTCATATGATGTATGAAAAGGGATTTTATTGGTTTATTCATAATTTTCAATAATAATAATATGTCATTTTAATTTCAGGTTCAAAAATTATGTCTACCCTTTCTTCGAATTGCAGCTTTATTAAAACATCATCTTTATCAACAACCGCTTCCCGATATTTATGAGCCAAACAACGAATTCGTTCGACTTGTTTACTATCTCGAACTTGTAACCGAATCAATGGATTGGGGCTGGTTTAATGCTTCCGTAGCTTTGACGTGGACCATGGATTTGGGTCTAGAAACGAAAACTCCACGAGCTTGGTGCGAACAATTAGGAATTTTCATAGGCAAAAGCCAGTTGGCCGCCAAGGGATTCTTAGCCGAACAACATATTCTGTGGTATCCGCCAAGGCTGTTGCAGTTACCTAGGGAATATGAAAGAATATTCACGGTGAGTTTTGGTTATTTTGAAAAGTATATTGCATAATAAGACCCTCAGAACAATAAAAAATATGGTTATTACCTTACAAAAAGCAACGCCGCTTACTGGCGTGGGTGTTGATTGATTACAGTTTTATTTATTTCCATAGTAAAGTACATAATGATAATAAATAGTTATTTATGCAACAAGTGCAAAAGTTGCATACAATATTTTTTCTACATTCATGCAAAAACTGGAAAATTAGATTATGTTGGGAACTCAAACTCACACCATTCTTCTTTTTTCATATCTTTATGGCCTCCACCTTGTCAGTACTCAATAATAGCTGGTTTTCACCTTGTCAATTTAAATTTTAAATAATTGTAGATTTTTGCAATCATTTGTAACTCGTTGAGACTAAGTAGTAAGATAAACATATATTATTGTTGTATTAGAGCAGGATCAGACACTTGCTCTGGATATTTATTTTATTTAAATGTTTGTTTGTCATAAATCATCACAAAAATGACACAATAATGACAGATGGGTGCAACAAAATACCACTTTTTCCATTAAATGTGTGTCATAAAAGTGTTGTTTTTTGCATTAATGTAGAAAAATAATATTTGTAGTTATAAACATAAAGACAACTAATTGAGCATTTTACCTAGGCATATCTGCCTGTTTTGTTACTGCTCAATCAGGTAGTATTGAATCTGCATGTTGTATCTTCGAATAGCTAATATTGAATACATAAAAGATAAGAAAATAAAACTAAATTACAGTGCAAATAAAGTTATGAGACGAACAAATGTAGACAATCAATAAAACTAAATAATAATATACTGTAACGTTTATTTTAATTTATATTTACAATTACTTAATTTATATTTACAGATTTATATGTAATACTGCCCTAAATTAATAATTTATATCATACACTAAACACACTAACTATAATCTCGAAAGTTCTCGACTATTAGGCGGAGGAGTCATAGTCGTCTCATATGGGAAGTTCACTGGGGCACTCGCGTAACAGTATTATAAAAAGAAGACAATCCTAGATATTTGTATACTTTGCATGCCATTTATAATGTTTTCATTGGGTAGTAGAGAGAGTAGGGAGGGTGACTGTAGGCCTACAGAACCCTCCATTGGGTAGTAATCTCCATAAACGATTTAACCCTTCTCGACATTTAGGGTTTTGCACTTGTCTAACCCAAATCCCATCTGTATATCACTGGAGCATTTTTTAGTGATATTAAGTAAATGTTGAAGTTGACTCTGGTTTGATGCGTATAAGAGGTGGGAAAAAGTGCAGCTAGTGTTACAGTTGGTTTTTGGTTTATGGCCGGAATTCGTATCGACAAGTAGATTGGCTCATTGCCAAACAAAACTAAAGTGCTCTAAGTCACCCTGGAAGATCCCCCTACGGATAGAAATTTTATCCGTTTCGAGGTAGTAACCGTTTATTTCTAAATGAAGGATCGTACGCCAGTGCTTCATCGATGGTGATTCAAGAAAAGTAACAGGGGTGTGTACTTTGTGAATTTGCAAAACTTTAAGCCAGGAATGAGGAACGCTATCAAATTATTTCCTGTAATCCACGACAGTCGTGTAGATGTTGCGCTGTTCGTTTTGCGCCTGTTTTAGTATTTCTGATTCGATGATGAGTTGTTCTTTGTCATTGCTTCATGCAGTCTGCCAAACTTCTTATACTAAAAGCTTTGGACATAGTCAACTCCTGGTGTCTTCCAATTACCGGTGCTCTTTATAGCTTCGGTTACCTCTCTTGTTGTCAAGTTAACGAAAGGCATTGGTTCAATGTTTATTTTTTGCTTCTCCGCTCTTATCCTGTGATCGTTAAATTTATATTCGACAAGTTTTGACCAGTACTCCGTTAGCACATCTTTATTCGGAAGACCTCGGTTACGATTGTTCACCATATCGCTTAGGGTGTGTTGTAACCCAGCAGGTTAACTCACTGGTCACTGGACCAATGGTTAAAACATGTTTAACCACTTGTCAGTAGTTAAGCCTTTTTGCGTTGTAACACAATATGTGGATCAAGGGTTACGTAACCACTGGATCTCAGTTGACATTTTGACTTTTCGTTTCCGTAATTGTCATTTACATTTTTAAGTGATTCAGTTTCATAGACGTATTTGAATACTTCGGTATGAAGATAAATGAAAACGGAAATGAAGATATTGAAATAAATTAAAGGATTACTAGCACATAAAAACGGTATCAATCATTACCAAGATTATTTATAGGAAAAAAGCAAATCAGTGCAAAAACCAAAATTACAGTAGGTATATAAAAGTTTATCAGCCAATCTTTTTATGGAAGTGGAAGCTGGATACTGTTACGGAAATATAAAAATCGAATCCAAGCAATAGAAATGAAATATTTGCGGATAGTGAAGGGTCTAACACGAAGAGATCGTATAAGAAATGAGGATGTGCGAAAGGAACTGGAAGTAGAGCCAATACTCCAATTATTATAGATTAAAAAAGCTCAACAACAAAATGAGCAGCAGACCAGTCAGGAATGTGTGGGAAGCACGAATAATAACAAAATGAAGAGAGGAAGACCTAAGAAAACTTGCAACCAAGAAGTTGCAGAAATGATGGAAAGAAGAAATATGAAATGGAAGTAGCAAAAAAAATGGACTAATTTCATCTACGAACAAAATATTTAGATGTAGATACCTACCCTTACACCTTCGAGTATAAAAGGAGTTTTTGATTATATGCAAGTAAAATAATTTGTCTTCAAACTTTTTATAATAAATAAAGCTATTTCAGTTCAATTTATTAGTTTTAATCACCTCTATATAATGAGAAGAAGAGAGAAGTTTCTAGAGGCTCTTGGAATCATTTCTATAGTTCGAGCAACTCTCCAAAGTCTCCATCATCTGTGAGTTCTTGTAAATTAGCTCTCGCTTCTTGCAATTCGCCATTCTATTCAAAATAATTCGCACTAAATGCTCAACAGGATAAATATATATCTATATACATTTTTTCTACTTATCAATGGAAATCCAAAATAACTAAAACGTCAGCTACAAATCTAAATTGTCAAATTGAAGCAGACAAGTAGATAGAACAAGTAAAATTGTATTGTTCCGTGTTTGATCATAGGTTAACTCTCCAAAATCTGATGGTAAACTTTTCGAAGGTTAACCAGTTGGTGAACGTCTAAAATCTCGTGTTACAACAACCTTTTGAAGTTAACCAGTGGTTAACTATAACAATGGTTTAACCTACCGAGTTACAACACACCCTTAGTTACCTGTAAAATAACTTCTGATTGTTATTGAATAAGTAAGGAAACAAAACAAAAATTGGAATAGAATTTTTATACTGACCCAGAAAATACACTCGTCTTATGCAAAAATTCTAAAATGACATAAAGTTAAAGATGTTTCCAACAAGCTTCAAGTTTTCTGTTATTTTGATGTGGCATTTTGACTGACCAATACAGATACAACATTTTGATACAAGACATATTTGCAAAGCAAACGAAATATTTTTTGTTTTTATCTAATATTTTGTTTTTATTTCAGTACTACCACGAACGACCTTGTAGGCAATGCCAATCGGTAGCTCAAGAAACTAGCATCTGTCTGTTGTGCGGTACTATAGTTTGTTTGAAGCAAAACTGTTGCAAACAACAGAACGTTTGTGAGGCGGTTGCACATGCTGCTGAATGCGGAGCTGGTACTGGCATATTTCTAGTCGTTACTTCAACTTATATTATAGTCATTAGAGGGCACAGAGCATGCCTGTGGGGATCTTTATATTTAGATGATTTTGAAGAAGAAGATAGGGATTTAAAGTAAGTGAATAATATTACACATCGAACGCCAAAAGGTGATGATTTTTTTTATAAGGTGTCATTATCTTACCATAGATTTTCTTCCTGTGATATCATAAAATTATAAGCTTCTGCTATTTCTCTCTTTAGTTGATATCAATTTTTTTGTTTCATCTTTGCACTTTGCACGAAGCTTTAGGTTGGCCTGAGTCAATGGGCTCGTTCACTAAAATTTTTAAATCATTTTTAACTGTCGTAAAACAAAGTACCAAGGATAAAAATATGATTCTGAAAATTTCCATGTCAATAGAATATGTCGTTCTCCTGATACAACCAATTAAACAAGCATACCGAGAGCGGGGCGAAGACTGTGACATCACTAGATATGTATGCACATTGCGCTTCAGACTGTATCGTCAGTCGCATCGGATTTATTTCTTTTGTATTACTCCTTACAGAGTTTTTGTGTTAATTAAATAAAATTTGTGAACCGAATTTTACTAAAGCAGACTCTTCAAATCTGCCACAAGTGGACTTGCTAATGATTAGGGAATTTTTGATCAAAATCACGAATTTATTAGTGCTGAAATGAGGGAAATTATAGTCTTATAGTTTTTATTTAACAAAGACAACACTGCTTAGAGTTTACTAAAACTGTAATATACCGATACTCCCTGTATAATAGATCAACCAGTGACACAAATTCCAAGTAAATTGATGAATAAATATTCAATGGTCAACACAAATATTTCCCTAATGAAACTAAAGCATATTCTCCAAATTTCTTTAAACAACTATCATAATTTTAATAGCGATAGGGATATGATAGGGATTATATTATTAGAAAACGTATAATAATAAATAGACAAGGAATAGTTATTTGTTTAACTAGGCTGAATTCATAGCCGAGCGTAGCGAGGCTAGGAATTCAGCTAAGGCAGTCAATCTACTTTGCTGCCAAGTTGAACATATAATTTTTTCTCCGATTGTTCATGAGGATATTGTATTTGCAAATATTACAATTCCCACAATCTCTTTATTTTGGTTGGTTGCTATGGAAATGTATAATTACAGGCAGCAAAGTAATCACTTTGCTGCCTTGGCAGGAAAGTAACCACTTTGCTGCCTAGGCAGGAAAAGTAATACTTTGCTGATTGATATCAGTCAGCAAAATTAATATTTGCTGCCAATCGGAGAAAAAATACTTTATAGCCAAGTACATAGATAACATAACACTGGCTAAGTATTCAACAAACCGATAGGCGTGGCGCTTGGCTGTATCCGGTCTCTGAACGTGAGACTTCATATCATAAAGTAATGCTTCATATATGATGACGTCACGCCAGGATCACGGAGAGGAGCGCTGTTTCATGTTTATAATTAATTTCAGGCGACTTATAAGTCTCACAGACTTCTAATTTTTTGCACAGAGCCTCAAAATGATGTGCTCTTTCCAATGGGGAAATGAAAAAAAATATGTAAATGAGCCCATTTATCAACTAAAATGACTATTAGGCTGCAAAATATTATCCATAGAGTTTAACACACTTCTGCTTGCGCTATTTGCCAAGTATTTGGAACATACGGGGCTATTTATGATAACAATAATTTGACGCTTTATTCTTCCTTCTCGTAGTAGATGCAGATATAGTCAAATGCACTCGTATCGTGCGGCTTCAAAGGTCACTATAGTCAAATGCGCTCTTATCGTGCGGGTTCAAAGGTCACCAACCATATGTATCAAACCAGAAAACACAGAGGTTACCAAAATGTGAGATTACACTGATTGACAAATTGCCACTTTTTTTTCATTCTCGAAATAATATCTATCAGATTGAATTTTGCTTGAGGATATGAGAAAACCGAAAAATTGCTTCTTATTATTCATATCGTCGCTTTGAATTGTCAAAGTCACAAAACTGACATATTGAAATGAAAACTTAGCTGGTGAAAAACTTTTGAGAATTGCTGAGAACTAAATACATATCCTTTTCTTTCTCATAAAAATTACATAGATCTGTCTTATTCATCTAATGGATTTTATTAGGAAGTTATGATTAGACACTATGGAAGAAAACAAAAACAAAAAGTATGTCTTTGATGAATCGTATGACCCGCACGATAAGACTGCATTTGGCTATAGCAAGAATGCAGATCTCACAATTTCACTTGATGTTAAACTTAATGAAGAATATTATGCAAACAAAATAAAACCATTTTCGATGATAAAAAGAAACATAGCAACCTAAAGTTTTAGCTATAATATGAATAGTTTCAATAATCACAATACCAAAACTACGTTGACGCTAAAAATCGACATTAATTGGAGACAGAAACTACAGAAGCTTATAGTTTTTTTATATCCTAAAAATCAATTTTATATTTCTGTTGTTGAATTGGTTAATTATTGACTTTTTTATAGGAATTGAAAGTTCCAAGTAGTAAGAGTTGAAATAATTATATAATTCATGTGGACTATAATGTATTATTTTTTGAAAATGAATTGTTTCTGTTTCAGGCGAGGAAAACCGTTATACTTGAGTACAGCTCGATACAAACTGTTGGAACAACAATGGTTGGCGCATCGTTTCGATCACACGGAAAAAACTTGGGTGCCTCATCGAAACGCTCTCTAGAAAAAAGCTTTCTACAGTTATACAAGTTGTTGCAACTAGAATCTTAAGAATCAGAACTTGCATCTTCTTACTATTTTTTTTTCTTTCTTTAAATATGTACATATTATAATTTTTAGAAGTTTGAATTTTTCCAATTGTTTTATTTCGCAATTTTTGAGTTTGTTTGGCAGTCGATTGATCGGACAATTTCTTTTATAGCAAATTGGTGGCAGATATCGTGTATGTTTTGTACAAAAGGATAATCATTTAAAATAATCGCTTTATTTTTTTTGCTCATGTAAAGACAGTATGGACAAGCGAATAAACGACGAGGACCAGGTAGAAGAAATTGTTTTTTCACGAATTCTTTCTGGTTATTGATTTTTCGTAATTTTGTTTTTTTTTACATGTCTCTTATTCAGTTTAAATGTCTTCACTGAGCAATTTATAACTTCTTTATGAATTCTTGTGTTTGATGCATGCATGGATCTTTTCTTATATCTTTACAACTTTTCCTTATAGCACCTTCTTTATTTTATCTGCTTGTATCTCACTTTTCTGTTCTTCTGGCTTTTAAATGGAATTGAAATACTTTTTTTTCCTATTTTCTTCAACATATCTTTAGCGTGTATTTCTCATTAGATATCTTAGTAATATTTATTCGTTTTACCTTCCAATAATACTCTCTTTCTCTCTCTCTCTTTAGTAGTACTATATCGTCTCTGTGATTGTTTATTTACTATCATTATTTTTATGCAATTATATTTAAAAATGATAAAGGCTGTGTTGTAACTAATCGGCCTAAGAAACTTTTTTCAAACCCTACGAAAGAACTTGAATTTATTGAATATTTATATATTAAAACGATTATGTCAACAGTGTAAGAAGATGTCATTCTGCAAGTGTGTATTCTTTAAAGACTGTGTTAAGTGAAGAAGTCATTTGGGGATGATATTTTATTAGAGCTTTTATTTTGGTGTCAATATTTGTACATTTAATTTTTATTTTTTTATGTGTTTATGTCCTTCCAGCCGTGGTTGTTTAACTTGTTTACAGAAAATACTTTTTTTTCAGTGCTGGAATCAAGTGTTTTCCAAAGGGATGTTTAATATTCAAATAGTTGTTTTTATTAAAACGCTAACTGTTAACGAAAAAAAAATTTTACAATACTGTGATTTTTATACTATCCCAGTGAACAAAAAAAAAACCTTTATAATTGTCGCGTCCATCCCAACCGGTAGCGCTACTGAAGCGATCAGCAATTTCCTGCTGAATGCGTGTTTTGTCAACTGATCTTATCGCTGTGGTAGCAGATAGCTATTAAACTGGAATGAAATTGAAAATAATTGGATAATAATTATTGAAATAAAATAAAATTAGGTTATGGTGTTATATCAAGATAGCACGTTCATGCCTCTAAAAATCGCTACCTGATCGTTGGGATGAACGCAACCATAGTTCGTTAGTAATACCATAACGTCAAATATTTATCTATTTTCGAAATCCAGTAATAAGAGTGAAAGCTTTTAAAGGAAAATGCCTTGTATATATTATTTTGGTTATGTGAATCGTATTTTGTATAACATAAAAAAGTCAAATATCCCTCGTAATTGTTCGGTATCCTTGCAATATTTTTTTGTTTAATTGTATATAATACCATTAAGTATATATTTACAATAGAATAACTATTCCACTTCAATTACTTTGAATTTATTTAAACCCTACCATATAATCTACTAACAATCCATGGAAGTTCAACCTAGCCTATCATAGGGCTATACGATTTTTTAGTTACTTTCCTGCTTATCAGAATAAATACTAATTTACCAAACGTAAATACAATTTATCCTCAACACATAGGGCAAAATGTTGTCAGATAAACTGGTAAGATTCCCCAGTTTGTTTTGACGTTTATTGACATTCGATAATCGTCTAATATTTACAAGTTTTTTTATGCTTTTGAATTCATTGTCTCTCTAAGATTGAAAAAACAGTTATTTTTATAATAATTATTTAGGCAAATTTGCAGTGTGTAGTTATAAAATGCCGAAGCAGCTGTTGAGCTATTTTGAACGAGATTGCCGAAATGGGGGCACGCTTACTGCTGTAAGAGAATTAAGTATTTAAGTAATAGTATTGCTATTTGTATTCATTATTATTAATGCGATTGTTACATAAATATAAATGTCAATCTAACATCAGATCGAATTTTCTAGTTTTCGTAAAGAAAAAACTACAGCTTGGCGACATCTTTATTTTGCAACGTCATCGTCTATATATCGTAAATAAACCATAGGTAGTGCAATTAACCACGGCCCTGGAGCTCAGGGGTCTCTTTAGCCCAAGCTTTGAAAAGAGGGGAGAGCTGCAAAAAAATTTAAATGGCCAAGGCGAAAATTAGCTATGATTGAGTACTGACAAGGTGGAGGCCATAAGAACGGTTTGAGTTTGATCAGGTTAGGTTAGGTTCCCGACATATTTTATTCTAATTTTCCAGTTTTTGCATGAATGTAGAAAAAATATTGTATGTAACTCTTGCAAAACTTGTTTTTTGCACTTGTTGCATGAATAACTATTTATTAGATTGTTGATGTATTCAGGTGAAAATCATTTCCACACTGAATATCATTTCCACACTTAAATATGTGTGGAAAATTCAATTTTCCTCCCGCTCGTAGAAAAAATATAATATTGTGGTTTGATTCCCAAAAAAAATGGACCGATAATGGGAAATCAATAGTAAACAAAATATCTTACAAAAAATTGTAATTTCGAGCTGCAATTCAATTATTATATCAATAACTTCCTCTTTGCCTTTAGTCTATAACTGTGACTATAAATATTAAACCCAATTTTTCACTCCAATTTATTATTGTGTATCATTTCCATTCATTCATTCAAAATTAGACCACTACTTGTATGGCATGTGTTAAATGTTATCAGAAAATAAAGCGAAATGGGTATTAAGGCCACACTAACTTGAAAACATTGATGGGTGCTTAGCAATTATATTACTTCTTACAAAACGTTGCAGCTCCCTTTTGCTTAGATGCCTATTGGTATTTCCGCAACGATCAGACATGATATTTACAATTATCGATATTTGGATCCAATTACTTGATTTGAAGTTCCGAAATTTTCAAACTCCTAGACTGACAACTTGAGACCGAAATCCGCGATATTTAGGTATCATACTACCTACCAGGTACCTCTACCACAGGGTAGTTGCATTGCCAAGCATTGGCCACGTTTTTAGTTTCTTCCAAATGAATAGATGGGACGAATAGCAGAATCTTGTAGCTATGCAACTTGCTATACAAATGTTATAAATTTTGGTTGCATTATTGGATTCATTTTTTCATTGGGGTACCTACTAGGTTTTAGGATCCATTTCTAAACAATTTCAAATTTGGTTGTTGTCCCATTCTCTTATTGATGTTATCGATGTTTTAGAGTATTTTGAATAACTTCAAAAAAATTTTATAACCACCATGGCATCACCATGGCTATCACCTCTGAAGGTTTTAAAAAAGAAGAATAGCTGTTGAAAATGAAGAAAAATAAGAAAATATTGGGTTATACTAAAACTAGTTAGAAACAGCAATTTGAAAATGTATTCTTATAGTATTTTAAAACATATGAGGCAAGAAACGAAAAAAATAGTTAGATATAGACATTCAGAAAACCATTGGGTAGGTAATTACATTTTCTAAAGGTGATATATTTTTCAAATTCAAGCAAAAAAGTTTTATTTTGTAGTCTGTTGTTCGAAAGAAAGTACATCCCATAGATAAAGCTCTAAACCATTTTGATGATTTTTATGAGCAAGTATTTGGCAAAAAATGGTTAACAATTCGGAAAGCATTATTATGTAAAAATAAACATGTAGCTGTACTTAATTATTATGGTGATATTCAAGAAACTAAATATGATTTGGAACTCAAAGGAGCTTTGAATATGCGTGTTTTATTCAACTTGGAGAAAGGTTATATCAAAGAAGAAATTGAAAATAATAAGCGTAATAAGATTTTGAAAGAGGTATTGCAAACTGACAAGGAATTTGAACAGAAAATAGAAAATGAAAAAATAGAGATCAAACCACAAAAGTTAGAAGCCAAAGATCTATCATTAAAAAGTAGTCTTGCCAAGGCAGAATATGATACAAGACGATTAGTGAATGTTCTAGATGCACTTTCCACTGAGATTTTACATGAATTCATTCCCACTACCAAAATTAAAGGAAAGGAGGATTTTTTTCTGGAATCTAGTCATTACAAATTATATGACCAAAATACACAATTCAGTGTTAACATACAAAAAGACTTTGATTTCCATTTTCCTGATCATTTAGATATATATTGTTTTGAAGAAGGAAACAAAAATAATTTCCCAGCACCCAAGAAGGCAACAACAGGTAAGTATTTACCAATCAGATAAGTTGGTTGAATAAGTTATGTATTGCAGGAATTGTCATTTAGTCATTTACATTGAGCTAGTATATGAAGTAGGCAACATCACATGACCAAAAGCAGGCTCATTGTAGTACCTCAGCCAGTTTTTGATCATTGCCACTACTGCAGGCCTAGCATAGAAAATACTAAATAATAGTGAATACAATTTTCTGGATTAGATACCCATATTCTTGAATTTTCTGTGTATTTGGTATTGATGTGTTTGACCCGAGTATACTTTCACTTATTACACTCTGCAATCCTTATTCTTCAATATATTATCTTGAATATTACATTTTAATTGAATCCATATGTTTTTAAATAAGCTCTGACTAGTGATCCTGTTATTAATTTTAACTTATATACAACAAAAGCATCTCCTTTTATGGTCAATTTTTAATGAAAATTCAAAAATTGATGTTGTTTTAGATGTATATAACTATTATTTAATGGATGGTGGCTCTGTTCTTCCTGTGTTAGCATTAGACATTAAACCTGGTAACAAAATCTTGGACATGTGTGCTGCTCCTGGTGGTAAAAGTTTACTAGCTCTACAAACTCTGTATCCTACCTGTATTATGTCAAATGATGTTTCAAATTCTAGAGTTAATAGGATTGATAGTGTCTATAAGCAGTTTTTATTTGATTTTGATGAAAAATGGCTACGCACTGGGAAAATTAGGTTGACTAACATTGATGCTAGAATGATAGAGGAAGATAATTTTGATAGAATATTGGTAAGCAATTTTTGTTTTTGGACAAAATCTACATTTTTGTTTTCATTTTATATTCTTTAGGTTGATGTCCCTTGTACGACAGATAGACATTCACTCCATGAAAATGAAAATAATATTTTTAAACCTTCAAGAATAAAAGAAAGACTCCAGTTACCAGAACTACAAAGACAACTTCTTTTTCAAGCTTTGAAATTGGTTAAAATAGGAGGTATTGTTGTATATTCAACTTGTTCTTTGAGTCCTATTCAAAATGATGGGGTTGTACACATGGCTTTAAAGCAAGTATGGGAGGAAACCAACATGGAAATTATTGTCAAGTAAGCATATCTGTAAATTTATTTTGAAATTTTATAGTTTGAATATTGCAAGAAGGTTAGAATTTAATTAATTAGTGATAGTAATGGCTTAGACTAGTTTTAGGTAGTAATAGTAGCAATTGATTTAAAATTTTCATGACGTTATTCTACAATTACCATTAAATTGATTGACCATATCTAGGTGGAGATAAATGCAATTAATGTTCACAATATTAACATGGAGAATCAATGGAGAGTTTGTTCTTTTAACCAGTTTTTTAATTCCAGAGAAAAAATGATGAGAAATTTATCTAAAACTACCTGTTAATTGATTTATTTATTCTGCATTTAAAAATAAAGGAAAACTATTGACCTTTTCATTCTCAATATATTGCAATGAAAAATTAAAAAAATTATGAACAATACAGATGCTGGAAAACTATTGACCTTTTCATTCTCAATATATTGCAATGAAAAATTAAAAAAATTATGAACAATACAGATGCTGGAAATCATACAGAAACATCTTACAGTACTGGACTCGAAAGGTAAATTGGAAGGACACAATCTAAGAAACTGGCCTGGCCTAAGATTGTGTGACATACAATGAAGCCATAAAAATATTATCCTTGACAGGGTTACAAATTTAAGTCAAGTCAGTTTCTTAGATCATGAAAAGAACTTGTATAAATGTACATATTATGAGAATTACATTAAGGGTTTTATTATAACTGATGTTTAGACTGTGTCTGATTGATGTATTTATTATCAACAATTACATCAGTCTAAACATCAGTCAACATTAAGAGTTTAGGCGTTTGATACAACTCGCCCTATGTGTAGTGTAAATATGGGTACATTGTACATTTTGTGACAAAAAATTATGGTGTATTAATAAGGTTAACGTTCACTTGCCGGCTCGGCATGTCAAAAAACAATACTATACTATTTTCGAGGAGTCCAGTGCTGCAAGTAGATTCTGTTCTACTTCTCTTCTCTTCTCTTCTACTTCTCTTCTCGTCTTCGACATTGATAATATTGTTCCAAACTTATCATTGGTATATACCGGCAGTAAATTATTTGTAAACGCAAAATTCGACTGGTCGATTTGCCTGAGCCACAAAGCGATCGTGATAAATAGGTGCCGGCTCAGACGATTGTCGCATCGCATATGTACGGTGCCAGTTTCTCAGTGCAATTTTTCCTTAAATAATCCCTCGATGATTTTATTTATGTTTATGTTTTTTATTTATTTTAGAGATTTGTCTCCTGCATTGATGCAAACCAAAAGGGTCTATGAGTATGCTGATGCAAATATATTGAGATATGGTCATCTTGTTTTACCATCTATGGATCAAAACTATGGACCTTCTTACTTTTGTAAATTACAAAAAATAAAATAAACATTAATTATTGTTTTATTCAATTGCACAATTCAGAATCCTAGGACACCGCACTTATACAGGGGATTACTTGACAAAACAGGGACATTTACTTTCCGGGTGACCTGGTTCTCATAATTTGTACATCACAATTAAGAAGTAGCTAAAACTCCAATTGGAGAACGACAGCTGATTGCGACTTATGTTAAAATTCACCCGCGAAATACTACTAAAAGTAGTCTCCGACTTTCCTCAGTGAAACGTGAACTTTCAGTTTAAAGTTTTATCGAAGAATTTCTTCAGAATTTTAATTTTTGGTGGAATGGTATATAAATATTTTATTCAAATAATAAATTATATCACTTTTGTGATTCGTGGTCGAATAAACTATAGTAGACCATGATGCGAGTCTTTTAAATACGAACGAAGAAGGTTCCGGCAAGGCTTCTCTTATCGTCTGTCGAAAATACTATACATCTGTGCAGTAATCCATTTAACTAAGATATAATCTCAACTCCAGTTGAAAAAAACTAGTAGCTGCCGTGTTCCTTACAGAATCTGGATTACTGCACAGTTCCTGGGAGACAACAATCCCTGGCAGAATTACTGTTCCTGACAGTTAAATAGTTACTAGAAGATATATAATCCTTTGGAATGCGAAATCAGTCCTTAGTATAACAAACGTTCCCTAGAAGATTCCTCAGCTTCCTTTTTAACAGCGTTAGTACGAAGTTTGGCTTTATGGTCTCAGCAATGTTTATAGTCTTAAGTATTTTTTTATTGTTCACTAACACTAACCCTTTTCATTGTGATTTCAAGTTAGAAGTTATTTACATTTTTTTACTGTGTTTTATTTACTACACAGAAACGTGTTTTTTTTTCAACTTTTTTTGTGAGTCAAGTTAGCTAACCTTTAAATTTGATTTTCTTTTAGGAAAGAAAATTAGTGTCGCCCTAAAATTGCTTGCTGTCTTTTTTAGTTTTGCTGAAATTTTTTTCAAGATCAATAAGGAAACAAAGCCATGCGAACTGGCTTAGTTTACTACCAAATTTAATTGGTTAGTTCTGTAAGGACTTGCGATATATTTTCCATCACTTTTTTTCAACGCCAATCATAATTTTTTTGTTTCATCAAGATCTTAGTAGAAGGAAACAATAAATCTTTTGTAACTTTTACCCAAAAATGTACATACATACTTTTGCATAAGTTGAGTGAGGTTTTTAATTATTTTTATATGCTGTTTCTGCAATTTCAACAGAACCACCTACGAGCATTCTGGATCAACTTCCCTACATCATAGTAGGAAATTTTACCATCAAATGCAATCATATAAAATGTTGTGATATATCTTTACTATCAATTTTACCAAAGGAGTTGAGTGAAAAAGAAAACACGAAAAACTTGTTTTTTGTTTTATTGTAAAACTAACATAAAATTTTACTTTCTTTGTTGTTGCTGTTGTTGAACCCTATTGTTATCTCTACCAGGGAAGTTTCTTTGTGGTGGAGTTCTGATTCTTCTGTCCTTCTTGCTTCTATTACGTACAACTTTACTGTGAATAGCGCATGACACACAGTAGTGGAGCTTCGCATAGAGCTTAGGGAGAACGTATGCTGTAGACAAAAAGATGCTGTTAATATATATAAAAACCAAGGAAAGGTGCACTTAAATACAATTGAGGGAATTTAACATGTTTTATGTTTCCCATCAACATACATCAGTATTACATATTACATGTAATATAGAAGTTAAAATGCAATACCTCCACCTGTATAGAACATACAAAAACTATAACCTTCAAAATTTAAACAACTTTCATTGAAAATTCATATATAATTACTATATATTTTCAATACTGATAAAACAAATTACTAAACTTCATTTGAATAACTTCAATTTTTTAAATATCTTGACGTGTGTTAAATAATGGTAAGTATTAATTAATAGTTTAGCTTTTGTTCAAGTGGTAAGGAAAATTATTGTTACATATTTCAGTTGGAACAAAAGTTTCTATAATTTATGTTAGTATTGATTTTAAAATGTTGAGACAGAAAATTGATTACCTTGATATACTGATGCCTCAGTGATATCTCTTACAGCAGCAGCTTCAACAATATTTCGAATAACGAATTTCTTAATGGCCTTATCCTTAGGGACACATCTAGCACAATTAGTACATCTTACAGGCTTTACGTGGCCACGTCCATGTTTGGAGCGTCCTCCATTCCTCCTCTTACAGGTCTTAAAAATAAATAAATCGTTAATTGGCTAAATAATGCCATGTGTTACAATACTTAATAGGTTAGGTAGCAAAAAATTGAGGTGAAGTAAATTTGAAAACAAATTGATGAAGAAATAAGAACAATAGTTATCATCAACTTTTTAAATATGTTATTAAACATTTTATATTAGTAAATTAATAGTAAAAACTTTAAAAAACCTTTACTCACCATTGCTCCAGCCTAACAGGACTGTCAAACGGAAATAAAGATCTTCTTTAGGGATTTTACGATAGTTGGTACTACAAACGGAAATCAGTAGCATTATTCTTCTTTACACAAAGCTGTTACCATTGGGTATACCAGTACCAGCTTAAATAATTTTAAGCCTGAGGAAATCAGCTTGGGATTAGATTTACCTTATCTGATATTTCCTCTGTGTTGAGTGGGTTGAAATACTTTGAAATCTTAGTTATGCTGTGGTCTATATTTACCAGTTATCATTTTTTTGAATTTAGGTTCACACCATAGACATTATATTATATATTCTCTATGGTTCGCACTGTTCGCTTCACTGCACCTATCCATACCTCATGGTCCAAGGCCACCTCCAAACAGTACTGCACTACTGCACATTTTTCGCTTTACATATGACAGCAACACAGTGAGTGAGTTTACGTCACTAGTCAATCGGATTGTAAGAACAAGAACAAGACCATAGACAAAATAATTTCTCTCTCTGAGCAAGACGATCAGCTACTGTGACAAGATTCATCTGTCATCTTTTCTAGTTTATGGTTGGTTGAATGTAAAGGGTTAATTGCTATTAATATTAAAAATTACTTTAACTGTATATAAAATTTACCTCATACCCTCAAAAAATGAGTAGCAGGAAACGAGACTTCAGTTTAAATGGTAATGCAACTAGATTGGGTTATCAATTAATTTATTTTTGTGTGAAATACGCTAGAAGTACTGATGTATGTTAATATTTTTCTTAAATTTAATTGCCTTAAATGTATCAGTGTTTATTAGGTTCGCATGCAGTGAAGAGAGACAGATCCAGGTCTCGTTCACCTAGAAGAATCAAAGATGAATCAATAGATAAAGGTTTAATTAAAGTAGAATCAAAGGATAAAACTGAATCTACAAAACAATTTGATAATGTCAGCTTAGCTCCTAAGAATAGATTGAAAAGTATGACAATACAGATGAAATTAGGAGATGTTAAAAAGGAGCCCCTTGCTAAGCCGAAAATGAGTGTAGCTAATGTTTTTAATCAAGATAGTGACAGTGAACCTGAAGAAATGCCAGCTCATGCTCGTATGAGAATGAGAAATATAGGAAGGTATATATGTTTAAAATATGAGTTTTTTATGCATGAATCTTTAACATATTAAGCTTTCAAAGTTTCATTATATACTTTGTTTTTATTTATAGAGACACTCCTACTTCCTCTGGTCCCAACTCATTTGGAAAAACAAAGCAAGGATTTTCTGATGCCAAAAAATTATTTGAAAAAACACTTAAAGAAGCTATGGAAAGTGCAAGGGCCGATGACTAGCATTTTAAATATATTTTAAATTAGTTTCCAGGAACCCAAAGACATAAAAATATCATCTTACGCTATTCCAAAAATATTCAATTTTTTTTTCATAACAAACTGCTCAAGTATGTTGTATATTACAACTCAATTTAAAATTTACTTTTATTAGGGTGAATTTGTTATATTTATTGGGCAAATTTTTTATGTACAAATCAATACAATACAAATCAAATCAATCAATACAAATCAATACATGAATTTTGGTGTCCAAATTTTGCTTGGTATGTTTTTAAAATATAAAATCAACTGATTATAAAACATATTGTCACTCGTAGCACTTATCTATTGTTATTCTAACATTGTTCTTTAGTCACTTGCCTACAAACATTGATATTAAAATTTTCCACATTCAATGCTATATCATCTATTCACTTCTTCCTCTATCTAAATAGATATTTTGTATCTTTCAGTGGACAATGTTCTGTTTACTATTTAGGTATTTCCCTGTCATTAGTCCTATAACACATTTACATCTGTAAAAAAGTTCAAAGGTAGTGGGTAGATATTTATTCCTTCAATTTTATAAATTGTGAAATATCTTTATTTTATCACTGACTCAGTATATGGATTTACACATATTTTTATATTTACTTTGAAATTACCATCCACATTCATCAATTCCAAATTAGTGTAATCATCCCAATAAATTCAATATATTCCAAAATTGTACACATTAGAAATCTTTGCCATACAAAAAAAATGATGACAGCAAAGTTAAAATATATTGGATTGTATATATTATGCTGATAGTATAATTTAATTATACCTAATTTATAATTATCTTAGTTGTTTGAAATTAATATATAATATTGATATTAAATTTTAGCATTTAGTCAGAGTGCATAACATACGTACTAGTTGAACTACAAAAAGCTATTCAATTTTTCCAAAACTTCAAATGGTGAAAAGGGGAAGTGATACTTCCAGTATAAGCTAAGCTCTCTAGCAAGTTTCTCACATTTTTAGTCTTTATACCCATTTTAGAACATTTATACTTATAGTGAAGGGTCTTACTACATCCTGCTAGGAAGAAATATTGCTTAGAATCATTTTCAAATTTATTCATAATAAGACAAAAGATAGATTTTCATTAATGCCAATGCTTTGATCAACTGTCTACTATGGTATCTTGAGCTGTTTATAATAGTTCGCTATTGGCAGGCATATTACGATTAGCTTGTTTTTAAACCAATTTTTAAATAATTCTGTAGTGGTTATCCCATGATAGTTCAAAGATATTTATGTTCGTAGCAGATGGAGAATGTACATTTGAAATCCACCTGTCTTCAGGTCCAGCTTGCCAATTTGCACTCTTTACATTTACCTCTATTTGATATTGCTTTTGTTTTGCAATACTTGAAATCTACCTTTTTGAGCAGGTAGAATGACCAAATGAAACAAGATATGTTATTAAGTACAGACAATAATAATTTACCTGCTTTTAAACTACGAAAACCATACTTTACCTATAGTTACTCTTGATTAGTCTGCTTTAGTCATTTATGTATGAACAGACTATACTACATCATTTAATACTCACAATTCTTGACATACTATAATCTCCAAATGGGATGATAGAATTCTAGAAAAAAATGCTAAATCCACTTTAATTACAGCATGAAATGAACAATGCAAAAAAAAGTATAGGACGGGGTTTAAGATGAAATTTGCCATATTTCTTGATCTATTGTGGAAACCTCAAGTTTCCAGACTACCTTATGTTCTCTTAGTTTCTTAGTTTTTAAATAATTCCTCTTCACCTTATATTTTCGTCAGTGAGTGTCGTCACAACTTCATTGTATGTTAGCCGTCGGAATTTTACGTGGTAGCGGAATAAATTTTAGAATTATTTTTATATTTTGATCGATTTGATTATATTTAAAATACCCTCGAAAATACCTTTTGTCTAAAGAAAGGAGGACGATAGTTTTTTATAAAAAATTATCCATAAAATGTTTACACCTATATGTTGATGCATTCTGACTGAATTCATAAACAATATTTAACGGTTTGTTGAATATTTTTGTCGTTACTCTTTTTTACGAGGCTAGATCTTTGCAACAATAAAATTTGATCATAGTCTATACCTAGGTATCCAGTGTAATTTTATATATTGTAAATAGTATTGATAGACATAATTAAAATCAAACAAAATTAGTACTAAGCATTGTTTTATTCACCTGCTTTTGTTATTTTAAATTATAAGTGCAGAAACAGCAAAAGATATTGAAACAAAAAAGTTAAAAGAAAAAGTATAGCGGATAGTCGAAGGAAATAATATGAGTAATTAAGATAATTAGTTCATAAAATAGCCAAAATAAAGTAAAATGTTACAGATTTTGAAAAAGATAAAGATAAAAGGAAAATAATGCAAAGTGAACAGATATGTGAAAATAAGGTGATAAAAATTACCCCTTTATTTAAAAAAAAAGTTTTTTTTTTTGGAAGTCGTTCAGATGCCGGGAGCACTGCAGCCTATTGGCTTATTGCTTCAATGGACGAGTTCTATACAAGGAAACTGCTGCCAACATAACGAACAAAAAAATACTGAAAAAGGTTAGTCGCATAAGAAAGTTGTTTTTCCAATCTATGTTTTGTTTTTCTTATATATTTTGAGTCCCTTTACCACCCATGTTGTACCCGAAAAGTTTGGAGTTTTACCCGAGAAGTTTGTAGGTCAATTTAGCTTGGGGAATTTTATATCTTACAGTTGACGAACAACTAATGACAGCTGTCTATACATGTTTATTTGGCTTTGTTTGTGTTCTTTGTGTTTCGTCAACTGTAAGATGCAAAATACCCCAAACTAAAAATACCTCCAAACTTTTTGGGTACAGCTTGGGTGGTAAAGGCACTCAAAACATATAAGAAAAACTAAACATAGATTAGAAAAAACACTTCCTTATGCGACTAACCTTTTTCAGTATTTTTTTGCTCGTTATGTTGGCAGCAATTCCCTTGTATAGAACTCGTCCATTAGACGATATAGGTATACGTAATCTCTGTTTAATTTATTATATCTAGTTTATAATATAATAATAATAAAGGTCTTTTATTTTTTTCCTCATCATAACATTTAGAATAAGATAGTTAAAGTAAAAAGAGTAAGAGCGAGAGAAAAAAAACGCATCGAAGATCAGGTGATTACCACACCAAATTGATATGGCAGTCTCTGTTTTTCATCTTAGGCGTTGAGTGATTCAAAGAATAATTGAAGATATTATAACATAGTTCTAACAAAATTCGATACAAATAAAAATGATAATAATAATAGGTAACACAATTCAAACGACAATAACAATATATACTGATAATATTAATAATAATAAACAATAACTATAAAAAACAAAAGAAAAGCTACGTCATATCATAGAAATACACAGAATAAATACTACATACCTACCAATGTTCATACGTTGGTCGCGAAACAAAACCGATCTCAGAGCAATTTTGAATGATTTAATCGATTTTTTTGTTTGACAAGTTCAGGCAGTTCGTTGTAAATTTTTGCAATTTGAGATGTGAAAGAAGTTTTGTACTGTTCAGTTCGATGACGAGGGACAATTAATCTATAGTTGAAACGGGTATTGCGGCTATGAATATTTGAAAGGGAGGAAGCTTTGTTCAATAAATATGACAGTTGTCCAGTTTTAATAGTTCTATGGAATAAGCAAGCCGAATGAAGATATCGTCTCTTGGCCATATTTCTTTATATTAGACAATGGCCATACTGAGCCATTTGACTGTATTGAGTTTGTGGGAAATTCTCTGACGTCTTCTGATACCACAGACCAGCCTCGAGCAACAGTTTTGCACTACTTGAATTCTCCTAGCTACATTTCAGTCAGTAGCTTTTCAGCAAGGCCCATAAATAACATCACCGTAGTCAAATTTAGCTAGTACAAGCGCATCACACAAAACTTTTTTTGCATTGAATGACAGATACTGTCGACTTTGAAATATCTTTTTAATATTGAAGTAGGCATTTTTAATGCAATTGTTGATATATTTATCATATTTCAATTTAGGATCCAATATTAATCCTAGATTTTTTGCGGTATTCGATGGTTTAATGGATTCACCTTCAATTTCCAATGTTATGCGCGCTGTCAAATCAGAAAGATGTGTCTTAGGTCCAAATATCAAAAAAGATGTTTTCCTAGGATTAATATTTAATGCAGGTTCGGACCAGTTAATAATATTAGCAATGTTTAGGGTATCAAATGCCTTCGAAAAATCGATTAGAACTAGAATCGTGAAATTGCCGTTATCCCTTTCTTTTAAGATATCGTCCGTGATGTTAAGAAGGGTTGTTTGACAATTATGTAAGGGTCTAAAACCTGATTGATAATATGGCAGTATATTGTGCTTATCATAGGGTCTAAAACCTGATTGATAATATGGCAGTATATTGTGCTTATCATCGTGATGTATTATCTATGATCGTGATTCCTCAATGATTCTCTCTAAAATTTTTGACATGGTTGGTAAAATAATTATGGGACGTAAATCCTTGAATTCGCTGGGGTTATTAATTTCAGGTATTGGCCTGATCTGTGCTTTTTTCCATTTATCAGGGAATGTATTATTTATCAGACACGAATTAATAATATGAGTAACATATGGCACGATGTGAGGGCAGCATTGCAAAATTATTTTAATATTTAAACGTGTAAAGTAACTATCTATGTACATCATCTGTGACGTTAAGTTTAGTTTTGAATTGTGCTTGTTCATTACTACTACTACTAAATGTACAGGCGAGCATTGACCTAGGCAAACTCAAGCCTAGGTTCCAGCATAAGGCAACTGGCGGGCCCATTGTGCCATTCCTGCTACCTAGACATCCATGAAGCCGAACCCTTCAATAAAGGCTACAACCTTTTTCAGTGGATGCGTGCTTATGTCTCCAGGGGCCAAAACAGTGACTCCGAAGATTCGCCTGCGTAGTACAGCTCAGTGTGGACACTCTAAGGGAACATGGACTCACGTTTTGTCAGTCATGCCGCAACCCATAGATAGGGAACTTTCCTCTGCTCCTAAGTTGTAAAGATGTTTTCTCATACAGCAGTGCCCTGTTAGGAGTCCTGCTATCTTCCTCAGCCTACTACTTGGTAGTTCAGTAGCTGCTCTAGCGTGTCCATCATGATTCCTCAGCCACTTCTTCATCAATTTGCGTATTTTTTGTTTTGTTAGGCCCATGGTCGGGCCCAGGCCGCAGAAAGGAGCTGCCGCCCATTCCGAAGCCAGTGTGCCCGCCATCTCGTTTCCTTCAAAACAAGAGAGGGCTGGAATCCATTCTAGCCGCACTGCGTTCCGACTTGCAAGATTAGCAAGTCGTTCTCGACATTTGTCAATAAGTCTTGAGTTGATGGTATACCTACTCAGGGCTTTAATTGCTGCCTGAATGTGCGTGAATATGGTTATGTGTCGATCCACATAACCTCTGTCTAGGTTTATCTACGCACATTCCAAGATAGCAGATATCTCGGCCTGATATGCAGATACACCATCACCCAATGGTACACAAATTTGTGTCCTTGGGTTCCTGGAGTAAATTCCAGCCCATGCTCTATCACCGGAGCATGAGCCATCTGTGTACCAGACGGTCCCATTAGGCTGTGTATTCCTCTCTTTTTCGCAGGATTCTCTATCCCGGATCATGGCCCTGTATGGAGTTGCGAAATAATACTTACGCAGGCATTCGTCAGCCGCTCGAGCCGGAGCTTCTTGACGTGCCTGCCCTCTCCTCCTCTTCGCATGTATCCCAGCCGTTTTAAGCGCAGGAAAGCCCTCCCCGCCTCAGCCTTGAGCACATGGTGAAGGGGCCAAAGATCAAAGATCACTTCCATCGCAACAGTTGGTGTAGTCCTCATGCAGCAAGTTGCTCCCAAACTGACCACCCTTGGAAGGCATGTCAGTTGCGATCTAGCCGTGACCAAGATTACCCTCGGCCACCAGATAAGAGCCGCGTATGGTAGCATAGGCAGCATGATCACTCTACCATATAATCGGTTTGGGGGTCAATCCCCACCTCGGACCAATGGCTCTCCTACAGGCCCAATACGTGTTTGTCACCTTGCTTAGGCGACTATCAAGTTGAACTTTCCATGCTAGTGATTTATCAAGGATCACTCCTAGATACTTCACACGCTCAACCACCGGTACTCCATCAAGATGTAGACCCTCAGGTAACCTTTCTTCTTTGTGAACGCAACTATCTCAGCTTTGGCAGGATTTAGTGCAAGTCAGTGTTCGTTATACCACCCATGTACCCTATTCAGATCCCTTTGCATGAGGTCCCTGAGAACGGTAATGTGCCTTCCAACAACAAGGACAACGATATCATCGGCATACCCAAACGTTAGTAAGCCTCACCGTTTAAATAAAGGGTTATTAGCTTGTCAATGACTAGATTCCACAATGTGGGCGAGAGATCACCCCCTTGCTTACATCCTCTAGCAACGATCACTTTTGCCACATGGTCTTCCTCTACTGTACGGTTGCACAACATGGCCATAAGCCAGTGAATGATCATTGGCTCTATTCCATGATTTGCCGCAGCCCTACTCATAGATCCTACAGGGGTGCTGTCAAACGCACCTTATATATCCATGCCATTTTCCAGCGCCTTCTCCACCTGGGTTAACAGTTGGTGTAAGGCACTTTCGGTTGACTTGCTACACAGAAAGCATGTTGGTTGTTTTGCAAAGGATACCTTAGCCCAACCTTTTCCTTCATGTACCGATCAGCCACCCTCTTCAGTGTTTTCAGCACAAAGGATGTTAGGTTAATGGGTCTAAAGGTATGTGGTACGACCCGGCTTGGGTATGAAGACAACTTTCACCTGTCTCCACTGTTCAGGTACATACCTGCGTGCCAAACAGGCCCGAAAGATATGCACTAAAATTGTGCCAACAGCCTCCCATCCTTGTTGAAGCGAAGCCGGGAAGATTTTGTTTTTCCCCAGAGACTTGTATGATCTCAATGACCGTATTCTCCTCTCGTCCGTCTGCCTATGAGGTTGGGGAGGCGGAGTGGTCATTGAAAGGTCGGTATTCTCAAGTAATGGGAAAAGAAGGTGAGCAATAGATTTTATACTACATTTGGAAGTAGTGTTGGAAGCATGTTAAAACTTTGATGTGAACGAAGGGTAAACAGGGTTAGAAGGATTTTTATCTAATATCGTCTTGTTTCAGAATTTTTTCAAATGCTTTTCGCTTAGGAAATATTCCATACTTTACAGATACACTATATTAATATTATTTCAGGTGTACACGAGTATTACAAGTATATACGAGTATATACAAAATTGAAATTAAACGATAGTAATATTAAATATTGCTTTATTTATAAATTTTATAATTTTAATAACAAAAAACAGAAATAGCAAAAAGATACAGAAACGAGAAAGTGAAATGGAAAATTAAAGAATTGCATGCAAAGTTGAATAAAATAGTACAAGTTAGTTAAATGACAGCAGCTGATTTTGAAAAATAGACGAACAAATAAAAGTAAAATGTAACAGATTTGAAATAGGTGAAGACACAAAGCAAATCATGCAAGTGCGCAAAATGTGTGAAGAATAATGTGATAAAATTAATCTTTGGTTATTGTGAGTGATATTAGGAAAAGTGATTTGAATCGTTTATAAGTACCTAATATACCTAACAATATTAATTTTTTTCTACTACTAGCTGTGAAGTTGACACTTATTGCTTCTCCTAACCAATTAGGGATTTGAATTTCTCTATTAGTGGTTGATCTTTTTTTTATTATTATCAACCTAGGTCAATAATGGACAAATTCAAATCTTTTGAGAATTCAGGGATAGTAGTTCAACAAAAACTTGTGCAACGTAAATGTCTACTGCATGTCTACTACAATTTGCTGCTTGAAATTACCTATTAATATGAAATTATTTGAATGAAAATGCAATAAGTTCAAAATTCGCGCTCATCCTGAAATGACAGATGACATAAGGAGTACGTTCATAATATATCGAAAACTGACAGTGTACTTGTCAGTCATATGACGGGGTAAACGCTTCTCTTCTATTTTTGTCTTAAATTTGGCTAGTAGTGGGAAAATTGTATATAAACCATGGTGGTGAAGAGTTTAAAAGCCTCGCACCTTATTCCGCTCGGGACGAAATAATTTTGGTGCTCGGTCAATAAAAATAGTCTTCATCACCTTGGTGTATAATATACTATTTTTAACTAATGCCTTGAAAATAATGTATATTATAATACAATTCAAATTTCAAGCCAAAACTCCATTATTTGATATTAGTCACATAGCGCTGTCCCTAAACACTAAAGATTCTTAGTAAAACTAATTGTTATGAAAATGAATTCTAAATTCTAATAGTTTTTACAGAAGAAACACAAAAAAATTTCAACGAAATCACTGCAAAAATCACAACAAAAATCAACCGATTAAAAAGAAAATTGTACTAAAGAGGATAATAAAGTAAAATTATCTCTAAATATCGGTCAGCTTATAACTTTTTTTTTAATCAAATATTGAACGATCTGAAAAAATGTTAAAGAATTGAAAAATATACGAGGTAGATTCACAAAAAAACTAACACACATACTTTTCATTGACATACGTTCTTATAATTTTAGTTTTATTTTCCATTAATTCTATCAATTTCCAATTCTATCGATATGTACCTACTTATATTTAATGAACAGTCGTGAGAGTTTGTGATAATTAGTACATATTTTTCTTTTTAGTAAGTTCTTAACTTTCACGTTTTGGAAAGAGTGAAGTAGAAAATCAAAGAAGACGGAAAATAAAGAGTGTACTTATAAGTTCGAATGCAATTTCAAGTGGAAGTGTATAGAAAAGTATAATGTAGTGTAGATTAAAGTAAAATCTATACGCAGTTGTAAGGCAATAGGATTAAAGAAGCTACTAGTTTCGGAGAGTTTCCTCAGACACTAAGTAGAAGTAAGGGAGCACAATAGATCTTTCAGTAAATGTTACCCCAAAAATACATACATACACACAAAGCATCGCTTGAGCTGATTGAGTGAAAATGTCAATCTATTTACAAGCGTCTAGAAAGCACAAGTAACAAGAGCTTAAAGAAGCGAGCCTTTTCTGTACTTGTCAACCATTATACGAGAGCTAAGTTGAGCGATTAGAATCGGAAAGTTGCGTTTGGTTACTGTGTATTGGATATGGTGAAGGGTGAAAATGATAATAATTTTCTCTTATTCTTTTATTGTTCGGTGTGCGCGATTCGTTGAGCTTTTGTTACCTAGACGCTGGTAATCTACTTCATGTTAATGAATTATTAGTGAGAGAAATTTTTTTGAACATTTTTTGAGAAAAACATTAAAATCTAAAAAAAGGAAGTGGTCGGTATATATAGTTTTATAACGTAGTTTCGAGTTGAACAAAAATAAAAAAAAGTAGAATCTGTTCCACGTAGAAAAAACCCACTTGAAGTTGCAGTCGTATGCGCGTGCAAATAACTTGTCAAAACCAACGCCATATTGTAAAATTGACAGACTTAGTGAAAATCATAGGTAAAATACCAAAATAGATGGAAAAGACAAGCATAAGAAAAAATATAAAGTGATTAGTTTACATGCAAAGAATGATTGAAAAGTAATAGATACACATGCAAAGAAGAAGTACAGTAGGTTGTAAATAAGCAAGAAAAAGATGGAAAGCTACAAAAGTAGTTCACGTGCAAAAAGCGTATTTAAATTATTGAAATAAATAAACTCTTTACTCTGTAACAAACGTAAAACCCATTTACACGACAACTATAAAATATATATAAATATCACATATTTTTCATAATTCATTTTAAATAATTGTATTTTGTTGACATTTTACTTGATCAATAGTGAGACCTGAGTATGAATTTATATGATATTTTCATTGGTACACATAATTTTGTCAAATTTTGACACCACTAACTAACTGTACTAATTAAAGTGAAGTATAGGTACTTGACATATATCATCGATCCATCTTTAAGCAATACAATAATTGTATTTATAAATATACAAAACCGAATTTGAAAGTTATGAGATTTAAACAGATTTTATTCTTATTATGGATAATATTTTTTATATATAACGTTTGGAAACCATTTTTAAAATTTTCATTTCAGTTAATTAGTAGGCGTGAACTGGAAAATCGGCATACCACCCAAACGCTCCATGATCTCCTGTATGGGCTCCGAAATCAACTACGTCATGATGATCACTTCCAGCGCCAGCTTGTCTTTGTGCTCTGACGGAAGCAGGATTTTGTACTTGATCTTCTGGATCTATTGGTTGTGCTGATACCATTGAAAGTATTAAGAAGAGAGAACATATTAATACCAATGTCTGGAAAAAAAAATAAACAAATTATTTGAGTAATTTGGAATGATAAGACAGATTAGTATAATATGAAGACATTTATAAGCATCGCACCTTATTTTTTCCACTACTAGCCAAACTTAGGACAAAAATTTAAAGTAATTCATAGAAGCGTTTACACAAGTACACTGTCAGTTATCGATAAATTGTGAACGCACTCCTTATGTCATCAGTCATTTTTGGTTGAGCGCTAATTTTAAACTAATGGCATTTTATTTTAAATAATTTTATCTTGATAGGGAATTTCAAGTAGAAAATATATTAAGGACAATCTCCTAGGTATACGAAATTATGGTTCACAAGTTTTTGTTGAACTAATATTCATGCATTCTCAAAATATTTGAATTTGTCCATTATTGACCTAGGTTAATAATAGAAAAAAATATTAACCACTAATAGAGAAATTCAACTTCTCAGTTGGCTAGATGAAGCAATAATTGTCAAATGTTTATCTTAACAAATATCAATATCAAATTAATATGTCGAAAAAGTATAAATTTTGGCTATAGGATATTCTATGAAAAGTAACAGCAAAAATTAACAAATATACAGAATAGTTGATTATATAGAGTTTAGAGGTGTTTTATTTAGAATAGCAAAGTTGCTGTTTACTTCCGGTATAGCCGTAGCATGTCTGTCAATAGTTATTTGTTTAACTAGGCAGTCAATCTACTTTGCTGCCAAGTTGAACATATAATTTTTTCTCCGATTGTTCATGAGGATATTGTATTTGAAAATTATTACAATTCCCACAATCTCTTTATTTTAGTTGGTTGCTATGGAAATGTATAATCACAGGCAGCAAAGTAATCACTTTCGGGCCTAGGCAGCAAAGTAACCACTTTGCTGCCTAGGCAGGAAAAGTAATACTTTGCTGATTGATATCAGTCAGCAAAAGTAATATTTGCTGCCAATCGGAGAAAAAATAGTTTTTTTTATTGGTGAACCTTTTACCTATTTAAAGCATACTATTATGAATTATATCATAACATTAAATAGTTTCATGGAAATCGAGTTGATAGTTTTCAATACATAGAGTCCAGCAATGTCCAGTTGGCTGCCAGCGAGGTTTTTATTAGGGCCGGCAAGTCATATAGTAAACTGGACATCAAACGTGTTTCATCGGGGTTAGTACAAGAGTGCCACCAAGATTTAGCTAACGCTTCGGCAGATAACAATATTATCTATAAAGCGCACGACAGGAGTAAAGGTAATAGCATTTCCGATTCTTTATCCAGGGAAGCAACTGGACTAAAAATTTTTATACCCAGTGGTACCTACGGCCTAATTGCGGAACTAGCCAAACGTTACAGGGAGATGGGATGGAATCAAAGTATGCAGTCTTGCCAGGATCACCTTGGACGACCTTGAGAAGCTGGCGCCGAAGAAATATTTGGCGATGACCAGGAAAAACCTACAGTAGGATTTCTCACTGGCCACTGTCAATTAATGAAACACCTCCATACTATGGGGCTAGTAGACACACCTCTATGCAGGATGTGTGAACAGGAGGATGGAACTGCCAGGCATGCCTTATGCGAGTGTCCGGAGTTATCGTCAATAAGAGGGTGTGTGTTAGGTGAGTTTTGGCTTACATCTGCAGCTATAAAGGAGATGTTTCCTAGTGACCTGTCCACCTTCCTGGGAAGGACAGGATGGACGATGACCTAGGAGGACAACTCCTCAGGAGGAAGTACAATGGGTCACATGTGGCCTAAGTGCCGTGAGCCTATACTAACCCTCTCTACTCTACAGATACATCAAATTTTAAATGAATACCTGTATACAATTAAAAAATGGAAATATAAATGAGATTTTTAGTTATATACAGTTATGATTAAGATATTTTATATTTTGTAAAGAATTTCACAGTTTTTCAACGCGAGTTGGCAATGATAAATATTTCACAACAAATTTAGGTGATAAAAATTTTCTTTTTTAACTTTTTTTCATAACAGACATTGCAAATTATTTGAATATTTTGAAAATAGGAAAATATCAAGATGTGTATTGTCTTTTTAAACATGCGACAGGATTCAGAAAAAAATTGAAATCGTGGAAATTATATTTGAAATAGTAGTTTACCTAACTAGTGCGGAAAGTGATACTTTTCCGCACGCTATTGCAGATGGCCGAACGACGCTAGCGGAGTTCGGCCAGCAATAGCGTGCGGAAAAGTCACTTTACGCACGTGTTAGGTACACTATTTTTTCTACTAGCATCCGGAAAAAAACCCAAAAGTTAACATAAAGAAACATTTATTATTAAATACATATCAGCAACTCAATTATTATTATTTGGCACCCATTTGATAAGGCTTTTACCAGGGACATGAAAAATTTTTGAAAAAAAAATGTTTTTTTCATCAAAAAATTATTGCAGATTTCTAAAAATTTTTTTTATTTTTCAGTCATTCGGTAAACTAAAACCATAGAAATACATATTTTAAATATTCAAATGTCAGTATACTCACCAAAAACTCTACAAATTTACTTTCCGCACTAGTGCGGAAAAGTGACTCTTTCCGCACGCTTTTTAGTGCGGAAAAGATCCACTTTCCGTACGCTAGTAGAAAAACAATTTTAACAAAATGGTGTTACCAAAGACGTAAATATTCGAATGAAAAAATGTAAAACATTAACATAATTCTAAAAAAGATTTAATCGTTACTCAAAGAAGCATATAAATTTTGTTTGTTCATATATGAGAATAGTTTTTTGTGGAAAAGTGTAGTAAAAAACCAGTTATACCTGTTATACTTTCCGTGTTTAATTTGCTCCTTTGTTTTGTTTTCATTGAATTAATGGAAGAAAATATTAGGCGAGCGGCAACCTAAAAATGACATGGTAGTGACCAGATCACTTCTAATCGCTAAAAACCATATTACTCTATGTTTTCGAGGGTGCTGAATACGAAGATGACGTTTGTTTTTTTCCAAAATTGGGGGAACATTGTTAAAATCTACAATTAAGTGAAAAATTAGAAAAAAAATTTTTCGCGAATATCGAACTTCAACTCGTTGCCATTCACGGAATAACAAATATTTTTCCATAAACATTTTATCACACATTTTTGAACTCATTTTCAAGGCAGTAAAACATACCCGAAATTTCTAAAGCAATTTCCCTCCGCTCGGGAAATTTTGGAAAAGTTTTTACTACTCTCTCTTACTTTGTACATACTTTTGCAAAACTTGAGTGACAAAGTTAATTTTTGATTTCTACATATGTAGTCTCAAAGTGTAGTATATAAGGAAGTTTATCAGAAAATTTCAAATGTTTATTTGCAAAAATAAAAATTATACAGCATCTTAAACCTCAGCGTTCAATTCGCTCGACGCATGCACTGGGCGCGTTTCTCTTAGAATTTATGCAGTGAGCGAATAATGAATCTAAAATTTTTTAATAATAATTTTTTTTCATAAACAATGATATCAATAAGACTCAGACTCAATATTTCTGAAATCTGAATATTCATAAGATCAATATAATTGGTGTCCAATTGTTTTAATTGTAATTATTGGATTGATAATTTCATCTAAAATATAAATTAATCGTAATGAAGGGATTGCAATAAAAATTGAAGTTATTGTTCGTAAAAACAAGTACTGATGTAATAATAACTAAAATTATAAGTGCATGGTCATGAAAGTAAGATAATTGTTTTATTAGAGGGGATGTCCTATCTTTTAATATAAATTTTTTTCAAGTTGGAATTTCTAAAAAAAAGGGTAATCTTTATCTTTGGGGTTTTAGTCCAATGCACCAATCTGTCATATTAGAAATTAGCAGATAATATAGGTAATTCAGAATAACTGTGTTCTGCAGGATACGGCGTCATCGCTGTTTTTTATCGGTAAGAAGACTGCATACGTAGCGTTAAAAAAGATGAAGAATTGAGTGATCCTGCCAATCTATGTTAGTAATTTTCTATCTGTGTTGTACGATTCAAGTAACAATTCTAAAGCTATTCGCACAGATATTAACTCATTAAGATATAATTTAGCTTTATTGAAAAATTCATGTATTGATAAGTTACCACCTTCTAAGCCTGCATTAGAAAAACACATATTGAGATGCATTTGGCAAATCAACGAATGGAATCAGGCGACATTTTCCACGATTTTCACAAAAAACTTGGAATAATATGGATGGTTGATCGACGAGGGAAATGTATTACCTGATTTCTACAATGGATTATCAGCAATGGAATATTTACAAAATTTCTTTTGTCCTTGTGCTCAAAAATCTTCTTGCTCTACCGACGTGTGCCCTTGTAAAAAATCTTGTTTTGAATGCTGTGATTTATGTAGTTGCCGATATTCATGTACTAATGACGTAAATGTAGTTTATGATGAATGTACATTGTGAATAAATTTTTATATTTATACATGGTTTCCTACTAATATTTATTGTATCATTGTTTATAAAAAAAAATTATTAATAGAATTTTTTTTTATTTTTATTTTTGCAAATAAACATTCGAAATTTTCTGAAAAACTTCCTTATATAATACACTTTGAGACTATATATGTAGAAATTAAAAGTTAAAAACTCTGTCACTCAACTTTTGCAAAAGTATACACAAAGTCAGAAAGAGTAGTAAAAAATTTTCCGAATTTTCCCGAGCGGTTGCAAATTGCTTTGGAAATTTCGGGTATGTTTTACTACCTCACAAATGAGTTCAAAAATGTGTGATTGAATTTTTATGGAAAAATATTGATTATTTCGTGAATGGCAGCAAGTTGAAGTTCGATATTCGCGAAAAATTTTTTTTACAATTTTTCACTTAATTGTAGATTTTAACAATGTTCCCCCAATTTTAGGAAAAAATAAACGTCATATTCGTATTCAGCACCCTCGAAAACATAGAGTAACATGGTTTTTAGCGATTAGAAGTGATCTGGTCACTTTTTCGTTTTCTAAACGACTTTTTGGGGGTGTGCCGCTCGCCTATATTATTTCAGCCGAGGAATGTGGGAGAGTAAGTAAATTGAAAACAAAAGAAGTAAAGTTAAATACTAAATGTTGTAGTTTCAGCTCCCAGATTAAGTTTTTTGACTTTTTGCCAAAATAATATAGGATACTCTGGAAATACCTGATGAATTTCTTCAGTATTTTATATTTAAGAAAAAAAAAGAGCCACCTACGAAATGGAGTTTACTGAACCCTCTTTTACCACCCTAGGATCAATGAAAAAGAATAATTGAAAGTCATAGAAAAGTGTGACACATGTGTATGTGATATACAAGCATTACTGGCATATATTGCAGATACGAAAGAGTAAAAGTCTTTACAAAGTTTAACACTTGAAAATCGGTAGATAGGTGAAACAAATCGTTATATCGGTAAATTACTTCAAAAATCGGTAGTTCTACCGATAAATTGGTAGGGTTGGCTTCGCGTGAAGTGGAGCACTTCATGCAAACTAATATTTATAAAAACAAACATTTTACTTATATTTCCAATAATTATTTGTGTACGCACTACAAATGTTAAAAATAGTATCTGGCACGTGTTAATACAGTATTATAACTAAACTTGAAATATTTTATTTATACATAAGTATTATTGGATCTATGAAACAGATTTTAGTTTACTCATCTGATGAATTTATATTATTTACTGTTAAATTTTATGTAGAACTATTACAGTTCTGCTACGTATAGCCAGGAACCTTCAAATTTGGTTTTTTGATTTCAAGTGAGTTACTATTTAAATATTTTTATTCTATAATATTAACTAAAAGTACTTTACTCCTGAGTAATATATATCAATTTTCCCAATACTGCCAATGCGTTAAGCATTTGTAGTCTGGGAGAAACACGAATGATGAATCCTTCTTCTTTAAGTGATATTATATATTATTTTTCCCACTACTAGCTGTGAAGTTGACCATTAGTGGTTAATAATTCTTTCTGTTATTAACTTAGGCCAATAATGGACAAATTCAAATATTTTGAGAATCCAGGGATAGTAGCTCAATAAAAACTTTTGCAACATAATTGTGAATACCTAAGAGATTATCTTTAACATATTTGCTGCTTGAAATTATCTATTAAGATAAAATTGCTTGAATGAAAATGCCATTAGTATAAAATTCGCGCTCAACCAAAAATGGCTGATGACATAACGAGTACCTACGTTCATAATATGTCGAATTCTCATTATTGACCTGGGTTAATAATAGGAAATAGCTATTTGTGTTACTAGGGAGGGAAGTGCCACTTTTTCTCCCTCAGGATGTAGTGCGAAGAGCAGGGAAAAGAAAAGACGCTCTACTATTTTCTAAAACATATAATTTTTATTCTATTTCACTTATTAAACTTTTTTTTGAATTATTATTTACTTTGTTGTCTTCGGCCAATTGCTTTTATTAGTTTTATTCGTTATTAAAAAAGTATTTGATAATCTCTAAGTTGAAATTTTCATTTGTAAACGTGAGTATCATAAATAATAATTTTGACCAGAATACAGGATATACAAGATGTGTTGAGATTACAGGAACAATTTGGGTATAATAGGTTCACAGGTTAATTCATTAACAGAATAGTTAGAATAAGAGGAGTCCTTATTTTTCCTAGGGTAGGAAATATAAGTTTCTTTCGCGATATAAGGGAGAAACATGTGTTTTTTCTACAGGGATAGGATGAAGAATAGTCCTTTTATTAAACGAGTAGCAAAAACGACTGTGAAGATTGAACAGAGTTCAGAAATGTACACATAACTTTTTCTACGAGGTAAACATACCATTTTTCTGCAAATCGTATAAAATTCGACGGATATTGATTAATTTTGAAAACATGGTGAATCATTACATTCACAAATGAATGGTTTCAAATTCGTAATAAAATTACTTGGATGAAAACGTATTAAGGTTGAATTGTTAAACTTGACGCATATAAATTTAGTTGCTGGTATTCTCGAAAGTAAAATGATTATTATAGTAATTACGAATTTTCCACTTCTGGGGCTACTCCAGAGAGCTGGTTGATTACTGCTTCATTAAAACTGTGCGATGTATATTGATGTTTCCTGAATAACAATTCATTTCTCATAAACAATGCGTTTTCAATCATTTATGTAGAACACTAAAATTTCTTTACAGTAAGGAAGTGAATAGGAAACTTCACTTTTTATTTGAGAAATTTTGTCTGGAATGTCAGAATTTCGAGTGATTTACGGAAAATTATGTTTTCAATATAGCAAATTTCCATCAGAAGTTTACGTACGTAGTTCAGTCAAATTGTAATTTTGAGACATTGCTGTATCTGTTTTATAATTCATTACAAATTGGTGTTATTTTCGAAAAAGTTATCAGAAAATTTACATAAAAATGAGGCTGGTGAGATAAAATGGATGCCCGCTTCGATGCCGAGCTCATTCCTTGATCCGTCTGTGTACCAGATCAGTTCATTCGCTCTACTGAGTGGTGGTTCGTTCTTGTTCTTAAGCTCCTTTCGATCTTTGATGACAATCTCGAAGTTCTTGCGAAAAATATATCTGGTGGCCATGTGGACTGTTGGCATTTTAAGGATATCATCCACATGCCTTACTTCTGTGTGTCCTCTCCTATGAACTACGCTATGGTCCGATGCCCTTTCCAGTCGGCTTAGAGCTGCCCTTGCTTCGCACATTATGCCCGCACATATGGTCCGAGACAGTTCTCTTTGCTGAATTTGAGAAAATGCCTAGTCGAGGCTCAGTAGGTACATACAAACTGGAACTAGTCTCATCTCCTGACAAGGAAAGTTACCCAGGAGTAACCCTAATTACTTGCGAGGTTATTGGTTACACCTAGCAGTTATAAAAGTAGTTTTTCGTACTTATGAAACTAATGTAATGTTTTTGCCCTTCTCCTCCTTTCCTGGCAAAGAAAGTTACCCAGAACTCAGAAGTTACCAAAAATCGATGCTGGGACAAACTAATTGATTACACCCAGCTGTTTTAGGATTAGTTTGGCGAATATATGAAGCAAATGTCATATTTTTAATATTGGGTGGTTAATGCTAGTGGGTGGTTTTAAAACTCTAAAAATTTAAATTCATGAAACAAATGGACAGCTGAAAATACTGATATACTTTCATAGTACCATACTGTTTTGATTTAACGGTAGATATTCAAGATGACAATTGAAAAGTTGATGTTAACAACCTCTGTCCGTTAAGAAATAGCTTAATCAAATTTTTTCTGGTTTCGAAAACCAGAATGACAATATTACTAACTATTTATTAATTTGACAATTGCTATTATTTGAAATTTCTATTCCATATGTGAGAGATTTATCTATCATCTACAGCACAGGTATTTGAATTTATTGTTGGTGTGTTTTCATTACTATGAAATAGTTATCTCGTTATCTTCATTCTCTTCGAAAATGAGTTTCCAATATATGACTTCTCCACCGCAAAGGAGTTTCAGCCTCCAAGCTCTTTTACCGATAGCAGATCGGTACCATTTCCTACAAGCATAGGTAGTAGTTGATGATATAGCAAACGAAAGCCCTTTGTAGAGCTAAGGATTTTCAAATTTTAAGTATGCTGCAATTTTCTTTGTAAAAACTGCAATAGTTTGAATGTCCAAAACTTGTCTTACACATTTACCATTCCTATAACCAATGAAGAATTGCCGATTTTCCAAATTTGAAGTCCCTCTTCGGAAATGACAAATACCCTGTTTTTTTTTTGTTTCTAGTTGTTACCAGAACCCTGGTACTAGTGCTTTCAAAATTATCCACAGTCAGCTCAACAAGGTCTACAGGCGCCAAAATTACCACACATGAATGTTCATACAACAGCCTTTTTGGTGTGCGTCATCGTTTGTGACGTATAATCGGGTTTTCGGTATGTCGTTTATTTTATTTGCTATTTAGACACATATCTAACCTTAAATTTGATAAATAAAATCATCAGTATCGCATTCAGCAAAATTCGACAAGGCTATGAAATTAATAGTTACCAGCTTCTTTTTCTAACTGAAAATACTTGCGAACATTCAAAATGCTGATGTTTTTCCGTGTATCTAGGCATATTTTTGTATTATTCAAACAAATATAACAATAAGATTCATATTCCCTTTTCATAAATAATAGTTGACCGTGAACAACAAAGTACAGACCTGACAAGGGCTGTCAGTAACACATTGACAATACGGAAGGTATGTTTGCATCCAATTTGAAAAAAAAGAAATTTCTCCCGATTGATAGGTCGCACTTGCGCTTAATCTTAACATCAACCAATCAAATTTTGGTAAGTCAAGAGTCAAGGATTAGGGTTGACGTTTGTAATACATTTAGATGGTTCATTATTGCGATATTTTGATTAGGATTAATCAAAGACCTGACTTTTTTTCCATTTCTTATCACCTAATGTGTTAGAAAGACATTAACAAACGATGACGCACACCAAAAAGGCTGTTGTATGAACCATACAACCTTTTCAAGCAACCATGTATTATCATCTGCCTTCAACAAAAACTTAGTTATTTCTTCTTCGGGAACATTTTTCGCTTTCGTCTCAAGAACGAAAATAATTTTCCAAATCCGAAAATACCATTTCTCTAGGCAATACTCTAATATGGTGTACGTTTTAAAATAACTAAACTTGGAATGTCAATGCTGTTAAAAAGTTTCAAAGCATATTTCAACATTAAAATCTTGGTCTATACTAGACTCTAACGCGAGTTAGGAGAATAAGTTTCTGATTTTCCTTTGCTGCTTAGAATACATCTTCACTAACCACCTTTAAATTCTTGCCTTTACGCTACTCTTAAACATTTTCATATTCTTTTTGATATCGCTCTTGAGTCTTGAAGTCTTGAACGCAGTGGCGTAACTGCCTATGGGCTAGGCGGGGCAGTGCCCCGGGGCCCTCAAGCTCAGGGGGCCCTCGAATCCTTACCAGATGACAGGTTGTAACCCCACTTTAATCATGAAAACTCAGTTGAGAGAAATTCAAAAGTTATGCCTAGGGAATTCCCCTAATTTTTCTGTAGGTTGGCAGTGGTGTCAATTTGGCGGATAGTGATATGTGATATTCATCGATGTGCGTTTTATTGTGAATACGAAAGATTTTTTTTCGAGAACGGTTAAAAAATTAATGCTGTATCAAGAGTAAGTAAGCTAATGTCAATAAACTTTTTTGTACTGGTCAATATAGAATATAGTGGTTCAATTTTATTTGATTTTACCACTCATATTGATGTTCGTTAAGTCAATAAGTCGTGTCAAATCTATAGATTTCGGCTAAAATGGCAACAGTGGTAAAGTATAACCAATGTTAATTTCATGACCCATATTTTTAATCCCATTGAAGAAAAAAGCCGCCCAATGGAGTGCATAAATGCCTGGATTTAGACGAAGTCATTGATACTTTTGCGAAAACTAAAGCTAGGAAAAAATTGTAAATATAATTGTTATTTAGTCAGTTGATAGGCCCGACCTTTATATAATAAACCCTTGAATCTTCTGTATTTCGTTTCATTAGCCAAACCTACACCAAGTATTAATTGTAATTCATGTTGTTACTGTTTAATATTTTTATTACCTGCCCTGCAGTGCACAAAAAAGAGCTTAAGAAGTTAAGTAGCTTATCTTTTTAAAGTATTTGTATATTTCAAATTTTTATTTGATAAAACATAATCAGTTTACATAGCAGTGGGGCCCCATTTTTTAATTTGCCCCAGGGCCCTTGCTTCCTAGCTACGCCACTGCTTTAACGACACACAGTCGATAGGCAAATATCCGATTCGGTTGTTATATTCAAACTAATCCATTATTACAGACATATAATAATTTGAATTTAATAATTTAAACAATGATAATTGGATGTTTTAATTGAAGATATAACAAATATAACCCAATTACTGAAAAACTAAAGAAAACTCACACAGCAGTTCCACTTTGATCTTTTCACAAATGGTTACACTTTTTACAATTTTAAAACAATAGTCATCTACGTAATTGTTTCACATTTTTATCATACCACTTGTAATTTAAATGACATTTGTTTGAAAAATTTTAAAATGTGTTTAAAACAAAACAAATTTTTTTTTAAAAGCCAATGCATTTTTCCAATTCAATACACTTGGATATAAAATTTCAGCCTTCCTGGGAGCATTTTAAAAATGATTGAAAAAATTGAATACTTACAAATTTCATATTGCACTAAAAACACCGTTTCCGTTTACTTCAATAATTTTGACTTAACTGCGAATGCTCCATCTATTGTGTACCTATTTCTATTTATAAGTATTTAAGATGAAAAAAGTGCATTAAAATCTTATTGAAAGCACTTTCTCTACGTAAGCCACAAAAGTGCTCTTTTTTCGTTCTTTAACGGATGGTTCGTTCTGTTTATTAACATTTTTAGAAAGTGAATGGACTTTTTATGATTTTCTGCATGTTCTCTAAAATTAAATACAGGATGTTCAAAAATGTTAAAGATACTTTTACGTTGATTACGGAAAACACGAATGTTACTGAATCTTTCATTTTTTTTAAAGCATACAGGGTGTAGAATTGAAAAGTTTGCTTTGAAACACGTTCTAGAATGATAATATTAACGCGACATACATTTTGTTTCGGAGGAGAACTCATTTTAGCATTAAATATAGATTCACGATTCACTAGAATTCAGTTTTTTTTATTTTTCATTTTATTTCCGTATCAACCACATTGGTTAATAACAGTGGAACAGCGAATAGTTATTGTGTAGATAGGTTAGTTAAACAGTACAATAATTATATAATTGGCATAAAATCCTTTGGAAACTGTACTGAATTTTGGACACTGCACTCCTTGAACACTGTACTTAGATTGTTCGGTAGGCGATGCTGTAATCTATATAGTGGACACTCAAACAAGATATGTTTTTTTTTCATTGGTGAACCCTTTTACCTATTTTGTCCACGACCACCTAATAATAAGTCAATATTTTACCTCCTTACAAAAGGTATATGGTACCCATATATCAACTGTCGTGAATTATGGTTCATAATACACTGTAGTGTCATGGACAATAGTATATTATTAAACGAGCAATTTATGATAGCCATAATTCATGATGGGTGACGTTTGCGTCACGAGCCGCAGGCGAGAGGCGCAAGTCACCCAAGTGAATTATGGCCATAAATTTCGAGTAGAATACTATACTTTGTCCACAACACTTGATTTCTTTATTAAATAAAAGTCAGTAACGATTTGGTATTATACTAACTTCAAAATGTTCTGACAGCTACAAAAAAATATAATTTGACATATATAGAGATGGGCGATACTGTAGAAAGTATCAATACAACGTACCGTTATAAATATATTGTTTTAAAATACTTAATATTAGAAAATATCGCTATGAAAAGTATCAATACTAAAAATTACAATATTTTATCGATACGATATATTTCAGAAATAAATTTCCTGAACAAAATACACAGATTTAATAGTTTATTTCATATTGTAGGTACCCCCATCTCTAGTTCATAATACACTGTAGTGCATTATGGTTCATAATTCACGACAGTTGATATATGGGTACTATATACCTTTTGTTAGGAGGTAAAATATCGGCTTATTATTAGGTGGTCGTGGACAAAGTATAGTATTCTACTCGCAATTTATGGCCATATCATAAACTGCTCGTTTAATAATATACTATAAAGCACACCCCAGTGTATATGGTACCCATATATCAACTGTCGTGAATTATGGTTCATAATACACTGTAGTGTCGTGGACAAAGTATAGTATTCTACTCGCAATTTATGGCCATATCATAAACTGCTCGTTTAATAATATACTATAAAGCACACCCCAGCGTGTTTAAAACGAACTTTAAAACACGCGCGTTTTTTAAAGTTACCATGGCAACATCAACATCTCGAGAAACGAAGTGAATGTCTAATGGTCTAAAGGACAATTTTTTTTATTATTGATCTGACAGGAGTATTTTGTAACGTCAAAACCTTTATTTGAACAATATTTAACAATTTCAATTATATAAACGAAAATGGAAAGTAGGTACATGTGATATTGTTTGAGATATTAATATTTCGATTTTTCAAATAGGAGGAAATGGTATTTAATTTGAAACTATTAACATTTCCATGACAACGCAAGGTAAACTAATGTCATCACGAATTCAACCATTTTACATTATCAGTTATTTCCATTTGTTTTCCTTGCAGTATTAATAGATATCAGTATTTATGATTTCAAAGTGCACCAATAAAAAAAATAGCGTAAAGTAATTGTGGATAACTGAACACTTGCTCTATTTCGAGCACTCCGGCTTCGCCGTTGTGCTCGAAAAATCGTGCGTGTTTTAAAGACCTTAATCACTTATACTTTAATATACTAATATTGTGATAGGATGCTCATATACTTCACAATACGGATGACACTCCTTTGACAGTAGATATTGATGGCTGAGTCTGCTATGATTAACTACTCGCACCACCATTCGAACGTTAAATTTGTCATCATTTAAAGTGATTGAAGAAGTGATGAAGTTTTTTTCCGGTATATTTTTTGCATTCCACTGTATTTTGTGAACTTAACTTAAATCGGAGAGGAAAACTATTAGTTTTCATGATTTTAACTGAAAAAAATAAGTTTGTCCACGACCACCTAATAACAAGTAATTATTTTACCTCCTTACAAAAGATTTATGGTACCCATATATCCACTGTCGTGAGTTATGGTGTGTATTATGTTTCATAATTCACGACTAGAGATGGGGGTACAATATGTAATAAACTATTAAATCTGTGTATTTTGTTCAGGAAATTTGTTTCTGAAATATATCGGATCGATAAAATATTGTAATTTTTAGTATTGATACTTTTCATAACGATATTTTCCAATATTAAGTAATTTAAAACAATATATTTATAACGGTACGTTGTATTGATACTTTACACAGTATCGCCCATCTCTATATATGTCAAATTATTTTATGTAGCTGCCACAACATTTTGAGGTTAGTAATACCAAATCGTTACTGACTTTTATTTCATGAAGAAGTTAAGTGTCGTGGACAAAGTATAGTATTTTACTCGCAATTTATGGCCAATATTCACTCGGGCGACTTTCGCCACACGTCACGCCAAACGTCACCCATCGTGAATAATGGCTATCATAAATTGCTCGTTTGATAATATACTATTATATTGAAAACGATATTCAAGTTTATGTTATCAACGGCAATACTACTTTCAATTATTAAGTTAATGATCACATACGTCGCGATACTATTCTACTCTTGCAATAGCAATTCTCTCAGATTCTCTGTTTTTTAAGCTTGAGTACGTCTTTGTATACGTTGTTCCAGCTCATCGCAGAAATGTACGATGGGAATCATGTGTGGACTGTGGCTAGCAAAACAAAATGCCTAATTACAATGGCATCCATTATCCATGTTGTGTTTCTATGAGCTGTCAGGGAGTCATTCTCACCCCCAATTAAAAGTCGCTCATTGATACCAGCTGTAGCGTGTCTATCCATGGGTCTGGTCCATACTTACTATCCGATGTGTGTATGAATCGGTGGGAACACAGTCCTCAATTCATGCCCAGTGATTTCGGGAAAAAGCCAATCTTTGCCAGTTCGATACGGGCGTTTCAATAGTAGACCGATACCTAACATACCCAACCTACCTACCAACCTAACCATCTTTTACCAATACTAAGAAGCGCCGCATTCATTCAATCCATCGGGCTGTGCTCAACAGCCCAGGTAAGGAATCTTTGTACCACTACCCATCTTATCTACTTCCATTTCAGAAGCTTCGTGTCTTCTATATAGACAAGCAGTTTGACTGGAGGAATTATCAGTATTGTATGTATATATGTATGTATTTTTGGGGTAACATTCACTGAGACCTAAAAGATCTATTGTGCCCCCTTACTTCTACTTTTATTTTTTTTCTCCAAATAAATAAACAAATTACCTTAATTTATCATTTTCAATAAGTAAAAAGGTCGAGTGTGTGTAGTCAACGAGTACAAATGCTCTGTGTCATAGTGAAAGATTATTCACTTTTAATAGTGTTCCACGTAGGTACAACATAAACAATTAAAGTGCATCAAAAACTTTAGTTTAGTCAGCTAATTAAACAACAGTCAAAGAAACATTAGAAAACACGTAAGAAATTACTAATTATTGTTTACCGTTTTTGTCTGTGCCTATCTTGAAACGGTAGGACCAGTAGAAATACTATTATAGTCGATAAATTCGACAACCAATTTAACAGCAATGCGACAAATCGGGCTGCCCTAATAGTGCTTAAGTAAACAACTTATAAACATTACCAAATCGTTGCATTTGGCAACAAGAGCGACGTTTTAAGAACATCAACTGTTAATACAACCTTCAATAGCAATAGTCAAATGAAATATTTCCTACGTTGCCGCCGCCAAGTCTAAACCCCAACCTACATCCCCTAAACGAGAACAAGCTATAATAATTCACTCAGAACCCGATTTCGTTCTATATAACTACGTCAAAGCAATTGGTGACATAGTAAACCCCAAAAATATCTGTTACGCCTCGAGAATCTCCAACAATAGAATTTGCATATATCTGAACAAAGTTGAACTCGTAGATGAAATCATCACACATGATCCAGTCTTCAATCAATCATCAACTCTACGAACTTTTCAATAAGGAGACTAGTTACTCCAGCAAAACGAATAGTGATATCCAATGATTCTCCATGCATACCACATGATATCAGAAAAATGCATACAGGATGCAGGATATCAACTAGCTTCACCTATATCTAATTTAAAAGCCGGCATTCCAGAAGATGAATACTCCCACATACTAAGCTTCAGAAGACAAGCCAACATTATACCTCCTACGGATAACTTCGAAATTCGAAACTCAATGTTAATAACCTTCGACGGCACATCATACAAAATTTTTTTCTCAACTGACAGAATGGAATGCTTCCTATGCAAACTTACCGGTCATGTAGCCCAAAATTGTTCCAACACCCAAAGCAACCAAACTCAACCTGAATCTCAAATCCCACCTCTTCAACAAACTGAACCTACACAATCAACTCCCCACTTTACACAGCCTACCAGCATATCCCAGCACGCACGAGCAAGTAGTTACCCACCACCACAACACTCCTCAACAAACCTAGTTCCAGATAATGCGACAACAAGTCAAAAAAGACGACGCTCCCTAACAAGCGAATCTAAACCATCAGAACTTCAATCTACTAATCTAACCGATAATGAACTACAAGACATGCCACCCCCAACAATCAAACCCATCAGAAAAAAATCAAAAAGAGATCCCCCAAAAACCAACGCAGCTTCTATACTCTCTGAGAACTCAAAAACCATAATTCAAAGTTGTTACATACAAAACGAAAGCTTATTTATTCTACCCATTGAAAGTTTTATCGCATTTCTTGAAAACGCCTTGGGAAACAGCAACCCTCTCGCCGAGGCAAAAAGATTCACACCAAACATTAAAAACCTTTTAGATAACATACAACTAGTTTATAAATCTCTGGAGGACAGATCTACAAAAAATAGACTCACCAGATTAACCAGAATTAAAAACTTGATAACATAGAAAGTGGAGCCTCAATATCCTCTATTGAAGATATGTCAGAAACATACCAATCAGATAGCTCCCAAAACTCTTTACCTTAAACATACGTTTTCTCTTTAATACAGTGGAATTGCGATGGATTTTATCCTCGCTTAGAACGGTTGCTAATCACTAACACTAGAGTTAATATAATCTGTCTCCAAGAGACTAACTTCAACGAATCACACAAAAAAGAACTGAAAAACTTTCTCGGCTATCACTTTCTCAGACCCTCAAAGCCAGCGGCGGTTCTACCATCTTCATCTTAAGTGAATTATACTCTGAACCTTTTCATCTGAACACAGACCTTGAAGCCATAGCAGTCAACGTATGGTGCCCCAATAAAATGACAATCTGTAGCGTATATATTCCCCCCAAACACAATCTAATTGAAACAGAACTAGATAACTTAATTCGACAGCTACCTAACCCCTTCATCTTAACTGGCGATTTTAACGCACACAACACTATCTGGGGCTCCATTAAAACATTCGGACGCGGAAAAATTATTGAAAATTTCCTTAAAAACAACCACGTAGCGATCCTAAATACCGGTTCCAGCACACACTTTAACATATTCTCAGAAACATTCAGTTCGATTGATCTCATTGATCTTTTGTGATTCAAAATCTTATCCAACCCTAACATGGCAAACATTAAGCGACTTACACGACCATTTCCCCATTCTCATATCCAATAATGTCGATAATGTAACTCCCAATCTAATAAAATGGAAAATCTCCCAAGCAGATTGGCCCCAATTTACCCAACGTACTTAAACTATACTTTCAAATTTCAATCCAACAGACAATATAGACGAAACCATTGCAAACTTTAATAACTGCATTATCACAGCTGCAAAAGAAATTATCGGACAAATTAACATTTCCTCAAATCATAAAAGACTACCCTGGTGGAAAAGTGAATGTAAAACAGCAGTTCGACAAAGTAAAGCAGCCCTGAACAAATATCGTCGAACTAAGAACACTGAAAACATAATTAACTTCAAAAAACTTAAAGCCAGAGTTAAATTCATAATTAAAAACAGCAAAAAAGCTTCTTGCCAAAACTATGTATCATCACTTACAATAAGCACCCCCACAGCACAAATATGGTCAAAAATCAACCAAATACAAGGACATAAAACACACCAAAAAATACCCGCCATACTACACGAAGAACATATTAACAATAATGAAAAAATTGCCGAACATCTTGGAAAAAATTTCGAAAGCAAATTTACCAACAACACCATACAACACACAGGTAAATACATCCCATCCCGTTATCTACCAAAAAATGAGGAAGACATCTCTGCTATTAATTCACCTTTTACCAAAGATGAGCTCGTAAATGCCCTCAAATCCTGTAAAATCTCCGCCGCAAGACCTGACCAAATTCCCTTCATATTCCTCAAAAATCTATCGACCCTATTTATCACAAAATTATTGGATCTCTACAATAAAATTTGGTCAACCAGTCAATTTCCCAACATTTGGCGTCAGTCACTCATAATTCCTATCAAAAAACCTGATCAACCTTCATTCAAAATCTTACCGACCAATCTCATTAACATGCACCCTATGTAAATTAATGGAGAAAATAGTCAACAACCGACTAACCTGGTACCTCCACAAACATTGCATAATTAACAAAGCCCAATCAGGTTTTATAAGTAACCGCTCGTCGATGGATAACCTTGTCCTCCTACACACTGACATAGCTGAGGCCCTATCCCGGAAACACGAAGTAATAGCAGCCTTTTTCGACATCGAAGGCTCATTCGACAATATTACAAAATCCTCCATTCTCCAAAAACTTGAAGAAAATGGATTGGAAAATAATATCTACTTCTTTATTCAAAACTTTCTTCCTTCCCGAGCCTTTAAAATAATTACAAATGGATGCACCTCCAAATCTTTTGTTCAAAAAAAGCGGAGTACCTCAAGGCTCTATTCTCAGCACCACCTTATTTATACTAGCTATAAACGATATCCCGTAAATTTCAATTACCAGTAAAACACGCTTTGTATGCTGACGATTTTATCATCTATAGCCTTGGTAAAAACACAAAATCAACCTGCGTAATCTTACAAACAGCAATAAACCAAGTCAGCAGCTGGTCATCTAGCATCGGACTAACATTTTATCCCACTAAATCCAAAATCATCAAGTTTAGCAGGAAACATAATACACCTAATACCTAATCTAAAACTCAACGAAAACACCCTACCTGTAGTAACTCACCATAAAATTTTAGGCTTAACGTTTGACAACAAACTCAACTTCAAAAACAACACATCCAAGAGACGAAAGCAAACTGTATCAAAAGACTCAATATACTGAAAACACTATCCCGTCATCATTGGGGAAGTGACGAAATAGTACTTCTCAGAGTATATAGAGCTGTAATTAAATCAAAAATAGATCACGGTAGCATAGTTTATCTCTCCTCCTCAAAATCCCATTTAAACACGCTTTCCACCATCCATAACACAGCCCTCCGAATATGCCTTGGTGCCTTTAAATCCAACCCAATTGACAGCTTATATGCAGAAGCTGACGAACCTCCTCTTCACCTGAGACTTCAATACCTTTTACAAACATATTTCAGTTCAACATCCGCCAATCCGCACAATCCATTCTATAAATTAGTCCCAAACATGTATAACGAAGAATCAAATCATCCCCCAAAATCAACACGATCCATCATTGACACGCTAAAACCTATCCTACACAACACCGACCTCAACCTCACACTACCTTTACGCATATCCTCCTCACCTCCATGGAAAAAACCAATACCAATAATCGACACAACATTACTGGTACTCAAAAATCAAGAAACTCCAAACATAATTTTAAGAAAAACATTCACCAAACGAATCAACCAACAGAACTTCGACCAAATTATATAGTCAGATGCAGTCTTATCGTGCGGGTCATACGATTCAATAAAGACATACTCACAGTTTTTGTTTTCTTTCATTGCGTTTAATTATAACTTCCAAATAAAATCCGTAAGATGAATAAGACAGACTTATGCAATTTTGACGAGAGAAAGAAGGATATGTATTCAGTTTTCAGCGATTCTAAAAAGTCTTTCACCAGCAGAGTTTTAATTTAAATATGTCAGTTTTGTCACTTTGACAATTCGAAGTGACAGTATGAATAATAAGTAGCAGTTTTCCGTTTTTTTTGTATCCTCAAGCAAAAAAATGGTACTTAGTTTGATGGACTATTTCGAGAATGAAGAAGTGGAAATTCGTCAATCAGTGTAATCTCACATTTTGGTAACCTCTGTGTTTTCTGATTTGATACATATGACCTTAGAAGCCGCACGTTAAGAGTGCCTTTGACTATATATACAGACGCCTCCAAAAACAGCAAAGGAGTAGGACGCCCAGTTACCTCATCAAACGACAACCGCTCTTGAAGACACCTGTAGTATATTTATTGCAGAAATTTTTGCAATTCTGCAGGCATTAAAAATAATAAACTCCAGAAATAAAAAGGTCGCTATCTGTACAGACTCCCTCTCCTCAATCCAAGAAATCAGAAAAGCAAACTCAAAACACTCTCTAATACAAGAAATCCACGAAAGATACAAGACACTATTTTCTGAAAACACCACGGTCACGATAATTTGGACCCCATCATACATTGGAATCATTGGAAATGAAACAGCTGACAACGCCGCTAAAATGGCCGCCACTATGACCGAAAAAACATCTTTACAAATCCATGAAGACCTAAAATCAATGTTTAAAAAACATCTTACCGATTCTTGGCAATCATACTGGGACACAACACACTTCGCCCTGCATGAAATACAGCCTAGTCTGGAGTATCACCATGACTCCACACTACAGTCTAAAGAAAAGAAAAACTAATTAAAAGAAGATTGCGTATTGGACATACACGCTATACCCATGGTTACCTGATGACAAAAGAAGATCGCCCCCTGTGCCAACTATGTTCAGTTTATCTAACTGTCAAACACATCCTAGTAGAATGCCCCCGCTACCAAACCTACCAGATGTTGTAAGGTAGAACATATTATATGATACAAACGAACGCTCCTTAAGGTCAGTTGGTAACTAGAGAATAAATGAGGTTAGAAAATAGAGATACGGACACGTGGCAAGGGATTTGACCAGAGAGTCGTTCGTTATGTATGTATATTTGTCGATTCTGTAGTAATACATAATAAAGTTTGTACAAGTGTAAATTGTTCCGTTATTGGATACACAACACCAGAAAAAACACAATATAAAAGAACCTCTCAGTGATATCTTGAAATCGAGTGAAGTGAATACAGTGCTATCCTACCTAAAAGACATAAACTTAATAAACCAGATTTAAGATGCTTAGTCTAAAGCTAAAGTGTAACAAATACCATAACTGTTTTTCCCATAATACATAAAATACTGTAACTGTGTCAATGACCTTAGCAGTCGAGACACGTTAATTTAATTAAAAAAATAAGTAAAAATATGTTTTTATTATTGAAATACATAGTTATTTTAAGAATTGTAATAAATTTCATGATAGTACCTTCGCTTGGTACGCCAATGGATGTGAGTATGGCGATAGAATATTTGAAGACGTGAGTTTCAGTCTTTTAAAAGTTCTCAGAACTATTTGTCAGTTTTCCAACGCGATTCATTTCTATGCAAATGCTTTGAAAAGTTTTCGATACAAATTAGTAGCACCTAGCTTTCAATTCCTCCTGAATTTCATATCCAATCAATATTTCATTCACAATAGTCAATAATGTACATTTTAATACTATTTCGAAGTAAATTTAAAATAAACGTCTGTGCTCTGTAACTGTTGTGAAATGTTGACTTAACATCTCGACGGTAGAAATCTCACAAGGTCACATAATACTGTTCGTGTCTAATTCCGATTCAACTTCCATTCTGACTGACTTCGATTCGATTTGAGTTACAGATTGTGTTGATGTATTCAAATTTCATCCTGACTTCTGATGAACCGTTTAAAAGTAAAGTAATTCACTATTTCCACCACCATCGAATGAATGTGAGAAATAAGTAGAATAAGACCAAAGACCCAAACTTGCTGTTACACGCTACAGGGGACATTGAAAATCCCAGAATTTCCATGAAACTAGAACAATTGATTAACGGATGCGACATACTCGGATGCATTTTTGGGTACTACTGGATCATCAAAACAGCATGGCATACAAATCCATGCGATACCTATAACTAAGGGTTGATAAACGAGGTTTAAAAATTGATAAAAAGGGGGGAAAATACTCAACTAATGTATGTCGTAGATTAACTTTCTTAGTTTATGTTTAAAAAAAGTGACAAACATTTTACGGCGATACTTAATTTTCTAAAAAATATGATTTTCAATGTCCCCTGCAGTGTCGATTAGCAAGTTTGGGTCTAGTGTTGCCTTATTCTACTTGTTTTTCACAGTAAACTTGATGGTGGAAAACGGCTTTCATTTGAAATAATGAAATCTTCACGTCTCATGGGCTATACGGCATGGCTACGGGTCCATATCGGTCGGAACCATAAGAGATTGAATCTCTCTCGATTTACGAAGCCCATAATTCACCAATGACATGTTGAGATTCTCACTATAATGGTCCCCTTCTACGTCTTGTCCGCGTACGAAAAATACTTGTCACCAAAATTAGTCGATTCTTCATTCGAAAATGTACGTGGTAAGTTATTATTTGTGAAGGTCAACGAAATAGATATTTATTCCAATTAGAAGAAAACTGGATGTGATTATTTACAAACTTTAAAAATAAGATAACAATATTAGTGACTTGCATAAAACAATTTGACTATATTTCTAATATTCGTTAATCTAATCGGAATACCATTTTATGAAATAAATGATATGATAATACGAAAACAGTAAACATTGAATAAATTTTGTCTTTTTTTTCTCTCTTATTTTTTGGGGAATTAAACCACAAGCTGGAACGCTACCGAAACGTTGAAATACTTTAAAAAACATTGTGGTTTAATTCCCCAAAAAAATAAGAAAAAAAATGAATAATATACCACAAGGAACATACAGAAAAAATTTTGTTTTGCACTAACAGTTTTGAATTCCAATAAGTTATAAATCTTAGTGAGTTTTATTATAATAGGTACCATGACAATGGGTACCAGTAAGCCCTGTCACGTGTTGTAGTTAATCAGTTATACTACAATTAAATTATTCAACACAAACAAAATTGAAAGGTGATTGGAGAAGATTTTTTTGAGCTTTGAAATAAAACAGAAACAGACATTTAACATTTTCGTTGCAGCATTTTACTAAAAATCTGAATTAATTTAGAAAACCATGATATACGAAGCAGCTGAAATAAAATCAAAATTACAAAAATTATAAGCATGCCATAAAAACACTCGTTAAAATGCAATTTAAATTATAATACCTACACAAGAAATAATTGGGATGATTGACAGAATTTGAGAGTGGGCACTAGTGCGTAAAGAAAAACTCTTTACGCACTAGAGCGTAAAATAAGGTTTTACGCACTCGAAAGTGTGTCTAAAGTACCTACTTTACACACGGTAGTAGAAAAAGTTTATTTTACGCACCAGTGCGTGAAGAAAAAATTCCAATATGTAAGTAGTTATAGGTATCTAGTCTTATGAAAATATAGGTATATTAAATCTAAGTTTTTTTCATAAATTAGAGATTGAAACCTATAGAGTTCGGTAAAGTAACCTAATAATTATTGTTAAATAATTATTGAGTACCGGAAAATAATACGGTCAATAGGTATAAGTTGGTGGTGAGTGTGACATTTCTTTGTAAATTGAATCTGACATTTAAAATTTGAATTGCGATCTTCCGACTATACCTAGGGTAATCAATTGTATTTATATTTACCTAAGTATTAAATGTTTTTAGGAAACTATGATGTTATTTTAGATTATTAAAATTATAAAGACAGATTTATCAGATTACTTCGCAAAAAATGAAATGTTAAAATATTCCGAAAATGTTCTAGTGGCATATTATCTAAACCAGAGGTTCCCATTCTTTTTTTTCTCATAGACCACTTTAAACATTTTGCTGGATCTGGTGGACCCCCTGCAGCTATTACATTTACTAACTTACTTCCAAAACCCGAAAAAAGTATATGTCTATGTAAATCTGTGTTGTGGCTATTTTTCAATCAACTATGAGTTAAAAGTTTTCGAAAAAAGGTGAGAATTTGTATTGCTTTGATTATGCTGTGAGTATTGTCATTTAAGCTAAGTTTCAAGACCAGTCTAAAAAGCGTCTTCATCCAACAGTTGGATTCCTACTTTACTTTTTTGTATTCTAAGATTGACTCACAGTACAAGAAACCAATAAGCTCCCACTTCGGAGTAGTAAAAAGTAAAAATTAATATTTTCTTGTTTTGTAGCTATTTATTCAAACACAAAAATTACTACACTTTCAATTATGTTGTTATAACAGTCTTAGTAGAATCAAAATTTAACATCAAAACTAATAATGATTATTATTTTAAAAACAGTCGCAATATAATCAAAATAATAATCATTATTAGTTTTGATGTTAACTTTTATCTCAGATTACCATTGTAATCTGAGATAAAAGTTATAATTTTAATGGGAGGGATGTACTTGGTGAATTGACAGCAAATTATCAATATTTGGCTTGAGTTTAGTTAAGTATAACCGTTAATCTCCTCGCTCTGTAATATTTGATATGCTCCGTTTTTTTGTCAACAAGTTTGTTACGGCACTAAAACTGCGTTCGACAAGATTATGACGAAGGAAACGCTATGAGAAATTTTTGCACAATTCCCCACAGTCCTGGATATTTTTCTGGTATTTGTGCCTGCAGCCAAAATGATTGATACCCTCTTTTGAATGCTACTTTGAGCTCCTCATTAGTGCTAAGCTCGAGTAGCTCTTCTTGCAGTACCACATTTTCCACTTCAGTTTCATCATATGGATTTATTATCCATGGTGGTATATCCATTGACAGAATGTCTTCAAATCTGATTTTAAAATCATCATACAGGGCAATCAAATGCTGAACATACGTTCAACATACTATTCTCGTTTTCAAGCCATTATTGGAGCTGAAAATAAGCTCTACCTAAATGGATTCTCTTTTTTATTTTTCTGATGGGGAGTGCTGGGTAAAATGGTTTGTAGTGTTCAAATTTATACTGAATGCTTCTGGTAATCTTAGTCCTATGGCTTCGGAGCTCGTAACAACAGCGCATGAGGTTCTGCCTACTAATCAACAAAGGTTATTTTTTACTTTTCAGTTGCCTGTGTTTATTAAGATCGGTTCTGTTTTGGTATTGTCATGGACACAGCAATACCACTTTAAGTTTATTGATATATTGTGGTCTATTTTGGTACACTTCACTTTTCAAGTATCCTTTAAAAAGAAATCAAAAGGAGTCAAATCAGGTGACCCAGGTGGCCTATTGTTCCTCTTCGACCTATCCACCGATTTGGAAAGACGTTGTTCAAACAGTTGCGCACCAAGACAACATAGTGTGGAGGCGCACCATCTTGCTGCAGCCATAAATCATTTCTGTTTGGAAACAGCCTGTTCGATTCGGGTCGGGTAGCAAGAAGTTTTGAAAAAATTCTAAATATCGAGGACCTGTTGAGGTTTCTTCGAAATGGTATGGTCCAATAATCCTATTATCTATCATTTCTGCCCAAACCTTAACTTTCTCTGGGTATTGAGTACGGCACTCTTGCATCCAGTGTGGGTTTTCCGTACCGATAACTTTGACGTTTGACATGTCCGTTTAGTAGAAATGTAGCTTCATCCAAGAGAAGAATCTTTTTTAAGAACATCGGATCTCTGATATTTTGTTCCATCATAATTTCACAAAACTCAATTCGTCAATCAACATCATCTTCCATAAGCTCTTGTACCAAACTTACTTTGTAGGGATGTCACTTTTTCTTCTTAAGCTTCCTAAATGTTGAATGTTCCATGCCATTATCTAATCCTACTTGCCGTGAACTAGTATGCGGATTATCTTGAACAACTAACAGAACTACTAGTATTTTATTTTCTGATATTGGTTTTCTACTACCATTAGGAGGTCTTTCATATGGACCCATTTCTCTGAATTTCTTTTTTTAATTTTGCTTATAGTGGATTGTGGAATTGGTTCCGGGTTGGGGTATTTATTATCCAATAACGTACATACTTCTTTCTACGTACGTGTTTTATCTCCACAACCAATCACTAGAATTTCAATTTTTTGCGTTTCAGTCGTGTTAATAGATAGATACAAATACTTTTTGAATTCGTCTTATACAATAATACTATCAATTACTTTACTGTATATATTGATATGGCTGAATAGGTATTTAAAAGAACTTACAAATAATGTATTACAACACCTCATTTCCATTTAAAAATTTCAGTGATGCAGGCGTCATCACGTTCATATAAATGATGTCAAAAATAAAAAGGTATCCTTACGAATAGCCTGTTTGAAATTAAAGTTGCCTGCTTACGATGTAAAGAATTTATTCCTTTCATTTGCACCATACTGTATGTTACATTCATGTTGTTAAATTTGTTATTTATTGATTTTATTTGATATTTAAATGGTAATTGGGGGACCTAAGAATTTTCGCCTCATGATCTACGATCAAAATCACTCCTCGAAGAAAATCTACTTACAAATTGATAACATGTTTACACTTCAATTTAAAGGGCAAGGTCACCAATAAATTGAATTATGTATTAAATACACATTGGGATAAATAAAACCAATTAATCTCATCTAACTTTATTCGATACTTTTGAAACATATAAAAATAGAAATATATTAAAACCTGCCTTGTCAAACAGTTGCAAACTGTCCACTTTCCAAACTATTAACATACATTTTCCTACAATCCATTTCATCACAGGGTCTATTATAAGGTGTCCAAATAGGTTCTCCAACAAAGAATCTTTTAGCTCTTATAAAGTTATTAGAATCCAATGTAAACCGATGGTAAATTCCACTTGGTAAAATTAATAAATCCCCTGGTACAACTTCTATTCTGATCCAATTGTCATGGTTCTCTCTTACATCGAAATATCCAGATCCTTCTACGACCAAACGTATTTCTTCATCTGTATGTAGATGTTCTGTGTAAAATATTTTCAACTTTTCTTTGTAATTCGGCAAGCATTTTTCTGAACATGTTATCTCGTCCTCGTAGTTATATCCTCTTTGTTTCTTTATTTGTTCCAAAACACCGTCAGTGTTTAATGTTTCTATGTTTAATTTAAAATATTCTACTCCGGATATTTTAAAAAGATCGTCAATATTTACAAATTCCGCAGGTGTTCTATGATGCTCCAAACGTTGGTCACTATTTGTGTCATTGTCCATGTACCAAGCTCGAACCATTTTTTCCACTCACTTTTAATCGAAGTAAACAGAACTGACTTCTTTTATATAATTAATGTTTATCATAAAGTAATGAACTATATAAATATGTTTTTGATAAGGAACATTACACTGCTTTTATATCAAGGTTATTTAAGGTTATGAATGTTGTGTTATAACTGATTGATAGAGTTGTGAGAAAGTAACTGTTATATTAATAGCCTGGATACGAACACAAGTAACGGATTAATAAGAGATCGCTTTTCTATAGAGATAAGTATGCTCGGAGAGTCACAGTGCCGTAACTAGGAATTTAGCGCCCGCGGTCAGTGTTAGGGCGGCGCCCCTATTATACAAATTTTTCACGACATTTTATAACCAGTTGAAAACAAGCTTTTTTAAATCATTTTACTTCTTTTTTGGTCTATATAGGTAGGTACGAAAAGATTGAAGTCGACATTAGAATAAAATATAATAACTTAAAATACAAATAGTAGGGGAGCCCAAGCGGGGATTTCGGGATTTACTAAAGCGCGGCAGATTAATATACAGAGGGATACCTTGTACCCGGTTAAGTACCTCCACAAAACAAGAGGCCCATATATAAGGCCGCCCGTGAAGGATATAGGATCAGATTAGTAAAAAAAAATTGACCATCAAAAATTCTCGAGCGCGTCAGATTAAGGTAGGGTGAGTTAATTACATCCTAAAAAGTGTATATTCCACTAATCTGACAATTTGAGAGTGACGTAAAAAAAGGGGAGGGCAACAAAGTTGTAAAAAAAAACGCCATCTCGACATTCTCGAGCGTAGCTAAATTTTTTTTTATTTTGAAGGAAATAATTCAAGAATAATGAAAAATATATACCTAATCTGACGATTTCCGCAAGCCGAAATAACAGCTGCAGCTGCGTGATGCCTACTTTTCCTTCCCCGCGTTTAAGCTTTTTTTAAGTAATTTTTTTATAAATACATGTATTTTACTAAAAAAGCATACACTTATTTATTTGCATGCTATTTCCTGAACTTTTCAATTAATTAAGTTCAATGATTTAAAAAATAAAATTTTTTTTGACTTCCCGCTAAGAAAAATTAAAAATTTTAAACAATTCGGGAAGTTATTGGTTTTACCCCGTTTTACGAAAATCGAGTTTTCATCAGATCTTGACGTTTTAAGGTCATAGGAAGCTTCCCTGACTACCCCCGTGATGTTGTCACTAAGTCTGTATGTATGTGTGACTCGCTTATAACTTTTGAACGACTAAACCGAACGCAATCTACTAAACGGCGTTCTAAAGATTTCCCTAAAAATTAGATTTCCTGTGAATTTCAACCGATTCGGACTGATAGATTTGAAAATTTTTGATAAATCTCAAAAAAAATAAGAATATTTTTTTTTAAGTGGTTTTCTTGGAATAACTTTCAACCAGGTTCATTGATTAACTTCAAAAACTGATCCGCCTTTGAGCTTGAAAAACCACGTCGATCGCCACCTAGCTTGTCAAAATTGGTTGATTCGTTCAAGAGATATCGTGAACGAAAAAAACCCGAAAAAGTGTTTTTTCGGGATTACTCCGAAATTTGTGGTTCGATCAATTGAAATTGCAAAATTACTTATGAGGATGATAAAACTGCGTCGAATGCCGCCAACCGCGTGAAAATTGCTTGATCTATTCAAAAGTTATTGCGGTTTGAAGATTCCAAAAATAGTGTTCTATGAAACTTCTATCAGACTTTCGAGCTGAGAGAGCTCAAATGCATGGAAATATTATTTCTTTGAACTCAGTGAGCTCAAAATATCACATAAATTATATTTTGAGCTCAAAAATGTCATAAGTACAATTTTAAGCGCCCAGGAATAGAATTAGAGGGAAGTTGCAGAGATGGCCTTTAATGTGAACCGTTTTTCTAATTTTTTTTTTGTCAGATCAGGCGAATCCCTCTAGATAATCGTCAGATTATGAGACAGTACGTTCAGAACATAAAGATGAACCATATATATCTTAATCTGACGCGCTTGAGTATTTCAAAATGGCGATTTTTTTTTGCACATTATGAAAATGGCCGCGAGTTTGCGTCCCATCGAAATCGTCAGATTAGTGAATTAGACCTTTTTTTTGGTGCACTTAACACTCCCTTAGAAAATCTGACACGCTCGATTAATTTTTTTTTTTTCATTTTCAACCCTTAAATACAACCACCCGCATCATGCAAACGATCAGATTAATATACGTACATTATCAAAAATACGTAGGGCATTGATGCTATCAATAACTGACGCGCTCGAGGATGTCCATGCAACAGTTTTTTTTACATATTTAAAAATCTATAGCCGCTTCCCCCACCGATGTAAAGGTATACATCATATAACATTTTTTTCTTTTTATCATCTAAGCTTTGCTTCCCAATAGGTCTCTACGACGCTCGAGTAAATCCCCATTTAGCATCGTGGGCTCCCCTACTAAAAGAAAAACAACTCTGATATTGATAGGTATTATTCCAACTAAAATACGAAATTAGCGAAAAACTAGAAAAATATTAAAAAACAAAAATTAAAGATAAACTTTATGATATCTACAGAAAACATCTTAAGTGATTTACCAGTTAGAAAATAAGAATAATCTGCAACGCTCTGAAAAGCACAAAACCGGGAATGGAGGTGAGCTAGAATGACATCATCAATTTGCAAGAATAAGATTTTAAATTTGTTAACTCAAATTGCTTGATTGCAATACTCACCTAGGAGGAAACATTTTTTTAACATTTCGCTTTCTTCTCATTGTAAAATTTGGTTCCATATCTACGTACTCAGAAGTGTGATTAGCTTTCTGCAGGACATTTTTAAGCAAACCTCCCATAAGGGATTGAATTTCCTCAAAAAGCTCTTTTATTAAATACCGTTACAGATGTTCCCTGCAGAAGTACATTAATTTATAAATTTTACTTAAAATAGCGTTGCAGAAAACAAGAAGACATACAATCTTATAGGCCAAAAGCAACATAAAAAATGATTTAGTTAGAATTGGTAGTATCAGAATCTGAACTAGTTTGGCCTAGTAGCGCCCCTAGCGGAACTAACCATGCAATTTGCCTAATTCGACAGACAATATGCAGCATTGCCTCGATTACATTTTTTTTTCATAATCTGTAGAAAATATGGATTGATTGATAGTGCTGTTTTTTTTAAACAGTAATTTTAAAACTACATAAGCCTAATTCTTTCCTTTATTAAAATGATTCTTGTAATTATTGTATAAATGAATCTGGCTCTTTTCTTTTTTTGTTATGAAAAACCTTTTTTCTATCGAAGGATTTGGCCTCCAAAATCTCGCGCTCGTGGCAAGTGCCGCCCTTGCCACGCCCTAATTACGGCACTGGAGAGTCATATATGTCATATAGTGATGGGTAAGCGTGTGAAACGAATGAATTAAATATTTGTGAAATTCCTAAAGATGGGAATGTGTGTTATTTTCGTTTGGACTATATTATCTACCTCTTGTCTGTTTGTACTTTGTAGTATACTATAAATAACCAATAATAATAATTACATTATTGAACAAATTAAAATCCATGATAAAACACGGTACGGAGTAAGAAAGAATACCGACACACAGAGGAAGCTCATCGTCAAAATATTAAGGTGTTCTGCACTCTTTGAACAAAATTTTATCCTGTAAGGGGGTTGTCTTCCATCGATTTTATCGTCTTTTCTCTACCTTTTGAGTAGAAATTTCTGGAACAAATTAAGAGTCACGCACTACTTCGCTAACAAAAAATGATTTTCTATTTATAACTTAAGTTTATTAGACGTTCTTTTCGGTTCGCGAAGGTTGTGACTCTGTGTTATATTATCTCTGGTTGTGGCCACTTTGTCATTGAAATAAACATTCAGTATCGCTCCCACTATGTCCCCGAAGAGCTAATTGATAATTTTTGATTGAATATATCGACTCTTCGACACGTATACATTGTTTCTGTACATTTAATCAATAAGCCAAATCTTAAGGGGCCTTAATATTAGTTGACCATATAATGGCACAAATTCCATACAATATTAAAACATGGCTTTTGGAATGTTTGTGTCTTTTTATTTTCATACTTAAATGCTCTAAATCTGTGACGCCAATATTTCCGTCAAAGCTTTTATCGCCACCAAAAAGTAAGCAGGGAAAGCTATATAAAGCATTTTTTTGTTATAAACAAAAACACCGACGACACTGCACTGGAGTAAATGCAGCGAGCAATCTTGTTGAAGTGTGCAGCGCGGGCATTTGAAAGAGCTCGTAAAGCAACTTCCTATTACCCAGCTAAATAAAATATCAATCGCGAAGAATAGATATTTAGAAAACTATCTCTGGATTCTCAAAACATTTGAATTTGTCCATTATTGGCCTAGGTTAATAATAGAATAGTATATTAAAGTATAAGTGGATATTAAGATCTTCAAAACACACGCAAATAAAGCAAGATAGTGTTTTAGAGACCAGTTATCCACGAATACTTTACGCTATTTTTTTTATTGGTTCACTTTGAAATTATAAATACCATGGTATCTATTACTACTACAAGAAAAAGAAATGGAAAAAAGAAGTGATAATGTAAAATGGTTGAATTCATGATGACATTAGTTTAAATAGGTGAAATGGCCCCGACGGATATTGGATTACACTTCAAAGTCAAACGGGATTGGCATATCTAGAAAATATTTAAACCAACCATTCTGGTTTGCACTTAGAAGGGACAACATAACTTGTAGACCGGTTTCGGCGTATTTGTGCCTCATCAGTACAAGGTATTATGTTCTCCGTCCGCAAGCTTGAAGCATAATCGCGGACTGAAAAATACACACAAAATCCCAATCAATACATGTCTTACTATATGGGTGCGGTTGAAAATATTTCTTCCACATAGGTAAGATTTTAATAACATTTTGAGTCGGAAACTTGCAAGTGGAGTACGATGAGACACTACAGAAACACATTTCAATCTATCCGATGTTAAGTCAAATTCGTCCGGCCCCGAATAATTTCATAGTACTGGATCCTCTACTATTCATTATTTATGTGAATGAATTGTTCACAATACATAGTTCAGGAAATGTACCTAATTGTTTTTGCTGATGACACCGTTACACTGTTAGCGAAAATCAGATAATTATTCTCATATTGACAACATTGATGAGGCCAGAGAAAACCCTTAGAAATACAAGTGCATGGGAAAATTAATTCGGTATGAACATGTGAAGAATTCTTTGTCGAATACATTTGAACTGAATAAATACGTCTTTGTTCAATATCCTACCAGGCTTAGGTTGCTATAGTAGCGTTTAATTCCATTGCCTGTTCTGACCAGTCTCATTCCGTGAATTTTGTATATCGTGTGTTAGCTGGCATTGACATTTGCTGTGACCACAGCATGGAGAAATTAAAATTCCGGCAGTCGTGAACTTTTTTTATATGACCCCAAGACTGGCCAGCTTAGATACAGCATAAGTCGTATATTATATGTATACCTCTACTTGCATTCACATAATTGAATTTTCCCACAAATAGTTATCACATATTATGGGTGTCAATCTAGGAACAAGGAATAAAACCCACCTTCAAAAATTGTTTCTAAAATATGCATTTCTCATGATGAAAGTTATTTTTTCTACACCCACATGTATATTATTATCCATTTTCTGCACAGTTTACAGAATGGAAATGTAAGCCATATCGGTTAACTGAACGGATATGATTTCATATACATCCGAAAATGTACATGAAATCCACCAATCAGCATTTGCGTTTAGTACCCGTCAACTCGTCTTTTTTTTTAATTTTAAAGAAACGTCAAAATAGCTTGTTATAAAAATTTTCTACTGGAAGCAATTAACAACGAATACTAATTGGCTAAAATCGGAAAAATTAGTAACAGCCAGGGACCCTTGAAAAAGTATACTTTGGGGTATAACTAACACTGGAAAAATAATTTAAGCAAAGTTTGAGTGGAAATGTGTAAATGGGGAGGTTTTTTAGGGGTTGAAAACTTACTTTTGCATTTTTAAGAAAGAAAATGACTTTTTAGCGCAAAATGTTGTGAAGAATGAACAACTTTTGAATAAAAGATTTCTCAACATAACCTCAAATTCAAGGTGAAAATGGCAAAAAACCGTTTTTTTTCTTTTTTAATTTTTTTCTCTGGCAAAAAAAATGCAATTTGCATGAAACATCGTGAAAGTATATCTTTTTTTATGTTACATAAGCACAATTTTTTTGCACAACCAAAAAAAATTATTTTCCGAAATATTTAATATTATTCGAAAAAAAAAGGTTAATTTTCAAGAAAAAATTGCTGCAGTCAAATTTTCGATTTTCGAATTCGTTGGAATGTCAACTTTAATATGGCTTATCTATGTTGGGGTGGGATTTTGCATTAAACCCCTTAAAAATTGAAAAAACTAAAAAATAAAGACTTTTTCATGTGCGTATTCTTTTATATGTATTATACTATGTATTATTTTCAATTTTTTTTTAGTACTTACGTAAACAAATAATTCTTTTACAGGTATAATTCAATGAAATAATTTAAATTTTGAATAAATAATATACAACAATGTATTTTTTTATTTGCAATTTAACAAAAATAGAAAATATTACACCTTAAAAAAAATTTATGTTACAAAAAATATTATAAATCTGATTCATGTTCTTCAATGCAACTTTCATTATCTGAATCGGGATCATTTTGATCTACTTCGAGTCCTTCGTTTTCATTACGAGAAGGTGGTGGCTCTTCAACAGTCTCTTGATCATTTTCATCTTCAAATACGATCTCGTCTCTGTTCGTGCAGTTATCGTGGCAATTAATGCACAAGTTTGAACATTTCATGCCGTGCTTTCGGCAGCCACATCTTGCCGAACAACCTGTTTCGCAAGTACAGCTAATCGTTTTGAGTAATATATCCGGAATCAATTGTAAATTGTTCGATATAAATGTAGGTACGAGTCTACCTGCACGTTCATTCCAGCCCCATACCTTAGCTTTGTCATTGGTATGCTCATTTAAAAAGCCAAGCCAGCTTTGAATTTGGTAATAAATTCTGTACGAATGCTCTGCAGCTACCCCTTCAGTTGGCGGTCATTTTTCTAATTTGAAACCAGATTTATTGGTTGCTTTCTGATACACTTCAAAACGTAATGCGTTCAGCGACACATTTGATTTTTTTTTTTATTTTGGTAAATATCAGCGATAAGCTGACAACCATTTTTTGCAATGATTTCTTGATCTGCATCCTTATCAAAGTAAACATTAGCTAAGTGTAATAAATTATTATTATTTAATAATAATTTAAACAGAGTTTTTTTTCCTTTACCAGCTAACCCAGAAGTAGAGTCACAGCCGGTGAAACTGCACCTGGTACCCTGTTTCGAAAAGCATAACAAAATGAATTTCACATTTATAACGGTTATTTTACTTTACAAATTTTATTTTGATTTTGTAATAATTTAAAAGTAGATAAAACAAATTGATACATCAATATTGTATTAAAAAATTATATCAATCTTTTTCAAATGTTATAAAAACAGTTTTTGAAAAATAAACAGTATTGTTATATTAATAATTTATTTACCTTTTTACTTTTCAATTATTAATTCTTGTTGATATAATCACTTTGTTACTTTTTTTTATCACTTTTGTTATAATTTTACAATTTCAAATAAAAATATTGTAGACAACGAGAAAACAGAATAAAAACTTGCTCCAAAATAAAACTCCGAATTGATGCTAACGACGCGCGATATTCGTATACCTGAGTTAGAGATTAATCTCTGCCTGCGTCCCCTCGCCCCACTCCGTTAACCAATAATGTATAAGGAATATTTCATGTTTCAGTTTTCAATATTTTATATGCCATGAAACTTTAATACTTGTTTATAATAAAAAAAGTTGAAAATAATACATAGTATAATACATATTAAAAAATACGCATATGAAAAAGTCGTTTTTTTTCGTTTTTTCAATTTTTAAGGGGTTTAATGCAAAATCCGACCCCAACATAGATAAGCCATATTAAAGTTGACATTCCAACGAACAAATTGCGCGGGTGCAGAATTCGAAAATCGAAAATTTGACTGCAGCAATTTATTTTTGAAAATTAACCTTTTTTTTCGAAAAATCTGAAATATTTCGGAAAATAATTTTTTTTGGTTGTGCAAAAAAATTGTGCTTATGTAGCATAAAAAAAGATATACTTTCACCAAGTTTCATGCAAATTGCATTTTTTTGCCAGAGAAAAAAATTAAAAAAGAGAAAAAACGGTTTTTAGCCATTTTCACCTTGAATTTGAGGTTGAAAAATCTTTTATCCAAAAGTTGTTCATTTTTTTATTATCTACAACTTTTCTGTACAACATTTTGCGCTAAAAAGTCATTTTCTGCCTTAAAAATGCAAAAGTAAGTTTTCAACCCCTAAAAAACCTCCCCATTTACACATTTCCACTCAAACTTTGTTTAAATTATTTTTCCTGTGTTAGTTATACCCCAAAGTATACTTTTTTAAGGGTCCCTGGCTGTTACTAATTTTTTCGTAAAAAAAACTAATTGCACTGGACTATAAGACCGGAATAAAATGGATATTTAAGGGGCGACAGATGGTCAGCTTTAATGAAATTATGTAATACATCCGACGTTAGACAATGCTATCTATGGTTAGACATACGTTTAGTATATTATTCGGTAGTCCAGCAGGAAGTCTTCCAGACTCTCACGCGGTAGACCAGAGTTGAATTCGCCGCGGGGAAGTTTTTTTTGAATGTTAATTTTATTTATGAATAATTTTTCTGCTTGATATTGATAACGACAACAGGTCGACGCTTGAAATTTATTATTATAGATAATACCCTTCGTGCGCGAGTCCGACTCGCAACATCTACTTATAAGAGCATCGCAGTTTTAGAAAAGGAAACCGCAACATATATACAAATTGTACATTTTAGAACATGAAATTGAATTGTTAAAATTATGAATGAAATTGTTGAAAGGCTATATTACATTTCATTAAAATGTTTATTTCCTGATTTTTTATTGAGTGGGTCGTAGAAAAAATATACTGTTCGACTCGGATGCCTGATTATCATATCAGTACTGTAAATCATAATTTTCGGTCGGTAATGTTGCTATATCTAAGAGCGGCCTTACACGGACCACATATTTGCAGATGAGACAACCACAAAAATGTGATCACGTAACTGCACCTTGCGGTTGAACCAGCGACATTGTGGTCGACTTGCGGTCATATTAACCGCACGTGTAGTTGAAGCGGCTGCAACCACATCACAGGGTGTTGATATAAATATATTATGGGTAGCTTGAGTTCGCCGAAACGCGACGGCAATTATGTGATCGGGCCGACCGCAAAATGTGGCTCGTGTACGGAGGCTCTTAGGGCGCGTTCACACTGTGCCACTGTTTGTCAATTGGCAAAGCCAGTTCGATGTAGACGCAACCGATGGCACGTACCAATAAGTCAAAGGTGTGTAAGTGAAAAGCGCTGAAATGTCGGTATTTTTCAGAGAAAGCCAATGAAAACGGAGAGTTGGAAATTGCCAATCACTGTCTTCTCGCGGCTTCGGTCGTGATTTGGTGCAATCAAATTTAAAAAGCTTCAAAATCACTACTTCTCATCGGAAAAAAGTTTCTGAAACCACATTCAGATCTGTACTCAAGATTCAATTCGTCTATGTCGTCCAGTAGTAAATCCTTCATTATGTCATGAGACCCTTATTGTGCTGTTTCAAAGTACGTACTTGTACGTACCCAAAAATAGTCATTTTTTTTATTTTGGAGTATGATAACCGCAGCTGAAGCGATATGTAGATTCCCATCAGTGGAAATTGTACGACTAAGTGGATGAATGCCAACACATATTATGTATAAGTTTTCACAGTCGCTGGCTTTGCCAACGGCAAATCGCGACTTAAGAGAATGTCTTTGAGTTCGAGAATACTTTTCGCAGTTGTTCGTAGAGTATGTTCAACCATCTTTTGCCGTCATACATTGTGCATCTATGACCTCTCATTCATGAAATGGATGAGACGGAATATTGACGTTATTAACGTATCTCTTAACTAAGGTCGACGAAAATTTTATTTTTCAATAGAGACTTTTAGCTTGTCTTAAATTTCTCACGTATCCGTATACGTAACGAGCTGCGCATGTGTAGAACCGCACGTCTCAGCCGATACGTTGCGTTGAACGTATTATTACGTACTCCACTCCGTATACTTAAAAGTATCCATATCCCGACCAAAGTCAGTATTCCGTGCTATTAGTGCCATTTTACAGGTCTTCTTCTTCTTTGATATTGGTTTGGCTTAATATGCATCAAAAATAGGTCGTCCAAATCATTATCGTCTTTGTCTAGTGTTATGTGAAGGTTATTTTTAATAGTTTCGTTGGAAACAACTTAGTTACTAGTAGTTATTTTGTCAAATAAATGTCTCATGTCGACCTTAAAATAAATGTTAAGGAAAATTAAGAGTTTCATTAAATATCCTAATTTCATCCATGTAAGAACCCGTCAACAACATAACATGGTGTCAGAAGTGTCTCGTCTCGTCGATTTTTGGTATGGAAAGGATGTTTTAATGTAACGAATCGACATTAAAAAAAACTGTCAGTTTGTAAACATGCCATATTGTCAAAGGTGTGAAGTCAATTTAAATTAATAATTATTATGTCTGATATTGAAAGTGATGCAGAAGAAGATGAGAAGAAGTTACTCGAAAAGTTGTAAGAATGAAACATTCTGGAGTTGGGCACAATATACCTCCTTTGTCACTAAGAGGAAATGTTTCAAGAAACTGCAATGGGAGGATTGGATAGTCAATTTCAAGATATATTTAAGAGCTAGAGGGCTAGAAGATGAAACTGATACCAGAAAAGTCGCACTTCTACTACATTTCATTGGTAGTGAAGCCCGAAATATCTTCAAGTCATTTGAAGTGGATATGGACACTTGTACTTATCGAGAAGTGGTGCAGCAGTTTGAAAAACATTGCAAGCCAAAGAAGAATCTCACAATTGAGAGGCACAATTTTTGAATCAGAAAGAGGATGAATCAGTAGAAGACTTCATGACTGCTTTGAAGAATCTGAGTCTTTCATGTGAGTTGGGCGCACTTAAGGAAAGTTTGGTATGTGACTTGTTTATTATAGGCTTGAGTTCTAAGCTACAAGTTATAAAGGAAAAATTGTTGAGAGAAGAGTCGCTAGATGTAAAAAAGGTTTTAAATATTTCTAAAAGCATTATTGTCACTCAATTACAAGCACAAAATTTAAATAAAAGTAGTGAAACAGTTGTTTATAAGGTAGAAAGTCAAGGTGCCAAATTCAAAAATAATCAAGGAAATTATTTTAGTCCTGGTACAAGATTTAAAAATAATAATAAAAATTATTTTAATGGTCCAAGTACCAGTTTTGAAAATAGTCATAAAAATAGTAGTAGTAGTCAAAATGTTGGTCAAAGTCGTGGTTATTATAATAATTATCAAAATACAGTTCAAAGTAAAGGTCAATTTGTACATCATAATAGGAAAAAGTCTTACAATCATAAGTATCAGCCTAACAATAATAATTGTAGTTGCTGTGGTCAAATACATAGAGATAAATGTCCAGCATTTGATATCATATGTCATGCTTGTAATAAAAGAGGTCATTTTTCTAAATATTGTCAAACTACACAAGTCAGAGTGGTGAATAGCAGTATTAACCATGATAATGCTGATAATAATAGTGAATCCTGTTTCGTAATAAAGTCTATTTATAAGGTTGATAATGTAATTGGTAACATTAATGCCAATAATGAGTGGACAGTCAACTTAGCAATAAATGAATTAGAAATAAAATGTATCTTGGATACTGGTGCAGAGGTCAATGTTACGTCTTTTATGGTATTTAAGAGTATTAAAATCAACAATAAAATTTTACCTACTAATGTGAAACTGAGGTCATTTTCTAACAATGTGTTACCAGTAATGGGTCGAGTCATTTTAAACAGTGCTAATGATGGTGAAGAAGTAGAATTAGAGTTTATAATAGTGGACATGTCTTGCCAAACTATTTTGGCTCTCAATACTTGTCAGAAATTACAATTAATTAAAAAAATATCAGTAATTGGTCATGAGTCATTGATGAATGAGTTTTCAGATGTCTTTAGTGGTCTAGGCTGTTTACCTAACTCTTGTTATATAGAAATTGATAAAAATATTTCACCTGTAATCGAGCCACCTCGCTGAATACCATTTAGTCTGCACAATAGGTTAAAAGAAGAGTTGGATAGAATGTTATCAATAGGGGTGATTGAAAAAGTCAATGAACCAAGTGAATGGGTTAGTTCAATAGTAGTAGTAGAAAAGAAAAATAAGTCATTAAGAGTTTGTCTAGATCCAAGGAACTTGAATAAAGCCATTAAACGCTGTCATTATCCGATACCGACTCTTGAGGAAATTCGTTCAAAATTGTCTAATGCAAAGTTTTTCTCAACGTTAGATGCTCAATCTGGGTTTTGGATGATACCGTTGGATACTGAAAGCTCCAAATTATGCACATTTGGAACGCCTTTTGGTAGGTTCAGATTCAGTAGATTACCTTATGGAGTTTCATGTGCTCCTGAAATGTTCCATAAAACTATGTCCGAAATAATATCCGATATAGAAGGTGTATGTCTATATATTGACGACCTGTTGATTTATAGTGATTCTATAGAAGGTCACAATGCTATATTGAGAAAAGTATTAGAAAAAGCTCGTCAATTTAATTTGAAATTCAATTTTGATAAATGCACATTTTTACTGTCTGATGTCAAATATTTAGGTCATATATTTTCTGCTAATGGCATTAGTCCCGATACAAATAAAGTTAAAGCAATATGTGAGCTACCAGTACCGTCCTGTCTAGGTGATGTTAGGAGATTTTTAGGCATGATAAACTATTAAGGACAATATATTTCCAATTTAGCTGATCATACTACTAATCTAAGAGTCTTATTAAAGAAAAATGTTAGTTTTCATTGGTCTCATCAACATCAACAAGAATTTGATTATTTAAAAAAAATTATCAGTCAGTCACCAGTCTTGTCATATTTTAACAATGATGTACCTTCAACATTATCTGTTGATAGTTCTAAATTTGCAATGGGTGCCGTCATTTTACAAAGTAAAAAGCCAATAGCTTATGCATCAAAATCGTTGTCATCGTCACAAGCAAATTACGCTCAAATTGAGAAAGAGTTGTTAGCGATACAGTTTGGATGTACTCGTTTTAAGCAGTACATTTATGGTCGTAAAGTCACTGTCGAAACGGACCATAAACCATTAGTTAGTTTATTTAGAAAACCGTTAGCTGAAGTTCCAGCATGACTTCAGAGAATGATGTTAAATCTACAGCTTTTTGACTTGGATGTTACTTATGTTCCCGGAAAATATCTATTTATTGCAGACACTTTGAGTCGGGCTCCTGTTGAGTCTGCTGATAAATTTGATACAGTCAAAGAGGAATTAAATATACATGTCAATTTACTTGTTGATAATGTCGCTGTTTCGCCTGAAAAATTGGAAGAAATTAAGTCAGCTACTCTGTCAGACAAAATTTTACAGTCAGTAAGCAAATTCTATTTTAATGGTTGGCCGAATTCAAAAAATGGTGTCGAGTCAGAAGTCAAACCATACTACAATTATTATCAATCGGAATTACATGTTGTCAATGGTATTGTCTTTAAAAATAATCAAATAGTAATTCCCAAGTCTTTACAAAAATCGATATTAAATATAATCCATGAGGGTCATTTGGGCATTGATGAATGTCTTCGTCTTGCTCGATCAGAAGTTTGCTGGCCAAACATGTCAGTTGACATAAAAAATGAAGTAGCAATTTGTCAGTCTTGTATTAAATACAGAAGGTCTAATAGTCGTGAGTCCCTCCTACCACACGAACCGTCTAAACTTCCATGGCAAAAAGTCGCCGTTGATTTTTTCCATTATGCTAAAGTCACATATTTACTATTGGTGGATTATTATTCAAAGTTTTTTGGAATTTATCCAATGACCAATACTAACGCGAAGGAAGTAATAATGACTTTAAAATCGATGTTTGCCAGGCATGGCGTACCTATGGTAGTTATGTCTGATAATGGTCCCCCATTTTCGTCTTATGAATATAGGTCATTTTTAAATGTTTGGCACATTACGGCTCAAACGTCTAGTCCAAACTATCCTCAAAGCAATGGACTTGTTGAAAGGACAGTATAAACTATAAAGGGCATTTTTAACAAATGTTTAGAAGACAATTCAGACCCGTACATTGGTATTTTGCAATACAGAAATACTGAACTAGAATGTGGCTATTCGCCAGCACAGTTGCTAATGTCTCGTACTTTAAGGACCAAATTACCTGTGAGTGAAAATGTTTTAAAACCCAAACTTATAGATTCTGATCAGTATAATGATTTTATTAAAAAGAAACAGGCGAGTATACAGAAAAATTATAATAATAAACCAGTCAAAGATTTGTCAACATTAGCATGTGGAGATGAGGTTTATTATCAGAAATGTCCCTCGTCCCCATGGTTTCCAGCAACAGTAGTTGAGGTTGGTCCTTTTCCTAGATCTTATACCGTAAGAACTCCTGATGGTGTTCAGTATCGTCGCAACAGAAAACATATTCTAAAACCGGCTTCCGCAGCACGTAGTACTGTTTTAGAAAATAACGAAGGTTCAAGTGAAAGTTCAAGTAGTCTTTTTGATATCGAATCACTTACTTCAGAGCTTGATGTTCAACCCAAAGCTGTACAAAGCTCTGTTCAAACCAGAAGTGGTAGAACAATAGTTAGACCCAGACGGTTTACATTTTCAGAAAATGATTGAGGTTATTCTGGTAAATTGTTTGCTATTATTTTTGTTATTTGTCAAATAAATGTCTCATGTGGACCTTAAAATAAATGTTAAGGAAAATTAAGAGTTTCATTAAATATCCTAATTTCATCCATGTAAGAACCCGTCAACAACATAACATCTAACAGCAATGGATTGTTTAATATCGCCCCCATTTACTCTTCACAAAAATATAAAAAGGTAAAATACAAAAAACTCTGAGGTTATAGGTACAAATAAAAACAGAACGAAACGATACGTTTGTCTTCACAATTTCTTTACGTCAACTTAACTCCAATACGGATACGTGTAAAAACCTATGACAAGCTACTTTTGACAACTCAGTTGTCATATTTTGAAAACAATTCTTAACATTATGTCATTGATTATAATTTTGATATTGTGGCCCGGTTTATCAATAGCAATTTATCCGTCAGTTAATGCTTAACTACCAGTTATTTTTGAAAGGTCGGTTTATCAACAACAAGATAACTTTATCCGGTAGATAAAATGTCAAATATTTATCTGCAGTTTCAACTGGCGGTTAGATCGATATCTGGAGGTTAAGGTCTATCACATAAGTAGAGTAGAGTTGTTTTGATTTCATTGTGGTGTTGCTCACGTTACAGAAGTCTTCAGATACATGATATTAAAAATTTTCCTGTTGCATAAAACCTGAGTGTGAGAAGAAGCTGGTCTATTGGTCTTATACTGCTATTCCTGAAAATCTTGCATGAAAATCCTGGACAACCCACTTTTCGGAATTGTCCACTAATTAATATTACTAAAAACTGTATAAAGCCTTCTTTCGTACTCAAGAATTTGCACAATATCCTCGTATTCGTCGCCATCCAGATTATTATATTCCAGAAAATTCATATTTATCAACAACCAAAAACTCTTCAAGAAAGAAAAATAAAAACAAATAAACCTTTGAATAAACATTCACCAATAACCTAACAAAAATATCAATTGATGTGACATGACCTTGTTCTTGTAAAAACCATTCGTCAGCATTGCCAACTTTCATTATCTGTCAGTTAACAAACTAGAGAATAAAAACGAGTTGAAACCACTTCCAAACTAACTGCAGCTTTATCTGCTAGTAACTTTTATCCGACGGATACTTAACTGATGGATAATATTGGTTATTAATAAACCGGGCCTGAGTGTAAAATAATATTCAACTATGGTTTATTTACGATAAAAAGACGATGACGTTTCAAAACAAAATATTGTGATGTTGCCAAGCTGTAGTTTTTTTCTTTACCATCCGGAAGCTAGAAAAGTCAATCTGATGTTAGATTGACATTTACATTTATGTGAGAATATAATTCATAAGTTACGTGACATGTATTCCACCAATCAATATTGAGAATCTCCCTAGATACATGTCTATCACAGCGATGATAAAAAACAAAAGAAATTATCACCTTATTTTGGTTCGTTGCTAAGGCTAATTTTTCATATTGACAGTGATTGACAGTAAGTATTTTTTATCTATGATTGACAGTTCATATTGAAAATATAAAAATGTGTTCTAATCGTTGGGGTGATTGTAATAATGAATTCATTATATTCTCTCATTAAATATAAGCTCGTGATATGATTAATAATCGATGATATATCTTGTAAAACCGAAGCAGAACATTTAACTCGTCCTTCGGACTCGTTAAATCTGCAGCTCGGTTTCACTCGAAAATATCATCGATGATAATCATATCACTTCTTATATTACGTATGAGAATATAATTCATAAGTCACGTGACATGTTTTCCACCAATCAATATTGAGAATCTCCCTAGATACATGTCTATCACAGCGATGATAAAAAACAAAAGAAATTATCGCCTTATTTTGGTTCGTTGCTAAGGCTAATTTTTCATATTGACAGTAAGTATTTTTTTATCTATAATTGACAGTTCATATTGAAAATATAAAAATGTGTTCTAATCGTTGGGGTGATTGTAATAATAAATTCATTATATTCTCTCATTAAATATAAGCTCGTGATATGATTAATAGTCGATGATATATCTCGTAAAACCGAAGCAGCACATTTAACTCGTCCTTCGGACTGCTTCGGACTCGTTAAATCTGCAGCTCGGTTTCACTTGAAAATATCATCGATGATAATCATATCACTTGTTATATTACGTATGACAATAATATTAATAATAATGAATACAAACAGCGAATACTATTACTTACGTCTTTTACAGCCGTAAGCGGGAAAAGAGGGAACCCATTTCGGCAATCTCGTTCAAAATAGCTTAACAAAGATGTTACTATCTATTGACATTTACTGTTCAGTTGCTTCAGCATTTTATTAACTACACACTGCAAATTTGTCCAAATAATTAGTTATGAAAATGACTGTTTTTTTTAATCTTGAAAAAGCACCAAAAATCAGGTAAATGTTAGACGATGATCGAATGTCAATAGGTAAACGTTAAAACAAACTGGGGAATTTTACCAGTTTATCTGACTCTTGAAGTTTTGCCAACCCGTTAGCTGTAAATTGCCCTGGCTGTTGAGGATAAATTGTATTCAAGGTTGGTAAATTATTTTTTATTCTGATAAGCAGGAAAGTAACTAAAAATGACATCATCGTCTTTTTATCGTAAAAATCCCATATAGTATAAGACAAACGAGTAACAATAAAACAATGCGTAGGATGGTTGAACAAACTCTACCCAACCATCCTTTACCGTTACGTCATACATTTTCCATCTTGATCTCTCATTCATGAAATGGATGAGACGGAATTTTTACGTCATTATGTAACTCTTCACTAATGTCGACGTAAATTTTATTTGTTACTTTTGACAGTTCAGTTGTCATGTTTGTAAACAATTCTACACCTTCAACATTCAACAATATGTCATTGATTATGATTTTGAGGTTAAGTGTAAAGTAGCATTCAACTTATATAAGACAAACGTAAAACATCAGAATACGTCACAGATTATGACGTAACGGCAAAGGATGACTGAACAAATTTTATCTACGACGGAAAATACCCATAAACAATTGCCAAATAACGTGGAGATAAGAGTACCTATACATTATTATTCCGGCCGTGAAAAGTTATACTTATTGTTATAAATATTCATGTGTTATTGAAACTTATAATTCCTTTTTGTAGGTTATAGTTGAGCTAGGCGAGTTCGGTTGGAAGATTTGTATTGATTGCTGAAATTAATTATGGAACAGCCTGGAAAGAAGATTACTACAAAAGTAAAAAAAACTAAAACTATTGGTGTTCATTTCAGAGAATATTGCAATTTCACTTCAATACATGGATTTAAATATCTGGCAGAAGAGCGGACGTTGATGGGAAGGTAAATTAATTCCAAAATTAATAATAAATGGGGATAATTGAAACTATTTGCGAATATGATTATATCATATTTTATGTAATGGAGTTGGTTTGAATTGGAAAGTCTGTTGAATTTTTCCTTGTGATACCTTCAAGAACAATGTAAAGTGAACGTTTATTTGTGTTTAACAAATTATAAAATATATAAGTATTCAGCGGCTTATTTTTCTTTCTAAACGTTTGTAGTAGCTGATACTGATGTACCTTTATCTAACTAAATTCGCGTTAATCAAATGGTTCCTAAAGGTCACTTGACATGGTGCAATTCAGAGTGCAATGCAATGCAAGACGCAAGATTTCTCGATAAGAAGCATGTGCAATTGCGACCCAGCTGACGAGTTTCTGCATTTCGATGCAATTGCAATTTTTTCGGTTTGGTGCCAAGTGCCATTTCCATTGCAAACAAGGCGCAGCTCTAGAAATGAATCTAGTTTCTTTTGTGTTACCAACCAACTATAGTCCATTTAATAACTAGGAGGGGTAATTTGAAAAGCCTTACTCACACCACTAAAAGTTACAAGATTAGTTACTAAAGGGTGTGTTCCGAAAAAGTAGTCAACAATCGTGTTCCAAATCTATTAAATATGCCTTGATTGATGAAGAAATCAGCCACCCATAGCCATAAGTCGACTTCTCGTCTGTTCAGTAGATTATTTAGATGTTTATTGTGGATATAAAATGAATGTATTTGATTTTTGACGGTACTAAATGACATTGTTTTACCGGACTCAGCGAAGAGCTTGTGCTCAAAGCAGAAGGATCCATAATCTCAGATACTCAATACAATTATTGCTTACTGAAGTTTTCAAAGGAACAGTTTCAAGAAAACAGAGTGAAAATAATAAAAAAACAAAGGCGAATGCGAAGACAAAATTAATTATATTTATCTGTAAGAACTATCAAAAATGTGAATTATCAATACTAGAAAGTTGTGTGATACTGGGCGGAATCTGACCAATTAGAGGTCTACAGAATTGTCAACTTCTAACTAACGTTTTGTCATTTTTGATTTCATATTCGACAGTGACTCATTTATTTTTTAATCATTTTCGCTATCTTCATTTAATAGCCTGTCTAGACAGAGGGCGGTCAAACTTTCTTAGCTTGGCCTCAGAGGAACAACCCACTGTTGGTGGGACACGTCAGACCGCGGTGGTCAACAAGAATGTTTGCGTTCGGGAATTCTCATCACAGCGAGACAAAGAGCTCGTGAATTGCCAGCCTCTCTTCTGCAGGAATAGCCTTCCTCCAATTGGTGTCTTTCCTATAGTATCTATAGCAATTCAGTTAAATGATTATTAAATTCTCCGTGGGTTTTTCCCTTGCTGTTTATCGGGTGTACCCAATGCTTCGTCTTTATCAGTAGATGAAATATCTGACATGTTTCACTCACCATATTTGAAACAAAAATGGTACTCTGGTAATTGACCGCAGAACTCTGAACGTCTGACACACCCATAAATCGCCTCTTATCAAATTTAATAAGCAGTTTATATGAAATTTGCTACATTATTCAACCATAAAATGAGAGAACAAGAAGTGAACCGCACCATGTAACTATTTGTAACTGATAGTTGTGATGTAATGATTAAGAATGCTATTTATTTCTTAATTAAATCTATTGTTTTAGGCTATGGTGGATAATTTCAATTTCACTTTGCATTTGCCTCTGTGCAACTATGATATATCAAGTGATTTATAAATATATCAATTATCCATTGATCATAACATTTTCAATGAAAGAAACACGACTACATAAATTACCGTTTCCTGCTGTAACAGTTTGTCCAAGAGCAAAAATATCACAAACCTATTTCAACTTAACACGTTATTTTTATAGAAAATATAACCAGCTACCAGTATCTGAAGAAGAGTAAGTAAAATTATTATATTACATCTAATATTTTAAAATTTTTTTCAAATAGAAAGTCTAATCCAGTCAAAATTTGTCATCGTGTTCATTAGGAACTGACCAGATGTAGACGCATAATTTCTCATGAATATTGCGTATACGTTTTCATAACGAGTGCTTACAGCGAGCGCTTTGTATAGTTCGTTTATTGATAATATTGTATTTGTTATCAACTTCGAAGACAAGTATTAATTGTCATTCAAAAAAATTAAAGATGAAGTGATGGTATTTCAAAGATATTCCAAATAACTATCCAATTTGTTGTAGTTGTTGGTGTCTTTGCGGCTCTTCGCAAGTATTAAACTTATTTTTCTTCATTTCCTATCGGCATCTTTGGATATAAATGAAGCTATTTGAAAATTTTCCAAATTGAAGATTCGAGTTTTTTTTTAGATACTCGATAAGATAATTTATCTGGCAGTCGGTCATTCGATTACTTTTATCTCGATGAGACATTTTACATATAATTGAGTTTTCCTCAATTTCCTGGGGATAATGTTTCACTTAGCCAGTGGTCAGTTTTTAAATTTAAGTTTACAAAAGTGATGCTGGATGTTATAATCGCATATTATCAAAAAAAGAATGGTCGTCAAGAATACCACTTCAAAAAAGTACTCGCACATGATGCGTATACGTCAAAAAGCTAACTTTTCGAGAATACATCACCTGTGCTTTTCTACAACGTCAGAGTCTAGAGAATGCTCACCAATAATATAAATGCAAATGAGAGTTTATCCGATTATTATTTTTTATGAAGCCTCAACTACTCAACCAATCATCATGGTATTTCTCCGCAAACTATAATTAGCGTGACATAGAATTCCTCCTTTTCGTGGTCGATGCAAAAATATACAGTATGGTGCAAATGAAAGGAATAAACACTCCACACTATGCTGTCTTGGTGCGCAACTATTTAAACAACGTCTTTCCAAATCGGTGGATAGGTCGAAGAGGAACAATAGAATGGCCGCCTAGATCACCTGATTTCACATCTCTTAACTTCTTTTCATAGGGATACTTGAAAAGTGATGTATACCAAAATAGACCATGAAATATCAATGAACTGAAAGAAATGATACGTATTGAAGCTGCACAAATAACTTCGGAAGTTATAGAGAAGGTTCGAGAAAAATTCGCGGCACGTGTTTCTCATTGTATTTTAGCTAACGGTGAACAATTTGAGCACTTAATTCAGGTTTCGTTATATTTAATGAGTGATACATATTAAATATTGATTGTAATAATGAAATTTTATTAATTTTTTATACAAATACGCAAATCAATTACTGTACATATTAATATGGCTGAATAGGTATTTAAAAGACCTTTTTTTACATTCATGCAAAAAACAACACTTTTGTGAATCACATTTAATGGAAAAAGTGGTTCTTTTTTGCACTAGTGCAACAAAATGTTTGTTGCACTCATCTGTCATTCTTGTCAGTTTTGTGATGATTTATGACAAACATAAACATTTAAATAAAATCAAAATCCAGAGCAAGTGTCTAATCCTGCTCTAATACAACAATAATATATGTTTATTTTACTACTTAGTCTCAACGAGCTACAATTATTGCAAAGATCTTTAATTATTTAAAATTTAAATGGTCAAGGCGAAAACTAGCTATGATTGAGTATTGACAAGGTGTAGGCCATAAAGATACAAAAAAATGAAGAACGGTTTGAGTTTGATGAGTTCCCAACAGATTATATTCTAATTTTCCAGTTTTTGCATGAATGTAGAAAAAATATTGTATGCAACTCTTGCAAAACGTGTTTTTTGCACTCGACGTGTTGTCCAACTCTACCTAAAGGCCTCGCTGGACAATTTCACGTCGCGTGCAAAAAACACTCACTTTTTGCACTTGTTGCATAAATAACTATTGAAATAATATATTTATCTAATTCCGCTATCAAATGTGACACTTTATGTTACTCTTCGACGTTAGGTAACGTCACATTTTTCATAACCTTCATAAAACAGTTATGAAAAGTAGTAAAAACAGTTATGTAAAAACTTTACATAACTGTTTCTGACTGTTTCCATAGTAACACTTCCATAACATTTGATTCTACCTTAATATTTTCATTCTAATTGAAAATTTTATTAAATATTATAAAAGCGCGGAATTAGATAAAACTTTGTACGTAAACACGTTATAAAGAGAGCGACATTGTTTAACTCGCGAAATTTGCAAAACTCGCTGGCGCTCGTTTTGGCAAATATTACGCTCATTGAACAATATCGCACTTTTCATAACTAGCTACGTAAATAACTATTACCCACATTTCCATTTAAAAATTTTAGCAAAGACGTTATCGCGCTCGCATAAATGACATCAAAATTGGAAAGGTATCCTCACGAATAGCCAGTTTTAAAATAAAAATCGACGGGTTTCGAGATTTTTCTTTAAAGTCACCGGCTTACGGAATAACTAATTTATTCCTTTTATTCGCACCATACTGTATACTACTCTTATGGTGTTCTTCCTTATTTTCAATATTGGTGTTGCGATTCTTCTATTTTCTGGTTTGAGCTTGATTATATCACTTCGACTTTACCTTTTAATATAATTTCTCATTTAAATGTATACTCAACCTTTCGCTATAGAAAGTAATTGTGCAATGTGGGTTTCAATTGGATGATCTGGCTAATTGATTACATAAGTCTTAAATAATAATTTTATGGCTTTCTTTGATTGCTAAGTATATTCCTAATTCTCTTCATCGTCGTTTTTTCATATGCCACGTTACCGGTTATCTCAAATATCTCTTCCAATTTGGTGGGTTTCTTTAAATATATGTGTCGCCTTCTAGGATATTTTTGTGTATAAACTCGTGAAGCTAGGAAGCAATTTTCTAAAGTTTCTTCAATTGCATACTGCAAATCAAAAAAGTGTTGTGAGCAGTTTCTCCGCTACGTCATAATCGGTGACGTTTTTTGCTGTTTTACGTATGTTTTATATTAGTTGAATATTTTTACATTTAACCTCAAAATTATAATCAATGACATATATTATGTTAAGAATTGTTTTCAAAATATAACACATTTCCGTTCTGAATAGCCAACGAGTGAACATCGTTAATTGCTACTCTGACAACTTTAACGTTTTTTAACGTGTCTACTTTGATATCATCAAAATTGTTTTATTATTCTGAAATACTGTGTAAATAATAATCAACATTGTGATCATTAACAATCAATAAGTGTTATGGTTTTATAAACTGCAAATTCTTCCTTCTAGTCAGTTGGACAATTGAATTCTCCAGTGGCGTAGCGTTACAATCATCAGGTAACTGATATATTCCTTTTTTATTATCCACAGAGTCCCATTGGGACGTCTGTCGCATTAATAAACTTATTGTGAAGTGGTTTTGGCAACCAGGACCATTCACGAAAATGAACTCCAATAACATGCAAAATCAAATGTCTCCATCACAACCTATCACAACTAACCGCACTAAATCTTATGTTGCTGCAACCCTAACTAAACCTCCTCCTCCTACTTTTCCAAATAGGGATCAAGCCATTATCTTTCATGCTATTCCCAACACCGTTCTCTTTGAGTTTGTTAAAGCTGTAGGAGATATTGTTACCCCCAAAAATATTACCTTTGCTTCACGAATATCGAATAACCGTATTTGCATTTATTTATCCTCGAGTAGTATCGTCAATGACCTTCTCAGTACCCATCAGAGCATTTCCATTAACTCCACAACTCTCCCTATCCGAAGACTTATTACACCGGCAAAACGTATTCTCATATCCAATGTATCACCCACCATTCCTCACTCCATAATTGAAGAAGCTCTGAAAGATATTGGACTACAGTTAGCTTCCCCTGTTTCGTTTGTAAAATGCGGCGCACTAGGTGATGAATACGCTCACATTATGAGTTTCCGTAGAGTTTCTTACGCTATTCCTGACAATGAAAACTTCTCCGTACAAACATGTCTCCTAATTACTCATGATAACACACAATATAGAATATTTGTATCATCTGATAAGCTTGAATGTTTCTTATGCAAACAAGCAGGACATACTGCCGACTCATGCACTAATGCTCCCACTTCCTTAACTCAAGATGACCTACCTCCTCCTGCCAACTCTATGTCACAATCTACGGTAAATATTTCTCTCGATAGTGCTCCTAGACAACTCACATTACCAAATACTCCGAAAGAAACTGAGATAACACAATTACCAGCCCCTCTAACTTATGGACAAAAAAGGGCCATATCAACTGATAGCAATGTTGATACCCCCCCTCAACTCACACCAGAAATCACACCTGAATCAACAATGAATCAGATGCTTCCCCCTTCACCTACTAATCCTAGTACCTCTGCTGAACATCTAAAGAAAAAATCCAAAACAATCTCTGATCATTATAAATTAACACCCAGCACTCAAAAGGCAATACATGCTATTTACGAAAAAAATCCCTCAGATCTCACTCTTACAGAAACCCAGTTCACAGCTTTCCTAGAAAATACACATGGAAATGTAGACCCTCTCAAGGAAGCTCTAGTATTCACCTCTAACACCCAAGGGTTACTGAAAGACATACCTATCGTTTCTTTATTCCGAAACGAAGGAAAGGTCCCTCAAAAACCGCCTTACAAGAATTAGGAAAAAAATCAAAAAACAAACCAATCCTGAAAACTCTGATGATATAAGCGTTTCCTCTGAATATCAAAATGACGAAGAATACAATACGCCACAATCCGAATACCTGCAAAAATCCTCACAGCCACCCTTATCACCCCTAAGTCAAGTGCCACCTTCAAATTAATTCAATGGAACTGCGATGGATTCTTTCCTCGATTAGAAAGAATCCAACAACTTGTTGTTGATGAACAGCCTGAAATATTATGCCTTCAAGAAACCAACACCAAAATATCCAAGCTCCCCAAATTGGAAAACTTTGAAGGATATCACTTTATCCGCACCGACTGTATTCGTGCCAGTGGTGGCACATCCATCTTTATTTCAAGCGAACTATTTTCATCGCACCTCCCACTCACAACAGATCTTGAAGCTATTGCCATAACTACTTGGTGCCCTAATAAGCTCACTATTTGCAGCATATATATTCCACCTAACTACCCACTTAAAGATACAGAGCTATTAAACCTTATCTACCAACTTCCCACCCCATATATTCTGGTAGGTGATTTCAATGCCCACAACACCATGTGGGGATCCAACTATACATTCGGTAAAGGTAAAACTATTGAAAGAGTAATTGATTGCACAGGTTCCTGTCTACTGAATACAGGCTCCAGTACATATTTCAACTTTTCATCCGGAACTCTCTCCTCAATAGATCTGAGCTTCAGTGACGCAGTGACCCTAAATCAGCTACTCTACTAACTTGGCAAATTTCGGATGACCTTTATGACAGCAATCACTATCCTATCTTCTTATCGTCCAATGAACCAAATACTCAACAAAGTTCAACCAGGACCTACTGGCGCCTAAACAATGCTGACTGGACCAGTTACACAACTGAAACAGATACCACTTTATCCACCCTCTCGTTCTCCGACAATACAGACAATAACTTGTCGTTAATTACAAGCGCCTTACTTTCAGCTGCCAATACGCACATTGGGAAATATGTTATGTCACACAAACGAAAAACAGTTCCCTGGTGGAATACCTTTTGTCAAATTACTGTTGATGAACAAAAGTTGGCACTTAAAAATTACCGAATAAACAAAAGCCAAGAAAATCTCTTGATACTGAAAAAAGCCAGAGCCAAGACTCGATATACCATAAAGCAAAGTAAAAAATCTTGGAGAAACTATGTGTCCTCAATCAACGAAAATACTAATGTTGTAGGGCTTCTAAAAGATTTAATTCAAAGGATTTAGGTTCTATATGCAAAATTTCAAAATTTGAATCGAAAGAATGTTGGTTTGATAATAAGTGATTTGAATAGTTGGAATCTGATTTTTGGTTGTCATAACTACGTTTGTGTTCTGAAATTCTAGTTTTAAAATTCCTAAAAGTTCTACCTATATAAATTTTATCATAGTTGTCATTACCACATTTTAATTTATAAACTCCTGATTTATTTAGTTTTGAAAATTTGGTTTTGAAGCAAATTTTCAAGTCTAAAGTTTCTAAAAATGATTTTATTTGTAAGGATGGTATTTCAAAGTAAGTTAAGCTTTTATATTGGTTATTTTTGTTTTTATCAGAAGGAAATACTTGTTCTAGAGTATGTTTTCGTATCTTTTTATTTATGATGTCAATTAAATTTGGATCGTAATTATTATTAACCGCTATTTGTTTTATTATATTCATTTCTTTATTGTGATTGTCAATATTCAATGGAACTGTTAAAAGTCTATGTATCATACTATTGGAAGCTGCTAATTTATGACTGACTGGGTGGACTGAACTATTATGAATTGTATTGTCTGTATGTGATGGTTTGTGAAATATAGAAAAGTCATGTCTATTATTTATATTTGAAATTGTAAGATCTAGAAAGTTTATGGATTTATTTTGTTGAATTTTTACTATAACTCAATACATCAAAATATCAAATTTACAGTATACTATTTAAAATAAAAAAAAATCACTTCGAATAATGGAAGCTTTGGCTTTATATTTTGGACACACTGTATGATTGGTAAAATTTGACGAATTTCGTAGAAACTTGACAAGTAACTGGATTTGTAAAGTATCTAAAGTAGTGGAAATTCAAAGTAAACTGAATGCGCTGGCATGTAACTGGGGTGCATAACAAAGCTCAGGAGAAAAGTAAAGTTGCTCTTTATTTTTGAACCTTTATAGAAAAACAGGTGATAATAAAGCGAAGTGTCCAAGACCCATGAGTCAACTGTCATTTAAACTGGATACATTGGAAAAACTGGTAAAGGACATTAGGGGAGGGTCATTAGTAGGAAGATCGATCGACCTGGATCAATATGCATACGGACTAGGAGTATCCTCAGACAGCACTCCATCACTTAGTGCAATATATAGAGAATGCTTTCGAAAATAAGGAAGTATTATAAGCAGCCTTTCCTGCTATAAAGGGTGTCTTTGACATTACCAACAAGTAATCACGAACGCGATTCATCAATTCACGAAACAAGCTGCGGACGGATGGACTACATGCTAAAAGGCCGGAAGATCTTTTTAAACTTGATGGGAAATTCTGATATTTGCTGTGGTTTTTTTATGTGTACAAAAAACAATTAATCAATTAAATTGTTATACTAAAGTAGGAAAATTTCTTCTGTTTTTAGTGAAACGAAAGCGAATTTGGCTTCAACAATTTGTGATTTTTATCCAAGTAACTTAACGATTCAAGTTAATAATGAAGATTTCTATGATTTCCTTTTAAAGGTAATATGCAAATAATATTATTGAAAAATCCTAATAATATGGATCCCTTGTGGAAAAAAATGGTGTTTTTCGGCAACCGTGCCCACTTCCCGGAAGCTTTTTCTTTGAGAAAGTAGCATTTCCCGGTCTAGTCCGGAAAGTACGTACTTCCCAGTCTCGGCCTGAAAGAATGGATTAACGACTGACAGTTCATATGAAATTAGTTGTCAGAAGTGGTCAGAAGTTCTGGCCTCAACAATTTAAATATACCAAGCACTTCAATCAAATTGAATCCCTTCAATATTAGCAATTGCTCGAATTTGAATATAAATAAAGAATTAGAATGTTTTTGTTAATATGTAGTATTTTCTGTTCTGTTTGATTCAAATAAGAATTGAAATGTATAATAAAGAAATGTGACATCTCAATGATTTGTTATTCCACACGGTTGCCGAAAAAATATTGTACGCAACACGCCCGAAAATAATCTTACCTATATAATATGTAATTCATGGCATTGAAAAAAAGGGCTATAATTTGTGAGCAAATAATAGTAAATTTTATTTTTTAGAGCAGAGTTAACATTTTTCACTTTTGCGAATTCCAAGGGGTCGAAATGAATTGTACTGATATATTTACACCAATATTGACAGAAGAAGGAATTTGTTATACGTTCAACATTCTCGATCGACATGACATATTTCGTGATAATACTGAGTAAGTTCTATGATAAAATTATGAATTTGAAAATAAATATGTAGGCTGCCAAAATAGAGACATTTTCTCTATCAATAAATAATAACGCACAAATTGTTTTTGCATCTTTAGCACTTTTAATCCTACTAAATTAGCTCTGGTTTAATAAGAAAATGAATGGTTATGTTTCTAGATGGTTACAATTTAACAAACTAACTCTCAACTCCAGTAATAGTGTATTATTCAACGAACATGTTATAATGGCTATTACTGATGCGAATGAAGTTTGCGTAATTATTCGAGTGAGTAATAGCCATTACACGAAAGTAGAATACTATACTTTTTTTATGACTGATTGTTACCCGAGTAGAAGAAGATTCCAGATTTAAGTTATTATTATTTGAAGTAGTAGAGGTATTATTTTTAGTTTTCAGACCTCGGATTTGAAAATCAACATCTAATTATTGAGTCCACAATTTTGTGTGTCGTATTCATATTGTTTCTTGAATAAATCGTGGAGTGCAGATGAATTCGTTTTCACTTTCTGTATCCATTCTAACAAAAAGTCAGCTCTAAATTACCTACGGTAGGTAGGTATACTGTCGAAGTTAAATTATGACATTTCATGGCGAGTCTGATTCAAACATTGCACTGAACATAGTTGTATGTAATGGCATTCTTTGACGGTGATTGGTCATATAGTCGTGTGTAATTGATCATTACACACGGGACACGGCTTGTTTTGTGTAATGCATCCAGTTACTCAACAAAAATGTTATATAAAAAGGGTCCATTTTTCAACAGTCATAGAAAAAACTAATTACTTAACCTGTTCATCTTATACATACTGGCTTACCTAACTTGGGTATTACAATCGATCGACATTTCAGATGGGATCTACAAGGTAATAATATAGCGAAAAAAGTAAAAGGCTATTTTCCAAAATTTAGGTAATTAAAAGAAATTCTTGAGGCTAAAGAGTTAAAAGTCTTATATCACTCACTAGTGGAATAATATTGATTTCCCATGGAATTGTCGGTTGGGGCGGAGTGGAAGGCTGCTTCTTAAATAAAGTTAATTTTAACAAAAGTAGTTTTTGAGAATATTCTATAAAAAAATAAATTTTATATCCATCGAATCAACTGTATAATAGATGCACAGGTAAAAGATGTAAGTCAACTCTTTATACAAAAAATATTGCTGTTTACATTTCAAAGTAAAATTAAATTTGTACATCATGAGCATTTCAACAAAACTAGGGGATATGAAGGGATCGTTTTTCCACGTAGTGGGAGAGCTATTGGACAAAGAAAGGCTAATTATTTGGCACCAAGAATTTACAAACTTTTGCCTGATAATATAGAAAGTTCTAAAAGTTACAATATATTTAAAAAGCGAGTTAAAAAATGGATAATGGAAATAGACAGACGATTCTTTAGCGACATAGTAAATCAAACTCTATCATAATTAAAAGTATCCATTTCAGAAATATTTAAATTGGTACCTCTTAATAGAACTCGACAATTTACTGGATTTGTCTTATTACCGGATTTGATAATTTACTGGACTTGACAATTTACTGGATTTGACAAAAAACTGAATTGCTTTTGTTGCATAAATAACTATTTTGGTACTGCATTAATATCACTTCAAGATAATTACACAATAATAACGATTTATAAATTTCAATTTTTCAACCATTTTGAAAAAAAACCATCCCCCTCAACTCTGTTTATTATTAAAATAATCTAATTATTGTTTCAGTGTGATTTTCAAAGATTTTCACCAAGCACCCACATCAGAAGACTGGAACGTCGAGGATGGTTATTTAACAAATACAATAGTAACCTACCCTCGACGAGCACTCAGAACTGGAGTGAAAAATGCTCTATCTTTAATATTCAAAGTGCATAATTCGAATAGAGAATTCGAGTGTGCACAAGATGAGTCTGGGTACCGAGTAAGCTCTCATTGTGAAACAACATCATAATATACAGATAAATACAATAAGAAACGAAACATAGGGATTTAATGTATTCTCCGATCTGAAAAGTACACTAATAAACAATTTCTATAAATTCACTTCAATAAATATCAAGTATTTAACTGAACAGCTGGATTAAGAAACGCTTTTTCTCCTTCCAATATTTGATAATATGTGGTTATGTGCGTCTGTGCGTGCGATTTAATATTAAGGTGTCTTTTGACGCTAGTAGTAACTGTCGCTACATATTGAAACGATAATTTTTTACTAAATATAGTAACCAATAAAATTACTTAATTTTAAGTCATGTGTCAAATTTCATCCAATCACCTCTGGATTACAGCGATAATACCCTACATGTCGTGTTTTCAGTTTGGTTAAACGTCAAACTGATTAAAACTAATAAATTGTGTATTTAAAATTATTAAACGTCAGATTGACAATCAATTTTTTGATATCTACAAAGTAAAAAATTATCTTATCGAATACTCCTCGGGCCTTGATAAATACTCAAAATTTTGTCATAGAGAATCCTTCAAGCGAGTTGCTCAAGGATAATAGCCCTCGGCCTGCGGCCTTGGGCTATTATCAAGCAACACGCTTTCAGCATTCTCTATGACAAAATTATCTTGGTATTATCAAGACCCTAGGGGTATTACTATTGATAAGCTCACGTTTTATGTCGTTCAAATTGAAAAATTAATTGTTAAATTATCTTTAGCAAATAATGTTTCTAGTTTTGATAATATGTTTGGATTGACTCCAAAAATTGAATGAATTCGTAAATAAAACAAAATTAGATTCTTAAAATTAAAACAAATTGGAAATTAATTCCAACAACTTATAATTCTAGAGCTAAGGAATTAATAAATTAAAAGCTCAAATCGTCCTTCCTGTTGAGCGAAACAAAAACCGAATCTATTGAACAAAAAAAATCTTGTTTCTCTTAGCTGATTCGGTGTAATGTTTTCAAAATGTTGGATAATTTTCGCCCTTAATTCTATCAAATTTTGAGCAGATTCAGAATTGTGCCGGAAAATTCTCTACAAATTTATTATGAAATATTGTAGGCTTGAACAGTTCTCTGACTGCTGTTTACTCAATGTCTGACGCTAATTAGGAACCGCCCACAGTTGAATCTACGAAGAGGTTGGAATTGTATGAATATGTTGAAGGTGTCCAAATGAACGACTGTAATAATCGTGTTTTTGATTTGTTTGACTAATTCAAAAGCAATTCTGATGGAATTCTTAAAATTTCTATGTCCCGTTTCTCATTGCATGTATACAATCTGTATAACGATTTTACATAGTAATATTTTATGTTGTAGGTAACAGTACATTCACCTTCAATTCTACCAGATATCGCAGATAATCATATATCAATACCATTGAAAAATAGAGTTATAGCTGAGATCACCCCACGCATTATACAAACCTCCGAGGACATTAAACGTTTTCATGTTTCAAAGAGAGACTGTTATTTTGAAACAGAAAAAGAATTGAAATTTTTCAAAAAATATTCTCAACAGAATTGTTTATTGGAATGTAAAACAAATTACTCATTAAACGAGTGTGGTTGTGTTGGAATTAATATGCCAAGTAAATGTTATTTGTTATATATGAAATTAATTTTGAATTCTAAATTTAAGATTCATTGGTATTCAAATGTTAAGATTTGAGGAATAGTCTAAAATGCTGTGTAATTAGGTTTGATGAATGCCAATGCCAATGAAATGGAAGCACTGGTTACCAATTGTAAATAGGTCGAAAGTTAAAGGACCCCGCACTTTTTATAGGTAAAATGGTTCTCGGTGAAATTATCTGAATTTTTAGTATATTGTAGTATTCGATGTACTGATTGAATGTGCAGAATCGCAAAGTCCGTTGATGGATAAATATTGAAATACAGGGCGTTCAAGTTAAAAATCAGTAAATTTTTTTTAATGATTTCCTCGGGATTTGAAAGTGGCAGATGAATTTTTTTATGCTCATATCATCAATGTACCTTCATATTAGTAAATATCATTCAATTGGTGCAGATTATATCATTATGTACAGAGTGAGAAATAAAAACATTTTAGTAATGTCTCAAAATTCTATGAAATAATGAAATATTGTAAAAATTATTCTGGTATGCAATAAACTATCTTCATTCCATCATTAATCACAATTCATACATTTCGTACAGGGTGATTTGAAAAATTGGTAAAATATATGGCCGGTTCTTTCATTCACATCCTGTATATTTAAGTGAATTATCATCCTCCGAAAACAGCTGATACCGTATAAACATGATCTCGTTGGGATATACAGGGTGATCATGGAAATTTTCGATGATAAAAATTGCAAAATATCAAAGTTTCAGAAATCACCCTGTAATTCACGATTAACTCGGTGAATTTCATTTATTATCATTGAATATATTCATCATTCTCTCCTCAACACTTTCCCAAAAATTCAGTTCCCTGCTACGATTAGTTTCATAGTTATTAATTATTTACGATTTGAAGGAACCTCTTTCACGCGTACATAATTCCACTAGTGGCCAAGATTTTTCACAAATATTGATACGTCTTTGGTACTCCAATGATCAGTTTCCAACTATAATAGGACCATAATCGATATTTTCAGGTGCTAATCTGTTTGCAGCATCAATGATACAGTTCAAAAGTACTGTAGATGGATATCGATTAGAGGTTAACAACAGAACCAAAGCGTTTGATTTTGACTAGATTATTGGAAATAAAAGCGTTTTATCAATAATTTTCACTTTTTCCAGATAGTTCGTTTTTTATTCCGACAAAGCTTAAACCAAAAAAATTCACTTAACTATCTGTAGCTTATATTATTAAATTCATATATATCATGTGATTGTTATCACTAATCTTCATCCTATTATTGAATTCATATATCTGACGTGATTGTTATCTCTAATATTCCCCCTCTTTCACATTCATTTTGATTTCCACATTTTCACGTTTCACTATTTGTGAAAAATCTTGGCCACTAGTAGAACTATGTACACGTGAACGAAGTTCCTTCAACTCATAAATAATTAATAACTATGAAACTAATCGTAGTAGGAAACTGAATTTTTGGGAAAGTGTTGAGGAGAGAATGATGAATATATTCAATGATAATAAATGAAATTCACCGGGTTAATCGTGAATTACAGGGTGATTTCTGAAACTTTGATATTTTGCAGTTTTTATCATCGAAAATTTCCATGATCACCCTGTATATCCCAACGAGATCATGTTTATACGGAATCAGCTGTCTTCGGAGGATGATAATTCACTTAAATATACAGGATGTGAATGAAGGAACCGGCCATATATTTTACCAATTTTTCAAATCACCCTGTACGAAATGTATGAATTGTGGTTAATGATGGAATGAAGATAGTTTATTGCATACCAGAATAATTTTTACAATATTTCATTATTTCATAGAATTTTGAGACATTACTAAAATGTTTTTATTTCTCACTCTGTACATAATGATATAATCTGCACCAATTGAATGATATTTACTAATATGAAGGTACATTGATGATATGAGCATAAAAAAATTCATCTGCCACTTTCAAATCCCGAGGAAATCATTAAGAAAAATTTACTGATTTTTAACTTGAACGCCCTGTATTTCAATATTTATCCATCAACGGACTTTTCGATTCTGCACATTCAATCAGTACATCGAATACTACAATATACTAAAAATTCAGACAATTTCACCGAGAACCATTTTACCTATAAAAAGTGCGGGCTTAGCTTGGTTGATATCCCATATTTAATATCTGACAAGTACCAGCATGTGTATTGATGACTTAACACAGATCTGGCCACAATAAATGATTGAAGCACCATCAGTTTGACACCTTTCTGTTAACTTTCAGGAGGTTTGGTTTCAACAGAACGGTTGAACATTTCTCGGCGCGAGAAATCTTTCAATTTTCTCAATGAGACGTTTCCTGGTCAGTGGAACAATTATAGGTCTAGTGAGATCTACTGAATTATTTATTTTTTTAAAGTTTTCTAAAAGAAGACAGACTGCATCAAAGTGGCCTGATCTATATAATATATCACTCGAAAAAACAACGTGAAAACAAAATAAGCTGAGTAGAACGTTTCTTACATAAGAATGGTATCAATAAGGTCACAATGTCCTTATCTGTGAGTGATAATTAAAAATAAAACGTTAATTTTTTTTCAGAGGTACCAGGCACGCCACTGTGCTTATCAGAAAAACAATATTGCTTAGAATCAGCTGAAGGTGAGTTATACATCTCCTCTTCGTATGTTTTTGAAAGTTCTACATCTGCAATTTCTTTGTTATTCTTCTTTTCATTTGAAATCATCGTTTCAGATCTATTCTCCTTCATTAACGAAGATTTAGAAGTAGACGACGGACTTCATCATCACGCTAGCTGTAAATGCAAACCAGCTTGCACCGAAATTACCTACGACACCGAGTTGGCTTACAACAACTTCTATTTTGACATCACAAACAAATCTCTTAAAAAAGAGTTGGATTTTGAACAGTAAGTATATATTATAACATGATTTGATACGATCGATTACATATACCCTATATTACGAATATACGTCCAATTAGGATTTAGTACCGTGACGTCGACGGAATCGTACGATTACCTTTAGAAATACACTTGTGAATTCACCCAATATTTAACCCTCGGAGACGCTGACTAAAGAGATATTGAACATCAGCATGAGCTAGATTGGGAGAGGGTCGGGATTGCTCACTATACCCTAAGGAAGCACATGCATACAATCCGTATATATGTATATAGGAAGGAACCTGACTGTTGGTTGTGCAACGAAGAGCAGCGAACATCATCTTCGAATATGCTCATTGAAGATATACATCTAGGACTAGGCCATGCAAGAGAAGATTTTTCCAAGAAGGCTGATAAGGACTACTGATATCTCCACATAAATAGCACAACTAACACCACAAAAAGCATAAGGTCTGAGGTGTCGTCTCGAGGTCTCGAAGCCTCTAACTGTTGTACGTATTTTAAGCTAACATTCACTGATGCCTGAAAGAACTATTGTGCCCCTTACTACTAAGGAGAGTGTCAGAGGCTAGTAGCTCCTTCAATTCTATTTAAGGATATCTGCAGGCTTCAGCTCAGGTGAATATTCATTTTCAATCCAGTAATCTTCCAGGATTCTGAAGTGATCTGCAGTGAGAACGTATGTGGATGGAGGTTTCTTTTTCCATGACACAAAACCTACATTTTCACTTTCCCCACTATTTTGAGCATTTTCAGGTGTCCACTCAGGCGACACTGCCCCGTTAGAAATCCTGTTGAAACTCTTAGCGCAGTTTTACTTTGACTTATACATTCATTTGATCTCAACAGGTTGTAGTCATCCGGAATAATATTTGATTGTATAAGTCCTACTGGATATTTCTAATGGTCAGATTTTCTCTTTTTTCGGCTTTTCCTATTTCTTCCAATATTACATTGGAGCTGATTCCGCAAAAGGGTTTTTATAAAAATAAAAGCATAATATTGTGGTTTGTGGTTCCCAAAAAATAAGAATGCCACATACAGAAAACACACAAACTTCAACTCCAGCTGATCAAGAGACTCATCCCCATATGGGCGATTGATTATACTACTATAATCCATCTTTCTGACATTGGTCAGTGATAATAACAAATGACGTGTTTTTTTATAAAATAAATTTTATAGATCTATACAATATATCTCTCATTCTATGTCTCTTCTCATCCACTTTTATTTCTCTCCACATTTATTAACCAATCCCTCCTTTACAATCCTTCTACCTCTACATCTCCATATTTCTGTCGGTTTTCTACTTTCTTTGTCTATCTTCACCATCCTCTTCCACACTATGTCTGAATGTCTCATTTTCTTCGCCTCTCTCTTCCGTTCCCCGTATCTCATTTTTCTCTTCTTATTCGATATTTTCTTAGTCTTCTTCCATTTTGACTCTATCGATACCTTCTCTATAATCTATATTGTCTTCTTTCAGAATCAATGTTAATTATTATAGTTTTGATGTCTCTATTGGGAATGCAAATTAAGATCGCAGCGCCAACTGAACTATTTCTTTGTACATTGTGTATAACCTTAAATAATATCTTTTACATAACATTCCATTGTTTGATTGTAGTTTAGACGTTGCCTTTGGCTTTTTTTTTCGTTTTTTATTATATTCATAGTTTTAAAAGTATTGCTGATTGTATTTATTATACAAATTTTATGTCAAGGCTATAAAATCATGTACAAAGAAACAGTTCCTTTTCTACCACCAAATAGAGAATCGGTTATATTGAATTTCCAATATAATTTGTGTCGAGATTACATTGAGTTGATATTTGGATTTTCGTTATACACTACATACTATCATTTAAATAGAACTAAATAATAGTAAACATCGAAATAATTCGGCGTTTATTCAAACCAATTTGGTTGTATTAGCGGAACAATTAAATTGCCGGAATAGCAACAAGTTCATTTTAGTCCAGGAGGAATCGGCGCATGAGTACCGAAAACTATTCCACCTCAATTTTTTTATGCGATTCTCTTCAAATTACCCTACTGATGATATAAAAGCATGTTGCCAGGGGGCATCCCCGTAACATATTGTTTAAACAATTGCTCACCACAATCACAATTGCGCAACATTGCACTTTTTAAGAATTCTGATTAAGTTAATAGTTTAAAAGATAAATGTAAAATAATGATTCTGGACACCGAGAGACCGACGCAGCGTATGAGTCGGAGAGAGACAACGATACTTATAGGTAAGCAACGCATACTTGTGAACGCGCGAAATTAACAATTAAAAACAGGTATCAATAATTAAATTTTTAGAAATCGCAATTAAGGATATTGTTAACTATTGTATAAAGAATAGAAAAAAATATATTATTTAAGTATATTTTATTTCGTTTTTTTTTTAAATATTTTTCATGGGTCAAAAATACCCAAATTCAAGATTTTTCGAACCTTTAAAAATTCATCTCTAAAAATATTAACTTTATCGTGAAAGGCCATAGGACCTTTTTTAATTGTATTTCAACAAAGAATACAAAAAAATTTTGTCCGGTTGTTAAATAACAATTCCTCGCAATTGTTTAAACAATTTCGGCTAAAACAATATGGCACGGGGTTGCCCCCTGGCAAAATGCATTTATATCATCAGTAGGGTAATTTGATGAGAATCACGTGAAAAAATTGAGGTGGAATAGTTTTCGGTGCTCATGCGCCGATTTCTCCTGGACTATTTAGTTAATTCAGTTGGTTTAGTAGATTTCAAGAACGCTATCACTGGACATAACATGCGGGATATCTTTGGAGAGTATAATGGATTTCGAATGGTGGTGGAAAATATATAGTTTTTATGTGGTGGACATTTTCAGCCAGATATTGTTTGAAAATTTAAATACAACTATTGCGATGGGAGAATATAGTGAATTTATTTTGTATTATCAATGACTAGCGGAACTTTTGCAACAGTCATTTCTGGATTTATTATTTTCTAAACAAACAATATTGTGTTCATTTCAAAAGCAGCGGAGTTTATTTAAAAAAATACAATGCACCCACCAATACAAGAATTTTCTTTGGAATTTTGATGTCCAATCAGGTTTTCTCATTTCATATAATTTCCTTAATTAACCGGAATACTAATTTTGCCCTTAATATAACTTCTTGATGGTTGATCCCTAATTTTAGTCAGATTTTAACTTAGATTTTTTTGAGTGTAATAATTTTAACCCCAACAATTCATTGGTTTTCAAAACTGAACATGGAGGAAATTGTATTGCGAAGTACTGGAAAATTGACATTTAATAGGGTTGAAAAATTGGATTACCCAAAAAAGTATCTACGAAGAAATTATTTTCCGGGGTAGTGCAGTACGAAATTCACTAAGAAGTGGAAAAAATCATAGAAATATGCTTCCCATCAAAGTGAAGCTGAAATAAAAGTTTTCCTGGCATTTTTATCCACTTGGGTACCAAACAATTGCCTCTAAGGTGCACTGCATCACAATTTTATCAGCTTAATAACTTTGAAGAGGTGGAAAAGAGAAGATACATTGGTTCATTGCAACTTCAATCGCAAATTAACTAATCAAATTTGATCACTCTTTCGGATATTGACTAAACAAAGTAGTCTTTTTCACTTGAAATCTATCAATTATCTTGAAATTACCTCAGGTGCTTACTTTTAATTCGTTTTTTATTGTAGATTAATATAAAATTTTTCATTTTCAGTCATCAGTTTTCAATTCTATTGTTATATTTCAAGAAGAGCTACGTCGAGACAAAGGAAAGACAAGAGTTGTATGGATTTTCCGATCTTATTTCGAATTTCGGCGGCCTCTTAGGACTATTCACCGGATTTTCTATTTTATCTTTGATAGAAATCGTTTATTTTCTCACACTAAGAATTTGGAATAATGTATTCTGAATGTTATATTAACGTATTGTTTATATTTTATTGTGACAGAGTCCTACCAAATAAATAGTTTGTGTATTATTACTTTTTGAGTATCTAGAGAGAATTTTATCACAAAGTTTTCTTATCAGTTGTGGATACTTCAAAATAATTTACGGTTTTATCCTGCATGCGGCGCTCTGCAGGAGTGGACCTTGTGCTTCCCTAGCTACTCGTGGGATCAACCATGGATAAAAGTAAAGAAAAAAAGAAACAAAAAAAAGGAGCATCTTCCTCACACGCGAGACCTCGTGTTGAGGAAACTAGGGAAAAACAGGGGAGGAGAAAGGCAAGGGTTCCTATACCCTCAACCTCCTCAACTGGTGAAAGTCTCCGGGAGAAATCCTGAACAAAAAAGAAGAAAGCCCCCCTCCTTCCAGAACTGGGTAAACCCGGAGGAAGGGATGATCCACTACGGCGCGGACTTACACCGGAGGAAACAAGAAAGAAGGCTACGGAGCGCAGGAAGCAGGGAAAGGAAAAAAAACATCCCTAATAAAGAAAAAAAGCGAAAATGGGAAATGGCGATGGCCCAAGCACAGCAAGCATAGGCGAAGAAGAAAAAGGAGGACATCCCAAAAATGCATACCACCACGATCCTGGGGGTGCGATGCGAAATGGAGATTGCGTCAGAGCAAGGGGCCAGTACTCTTTCAGAAGACGACATCACCCTGACAAAAGAAGGAAATACACAAGAAGACAACCAACAGGATAGCGTGAATTAACTTAGCTCAAGTTAAAGCTCACCATGCCAAAGGAGCATCGGCGGTGATCACAAAATTGTTCACCAATGACCAATAGGGGATGTGTTTAAGCCAAGAACCTTGGGTTAATAATAACCAGGTAAGAGGATTAGTATGTGAAGACGCCAAAATAGTATATTACACTGGTGATATACCAAGAACATGTAGGTATTATAATGGTAAACAACATCAACTATTTTTGTCTTTCAGAATACATAACCCGAGACCCCATTCCGGTCCAAGCACACCTCGAACACAAGTAGGAGGACAGAAAAATAGTGATAGCATCATGCTTTTTTAAGAGAGAAAACCTGCACCACTCCCAGAAGTACAAAATCTGGTGAAGTACTGTGAAGAGAAGAGACTACCTCTACTTTAAGCATGTGATGCCAATGCACACAACACATGGGATCCAAATACCATTACCAGACTTGGAAAAAATGCCATTCAATGGTACACAGACTGCTCAAAAGCCATAGGAGGAGCTGGGATAGGAGTGTTCGGGCCAGGAACCAAACACTCCGAGTGCTTGGGAAAAAGTATCTTTCAAGCGGAAATCCACGCCATGGGAGAGTGCGCCCAGTTCAATATTGATGAAGGATAGATAGGACAAAGGATTATCATAATGACAAATAGTCAAGCAGCCATTAAAGCACCGAGCTCTTGTGTAATCTACAATCAACCAGCTAAGAACCTGTATGAGCTAATACAGGGAACGGATTGGCTGAATAGGTTGTAGTCAGAAAACTAGGAGTATCCACAATAAGCCCAGGAGGCTGAGGTGGTACCGGCGAAGAGACGGCTCCGAAGGAGAAAAAAAATCAGTTCCAAAATGATGTAGGAATGCCTAGACAAACTCAATAAACGAGAACAATATAGTTTCCTTACTATACATGCCAGGACACACTGGAATAGAAGGAAATGAAATAGCAGATGAACCAACAAAGAGGGGGACTGAAATACCTTTCTGGGGGCCTGAATCAGCGGATTTAGTAGTTGATGAGATATTGGAAGAAATAGGTGAAGCCAAAAGAAAGAAGAAAAGATCTGACCATTGAAAAGATTCATAGTGCTTGGACAATCAAAGACTCTTCTTCTTCAGCCTGTTGAGTTCAAATTAGTGCATAAGTGAGAGTGAAACTGTGCTAAGATTCTTAACAGAGATCCTAACGGGACATTGCCGCCTGAATGGGCACTTGGAAAAGCTCAAAATAATAAAGGAAAAAGAATGTAGATTTTGTGGCATGGGAGAAGCCATCCACATACTTTTCAGCTGCACAGCACTCCAGAACCCTATAGCACAGTGTGTACCTGGGAGATTACTGGATAGAAAAGGAACATTTACCTAAGCTGAAGCACGCAGATATCCCAAAATTTTTCCGCGGAATAGGACTAGAAAAGCTACTAGTTCCAGAGACTCTCCTCAGAAACTAAGTAGATGTGAAGGGGCAAAATAGATCTTTTAGGTCTTAGTGAATGTTACCCCAAAAATACATACATACATACATCCAAGAAAAAAAAGCGACAAGACATATCGTAACATATGGTAACGAACACATCGTAACGGCAACAATTTTTAACGTCAACATTTAGTTTTTTTAGCAAGTTTAGCATTACTAAATTTAAACAATAATACATTTTGCATACTTTGTATAATATTTTCCCTACTGAAAATAGTAGTACTCATAGTACTCAGTAGGTGACCCCGAATAAAAAGTGTTTTTATTTGGAAAGTTGCATGAACTCGTAACATGGACGTACGTATTCCTGCTTTATGGGCTACCGACCCAGAAATGTAGGTCGCACATATTAAAAGCCAGTTTACTTTTGCTAACATAACTAAAAAAGGAGCATCTTTCAGTTGCGTCGCCGGAAATTTAGATTCCGAGTACGCAATGAAAGTCAGTGATATACTTACACCCACCAGAAACAGGAGAATACCAATTGCTGAAAAAAAAACTACACTCAACGCTTCATCTCGTCAAAAGAACTCCTGGGTGCCTATTCTTGAATTTCAGGGAGTAGAACTTTGCGAGAGAAGTAGGTGTGGTTCTCTTAAAAAGATTAAATGTGTATTCTTGAAATAAATTTGAGGGAGGGAGCATCTCCCAAGAGAACAAGAAGTTCCCCTACTAGGTAGTGAGAGAATTGCAAAAGGGAGTATTTGACCTAACCTCTATAATTGTTTTGTTTTGATTGACTGTGGTTCAAAATGAATGTTGAAGATTTCAATTTAATGCTGTGGAATAAAATAACGAGAATGTTGAGGAGGCGTTAGAAGTGGGTATTGGTAGGGATGTTTTGAGACATAATATAATAGACATTGTCCCCCTTTTCTATTTCAACCCCCAAGAACCTCTGCTCTATCCATACAAACCGCGCGTAAACAAAGTTTCTTTTTGTTTAGGACTCAACTGTTTACTTTTAACATCCATATTTTGTTCAATTATACTAACCAAACAAATATAGTAAATAGTGAGGTTATCGATGAATTAAATGTCTATCAAAATTTCTACAAGTTCATTGGCAACTGGCAACGCTGTTCCCCGATCTTGCTCCCTCATCGCTACTCTCCGTTACTTTTCATTTTTCAAGAATATAACGTTTTTTTATTGGGGAGTTGAAATGAGGGAGCTCTCCCTGGGAGCACTCCCTTCTCGTTATTTCAAGAATAGGCGTCCTGGTCAGATAATTTCAAGCAAATTTCAACCTAACCAAATTTTCAACTTCATGATTTATTAGATTCTGAGCACGGAATACTATTGAATACTATAAAAATCGGAAGGGTCTCTCTCCGTCGGCTTAATACTTCAAATTTGTGATCCCAAACATATCCCAAAATTTTGTGATTAGAGTTAGCAGCAGCTTCCATAGACAGCATCCTAACACTTCCTAACGACGTGAACACAAACAACGATCTAGGCAACGTCGAAATATGATTCTATTTTCGACAGACTGTCACTGCGCACAAAGACTACGCGATCTTATTGTTCTATGGGAAGAGACCCTTCCAATTGCTATATTTTTTCGTGTTCTGAGCAATTTGACGGCGATTGATACATACTGAACATTTCGTTGAAAAAGATTAAACTCCAAAATTAATTAAGAAACATTTGTGAAATGATTCCTCTTTACACATCCTTCTCTCTGCAAAATTATCTTGAGCTTTCAAAGGTTCGTTGAATAAACAGTTTATGAAATTGGTCATGCGTATTACGTATTACACTAATTTAAATATTGAGAGATATATTAAATTTCTCCGCTGGACTAAATTATTGGCTTTGTAAAGGATGTTTTTGAGCGTTCAGTTCGCCTCCGCACTCTCATTAAACTCACACTTTTCATTAGATATAGAGCTGGGAAAATTGATGTCTATATCATTTTCAGCTTAATTATTATTATCCGAAATAATTACAGTGAAGATAATAACACTATATATTGTTTTGAAATGATCTGCCATTAATTATGTCAAAAAACATATCTTGGGACTGATGAGGGTTGAAAAATTTGTTCGTAAAGAGAATTTCTTTATGGAAAAGTGCATATTAGTTTATAAATATAATGGTTGACGTAAAACGCTCTGTAAAAATACAAAATTTAGAACTAATGTCAATTCTATGTAGTCACCTCATCAAAATATGAGTCACAGCTGATTGAAGATAGCACTGGAATATCAATTTATTATAAATAACTTCAAAACCGATTTATGTTGAACGATATCATTCTATTTTTCAAATGTAGTCAAAAGCGTCTCATTTGGGAGAGGTATTGGATATTTTCATTGCCTCAAAAGTCGCTATTTATATGACATGTTATTTAATGGATTTTCATATTTTTATAAAAAAAAATATGATCCTGACTGAAATCTCTACTACAAGCCATTTTCGAGAGAAATGAATTTTTGCATATACAGAGTTTGGTAAAAGTCCGGAACTTTACAAGTATTTATGAAATCATAAAATTTTTGATAAATATTTTTTTCTACAAACGTGTTAAAAATGCCATTTTTAGCACTCCATAGAAGCCTTAAACTGTCACTTTAAGGCACTGAGTGCCATATAGTATATTATTCAACAAGCGTGTAATGATGGCTATTACTCATGAGTATGAAGTTTGCGACGTGAGCCGCAGGCGAACGTCGTAATCATTCGAGTGAGTAATAGCCATTACACGAAAGTAGAATACTATACTTTTTCTATGACTGAGTGTTCACCTATCAATTCAAACGAACGAGATATTTAAAGAATATTTTATTGAATAAACTTAATGCTTTATGTCAAACAATTCCATTTTGGAAGCTACAATGAAAATTCATTTATTGCTTACAATATTGATGGTGAAATTTGAGCAGTTGAATTCGTTATCACTTTCTGTGTCCATTCTAATAAAAAGTCAGCTCTAAATCACCTTTGGTAGGTAGGTATAGGTACTGTTAAAGTTTAATTATGACATTTCATGGCGAGTCTGATTCAAACATTACACCGAACATAGTCGTGTGTAATGGCATTCTTTGACGGTGATTGGCCAGATAGTCGTGTGTAATGGATCATTACACACGGGGCGTGGCTTGTTTTGTGTAATGCATCCAGTTACTCAACAAAAATGTTACATAAAATGGGTCCATTACTCAACAGTCATAGAAAAAAATGTTTATGGCACTGCTGGTAAAAGTGAAGTCACTTTAAGGCACTGAGTGCCATAAAATGTTTATGGCACTGCTGGTAAAAGTGAATTGTCAAATTTTGAAAGCAAACGTCAAAATACTTAGATTTTATACATTAACATTAATATTAATAGTACAATTTGTGCAATTTGACAAATTAATTTCCTGCACTGCTGTTTTACCATTTTCCGTGGATAAGGAGGAACGATGCGCAGAAAAAATGGAATTTCCAGTCAAGGTTGACGCCGCAATATCAAATCAACAATGGTTGCTAAGGTACGTAATAATACGATGCAATTTAAAATTATCTCCTTTGGATGTATAAATAAAGGTTTTTAAAATTTAATTCAAACTGTATTATTGCATTTTTTGAACGTTTGTAGAAAAAATATTGTATGATATACGTGTTAAAAGTACCTTTTAAGGTACTCATGTGAATTGCAGAATTCGCTTCGCTCATTCTGCAAACCTTCACATGCGTACCTTAAAAATGTACTTTTAACACTTATATCATAAATAACTATTATACCACATATTTTACTACAGCTTAAATATATAATTTGACAATATTTTAGAACATACAGGGTTAGCGTACCGAACCAATTTTTTTTCTTCAAATCGATCTTTGGCTATCTAATGGCAGATTTTAAAGCATCACGCTTTAAACCTTTATAAAATGTAAGGATTTGCTATACTATACCAAGTGGTTAAAATATATAGCTACTTTCAGAAAAATTCATCCACTTAGACATTTTATGAAATAACAAAACACGAAAAGTATGTTTAAAACATTGAAAAAGATATCTAGTAATAATTTTAATAACATACTAGACCTTATCTCTTAGTAATATTGAATTTACTATAGTAAAAAGGATCATGCAGCTTTCGACTTTCGTGAAATGGAGTTAATTACTTTTAGTTTGTGGTTAGTTTCGTTTTTATTCAGGTTGTATTTTAATGTTCTAAATCGTGATAATTGAACAATTTTCAATACAACAATTGTTAGAATTTTTTTGGTTTTTTGTTATTTCATAAAATATGTTGTGTCGGATAGTGACTTTTCTGTGAAAGTGGCTATATCCTTTTAATCACTCGGTATATAGGATAGCGAGATCCTATATTATCTGGAGGCTTAAAACGTGATCTTTTCAAATCTGCTAAGATTGGTGGTATAGTTTGATTTTTCAGAAATTTTATATTTTCGACAATATTTATCCGGTCCCGTTTTGCGGAGCTGTGTATTTTTATTAACCAACAAATAAATTTATGAATAATTATGAATCACTGTGAAAAAAAGATATAATCAACTTGATAGATTTCGAAAATTATTGAATATTGTTTCGTAATGGCGATAATATGGAATTAAGAAAAAATATACCCTTTTCCACCCAAACAAGCCACTTATGGATGCAATTCAGAAATCGTATTCATGTTATTTGATAAGCCACACTACAAGAAGTGAATGGACATATAATTTAACGGAAATTAGTTATTTAAATTAGTGAGTACTATCTTACAGATGCCTTTTTGGATAACGAGGAATCGTCTAAATTTTGTAGTTTAAAGCTCATCCAAAGCCACTACTAGAGGATCTGTTGAGACCTAGAAACACAAAGAGACTGAAAAAAATTGGCAATAGACCTAGTATGAGGTTAAAGAGGTTGCATCACTGGATGTCAACCTCTTCACAACCCTTTAAATGCTAATTCACCTACCACTTGCGAACAAATTAACCCAAAGAATGTGAATTTATATTCTGATTGTTGATAGAAGTGTAGAGAAAAAAAATGTTTAGTTTTTCCTCCGAGCGCATTATAGCATCCTGTATAATGGTCGTTTTCATTAGCAGCTTGAAGTTCAAAACAATTATATTTATTTGAAAGCTTACTGGTAATGTTTTCCGTTGTGCAACTTTGCTTCGACTACAAATATCAAAGAGATTGGGAGTTGAATAAAACAATTTTCCGTCACCAGTTTACTTGATCCTTTGTTCGAACGCATAGTATGTCAGTCGCGCCAACCTATTCTTTGTGCTCTCCCTATCGGATTATCTGTGAAATAAGTCACCACATGTGAAAAGTTTGAATACTTTATTTATTGTTAATCACGAATTAAAATAATCCAGACAATAAAAATATGTGTCTACTCGAACGAATAACAAACTGATATAATTGTATTCGCACTTTGCCTGTTCTTTTGGAAATAAGAACATCTTACGAAGATAATATTGAACTACAGCTAGCTGTACTACTGCTTCGCATCGCAGAATCCGAATAGTTGAAAATTCCACCTAAACCATTTCTTTTGCTTCACTGTAGCTAAGATTACATCATAGAATTATTAGATATTTCACTTGTTTATCGCGCAAAGCACCGATGGCGCTGGTGACTTGGATTTGTTTGGAGGCTGGTGCCATGGTACAGTCAAAAAGTACAGAATAAAAATTTTTATTTTGTAATCTTTGGGACAGTACGACACTACGTCCTTACTTGAATTCAATTTGGCGTATTATACGGGACGTCGCCCGTTGAGCGCTGTTATTTTATAACGGTGTTCGTGATTGGTGGTTCGGGTTTTATGATGTTTATGTTGTATAGATTTGTTAAGTTGATAACTTAAGTGAGAACCGTGGAGGAGACCAGACGCATAGATCAGACACCGCATCGGTTGTTTGGGCTGTTCTACTAACTTCCTTTGTTAATTAAAACCTATATCTTTTCCTTAATTGGGTGAAATATATATACATATAATTATTTTTTCTTGAATATATTTTTGAGTCGTTTTATTAATTGGGATCTGAAAAAAAAAAATCATAATAAGAGTTACAAGTTAATATGAGTGTGGCTTCGGGAGGGGTCGGATTCCCCGATTAAGGGTAAAATTCTACAGGAAATGATAATGGGTGTAGAAAAACGAATCAAATAACAAATAATAGCTCCAGAACGTCAGGCGAAGAGTCTGGACATTCAGAAAAACCTGTTGCAAATACTATTAACACTTACCCAAAAACTAATGATAAATATACTTGTTATCATAAGGGACCATTCGAAGTATACATTGAAGCCTCAATTGAAAATCGAGATGTAGGTAATTATAATTATTTGGCCATTGATAGATAAATATTTGATCTGAAGTTGGGGGATATTAAAAAGGGTAGAAACCGCATAAGTGCGGAATTTAAGGGATTTAAAGAAGCAAATTTTTTCTCGAGGGCAAATGTTTATGGGGAGAGTGAAAATAATAAACAGAAACTTACAGCAAGAGGAAGCGGAGCATAATCCGGAGGGATCTGGTGCCGAGGGGGGTGTGAGGATGGTCCTAACGGAGACGGTCAGATACAAATTTTTTGGAACCAGGTTGCCTCGATCTGTAGTAATTTGCGGTATCGAACATCGAGTGCTACCTTATGTTATGCCAGTATTTCAATGTTTCAATTGCCTAAATTGCCTGAATTACGGCCACATTGAAAAATTGTGTAAATCTCATAAATCCAAATGTTTAAACTGCGGAGAAATCCACGGAAAAACTTAAACATTCACATTCAATGTTTATAGTGCAAAAGTTTGAAACACAATAGCACAGAAAAAAGACGAAAAGCAATTAGAGAAATGATATGTTTCGCACTTCACTGGTAAAGTCTTTCTAATGTTAATTTGATGACCCATATTTTTAATCCCAATGGCGTGCATAAATTTTTTTTATAAATTCGAATATTGTGAAATAATGTTTCACTCAACTCCACGAACAAATAAATATTATATTGATATCAAATCACTTAATAAATATTATATCATTAATTAATTAAACTCACTCAACCAAGAAATAGATACTACTATATTATTTTAAATATACCGGGTGGCCAACTAAAAACGGCCGTCGGCCATATCTCAGAAGTGGATTATAGCACATGCTCGGGAAAAGAAAATTTATGACAAAAGTGGCTTCGAGAAAAGCCTGTAAATTATTTTCAGAATTGTAGGTCCACCGCTAAAGGGCATATTTGACAGTTAAAATTTTAAAATGTGAATTTTTTCGAAATTTACCCCATTAAGGAGCATATTATATATTATAATCAGATTCCTCGACAATTTCTGCAAACTTTTGGTATAACAAGTTTATGTTTATCCCTTCAAATAAGGAGTGAGGGAGAGTGGAAACCTTGTTACGAGAAAACGCCTGTAATTCCGGTTCTGCTTGACCGATTTCAATAAACTTGATGTTGTTTGATGTTTTATGAATTTTTGTTGATCAATCGAAAATTGGTAAATATGAAGCAATCTGATTGATTACATAAATGCTAGAGGGCGCAGTTTTATATTTTTCAAATAATGTGTTTTCTCGTAGCAATTTTAAATATGAGCATACAAATTAAAGTAAGTCATTGGAAAGTAGACTAAATTAGTAATAAAACACCGCAAACCGCAAGGCGATATCTCTTCCCTATCTTGAGATATCGTAAGAAACAGGTAAATGGCAAGAATTGTTCTTTCAACGTCTAGAAGGCTGGTTCGCGTTAACAGAAATTCTAAAATTTAGCCTGAATGAAAAGACCTCACATTGGTCTATAGTAATTTAAACGGGGTCACTTTTTTTCCCGAGTCTGTGGTATAATCCACTCATGAGATATGGCCGACGGCAAGAAGCATTAAAATATAATTAAAATAAATAAAATCGTATAGCTTAGAGCTACACTTTTATTGCGGGGAACAGACCTAATATAATTAATTTCTGAAATGTCAACCAGGTATCCATGGCTATATTAAATATTGTGCGAATGTTGCATTCCTATTGGCTTAAAAATCTGTATCATCATGAAAAGTTGTATCATAATGAATATCATTATGATACAGATTTTAGTCTTTTAATAAATATATTATAAAACAGGAGTAGAAAATATTTTTTGTTATAGTGGACCGCCTTAGAAGTGACCCGAACTTTTCGATATTGGCGATATTGGCCACCTGCAGCTGCAGTGCCAGATTTTCAAAATTTTCTTAAATATAGCGGGCATACATGAAGTTGTTCTAATTAATATCTCTTCTTATAACAGTTTCGAGCGACTTTTTTTAATGCTTACAAATAATTTTATATACAGGGTGTCCCACGACGAGTGAAAACTATCTGTATATGGCAAAATACTTATGGTAAAATCATGAAAATTTCTACGTTTGAGCTTTCGGATACGATCTTTTCAACTAAAATATTTTCAAAGATGGCCGACTTCCAGTTCTACCGAAAGTCGACTGTAACTTTGTTATTTTAAATGGAACACCTTGTATATTAATACATTTTTGAAATCTACGTAATGTTTTAGTTTACTTTTGTTTGGAAACTTTTTTCGAAAAACGCACACTTTTTGAGTTATTGATTTTTTTGTAGAAAATTAGACCGTTGAAGACCCTTATAAATTATTTTTTTACGAGGAGACCCTTGAAGATATGAAAATGGTTTCTGTTCGGTTGCCTTGAGCAAGGTCAAACGTAATCGAATCTATGTTGAAAAATTTTCCATTTTATACAGGAAGTGAATAAAAAGTGTTCAAAGTTTAACTTCATGAATATGAAATTTCTTCATTTTTTTAAATAGAACCACCCTGTTTTTTCTATTTTAATGCATTCAGGAGGAAAAAATAAGGCAAGCTCATGTATACTTTCTTATACCTAAATTTTACCGTTATCCAGATATTAATTGTTTTCTGTAAATTTCTGGAGATGCAGGTGTGGTCTAAATTTTAATACAAGCACTAAGAAATAAAAAAGCCTTGTTCTCCATCTGTCTCTGAAAAAAAATCAAATTAAATTGTTTTTATTAATCATATTCCAACTTTTAGTCGTTTCAGAGATATTTGAGGTTTTAAATTGTTACATTTTTTAACAAGTTTAAATTTTTCATGTATACTTTTAGTAGGCTTTGTAATAAGTGACACTTATTTAACTGACATTAGTTAACATCTAGAGAAGATTGTGAGCTAAGAGTTCGAAATTCCTTCAATTCCCTTTCTGAAATTATGATTAGCCGTGCGACTAATGAAGGTTATACTGAGAAGGGTTGAAAAATGCATTGAAGTTCAAGGGAGCAATTTTGAACATTCACTTTAAAACATCAGACTATTTTTCTTTGGCTTTTAAATTTCCATAAAATTTTGTAGCATATCTTATTCTCACAAATGGTTTAACTCGATTAACTTTTGCTTAAAATGAACCGAATAGCTCCAAATTATTAAGTATTCTTTTAACAATGTGCGATTTCGATCGCGGTCAATCTGGATATCTTACTGCAAATAAAGCACATTTTTTTGTAAAAACTTTGTCATATATACCATGTATTGAAAGTTAATTCACATAATAATTTTTATTTCTTAGTGCTTGTAACAAAATTTAGACCACACCTGCATCTCTAAAAATTTACAGAAATTATTTAATATCTGGATAACGGTAAGGTTTAGGTATAGGAAAGTATACATGAACTTGCCTTATATTTTTCCCCTGAATGCATTAAAATAGAAAAAACAGGGTGGTTCTATTCGAAAAAATGAAGAAATTCCATATTTATGAAGTTAAACTTTGGACACTTTTTATTGACACCCTGTCTAAAATGGAAAATTTTTCAACATAGATTCGATTACGTTTGACCTTGCTTAACGCAACCGAACAGAAACCGTTTTCATATCTTCAAGGGTCTCCTCGTAAAAAAATAATTTATTAGGGTCTTCAACGGTCAAATTTTCTACAAAAAAATCAATAACTCAAAAAGTGTGCGTTTTTCGAAAAAAGTTTTCAAACAAAAGTAAACTAAAACATTACGTCGATTTCAAAAATGTATTAATATACAAGGTGTTCCATTTAAAATAACAAAGTTACAGTCGACTTCCGGTATAACCGGAAGTCGGCCATCTTTGAAAATATTTTAATTGAAAAGATCTTATCCGAAAACCCAGATGTAGGAATTTTCATGATTTTACTATAAGTATTTTGCCATATACAGATAGTTTTCACTCGTCGTGGGACACCCTGTATGTATTTTTTATTAAATATTTCCAAGCTAGCTTTCTAAGAACATCACGAGCTAACAGTTTACTGAAGTAAACATATGTATAGTAAGCCTAATAGGCCCCTTGCAGATAATTTTTTCATTGCATTAAAATGATCAATTATACGTAAATATCATCCCTCAGGAACATTTTCAAATTTTGTGTGATATTAAAGACGTAATAAATAATTGAAATTCAAACGGGCTAAAATGCCGCCAAAACACATTTCATGCAACAGTGACGTCATAAAGTACTATTGGTTTGACAAGTTTTGACGTCTATCAAAGTTAATATTTTCCGACGAAGTTTTTGGTGATTTTTTGAGAAAAAATGGTTTATCGTTACTGTATCGTGCCAGGTTGTGAAAGTACAACTATCTCTACTCTTGGAAAAACATTCATCAAGCTACTCATTGAAGAAAAACTCCGATAAGTTTGGCTCAAAGCCATGAGACGTAAGCCTTAGGATTTTTCATCAAAAAGCCATGTCTATCTATGCGAAGACCTGAATGGACACCTAAAAAAGCTGAAAATAGTGGAGGAAGAGGAATGCAGATATTGTGGCATGGTAAAAGAAACCTCCATCCACATACTTTCTAGCTACACAGCATCCAGAATCCTAGAGCACAGTGCCTGGGAGATTACTGGATAGAAGAGAAACATTTACCTAAGTTGAAGCCTGCAGATGTCATAATAAAATATTATATTTAAATATCAATTGAATATGAATATGTTTATTCTATTATCCCTATTTTTGTTTTGCACTTAGAATTAAAGGTTACAATGAAACAACAGTAAATTATCAATTTTCACTCATCTTTATTGAGTGCATTATAAGTGTTTTTTTTCCAAATTTTTCTATAATGGGCTTTAAAAAGTGTTCATTATAACTAACATGAATTAGTGTCACTTCATTATTTTGTTCAAATAAAGGATCCGCAACACAAAATACTCCAGATATGAAGTTCATACCTTATGTCACTAACCGTTTTCGTGTGACGTCAAATTTAAAGGGCTTCGTAGAACTTTCTCAGGGAATTCATGAGATAATTTCAAGTACTTCTTGGAAACAAAAAAGGGGAAAGGATATTTATTATACTTGAAGCGGTTTTTAGAATACTTCAAGGTAAAAATAAAAATCTATGCAAGAGGCCTTTTTCAGAAAATATATCTGACAACATTGCTTTATTTTATGGTAATCAAACTGACTTTGGATAAACTCTCTCTATTATACCGGTCTAATTATTGACAACAAAAGCGATTCGTAAATATGATTTATGAGAGCGGCGTCCGTTTGACAGCGACTTGAATCAAACCGACCTGTAGTGAAACATCTTATATTGTTATTCTGTAATCTTTGACCGTAGATTATATTTCGGTGACCGTAGTCTGGTGGATATGAAGGTTCAATTGAGTGGAGTAATAATTTAAAATTTCATAAAAAATAAGTTTGTGATTTCGATAAAAATACAATTATTATTGCTCTTCTTGTGAATGAAGCAATGATGGATTAACCATTGGGAGTAAGAAACCACTGAATTGAAAAATTGAACGGAATACAACATGGAATGTTAACAGAACACACATATACAGACGTTTGGAATGTCTTACAATTACACAAAGTTCGTTTTCCCTCTTGTTTGATTAGTATTTCGGGAATGTAAATATTATAAGACGGAACGAAAGTTTGATTGGAAAGCTCTTTCCTTCAATCCAAGACTGACTTAAAATAGCTTCAGGCATTTGGGGGATTCTTCCAACCTAAAATTTATTGTAGGAGCTTACAGAAAAGAATTTGAATCAATAAGATCGTCCGTCAATTGATGGGAAAAATAGAGCGTATATAATAAACCGTAATAATGCTAGTAGTCCAGGTAGACTTTTTTAACGAAGGCACTACTTTTCGACTTCTGGACCTCCAATGTGAGAATTTACATTAGTTTTTTAATTTAAATTTTAATACTCTCCATTTTGGCCTTTATGAGTTATTAGAATACTATGTATTGTGAGAGTGGAAAGAGATCGGCAATATTGCTCTAAAGCCAGAGCCTTGATGATCATAGGCGTGTGCAGACTTTTTATTAGGGGGGGGGGCAAATAGCATATCTGAATCTTTTGAAAACAGAGCCTTGCCTTCGGCACATTGCTTTTGCATATTGCCGCCCTGCAATCTCTCGCTATTAATTTTAAAAATAAAAAAATGCTTCTTCGAATCATTGAAAGAACGTTAAAATATGAAAATTATAGAATAATTTCAATAGAATGATATTTTGAGGAATTGGGGTGGACTGTTAGGGTGGGTCCTTGTCCTCCTTGTCCCCTGTAGCCCACTAGCAAGTTTGAATATATTGATATCAAGATATTCAATAAAAATTCGATGAAATCTATGAAACCTGTCAGAGAATGTTAGTGTGTTGAAAAGGAAGCGCTGAAAAAAATTGTTATTCCATATCTGTCAAGTATGACCATTTTGCATGCAACCACTTTGGCATCTACAATATTTTGATAGCCCACTTACTGGGCAACTACCTATGTCTTTTGAAAAAATAGCCACCTTTTCAAAGAAGGGGAGTATAATAATCAGAATAATGGAAAAGGACATATCTTACCTATGTCTTTTGAAAAATCGACATAGCTAACCTTTGTATTTTTTAGAATACCCTACCCGTAAAAAAATGGTGGACGATATTCTTAAAATGAGAAACAGATTACCTATGTCTTTTGAAAAAAAATAGTGAACTTTTAAAAGAAGGGGAGGATGATATTCAAAATAATGTGGGAGGACATAGTCTACCTATGTCTTTGAGCCCATACTCTTTAACTAACGGAAAACACTTAGGCGCACTCGCCCCATAGGGATGACTGCTCGTTTTGTAAGCGAGGCTTACCGACAACCTAGAAGCAAGTACTTTGTCACAGTGAGGAAATAGGTGCTTCCGTGGAGAAAGTCAATAGCAAGCAAGCTGGTACATGCTAGCGTACTTGACAGGTGAAGTGGAGAAGATCACGAATGTTTGTTGAAGAAAAAATGAACTTGTGAAAGAGAGGTAGGACAAGATTTGAAAAAATGGTGAACGACATGGCTTACCTATGTCTTTTGAAAAAATAGCCAGCTAGTAAAAGAAGGAAAGAATAATATTTAAAGTAATGAGGAAGGAATTTGAATCCATACCCTTCGACAAACGGAAAACACTTAGGCACACTCGCCCCATCAGGATGACTGTTTGTTTTGTGAGCGAAGCTTACCGACAACCTAGGAGCAAGTACTTTGCCAGTGTGGTCATAGGTACTTCCGTGGAGGAAGTCGATATAGCAAGCAAGCTGGTTCATGTTAGTGTACTTAACAGGTGAAATGGAAAAGATGACCAATGTCTGTTGAAGAAAGAACGAGCTTGTGGAAGAGAGGCAAAACAATATTTGAAAAAATGGTGAGCGACATAGCTTACCTATGTCTTTTGAAAAATTAGCCAGCTAGTGAAAGAAGGGAAGAATAATATTTATAATAATGAGGAAGGACTTTGAACCCATACCCTCCAACAAACGGAAAACACTCAGGATGACTGCTCAATTTGTAAGCGAGGCTTACCGACAACCTAAAGCAAGTACTTTGCCACAGTGTGGTAATAGGTGCTTCCGTGGAAGAAGTTAATAGCAAGCAAGCTGGTACATGTTAGCGTACTTAACATGTGGAGTAGAGAAGATCACCCATATTTCTTGTATGTATGTATGTATGTATGTATGTATGTATATATGTATATTTGGGGTAACATTCACTGAGACCTAAAAGATCTATTGTGCCCCCTTACTTCTACTTAGTTTCTGAGGAGAGTCTCTGAAACTAGTAGCTCCTTTAGTCCTATTTCCCGGAGGAATTTTAGGATATCTGCAGGCTTCAACTTTGGTAAATGTTCCTCTTCTATCCAGTAATCTCCCAGGTACTGTGCTCTAGTATTCTGGAGTGCTGTGCAGTTGGAAAGTATGTGGATCGAGGTCTCTTCTTCCATGCCACAGTATCTGCATTCTTCTTCCTCCGCTAATTTGAGCTTTTTCAGGTGCCCATTCAGGCGACAATGTCCCGTTAGGATCCCTGTTAAAACTCCTAGCGAGTCTTGCTTTGACTTATGCATTCATTTGATCTTCGTAGGTTGTAGTCACCCAGGAGAATCTTTGATTGTCTAAGCCCTACTAGATCTTTCCAATGGTCAGATCTTCTCTTTCTTTCGGCTTCGCCTATTTCTTCCAATATTACCTTGGAGCTGATTCCGCAAAAAGGTTCTGGCCCCCAGAATGGTATTTCAGACCCCCTCTTTGTTAGTTCATCTGCTATTTCATTTCCTTCTATCCCAGTGTGTCCTGGAATCCATAGTAGGGTAACTATATTGTTCTCGGCTAATTCATTTAGTTTGTCTAGGCATTCCCAAACCATTTTAGAACTGATTACGCAAGAGCTCATTGCTTTGATGGCTGCTTGACTATCTGTCATTATGATAATCCTTTGTCCTCTTATCCATATTTCTTGAAGGAAGAATGAACTTGTGAAAGAGAGGCAGGACAATATTTGAAAAAATGGTGAACGACATAGCTTACCTATGTGTTTTGGAAGAATAGTCAGCTGGTAGAAGAAGGGAAGGATGATATTTGGAATAATGAGGGAATAATAATGAAGAAGAACTTTGAACTCCTACCCTTCGACAAACGAAAAGCACTTGGGCACACTCGCTCCATCGGAATAACGTTTTGTAAGCGAGGCTTAACGACAACCTAGGAGCAAGTACTTTGCCACAGTGTGGTAAGGTGCTTTCGTGAAGGAAGTCAATATACCAAGCAGGCTGGTTCATGTTAGCGTACTTAACAGGTAAAATAGAAAAGACTAGCAATGTTTTTTGAAGAAAGAACGAACTTCTGAAAGAAAGGCAGGACAATATTTAGTGAAATCGAGAACGACATAGCTCACCTATATCGTTCGAAAAAATAGCCAGCTCGTATACGAGAGGATGACACAATATTTAAAATAATGGAGAACGTCATAGCTCACCTATGTCTTTTGAAAAAATAGCCAGCTAGTGGGAGAAGGAAAGGATAATATTTAGAATAATGAGGGAGGACTTTGAACCCATACCCTCCAACAAACGGAAAACACTTAGGCGCACTCGCCCCATCGGGATGACTGCTCGTTTTGTAAGCGAGGCTTACCGACAACCTAGGAGCAAGTACTTTGTCACAGTGTGGTAATAGGTGCTTCCGTGAAGGAAGTCAATATAGCAAGCAAGCTGGTAAATTTAAGCGTACCTAACAGGTAAAATGGAGAAGATTACCAATGTTTGTTGAAGAAGGAACAAATTTGTGGAAGAAAGGCAGGACAATATTTAGAAAAATGGGAAACGACATAGCTCACCTATATCGTTCGAAAAAATGGCCAGCTCGTATACGAGAGGAGGACACAATATTTAAAATAATGAAGAACGTCATAGCTTACCTATGTCTTTCAAAAAATAGTAAGCTCGTAAAAGAAATGGGGTAAAAAAAATGGGAAACGACATAGTTATGTCTTTTGAAAAAAAAACCAAAGAGAGGAGCCCTTGTAGAAATTAGGAACCAGTTTCTTACAAAAGGTTAAGTAATTAAGGAACCTTACCCCTTGAGGATGGAAGATTGTCCCCCATAGCTGGAAGACGACCCCAGCCAGTAGAAAATATAATCAATCGGTGAAAAAATCTACAGCCGACGGAAAATATTCCCCACCGGCTTACAGGATGTTTTCTACCGGATGCACCCTGTCAGAAGTTTGTCTCTACTAGCTAAGTGCAGTAATAAAAGTAATAAAATGTTTTCAATAGATTGATATTCTGAGGAATTGGGGTCGACCGTTAGGGTGGGCCATCAACCACCCTGCCCTCCCCCCGTGGGCACGTCTATTTTGATAATGGAATTTGAAAAATTTCGCAAAAGTTATTCATTTATACACTAAGGACAACCAAAACATTCACTTATCATTACTGTTTTCAAAAATGGGCTGCGCAATATAAGTAAAATTGGATACAATTTTTCTTGGAATTATTGTTTACTGAAATATCTTTTCCAATTTTTGTCCGAATCATTGTTTCTTAGTACAATGATCAATTGTATCTTTATCTCTATTGTATGTATGTGTTTTCAGGGTAACATCCATTGAGACCTGAAAGATCTATTGTGCCTCCTTCTACTTAGTTTTTGAGGATAGTCTCAGAAACTAATCCTATTTCGTCCTATTTTCCGGAGAAATTCTAAGATATTTGCAGGCTCCAACTTGGGTAAATGTTCCTCTTCTATCCAGTAATTTTTCAGGTACTGTGCTCTAGGATTCTGAAGGATTCTCAGGCATGCTTCAAATTAGTCGTCATATGCAATGAGTACCTAGGCCTCTTTCGCATGGTTTCCACAAACTTAGTTTACTTGTAGATTGATATGATTTTTTCGAATAATCTATATTTCACGTGTCAACAAAAGTGCAGAAATAGTTACTGATGGAAAAATACCTATTGTATAATACATTTTAAATAAAACACAGCTCTTTAGTAATTTCTCTCAGTGACATTCGAGTGAAGCTGTAAGCATTTATTATGATTCTCAGTATATGCCAGAGTTAGCTGTCATCTTTAAGGTTATTTATTTCTTGTCCTTCAGCATCAAAGGATCTTCGGTAAACTTCACTTCTTGTAGATATCAAAGAACATTAATTATTCTATCGCTTTATAAGTTTTTGAAATAGTTATTTGTTTAACTAGCCGGCAGCAAAGTAGTAGATTGAATGCCAAGGCTGAATTCAGTAAGGCAGTCAATCTACTTTGCTGCCGAGTTGAACATATAATTTTTTCTCCGATTGTTCATAATCAGGATATTGTATTTGCAAATTATTACAATTCACACAATCTCTTCATTTTGGTTGGTTGCTATGGAAATGTATAATCACAGGTAGCAAAGTAATCACTTTGCTGCCTATGCAGGAAAAGTAATACTTTGCTGATTGATATGTCAGCAAAATTAATATTTGCTGCCAATCGGGGAAAAAATATTTTTCAAAGACATTGACCGTTCAACTAAGAAGGAACAACTACTTACCGGGCGATAGGCCCCGACGGATATTGGATTACACTTCAAAGTCAAACGGGGTTGGCATATTCACAAGATATTTGAACCAACCATTCTGGTTTGCAGCTAGAAGTGACAACATAACTTGTAGACCGGTTTCGGCATATTTGCGCCTTATCAGTACAAGGTATATGTTATTCGTACTGCAAGAGACAATGTTGAGAATATGTATTGTGAAATACTGTAATGTGAGGTGCACACGAAAAGCTTGATTTTTATAAAAAACATGCTTCACTAAATAAAAAGTAACTGAATATTGTACTAGCTTTTTTTCCATACAGCTATTAAGAACAACGTTAAGTTTGCAGCAAAGAAGTTTAGTTAAAGTACCCAGTTGCTGTTTGTTGTTGAGCTCCTAACATTTATTTTTCCTCATGTTTGTTATTGAAATATGAAAAAAAATACTATTGCTTCGATAATCTATTGAAACTGATCATTGGTGAGGAATTTTAATAATAGGTAAACAGTAGGTACTTTTGGCAACGTTTATTTTACATCACGTGTCTCAATTTATTTAATTTAAAGTAAATTCTCCAACTTGGTGAAATATGGTGAAATAGATAAAAAGACTTAAATTATAATTGTTGTTTCGAAATTTCCAATTAATTTCTGGCCAAGATGCATTCTAGATGCTTCTAAAATGTCGCTTTGTTTTGTTTTTGGGAACCAGCCCCTATTAATTCGAGAAGGTCAAGACAACACATTTAGTTAGAAAAGAGAGTTCCCAGACAGTAAATAGAATAATGAATTATTCAGTATAAACGGTGTTATATTTAAGTGGAAGAAATAAATAAGACTATTTTACCGAGTGTCAATAAATTGATAGACATTAAGTAGAGTGAATCAAGTTTAATACAATATGTGTTTCTATGAGTAAATTAATGGTAGATATGGTTCATTCAATAGTCTTTTTGGGGTGCGTTATCGTTTGTGACGTATATCCGGGTTTTCGGTATGTCGTTTATTTCATGCGCTATTTTGACATATATCCGATATAACGTTAAATTTGATATATAAAATCATAAGGATCGTATTCAGCCAAATTTGGAAAGGCTATGAAATTAATAATTACCAGCTTCTCTTTCTAATTGAAAATACTTTCAAAATGCTGATGTTTTTCGTGTATTTGGACATATTTTTGTATTATTTTAATAAATATAACAATAACAATATTCACTTTTCATAAATAATAATTGACAGTAAACAAAGAAGTGCAGACCTGACGAGAACTGTCAGTGATACGTTGGAAAAAGACGTAAGACACATTTCCGCTACGAAAAGAACGACTTCATTTTAATTTGAAGGCTAGACTGATAGATTACGCTTGCGCGTTATCTAAACATCAACCAATCAAATTTTATTAGCAAAAAATAAGTGTTGGCGTTTGTAATAATATGTTTAAGCGGATCATTATTGCGATATTTTGATTAGGATTAATCTCAGACCTGCCTTTTTGTCCATTTTTTCTCACGTAATGTGTTAGAAGGACATTAACAATCGATGACGCACACCAAAAAGGCTATTAGTAGTCATAGTAGTGCTAAAATGTTTTCATGCCCTTGAAGACTATTTGAATAAATAAAAAAAAATACAATATAAATACTTACTTGAAAACTACTTTTATTGAAAAATGAACATATTGAGAGTGAAGTGGAAGGTACCGATGGGATATTTATAAGGATTAAAAAGATTTCTTTTTCTATATGGCTTGTTTGGCATAAGTGAAATTGGCCTGTAGTCTTCGCCTGTTTTTTTTCTATTTCCAGTGAGTGAAGTATTGGACAATCATAATTAAATATGTAATATGCTAATGAGGGTTCCACTTGATACGTTCATTAGAATTTCATTTTACATATCAACTTCCTCTTCCCCTTATAATGCATACATTATACAACTAAATAAATAATATGAAAAAAAGTATGCTCAAACAAATGTGATCGTAAGAACCTTTTTGTCATTATATTGAGTGGAATAGGTACTTTCACATTATTATATGAACTTTGCTTTTTAAAATTGAATTCGAGGGGTAGTATGCTTATAAAATGTCCACTTAATGACTTATAAGCATTCTTTTTTATCAGTTGTCTTTTCCTGCCCAATACCCATACAATCTACAATTACAAAACATTCTAAGAGATAAAAAGTAAATGATTTCCATTAAGGAGAGCAACGAAAAACCGGTGAAGAGTCCTAAAAGTCCACCAAAATTTGCTAAAAAGTCCAAAGGTCCATAGAGGGCATTTCTTTCGGAGAAAATAAATTGTGACGTTTTGAAGAAGATGATAAGTTTTGATTTCGATCTACTGAAAAAAAAAATAATTATATAAGTATTCATAGCTTATTTATTCACTTGTAGATACTGTTTTTTGTTATAACCAGTCTTATAGTGGTGTTAACGATATAATCTATTAATTTTTAAGGACTTTTTGATTTATTTGTGGTGAACTGTTAAGAATAGTTATTTATGCAACAAGTGCAAAAAACACGTTTTGCAAGAGTTGCATACAATATTTTTTCTACATTCATGCAAAAACTGGAAAATTAGAATATAATATGTTGGGAACCTAACTTAACATAATCAAACTCAAACCGTTCTTCTTTTTTTGTATCTTTATGGCCTCCACCTTGTCAGTACTCAATCATAGCTGGTTTTCGCCTTGACCATTTAAATTTTAAATAATTAAAGATTCTTGCAATAATTGTAACTCGTTGAGACTAAGTTGTAATATATACATACAGGATGTCCCACGACGAGTGAAAACTATCTGTATATGGCAAAATACTTATAGTAAAATCATTAAAATTTCTACGTTTGAGTTTTCGGATACGATCTTTTCAACTAAAATATTGTCAAAGATGGCCGACTTCCGGTTCTACCGAAAGTCGACTGTAACTTTGTTATTTTAAATAGAACACCCTGTATATTAATACATTGTTGAAATCTACGTAATATTTTAGTATACTTCTGCCTCAAAACTTTTTTCGTTATCCAGATATTAAATGTTTTCTGTAAATTTTTAGAGATGCAGGTGTGGTCTAAATTTTGATACAAGCACTAAGAAATAAAGTCTTTTTCTTCATCTGTCTCTAAAAAAAATCAAATCAAATTGTTTTTATTAGTCCTATTCCAACTTTTAGTCGTTTCCAAGATATTTGAGGTTTTAAATTGTTATTATATTTTTTAACAAGTTTAAATTTTTCATGTATACTTTTAGTAGGCTTTGTCATATTTACCATGTATTAAAAGTAAATTCACATAATAATTTTTATTTCTTAGTGCTTGTATCAAAATTTAGACCACACCTGCATCTCTAAAAATTTACAGAAAACATTTAATATCTGGATAACGGTAAGGCTTAGGTATAGGAAAGTATACATGAACTTGCCTTATTTTTTTCTCCTGAATGCATTGAAATAGAAAAAACAGGGTGGTTGTATTTAAAAAAATGAAGAAATTTGATATTTATGAAGTTGAACTTTGAACACTTTTTATTCACACCCTGTATAAAATGGAAAATTTTTCAACATAGATTCGATTACGTTTGACCTTGCTTAAGGTAACCGAACAGAAACCATTTTCATATCTTCAAGGGTCTCCTCGTAAAAAAATAATTTATTAGGGTCTTCAACGGTCAAATTCTCTACAAAAAAATCAATAACTCAAAAAGTGTGCATTTTTCGAAAAAAGTTTTTATGCAGAAGTATACTAAAATATTACGTAGATTTCAAAAATTTATTGATATACAGGGTGTTCTATTTAAAATAACAAAACCGGAAGTCGGCCATCTTTGAAAATATTTTAGTTGAAAAGATCGTATCCGAAAACCCAAACGTAGAAATTTTCATGATTTTACTATAAGTATTTTGCCATATACAGATAGTTTTCACTCGTCGTGGGACACCCTGTATATTATTGTTGTATTAGAGCAGCATCAGACACTAGCTCTGGATTTTTATTTTATTTAAATGTTTATGTTTGTCATAAATCATCACAAAACTGACACAAGAATGACAGATGAGTGCAACAAAAAATTTGATGCACTAGTGCAAAAAAGAACCACTTTTTCCATTAAATGTATTTCACAAAAGTGTTGTTTTTTGCATGAATGTAGAAAAAAAATATTTCTACACTACTAGCTGTTAAGTTGAAAATTATTACTCCATCTAGGCAACTGAGAAGCTGAATTACTCTATTATTGATTAATAATTTTTTTCTACATTCATGCAAAAAACAACACTTTTGTGAACCACATTTAATGCAAAAAGTGGTACTTTATTGCACTAGTGCAATAAAATATTTTATTGCACTCATCTGTCATTCTTGTGTCAGTCAGTGATGATTAATGACAAACATAAACATTTAAATTAAATAAAAATCCATAGCAAGTATCTGATCCTGCTTTAATACAACAATAATATATGTATATCTTACTACTTAGTCTCAACGAGTTACAATTATTGCAAAAATCTTTAATTATTTAAAATTTAAATGGTCAAGGCGAAAACCAGCTATGATTGAGTGCTGACAAGGTGGAGGCCATAAAGATACAAAAAAAGAAGAACGGGTTGACTTTGATTAGGTAGGATAGGCTCTTGACATATTTATATTCTAATTTTCCAGTTTTTGCATGAATTTAGAAAAAATATTGTATGCAACTCTTGCAAAACGTGTTTTTTGCACTTGACGTGTTGTCCAACTCGGCCTAAAGACCTCGTTGGACAATTTCACGTCGCGTGCAAAAAACACTCACTTTTTGCACTTGTTGCATAAATAACTATTATCGCCAACCGTTACTAAAGCCGTCAATTATCAGATTGATTTCCGGAAGTGAACAAACAGTTTACATTCCTTTACTTTATCTGCCACATTTGCACTCATTCTGCAATAATTATTTATTCCAGAAATTTAATTATTTTAATATTGGAAACAAAGGAACCTTATTTTCTTGGCAATATAATTTGCGCCTCTTTAATTAACGTATTCGTCAAAACACAAGAAAGCATAAACTATACACTCTCCACTTTTTCAATCGTCTATAAAAAACGATTCCATCAAATACAGGAAAGGGTTATATAGCAGTAAACGGTTACCCGCGCTGGCAAATTTGTGATATCACTATTATTATTATTGCCAAGACTTATCCATCTGCTGATAATATTCATCTATCCCGAGCATTTGCCAATGCAAATTGGATTATATTATTATAATTAAATTCTGAGAAATTTCGATAAAGTGGCATGCATTTGAAAATGCCGCCTCCTTCAACTCGATGTACGTATTTTCATGAAGATCTAGTTGGTCTAGAATCTCTTGTAAAGTTCTTGGAAGGTGATACGTTGACCGGTACCACCTTCACTTCCTCTTTATGCAGCATCTGTTCTTTTTCAAAAGCAATATCAATGTAGGTACTTTGTTATTTTTTTGTTGTAGTTGTCCAAAGCATTCTATGCTATGCAGTTGGAAAGTATGTGGATGGAGGTTTCTTCTTCCATACCACAAAATCTGTATTATTCTTCCTCCAGTATTTGGAGCTTTTTGAGGTGCCCATTCAGACGAGAATGTCCCGTCCCGTTAGGATCCCGGTTGAAACTCTAGGCACAGTTTTACTTTGACTTATGCATTCATTTGATATTTCCAATGGTCTCGGCTTTACCTATTTCTTCCAGTATTACATTGGGGCTTATTCTGCAAAAGGGTTCAGGTACCCAGAAAGGTATTTCATAAACTTAAAATATTTAAAAAATATTATTATTGTTATTATTGTATTTTTTTGTTTTTATCCCAACTTCAACCCAGTTTCCAATATCTAAATCATTCAAAATTAGAGAGTAAAATTCCGAAGCTTAAGTTCGCTACTCGTTATTTGTTATCATTGATATATGTATACTTACACTTTTGGCAGTCGATTGAAAATAAACTTGTCTGGCTTTGTTAATAATAAAATCAATCGATACTTTCATTTTACTTCTCGATTTATTTTCGAAATTATCACGTATTAATAGTAATTCGTCCATCATCAAAATTTTAAATCATAATTTCAAGTACCTACTTACACTAAGTGCCACGGATTAACAGATTTGTTCCCCGAAATAGATAAATATGAACTGTGCCAATCCCATTTGTTCTGTGATGTTTCTATGTTGTATGACAAATCAGAGCATAAGGGTAGACAATTACATTCGGTAACATTACCATGTCTTTTTTTCTTCGTTATATTTGGATGCTGATCGAAATCTGGTAGATTCAAAAGTACCATCTTATTTGCCGCAAATCTTAAGCAGGCGCTATTACGCATGCTACATATTGAAGTCGTATTTCTTCCTGAAAATTTGTTGCTTAGTACATAAATGATAATGCTATTCAGGTTATGCTTCATGAAGCTAGTTATATCGAGATGGTTTACAAAAATAGTTATATGTCCCTTTCCACTGACTTACAGTTATATGAAACCAAAGTGATATTAAATAGAGAAAATTAATTTCCAGATCAAGACCAAGACAAAATACCGTCATGTACTCATTTTTACTGACTCAAGGTTTTTTATATAACTCGTCTCTTAATGACAACTAATAATTGCTAAATATCTTCTGTATGTTTCTAGTGGTATATTATTCATTTTTTTACTCTCTTATTTTTTGGGGAAAGAAACCACAATATTTTTTGATGTATTTATTTTTTCCCAAAAAAATAAGAAAGTAAAAAAATGAGAATTTCTAGGTGCTATTTTTTTTTCATTATTAATATGCACTTTCAACTGTCGATTTGTGTACTGCGAGCGCCAAAGGTGACAGCTAAATTACTATTGAATTACGATAAGCCCCTTGCCGATTAATGTCGTACCTAAATTATTCGGAAAAAGCCAAACGCCAACAGAATCGGAAGACAACTAATGATACGCCTCTGTACAAAGCATTTATATGTCCTGCAAAAGGTGTAATGGGAGGTAACATAGAAAATGAGTTTGTGTGCATGGGGGCGGGATCGCCATTATGTTTGGCACTTACTGTATATTTTGTTTGTTTATAGGTGTAGGTGATACACTTTTTTGAAAAAATATTTTTCAAATTTAACCCTGTATCATTTTGTCATTAATGAAATTTAAAAATTTAACTAATTATCATGAGCTAGAACAATAAAATTCGTGTTCTATCGAACGGTCAAGAGATGAATGATATATCTCCAACGGTTTATCTGTAATGGCAGTTCAAAGAACAGCATGCAAATACGTTTTAGAGAAAATTCCAGGTTTTTATGTGAAAAACGGGTACATAAATAAAGGTATTGTCGAAATGGCCGTATAGTTTTGTATTTTGGATAGGAAAATCCAAAAATCTTATTTTCGATTGAAGGTATAATATTTATGAAAAGTTTGATTTTTTCAACTTCTCCCAATTTATATTGGATTGATTTGAAACATTTTCTATACGTGGCATGGACATTTTTTTCAAAAAACTATTTTTTTTCGTTTGCTGATCTAAAAGGTGACTATTTGAGCTTGCATTTCAAAAAAATTCCATCAAATTAGGAAAGAAATGTTGATTGGGTAAAATTTCACCTTTCTCGGCCAGTGCTTATACTACCACTGGAATTATACTCAAAAATATGAACGCAGCTTGTTCATTTATGACAAAATAGCCAAATCCTTTTTTAAAGAATTCTTCAAGCAAGTATTGTATAAGTGCTTATAGCAAATTGAGTGTCAATAGTCGTCAAATAAAAAAGAAATGTTTGGTTAGCTACAATATTGTCAATAGGAAAAATTTTATCACAGAAAAAGCGGGGTCGACCAGATGGGGGTAAGGGGGACAAAATCTTTGGGGCCCGGTGCCTGGGCTGTACGCCGTACGGTTTTTATGGAAACTGAAAATTTGAAATTTCCCCTCAATAAGTTGTATTCAGGTGCGATTAGGAAATATTGCGCAAAAAAGGGTATAACAGTACATACAGTACTCCTGTTTATAAATTATGAAAAATCCGATTTTCTGTTGAATTGGTGTGGGTAGGCGCCCGATGAGCACTAATCCCCGGGGCTCTGCCCAGCTCTGGGCGGCCCTGAGGAAAAGTCGCGTGAAAGTGAAGTATGGAAGTCCGTGCTACAAACTTCATTACTTATTATCTTTATTCGGGTTCATGCAATTACTGTTCTAAGACTGTCCGGAGTTTGCACAATCGAAATTGGCTTGTTCGGGTTTTAACAGGATGGTTCTGACACCAGCAAATTGGCGTTCAGGTTCATTTTAAAGCACATCTCGATTTTCGGATTCATTTTAAAGCAGATCTCGAATTTCGGATTTTGTTTATTCATGCTCCCATCATTTGCAAAGGAGGAGGGAAGAACCTATTTTTAAATTTCGAGGTAAGAAGTTTGTTTATTGTGTACCTATTGTTTATTTTGGATTTTTACTTTTAAATTCAATTTGATATTTACCAAATGGATGCTTACGATTTTATGGAAATATTTGAACATAGCTCATCATCATCAGCAAATAAAGACGCTGTTTTTCTTGATGTGATCAATTATCTTATAGATCCAGAAGTCCTATAAGATAATTTCAAGAACAAAATATAATACAATATAATGAGAAGCAGTTTGTGCTAGCAGGTTAGTTCAGTTCTGTAGATCATGCCAGATGTTCGGCTTTTTTCAAACTTTGTTTAATTTTAAACGGCCCGAAAATAGTTCTTGGGACTGGATAAAGTGGGCAACTAGTTCTGCACAATTCCAGATTGGTTTACGGACTGTCCAGAAATAAAAACCCGAATGAACTTATTATAGATGAAAGTTCAACTCATAACAAGTCCTTGTGTCAATAGTTATTATACAGTAAATGTTCAATTTTTTGTCGCCAGACAATTCAGGAATTAGGATAATTTTTTATGACAAAAACTGAATTGGGCTACTCACTTGGCATGTCGAATCTAACACATCCACAATAATATAAAGTGAAGTTCGTCAGACATTCTATCTTACAATTATTAGATGTATAAATTTTGAAATATTTTAACGGTTTTTCGTAAGTGAAATAACAATTTCTGGTTTCGACATCGTAATTACTCACTGCAGATGAGGTTTTAATCATATCTGGAGTAATGGATGCTACAACGATTTCGTTTTCAGGTACCTGAAAAAAAGTATTAACACAGTTTCTTTAAATATTGTCGTATATTATTTAATGAAGCTTGTTATCAATAGATATATAGGGGATGTAATTGAGGGATGAATAATTAGGGGATAATTTTTTCTACGCTATATTGAAGTGTATTAGGAATGAATAGATCAGTTTGTGTTCGAAACATTGCTAAAAAACTATAGTTTAATAATTATTCTGGAAACCGAGCCTGTAAAAGGTGCATTCAATTCTAATGAACATGAAAAGTTTTACAAATAAAAGTGAATGTAACATTTTACCTTGAAATGATGTTGAGTTAAGCTAGGGATCCTGGATGGTATATGTAGCAATACCTGCAACAGCATAAAATTTTTTGATTTTATATTGAATATTTGAAAAATATTTTATAATATGCCACAGTTCTTGAATTTACAGTATGGAACGCCTCAATTATCTAGGATATGCGTTATAAAATAAGCAAGAGGAAAATTTACATTGAGGTTTTAGACTATCAATAAGCTGTATTGATTGTTGTAGAATACCATATTCACAAGTAGTATCAAAAAATACAATTTTAATACTTGTTACAAAATTTTAAAAACCATCTCGTAGGACTTGAGCTGACTGAAGATCCAACGTGTCATCTTTGTCTGGAATGTGATGAAATATCAAAGTATATAAATACAGGGTTTTTCTCGGGGTAGGGGATCTCTGAAGGCGTGTGGTGCTGCCACATAGAGAGTCCCGTCAGTACTAAAATTTGTAATTTAATGAAAACTGTAACGCCGTTAGTGGTAGTTGCAGATTCTTCTACATATATATTAGTGCTGACATCCTAACCTGACAACTGCATATTTGTGTGTGTGTGTTGAGTATTTGTATTTGGTTTTTATTATTTATAGTGGGACTTTTACTTTAAGAGACAATGTCAAGAATATGTTTTGTGAAAGACTGTAATGTGAGGTGCACACGGTAAGCTTTATCTCCATTAAAAAACATGTTCCATTAAATGGAAAGTGACAGAAGTAGTAGTTATTCTTCCTCACAACTTTGAACTTCCCAGCATCATTGTTGAATTACTAACATTTATTTTTCTTCCTGTTTGTCATTTAAATATGTAAAAAAAAAACGTTTCATTGACTGTATACTTTTCTTAATCAATAAAATATAATATGAACTTAATAATGATTGCTTTCTTTTTCCCAATTCAGGCATTATATGATACATTTTTTGACATTTAATTCAATTTTACTCGACTTTTCATTGTTATTATTGTAATATCAATTTAATGTTGAGTAATTTTGAATGAAATATCAAAAAATGGTTCGTAAATGTCATTTTGCAATAAAAGTAAAATCACAGTAATTTTGAATATACCGCAAAAAACTGTAAAACTATAGGAATCTTCTTTTGCGGCTGTTAGCGAAGTTCACAAGATTGGTGCCAGAGGTATTAACGGGACTCTCAAGGTAGCGCCACCCGTATGAATAGAGGGCACCACGGGTCAGTTTCCCATCTATAAGTATTTTTTTATCTATGGTTTTCCTCTCGCACTATGAGGCGATATTCAAAGGTAATACCACGAGTGCTTCAAATTTTATCGATAATTTTTTCTTTTCCACGAAAACTTGTTTATTTGGCAAAAATATGAAAACAAATCGATTTGATAAAATCACGACTCCGTTAGGAGGAGTGATTTTATCTAAATTCGGTTTGTTTGAATGTTTTTGCCTCAAATAAACAAGTTTGAGTGATGAAAATAAAAAATTATGTGATAAAATTTGAAGAGCGAGTTGTATTTGGGAAGATTATTTTTTTCAACAATTTAAAAGGATTTTTGAAAGCGCTTTTAGTTGTCAATAATGACAAATTCAAAGTAAAATTTTGACGTTTCGATGTAAACAAGGTTTTATCGATGAGGAAGCATAATTATCAGTATAATACCGAATGATTGGCTAGAATAATGTATTGCTATTGGTTAAAACCACCAAAATGTCAGATTTTGACAAGTGAAAAAAATAATCATCATAAATTCAACTATGGTATTTATTCAAGATATTGGAAACAGGAAGAAATAAGCTTTTCTGCGATATAATAATTGACCAATGCTGCTATTTTGCAAATTTTGATGGTTGCGGTAACTTACTGTTGACGACTCATGATTTGATGATAAAGCAGGACACGAACTGGAACCACTCGGGTCGTGTGCCTATGGCTCGGTATTAACGGAACCTATTTTAGATACGCGAATTGACTCGGACAGATCAGTTGAAAATTTGATATTGTGCAACAAAAATAGTGAAGAGAATTGCTGTTTAGTGTATATTGTTATGCAATGAAAAAACGCAGCCATTTTAATGAGATGAACACGACTGATGACGGCAATCTGAATACACAAACTGCACAGTGAATTTGGGCGTGATAATAACATGCTGGATACAAAAACAGCTGAGTGCATTTGCATTATTTACGCATGCTTCATATTGGTTATTCATGTTTAGAAGACGATGACGTCAATTTTAATTATTTTTTGATAAAACGAATGAATATAACGGCAAGATTTCAAAGAAGTCATATAAGTTTTTTGGAATTTATAAATTTCTCCGATTGTATAGGGCGTCCTGAAATTTGCTGAAAATAAATTAGATAGACGTATAACTGAAGTTTTCCCTGGCACGGTCTCCCATCCAAGTACCAACTATGTTCGACATGGCCTGACTGTAATTATCGCATAAAATGCGTTTCACTACAGTGCTGGGTCGTCGCATGATGGATGGAATTCAAAATAATTATTGACGCCATCTTTATAATTCTTCGGAACTAAGCGTTATTGGGGCTGTTCTCTTTGACTTTAAGTGAATAATTTCCCTATCGTCAATTGAGATCGGATTTGTTGCCCCTTTCATTGTGACCTTCGCAGCCAGGGCAAGTGTGAAGCTTTCCATTCAATATTTTCCCAAGAAAGCTGGATTGGAAAAAAAGTGCCCTCTCCAACGTGTATGTACTAATTGAAATTCTTTGAGTATATATCATTTACATTTTTGGAATACAGCTTTGCGAAGCGTTATTTCATAATAAAGCTCCTATCTGGAACAAAAAGAGTGATAAAGAAACGACATTCTACATTACCCTGTATCCTTGGAGACCAGATTTGCAAAAGGCATCATAATCCAGTTTGTGGGCAACTAATGTTATTGCCAATGAATTTGAATATCCAGACAACAGAGCCCTTCTTGGATAAGTGTCAAGTTTTGCAGTACTGGTATATCCTTTTTCAATACTCCAGTCATCGCTAAGATGATTAATTCTGTGATAATTTGAGTTTTGAACTCTGAAAAAACATTTTATTAACTTTGTTTCAAGCTTAGAATTTAATTTGTAGTTTTGTTGCCAATTGATTAGTCACACAGCTCACTTGATTCAACTAACAACGAAATTTTTCAATTTTGTGTTTATTTATATGAAAATATCCATAAGTTCTATTTTTGTGTTGTTTTAACAAAGTATTAGACTCCAATTCAGACAAGAAGTAGCCACTTGCAGTTTGCCAACCTACTCACGCAGAAATAAAACATCTATTATAGTGATCGTTTCCAGGTTAGGGGATCTCTGAAGGCGCGTGGGTGCTGTAACGTTGTTATTATGTTAAACGTTAGCGTTTATTTTAATTAAAACTACGGATCATTTTTGGTTGTAGTTTTACTAAAACTTATATTATATTTTTGTAACTACTGACTTTAATAATTGTCACATTGACTGTTCAGCTCATCTCAGTGGTCGTGTAGTAACCGTAACTATATATAAATAACTATAAATATCTATGTTACATCTTCCCTTTTAACAGGAGACACACATATGAAACACAATAAACACAATATGCAATACAAAGAGTGAACAAATTATAAATTGAGTTTTTTAGCGGGTATGACTGTTCGACCAGACCGGGTAACGTAGTTAGTACTATCAGGAATGATGGGTGTTTCTGTAGTCGGAACGACCTGATTGCTAACATTCGGTTCTTCAACCGTCTTCTCGGTGGTTGACGGGATGACTTCAGCAGGCTCTGGAATTTCTGCATTGGTTCTATGTAGATGAGCCAAGTTTCTTCGATAAGTTGTACCGTCTTCGAGTGTTACATTGTACGATTGTGGATTAAGAACTTCGCTAATTACTCCTTCCTTCCAATTTCTCTTGCCAATTTGGACTCTGACACGATCACCTTCGTTTAAAGTTTGTGGAGATGTTGTGCATTTGTCTGCATAGGTTTTTTGTTTACTTCTAGCTTGCAATAGATTTTCCGGCACGTTATAGATGACTTTAGGAGTGAGTTGTTTCTCGGAGGTAGGAATTAGTGTTCTTGTAGCTCTACTCATGAGGCGTTGAGCAGGAGAGCCTAGTTGTTCAGTGCGAGGAATATTGCGAAAGTTTAATAATGCAAGCTGTACATCAGAGTTATCAAGTTCACATTTTCTTAAAATCGATTTAGCAATCGCAACGCTTTTCTCTGCCAAGCCATTTGCACGGGGGAATTTTGGACTTGAAGTCGAATGAATAAATCCCCAGTTTCTTCTGAAGTTTTTGAACTCGCGTGAACTAAATTGAGGTCCATTATCCGATTCCAACTCTTCTGGAATACCATGCACTGCAAACCAATTTTTTAAATGTTTGATGATTTCACCGGAGGTTTGGTCATGTAGCATTTTAAAATCGAAAAAACCGGAATAACTGTCAGTAATAATGACATATTCGTTATTGGAAAATGAGAATAGGTCACTGGCGACTATTTGCCACGGTAGTTTCGGAATTTGTTTTGTAATTATTGGTTGTTTCGGGTTACTGCGTTGATTTCGTTGGCAAATTCCACACCGTTCTACGAAGTTGACAATGTCTTTGTGCATTCCTTGCCAATACAACAATTGCCTGGCGCGTTTCAAGCTACTTTGAATTCCAAAGTGGCCAATGTGTATTTGCTTCAACATTTCTTTGATTTTTGACTTTGGTACAATAACCCTGTCATTTTTCATGATTAATCCCTTATAAACTGAAAGTTCTTCTTTAAAATTGAAGTAGTGACGAATATTTCTGGGTAACTCTTTGATGTTATCGGGCCAACCATGCATAATAAATTTTTCAAGAATTTGTAGTTCTTCATCTTCTTCAGTAGCTCGAATAGTTCCAGTTTGTGCTGCATCTGACATAGCTAATGCTATCACTAGTTCAGTCTCATCGTCTTCATTCGCAAGTGTTTCTTGTGAATTATCACAGTCTCGACTTAAAGCATCTGCTATTGGAATATCACAGCCTTTTATGTATTTGACTTCTGGAGCATATTGTGTAACTTCCAGCAGAATCTTTTGTAGTCTAGGAGGAGCAGTTGGTATTGGCTTCTTGAAAATCGTCTCCAACGGTTTATGATCTGTTTCGATGTATAACTTCTTGCCATAAACATATTCGTGGAATTTTTGACACCCGAATTTGATAGCGGGACTCTCAAGGTAGCGCCACCCGTATGAATAGAGGGCGCCACGGGTCAGTTTCCCATCTATAAGTATTTTTTATCTGATTGTTTCGGCGTTAAAAACGATGTCTCATTTGGTCTCATTCCGACAGCAATTTATTGCTAGAAGCAATCATTTACTGTCGAATATTTTTGATTTTTCAATATTTTGTGACGTTTAGCTGTTTTATCTGTGAGAGTTGTGAGTTTTATTTGATTTTCATTCATGCCTCCTAAAAAATTTGTTGGTGCTAGAGGGAAAGTTACCCAAAGTAGAAGCCGACATATTATTAAACGTTGCAGCTTACAGGTCAGAAGCTAAACATTGAATCCAAATTCCTCTAAGAAATCATCGGTGAGTAGAATGGGAGATAATGATAATCCATTACTCCTGGCTTCTCCTCAGCTATTCAGCATCCACATCCTTTAAATCCCCTCAAAAGAATAGATATAGGAAAAAAATGTACTAGAAGCAATAAAGTTGGAAGAATTACAAAGCATCGGGGTATCATTATACAAAAAGGCAGGTCATAAATCATACCACATATCCTGGGACTAGAAATAACTCGATCCAACCCAAAATACCCTAGTACAAATGTGCATGCGAAAAAAGTTACAGCCTGGCTGTAATAAGATATCGTCAGAAGCCATTGCTTTCCCAGAATATTCGGTTTTCGTTAGTAAAACGGTGCCGACTGTGTATTCAAAAAAATACACATTTGTAAATAAATAAGATTCAATCAAAAATTTGGGACCCTCGAGAAACTTAAAAATTCATTGACTTTCATTTTTTTGTGATTCGAAATTTTTAAAGCGTAGTGAAAAATAGGCCGTATCTCGATAAAAACTGATAATTGTGAAAAGAGCTAGGGGGCAAAAAAGTTTCAAAAATAATTTTTTTGAATAATGGTGCCATAATAAGCATTAAATTGTAACGTACACAAAAATTATGGGGGGGTTTAGGGTATCTCAACTCCCATACATTTTTAACGGGGTGCAATAATTCCTTAATTTTTTTTATAAGATGCTCTTATCATAAGAATGCCACTTGTCAACTTTTATTATTATATGTCAAACAACTGTCGAAATATTCGAAAAAATCAATTTTCATTTGGTAACTTCGTAGGGTTGTAACTTTTTTTTTCATGCACATTTGTATTGAGGTAACTTGGGTTGGATCGAGTTATTTTTAGCCCCAGAATATAAGGTATGATCTATGACCTGCCTTTTTGTAACACTCTGTATATAAGTTCTATAAGAGTATGATAAAGATACTGAAATTAACGAACGAACTTTTTTTAGTTCACTTTTGGCAAGAGCTCTCACACTAGAATTACTTTTAATCGTTTAATAGATGAATACACACCACAGTTCCAGTGGATTGCTCTATTCAATTTCATATACCTATATATAGACATGAATATCAAAGGAATTTCCTAATTTAGAGATCTACATTGATTGATTGATATCGCGAGCGAAGCGAGCACGTCGGATCGCCGCGAATTGCGAGAGGTTGACCCGGAGCATATTCATGTGGAATACACATTAATACACTTTTTTAAGAAGGGGAAAAGAATACATTTGTTTTTCTAAAAACGTCAAAAAATGACAAGGTTCGCGCATTGACACGAATGAAGTGAAGTGACCCTTTTTTTCATTTTCTTTCGTTACCATGACACCGAGCGCGAAGTAGTGTGCGAAATACTTCCTTTGCACACTGCATGTAAACTATATGGAACCAACTTGGCGAATATCTTGAAATCCACGTTTTCTTCAACATTGAGTGTCGCTTTCAACATGGAATATATTGCCCATAACGTGCTTCTTAGATCCCTCTGAAAAATATGCCTACAGCACATTTTCGGATATTTTTCTGCGGCTGTGCCTTTTTAAAAAAAATCAATTCTTGATCACCAAAGTAGCATTTCACGCACTAGATACAAAAATAACTAATATCGCGCGCGAATTGCGAAACCTCGACCCGTCGCGCATTTATGTTTATACGATATTTGATCTGTTATTTTCATTGTGACACCTTCAGAGTTATGTGGGGTAGATTTTCATTGGAATGCTCTCCATATGAATGATGAGAAATTGTACAAAACTGATTGTTTGGTTACTTACACTCGATTTCTATAAATCTTTGATCTATCCAATATATTGAACGTGTAACAAATACCCTCATCGGTGATTATTGGTATAAATGAGTCTTCACAAGATATTGTCTCGTCCATGAATCTACAAGACTCGAAAGGAAATTTGCTGTTTGTCTGTAAAAAAAAATGTGAAGACTGAGAAAACTAAAATGCGCTTGTTATCAATGGAATATTTTCTCGTTTTTTCCACGTTTTTTTGTTAAACTAATTCATCAAAATAACAGGTGAAATTATCAGTTCTTAAGCTTTCTCCACTACTTAGATATTAAAGGTTGAAAATGGAGCTCCCTTAAAAAGCGACAGAGCCGACTGTGACGTCACATTGCATATCGGGGTATGATATTCGGCATTACAACGCTGCGTTTTACATAAGAAAGTTGGTTCCAGCTGCAATATCTTCAAATTTCAGGAGAGTTAGTGGTTTTTTCTATTGAAGATGTATTCAGTAGATACCGGATTTATCAAAGCAGATTTTGGAAATTTACCTGAAGTCGATATCTTTATGGTGATGGACTACGTTAATAGAAACAAAGAGTTTACACTTGGTTTTTGAATTGAAATTCTAAAACAATCTATAATATATTGTTCATTTTGATATATCCCTCTGAAGGGAATATGAAGTTCTTAACTCCAGATAGGGGCATCCAATGCACGAATGACTGATAACGGTATACTTTTTTATATAATGCTAAATACTCTGGAAAGTGGCATCCCAAAATCGCCTGCTAATATCCTATAAGGTGAATTCAGTTTGATATTTTCCAATGTTAAGAAGATATCAAGCTTGTCCAACCCACATTTTTTAGTTCAAAAGCTCAAACCATATAATGAATTACTCAGAACTCCTAGATAAAGCTCTGAATTGTTTTTGTATCAATTAAAATGTTCAATATTGTATTTCTTCTGACCTATTAATGTCTAGATAAAATAAGTTATTCGGATCTGACAATTTTAGGTCTGACGAAGTGAATGTAAAAGAAGAACCTCTGGTGGATATTGAAAACTCTTTGTTGATGGGTTTTCGTCTTTTTCCAAACGCGATTTCTTCATCTTCTCTTTTTAGGAATACGATTAAAATGAGTTCTAGTTTCTATATTTAATTTTTTTTCTTGAACAAGACCATTGCCATTTTTTGAAGGAAAAAACCTTGAGCAGTGAACAAAGTTGATTGGATGATTGGTGTCATTATCATCATTTTAGGTATAGTCTATTTTTAAAAATTGGTTTCACAAACACCAAACACCATGCCAAAGAATGCGATAGTACCAAAAAAGCATAGATGCTTGCAGCCTCTATTGAATCTTCTCCATTAGCAAAACCGAATATAAGAAATGACTGAGAAGTAACATTTCTTTGGAAAGGTACAATGACATGAATACCAGTGAAGAGTTTTTTATTTCCATTTATAATCGAAATCACTGAATCCAACTACCAGCCTAATAGATGAAGTCTCTTCTTCTCAAATGACGTTGCTATTAGTGAGACAGTTGCAGGCTACCCCAAAGATTGGCCAAATTTCATCCCCCAATATAAAAACTCCAATGAACTTTGAAATAGTAAGGCATTGAAGAGAACAAAGTCAGAATGCAAAAGTGATTTAAACGAAATGCTAAAAAAATCACTTAGTAATTTTTAATCATTGCTCATAATGTGGAGAATGTTATAAAAGTCTCGATATCTCGCTTTCGTAAGCCCGGGCATATTATTCCACTCTTATTATCTGAATTAAAACAATTTGTCCACGACTATTTGATAATTTTAACATTTTACGTGTGCTTCTTTTAGTATAATGACGTACATAATTCACCCGTGGATAATAGGTGTGTATAATGAAAAGGTCACATGACGTATAATCATATTGAAGATTATTCCTACAAACGACACATTATATCAATTAAAAATTTTCATCAAGACCCGGATTCGAACCTGCGACATCTATGCCTGCGACCTCGCTATCCCAAGCTAGAGCACCAAACCATCAGGCCATAGACACATATGTACGATATTATCAAGGTTTTGTATATATAGGAGTAGATCGACATGCAAAGAAAATATTTTTCTGATTCGATTCATTATTTGCATTTTCTGAGAACATTTACCATAGTAATGTATATTTTTTTATACCATCAGAAAGTAGAGATTTTAACGAATAGGAAGCACACCAACTTTTTTAAAAAAGCAGATTGAAAATTAGGGTGCTTTTTCGATATTAAGTCAAAATAAGGTAAAAAAATTAATATTTTAAATCAAAAAAATAACTGTATGTTTGGGACATACAAAGGTGAGTTTTCATCAAATTTCGTGAAAAAATAAATTTTTTGCAAAAGATAAAAATAAAAAACCAAAAACTCAGTTATTCGAATTTTTCACATAAATTTTGAGGTGATGTGAAAAAAGTGTCGATACAAAAGTTGTGGATCTTTTTATTACCTACAACTTTGCTCTCCAACTTTTTTTCATAAGACTTGCAGTTTTGTCGGAAATCGAGATTAACCGTTTTTTACCCTTAAAAACTCACCCCCTCCTCCTTCCCGACTTCAGATCGCCCGTAATTTATTTTTCCTTTCGTTTTTGTTATATTCTCTACCACTTCCAATGGGTTTCATCCTACTATAATTTTTTTTGGTCTCAAAAATTATCGACCAGTCTAATAATTTATTGCTAATTGCAAAAATTCAAATAACTATACTAGTGTTTGATTGATATTACTAAAAAATATAATATGGAAAGTGAATTAGACAATGAATTGGATACTTATTCAATATATAATTTGTTCAATAAGGTAAGAAGTTATAAGCTATATAAACGTAGAGACTATATTGTTTTAGTTTGACAAAAAATGCATACCTAAACCATACCTACGTTCCAAGGCGATTCAATGCGGAGGCGAAAAATGGATAAAAAAGAAAAATGAAGAAATCGCGTTTGGAAAAATACGAAAACCCATCAACGAAGAGTTTTCAATATCCACCAGAGGTTCTTCTGTCACATAAACTTCGTCAGATTTAAGCTTGCCAGATCCGAATAACTTATTTTATTCAGACATTTATAGGTCAGAAGAAATACAATATAGGTATTGAACATTTTAATTGATACAAAAAAAAATCCCAAGCTTCATCTAGGAGTTCCGAATAATTCATCATTTGTTGTGAACTTTTGAACTAACAAATGCGAGCTAGACAAGCTTGATATCTTTTTAACATTGGAAAATATCAATCTGAATTCACCGTATGGGATATTAGCAGACGATTTTGGGATGCCACTTTCCAGAGTATGTAGCATTATACAAAAAAGTATACCGTTATTAACCATTCATGCATTGGATGCTCCTCTCTGGAGTTAAGAACTTCATATTCCCTACAGAGGGAGATATGAAAATGTACAATGTATTATAGATTGTTATGAAATTTCAATTCAAAAACCAAGTGTACACTCTTTATTATTTTTATTAAAGTAGTCCATCACCATGAAGATATCGGGTTCAGGTAAATTTCCAAAATCTGCTTCAATAAATCCGGTATCTAAGTACTGAATACATCTTCAATAGCAAAAACCACTAACTATTTGAAATTTGAAGATATTGCAGCTGGAACCAACTTTCTCATGTAAAACGCAGCGGTGTAATGCTGAATATCATACCCCGACATGCAATGTGACGTCACACTCCGCTCTGCCGCTTTTTAAGGGAGCTCCATTTTCAACCTTTAATATCTAAGTAATGGAGAAAGTTTAAGAGCTGAAAATTTCACCTGTTATTTTGATGACTCAGTTTTACAAAAAAATGTGAAAAAATCCGAAAAAATATTTCATTGATAACAAGCCCATTATATGCTTGTTGAATAATATACTATTATTAACAAGGAAATTACTTTTACAAGATACGTTTGGGATTGTACCAAGCTTCAAGTACAAACAAGTGAAGACAATGTGAAGAAGGAATATTGAAAGGAAACCTAATACTGGGCAAAATAAAGAACTATTGAAATTTATCGATAAACAAGAAAATAACAGATCAGTTGGGATATTGACAAGACGGTAGGGTTGGACTGAGTGCAAAGGGGCACACTTGTAATTTTGTGTGCCATCGTAAGAGTTAATGGCAATAGCCTATAATGAGTATTCATTTTTTCGCGAGCTAGACATTTTTCTTTTCAAAAAAGTTGTCAAAATGAAATTTCAGGTGTATACGTAAAAAAACACGTAGAATCTGATTCTAAATTCAAAATTTAGTATGCCAAATAATTTTATTGTTCACACTACTTATATTTTTTTTTTTTATATGTATCGTTTGTTTAATAGTTTTTGATGATAAGAGTCTTGTGCTGCTATAGTTATTATTATTATCATATATTATATTTCTCGTGAACACTACTTACGTCATTTAAAATTTTATAAAATTCTTGGCCCAAGAACTTTTTCTTGAAGATATTTGGATAATATGGATATTTGTCACATACTAAACTCATATACTCCATCAATTCTCTCCTGAAAAAGTTAAAAATTATGCATATACCTATGATAGTAGCATTCTAAGGTTTTCTCTTTGTTTGCATAATATATGCTCTGAGCAAAATGCAAATTTAGGATTTGCATAAGTTTTCCAGTAATTTGACATGGAAGGATATTTTTTGTTATTGATAGAATGCCTGCAAAATAAAAACATAATAAAGCCGGGAACATATTGTTCTGATGCTACACCACACCACCTACTTTGTGCACTCTGTTTCCATATCATCCGATACAAGACACTACGTTACATATTGATAGAATATGAGACCAGTTTGAATTCGGACACTATGGCGAGAAGTTGTTCCTCAGATGAGTGGAAAGAAGAATTACAATGTGTACTAGCATCAGGTTAACTGTTATTAGAACGAAAATAAAAAAGGAAATGTTGAGTACATCCTCCCAAGCTTCTCTATCATATTCTGGTCTCTATAGTGCTTGCTTTTCATATTATAAAGATACTCGTGCTTCCAAACCAACTCAATTAATAAAACTCCATCGATTTTTGCCGTCATTCCACCTTATACAACGCGGTGTCACGCGATGGGATATCATATTATGAAAATCACGCAAGAGGGGATGCGTACCATGTCGGATGACGTCGAGTCGCGTTGAATGGGATTGCATTGGAACAGTGTATACACAATATATAAATATGCATTGAAATCCACGGTATCAGATCCTTCTGACGTTATGTCATGGCGTGGTGAAGCAACAGAACCATGTGTTCCCGGCTTAATGTGCATCACGTGTGACCTGTTATTTATGAATACTTCAATATTTGCCGAAAGCAGTGCCGCCCAAACGTAAGAATAAAATTAAGGTCCATTGTTACAATAAACTCATTTTCAAAAATCACCAGCAGAAACGGGGGATTCCGGTCCAAATTGCCGACTTGAAAATGTTCATATTTCAATATTATAACCTTATTTTTTTCTCAAACGACCATGAGCACGAGGCATTCCCTGGTCGTGATAAAATATTATGTGGGTTCGGAGTGCTTCACAAAAGCAAACTGTGCAAGCTCTTTCTCAAATACCTCTTTTTGTTATGAAGAGTAAATGATAAAACTAAATGATACAGTCCCTTCCAAAATATATTCGTATATTATATCTATATAATTTAAGGTTTACTAGTTTTTGACCTGGTAGTTATTAGGTAAGGTTTAGTTATGTTATGTTATTATTATTATAAATTACCTATACAGGGTGTCCCACGACGAGTGAAAACTATCTGTATATGGCAAAATACTTATAGTAAAATCATGAAAATTTCTACGTTTGGGTTTTCGGATACGATCTTTTCAACTAAAATATTTTCAAAGATGGACTTTGTTATTTCAAATAGAACACCCTGTATATTAATACTTTTTTGAAATCTACGTAATATTTTAGTATACTTTTATGTGAAAACTTTTTTCGAAAAATGCACACTTTTTGAGTTATTGATTTTTTTGTAGAAAATTTGACCGTTGAAAACCCTTATAAATTATTTTTTTACGAGGAGACCCTTGAGGATATGAAAATGGTTTCTGCTCGGTTACCTTAAGCAAGGTCAAACAGAATCGAATCTCAGTTGAAAAATTTTCCATTTTATACAGGGTGTGAATAAAAAGTGTTTAATGTTTAACTTCATAAATATCAAATTTCTTCATTTTTTTAAATACAACCACCCTGTTTTTTCTATTTTAATGCATTCAGGAGGAAAAAATAAGGCAAGCTCATGTATACTTTCCTATACCTAAACCTTACCGTTATCCAGATATTTAATGTTTTCGGTAAATTTTTAGAGATGCAGGTGTAGTCTAAATTTTGATACAAGCACTAAGAAATAAAAAAGTCTTTTCCTCCATCTGTCTCTGAAAAAAAATTAAACCAAATTGTTTTTATTAATCCTATTCCAACTTCTAGACGTTTCCGAGATATTTGAGGTTTTAAATTGTTATTATATATTTTAACAAGTTTAAATTTTTCATGTATACTTTTAGTAGGCTTTGTAATAAATGACACTGTAACGACCTTTCCGTCGCTACTCGTATATTTGACGCCTAAACTCTGGTAACGGATGCCTCGGGCGCCAGTGTTTTAGAGTGGTATGCTCCACTTGCTTCGGGCAGCGTCAGTGAAGAAGGAAAATACTCCAGGGGTCAATATGGTGTTGACGAATGCACTATAGCCGGTGAAACAGATTTTACCTGTCCTCCTGGATTGCCAGCCTGGGTATTCGCTGCTGTATTTTGCTGTATTCGGAGTTGCAAAAAGTTGAAGGAAAACAATGCTTATTCTCAATATATTTATTAAATCCTCTAATTACAAAATTAAAACAAAATTACTACCCTAAAAGCAACGGTATATAAAAGCGCTAAACTACGGGTTATTACTACGAGGGACGGGGTGTGCAAGCGAAAGCGGGTGCATGCTAAAGCGAAAAATTAAGCGTGCGCAAACAAAGCTCTCGGCCAGTCAAAGCTCTACGGCAGGGGGGTACGGTTCTCAGGTTACGCGTTATGAAATTCCCGCCCTGTGTTTCTTCTAACACTTTTCCAATATCCTACTCTGACTCGGTTAGCTGAAGGCCCAAACACGACTACCACTGAGATGTGAAAACTCAGCGCCATCAATGGCAGTTTCGCGACTACTACTGATATGTGAAAACTCAGCGCCCCCAGTAGCAGTTTTCTTTCCCTCGGTATGTCAACGGGTGGCTGAAGGCCCAAACACGACTACCACTGAGATGTGAAAACTCAGCGCCCTCAATGGCAGTTTCGCGACTACTACTGAGATGTGAAAACTCAGCGCCCCCAGTAGCAGTTTCCTTTCCCTCGGTATATTAACGGGTGGCTGGAGGCCCAAACTTAGAAATGCGACGGTTGAGAACAGTACCCAAGCTCTAAGCAAACTCACCTCGGAATACGGATTGCGGTCTTCGGATCACGGACACAACTGACTTACAGCTCCTAAAACAAATATGTACTTATATACTGAGCTTCTCCCACCCAGTTTCAGTCGGACTAGCGCAGAAACTCTGCAACGGACTTAGTAAAAATAATGCGAAACTTACTCTGGTTCGGTTCTCGGCGTGGTGTTCTTCTTGCTGCTATGTCGACGGACTAACTCTCCTTTTCGTTTCGGTGGTATGCCTTTTAGTGCTACCAGTAAAGTATACGTCGGTGTATTATTCGGCGTGGGGGGCTGGCCTACTACAGAGCTTTCAGAATTTTATCGGCGCGCGGAGGTGATACAACCCTTGTAAAAACTAATGTCGCGGAAGAATTAAATATTATATTTAAACCGGGCTATTTTTCTGATCTCAGACGTACAAGAATTATATTTTTCCGTTAAGAAATAACCGTAATACAAATTTACATATAAAACCGGAATAATTGTTGCTTTTGCAAATCTGAAAATTAGTAACTTCGTTACACACCCTTCCCACTTCGGGAAAAAAAAATATAATCCTATATATATTTTTTTTACAATTTATCTAAAACTACAACTAAACAAAAAAACCGTTCAGGCGCCTACCTCTTCACCTGGTATAATTCCTTTATTGGAGGTAGGTATACCTGTTACACTATTCGACTAAATCTAAAATAAGCAAACCAAACTAAAAATAATCCTTTTTCGGCGTTGGTCCGTGGAAAGTCTTCCTAATGTCGGAATTTCCGGAAAATGTCCTGACAGCCACTGGCGGGGCACGCTGGATGCTGGTTGGGGCAGGGGCAGCTGCAGAGATGGCAGGTTTCTGGACGTCTTCTTTCAACTGGTGGCGGCGCACATGGGCAATCACGGGACAAGACGTCCTTCAAGCCGCATCGGGAGCAGAACAAAACCGGGTTTCTTTGCCTACAATATTTACGACTATGTCCGGGTTGGCCACATCTCCAGCACAGGTCCTTATTGACGGGCAGGTATACGAGACCTTGAGGTGGTGACGGTGCTTCGCGCTTTGGTATTACGAAGGGACAGGGACTCGTCCTTCCCCAGAATTCGTAATTCATTGAGATCTATAGAAAATCGGATGTATAGGCCGGTCGTAGATCTTTGACGTGGATACGGGAGAGCTTTTTGCCGGCTCGGTTTTTAAGGTCATAAACAACCGGTGAGAGTACACGGGTAACGGTATACGGACTGGAGTATTTCGGAGCGAGTTTCGCCGCGAAGCCTTTGTCTGCGGCGGACAGGGGGTGTTCGCGCTTCATAACCTGTTCGCCTACGTGACAACGCCATTCTCGGCGGCGGAGATTATAATGGCGACTTTGGGTAGTAAACGCTCTGGCAAGGTTCAGCTTCACCATTTCGAATGTTTCTTTTAAACGCAGCAATCGGTCAGTATGTTGTACGACCTTTGTTTGTGTAGCGTTTTCGGTCTCCTCGTTCGCAGGAATGGTACGATAAATCACTTTCGGAACTTCTAATTCTCTTCCAAAATTAAGGAAGGCAGGTGATTATCCAGTGGACTCCTGACGGGCGGTGTTGATAGCGAATAACAGTTCTGGCAAATGTAGGTCCCATTTACGGTGATAATTTTCACAGAATTGTGCTATCATCGTTTTCAGTGTCTTGTTAGCTCTCTCTACGGGATTAGCTTGCGGAGTGTATGGCGGGGTCAAACGGTGACGAATGCCAAGTTCTTCCAATGAACTCCTAAACAAACGGCCAGTAAACTGTGTTCCGTTGTCTGTAAGGACTACTTTTGGACAACCGAAGCGGGTTACAATTTCCTCGTATAAGGACTGCTTGACGGCTTTGGCGGATGCCTTACGAATCAGACGGCACTGTACCCATTTCGTGAATCGGTCCTGGAATACAATAAGGAAGGTATGCCCTCGTGTTGATCTCGGTAGCGGACCTACCAGGTCGGCGCTGACGCATTCCCAGAGCTGGTGATTCGGAGATGGCTGCATTTGTCCAGCGGGTTTCATCTGGGACGATTTATACTTCTGACAGGAGTCACAGCTACGGACATATTTAGCGACGTCGCGGTACATACCAGGCCAGTAGTATCTGGTCGCAACCCTGGCGATGGTTTTGACTATGCCCATGTGTCCGGCGGTAGGTGCATCATGCATCTCCTGTAGGATGTTACGGCGAGTCGGTTTCGGGACACACAGAATCCAAGGATTTGCTAATTCTGGCTCTGTGAGATCATTTGAGTCCCAGAAATGGCGGTATAATCGGTCTTCTCGGATACAGTAGTCGGGAAATGCTTGTAGATTCTGTTGAACTTCTTCTTTCTTTCGCTCGTACCATGAGCATCCACTTAACGGTTCTACTATTGCTATTTCTTCGGTACCTTCTTCAGGCTCGACCCGAGGTCCTCGGGCATCGGCTACCTTATTCATTCCTCCACGGCGGTATTTGATGTCGAAATCGTATTGTTGTAAGAACATACTCCAACGTGCTAGTCGGCCTGCAGGGCTCTTGATGGAGTGGAGCCATCGTAACGACTGATGATCTGTGATCACGGTGAAGTGGTAGCCTTCCAGGTAGGGTCGCAGTTTTTCAATTCCCCAGACTATGGCTAAGCATTCTTTCTCGGTCACGGAGTATTTCTTCTCGGTCGAGGATAATGAGCGACTGGCATAGGCAATAACATGTTCTCCTTCGTCTGACGGTTGGGTAAGAACGGCTCCGAGTCCATGGTCGGAGGCATCGGTTTGCAGCACGAACGGTTTATCGAAGTCCGGGCAAGCGAGGACTGGTGCTTCTGTCAGGCAAGCCTTGAGTTTGCTGAAAGCTTCTTCTTGTTCGGGTCCCCATTTCCATCGATTGTTCTTCTTGAGTAATCGATGCAGTGGTGCGGCAACTTCAGAAAACGACGGTACAAATCTTCTGTACCAGGAAGCTGTTCCCAAAAAGCGGCGTAAACCTCGGACGTTTGTTGGAGCGGTCATTTCAGCGATGGCGGTAGTTTTCTCTGGGTCGATGCGAATTCCTTCGGATGTTACCAGGTGGCCCAAATATCTTAACGACCTTCTTCCAAATTGGCACTTCTCGGGATTGACGCGTAGGTTTGCGGCACGGAGACGGCGGAAAACCTCTCGAAGGTTAGCGAGATGTTCTTCGAAGGTGCTTCCTAACACTATAATGTCATCTAGATAGGCGAAGCAATAGGGGTCCATCTCTGGCCCGATTATTCTGTCCATGAGACGTTGGAACGTAGCGGGTGCGGCATGTAGCCCAAAAGGCATTACTCGGAACTGGTACAATCCTCTGCCTGGAACGGTGAAAGCAGTGATTGGTTTGCTGTCTTCTGAGAGAGCTATTTGCCAGTAGCCTTGACGGAGGTCGATGCTTGATATGTACTTAGCTCTCCGGAGTTTGTCTAGAACGGCGTTGATGAAGGGTAGTGGATAAGCATCTTTCACGGAGACGGCGTTTACTTTTTGAAAGTCTATACAGAACCTGGGTTTTCCATCTTTCTTGCGGACGATGACAACTGGAGAGCTCCATGGGCTCTCTGACGGCTCTATAATACCTTCTTCCAACATCTTATCTACTTCCTCGTTTATTATTTCTTCATCTTTGTTGAGAGTTAGCGGCGGTCTTGTCTCGGGGGGTCCGATGGGCAAGCATGGTACGGGCGGAGTTTCCTTTGTGTTCGCACTGTGTTTCATCCTGATTTGTCCACTTCCCAAGTCCAGATTAAATTGTCTTTTTCGGAGTATGTCCATTCCTATCACCATATCGGAGGAGAGTCCACAAAGATGACCAAGCGTTTCATGAAAACGGTCTTCTCCTATCTGTAGTTCTACTTGGTATATTTCGGAGACGGTGACGGTTTCTCCATTAGCTAGGCGGACGGAACTTGCAGAGTTGGGTGCTTGCGGTACTCCTATCGTTTCCCATAGTCTGGCTATCCTGTCTCCTACGTAAGACATCACGGCTCCGGTGTCGATCAGTGCTTGTACGGTACCTCCCGGAATTATGACGGAGAGATGCGGACGTGGGTCCATAAGGAGTGAAACATCGTAGGAGCTGGAGGGGATAACGTGTGGCGGGGTCTTCTGGGGTTGTTCGAAAGGTGTTGTTACGGTGGGAATTTGACAGGTGCGGTTGTTTGACGGGTTGGCGGAAGGAGAAGTGGCTCTACGGGGGTGGTCGTTAGACGGAGTAAAGGTAGGTGCATTTTTCTGCTGATCGGAAGGTGTTACGAGGAGTGAAGGATCATGGGTACGGTTGTTTGGTGGGTTTACGGAAGGGTGGTGCGACGAAGCAGCGGTAGAGGACAGTGTGGCATGAGAACGGTGGTTTGACTCGCTTGGGGAAGGATCTGAGGTGTTGGGAGACGTGTAAACGGTAGGTGAGGATACTTTGGCTCGGTTACTCGACGGGATGCTGATGTATTGATTTTTACGTAGTCGGTTTTCTTTGTCGGAAGATGTTGCAGTAGGTGAGGCGTTTTGGGAGCTGTGCTGCGCAGGCCTCGTATTGTCGCAGCGCCCTAGTGGTTTTCCGGCCGTGGACATGGGCAATCCCGGGACATAACTCCATCCCGCTTGCATCTTGAACAGAAAATCCGGGGAACTGCTTGACATTGACTGCGAAAATGTCCGGAATGACCACATTGCCAGCATTCTCGGTTCCTATCGGACAGGCGATTTGTGGGTTGATTCGCAACGGTATTCGGTGAGTTAGAACGGCGATCTGAAGCCCAAGTAATTGGTGCGGATCCTCGTTCGTCGGTTCTTGCTGTCACGGTGTTGTTGCTAGTGTTCTGGTTCAATGGGTTACGGGAGGATGGAGTAGTAGAAACGAATCGTTGTTCTCTATTGGTTGGTGTCGGAGTGGAAATACGAAAACGATCTTGGTGCGGATTCTGTCGCGGAGTCTGTGGCGGTGCTTGAGCCTGCTCGCACTCGTAGCGTAAAAGTTCGTATTCCCGAACGGTCTTCGCAAATTCTTGTACATTCGAGAAATCGGTACGGCGAATTTGGCATCGAAATTCCGGGTGAAGGTTTCGGTAAAGCCAATTTAATTCCAGCTCCGGGGTGATGTTTCCATGGCGGCGGATTAACGTTTGCATATCGGTGATATATGCGGCGGTACTTTCTTCAAGCTGGTGTACTCTTCTGCTGATGGTTACTTCCAAATCGAATTGGTAGTTTACCGGAAAGAAAAAGTCTCGGAAGGCGTTGCTGAAAGCTTGCCAGCTGGACCAGTATTTTCGGTTGGCGGCGGTACCTCTGTTCGGATTGCTTGTAGATTCGGTCTTCTTCAGAGGCATCTTTTTGGTATCGGAATTCGTACGTCTTACTTATTCAACGGTCAGAAACTTTCTTCCCTACTTCTAGAGCTCGAATCTCGAGACTGGTGCGTCTAAACGGTGAACGGTTGGTGGGGATCGATTCTGCGCACTCGAAAACCTATAAAATAAGGTGTCACTCGGTAGGGTGCCCCTTCTTCTGGGCAAAAGTTGACAATCTGTCAAAATGACAGATCTGCGGATTTCGACGGATTTGTATGTAGGAAGGTCTCCTGAGATTTTTGCAGTGATTTTCGGTTACCTTCTATGACGGGATTAATTTCTTCAACTCAAAAACGGTTTGCTCTTGACTATCGGTGATCAGCGAACACGGTATGCCATAAAACGGTCCCTGCTCGGGCGCCAAATTTGTAACGACCTTTCCGTCGCTACTCGTATATTTGACGCCTAAACTCTGGTAACGGATGCCTCGGGCGCCAGTTGCTCCGGGCAGCGTCAGTGAAGAAGGAAAATACTCCAGGGGTCAATATGGTGTTGACGAATGCACTATAGCCGGTGAAACAGATTTTACCTGTCCTCCTGGATTGCCAGCCTGGGTATTCGCTGCTGTATTTTACTTCGGAGTTGCAAGAAGTTGAAGGAAAACAATGCTCATTCTCAATATATTTATTAAATCCTCTAATTACAAAATTAAAACAAAATTACTACCCTAAAAGCAACGGTATATAAAAGCGCTAAACTACGGGTTATTACTACGAGGGACGGGGTGTGCAAGCGGCCCAAACACGACTACCACTGAGATGTGAAAACTCAGCGCCCTCAATGGCAGTTTCGCGACTACTACTGAGATGTGAAAACTCAGCGCCCCCAGTAGCAGTTTCCTTTCCCTCGGTATATTAACGGGTGGCTGAAGGCCCAAACTTAGAAATGCGACGGTTGAGAACAGTACCCAAGTTCTAAGCAAACTCACCTCGGAATACGGATTGCGGTCTTCGGATCACGGACACAACTGACTTACAGCTCCTAAAACAAATATGTACTTATATACTGAGCTTCTCCCACCCAGTTTCAGTCGGACTAGCGCAGAAACTCTGCAACGGACTTAGTAAAAATAATGCGAAACTTACTCTGGTTCGGTTCTCGGCGTGGTGTTCTTCTTGCTGCTATGTCGACGGACTAACTCTCCTTTTCGTTTCGGTGGTATGCCTTTTAGTGCTACCAGTAAAGTATACGTCGGTGTATTATTCGGCGTAGGGGGCTGGCCTACTACAGAGCTTTCAGAATTTTATCGGCGCGCGGAGGTGATACAACCCTTGTAAAAACTAATGTCGCGAAAGAATTAAATATTATATTTAAACCGGGCTATTTTTCTGATCTCAGACGTACAAGAATTATATTTTTCCGTTAAGAAATAACCGTAATACAAATTTACATATGAAACCGGAATAATTGTTGCTTTTGCAAATCTGAAAATTAGTAACTTCGTTACAACACTTATTTAACTGACATTAGTTAACATCTAGAGAAGATTGTGAGCTAAGAGTTCGAAATTCCTTCAATTCCCTTTCTGAGATGACGATTAGCCGAGCGACTAATGAAGGTATACTGAGAAGGGTTGAAAAATGCATTGAAGTTCAAGGGAGCAGTTTTGAACATTCACTTTAAAACATCAGACTATTTTTCTTTGGCTCTTAATTTTCCATAAAATTTTGTAGCATATCTTATTATTCTCACAAATGGCTTAACTCGATTAACTTTTGCTTAAAATGAACCGAATAGCTTCAAATTGTTAAGTATTTTTTTAACAATGTGCGATTTCGATCGCGGTCAATCTGGATATCTTACTGCAAATAAAGCACATGTTCTTGTAAAAACTTTGTCATATTTACCATGTATTAAAAGTAAATTCACATAATAATTTTTATTTCTTAGTGCTTGTATCAAAATTTAGACCACACCTGCATCTCTAAAAATTTACCGAAAACATTAATTATCTGGATAACGGTAAGGTTAAGGTATAGGAAAGTATACATGAACTTGCCTTATTTTTTCCCCCTGAATGCATTAAAATAGAAAAAACAGGGTGGTTCTATTAGAAAAAATGAAGAAATTTGATATTTATGAAGTTAAACTTTGAACACTTTTTATACACACCCTGTATAAAATGAGAAAATTTTCAACATAGATTCGATTACGTTTGACCTTACTTAAGGCAACCGAAGAGAAACCATTTTCATATCTTCAAGGGTCCCCTCGTAAAAAAATAATTTATAAGGGTCTTCAACGGTCAAATTTTCTACAAAAAAATCAATAACTCAAAAAGTGTGCATTTTTCGAAAAAAGTTTCCAGACAAAAGTATACTGAAATATTACGTAGATTTCAAAAATGTATTAATATACAGCGTGTTCCATTCAAAATATCAAAGTTACAGTCGATTTCCGGTAGAACCAGAAGTCGGCCATTTTTGAAAATATTTTAGTTGAAAAGATCGTATCCGAAAACTCAAACGTAGAAATTTTCATGATTTTACTATAAGTATTTTGCCATATACAGATAGTTTTCACTCGTCGTGGGACACCCTGTATAAATCTTATTCTGCTGAATTATAATATGATATCAAATTATGATCACCCATTTGTTATTAACATATACTTTTTTCTCCAAGATCACTTTATACCTTCCGGAGGTTTGAAAATGTGTTTCCCGTTGAAAGAAAACGATAAAGAAACAATAAAATTGCTATGATCAATCTACCACTTATCTGTTAATGTTTAAAAGTGATGGAATGTATTGTGATCCACTGAGGGAAGTACTACTTCTATCACAATAATCCACAACCAGGTTTCACGTCCAAAATCCAGGCTTACTTCTTCGACTTAGATAGTGTCACTAATCAGAATACATATGGAGGAACAGGAAAGAGGTATTGTCCCAATGTGTGACCCAGCGGTTAATAAATATGAACCATAATGAAATCGGAACAGAAGTGAAGTTTTGAAAGAGGAGAGAGGAAACAAGAAGAAGTGTCCATAAAGTAGCTTTGGGTTAACCGAAGTTTATGTTCATAAAAAAATTCTAGAGAATATTGAAGATGAATCCCAATATATGTATGGTACTTATTTAGTGGTAGGTACATAAGTACATTAAAAAAATCCTCACATATCTCTAAAATGTTTGTACTAAATCCACAGAATGTGATAAACGTTTTAGCAAGTGCCACGTTATTCTCAAAGGAATCAAAAAAAGGAGATACCTTTTTTTTTGGTTAACCACTTGGCAGTTTTAATCTTGGAAGTTCATTTGAATAAATGTTTGTTTATGAAGGATACGGCCAATTTGACAATAAAATCTAGAAGAAAAGAGGAATAAATCTTGGATTTTTGACGTGAAGGAACTAATTTGTTTATTATTTCTGAGAGTAAATATTCTTAATACTATTTTTTTCTGTTGTAGGTTCTTTGTTCAGTGATGGAAAGTGAAGTTGGAGAAGATCAAATCCTATCTAATATAAGAGTGAGTTTGTAAATCAACTTGTACAAAACTGTAAGAAATTGGTTGAAATTTATGCTCCTCTATACCAAATACAATTCAATGTCGTCATTGGATAAGAGATACGTGACAAATGAAATTATTGAATAAAATCACATGCTAACATTTTTGCTTGAAATTCTTTTGGGTTAGCAGCTTGGTCCGAAAGATCAGTTTGTCCATTACAAATAAATAAATATTAACTAAAACTCACTCATTTGTCGTCAACTTCTCCATATTCTGAACCACTTTTGAATGACTATATATCTCTGAGTTGGTTTTTAATTCGGGACATATTGTTACTGCTGGGAATGGTATAGAATAAATAGGCGTTTCTTGTGTAGCTAACGTTACTATTACAGGACTTTCATCCCATTTTTGATAAACTTCCATGATTGCATAAATGCATGACGATAAAGTTATCCAAAAAATTATAAGCCACCAAATTCTGAAAAATAAATAAATATAATAAATATCGACGTCAATCAAACTACACAATGGTCGCTCATATCCCAACAAAGTTGATCAGGTAGAGATTTTCAGAGCGATCCGTAGTTTCTCAATTCTGCTAAACGTACCAATCTGGATATAACATTATCGTGCGGGTTCAAAGGTCACTAACCATATGTATCAAATCAGAAAACACAAAGGTTGTCGAAATGTGTAATCACACTGGTTGACGAATTTCCACTTTTCCTTTCATTCTCGAAATAATCTATCAAAGTAAGTACCCAAATTGATTCTTATCATTCATATTATCACTTTGACAAAACTGACATATTTGAATAAAATTTTAACTGGGGAAATACTTTTTTTAGAACCGCTGGAAACTAAATACATATCCTTTTTTTTTCGTAAAAATTGCATAAGTCTGTCATATTCATCTTACCGATTTTATTTGGATGTTATAATTGAATGCAAGAAAACAAAAGTATGTCTTTGCTGAATCGTATGACTCGCATGATAAGACCATTTGACTATACACTATTTTGAGTCCTCTGTAATCCATAATGGATTCTCTATCCAGGATAAAGAAACCTGGGGAAGAGAGAAGAATACACAGACTCATGAGACCGTCTGGTACACATATGGCTCATGCTCCGGTGATAGATCAGGTGCTGGAATTTACTATAGGAACCCAAAGACACAAATCTGTGTACCATTGGGTGATGGTGTATCTGCATATCAGGCCGAGATATACCCTATCTTAGAATGAGCGCAGATAAACCTATACAGAGGTTATGTGGATCGACGCATAACCATATACACCGACAGTAAGGCAGCAATTGAAACCCTGAGTGGATATACCATAAAGTCAGGACTTGCTAACGAATGTCGAGAACGACTTGCTGATCTTGCAAGTCGAAACGCAGTGCGGCTAGAATGGATTCCGGCCCATTCTGGTTTTGAGGGCAACGAGATGGCGGAATGGGCGGCAGCTTCTTTCTGCGACCTGTGCCTGACCCTGGGTCCAACAAAACAAACAATACGCAAGGAGACGAGGAAGTTGCTGAAGAACCAGCACCTCACTAATTGGAATGCTCTGCAGGGTCCTAGACAATCCAAACTTCCACTGAAGAGATGGAGTGATGGACACGTTAGGGCAGCTATTGAACTACCAAGGAGTAGGCTGAGGAAGATAGCAGGACTCCTAACATGGCACTGCTGTATAAGGACTATCTACACTGGGCTGTACTACGCAGGCGAATCTTCGGAGTCCCTGTTATGGTCCCTGGAGACACAAGCATGCATCCACTGAAAAAGGTTGTGGCCTTTATTTAAGGGATCGGCTTCATGGATGTCTGAGTAGCAGGAATGGCACAATGGGCCCACCAGTGGCCTCAGTGCCGGAACCTTGACTTGAGTCAAGGGTCAAGGGTCGCCTGCATAGTTAGTAGTAGTAGTATTAATCCATATTGGTAAAGTGCACCAATAATTTCCAGCAAATTTTTTCTATGTTTGTATGAATTCATGTACCTCACCTTATTTATTCTTTATTGATTCCTGACAATCAACTAAATTCATATTTTTTGTACAATATATGTACAATATATAGTTTTTACAAGTTACAGTCGCTGAGCCAGGCAAAATTTTCATGGGTCCCCTGTACAAATTTTGATCTTCCAAGTTGATTTATTTCATAAATTTAAATTAAATATAAATTGATATTATTATAATAATCTAAGGGATATTGATTTTTTATTATTGAATAGACGAGGCTTTTACTTGATGAAGATCCATGATAAACGATGAAATAAAACACTATAATTTGTTTAGATCTTCATTATTAAGGACTAGTTTTAGAAAGCTACTGTATTAGCGAAATGCGTCACGAATGTGTATATTAAAGTTAGTTTTAATATAATGACGATTTAAACAAATTAAATTTTTTTATTCCATCATAATTTCTTGTTATGTTGAATAAATATATTTCTAGAGTTATATCAAAGAGAATAGTTGAAGTGAACGTACATACCTCTCGAAATATGATCTATTTTCTCCAAAATATTGAAAACCGTGAATTCCAGTTAACTTACAATACTCCTTAAAATATGTTCCTGTATTTTTCAGAAAGCTTTTCTCGTTATTTTGTTTGTCCATCGCTTAAAGCTTCAACCATTTTAGTGCATATGTGAGCTGAAAGATGGAATTAAATTAATTCCTCAAAATTAGAGTTTTGCTCGCTGCTCGATTATATACTTTACGGATAGTGTCCGTATTTTTTATAATTAACTATTAATTAATATAATTAGTATAATAGAACGGGAAACCACAAGTGAATTCTGTTCAACTAATTACTTTCTCTTATCCTGTTTTTAACCCATTTAATATAAGTACCGCTGCACGCATGATACATTCATAACCACCTTAAGCGCACGGTATTTTTTACTATATTATTATATACCGGGTGGTCAGATAAGTATGCAAAGTGCTATTCGTCGTACAGACTTGCGGTAAAAAATATTATAGGTGAAGTGGCCGCAGTTACTTTCAGATTTCTAAGATGACCGACAGGGGGCGTAACTTCAATCTGAAACTTTTAAAGTGATTTATCACTGAAATACACCAATATACCCTGCCCTTTTCTCTTGACAAAGATGCGTTCCATCAAATCAAATAACCAAAAACTCATCCTCTCTTTTCGAGTATGAATTGAAAAAATCGATCCTTGAAAAATGTATGGGAACCAAAATTGTGGGAAATTTAATTTTAAACAACTTTTGTGATAACTATTTTCCGTGTCAGACTGAATATGAACAAGTTATGCAAAAGACAAAAAATAATCCTTCAAATTAAAACTGTGGATGCAACAAAGTTTGATCCGATCCGATCTACTCTTCTGTTGTACATCGGTAGATGCAGCTAGAAAATGTATACGATTGTAACATTATTATATTCCACCCAGAGTATTCGTGTTTCCTGTTTTAATTAGATTGATAAACATGGAACCACAAGGGAACTGTTTTAACCGTTCACAATGTTAATGTCCTTCTAGCACATATCGTTTAAAGAAATGAAAAAAAAGGCAGGTTTGTGATTAATCCTAATCAAAATACTGACTCGCCTAATAACTTTGATTAGATTTTGTTTAGATTTCACGCAAGCGTGACCTATCAATCTGGAGAGATTGCATCACTTCAAAAGCAGACGTACCTATCGTATCGGCAATGTGTCCTAACCCTCTTCCTACTTTTCCACTCGCAGCTTTCATCAGGTCTGTACTTTGTTGTTTACGGTCGATAATTTATTATAAAAAGTGAATATTAATCTTTTTGTTATATTTATTGAAATAATATGAAAAAATGCCTAAATACACGGAAAAACATAAGCATTTTGAAAGTTCTAAAGTATTATCTTCCAATTTACGGAGAAAAAACATTTGAAACATTTGAACTTTTCCACCCTGTATCTTTTTTATCATCAATATTTTATTAGAGGAAAATGCGTCAAGAATCTTCCATTTCACTTTGGAACATTATATACTTACGGACCACCCTGAACGGAAGTGTTTGAAACGATGATAAACATAATTTTCTCATAATTTCAAAATAAATAATATCAAAGTCTCTTTAGGAAATGAATGAAAATGCGATATCTTCGAAACTACGTATCCTGTAGGTAAAAAAATTCGAAGTATACTTTTCTCAAAAATTTAAAAAATACATGAAAACTCCAATTTCCCAAAACAACTTGTGTAATTTAATGAAAATTCCACTCATGTGATTTTTGACCAATCAGAACGTGTATTTCTGTCAGATCGCCATCTGTATCTGTAGAGTAGGGAGAGTGAGTGTAGGCTCACAGCACTTAGGCCACATATGACCCATTGTACATCCTCCCGAGGAGTTGTCCTCCTAGGTCATCGTCCATCCTGTCCTTCTCAGGAAGGTGGACAGGTCACTAGGAGACATCTCCTTTATATCGGCAGGTGTAGGCCAAGACTCACCGAACACACACTCTCTTATTGACGATAACTCCGGACACTCGCATAGGACATGCCTGACAGTCTCATCTTCCTGTTCACACATCCTGCATAGAGGTGTGTCCACTAGCTCCATAGTATGGAGGTGTTTCCTTAGTTGGCAGTGGCCAGTCAGAAATCCCACTGTTATACGTAGGTCATCGCCAAGTATTTCTTCGGCGCCATCTTCCCAGGGTCGCCCAGGGTGATCCTTGCAAAACTGCATCCTTTGATTCTCTCCCATCTCTCAAGGGATTGAACATGGATGTAACGGGCTAGTTCCGCAATTGTCGAAGTCGTCAGGCCATAGGTGTCACTGGGTCCAAAAATGTTTAGTCCAGATGCTTCCCTGGCTAAAGAATCGGCAATGCGATTTTCTTTACTCCTGTCGTGCCCTTTAACCCACCTCAGGATAATATTGTTATCTGCCGAGGCGTTAGCTAAATCTTGGTGGTACTCTAGTACTAGCCTCGATATAACACGTTGTCTGTTCAAGGCTAATAGGGCTTGTCTACTATAAGTGCAGATTATTATGTTTTTGTCAGAAATTCCTTTTCTGGTTAGTTCTTTTGTGGCAATTGAAATACCAGCCAGTTCTGTTTGAACCACGCTTGTATTGTTTCCCATTCCCCACTTAATCCTTAGGCTTAGTGCTCTCGAGTGAACTCCACATCCTGAACCTTCATTCATTTTTTAACCATCTGTATAAATGCGTATTGCATCTGCAGCATCTGGCTCTGTGTTGTGTTTTATTTGTATTTTGTAGGGTTTATTAAACAAAAACCTGGGTTTAATTGCATCATTGGCTGTCTGCAGCAGAGGTAGCGCAGTAAGCGCTTCCAGCCATAGGCCTAACCGCAACCTCCTTGACGTACAGGTCCAGAGGGGTCAGACCAGTAATTAGTTCCATTGCTGCGGTTGGTGTTGTTCTCATGGCTCCTGTGATGTTTAAACAAGCCATTCGCTGTATTTGATATAATTTTTGAATGGCCGTTGCTTGTAGAACCTTTGGTCCCCATGCAATTGCTCCATACGTTAACATAGGTCTTATTATTGCAGTGTAGATCTAGGTGACCACACAGGGTGACAGACCCCATGTGCGTCCCACTATTCTCCGACACTGCTCATAAGCCACATATGCTCTTTTTGCTCTGCTGTGTAGATGAGAGTTCCATGTTAGTTTCCTGTCGAGGGTAATACCAAGGTATTTCACCTCTTCCGAAAAGTAGTCTGATCACCATAGCAACGGATGAATTTTTTCTTGGTGGGTACCCAACAGCGAATTATACTGGAAATTTTTTTTGACGTTTATAATGTCAGCATATTTTTTTTGGCAATCTAATTTTTATTTGTTCACATAATGATTTTGATTCATTTCAACTACAAGGCTAGATGTTTTCTAAATTCTTTGGACCATTATAATTAATGTTTTGTATTAAAAACGCAATTATTATATACTATGTTATGCAAGTAAGTACTTGTTGTAATTATTGTTGGATAACACGAGGTATTCAGCAAAACAAGTTTCTTATAAAGATGTATTATTCAATAGTTACAAAAGTCAATGTCAAACGAAGGCGCCTAAAAGAAAAATGAATTTATTTAATATGCGCCAACAAAAGTAACCTACTGTCTATAATACATGTAAAAAGATACATCTTACCTTCTAGACATTTATTACAGTTGCTGTTCAATATTTATATTATACTATTAATATTTGGAGATCTAAGTGCGACGTAAAATTAACAGACTCCCTCCTTTTTGTTTGACAGACGTCATATATATATATATATATATTTTTTTTTTTATAGAATGTTGATAACATATGAAACACAAAACTTGTGACATTCGAAAATAATTACAAAATATACAAATATTCTCAACACTCCTCCTTAATTATTTTAGTTTTCAATGAATGAAATATCTTACGGTTCAAGGGCTTTGTTAGTATATCAGCAAGCTGATCACAACTTTGCACATGTTTTATCACGACTGTATTTCCAATATGTTGTTGAATAAATTTTCTTGGAATTTCAATATGCTTTTTGCCTTTATTTATTTTTCCTTCGTGATTATTCAACATGCAGATAGCTGATCGGTTGTCAACACATATCATAGTTGGCTAAGTATCATCTAATAATCTAAGTTCCCTTCCAATTCTTCTTATCCAACAAATATCATCAATTGCTGATACAGCAGCTCTGTATTCTGCTTCTGCAGTTGATGTTGCTATAAGTCTTTGTTTCTGAGCGTACCATACTATAGGTCCTCCTCTTAGTACAAGTATTCCACTTGTCGAATGACCATTATCACCTCCATAATCCGAATCCGTGTAGGCAATCAGTTCATTACTTCCATAAAAATATATTCCATTATTAATTGTCCCCTTTAAATATTGAAAAACTCTTTTAACCATTTTCCAGTGGCTAACCATTGGTTTGCTGTTAAAGCGACTTAGGTAGTTTACAACATAACTTATATCGGGGCGACTTATTGTAGCCAAGTAGAGCAGACTTCCGACTGCTTCACGATATGGTTTATTTTCCAATTGTCTATCATCTACAAGATTTTCCGGATTTGTGATCATTCCCTTTTCCATGGGAGTATGTGCTATATTAAGACTATCAAAATCAAAACGTTTTATAATCTTTTCGGTGTACTTTGATTGGCTGACAAAAATGCCTTCTTCTGTATTTTGAATTTCCATTCCAAGATAAGACATTTTATTATTTTCCGCTGTGTCATAAGTAATTTCGAATTCTTCTTTTAATTTGTTTAGGATGTTAAACATCTCTCGTTGCCTAATTCCAGAGATAAGACCATCATCAACAAAAAGTACAATTATCACACTTCTATTTTCATTGTAATATACACATGGGTCATCATCGGTATTTTCAAATCCTAATGATTTCAAAAAATTACTGAATTTATGGTTCCAGTTTCTTGGTGCTTGTTTAAGTCCATATAGACTCTTCTTTAATCTGCAGATTCGGTTTGTCCCATCATTATAACCTTCTGGTTGATACATGAAGATTTCTTCCTCCAAGTCCCCATGTAAAAATGCAGTTTTTATATCAAAAGACATCAATTTCATTTTATTTGATGCAGCCAAGCTGAGTACAAGTCTGACTGATACATGTCGAGCAACTGGACTGTACGTTTCTGTATAATCAATACCTTGCTTCTGTTGAAAACCTCTTGCAACCAGTCTGGCTTTGAGTTTTCCATCTTGTTTTCTTCTTAGTACCCACCTACATGTCAATGGTTTCACATTATTTGGGGGTTCTACTAACTCCCATGTTCTCATTTTGGTTAATGAGTGAAATTCATCATCCATGGCTACTTTCCAGTTTTTGTCCTGCAGCGCTTCTCCAATTGCAATGTCTTCAACTTCGCCCATCAAGGCCATGTTTTCATTTTCATCATCAGTTGAATATTCCAAAACATAATCGTCTAGTTTTTGAGGTTTTCTGGTATTTCTTCTGTCTCTCAAATTTCGTGAATTATCATTGATCTTGCTTTCCAAGTTTTCATCTTTGTGATTTGTGTGGTTAGACTCGCTAGTCCCTTCTTCATTAGTTTCTTCTCCTCCTGAATTCTGATTTACTTCTGAGTTCAGTTCATGTTCTATGTATCCTTCTGTTGATCCTAACTTTTCATCAAACATTACGTTATCAGAGCTCACAACATCATTTTTCTAAGGAATGTAAATTCTGTAACTCGGTGAATCTATATCGTATCCAACGAAAATTCCTTTCTTCAACTTCTTCTCTGTCTTAGCTCTTTTGTGATCCTCAATCAATACATAACATTCACATCCAAAACTTCTAAGTTTATTAATATCAACTCTTCGTCCAAACCATAGATCAACAGGACTGTTGTCATTTTGTGAACTCTTCCCTGCCTGATTTATAGTAAAAACCGCATAATTTACTGCTTCAGCCCACAGATTTTCATTGAGATTTTTAGCATGTATAGCAGATCTTGCAGATTCAACAATCGTCCTCATTTCTCCTTCAATACGTCCATTCTGCTGAGGAGTATATGCATTCGACTTACTATGAAATATCCCTAATTCTTCCAGAATTTTCTTAGCATTTTCATTTTCAATTTCAGTTCCATTGTCAGATCTCAAACATTTTATATTTCTTTCAAACTGATTGTTCACCATTTTCACATACATATTCAGTTTAGAAATAGCTTCATCCTTATATTTTAAAAAGTACACTGTTCGAAAATGTGAAGAATCATCCTTGAAGAGTAGGAAGTATTTAGCTCCTCCTAACGAGAGAATGTTCATCTCACACAAATCTACATGAACCAAATCTAACGGTTTTTGAAATACTTTTGTATTCAATGGATGTGAAATATAATGTTGTTTTCCATATATACATCCTGGACAGACATAATCATTCCAATCATCTACATATTTCACTCCATGTCTTTTTAGAGTGTCTTTCACATATTGTAAATTTTGATGAGCTAACCAAATTTTAATTGACGTAGTTACAAGACATTTTTCAGCTTCATCTCTTCTAAACATCATCTTGAACAAATTTTCATCTCTTTTGGCTATTGCTACAATTTCATTATCTTCCCGACTCTTGAAAATTGACTGGCTTGCATTTGCTTGTTGAATATATCCTCTGTCTAACAACTGTGACACGGAGAATAGGTTGAAGGACATTTTAGGCACATATAATACATTCTTCAGAACGACTTCATACCATTTTTCACCATTGAATGCCATCAACTCCACTTCACCTATTCCTATTCCTTCTAACCTGGTAGCATCACCAATCAACGCATTGATACGTTCTTTAAGTTCAACAAAATTTGTCAACCATTCTTTACGTGATGTCATATGTTGACTTGCACCGCAATCTTGATACCAGCAATCACTGCAGTCATTTTCTGATAATATGTCCATTACATTTGCAGTTGATAAACCAGTGGAAATAAAAGCTCTGCGATTTGAGTTTCTTTGATAACTTCTCTGACTTCCATTATTTCGATCATTACTACTAAAATATCCACTTGAATTATTATTGGGACAATCTTTTGCAAAATGGCCCTTTTGATTACAGTTTTTACAGGAGTAATTGTTTTTGCAGTATTCTAGATACTTAGGACAAGGTTTGTTTCTGCAGTATTTCTTAATATGACCCCTTTTACCACATTTGAAACATTCAACTTTACTTTGTGAATTGGCTTCATTTCTTTCAGACTTTTTGTGCATAAGGGCATTTTGTGGTGCTTGTTCCTCAGTACCATTCAGTCTATCCTCCTCCAACCGAAGACGTTCAATGATTGTATTTAAATTTTTATCGGCAGGGCTGACATTATCCCAGGCCGTACGGAAATGATGTAATTTAGGAGGTAACATTCCCAAAATTCTTGTCATGATCCAAGATTCCTTGACTTCTTCACCTTCAGCAGCTAAGTCTTCTGCATACTGTTGAATAATCATACAATTTTCTACGGCTGACTTACCAACATCATATTTATAACTGAAAAATTGCCTTTGTAAACCTTCAACTGTAAGATCAGACTTCTTACCATACAACAACTCTAACTTTTCAAGCATAATAAAAGATGAATTACAATACGCAATTTTCTTAGAAATGTTGCTACTCACATTTAAACCTATAAGAGTTTGAGCTTCAATATCTTGTTTGAGCCAAGCCTTAACATTATCATTGTCATCTGAACCCTCTGGCTTCAATACTACGCCTGTAGCTACTAAATATAACCCTTTTGATTTCAAAGTTAGATTCAATTTAAATTTCCATGATACATAATTAACATTACCTTGTGAATCTTCTGACAATATTTCTAATGAAGACTTGACTGAGTCCATATTGAATTCAGCTTTTGACTGATAAATTTTACAGTTCAATATCTAATTTATAAACAGACTTATAATAAAACAAGTCTAAAGACTTCTCTTAGAGAAGTGATTTTTCTTTACGACGACTTACTTTCCAGACAACTGATTTGATGGTCCCAAATAATACTGACTTGTAGTGACGACTGACTGGCAAGTTTGACTGATCTACAATTACCTTCAACCTCTTGTTTATTCAACCTCTGGCTTATTCCAACAAACTGACATAGCTGACTGGGCCCATAACCTGTTGTAATTATTGTTGGATAACACGAGGTATTCAGCAAAACAAGTTTCTTATAAAGATTTATTATTCAATAGTTACAAAAGTCAATGTCAAACGAAGGCGCCTAAAAGAAAAATGAATTTATTTAATATGCGCCAACAAAAGTAACCTACTGTCTATAATACATGTAAAAAGATACATCTTACCTTCTAGACATTTATTACAGTTGCTGTTCAATATTTATATTATACTATTAATATTTGGAGATCTAAGTGCGACGTAAAATTAACAGACTTCCTCCTTTTTGTTTGATAGACGTCATATATATATATTTTTTTTTTTCATAGAATGTTGATAACATATGAAACACAAAACTTGTGACATTCGAAAATAATTACAAAATATACAAATATTCTCAACAGTAGTTGATGAAGACGAAAATTGATGTTGTTGGAAATAAACATATTTGGAGTGGAATTTTCACTATACCACATGAGGTCAAATTAATTAACGAAATTTTTTCTCGCTCATGAATATTTCCAGAAAATTTCCGGAAATAATTTGACCTCTAGTGGTATTACTAGTGAAAATTTGGTTCTTAGATGACTTATTAAATTCATGGTAAAAACTGCTTACAAGCACGCCCTTTTTTGTTTTTTTTTAAGTCATAAAAAAGTTAAGGAAGGTATTGACAAGAACAAATTACATGAAACTAGTAATTTGATTTTCTACACATTATAATTTAAACCTAATTTGAAAATAAATATTCTAAGCTCAGCAGTTAATAATCATCAGTATTTCCTATGCATCATTTCAGACCAAACAGATCGTTAATTTCCAAAATTGCTTCCATCCAACTAGTTCAAGAACATAATCATTCATTGCCGAGTAATTTTAGTAATTAGTTGCACTATTTCCACAACTTTATGAGTTTCATGCACGTTTCGTGCAGATCAATATAATTGTGTTTAACGAGAATATTTATCTGAAGAAACTCCATTATTGAGATCGACAAACTGAACTTAAATTATATTAATTTATAACATAAATTCCAAAATTAGGATTCATGCAACTATGATATATTGTTTTTCTACGACCGTGCGTTTTGACCCACTTTCCCGCACGCATTTTAGTTTTAAATAAATGAGTGCGGGAAAGTAAAATTATGCAAATTTTGACCTCATTAGATAGTTTTTTACTTCGGAAGTTATAACTATTGTGACTACAGGTGAATGAATATTCACAAAATATTCCATAAAATGGTTATTTGTTTAACTAGGCAGTCAATCTACTTTGCTGCCGAGTTGAACATATAATTTTTTCTCCGATTGTTCATAATGATATAGGAGGATATTGTATTTGCAAATTATTACAATTCCCACAATCTCTTTATTTTGGTTGGTTGCTATGGAAATGTATAATCAGGAAAAGTAATACTTTGCTGATTGATATCAGTCAGCAAAATCAATATTTGCTGCCAATCGGAGAAAAAAATCTTTTCTAGTTTTTTGTTGCATTTTTTATTTTTTGGAAATATAAAATGATGAAGATATCTTGATATAACCCTAACAGCAAATAGCTCCACTGGACCGGCCATTTTAAGTAATTTACACAATTCAAAAAATTGTGTTTTAATATTAATATTTATAATAATTAGTAGTTTTTCGTATATGTACGTTGAAAGGAAATAATTTTTGAAAAATGGGTTGGTATACTTTTTTGTAGGTAGGTATACGGTCGTAGAAAAAATAATGTTCCTTACTCATGTGTAAAGTGTCTTTCCCGTACTTGACCGCTTGCCCGAACTCCGCTCCGCGTCGTTCGGGTCAACTGCAGTCGCGTGCGGGAAATTATCACTTTCCGTACTTGTTAGGAAAATAACTATTTTTTTCCATTTTTTGAGAGTAAATCGTTAGTCTCTATATTAGCTTGGTTCTCCATCTAAGTCGTTGAGTATTGTTACTTATTGCCCATGATTATATCATTCCTTCTTTCAATCAGAGAATACTAAATTGGTTTTGGGGCAGCTTGAATGTGAATAATAGAATAAACATTTATAAATTTTTGACAGTGATTTATAACTTTTTTTCACAGACTTTCCATTATATCATTTCCTGAACAATAACAGTAGCTGACAATTAACATGGCTTCCATTCAAATCGGCTAAATTTTCACAGAGCACCATTATGTAATCGCTTATTTTTCTTACGTTAAAATCTAACCAGCCTCAATCTTTTTATTTTTTGGAAATAAAATTCCTTAATTGACTTATTCAAAGTCGTATGCCAAAATTACCAAATCTGAAAATCTAAATATTTTTAGCAACAGTTTCAGATGGAATTATGGATTGGCGATCATTTATTTATCTGTATTCGGCAATTATCGATAAATCGTTATTTTTCGCAAATCGCTAGGACACTGACATTCCAGAAAAAATTTCTCAAAGATGAAGTCAAGATTTCCTTATTGTGAGAAAATTGTATTTTTCAATAACTATTTTCGTTTAGACCTTGAACTATATAGGTAGGTAGGTAGGTACCTAATAAAAAATGTACTGAAAAATGATGCACCATATATTTTCAATTTTTGTCTTAAATTTGTTATTTATAATTGCTGCTTTCGTTTATTTGGGATTCAAGCATTTGTGCGTGACGCTTCAGTCGTCGCCACTTTCCAGCAAAACGAACACGATTTTCAGGATTCTCAGAACCACTTGTTATGTGCCAATGTCATCCGAACTATCAGTTTTCGATTATGATGTTATTGATAATATAATTTTGCACATTTAATAATATTTCCAGTAAGATTTAAATCGTAATCGGCACAATCTTAACCTTTGAATAAACGTCAAACCGGACAAACGTCAGACATTTAATGTCCGTGGCTTGGAGCTCATACTTTTCGGTATGTGCTCAAGGGGCAAGGGGAAGGTAAGACCAGGTAAGACTAGGCGTCACGACCGGTAATAAACGAACGAAATTCAGTCACTACGAGCTGCTACTAGCAGCCAAAAGTAAATAATCGAAAACACATATTATAAGCCTCGCCCTTATTCCGCTCGGTCAATAATAATAGTATTCACCACCTCAGTTTATAATGTACCAGTTTACTGCATAAGCCGAAAAGTGTTACTTTTATGTCACTGAAGCTACCGTTAAATGTCAATCGGAGATAATAGTAGTTTACCTAACTAGTGCGGAAAGTGATACATTTCCGCACGCTATTGCAGATGGCCGAACGACGCTAGCGGAGTTCGGCCAGCAATCGCGTGCGGAAAAGTCACTTTACGCAGGTGTTATGTACACTATTTTTTCTACTAGCATCCGGAAAAAAGCCAAAAGTTAACATAAAGAAACATTTATTATTAAATACATATCGACAACTCAATTATTATTATTTGACATCCATTTAATAAGGCTTTTACCAGGGCCATGAAAAATTATTGAAAAAAATATTTTTTTTTAAATTATAGCAGAATTCTAATAAATTTATTGATTTTTGAGTCATTTGGTAAACTACAACCATACAAATACATATTTTGAATATTCAAATGTCAGTATACTCCCCAAAAACTCTACAAATCTACTTTCCGCACGCTAGTAGAAAATTAGTAGTTAACCTAACTAGTGCGGAAAGTGATACTTTTCCGCACGCTATTGCAGATGGCCGAACGACGCTAGCGGAGTTCGGCAAGCAATTTGACATCCATTTAATAAGGCTTTTACCAGGGCCATGAAAAATTATTGAAAAAAATATTTTTTTTTAAATTATAGCAGAATTCTAATAAATTTATTGATTTTTGAGTCATTTGGTAAACTACAACCATACAAATACATATTTTGAATATTCAAATGTCAGTATACTCCCCAAAAACTCTACAAATCTACTTTCCGCACGCTAGTAGAAAATTAGTAGTTAACCTAACTAGTGCGGAAAGAGATACTTTTCCGCACGCTATTGCAGATGGCCGAACGACGCTAGCGGAGTTCGGCAAGCAATCGCGTGCGGAAAAGTTACTTTACGCACGTGTTAGGTACACTATTTTTTCTACTAGCACCCGGAAAAAAAACTCAAAAGTTAACATAAAGAAACATCTATTAGGTATTAAATACATATCAACAACTCAATTATTATTATTTGGCATCTATTTAAAAAGGCTTTTACCAGTGCCATAAAAAATTATTGAAAAAATTTTCATTTTCATAAAAAAATTATAGCAGAGCTCTAATAAATTTATTGATTTCTCAGTCATTTGGTAAACTACAACCTTACAAATACATATTTTAAATATTCAAATGTCAGTATAATCCCTAAAAACTCTACAAATCTACTTTCCGGACTAGTGCGGAAAAGAGAATCTTTCCGCATGCTAGTAGAAAAAATTTCTTACATTTTTGGAAGGCTTAAAACTTGATTCATTTTCATAGGTGATAGTTTACATTTGGGCACAGAGAACTACTATTTTAGGGCATCTACAATTGCACAGAATCAATCTTATTTATTACAATAGGCCTCTTGCAGACAATTATACGTAGATATCATCCCACAGGAACATTTTCACATTTTGTGTGATATTCAAGTCGTAATAAATAATTGAAATTCAAACGGGCTAAAATGCCGCAAAAACACATTTCATGCAACAGTGACGTCACAAGGTACTATTGGTTTGACAAGTTGTGACGTCTATCCAAGTTAATATTTTCCGACCAAGTTTTTGGTGATTTTTTGAGAAAAAATTTATCGTTACTGTATCGCGCCTGGTTGTGAAAGTACAACTATCTCCACTCTTGGAAAAACATTCATTAAGCTAATCATTGAAAAAAAATTCCGAAAAATTTGGCTCAACGCCCTGAGAAGTAAAAGCCTTAAGATTTTTCATCAAAAAGCCATGTTTATCTATGCGAAGACCTGAATGGGCACCTGAAAAAGCTCAAAATAGTGGAGGAAGAAGAATGCAGATATTTTGGCATAGTAGAAGAAACCTCCATCCACCCACATACTTTCTAGCTACACAGCACTCCAGAATCCTAGAGCACAGTGCCTGGGAGATTACTGGATAGAAGAGAAACATTTACCTTAGTTGAAGCCTGCAGATGCCCTAATAAAATATATTTGTCCACGACCACCTAATAATGAGTCAATATTTTACCTCCTAACAAAAGGTATATGGTACCCATATATCAACTGTCGTGAATTATGGTTCATAATACACTGTAGTGAACTATGGACTAGAGATGGGGGTACCTACAATATGAAATAAACTATTAAATCTGTGTATTTTGTTCAGGAAATTTGTTTCTGACATATATCGTATCGATAAAATATTGTAATTTTTAGTATTGATACTTTTCATAACGATATTTTCTAATATTAAGTATTTTAAAACAATATATTTATAACGGTACGTTGTATTGATACCTTACACAGTATCACCCATCTCTATATATGTCAAATTATATTTTTATGTAGCTGTCAGAACATTTTGAGGTTAGTAATACCAAATCGTTTCAATCTTTTATTTATTAAAATAAATTAATGGTCGTGGACAAAGTATAGTATTCTACTCGCAATTTACGGCCATAATTCACACGTCACCTATCGTGAATTATGGCTATCATAAATTGCTCGTTTAATAATATACTATTTTCTACATCCATGCAAAAAACATCACTTTTGTGAAACACATTTAATGGAAAAAGTGCAGTTATTGCACTCATCTGTCATTCTTCTGTCAGTTTTGTGATGATTTATGACAAACATTTAAATAAAATAAAAATCCAGAGCAAGTGTCTGATCCTGCTTTAATACAACAAAAATATATGTATATCTTACTACTTAGTCTCAACGAATTACAATGATTGCAAAAATCTAATCTAATCTAATTATTTAAAATTTAAATGGTCAAGGCGAAAACCAGCTATGATTGAATACTGACAAGGTGGAGGCCATAAAGATACAAAAAAAAGAAGAATGGTTTGAGTTTGATTATGTTAAATTAGGTTCCCGACATATTATATTCTAATTTTCCAGTTTTTGCAGAACGTGTTTTTTGCACTCGACGTGTTGTCCAACTCGGCCTAAATACCTCGTTGGACAACTTCACGTCGCGTGCAAAAAACACTCACTTTTTGCATTTGTTGCATAAATAACTATTAAATATCATTTGAATATGAATATGTTTATTCTATTATCCCCATTTTTGTTTTGCACAATTTTTACTCATCTTTATTGAGTGCATTATAAATGTTTGTTTTCCAAATTTTACTATAATGGGCTTTAAAAAGTGTTCATTATAACTAACATGAATTAGTATCACTCCATTATTTTGTTCAAATAAAGGATCCGCAACACAAAATACTCCAGATATGAAGTTCATTTTACCTCGTGACGTCAATAACCGTTTTCGTGTGACGTCAAATTTAAAGGGCTTCGTAGAACTTTCTCAGAGAATTTATGAGATCATTTCAAGTATTTCTTGAGAACAAAAAAGGGGAGAGGATATTTATTATACTTTAAAAGGTTTTTAGAATACTTTAAGGTAAAAATAAAAATCTATGCAAGAGGCCTATTGGGAAGGTTAGGTTAGGTACCTCACGAATCATAGTATTGTCGTTGAAATCCGTAATATCTTTACTCAACATTCTGATACTCTAATTATTGTTGGAGATTATCGCCAGTATGGCGGTAATAGCATTGTCATTTTATGACGTCTAACAATGACGTGCCGCGCATTTTGTTGTCACTTGTATGGTTGATGACGTGAAAAGTGCTTTAAAATTACTTGAAAAAGGCATCATAATGACGAAATGTGCTACTAGGGAATTAATCTTCACTAGCACTAACTAACATCCTTTTAAATTTAAATTATTATTTCAAAAACACCCTGTATGCATAAAACAAAAATATAAATTATATTAAATTTGGGATATGTACAAATCTAAAATTTCCTTTGGAATAAAATGCAAATACGATTCAGAAATTTATTGATATAAATTTAAGACAGAACTTTTATTACAGATTCAAAATAGGTAAACACAAAATTTCAATATAAATTCGAATGTTTTACTTCTCGGGACCTGCCCAATAACCGTAAAGTCTGGAATTGCAGCATAACCGGACTGTCAAAAAATAAATGGCTTCCATGAAGGAGAGAATCGAAAATCCCGTGAAGAGTCCAAGTAATCCTCCGAAATTCGCCAAGAAGTCCGTAGAGCTGTACAATCCGTGCCGTTTAGATGTAATAAAATCCGGGGATTTGAAAAATATAATTATACGGGATACGTGGAAGCTGGAACAGATACCCATTTTTTTATTACTTTTTACTTATACCGTTGATTGATAGCCCAAACTAAACTTATCAATCAACGCTTATACCTACATAGTGAATGGTTGTATTTTCATTTCAGCACCTTTTTGGTGAAAAGAGCAACGTTAGGGTTTCATAGCAGGTTCAAAAATATCTGAACTAGTGCCGAGTAACGCCTACAGTTAAGCTGAGGTAACTGAATTCAATTTTTTTGAATAAACGATTGTATATCTAGTGAAAACTGCTTTCTTATATTTTGAGATAATCCCGCTGGAGCTTGCGAGAAAGCAAGCAAACACAGGTTGGGACACGTAAAATATGGAAGTTTTTTGTTTATAACTTCCTTATATTTCATGGCACATGATACAATATTTTGAAAAAAACTGTTTTCTACACCCACATGTATATTATCCATTTTCTGCACAGTTTACAGAAGGGAATTGTAGGCCATATCAGTTAACTGAACGTATATATTCATATACATCCTAGAACGTATATGAAATCAACCAATCAGCATTCGCATTTAGTATTCGTCAACTCCCCTTTTTTGAATTTCAAAGAAACGTCAAAATAACTTATCGAAAAAAAGGCTTCCCTAGAAGCACTGGATCAAGAATATTTATTTACAATAATAGACATAAATAAAAGAATCCGTATAAATTAACAACAAATACTGAAAATAGAATAAAATGGGTATTTAAGAGGACTTCTGATAGACGTCAGCTTTTATAAAATTATGTAATTCATATGACGTTATAGATATCTGGTTTGAGCATTCCTCGGTAGTCGAGTGGTAAGCATACCAGACTCTCGCGCGCTAGGTCCAGGGTTCGCTTCCCAATGAAGACACTTTTTTTATTTTTTATTTTATTTCTAAATAATTATTCCGCTTGATATTGATTGGTAAAATTATAAAAATTGTTGAAAATTTTGGAATTGAAGTTATATTACAGTCGGGATTACAGTTTATTAAAATGTTTATTTTCTAGATTTTTTAAGTGGGTCGTAGAAAAAATATACTCGTGTGGATTGTCCATATCGCACTCGAACGATTGAGCACTCCACCTACGTCGTCGTGCTCAAACTTCGTCCTCGTGCGATATGGCCATCATATCCACACTAGTTGCACAAACCACTATTTTCTACGACCGTGCGTTTTAACCCACTTTCCCGCACGCATTTTAGGTTTGAAAGTGTCACTTTCTCGCACTAGTGCGGGAAAGTAATAAATGAGTGCGGGAAAGTAAAATGCGTACGGGAAAGTAAAATGCGTACGGGAAAGTAAAATTATGCAAATTTTGACCTTATTAGATAGTTTCGGAAGTTATAACTATTGTGACTACAGGTAATTAAATATTCACGAAATAGTCCATCAAAAAAATCTTTTCAAGCTTTTTGTTGCATTTTTCATTTTTTGGAAATATAAAATAATGAAGATATTTTTTTATAACCCTAAAACCAAATAACTCCACTGGACCGGCAATTTAAAGTAACTTACAGAATGCAAAAAATTATGTTTTAAAATTAATATTCATAATAATTAGTAGTTTTTAGTAAAAGTTTTGTATATGTATGTTGAAATGGAATGATTTTAGAAAAATGGGTGACCCGCATCGTTCGGGTCAACTGCAGTCGCGTGCGGGAAAGTATCACTCTCCGCACTTGTTAGGAAAATAACTATTTCAGTCCAAAATCATTCGAGTATATTAAAACATCTCTGCAAACTGGTTATTCAAGCGGCAAACATGGTTAAAATGATAACGACTTCGGATGCTTTCAGAGCTAGGTATCTGCAATTTTCAAGGATATGACGTATACGATCGTTCCGAATTACTTACACGGCAGTTACTTCAAAATAACTCGAAATGGTTCATGCTCCACCACGTTGTCAAATGTTAGTTTTCAGCTGTTTTTGTGAGTAAACAAAAATCTCAACCTCAATATATCATCTATTTATTTGCAAATTGCTTTGTATAAACAGTCAAACAAGCTAATATAAGATTATAATTCTAAAATTGTTACTAATGGAATTATGAATATCATCTTCGAGACGAGTAGTATTTGTATCTGTGAAGTGGGGAAGGTGAGTTTAGGCTCACAGCACTTAGGCCACATTGTACATTCTGCACTCACTAGGAGACATCTCCTTCATATCGGCAGGTGTGGGCCAAGACTCACCGAGCACACACTCTTTTATTGACGATAACTCCGGACACTCGCATGAGACATGCCTTATAGTTTCATCTTCCTGTTCACACATCCTGCATAGAGATGTGTCCACTAGCCCCATAGTATGGAGATGTTTCCTTAGTTGACAGTGGCCAGTCAGAAAACCTACTATTAAACGTAGGTTTTTCCTAGTCATCGCCAAGTGTGATCCTGGCAAGACTGCAATGCGATTACCTCCACTTCTGTCGTGCCTTTCAACCCACTTCAGGATAATATTGCTATCTGCCAAGGCGTTAGCCGAACCTTTGTGGCACTCTAGTGAACAAAACTATACAACCCAATTAATCAATTATTATGGAGATTAGCGAATATAATGCACATAGCGCATGCCCGCATAAGATCTGTTTGGCGAAAAGGTAGTGCTTGTTATACCTCGTATTCTCGTCCTTGAAACCAAAGATTTCTAAACAGATACTTACTTCAATTGCGTTAACTCGGAACGTATTGTACAAACAGCGGTATACGCAATATGTGCTCAACTCGGAAGGCACCCTTCATAATATAAAAAAATGGTCCCTGAAAAGGTTGGTGTTTTCTGAATTTGAAAATTCAAAATGGCTGCCATACAAAATTTCTTTATATTTATTTTTTTTCCAGCCCCGCCTCATTTTATGAACACTTATGCTAATGACAAAGAAATAGAGCATCAAAATGGTTTTTGACAAAAATACTAGTGAAAAATGGACTATACCATCTGGTAACTGCGTAGTTTCATCCATTTTATTCATACGTTTGGGTTGGGTTCAACAGACCAGGCACTTGAACTTAATCTTTGTACCATTACCTATGTTATCTACATACTTCAATTCCATACAGGCCACCGCTTTATCTGGAGGGATCTTCAGTAGTTGTGATGGTTGTGTTATTTTAACTTCAAACTGCTTCCGTCTGAGTCCTTTTAAGTTCTCACACAAGCAGAGTATGTGTTTTATGGTAGAGTTCACATTTTTTGTACATAGGTTCACTAACTTTGCCCATCCTGTGTAAATGCTTCCTCAGGGTACAGTGTTCATTCACCAGGTCGGTAACTAATGTCTTCAAATTTCTCTTACTCAGTTTCAACAGCCTGGACGAGAACTCCTTGTCAGTTCCCGACTTCCCCTCTTATGTAGATAATCATTTGTGATTCCACAAAACGGTTTCGGACATGTGAAGGCTCCTCTAAAGCTGCTGATAGCTTCAAGCAGAGCCTGGCTGTCAGTGGAAATTTTAATCTTTTGACCGGTATATCATCTTTCGATGTTTTCATCAATGCAGACTATAGCGGTATCGTACACAGTTGTGTATCGACCAAGGCTAAGAGACAGTTTTTTTCTAGGTCGAGCGCTATAGTTTGTTTTGGATCCCAGAATCACCTGAATGTATCACTACGTAGTATAAACCTGATTCATACTCGACTCACAAATATTACTTACACATTTTTGTAAATATTTGAAATGGAAAAAATTGTAATGTTTCAAGTTTTTTGTAAATAACAAGGAAGCGCACTAAATAATCGAAATGGGGACACAAGACGAATTGTAGATAATAAATAAAAGGACTCGAAAAAACAGAAACTTCGTCATTTTTTTTCTAATTTCATATCTTGGTCGTTTTTCGAATTATAAAGTTGAAAAAATAAGTCCTTTGTATGTACTTACCTTATGTAGGCGAAGAGCAGTTAACATTAGAGAATACCTTTTGTATTAGCAATTTTTTAATGAAATATCTTGTTGTATTTCTATATGCTAATCATTAATCTAAACATGATGATGATATTTTCAACTTGATATTCAATTTTATCCAACTGAATAAAAGACAAGGAAGGGAGAAGGGTTTCCATGAGGAAAAGTATTATCACCGTTACTTTTGGCAACCTGAGAAGATGACCTATTCACGGAACAGTCTACGACAAACTACCACTATAATAATCCTCCCCAATTGCGATGGAGTTCCTGCAATAAGCAGGTCTGCAGACTGTTGCGAACCTACGATATCCTGGGTACCAGCACAATGAGAAGGTAGGTGAAATAGCAAAAGAAGCCTTTTTACTGCCGGGCTGGCAATAAACTCAAAACTTGCCGTTAACCACCTAAAAACGTAAGGCAGAGAGAAAAACTATTTTTCGAAAGGGATTTATAGTAGATTCTATATGCCTTATTCTCAAAGATTGAATATATTTGTGTTCTCTTCAGGATAATTTCCTCCAATTCAGGAATAATCCTTTTCCTTGATCCGCTACTGCGACAATGTTTTTACGTTAAAACTTCGATTGGTTTTACCGGTTTATTCTTCTCCCCTCACCTGAGAGAATTTCAATGGGTTTGTTCGACCTACTAATTTGACTTTTGGAGAATGAGCTGAAAAAATTTCACGCTTAGGTAATGCCAAAACGAGTTTCTCAAAAGTGATCTTAATGTTAATGAACGTAAAAAGGGAGGAAGTTTTCTTATGAAGTTTAGTTTTTTCTCAATCATTTTTCATTATATTAGATGGGGGCGGATGAATGAATTTTTTTGTGCACCGTACAGATAGATATGATATTTTTAGGAGTTGAGGAAATTGAAACATATTGGCAGTTTACACGTGGCAGTAGTTGAGCTATCAGAAAAATAACAAGATTAGAAATATGAATAGTGTAAAACAATATAATTATTTATAAATATTACTAAGGGTCCACTGATCTCTCAGCAATTCATAATTACATCAAGACACATACTCATCAAGCCATTGCTAAGTATATAAAGAAATTCCAAAAATTATTGGCACCATACGAATACCCAGCATATGCTGTGTATCTATTCTCTGCGACTTGTTCTGGGGGGGTCCTATAAAGACAGTTTCATACTAGACAGGCTTATTGAATACGATGATATTACCATTAAGTTGTCACTTGCAATCGAAATACGCAGAAAATCAGAACGCCATATTCAAACCTTAGAACCAGCAAAATTAAATTCCAAGCCCATGTTCCAGTGTTTCAGGTGTTCCGAATTTTTCTATTCTACTAGATCTTGTACCGATTTATTTGGAAGTTATTGCGGAAAAAATAATCCCGATAAATACGTATTTTTAGCAACAAAGCATGACTGCTAAGGTCCATTCACTTAAAGTGAACACTTCTATTCAATATCCAGTTGCGAGCAACGCAGAAACATCTACATGAGTGAAGACTTAAATCAACCCTCGATGCGGAAAATACACTTCTCTAAAGCTAAATACTGGCAAAATGCAGTGACAGTGATAAACTAAAATACTCTGAAGATTTCCTACTGTCAAAATATTTAAGTCATTAACCGGTATGACTATAATCATAGCATGATCATGCCATTGAGTGAAGTTTTCGATAACACAAAATACGAATAACTCTCAAAATATCATTGACTTGATAAACCGACATGACAATAAGAATAAACTATTCATTTGGATAATTTTATACTGTTACGGTAATTCGTATATTCATATTTTAATTATTATAAATGAAGTACAATACTCACTTATCCAAGTTATATTCTTCAGCACTGTAATAATCCATGACTTTGAAGGTTTCCTTCCATTCCCAGTTGCCTTGCGATGTTTCTACATTGTAAGAAAGGTCAGAGCACATAGGCAGACAATCACACTTTGGTATTGCTTCGTTAATATACCTTAATCCTTGGTGTTCTGTTAAATTTGTTGTATGTTCACTTATTTTATATAGAAGCTCCCTTAGCTCGTACCAATTTTCGGTTTCACGCATGCATTTTAATTTACTTGTACCACATATTTTCGTTGACTTTGTCCCTGAAATTCATAATTTTTTCATTTCCTTGAGCAGAAATAACACATTCCAATTTTTTTGGAAATGGAAAAACCGCTCAAGTGGGGTTATGGATGGTCTACAACTATTCTGTGGTACTGACACACAGTGATGGAGCGTTTCGTCTACATTAAATGGCAATAATTGTTATTTTCCTAACAAGTGCGGAAAGACACTTTACGAATGAGTTAGGAACATTATTTTTTCTACAACCGTATTTAGGTAGGCCTACAAAAAAGTATACCAACCCATTTTCCAAAAATTATTTCATTTCAACATAAATATACAAAACTTTGACTAAAACTCTTAATTATTATAAATATTGATATTAAAACTTGAAATTGCCGGTCCAGTGGAGTTATTTGGTGTTAGGGTTAAATAAATATATCTTCATTATTACATATTTCAAAAAAATCAAAAATGCAACAAAAAGCAGAAAAAGATTTTTTTCATGGACTATTTCGTAAATATAGTCAAAGGCACTCTTATCGTGTGGGTTCAAAGGTCACTAACCATATGTATCAAATCAGAAAACACAGAGGTTACCAGAATGTGAGATTACACTGATTGACGAATTTCCACTTTTTCTTTCATTCTCGAAATAATCCATCGAACTAAGTATCCTTCTTTTTCCCGTCAAAATTGCATAATAGTCCAGGGTAGAAGCCTTTAAAAATAATGAAAAGTGAAAAAAAATTATAATAGAATGAAACCAAGTTGTTGGTTTTTTATTTTTATCTTTTACAAAAATTTTTTTTTCTAACGAAATTGTGTGAAAACTTACCTTTTTATGTCCCAAATACGCTGTAATTTATTTAATTAAAAATATTTATTTTTTCACCTTATTTTGAATTAATATCGAAAAAACACCCTAATTTTCAATCGAAAATTCACCCGTCAAAATATCAGCTTTTTTCAAAAAGTTGGTGTGGTTTCTGTTCGTTGAAATCTCTACTTTCCGATGGTGAAAAAAAAATATATATTACTATGGTAAATCTTCTCAGAAAACGCAAAAATTAAAAAAACTCGAATCCGTTTTTTGAATCATTATGTAAAATTTTGAGCAATTTATTAAAATTTACACTTTAATTACTAGAAAAACGTAAGATTATAACATGAAATCTTACATTTTCCTAGATTATAACATGAAATCTTACATTTTCCTAGTAATTAATGTGAAAATTTTAATAAATTGCTCAAAATTTTACATAATGATTCAAAAAACGGATTCGAGTTTTTTTAATTTTTGCGTTTTCTGAGAAGATTTACCATAGTAACATATATTTTTTTTTTCACCATCGGAAAGTAGAGATTTCAACGAACAGAAACCACACCAACTTTTTGAAAAAAGCTGATATTTTGACGGGTGAATTTTCGATTGAAAATTAGGGTTTTTTCGATATTAATTCAAAATAAGGTGAAAAAATAAATATTTTTAATTAAATAAATTACAGCGTATTTGGGACATAAAAAGGTAAGTTTCCACAAAATTTCGTTAAAAAAAAAAAATTTTGTAAAAGATAAAAATAAAAAACCAAAAACTTGGTTTTTTGAATTTTTCACATAAATTTTGAGGTTATGTGAAAAAAGTGTAAATACAAAAGTTTTAGATCTTTTTATTATCTACAACTTTTCCATTTGACTTTTTTCGATAGGACTTTTAGTTTTGCTGGAAATCGAGAAAAACCGTTTTTTACCCTTAAAAACTCACCCCCATCCCCTTCCCAACCTCAGATCGCCCATAAATTATTTTTCCTTTCATTTTTATCATATTCCCCTCCTTTTCTAATGGGTTTCATCCTATTATGATTTTTTTTGGTTTTAAAAATTATCGACCCTGGACTATAAGTCTGTCTTATTTATATAGCGGATTTCAATTGGAAGTTATAATTAAACGCAATAAAAGAAAACCAAAACTGTGAGTATGTCTTTGTTGAATCGTATGACCCGCACGATAAGACTGCATCTGACTATATTTATTTACCTGTAGTCATAATAGTTATATCTTCCGAAGTAAAAAACTATCTAGTAAGGTCAAAATTTGTATAATTTTACTTTCCCGCACTAATTTCACTTTTCTGCACTGTTTTATTACTTTCCCGCACTATGCGGGAAAGTTACACTTTCAAAACTAAATTGCGTGCGGGAAAGTGGGTTAATACGCACGGTCGTAGAAAATAGCTATTTGTATTACTAGGGAGGAAAGTGCCACTTTTCCTCCCGCAGGATGAAGTTTACTGCCCGACGCTAAGCGGAGGGCAGTTAACATCCAAGGGAGGAAAAGGCACTTTACTCCCATGTGATACATATGATTTTTCCTCCTACCCACCTTTTTTGGAAATTTGGCCTTCATTTGTATCATTGTGAAGCATTGAATATTTAGACCAAAGTGTTGAAGCTTTCAATGATTTTCCTTGTAGTGAAAAATATGCCAGTAAAACAATCTCTGAATATTTATGTATCTTGTTGTCTTCAGCCCATTGCTTATATTGTGCATATTGTTTTTCATACCTGACTTTAGATTTTTGTAGTAGTAAGGTTAATGACGCTATATTAGCTTGTTCCTTAATATTAGGTGGTGTATTTGGAAATTCAAAATCACTTGAATCGCTTTCCATTTTTCAAAAATTCAACTAAATTTAATGAATGTAGCGACTTTGCACCTCAAAAGTCAATCGCCGTGTTTACTGTCAGTGAGCCACAGCATACTATATGCTTTTCTTATTCTGAACTCAAAAAACGTGTACCTATCTAAGATTCCTGAAGTTGAAATTTGTATTGAAGAACTACCTTGGAGTAACATTAATGTTTGATTTTTACAAAAAAATAGGATATACAGGATGTTCTAGAAATTATGGAAACAATATGAATATAATGAATTCACAAGTTTCATCGTTTACAACTTACTTGAAATGAGGGGGAGGAAAAATACTTTCCTCCCTAAGGAGAAAAAGTATGAGTTTCCTCCCTGATTTGAGGGAGGAAAGTGTGTACGTTCTGTAGGGGTAGGAGGAAAAAGCAATTTCAATTACTAATTTATGAATATCTCAGTAACTTTCGAATATTATACAGCTATAACGTTAAATTCAATCCAGTATTATCAAAATATGACAAGAATCATTTGGAGCCTTCTCTTCAATCAATTTCATAGAACAAATATTTTCATTGGAGTGACATAGAGCATACATTTGAAACATACAAACTCGAAATATTCCATTTTATTCGATGAATTTTCACATTTCAATATATTTTTTCGGGATCTGTATATGGATGATTGCTGGGAATTTTATTTTTCTGTCGATATTGCAAATTTCAGCCATTAACATAAATATTAAATTCCGATTGGTGGAAAATGCAAGGTGATCCATTCTGCAGTGACTGAACTTGACGTTTTGAGGAATTCGGGAAAAGAAAATGAATGGTTTATATCTCGTACCGTTTTCCTTGCCACTGGAGAGCTTATATAGACATTAATGATTGTTATTCTTTATTTCAAAATATTGTAAAAAATGTTATTTTGAATACTAAAACTAAAATGAACGGTTTTCGATATTTAACTATCACTTGATTTGATATGGAAATTATTTCCATAAATGTTCGATTCCCACATTTCTTATATGAAATCTATTCGCTAAATAGGGTATTTGACAATTTTTTTTAAATACCATTAGAAGATTGTCTGGCCTCAGTTAAGTACTCCAAATTTTTTTCAAATTTTTTACTAAGCGGGAAAGTTCCCAAAACCAACTTTGAAAATTTTCTATTTAAATAGCGCGCCAGAACGCGCTGATTTTTTATGACGTCAGTAGTCTTGTCGCTCCGCCTACCGCATCCCGAGCGACTTGACCTTTACCAGCCGAAGTGAGCCGAACAGGAGACAGCTGTCACAATAGTTTTGCTGTTTGAATACTGTAAAGTGTGGTTAAGTTGTTTACTTTTGAATTTCTTTTCGTGTTTTGCGTTATTTTTTCTGATATTTATGGAAAAAAAGAAGATCTGTTAATTAAAATGTAGAAATTAGGAAAGTTAACTTTAAGTAATTAATTACTAATATGTTTCAAAAGATCTTTTACATGTGCCCTTAAAATTCAACAAAATCTTTTCACTTACTTAGAAGTTTTCACGTTCCGAAACTCTGCAGAGCAGAAATCAGCATTGGTCGCAAAGAAATTTGCAACCATCATCGAATCGACTTTCGGTAGATTGTCACTGGTGGCTTTTATAAACCCAGGTTCCATTTCAATAGGAAGGCACACAATTTACAACACTATTAATTCAGTCTTGAAAGGGAATAATAATTAAAAACTTAAAGTCAAAACACTATCCAAAGGCCATAAACTCAACGAACAACAAACGTAAACAAACACCAAGTCGAAAAATCGGAGTAAAGAGTAAATTAATAGTAAAATGTAAATAAACATGACAAGTACAACATGGTTGACATGATCTGTTTTTTGTGATTTTTTTAATTAAATGTATGTCTCAATAACCCAATCTGGCAACTTTGCAAAAATAGCTAATCTTCGGCAACCATCGGCTCGACCTGCGGCCGCCCTCCTTAGCTGGCCAATAAGAAACAAGCAAGCAACGAGACCTCTGACGTCACAATAAAATCACATATTTTCCCGCGCTGATTAAATATTTGAAAATTACCATTTTTGTTAAGTGAATAAAAAATCACTGGTTCAATTTATTTGTGTGAAATATTGATTTCTGGCATAATAGTACCACAAAGTACCTGCTCCGACACTTTTTTAATTTTTTCTGCTCATAGGAAAATAAAGTCAAGAAAACATATTCGTATTCTGTGTAAAAATAATTTATTAAATCGCAGAGCGCTTTCGGCTATTAAGCCATCTTCAGTGCTTACCTGTAAGTAAGTAAAAAGAATTTGTAGAAAATATAGAAGAAGAGAATTAAAAAATTACTTACTCGTCAGGTAATACAAGAAACTTGGACAACACATTGACGTCATGAATTAAAATTACATTAAAATTAAAATGATCCCCTGTTTAGGGTTTGTTGACTCTAAATTTGGAACATTATTAAAAATTTTTCTTTAAATTATTTTAAAAAAATGAACTCCGAACACGTGTTCATCTAACGGATGTTGTAGTGACACTAACTCAATTTCAAAAAATTAAAATATGACAAATGACAGTGAACATAGAACTCAATTAATCTAACAAACGTTCAAAATATAAATGTCCCAAAACAGACATGTGAACTTCTTAATGAAATTAAAGAAAATTTGATATTAAGGTCTAATGGGAACCTATCAAATTTTAAAATTAATGAAAAAGATTGAGGGTCTAATGAGAACCCATTACTGAATCTAATTCAAAATAAAAATTCAAATATATGTCAAGGAACATCCAAAAGTTAACAAATCAATTTAAACAATAAAAAAAACCCAATCAAATAAACATTGTTGTCCGGTTGTAACCAATAACAAATAACAAAACTAATTACGGAAATTTAATTTGATTGAAGTCTAATGAGAACTCGATACTCAAATCTAATTCCAAAAACGAATAAGATTAAGGGTCTAATGAGAACCCATTTCCAAATCTAATTCAAACTAGATGTTTAATTAAAAGTTAATGGAAACTCCAAACACAATAACTTTTAGAAAAATGAAGTATGTAAAAACAAATTGTAGCAATTATTAAAAATGTTCAAATCCAATATAAAATAAAAATCAAATGTAAACCAAGTAACATTTCAAAACCAATGTGAGTGGTTTTACAATAAGGAGATCTGATTTAGAGTCTAATGAGAACTCATTAATCAAATCCACTACTATAAGAAAAAGATTAAGAGTTTAATGAGGACCCATTACTAAATCTAATTCTAAACAACTGTAACAAAAGCTCAGAAAAATTACCTTTCTAAAATAAACAAATGGAAATCATGGCTCAGCTTGATGATGTTGTGGATAAATATGAAAATCATCATAGAGAGAGGATTAGTATGTAACAAACAAACTAAAGAATGTATTAAAACTAAAGAAACTAATGGTCAAATTATATTTAAAAATGAGAAAAATATGCTTTAAAAATATCAAAAAACTCATATGAGTTGTTTACAAAAAGAAAGATCTAATTTAGAGTCTAATGAGGACCCATTAATCAGATCAAATATTAGCCAGAAAAAGATTAAGGGTTTAATGAGAACCCATTCCTAAATCTAAATCAAAAACAACCACAACAAGAGTCCAGAAACATTTAAAAAACTATTAATCTTTTAAACGTCTATGTAATGGAATATAAGATCTATTTAATTGTACTTGTTTATTCAAACAAAAACTATTGTTTTGTAATTCTTCACTAATCTGTAAATCTTCAAGAAAATCTAACCTATTAAAATTTTTTGAATTAACTTCTTTTAAAATTTTTGAATTGCGATTAGGACTGAAACTATGCTTATTAAATTTTAAGTGATGACCAAAAGCTGAATTCTCATGTTTACTCAAATGCTCACCTATTCGAACTTTTAAAGGTCTGCAAGTTCTGCCTATATATGAAGCTTCACAATCATTACATTCAAGTCTATAAATACCACTTTTTGATAATTTGTTAATTTTATCTTTTGAATTAACCAAATGTTTACTCAAATTATTAGTACTCTTAAAAGAAATTCTTGTATCTGTTAATTTATTATTAAATAATTTTGTTATTAAATAATTATTTAATAATTTTCTTGAAGATTTACAGATTAGTGAAGAATTACAAAACAATAGTTTTTGTTTGAATAAACAAGTACAATTAAATAGATCTTATATTCCATTACATAGACGTTTAAAAGATTAATAGTTTTTTAAATGTTTCTGGACTCTTGTTGTGGTTGTTTTTGATTTAGATTTAGGAATGGGTTCTCATTAAACCCTTAATCTTTTTCTGGCTAATATTTGATCTGATTAATGGGTCCTCATTAGACTCTAAATTAGATCTTTCTTTTTGTAAACAACTCATATGAGTTTTTTGATATTTTTAAAGCATATTTTTCTCATTTTTAAATATAATTTGACCATTAGTTTCTTTAGTTTTAATGCATTCTTTAGTTTGTTTGTTACATACTAATCCTCTCTCTATGATGATTTTCATATTTATCCACAACATCATCAAGCTGAGCCATGATTTCCATTTGTTTATTTTAGAAAGGTAATTTTTCTGAGCTTTTGTTACAGTTGTTTAGAATTAGATTTAGTAATGGGTCCTCATTAAACTCTTAATCTTTTTCTTATAGTAGTGGATTTGATTAATGAGTTCTCATTAGACTCTAAATCAGATCTCCTTATTGTAAAACCACTCACATTGGTTTTGAAATGTTACTTGGTTTACATTTGATTTTTATTTTATATTGGATTTGAACATTTTTAATAATTGCTACAATTTGTTTTTACATACTTCATTTTTCTAAAAGTTATTGTGTTTGGAGTTTCCATTAACTTTTAATTAAACATCTAGTTTGAATTAGATTTGGAAATGGGTTCTCATTAGACCCTTAATCTTATTCGTTTTTGGAATTAGATTTGAGTATCGAGTTCTCATTAGACTTCAATCAAATTAAATTTCCGTAATTAGTTTTGTTATTTGTTATTGGTTACAACCGGACAACAATGTTTATTTGATTGGGTTTTTTTTATTGTTTAAATTGATTTGTTAACTTTTGGATGTTCCTTGACATATATTTGAATTTTTATTTTGAATTAGATTCAGTAATGGGTTCTCATTAGACCCTCAATCTTTTTCATTAATTTTAAAATTTGATAGGTTCCCATTAGACCTTAATATCAAATTTTCTTTAATTTCATTAAGAAGTTCACATGTCTGTTTTGGGACATTTATATTTTGAACGTTTGTTAGATTAATTGAGTTCTATGTTCACTGTCATTTGTCATATTTTAATTTTTTGAAATTGAGTTAGTGTCACTACAACATCCGTTAGATGAACACGTGTTCGGAGTTCATTTTTTTAAAATAATTTAAAGAAAAATTTTTAATAATGTTCCAAATTTAGAGTCAACAAACCCTAAACAGGGGATCATTTTAATTTTAATGTAATTTTAATTCATGACGTCAATGTGTTGTCCAAGTTTCTTGTATTACCTGACGAGTAAGTAATTTTTTAATTCTCTTCTTCTATATTTTCTACAAATTCTTTTTACTTACTTACAGGTAAGCACTGAAGATGGCTTAATAGCCGAAAGCGCTCTGCGATTTAATAAATTATTTTTACACAGAATACGAATATGTTTTCTTGACTTTCGAGTCATGTGTACTCAGCTATAAAGTATTTACCATAGGAAAATACCCTATTCCATATTATAGGTACTAGAAAAATGGTACTACAGCAATAGAGGGGTAATATTATGTTATTTATCCTTGTAGTGAATGTCTTTTAAATGTGAAATACTCGCTATTCCTCTCTTTACTACTTTTATAATTTTCGACTTCTTAATTTGGATGAGAGGAAGTTGTGACAAAAACCCATGTGCTTACTTGGCACATGTCACAGATCTGTTCATATATTTACACACTCCACGGTTGAATTGCATGATGGGTATAGCATTATAACATGCAGCCAACGGGAAGTCAAAGAAAAAATAGATTTTCCATTGATTCCAAGGCTACCTGAAAAAAGTTTTCTGGCCTAGATACCCCAATTAAAATCGCAGGAATACATCAACAGCTGATTAGTGAAAAATTCTTCTGAAGCTGCTGAAGAAAGGAACAAAGTTATCCTAATTTGTGGCTTTGTTCATTATAAATCGTCAGAAAAGCTTAGGAAAAACGTGTACGGAGTTATAATACGAATTTTCGGAGGACAGTAATGATTTTATAATGGCATTAAAATAAATGGAAACATTCTCAATTGTTTATTCTTGTTATTGCCCACATGGATCAGATAAGCGACTTTGTCAGATCTACTGTCTTCTCTTAACTATGAGTTACTTTCTTCATCCCGAATCTTTTTGAATAGCGAACTATCCTCGAGATTGAACCAGGTTTAGTAAAAGATACTGCGCCTTCGCCATTCGCCTTCGACATAGGGATGTGCTCTGCAGCTCTCTCTTTTAGTTGACAGAGTCTGCAAATTATTTTGTGTGTCAACCCCATTAGCTTTGCGTGCCTGTTGAGCTTGCCTGCTAAGATACCTACTGAGGCATTGACAGTTTCCCTATATTTGCTTATTAAGTCTGCCGTAAATGTCGGAGCATGTCCTCTTAAGAACTGTCTCACCTGTCCGTTCATTTTAGTGTTTTTCTTTCTTGTGGCCATATTTTTTGTTGACTTTGTGACGTCAAAGAAGGGTTCCGGTCCAATGAATGGCATTTATCCTGTTGCTTCATCCTGGTGCTCAATTAGACAGATTGTTGCTGTTTCAACCCTCGTGCCCTGGTACGCAGACTTCCATGTTTTTGGGTTTTTAGACCAAATTTGATTAAATAAAAGAAAAATCCAGAAACCAAACCATGGTACGAAAAAAGCTCATACTTTCATGTAACGACAATTGTGATTGCCATCATGTCATATAGTTGAAGGTCTTCATTGAAAGTAATGTATCTTCCATCGATAAGATGCCAAAGCTTGGCATTTATAAATGTGGAGAGGCACATTTATACTACCACTAGCTTAATTATTTTGATCAGCGCTTACTCTTAGTTCTAACAGACCTTTTAACAGGCTACTGTAGTTTGAATCACTAGGTAGATGGTGAGACTTGGACTATCTGGAAATCCGACGCCTTTGTCGAGAAGATAAGATAAGAGAGATAATGAAACAGCATAGTATACAGGGTGTCCCACGACGAGTGAAAACTATCTGTATATGGCAAAATACTTATAGTAAAATCATGAAAATTTCTACGTTTGGGTTTTCGTATACGATCTTTTCAACTAAAATATTCTCAAAGATGGCCTACTTCCGGTTCTACCGGAAGTCGACTGTAACTTTATTTTAAATGGAACACCCTATATATTAATACATTTTTGAAATCTACGTAATATTTTAGTATACTTTTGTCTGAAAACTTTTATCGAAAAATGCACACTTTTTCAGTTATTGATTTTTTTGTAGAAAATTTGACCGTTGAAGACCCTTATAAAGTATTTTGCCATATACAGATAGTTTTCCCTCGTCGTGGGACACCCTGTATAATTCGTGCCTACCCCGCCTCGGCTCGAATTATGATGCTTGGCAGGGCCTCTCTCTCGCCCTCGGACTTGAAATATCGAGAGGTGACGGGAGAAAACAGTAAAAGATATTGGAAAAAGTGAAGAGATACTTTCTTCCAACTAGTTCAGTGGCGATGAAATGGTTTCTAGCGTAACAGCTTTAATATATGTATAAATTTATAAATAATACTGTACTGAACAAATGCAATGAGCTCGAGAAGTCATGAAGGAAAACTAGGAAAACATTTCACAGCAAAATTAGCGACACAATAAGTTTTTTGTTTCTGTTTCAGAAAACGAACAAGTCACAAGTGAGTTCGCTTGCTAGAAACTGGCCTTTGCACACTGGTGACATATTTCAAATATTTTAAAATCTGTAAAAACCTACTTGGCATAAAGAAATTGACGCATCCACATTGATGCAGAGTATAGTTGGCAAGACATTCCATTTGACAATTAAGATTAGTATACAGTTTGAAATATTTCAATTTTTTCTCCGTTTCAAAAAAACAATCTCTTTTTTTTGCATTGTACAACTTCACTGATGTATCGGTGGTTATCATGTCTGGTTTAATCGCAGCAAGCACCATTTCATCCAGAGGAACCTGCAAAAAAATTGGTTGAGTCAAGTTCCATTTCGTGATTTTTATCACAATTTCGAACTAGTTTTATAGGAATTGGGAAATAAACAACTTTTTTTATTCGTTAATTTACCGTCGGTCTATCCGGACCTTGGCTTACGTCTCCTCCGAAAAATCGCATATCTACATTATCCTCTTGCTCATTGATATAATACCTGCGAACTGTGATATGCTACTCCACTGCCGGCTGTACGGGCCCTATACAATGGTCTTCTTTGGTATGGGAGCTCATCCAAGTACTCACCATATTCGACACTGTAATTATCGCATCAAAGGCGTTCCATTAAAGTGATGGGTCGACGCCCTATATATGATTTAGTTTCCTTATTCTATTGATTTGTATCTTGATAGCTGTCCATTAAAATTTTAAAACAATTGGTGGAAAAGTTGACAAAAAATACTCACCCTAAAATATTCTTGACTTGGTCGTGGTACTCTCGAAGGAATATGTAAAGATACCTGTAATGGAAAGGTGTCAGTAGCTTAGGCAGTAGAATTAATAGATGTCTTGAATGGTATACACTGGGAAACTTTAAAAAAATATATATCAGTACAAAAAAATCTAATGCCAAACTCACTCTAAATCCTTGAAGAGATTCCTTGCAACTATAATCCAAGCTATTCTTTTCCACAAATAAAGAAACGGCAAGTGCATTTTTAGCACCAGGTAGAAGAGCTCGTCTCGGATAAGAGTTCAGATCGGCGGATTCGGTGTATCCATTGGACATCGACCAAGTTTTGTTAGTTAAATTGCCAACTTTATGAAAATTGGAGTTCACATACCTACCTTAAAAAATATATTGAACAAAGAAAAAAATTTATTCAATAACAAAAATAAAGATATCTCGGAAACCGCTCTAAAATTATTTTTATTGGAGTGGTTGGGAGAAATTGCTGGTAATTTCTAAGTTCTTGAAATGTTTAATGACGTTCGTAACACTTTCAGAAAATGCATGCATATGAATTTAACCGAAATATGCATGGGCTCCTTGATGTTAAACATCTAATCAGTCTACTTTTTGTTCAGCGTCCTGGAATCCACAGTGAGGAAACCATATTGTTATCGCCCAGTTCCTCAAGTTTGCCAACCTACTTTGGAACTGATTATTGAAAGGCTAGGTTCTTTAATGGATGTTAGTCTATCCGACATTATAATAATCCTTTTCCTTTTATATCCTTTATCGATATTGAGCTGGGTACACTTTCTTTTAGTTTTAATCTCCGCTTGAAAAATACTTGGGGTATTCCCAAGCTTTCAGAGTAGTTGTGCCTTGACTCGTGCACTTATATCCCAGTTTCTTTCATTGCTTCTGAGCCGTTTGTGTACCATTGAATTACATTCTACCTAGATCATATAATGGTATTTCAATCATATTTTTTCTTTCTTCTATTGTCCGTAACGAATTTCATTGCAAAGTTATACAAATAGTAGAAAACCCAACTAGTTATTAAGCCGTTGATATGCTGAAATAACTTACACGTCATCACTGAAAATTTCACTTTTATCCAGTATATTGAATGTGTAGCACAATCCTTCGTCTGTGATGATGGGTTTAAATAATTTCGAACAATTGTAAGTAGTTCCCATGTATACACATCTCAACAATGGATAATTTTCGATATTTACCTGAAAATGAGGGTGAGTTTCAAGGAAAATATTTTGTAAATTGCATGCATTGAATATAATAAAGTAATGGGTGTAGTGCCAATACTTTTTAGATTTTTCCAGATTCTGGAATAAAATTTTGGAGGTATTTTATTAACAAGTAATAGAATAATATTATTTCAGAAAGGTGATTTGAAAGTATAGTATATTACAAAAATATATTATATAACGAGTAATGTAGGAAGCTTATTAACTGCGATTAAAACAGTTTCGCGCTAACCGTGTAACGGCTAGCGCAGTAATTTTACAAGCATGTAATAAACTTAAGCTTAAGCTGTGTACTATAGTTTTCCAACGATCACTTTCATTTATGAAAATAACAATTTGAACAAAACGTTCATTTATAATATAGTAATTAATTATTTGGGCAATTATTTATACCTCACAACCAAACTTATATGGAATCACTCAGTATTTGTGACTAAAATATTTTCTGATGAAAAAACTTGGTATGCTAGTCTCAAAAATAGGACTAGATGAAGTCGTCAAAGTGTGCCAAATTGTTAGAAGAAATCCAAATATTATTGGAACGAAGCTTCGAAGCTACAGGTGTGAATGTTTTAGTTGAAACTATACGAAAAAGAGTTCGTGTTCGAGTAGGTATTATACAGAAGAAGACAGTTATGGGTTTCATAATTGACCAGCTAAATTGGTGCCTTCAACACCAAATGTATGTATGTATGTATGTATGTATGTATTTTTGGGGTAAGATTCACTGAGAGCTGAAAGATCTATTGTACCCCCTTACTTCTACTTAGTTTCTGAGGAAAGTCTTTGAAACTAGTAGCTCCTTTAGTCCTATTTCCCGGAGGAATTTTAGGACTTGTGCAGGCTTCAACTAAAACTAAGGTATATGCTTCTCTTCTATCCAGTAATCTTCCAGGTACTGCGCTCTAGGGTTCTGGAGTGCTGTGCAGTTGGAAAATATGTGGATGGAGGTTTCTTCTTCCATGCCACAATATCTGCATTCTTTTTTCTTCACTATTTTGAGCTTTTCCAGGTGCACATTCAGGCGACAAGTTAGGATCCCACATCAATGGGGATGCCCACTACTGTGGGCATAATCTGGTGGTGCAAAGAGACAATGACTTTGCTTGTCCTTGTCTCTGCTACTCTTGTGGTGATCAGTTTCAACGCCAAAACTGGACAAATGATAATTGGAGGAATCTTCTTTTTTTAGATAGGACCTAGACTCCAGACTGCCAGATCTAGCCCAAAATATGAAATAGGAACATTATTTTTTTGAGGAGGTATTATAAGGGGAACAAAAACTCCCTGCTACCTCTCCGGTTTTAGGTATGTTGATTTGGTGTTAGAACGGGTAGTTGCAGTGTTCGGGCCAGGAACCAAACACCCCGAAAGCTTGGGAAAAACCAAAAGTATCTTCCAAGCGGAAATTCACGCCATAAGAAAGTGCGCCCAGTTCAATATTGATAAAGGATACAGAGGACAAAAAATTATTATATTGATAGATAGTCAGGCAACCATTGAGGCACTGTGTAATCAGTTCCAAAATGGTGTGGGAATGCCTAGACAAACTCCATGAACTAGGTGAGAACAATACAACCTTACAATGGATTCCAGAACACACTGGAATAGAAGGAAATGAAATAGCAGATGAACTAGTAAGGAGGGGGACTGAAATACCTTTCTGGGAGCCTGAACCCTTATGCGGAATCAGTAATATTCGAAGAAATAGGTGAAGCCGAAAGGAAAAGAAGATCGGACCATTGGATAGATCTAGTAGGGCTTAGACAATCAAAAATTTTTCTGGGTAACCACAACTTGTTGAGATCAAATTAATGCATGAGAGAGATTCAACAAGGATCCTAACGGGACATTGTCGCCTGAATGGGCACCTGAAAAACCTTAGAATAGTAGAGGAAGAAGAATGCAGATATTGTGACATGGAATACGCAGAAACTAAGTAGAAGTAAGGGGGCACAATAGATCTTTCAGGCCTCAGTGAATGTTACTCCAAAAAATACATACATTCATACATACATACATTCTTCGCCTTCTTGTTCTTGTGATAGTTCAGGGCATATGCTTTGATGGTTTGCATCACAATACAAAAGTGCTCCTTTCTACCGTGGGTGGGGTAAAATCCGTACTGTGGTTTATTCGTTTCTTCGACTCTATAAAAGCATTTTGACAATACGGCAACAAGTCAAATTCGATGCTAAAGAGGTTTAGAAATTGAACCTAGGTATCCTTGGGAAAATTTCGTTAAAAAAGTCCAAGCAAACTCCTTACTTTAATTTTTTCTCCTGGCTAGGTACAATTGGTAGTGTATCGATAACTTCACAGCTCTATTAGGAATGTCATAAAATGAAATATTTCATTTAACATTTTACCGGAGATATGATCTACTATGAATGGACCTCAATAAAAATTTGATAACAAAATTTTGCAGTCTTAAACTTCATTATTTTTTTGATTGTCTAGTTGTCAAATTTTTTCCGTTGTGTCAGTTAGGGATAAAAATACCGAAACGTTGAAATAAAGAATTTAAAAATATTGTGGTTTAATTTCCCAAGAAATTAAAAGAAGGAATAGGTTGATCTATATCGACAAGAAATCGAGATACCAGTATAATACAGTGCGTCCATAAAGTAACGCATAAATTGATTATTAGCTAAATAAACAATAATATTAAAAATTCCCGAAACAGGTCAATTTTTGATTTCAATTTACTGTTTTTTCAAATTATAATGTTATTTACAGGGTGAACCATCTTCGTGTGATGACGTCATCGCCATTTTTTTTAAGTGGAACACCCCAATTTTTTTTCGATTTCCGGATTTCCCTTGATGAGTTGATTCCAAAAATGTATAACACTTTCTTTAAAATTGGTACAGGGTGGAGAAAAATAAAAAAAATTAAATTACCTACAAAATAAGAAATAAAAGAATAAACGTGATAAACACATTAAATGAAATTACGTATTTACTTACTACTACTTTAAACACCCCGTATAATTTTGAACATTGTATTTAACAGCTTAGTGATCCAAGCCCCTCGACTAATATTTTTATTGTTTGAAATTTTTTTATCATTTGCCGGTAAAAACTGTCAACAACGTTAAAGTACATTTCTGTTATTGTTAACTCTGTAAACAAGGTACGTTTATGTGAAAAACTATCTACAAAGAAATTTATCATATCATAATTTTGCAACTTCTTTAACAAAATGCGGTTAACCGAAAGTGGGAGGATTGAAATATTAATGATGATTGGTATTGGCGACAGGATGCGGAGTCAACATGAGGTATGCAGATTATTTCATGAGATGCACCCAGATCGTGAACCCATTTCACAATCTACTGTAAGCAGAATAGAGCAAAAATACAGGGAATTAGGACATGTGAGGGATGCACCAAAGCCCGGTAGAACAAAAATTAATGAAAATATTCAAGAAGACATAATTTTGTCGGCAATAGAAAATCCACACTGCACAGTGCGAGGATTATCTAGGGATTTAGGTATTGGAAAGTCTTCAGTAGCAAACATTTTTAAAAAGGTAAACTACCATCTTTATAAAGTACGACTTATCCATGAATTGTCTGAAGACGATTTTAACCGAAGAACTGAATTCTGCGAGTATATGATGAACCAAAATAATTTCACTGACAACGTTTTATTTTCGGACGAGGCAACGTTTTATTTGAACGGACATGTTAATAGGCAAAACACCCGTTATTGGTCTGATGAAAATCCACACTGGATACAAGAATGCCATACACAAAGAACACAAAAAATCCACGTATGGGCTGGTATTGTGAGAAATACAATTATTGGTCCATATTTTTTTGACGAAAATTTAACAGGAGCATTGTATCTGGATTTCCTACAAAATACAATGATTCCTGATCTGATCCAGTTTTTTCCTGATATTCAAATACCCAACAATCTAGACCGTGGAATCTGGTTTCTACAGGATGGTGCACCGCCACATTTCGCTGTAACTGTGCGCGAGTTTTTAAACAGGACCTTTCCACAACGGTGGATAGGAAGAAGGGGAACAGTGGAATGGCCCGCTAGATCCCCTGATCTTACCCCATTAGACTTATTTAAAATCTAAAGTTTATACTAACAGACCTGACATTATCCGTGATCTAAAAGACCGAATCAGGCAAGAAATGCAGAACATAACACCTGCTATGCTACAAAATGTTAAAGAAGAATGTAATGTCCGTTTCTGTCATTGTCTAGCAGTCAATGGAGAACAATTTGAACATTTATTGTAAATTTTCTTTTGTTTCTTTTTGGTAGTAAATCACAGTAATTTCATAATTATATAATTACAATCTTTGTATTTTTTCCACCCTGTACCAATTTGAAACAAAGTGTTATACATTTTTGGAATCAGCTCATCAAGGGAAATCCGGAAATCGAAAAAAAATTGGGGTGTTCCACTTAAAAAAAATGGCGATGACGTCAACACACGAAGATGGTTCACCCTGTAAATAACATTATAATTTGAAAAAACAGTAAATTAAAATCAAAAATTGACCTGTTTCGGGAATTTTTAATATTATTGTTTATTTAGCTAATAATGAATTTATGCGTTACTTTATGGACGCACTGTATAATATAAAATATCTATTCTGAGACGGTGCAAAAACTGTACCTTTTGGAAAGGGATAAAATTTATGGGTTCGTTCATGAACCATCCCTAATTCGAGTCAGCGCATTATACAGCACTCGATCCGGAATGGTTTAGAACTGCCAGCTGAAGCAAACCTATGGATTCACAAAATTTATATAAACTGCACCTGGAACTCCCACATTAGTTTGTTCGATAAGCTTTTATTGATGAAGCTTAAACGAGACATTTCGCGTGGTAAATATTATGCGGAACAAACATATGATATATCTATTCAGGCTGAAGAAGGTTTGAGAGGGAAACAAAATATCCCGAAGTAGACAGGTTGTTTAATTGAGAAAAAAAACCAAATGAAACCCACAGAAACCCCCTTAATATGAATTGTCTACTGCACTGAACTATCCTAGTTCTCGAAATTCCTTGCAAAACTATTCCATGTGGGATAACCTATTCATGTAACATTCTAAACATATAGTGGTTTATCAAGCAGTCTAGATATTTGAATTTAGACATGATTCCAGTTAATTTATGTTATATTGAAACGTTTCTGGGTAGATGTTTGGTATCTGGGAATATCATCGCTTCAATCTCATTAATTTTCATGCACCCGCTTTGCATCAACTCAATAAGTGACATGTGTGAATAATATTTACCTCCGTTTAAAATAACTGTGTTAAGAGGATGATAGGACTTGCTGCCAGGTTAGTACGAAAGTTTGGAGAGAGAAGCTGCGAGAACGTCCGCGTAGTATCGTGAGATAATTTAAATTGAGACACACGAGTACATGGAGTGGAAATCAACAGAGTACAGTCCAAATGAAGACGCACCAGCGTGGTATGTGGTGAAATAACTCCTGTTATGCTACAACATGTTCGGGACAGTGCTGAACAGAGGTTGTATTTCTGTTTGGAAGTGAATGAATTACGATTGGACTTTTCTGACAACTTTTTTTTTATTCCTTTCGCTCACACTTCCAGCTGGTTTTCGCCATTAACTTCAACACTCAACACAAAAATGTTAGTATGTCCTTAAAGAGAATCGATATACCTTTCGAATTATGTCCCACTTGACCCCGCATGCCATTAAAGATTCTCGAAGCGTTTGTCATCCCTTTTAGGGGTACGAACGTATAACCATAACTATCAAAAGCTGTACCCCTCGAAAACAAAATCGACCTATCTCGGGGTTTGCCGCAAAAACCTCCCTCGCCCACAAAATTTAAGCTGGACTGTTTCTAATGCTCCACCCTGTATATTGAAAATAATCAACAGTCTTGAGATATGTAATGTTCGCAAATGCTTAAAAGTTTGGAATATTCTAAAGATTGAAAAAATGTATCTTGTAAATGTATCTTGGAAAACATCAAAACTATTTCAATTATCAGCACTCACCTCTTTGATAGCTTCGTAAAAGTCGTCTTGGAAATATTCGCTTTCTGAGTAGTTTTTATAAAGCATGCCATCACAAATGAGACCCATATAATTCCAAATATCTCTCCTACAATTGAGATAAATAATCATATACATATCGATTTAGGTCTGCTTAGTGAAACTTTGGAAAATTATAAGAAGTGTTTTCCGAGAGTGGGTATATAAATAGTTATTCATGCAACAAGTGCAAAAAGTGAGGGTTTTTTGCACGCGACGTGAAATTGTCCAACGAGGTCTTTAAGCCGAGTTGGACAACACGTCGAGTGCAAAAAACACGTTTTGCAAGAGTTGCATACAATATTTTTTCTAGATTCATGCAAAAACTGGAAAATTAAAATATAATATGCTGGGAACTAAAATTCAAACCGTTCTTTTTTTTATCTTCATGGCCTCCACCTTGTCAGTACTTAATCATAGCTGGTTTTCGCCTTGACCATTCAAATTTTAAATAATTAAAGATTTTTGCAATAATTGTAACTCGTTGAGACTAAGTAGTAAGATGTACATATATTATTGCTGTATTAGAACAGGATCAGACACTTGCTCTGGTTTTTTATTTTATTTAAATGTTTATATGTTTTTTTGAGGTCTGTAAAATGACGCTCTAATAATTCTGAGCAATTATTCTTGATACTTACTCCTTCTTTGTAAGTTTTTGCTTGTTTCTAATTTTATATAATACAGCTGAATGATTGTATTGCGATCGTGCTGATTTGGTTTCAGGGCAAATGGTAACCCCTGGAAAAGGTATCGAATAAATTGGGGTTCCTTTTGTGGCGAAACTTACGATTACTGGTGCTACTTTCCATTTTTGGTAAACTTCTCTAATGCAAATAATACAACCGACAAGAGTAATGTTGAATACCACAAACCACCAAACTCTGAAAAATAAAAGTGTATTTTGTTACAGAACTAAATAAAATAATAGCTCATGACTCATATTTGTACTTTATCCTCTGTGTGATTTTTATTCAATAATTCTGTGGGCAGTTCATAGTATACTAACGCGGAGCTTGGTCGCTATATGATATGTGTTCACATCAAGTATATTGATGATTCTCAAAAATTATGGCAATATTCAACAAGATGTGGATTGTGAATGAAAATAAGTATTCATCGATATACTCAGAAACTGTGAGATTTTCCTAGCTATCAACTGAATTTAGTACTGTTAAAATATAGGGAATGGTGATTGATAAGTCAGCTCAGCTGCTGCTGCATTGTTCTAAATTCCAACTGAATCTACCGACGATGTAGGCGAGCCAGTAAACTGGATCTGGGAAGTGAGTTAGCGTAAAGTAGCAAGAGGTGTTAAAGTGGAGCGTCAAAGTGTTTGAAAAGTTGAGCATGAAAAGCAATTACATACCTACCTTATCGACATGTGAAGGATATGTTACCTGACCTAATGCCAGTTTTGCAAAATGGAATTTAAAATGCATCAAGTGAGGCATCGACCTAGCACTATAGTAAAACCCCTCCAATGCGATAATAGGCATGATGACTGTCACTAAGAATCACCGAAATATTGATTTGATATAATTATTTAAGATGCAGAGATTCTACAGAAATCACTTATTTTTCATTTTCATGCGTGATTACATTTATTTTAGTAAAAATATAAGCACAAAATTTAACCATCCGCCATCTTATCTCAAACGCCAATCAGAAGAGAGTGACGTCATGCTTTCGCAGATATCCATTATCCGACCCAAACCAAATCCGAACATCTGTTTTGTCGTCTTTATATTATCTATGGTTTTGTATTTCCTTTGTTGCTGTTGGCTTTTCTTGGTTCATGTGATATTTTCTCGTTATAAACTATCAAGTATCTCTGTTTTTATTACCACAAAAAACTGTTTTTGAAATTATGTTTATGTATCAAAATAAACTTTTAACCTGCAAGCTGTCAAGTGTTTGAAGTTTGACTTTGACGATATTACTACATGACACAGATCATAGATAACCTATCGACAGTTGACACTGTTAAGAATTGATGACGTCATAGAAGGACGCCATTACTATTATAGCGTTTTGGCGCATAATTTAAAATGTGTTTTTAAAAGTTGAATTTTTCCTTTAAAAACATATTTTTTTACAGAAATAACATTTATTGTAGATAAAGTATATACGTGAAAACATCGTGGAGCAGTTTTTCAAAATCAGTCATCATGCCTATTACAGGGAAGCAGTGTCGCGGCTAAAATTTGGATGTGTTGCCATTGGGGAAGACCATCGGAGAGTCCGTACAGACTGAAGCTGAGCAGCATATGACAGCTCGCAGACATTGTACCAATAAAAACGAAGATGATGTACATATGCCGTCTTTCGGAGGAGACGTAAGACCGAGGTAGATGATGGGCTCGATAAAGTACTCAGAGCCCAAAACCCAGAAAAAAGCCAGCGTTAAGTAACAGAATAAAAAAGTACACCAAATGAGCCACATTATTTTAACGGTGGAGGCCACATTTACCGGGCAAACTTATGTTCAGCATGCATTTCTATATTGATGAAAAACCATTTAAATGACAAAATAGGAACACATTTTTAACAACCGTTCATGATAAACGTTTGAGTACTCGATTTAGATATAGATATATTCATAGGATATAGTTCATTTACGATAAAAAGACGATGACGTTGCAAAAAATATTGTAATGTTGCCAAGCTGTAGTTTTTTCTTCACTTAACAAAAACTAGAGAAGTCAATCTGATGTTAGTTCAAATATGTAACAATAAAATTGATAATAAGGGATAAAAATAGCGAATACTATTACTAACGTCTCTTACAGCAGTGAAAGGAAGAAGCGGGCCCCCATTTCGGCATTCTCGTTGAAATTAGCAACAAAGATGCTACCATCTCTTGACATTTACTGTTTAGCTGCTTCGGCATTTTATTAAGTACACACTGCAAATTTGCCTGAATAATTAGTTTGGAAATAACTGTTTTTTCAATCTTAAAGAAGCAATGAATTTGAAAGCACCAAAAAAACTTAGACGATGATCGAATGTCAATAAACGTCAAAACAAACTGAAGAATTTCACCAGTTGATCTGACAACGTCTTGAAGTTTCGCCAACCCGTTAGCTGTAATTTGCCTTGGCTGTTGAGGATAAATTGTATTTACCTACGGTTGGTGAATTGATTTTCATTCTTATGAGCAGGAAAGTATTTGAAAATGACATCATCGTCTTTTTATCGTAAAAATCCTAACCTAACCACATCCCATTCTGAAACTCATAAGTAACACGTATTACAATTTTCTAGGCAAAAATCCACATGATATTCCTTTACAAATACGAAAGATTATACTTTTTATGCACATTTTCCTAATATATTGTTACAAACTCAGTGATTCAGAAGCCGGTCGGCCGGCGAATGTGACCTTTCTAGAAGATTCCATAACAGAGTAATGCGATGGTTTATTCCCGACTGTTCTGGAAGCTTCTCTTACGTAGTAGGTGGTAAATTCAAGAAGGCCCTAGAGTTACGGGTTTTTTTAGTGAATCGAACGGTTTTTAAGTATACAGTGAATTGGTAAACAGTTTCAGTATACAGTGAGTGAACATATTGTGAATTATTGAATATACATAGTACAATATTTGACTGTTAAAGATAAATTGGAACAATTTTAACACCGAGTGAAGATAAATTAGTAGACATCAAGTAGTGTGTATATTATAAATTAAGTTCATCAAGTGTGTGTTTCTTCAATAAACTAGTAATAATTAGCCATAGTGAGAGTATAATTTTATCCCACGTTAAAAAGTGAAATATGGATAGGCTGTGATGTATGCCGCAGATGTACTGATTCATTGGCCTATCCGTAGTTGTGATCTTAATACAGTTAAGATGGAGATAATGGTTATTTAAGCGGAAAAAATGAGCAAAACAACTCAATTAACCGTCATCAACGACGTTCTCGAATGGTTACCAAGCAGCTTTACAGTTTTCAATAAATTTAAAATTTCAGTAACTGTCTGAATCCCACTGACTTCCACTATAATTTTAGACGAATGGCAAGATATCTTCCACGTAAATAGACTTAGGTATATCGCACGCTGGTGGTTGATTACATCGTGAGCAGCATGGGTATAAATTCAATTTACGAAAACTCAATTTCTGCAAAAATTCAATCGCGTGAGGTTCGCTGTAGACCTGCTAGGATGATTTCGACCCCACATTTATAAAATCTAATGTGACTGATGAGACGTGGATAAAAAGCTTCGGAATAATGCACAAATTGGACCGAAATCGAATAGATAATGGTTGAAAATAAAATAATAAAAATTGTTCTTCAGTTCCTTATCAAAGTTATTTTTTTCATGAAATATTTTATATTTTATGTGAAGGACATTGCGTAGTATTATTTTGATATGTTTTGGACAAGTAAATGTTGTACAGTCATTTTAAGCAAAAAAAACCTATTTTATTGGTTTTTCCACTTAAAGCGTTAAACGTACTGAAGCAATCTCAATGGTATGTGTGGAAAAATTGTAGATAATTAGAATACGAACAAAATGAGGGGTCGAGCAAGTCAATCGGATAATTGGGAACCGAGAAAATCGGGAAAAAACGGAAAATTAATCCTGCGGCCGGGTCGCAGGTCACCCGAGTGAATATTTTCCATAAATTGCGAGTAGAATACTATACTTTGTCCACGATCCATAATTTCTTTATTGAATAAAAGTCAGTAACGATTTGGTATTACTAACCTTAAAATGTTATAGTAGCTAAATAAAATAATTTGACATATAGTCAGATGCAGTCTTATCGTGCGGGTCATACGATTCAACAAAGACATACTCACAGTTTTTGTTTTCTTTTATTGCGTTTAATTATAACTCCGTAATATGATTAAGACTGACTTATGCAATTTTGACTGGAAAAAGAAGGATATGTATTCAGTTTTCAGCGATTCTAAGAAGTCTTTCACCAGCGGAGTTTTCATTTAAATATGTCAGTTTTGTCACTTTGACAATTCTTGACAGTAGATATATGGGTACCATATACCTTTTGTAAGGAGGTAAAGTATTGACTTATTATTAGGTGGTCGTGGACAATAGTATATTATTGAACGAGCAATTTATAATAGCCGTTATTCACGATGGGTGACGTTTGCGTCCCGAGCCGCAGGCGAGGGGTGCAAGTCACCCGAGTGAATATTGGCCATAAATTGGGAGTAGAATACTATACTTTGTGAACTACCCTTGATTGCTTTATTAAATAAAAGTCAGTAACGATCATTTGGAATTACTAACCTCAAAATGTTTTGGTAGCATAAAATAATTTGAAATATATAGAGATGGGCAATACTGTGCAAAGTATGAATACAACGTACCGTTATAAATATTTTGTTTTAAAATGCCTAATATTAAAAAATATCGTTAGGAAAAGTATCAATACTAAAAATTAGAATATTTTATCGATACCATATATTTCAGAAACAAATTTCCTGAACAAAATATACATTATTCAATAGTTTATTCCATATTGTACCCCTTTCTCTAGTCAGTGTATTATGAACCATAATTCACTCTAGTAGATAGATGGGTACCATATACCTTCTGTTAGGAGGTGAAATATTGACTTATTATTAGGTGGTCGTGGACAATAGTATATTCTTTGAGTGCAGAATGATGGCTATTATTCACGCGGATGAAGTTTTGGAATGATCCAAGTGAATATTAGCCATTCTAAACAAGTAAAAGACTATACTTTCTCCACGATTAAAAAAAGCTAGCTTCCAGTGAGGTTCAAACCCCAATAGTCCGCGCCAGAGTCAACTATTTCTAGAGAGCTTACTTATTTACGAAAATGGAAAGAACACATATATACGTAACTTACAGTTTTAATCGAAACCCTTTCATTTATGAATGAAATTGGGAATTATAACTGAATATAACTAATGTTGTCCATTTTTTCTCACTTATAATTGCACAAGAGGTTTGTATTTTATCGGGAGTAATACCACAAGAGCTCAGATTTAGCCGGATATTTTTTGTGGTTGTTTTCGAATACTTACTTTCATTGGCAATTTAACGAGAGCTGTTCTGACAAAATCACGAGAGCGTAGCTCGAGTGATTTTGTCAGAACAGATCGAGTTAAATTACCTACATGAAAGTAAGTATGAGAAAACCATCGGAAAAAATATCCTGCTAGATCTGAGCTCGCGTGGTATTTGGTAAGACAATCCCATGAATAAAAAACTCAATTCAATTAAACTTTATTTAACAAACTGGAGTTGATTTTTCAATCTCCCTTACTATTTCTGCCTCGCAAATATTTCCAAATCTCGACATACTTTTTGGAATTGTTATATGCTGTTTAATTCTTTCTGTTTTTGACATTTACAATTGTCAAACTGATGCGACGCCCAACTCTTGATAAACAAACAGTAAATGCTAGCGTTGCTACGGTAACGTAATTTATCCGATATTTTTATCCACTTGCAAATTCTCTTCCTTCCTAGTTAGCCGATAGCAAACTACGATTTTTGTATTCACAAATGGGAATTTTTATACATGAGTGGGATTGTCAATAGTAATACCCCTAGGGTCTTGATAATACCGAGATAATTTTGTCATAGAGAATGCTGAAAGCGTGTTGCTTGATAATAGCCCAAGGCCGCAGGCCGAGGGCTATTATCCTTGAGCAACTCGCTTGAAGGATTCTCTATGACAAAATTTTGAGTATTTATCAAGGCCCGAGGAGTATTCGATAAGATAATTTTTTACTTTGTAGATATCAAAAAATTGATTGTCAACCTGACGTACAATAATTTTAAATACACAATTTATTAGTTTTAATCAGTTTGACGTTTAACCAAACTGAAAACACGACATGTAGGGTATTATCGCTGTAATCCAGAGGTGATTGGATGAAATTTGACACATGACTTAAAATTAAGTAATTTGATTGGTTACTATATTTAGTAAAAAATTATCGGGTAAATTTGGATTGTTTAATGAGAAACTGTTGCCCAGCAATTAGACGAGAAAAACTGTCAACTATTGAAAACGCGACACCGAAGGTGGAGCGTTTTCAGGTTGACAGTTTTTCCAGTCAAATTGCTAAAGGAAACAGTTTAGAAGTTGAACAACACAAATTTAACCGATATCAATACAAACATCGAGTGTAATTCGGCAGGACAATTCAATGAATCGACTCATTGTTAGTGTTTAGAAATTCAATAAGTTGTTGACAAACATGTCAAATTATTTATTATGGTAACAAATGCATAAGTGAAAAAACCACAAGTGCATTTATCACTTATAATTGCACAAGAGGTTTGTATTTTATCGGGTAAATTTGGATTGTTTAATGAGAAACTGTTTCCTAGCAATTAGACGAGAACAACTGTCAACTATTAAAAACGCGACACCGAAGGTGGAGCGTTTTTAGGTTGACAGTTCTTCGAGTCTAATTCCTAAAGGAAACAGTTTAGAAGTTGAACAACACAAATTTACCCGATATCAATACAAACATCGAGTGTAATTCGGCAGGACAATTCAATGAATCGGCTCATTGTTAGTATTTAGAAATTCAATAAGTTGTTGACAAACATGTCAAATTATTTATCATGGTAACAAATGCATAAGTGAAAAAACCACAAGTGCATTTATCGCTGAAAAAGTTAAAGCTAACTTTTGCCGGTGTCAAAGTGACAATTACACTGAGGCATATGCGATTTTTTATACATGAGTTGAATTGTCAACAGTAAAAACACAAGAGCTTTTTTTTTATCGGATAAATTTCTCTTTGCAACGAAACAGTTTTGCCAATCACTAATTTTACGAGAAAAACTGACATGATAAAATCGCGACACCGAAGGTGGAGCGATTTTATCTAATGTCAGTTTTTCGAGCAGATTTAGTGATTGGCAAAACTTTGAGTTGAAGAGAAATTTATCTGATAAAAGAAAAGCTCGAGTGTTTTTTGGCAAGATAAATTAACGACAGAATGTATCGATGAACAACAACAATAATTATCTCATTGTCATTGTGTGAAAGTGACGTCCGCTTACTAGAATTGAGGAAGAGAGGTTTTTATCGCGATAAAAAAGGATGCACCTTTTTTATCGATGTCAAAGTGACAATAACATTTCCAGGTATAGACATTTTAACATTGAAGTTAATTTATCAACAGTAAAAACACAAGAGCTTTTTTTTTATCGGATAAATTTCTCTTTGCAACGAAACAGTTTTGCCAATCACTAATTTTACGAGAAAAACTGACATGATAAAATCGCGACACCGAAGGTGGAGCGATTTTATCTAATGTCAGTTTTTCGAGCAAATTTAGTGATTGGCAAAAGTTTGAGTTAAAGAGAAATTTATCTAGATAAAAGAAAAGCTCGAGTGTTTTTTGGCAAGATAAATTAACGACAGAATATATCGATGAACAACAACAATAATTATCTCATTGTCATTGTGTAGAAGTGACGTCCGCATACTAGAAATTGAGGAAGAGAGGTTTTTATCGCGATAAAAAAGGATGCACCTTTTTTATCGATGTCAAAGTGACAAAAACATTTCCAGGTATATGACATTTTAATATTGAAGTTAATTTATCGCTGAAAAAGTTAAAGCTAACTTTTGCCGGTGTCAAAGTGACAATTACACTGAGGCATATGCGATTTTTTATACATGAGTTGAATTGTCCATATAATACGTAAAATTATGATTATATCATTATTTTGACGTTTCAAACGACGCGCTGTCAGAATCGATTTGCGTTATTTGGTATTTGACGTTTTAAAAGAGACGATTTAATTTATTCATTTCAATTCATTTTAGCGTGAATTCTGATAATAATAGAACGCGATTGGCTAACGAGAGTGAATTTTTTTTCATTATTCACTAATGTGAAGAATCTATATCATTATGCAGCTAAGTATGTAAAAATAATTTGTGCGTTATTACTTAGTCGTGGAGAATACTTATTTGCTTAACTAAGCAGCAAAGTAGTAGATTGACTGCCGAGGCTAGGAATCTAGCTAAGGCAGTCAATCTACTTTGCTGCAGAGTTGAACATATAATTTTTTCTCCGATTATTCATAATGAGGATATTGTATTTGCAAATTATTACCCAATTCCCCCAATTCCCACAATCTCTTTATTTTGGTTGGTTGCTATTGAAATGTATAATCACAGGTAGCAAAGTAATCATTTTGCTGCCTAGGTGGGAAAAGTAATAATTTGCTGATTGATATCAGTCAGCAAAATTAATATTTGCTGCCAATCGGAGAAAAAGAATATTTCTTGATCATCATGCGGCATACGAAACATGCAATTTCCAGAAAAAACTGTAAAAAAAATTCAAATCACTTACCGCTCAAAATGTGTACGTTTTTCTCCGAAATATCTAAATCCATGTATACTAGAACAGTTACAGTATTCCCTGAAATAATTTCTTACGCTCTTAAAAAACGGCGGACGTTCAACTTTATCTTCCATCATAATCAAAGAAATGCGAGTTTGTGGAAAATATTTTCACATTGTTTTTAGGTCGAGCCCTACAGTAATTTAATCAACGCTCATCTGATAAAATTATCTCTGGAGGTTTGATAATATCATGACTGTTGATTAAAATGCATCATAGGGTGTCAAATAATTTGTGTAAATAGTATAAGGTCTGCGAATACAAGATAAAACTTTTTTGGAAGTAACATCCTATGCTTTTACCACAAAAGATGGTGCTAGGTTGAGCGATTTTAATTGAATATTGATAACAGTATCAGTACTCATCTCGCGCAGAAAAAGCTGTCGGAATATCTAACACTGCTCGAAATAGTTGCCGATTTAAATAAGTAGCTTAAAATCCATTGAAAATAAACAGGTAAACTACACAAATAATATGAAAGAATAGAGTGGGATCAATTTATAGAATATCACCAAAATGATAATAGCAATTCACGTAATAAATGGGATATGGACCTGGTACACAGAGAGGTCACAGACTGGGAAAGGGACAGGAGCCGGCGTGTATAGTGAAATGAGGAACGCAAGATGTTTTTTCTCACTAAGAGAACATACCTCTGTATTTCAGGCAGGGAATTACACTATCCTAGAATTAACAAACATAGGACTGACACTCATAAGATAAACATACTAACTGACAGCCCAGCAGCCCTTGCAGCTTTAAATAGCCGCAAGGTAACATCCAGACAAGTAGAAGAATATCAGAAAAAAATAAATGAAGCATATGTTGGACCAGAACCAGTTTTTAGAACCACAGAAAAGGTAGTCCAAGGGCAAATACAAAAAGGGGTATTAAGCCAACATAGACTTCAGTGGAGGCGGAACACTCTAAAACAGGTACACAGTAGGAGCTCATAGGTGACACATGTGTATAACGGGCCGAAGAGCTACTGCGAATATCAGTAGGAATTATCACAGGTTATCTAACGGGTCATACCCCGGTAAAAAATCACCTGCATAAAATGGGTTTATATAACGAGGACTTCAGCTGTAGACTTTGTGGCTGTCTATCTGACTGTGAGGCACTGATCTTGAGGAGACAAACAATCGGAGAAGCCAATGTGCCACCTGAAGTATATAGCACACATTCAAAGGACCTATATCGTCTACTCGAAGGTACGGGGATAACTGAGTGGGTGGACTAAATGTGGGAATAAAGTACAATAAGCTGATAGGCTTCAGTGCACTCGGATTCCAAAAGACAGAAAATGCTGTGATAATCTTTTTTTTTAGTTCGCATCTTGTTGGCTTCCGCTGACTGTTAATTGTTTTTTTTATTTAACAAGTAATAGGTGAGAAAATAAAAATAAGAGAATCCAAAGTTTCATTCTGGAAAATAAGTTAACGTATCTCCTTCGATGCTGTTCACCCTTCACCCATATTTTCTTCCCAACTTCATAATAATATAAATCAAGGAGGGCATCAAAGTTACCTGTGAAGTTATGAAAATGGAATATGCTCTTCTGCATTCATTTTAGATGAAAGCCGTAGTTATTTACATACGTCATTTATTACGTTTATCAAATACGGGTAGAAGTGGAATCTATGCATGAATTTTAATAAGATTGAAATGATGATATTCCTGAGATACCAAACATCCTCCCATGAAAATTCGCAGTATATGACAAAATAATTGGAATACTGTCTAAATTCGAATATCTAGATTGTTTGATAAACCACTAGCTATATTTCGACTCTGATATGTGCAAGACGGCACAACAAAAATGGAACTGCACTGTTGAAGTTGATTTAAACTTCTTATGGTACTTTGGTACTTAATAGTTCTTGAGAGGAGTTACAGGGAGATTAGCAAATTAAAGTTGAGACAAATATTTGATATATTTTTAGTAAATTGTGTCAAAAAGGAATAGTGAAGAGTGTTATTTCAATTTTTTTGTTCATTTGAACCAATGTAACTATTTTCTATCGCCATCTGTCAGTGAAGCCGTCAATTATCAGATGGATTTCCAGAAGTGAACAAACAGTTTATTATTATTATTATTATTATCATGGACGTATAAATGAAGATGGACCCAGCATGCTAGAATTTATTTGAAGCCAATATAAAAGTAAACATCGCTGTTGTCACATTTTGTTTTAAATTTTTGTTATATCAGGCCAAGTTTTAGTTTAAATAGTTTGATTCAAACACCTTAATTTCATCAAAGTCCAAGAAGACTTTCAATTTTGAGACTTTTTATCTGTTTTAAATGTAAAAATGTACAGCATTTAGCTACTACTATAATTTTAAAGTGATGTACACGATGTCCCTAGCCTGTAATATGGCGAAACAAATGTAAACTAAGCAACACTGTTTGTTTCCCTCTGGTGTTTGTGAGAAGATGGCTGCCTTTGTTTATTAAATTTTCGGTGCGTGGTTTGTTGTATTTAACCCAGTTAATTTATTATAAAAGCTTGGATATTGTAATAGTGACTCAACTAACACTACAATAATGGTGCGACAATTATTTGAATTCTAACCTCTCATTTCATAGGTGAGTATCAGTGGCGTTCATAAACATGCAACGTTGTGTTTATGAATTTGAAAATTATAATAAATAAAAATTTAAATTGTGAAATAGCAGGCTTCGTACAAATATGGAACAGAGAAGAAAGTGGCTATCCTGTACTTGAAATTCTGGAAGAAGATATGCCAAAACTGGCTCATATTTGTTGTGCACATTTCAAACCGGAACATTTTTAGTGAAAAGGTAATACAGAGAAAATTTTTCTGAAAAGAAACGTGGTACATCTACCATATTTTTCAGAATATTCTGATAATACAGATAAAACAGTTAATGGACTATCTTCTAGTAAAAAGTATCAGATATTAGCTATATGAATTGTTATTATATCGTAATTATTTAAACTTTCAATAACATATACCTACTTATTATGTTGAATATTTCTTACTTTTTTTACAAGATTGAATGAAATTAAAAATTATATCATGTCACTTAAGTATGCGGTAACCATCCCATTTTTGATTTAGGTAGAAAAGCTGGATTTTTAGGATTTTTAGAGTGTATAGAGAGCCTTTTGGTTTTGTACAATAATTATGTTCACTCAAACCAAATTAAATATATTTTAACCTTTGAATTATCACAGGATCACTTAGAATTATTTTTCGTGCTATGCTTCAGTAACAACTCAACAACACGACAGTTTCAACATGCTTATAAGAGACTTCTAATTCACCAAGATGTTGAAGCAGGTAATACAGGTGTTATTAAGCTTGATTCTACTGGAATATTACACTGTAGTAGCAGAGTACCTAGTAATATTGAAAATAGTGTTATTGTAGGAAATACAGAACTTGGAACCTCAATTGAAGAGCTTGTTAAAGAGTTTGATTATTCAGTTTCATGTACATGGAACTTATGTTTCAGATGTAGTTGGTTAACCAATGCGTCACAGTTAGTCATTACAGTGTCTGAATCTGCTGAAAAATATTTCAGATTTTTTAACAAGACAAAAAATATTTTTATTGGAAATATTAAAAATCCTTAATTTCTGGTATAATTGCCAATTTGCTAAACTCCATTTAAGATGATTTTAAGGACCATCTGTATGATGATGACCCTATAGAAAATCATGGGATTCAAATGGTGGAATTGATATTGAAAAAGTATTTTAAAATTCAAATCCACCATGAAGCTGCCACAAAAACAGCCAACATCTCACAAAAGCAATTTTATTCAAAAATCAGTAATTTTTGTATTATCTGTATTATTTTTTACGCTACCTCTAATGATGTAAACAAAACATCTAAGACTTTTGTGGTATAATTTTGTCTGTAGCTTTTCTTGTTTTGGTTTTAAAATTAACATTACCCTTACCCTTTCATTAATTTATTATTATAATGAAAAATTTTATATTCAATTTTAAAGCTTGAAATGTGATGTATTTATATTCCCACAATCATGAATGTATCCATCCCAATGAAACGCCACTGTCCGCAGAATGAGGATTCCCACTCCGACTGCTAGAAAACAATAACAAAGCATCGTTTATTTGGCTTCATAGGTCTGCATGTTTAATTGGTACGCTAAGTCCATCTTTATTTATACGTCCATGATTATTATATATCGGTATATTCAAATTATTATATAATGGACAGTGTAGTAATTTTACCATGCAGGAAAAGTAATACTTTGCTGATTGATATGTGTCAGCAAAATTAATATTTGCTGCCAATCGGAGAAAAAAGTATATTACACGCCGAGGTGGAAAGAGTTTCATTAATGTCGAGAGGTTAGCTACTATCTCGAGGCAGGAGTGGAAATTACTACCTAGGTTTGTATACTATTTTATTCACATCCACCTTATCCTGATCAAAATTGATAAATCTTTGTTTCGTTCTGAATACACCTAAAATATAACATTTGACAACTGTCACCAATATAAATAAATGCCATAAAAAGTCGGATGGATTTTAAGTTCGCGAATGATGAATTCAGAAAAATGTCCTCCGATGAAAAATTGATAGATTGTACTCCTCCAGAAATGGGTATATATTAATCAATGTGTTATATTTTTAAATGTGGAAAACATCATCTAAAGTAGATGATATTAACGATCACAATATTTTAGAGGGCAGGAAGTGAGGGTGGTAAGTGATGAGGGTGAAGGCATAGGGTGAAGGGTGAGAAGTGAGGGCGGGGAGTAAAAGTAAGTGATATGACTTGTCCGGTTTGACGTTTATTATAAGGTTAAGATTATGCCGATTACGATTTTAATCTCACTGAAAATATTTGAATATTCAAAATTATATTATCAATAACATCATAATCGAAAACTGTTCTTCTAAAAACACAGGAAATTCATCAATAATATCAGATGATAGTTCGGATGATGATATGACATAACAAGTGGTTTTGGGGATCCTAAAAATCGTGTTCGTTTTGCTTGAAAGTCTTGATGACTGAGGCGTCACACACAAATGCTTGAAGCCCAAATAAACGAAAGCAACAAATAGTATAAATAATCGAAAACATCTATGGTTATGAATAAAGTTTTTTGACTTTGACTTTACTCGAAAATCATCATCCGTCAGTGTCACGCTTCTCCATATTACGGCTCGATAATAGTTTTCTTGACATTTATTTATATCAAATTATTGTTGGAGCTCCTTTGACTTCAGGAATTCTTTTATAATGCTTCGGGGTATACCTTCAATTTAAATATAACAAATAATAAGTACATTTGTTCTATATTTGCTGTTTATTTGTCATAATAAAGTGCAATGAAATATACCTCAGTTTTTTGTATTCTGAATTCTGTTGACGATAAAATTTTGTATGCACCACGTCAGTGAAGTGTCTTTATACGACTCGCCTGTAATTCGCCTGGCTCGCTCGTCTCATAATTTCAGACTCGTCCGATAAAGAATCACTTTACTGCCTTGGTACATTAATAACCATTATGAGACATAGTATTTATCATATTCACCCTATAAAAATACTCATAACATTGAAAATTGTGAAAAACAAACAGAAACTATCAAAGACCTGTTGACCTCACCTTTGTTGGATAATTTTCTTTTAGTTTATGATACCGGAGGGAGTTCATTGAAAAATATGAGAGGATAACGGATTATTGATTTTGTTAGTGTGAAACACTTTTCATGGAAAATTATGACTTTTATGAAAAAAACCAACTGGCCATATTTTTATCCGATTGTTTTTCAGCCTGCAGTCAGCTTCGTATCGTGTATCACATTCCGTCTCCCAATTGAGTGTAACATTGAGTTTGGGAAATGTCACATGTTTTTTAAGCAACTCTACCTACATAAAGAACATTTGATTTCCATTAAATCGGCAATACTAGAGATTCGAAATTTTTTTTCTTTTTATTTTATAAGAGGTAGGTATGGTTCATACAACAGCCTTTTTGGTGTGCGTCATCGTTTGTGACGTATATTCGGGTTTTGGGTATGTCGTTTATTTTATTTGCTATTTTGACACATATCTCACCCTAAATTTGATAAATGAAATCATCAGGATCGCATTCAGCAAAATTCGACAAGGTTACGAAATTAATAGTTACCAGCTTCTTTTTCTAACTGAAAATACTTGAGAACTTTCAAAATGCTAATGTTTTCCGTGTATCTAGGCATATTTTTGTATTATTCGAATAAATATAACAATAATATTCATATTAACTTTTCATAAATAATAATTGACCGTGAACAACAAAGTACAGACCTGACAAGAACTGTCAGTGGGACAGTAGAAGAAGATGTCAGACACATTGACAATACGAAAGGTATATCTGCATGCCTATTTAAAATAAAGAAATTTCTAACGATTGATAGGTCGCGCTTGCGCTTGATCTGAACATCAACCAATCAAATTTTGGTAAGTCAATGATTAGGATTGACGTTTGTAATAAATTTAAACGAACCATTATTGCGATATTTTGATTAGGATTAATCAAAGACCTGACTTTTTTTGCATTTCTTTCCACGTAATGTGTTAGAAAGACATTAACAAACGATGACGCACACCAAAAAGGCTGTTGTATGAACCATACTTTTAATGTACCTACCTACTGTGTAATGTTTTTTCTTCAACGCTCACTACAGCATTGCCTCCTATATGTTAAAAATTTTCCCTCCTGACAACAGCCAACCCTCCTTGTTTTTCATTAGCTCTAGTCTACCACAGTCTACCACAGGAATTCAAATTTCAACATTTTTTTTTCTATTTCATTCGGAATCGTAGAGTGGTATAATTAGTTGCAAATACTTAGTTGAGTCCAAATATATCTTGTGGCATTTTCAATAGTAATACCCCTAGGGTCTTGATAATACCGAGATAATTTTGTCATAGAGAATGCTGAAAGCGTGTTGCTTGATAATAGGCCGAGGGCTATTATCCTTGAGCAACTCGCTTGAAGGATTCTCTATGACAAAATTTTGAGTATTTATCAAGGCCCGAGGAGTATTCGATAAGATAATTTTTTACTTTGTAGATATCAAAAAATTGATTGTCAATCTGACGTTTAATAATTTTAAATACACAATTTATTAGTTTTAATCAGTTTGACGTTTAACCAAACTGAAAACACGACATGTAGGGTATTATCGCTGTAATCCAGAGGTGATTGGATGAAATTTGACACATGACTTAAAATTAAGTAATTTGATTGGTTACTATATTTAGTAAAAAATTATCATTGAAATTCATGTAACGCCCATTATTGATATTTACAAAAAAAGTGTCGATTGTTTTTTTTTTCCATTTATATTATTAGTTTTGCAAATACATTAATATTGTCAAGTGTGAGAAATGTAAACAAGACGATGCAGTAGAGGGTTGATAAATTACCATTCCAGATGAATTTTCTTTCCTTTGTCAACAGAAGTCGGAGATGGATGAGACAATTACTTAGGTTAATAGATATGATATTGTTTTTTGACGTGTTATATCAAGCGTTACTGAAGATTATTGTGAAGTGGAATAATGTTTATAAATAATTTAGTTGATTCTAACATATCAATACAAAAGTTGGTATGTTAAAATAATCGTTTGATACTATTATAACGCCTCACTTTTTTAAAAGGAGATCGTTCACTTGAAACATCTACTTCTCGGGCTATATGCCATGACAGACAATAAATCACAGTTCAAAGTAACTTACTTGAATGAAAAAGAATTAATCTGTCAGTTATAATATAAACTTGTCAATAAGATTGTGAGAAGACTAGAATTGGATTTTATTGGGTAAACTTTGCGGCAAAATATTATCGGTGACGGACGTATATACACCACATACAAAAAGGTAGCTCTCTATAACTGAAGACATCAGAATGCTATGCGGAACCATATCTAACGTATTCAAATGAGTCTCATTACTATCTGCGACATTAAACTACTCTCAACCTGACCAGCTCGTGAAGTTACGAGAAGCATGGACAGAGATTTTTCAAATTTTGACAGGAACCCCCAAGATTGCCACAGAGCTGCCTCAAAGGAAATGCTATATCGGCTGCTGTTGAAATGTTGTTGACCACAAATAATGTTGATCTGGTGATTCATACTTACCAGAATCGATTTGGAAGGCCCGAATACATCAGAAATACCATGATTTATCGAATACGTAAGCTTTGGCAAGTTTATCTGAAGCCGTGAAAGGAATGCAGTCGAAAACACTCGATATTGCCACGTTTAACTATGGAAAAGCCAAGGTCCTAAGTATGTAGTCATAATAATAAGAAAATGGACTTTTTATCATTAACAATATTAAAAATATGATCAAACGTTAATTCTTCAATGTGCTTGTCTTCTTGGAGTTCGTCTATTAACATAATTTTTCTAATTTATGAATATTAAAAGCTGAACACTATTCCAAATTTGTTATGAACTCCTTCAAGCTCTGGCAGCGATGTGCGATAACCATAATTACTACACCCTCCCCAGCAAACAATGAGTCTCTGGCCGTCTTCTGGCCCAATGCATAATCGGTCGGCAATATGCTGGCAACGTCAAAGCTACATCGGCAAAATGTAGGCCTAATGTATGGCATATTATAATCGGATACCTACAATCCAGCCAGCAATGGGCCAATACTATCAGAAATCTAAATCATAAGAATGGAGGCCCGTTGAAGTGTTATTGTACGAATAATTTGCCAGCGGACCAGAAACTATTTTGAATAAAATAAAAATAAAAAAATAAAATTACTTTGCTGCTTCCTCAAGTAAGGAGTATGCGATAATCGAAAGCGGTCATGTGACCCATAGAAAAAATAAAAGTTATATTATTTTTCTTTTGGATGTGAACCAAGAACGTGAAATCGATTCTGTCGACAGGTTTGACATTTGACGGTTTTGTCACATTCGTGGTTTATTGTTTATCTAATTCCGCTATCAAATGTGACACTTTACGTTACTCTTTGACGTTAGGTAACGTCACATTTTTCATAACCTTCAAAAAACGGTTATGAAAATTAGTAAAAACAGTTATGTAAAGACTTTACATAAGTGTTTCTGACTGTTTCCATAGTAACACTTTGATTCTACCTTAATATTTTCATTCTAATTGAAAATTTTATTAAATATTATAAAAGCGCGGAATTAGATAAAACTTTGTACGTAAACACGTTATGAAGAGAGCGATATTGTTCAACTCGCGTAATTTGCAAAACTCGCTAGCGCTCGTTTTGGCAAATATTACGCTCATTGAACAATATCGCACTTTTCATAACTAGCTACGTAAATATCTATTATGTTCATTCTAATTTTATTAACCACTAATACTTTTGTGAACACCAAGAAAAGTGAAGAAAAATGATGACGACTTCTCCTGATGAATTGAGGTAAGTTAGTATTTATATCTTCAATCAATTGTAGCGTCAGTTATAAGAAACAACCTTCATTAGTTTGAGGTTAAGTAATCCAGCATGCTTCTTTTTATATCTAGTTTTTGATCCTAGACATGTGAACCATATAATTATTTTATTTTTTCCAGCTAAGGTGAATTCTGCAATTGGGAAGATTGATTTACTAGCGTATGACGTTACAAATAGTACCCACAGAGGAATGCAATTAGTGAAGATGTGGAAGCTCCTGAAACTTTGAACTTACCAATGAATAAGGAGTGTAAATTGAAAAAATTTGATGTAAAAATTGGAAGATGATGATTTTTTTCGAAATATGGTATGTATTATATGATTCAATAACTGTTGACTACATTTTATATAAGTGGAAAGGGGAAAAAATAATTTGTGAGTTTGAGGAATGATATTAGGTGCATTCATTACATGATATTTTTATGTTATCACTCATTAACTCATTCAGTGTGAATTGAAAAAATTTGATGTGAAAATTGGAAGATGATGATTTTTTTCGAAATATGGTATGTATTATATGATTCAATAACTGTTGACTACATTTTATATAAGTGGAAAGGGGAAAAAATAATTTGTGAGTTTGAGGAATGACATTAGGTGCATTCATTACATGATATTTTTATGTTATCACTCATTAACAGACATAGTATTGAAAAAATTTTTTTGAATATTATAAAAAATAGAAATACTAGAACTTCCAGGTTTTGTTGTTTGTGAGAAATCAATGTCAATTGCATGAACCCTTCATGTGCCAGTTACCTTTGCACTTGACCCGCAGTAAACTTTTTTTCCAGTTTGTCGAAAAAATCCGTTTTGCAGAAATGCCAAGTAAACTGAAATTGCCAATGTGATTAATATCTGGCTAAGAACTGCTTTTGACTATCAAGGAGGAAGAAACAGAAGGAAGACAAAGCCAGCAGAGCGATGAGATATACACTGACACATTCCAATAATTTCTTGGTAAGTATATGACAGATATGCGCCATGTTTTCTCGCATCTGGCTATTAAATCGCAGCTAGCGGATTTCCTTCTAACAGGAAGAGGTATTAAACATTGAAGTCACACTCCATCCCTGATCTCTTATTTCTGGTCTTATTCATGGTCTTAATCACGGTCTTTTTCATAGACCTATTCGTAGTCTGAATCACAGTCGTTATCATCACCCCCTTCATCGTCACACAGACGCCTCTCTTCAACACAATAAAAATTATTAACAAACAGAACTACGAGTAGCAGAGAACTCACCATAAGAGGGCCAGCCCTCTTCGTCTAGTCTATCGACTACACACCACCTGGAGCATTGCAAGTAAGACCACTCCTACTCATCACTTACTGTGTTTGCTGCTTGTTGGAACAGTATAGGTGTCTCAGAGAGATTGAAGACAACATGATCGGCAATAGTGAAATCTGTCATTTACTTAGAATAAACAAAGATTTTGAAACCAATAATAAGGATAATCCCAATTTAAATTAAACGCTCATTCTTCTTGTCCCAGTAACAGCTTGAGGAACAATTTACCCACTGCTTAACTGTGTTTCAGTTCTGTAGGTGGCGCTAGTTTTTGTCATTTGAAGAATGCGTTGTCTAAGAGAATATGGTTATCTATGTTATCACCTCTTATTACTATTATTATTCCGTGCTCATTAAGTTTCGAGGACACGCTACGGATTGTCCAAGATTTCAACATTCTGTGCATTACCCTCCGACATAGGAGGGTAATGGGTTGAGCTACCTATCGGAAGCGTTCCCAGGCTGCGGATAGGGGAAGGCCAGGGACGTCATGCAAATGAAAGAACTGGTCCATTGGTAAATAAGGAAGGATGAGGGCTATGAACGCCCAGCATTGCCAACTGAATAACCAATCGCTGACAAGCATGTGACGCAAACCGAAAACTATATAGCAGAGCAACGACCCCCTTGCTAGGGTAAGGCTAGTGAGGGGTATGCCGAGCTATGTGGTTCGGGGGGTTTAGCTTAATTGCCTGACCTGTGTGGATGGGGACCACTATAAAAATCCCAGTATTCAGTGGTCGCTGAAGGGATGGATGGCCGTGGGTTATTCGGTCTTTAGACCACTGACCTCAGGGCAACTGGCGCACCCTGTTGTATATAGCCTTACCCAGTCATGCGGGGCTCTGACTGGGCGGACCTACATTCCCTAGCTGCTCGTGGGAACAATATGGACCAAAGCAGACGGATACCAGAGGAGGACAAGGACTCCTCTAAAGAAAATCAAGACGTTACAGGAATGGACTGTAACGACGTAAGTTGTCAGGAGACAGTAGTTGAAGACTGTACTCCAAAGGCAAAAAAGCAAGGAGGAAAGGACTCCTTAGAAAATGGTAAGGAATCCATCATTACCTTGCCCAAAAAACTATCTGGTGCCCAGAGGAAGAAACTTATCAGAGAGCAGAAAAAGCAGCCGGTACATGGGTGGAAAAAGACCCAAACAAAGCTGGAAAAAAAAAGGAGCATGGACAGACAAAATCGGGAAATAGCATGTCCAAGTCTGGATGAAGACAAGCTCAGGTCCGACAACGTCGGGACACTCCAATACAGGTGGAAAAGAAGGGATAGGTAAAGGTTAAAGACCTCGATCTGACAACTCAACTCCACCTGAAATGCATGTTCCAAAAAAATAAACAGGAGCACGAAAGAGCAGACTGTCTCCCATAAGGATGCAACAGCAAATCTCGGGTTGGCGGTAATCCACATACGCCATCCAGAAAATACTCTGAATCAGGAACAGACAGGACTGATTCAAAACCGTTTGGAAAAGGACGTGTTTGACATCCCAAGGGGGAAGCGCAAACCGACTCCAATTCCAAAGTACGTCATTCCACTCAGGGTTCCTCTGGATGACCTGTGGGAATGAATACACAAAGGAATGGCTCAGGAACGCGGTGGAAGGCCTGGGCGAGCTCTGGGAAGGTGCTGATCTGACAGTTGTTGGATCAGGAGACCTCCCCAGAAGCCCCTCGGTCCTCGTTCACGTTCCAGGTGCCATAAGGGAAGAGTCAATTCTAAAGGACCGTCTGGCTAATTAAAATGCTAGCCTTAAAACGTGGAAATGAACCCTCAGTGGATAAAAAGACGATGGAAAGGGGCAAACGCTGACCTTCTCTATCGATGAGGCTTCTTTTAAGACTCTGGAGACGATGAGCTTCCGAGCATATTACGGTCTCGGAAAGGTTGTCCTCCGAGTTTCAAGTGGACCAGATGGCAGGGGCTCGAATAATACAAGCGAACCTCCAGCACAGTAAGGCTGCATCCGCAATCCTTACGAAAGTAATGTTGGAATACGATGTGGCCCTCATACAAGAACCTTGGGTAAACAAGGGAAAAATTATGGGTTTATCAGGGATAGGAGGGGAATTGGTTTACAATAGGCCCTCCCAAGTACCTAGAGCTTGCCTAATAGTGAGAAATAATATTAAGATACTGCCTTTAAATCATTTCTGCTTCAGAGACCTGACCACGGTCAAAGTAAGATTCATCTCCGATGGGGGACCGATGGAGATTATTCTCGGATCGGTCTACCTACCAGGAGATGCTTCTGAACAACCACCATCCAGGGAAGTGGAGGAATTAGTGAGGGGATGTCGAGGCAATGGATCGCATCTTATCATTGGGGGAGATGTGATACACATAACACAACCTGGGGCTTCCAAACACCAACCAAAGAGGTTTATTATGGGAAATAATTTGGACATATTAAATGTGGGAAATAAACCTACCTTTGTAACAATAAATAGAAAGGAGGTTCTAGATATAACAATTGCAACTACTTTTATAGCTAGTTTTGTTAAAAAATGGTATGTGATTGATGAGGTGAGTTGTTCGGACCACAGACGCATAAGTTATACATTAACAGGTTTTAGCACTGAAACTGAAACTTACCGGAACTCAAGGAAAGCTAACTGGGAGGCCTATCAGGCGGACCTAGGCTTTGAAATCCAAAGGGTGAGAGAGACGGTAAGAAATAGCGTGGATCTAAACCTAGCTGTGGAGCAATTCCAAGAAGCCATTGTGTCTACATTCAATCGCAACTGCCACGAAACTACAAGGAGAACCAACAGGAATGTGCCCTGGTGGAATAACGACCTTGCAGTTTCGGGGGCGGAAGTACGAAAGCTCTTCAATAGGGCAAGTAAAGACGGAGAGTGGACCGTATATAGGAAAACTATGACGTCATATAACAAGGCTCTGAGGATCGCTAAGAGAGACTCATGGAGGAAACACTGTGAAGAGGTAGAACAGACCTCCAAATGTGCTAGACTCCAAAAGATACTCTCCAAAGATCCTCAGAGGACAATTAACTCATTAGAGACAAGAGATAGGAGATATACACAAAGCGGGAAGGAAACTCTGGTAGAACTTCTCGAAATACATTTTCCAGAATGCAAAATAAGTGATAAACCATTAGATACAGAACAAGAAATGGTCTCGAGGACTCCAAACCGGAGCAACGAGGAAAGTTGGGAAGTATCTAGGGAAGTGGTTAATCAAAGCAAAATAAAATGGGCAATTAACTCATTTGAACCATATAAATCACCGGGATCGGACGGGATCTATCCAATTATGCTGCAAAAGGCAAACGGCATTTGCGTACGATCCTTAGAGCAAGTATGGGACTAGGGTACATAACAAAGGTCTGGAGAAATGTTAGGGTGGTCTTTATTCCTAAACCTGGTGAAACAGGTGACAATAAAGCGAAATCCCTGAGACCCATAAGTCTGATGTAATTTGTACTGAAGACATTGGAAAAACTGGTAGACATGCACATTAGAGGAGGATCCTTGGTAGAAAGACCGATCGACCTGGATCAATATGCATACAGACCAGGAGTATCCACAGAGACAGCACTCCATCACCTAGTACAAGGAATAGAGTACGCTCTCGAAAATAAGGAAGTATTATTAACAGCCTTCCTTGATATAGAGGGTGCCTTTGACAACACCTCTCACAAAGTAATCACTAGGGCAATTCGTCGAAAGCAAATTGACGAAACAAGCTGCAGATGGATAGACTGCATGCTGAAAGACCGAACGATATTCTCAACCTTGATGGGTACAACATTGTCAGCCCGAGTTTCAAGGGGGTGTCCTCAAGGAGGAGTCCTGTCTCGTCTAATATGGAACCTTGTAATGGACGGACTGATAAGGAGACTCAAAAAGGAACACCATACTGTCTTAGGATATGCGGACGATCTAGTCATCATATCTCAAGGCAAATTCAATACTACGGTCAGAGAGCGCATGCAACAGGCTCTGAACATAGTAACAAAATGGACGGCAGGGATGGGTTTGAATATAAGTCCCACCAAATCAAACCTAGTACCCTACACCAAGAGAAGAGACTTGGCGTACCACCTGAAGTATATGGCGCACATCCAATGGACCTATACCGTCTACTTGAAGGTACGGGGATAACTGGATGGGTGGACTAAATGTGGGAGTAGAGTACAATAAGCCAATAGGCTGCAGTGCTCCCGGCTTCTGAACGGTTCCAAAAACGCACAAAAAAACTCTTATTACTGTATTTGTGTTTTTCACTTTTAATTGGAAGTTGGAAGTGGGAATGTTGACAAGAAAACACGTTTTAAAACGATCTATATAAAAGTTACTGGAAAAGTGGTATAATTAAGTGACCGAAAAATTTTGGAAATTGGACAGTGTATCTATTAGACAGTAAGTTATTGAATTTCTATATAAAAGCTACATAATTTCTTGAAAAGACAACTTTGGAACAACTTTGGTAACCTGGCAGTTACAATATTTTTGCAGTGGTAACCTGGCAGGGGTATCCTGGCAGCTGTGCTTACCTAGAAGTTCAGGTGGATTAGGGATATGAAGGAACTTGAATGTAATGGGGCACATAATGTTGGTTTAGCTTTTCAGGTAAAAAAGGAAGGCAGTTGTTTGAAATAATGAAATTTAAATTTACTGAAAGCTTTCCAACATATATGTCCCATTTAAAACAGTAAAAATTATCAGCCAAATTAAAAAAGTACCAATGACCTTTAAGTATTAATTATAGTAAAAAGTTATGAATAAATGAATAAACCATTTCTAAAAGAATAAAATGTTTAATGAAATGTGAAGCCGGCACTGGCAGAATATTTGAAAAGGTTAAAATGCAAATGTTATCTATCTTTGAAAATAATTAGATATTCTACAACAGAGAATCTAGCAAATGTTTGCATTAAAAAAAGGTAACAGTTATTTACGATAAAAGATTTAGTTTAAAAGTAATATACAAGTATAAAAGAAATGTAGTTGACCACGTGGTATGTGTATTCACTTATAAGGACTTAGAAATAAACTCTACTTAAGAGAATAATTGTATAGGTACAGCATTATCAAACAGCAGTTTTCCAAAAACACGAGAGGAAGACAAAACAGAAATTCTTCCAAAGGTACAGAAAAGAAAAACACCAGATAACGAAGAGGAAGAAGAACAATTACCATCAAACAAGAAAACGCAGGTAGAGCCAAAACTCGCTCAAAGACAATCAGCAAAAAAATTTAAGAAAATAATGGTACTTGTTTTGGAGAACAATCAATTTTGTCCACGACCACCTAATAATAAGTCAATATTTTACCTCCTAACAAAAGGTATATGGTACCCATATATCAACTGTCGTTAATTATGAACCATAATACACTACAGTGTATTATGAACTAGAGATGGGGGTACCTACAATATGAAATAAACTATTAAATCTGTGTATTTTGTTCAGGAAATTTGTTTCTGACATATATCGTATCGATAATATATTGTAATTTTTAGTATTGATACTTTTCATAACGATATTTTCTAATATTAAGTATTTTAAAAAAATATATTTATAACGGTACGTTATATCTACAGTATCGCCCATCTCTATAGGTATATGCCAAATTATATTTTTATGTAGCTGTCAGAACATTTTGAGGTTAGTATAATACCAAATCGTTACTGACTTATATTTAATAAAGAAATCAAGTGTCGTGGACAAAGTATAGTATTCTACTCGAAATTTATGGCCATAATTCACTTGGGTGACTTGCGCCTCTCGCCTGCGGCTCGTGACGCAAGCGTCACCCATCGTGAATTATGGCTATCATAAATTGCTCGTTTAATAATATACTATTATTATCAAGTTTTTTTTTTAATTTTTATCGTTTATAATAGGTATCTAGTTGAAGTATTTTGAATATCAATGTTCTTAATATTAATTTCGGCAGGTAAACTTTATATTTTTTAATGAATGTCCAGTTTTATATTATAGTCCTAGGAAATTGTATTGAATAAATCAGTAACACATCAAATATTATATTTATATCCATATGTTAACACTTATATTAAACTGTAAATACTTATGTAAATGGATGATTATATACGTGATTTTAAAATAGAAGAGATAGAAACATTTCCTCTGCAATCATCAGAGGAAGCCAAGAAGGTCCTAAAAATAAACGACAACAATACTAATTTTAAAATAATTCACAATAATATTCGTAGCATCTCATGTAACTTTGATGAATTTCGAATCTTTATATAGGGCTTAGAAACAAAAATTGAATGTATTGTCCTAACAGAAACTCGTTTTATTCCAGACTTATCACTTTATAATATTGATGGTTACCGAACTCTATATAACCACGGAAAACTCAACCAAAATGATGGGGTCATTGTATATATAAAATCTGAACTTTATAAGTCGCATAGTTTACTTGATAAAAGCGGTAGCTGACTTATTGAAATAAAAGCCCATTTTAGAAATAAATCATTTATTATAAATGCTTTCTATAGATCCCCAGCTCCTGAAAACAAAGTCGACTCATTTATTGAGGAGTTAAATGACGTTTTAGAAAAACAAACTGAAAATTGTGATTTTAAACTTTTTGTTGGGGACATTGATATTGATCTATTAACCGAAAATGATAACAAGAGAAATTACTTAGACGTCTTAAACGAATGCGGTTATCAATCAGCCAATAATGTTCCACCAAGAGTTCAAAAAAATTCAAATAGATGTCTGGATCATATATTTATACATTCTAAGAGTGATAATTTTTATGATAATTTAATTCCTCTAACAATCAACACATATATAACAGATCATTATACCGTAATGCTACAACTGATTCTTCCTGAAAAAGATCCAGCTATAATCTCTAAATCTAAATATTTTGCCAAGATACATAAGAATAAACTGATATATATAGATTTCAAAATACTGACTGGAATGATATTATTCTTAATTCAAATTTGGACTCCGCAACTGATAAATTAGTTAGCACTATCCAAGATAATATTAGGCAGTCAACAACGTATACAAAGATTAGAATAACTTTAAGCCGGCCACTCACTACGCGATACTTGACAAGTACTGGAACTTGATCATGTAGGTACATGTACAAGTTCAAGTATGATCGATACATTATGCGGCTACTTGGCAAATGCCAATTTTTGCGGATACTGCAAGTACTTGTGAAAGATAATTACAATCATGGAAATTGATAGTGAAACAGAGGCAGTAGCAGCAATTGTTGTAATGAGCAGTGCATATCTTTTAATAACCAAATTCAGACATAATGGCAGATATTCTAAAGGAACCTTCTGGCTTATCAGAGAACTTTTGTTGAATGTCTTTCGAAAATTTCGAATATTTGCTAAATAAAGTTGAATGTCATATCTCTAAAAAAGATACAAAGTTGAGAGAAGCTATAACAACACACAACAACACTATTTACTAGTTTTTCACTTGTATAAACTTGTCAAATAAGTGTGGCGCTGCTACTTGACTCGCTACTTGTTGCCTTTGACTTTGTTCAATTTACCGACTGCGTACAGCCGGCTACTCACTACGCGATACTTGGCAAGTACTTGTACTTGATCATGTACATGTACAAGTTCAAGTATGGTCGATACACTACGCGGCTACTTGGCAAGTGCCAATTTTTGCGGATACTACAAGTACTTGTGAAAGATAATTAGTACAATCATGGAGATTGATAGTGACACAGAGGCAGCAGCAGCAATAGGCATGACGACAGTATGAAAAAATCGTCGATATTACGGTTTTAGAGGAAAGTTCACATCAAAAAAATTAAAAACACTGCATTAGTTTTATTTAAATAATTCAGATTATTGAGATTTTCAATAAAATTAAACATTAAAATACTGCAATCGGCCATTTTGACTGAAACACCAATCACAGCGAATGACGTCACGACAAGGTAAACACTGCTGTCAGTCAATACTCATTACATTCATTTTCTGTGTTTTGTTGTGAATAATAGGTAATGATTACGAATTTGGATTGATCTTTTATTATTTCACGTGTAATTTATCATCTCTACTATAACAATGAATCCAAGCTTTGTTAAGGCAAATAGTTCAAATTTGCCCAGGATCGACGTAATGATGTTGGGCGATTTCCTCGCAGCAAATCAAGAATTTTGCTCGTCTGAATTTCGAAACGTGAAAACTTCCTTGTAAGTAGATTTTGTATTTATCTTCACCCTTCATACGTACTTGTGATACTTACCCCATCACATGATATTGCATATAATTTTCCATATCCATCGGCAACTACAAAAAGACCAAAGCAAACACAACTTCAATAAGTTAGTTAAGTTCAAGAAATATAAATATAATATGATAAAATACTCACATCAAAGTGGTCTTCACAGAAATAAAGTGGCGAATTCGTAACTACGTCGTTTAGGTTTCGTCTTGCGAGCTTCAACCACTTATCCCTTATTACTTTTTTGATTGGAACATGTACAAACACTTTGTTGGGGGTTCTTATTGAAGTGTTTTTACACTGTGGTACTGCACACCACTTGTAAACCTCAGAATTCATTTTCATGACACGAATTATTTCAACGTTTTGTTAACTCACTTCGCTACGCATAAACACAATGACATGTTTACAATGTCGTGACGTCAGAGCCGACGCCATGACACCTGCGAGCTGTTTTCGCGCACTTTCTAAAAAATATTTATAAAATGGCTTCAAACTTTGTTAAACTTGGGTTTATTACCGAAATAAAGGATTTTTCGTAAATGTTGAATGTGTACCCACATTACGGAAAAGTATTTCAAAATATGTCGTCTCGCCTATTGTTGTAATAAGCGGTGCATATATTTTAATGAAACCAAAACGAAAAAAACGAAGGTGGTGGGTTTCATCTTTTAACAGAAGCAGAGAAAGGTATGTTGAATCATTTAAATAAATACCTTCATTTCTTCATTTGCATTTAATTTTGTAGATATTGTGGTACAGATATGATGGCGGATATTTTAAAGGAGCCTGGCTTATTCGAGAACTTTTGTCGAATGTCTTCCGAAGATTTCGAATATTTGTTAAGTAAAGTTGAATGTCACATCTCAAAGCAAGATACAAAGTTAAGAGAAGCTATTCCAGCAAAGGAACGACTGGCAATAACATTGCGATTTTTAGCTTCTGGTGATAGCTACCAAAGTCTCCATTATATTTTTAAAGTTTCCGCACAGTTGATATCAAAAATTATACCAGAAGTATGCAAAGCGTTAATTCAAGAATTGCAACATCTCATTAAGGTAAATTATTCATTTTTTTCATGTATTTATTTACCTAACACAATTTTAAAAAAAGATTGACAAAAAGTAATTTACATTCTGTAACTAAAATAATTAGAAAAAAGTTATGAATTGAAACATTCGTAATAATTTTTTGCATTATTGACGTTTTCTGAAGGAGCCGACGGTGGATTGGAATATTGTGAATGTGTTTCTGAATTTGTCGGTGATGGAGTAACTGTTAAGTCTGTCGTATGGCTTGCTGATGGTACTGCAGTTAACAGGTTCTGATTTGAAATTGGCGTGTATTGCCAGTTCATGGGATGCTGCTGGAATGACATTGGTAACGTGAACTGAGAAAAACGCATTTTCGATTGGTACATGACTTTTTCTATTTCGTGCATCACAAAATCTCTTTCACTCTGCTGCATTGCTCGAAGTCTTTTTGCTATTAATTCTCCAAATATAGCGCACTCGTCGTTTTCTTTTGCTTGTGTTTTTTTCTGTAGTATATCGTAGGCCTTTTCCATTCTCTCGTAAATAACTTCATGCGATACTTTATTAGTGACAGGTTTTGAAGTTGCTTTGCGTTTCGTTGCGGATGAACTTGGTTCTGTAAAAAAATATTTTCAATGAAATTAGTTGTAATAATATACTTGAATAATACCTGCTGTGCTCTCCGATATATTTGCGATATCTGGTTGATTTTGTTCATCACCAACTTGCTCGTCTTCGATATTAAAAGTGAATCTTCTATATTCTGAAAAAGAGCACACACAATGTTAAAGTACAAATATTTCAAAGGAGAGATATATTTCTTTCCTTTCTAATCTTTGAATAACAATCAATAATCGATAATACTTTGTTACAGATTCCAAATTCAGAAGATCAATGGAAACAGATAGCAGAAGATTATGAAAAATTATGGAATTTTCCACACTGCATAGGAGCAATAGACGGCAAGCACATTACGATGCAGTCGCCAATCAACAGTGGTTCTGAATTCTATAATTATAAAAATTTCTTTAGCATCGTATTAATGGGTCTTGTTGATGCTAAGTATTGCTTTACTTTTGTTGATTGCGGTTGTCAAGGTAGGCTGAGCGATGGTGCTGTTTGGCGAAATACTGAACTGTTTCGGAAAATTGAAACTAAAGAATTAAATTTGCCACCAGAGGAACCACTGCATGGAATGGATTACGCTATGCCGTATGTGTTTGTTGTTGACGATGCATTTGCACTAAGTACCTGTATGCTAAAACCCTTTCCCGGCCTTCATACAAAGGGTAGTAAGGAAAGGATATTTAATTATCGTCTTTCACGTGCTCGCCCTATTGTAGAGAACGTTTTTGGTATAATGTCTTCGGTGTTCCGAGTGTTAAGAAAACCAATGCTTTTACAGCCAGAGAAGGTTTCTATTATTACATTGACTTGCTGTTTTCTACATAATTTTTTGCGAAATAGTAAGTCTTCACGTTCAAATTACACACCAAGTGGAAGCTTTGACGCTGAACTAGATGGAAAATTTTATCCGGGAACCTGGCGCAAAGATCAAGAAAATATGACTTCCCTATTACCATTACGAAATAAAGCAAGAAATTCAAGTATAGACGCAAAAAACATCAGAGAAGCTTTTGGGGAATATTTTATGAACAAGGGTAAAGTGTCATGGCAAGATAAATATTGTTAATGTACTCAATTGTAAAAATGGATAATAAAATTATTACTTACATCAGAATTGATCGTTTTTCTTGGCGTATCATGATGAGTTAAAAACCTGGCCATTATTGTGAACGCAAACCAGGTAGGTTTGTATATCTCGTCAATACCTGAGCCACTCTTCTCACTTGCTTTAATTTTGCTCATACAATTTCTAAACGTTGCCATTAACGACTCTTTTTTTTCTTCAACTCTGGCAAAGATACTTTCAAAGAAAACTTAGATTGTATTCTCTTCCATGCATCATGAACTTCATTTCGGTTTTTATGTTGTTTGTAACTAGGGTCCCAAATAATATTTTCATTTTCATATAAATTTAAAAATTCTATAGTAATTTCATTGGACCACTCCATATTTGAGAACCAAACAACAATAACATTCACTATGTACTACTTTTTTACTTGTACAAACTTGTCGATTAGTGTGGTGCTGCTACTTGACTCGCTACTTGTTGCCTTTGACTTGTTTAATTTACCGACAAGTACAAGTAGCTTGCCGATTTCCATGTTAGCTTCGTACACACTACTTGTAATATGCCAAGTACTTGCCAAGTACTTGCCAAGTACTTGTCAAGTCCCGCGTAGTGAGTAGCCGGCTTACGGCAAGTACAAGTAGCTCGCCGATTTTCATGTTAGCTTCGTACACACTACTTGAATTATGCCAAGTACTTGCCAAGTACTTGTCAAGTCCCGCGTAGTGAGTAGCCGGCTTAAGAAAAAGAAAAAATTGGATCACACCATCTCTCATAAAATCCGTTAACAAAAAAAATTAAATGTATAAAAAATCAAAAATAAATCCTTTAAATAATACGGTAAAAAAAGAATATACAGATTACAAAAAGGTACTAAATAAATTAATCATCACTGCTAAAAATAATTATTATAATAAAGGAACGAAATTCGACGAAAAAAATATGGAATGTATAAAAAAAAAACAGAAAACACGGGAATTACAAATATTAAAGACAACAACGGAAAAACAGTAAATAAAGCTGAGATAATTTCTGAAATGCTTAATACTTTTTTTGTAAATATAGGACGAAATCTAGCAAGTGCCATACAAAAACCAATAAATTACAATGAAAAGAAAATTGTGAATTGTGATTCCATCTTTTTTACGCCAACCAGCATTACAGAAATAAAAAATATAATTAGTGAACTAAAAAATAAAAAAGCACCGGGTTGGGATGGAATAAAAGCTGAAACGCTCAAACATATTTCGGATTATATTGCATATCCACTAATGATTATAATAAATAAGTCATTAGAAATAGGACAATTTCCTTCAGCTTTCAAGACATCGATCATAAAACCTATTTATAAAAGTGGAAAGAAAGACGAGATGACAAACTACAGACCAATATCATTAATAACTTATTTAGCAAAAATACTAGAAAAAGTTATTAATGCACGGCTTAATACATTTCTAAACAAATACCAGCTAATGTCAAGGTCTCAATTTGGTTTCCAAAAGTGCAAGTCCACTGATGATGCTCTACTGGAAGTAATAAATACTTTATACAAAAATATTGATGAGGGTTTACCTACAATTGCGGTCTTCCTAGACTTAACAAAAGCCTTCGACACCGTGGACCACTGCCTTCTTTTGGAAACACTAGAAGACATTGGAGTTAGAGGTACAGCACATGCTTTTTTCAAAAGTTATCTAACAAACCGATCTCAGAAAGTAAGAGTGGGTAATAAATGCAGTAAAGAACAAACAGTTACGTGTGGTGTACCACAAGGTACGGTTCTGGGCCCTGTTTTATTTAGTATCTATTTAAATAACTTATTTGTGGTTCAAAGTAACAGTAAAATCATCAGTTTTGCTGACGTTACAGTTCTGATATACAGTGATCAGAATTGGTACGATCTAAAGTTAAAAATTGAAAATGATTTAATTTGTATAAAACAGTGGTTTGACTTTAGGCTTCTTTCAATCAATTATGAAAAAACGGTTTACATGCCTTTTGCATCCCTAGAACCAGATCTTCCGAACTACACCATTAATGTCCAAAAAATACCAATATCCAACCTGCAAAACAAATTAAATATTTAGGGACTATGATAGACCCACATCTTAGATGGGATAATCATATTAACTACCTAGCTCAAAAATTGAGGTGTATATTCTATAAATTTAAACATATCTGATATCCCAGGCCCACTCTACACTCAGACTGGTGTAATTCGTTTGAAACTGTGTAACTATCTCTTTAGTAAAATATTTGATCGCAACCGTAAATAACTGTTTTTGTCCACAACCACCTAATAATAAATCAACCTCCTAACAAAAGGTATTATATCTACTGTAGTGAATTATGGTTCATAATACACTGGAGTGGAGTGTATTATGGTTCATAATTCACGACTAGAGATGGGGGTATAATATGAAATAAATTATTAAATCTGTGTATTTTGTTCAGGAAATTTCTTTCTAAAATATATCGTATCGATAAAATATTGTAATTTTTAATATTGATACTTTTCATAACGATATTTTCTAATATTAGGTATTTCAAAACAATATATTTATAACGTCAAATATGTCAAATTATTTTATGTAGCTGTCACAACATTTTGAGGTTAGTAATACAAAATCGTTACTAATTTTTATTAAATAAAAGAAATTGAAGGTCGTGGACAAAGTATAGTATTTTACTCGCAATTTATGGCCAATATTCACTCCGGTGACTTGCGCTCCTCTCCTGCTGCTCGTGACACAAACGTCGAATATTGGCTATCATAGATTGCTCGTTTAATAATGTATTATGTATTATAAGCAGTAATATAACTTCCAATAAGAAATTTTTAACAATCATATTCATAATTTTACCAGTTCAATTTCGATTTGTATATTATGTTACGGTATTCTTTTTTAAATCTGTGATGCTGTTATAAGTAGGTTGCGTCTCGGACTCCCGCACGAAGGGTACCGTACCATTATTTATAATGATGAACATTCTGCTAAATACTCCAGGGGTCTACCTGTTGTCATATCAAGCAAAATGATTATTTAGGAATGAAATTAACATTAACCACTGCGTGAGAATCTGGGATGCTTACTACTGGACTACCAAGGAATATTCTCAAAATATTATCTATAACGTCAAACGTATTACATAATTTTATGAAAACTGACGTTTGTCAGGAGTCCTCTCAAAATATCAATTTTATTCTGTTTTTAATATTTTTTGTTAATATCTACGGATTATTTTATTTAAGCTTATTTCTGTAATAATGAATGTTCTTGAAGCTTCTAGTAGAGACTTTTTTCTACAAGCTATTTTGACATTTTTTTGTAATTGAAAAAAATATGAGTTGACAGGTACTAAACACAAATACTGGATTTTATATACATCTTACCAAGATCTAACCAACTTATACCGATGGGAGTTTATATTTTGTTATCTTAGTAAATGTGGCACACATGGCGTTTTACGTCTATATTTCATTTGTTAATAATTTTCCAAATATGATAGGAAAAATATATTTGAGGACAATTTACTAATGGATGCCGTTTGATATACATAGACATAATCGAATGCTTTTCAAATATTCAATTGCTGATGTTTATTTTGAGTGGCTGCCTCGGCTAAAAGGTTGAAATTTATTTAATAAACTAATGGATGCATCAATTTTTCAATAATTTGATAGTAAGAAAATACCGAGAAATGTATTCCAATGTATAATGGTGATGTAATAAGAACAAATAACTACAGTTTGCCTCTTTATCTAAAGTGCTATATTGGCCAAGCTACACCATTCAACAGTCACTCTGAGCTCATAAACGTTTTATCTGCAATACCTGGTTATTAAAGTATATTATTAAACGAGAAATTTATGATAGCCATTACTCGTGATGGGTGACGTTTACGTCCCGAGCCACAGGCGAGAGGCGCAAGTCTCCCGAGTGAATATTGGCCATGAATTGCGAGTAGAATACTATACTTTGTCCATGACCCTCAATTTCTTTAATAAACGTCAGTAACGATTTGGTACTACTAACCTCAAAATGTTGTGGTAGCAACATAAAATAATTAGACATATATGAAGATGGGCGATACCTACTGTAAAGTATCAATACAACGTACCGTTAAAAACATATTGTTTCAGAATACCTAATATTAGAAAATATCATTTTGAAAAGTATCAATACTGAAAATTACATTATTTTATCAATACATTAATATATTTTAGAAACAAATTTCCTGAACAAAATACACAGATTTAATAGTTTATTTCATATTGTACCCCCATCTATAGTCACCTATGTAATGAAATATTGTGAGTGTTGAGTTATCATGGCATGAATTATGAACGATTATTTTTTTCACTTGTCAAAATCTGACATTTTGGTGGTTTTAACCAATAGCAATACATTATTCTAGCCAATCATTCGGTATTATACTGATTATTTTTTTCACTTGTCAAAATCTGACATTTTGGTGGTTTTAACCAATAGCAATACATTATTCTAGCCAATCATTCGGTATTATACTGATTATTTTTTTCACTTGTCAAAATCTGACATTTTGGTGGTTTTAACCAATAGCAATACATTATTCTAGCCAATCATTCGGTATTATACTGATAATTATGCTTCCTCATCGATAAAACCTTGTTTACATCGAAACGTCAAAATTTTACTTTGAATTTGTCATTATTGACAACTAAAAGCGCTTTCAAAAATCCTTTTATATTGTTGAAAAAAATAATCTTCCCAAATACAACTCGCTCTTCAAATTTTATCACATAATTTTTTATTTTCATCATTCAAACTTGTTTATTTGAGGCAAAAACATTCAAACAAACCGAATTTAGATAAAATCACTCCTCCTAACGGAGTCGTGATTTTATCAAATCGGTTTGTTTTCATATTTTTGCCAAATAAACAAGTTTTCGTGGAAAAGAAAAAATTATCGATAAAATTTGAAGCACTCGTGGTATTACCTTTGATAATACACTCCAGAGTATTATGAACTATAATTCACTTTAGTAGATATATGGGTACCATATACCTTTTGTTATGAGGTGGAATATACTGAGAGGTGTCAGTAGAAGGACTTACACAAGCAGTATGAGTTATATTTGGTTTGTGAACAATTAAATTTTGTTATATAGTTTCTCTGAGATATTTGAACAAATATCTAGTGTCCTTGCTGAGCACATCCTTGAATAAAGCACTTAAATTATTTTGTTTTCTATGCCTGGAGTATTTAAGATACTCCAAGATTATGTGATTTACAGGAGTTTGACAGTATGTACATTTTTATGCTAGCTCTTGTTAAGGATATATTGTTGCGTAAGGGGCGTGTGAACTATACGCAGGATCAAGACAACTTGATCTCTTCGTTTGTCTGGTAAAGATAGACAGAACTCAACTTGTGGCTCAACTTATTCTAATTTGAATGTAGCATGATTCAATATTACTTGCCAAGAATTGAATGTATGTTTTGTTAGTGTGAGAAATTTTTTGGATGCAAGTTGCTTCCTAATTAGATGTTGTGTCTACAGCTAATTGATCGACTTCCTCGTTTCCTTTTATGCCAGAATAAGATGGATGGATCAATTTTGGATAATTAAATATGGCTACCTTTCAATTTTAAGGTTATATCATCCTGTTTTTCATTATTATTAAAAGTTACTTTTATCTACTTTATGCTGATTAAAGTATTTGTATTCCGCCTTCTGTAAATATTGATTCTCTTGTTTACTTTTAATACGTTTAATAAGAACAACGTTTTCCAATAAGAAAATACTCATGCAGTGAAGTTATAACATCAAACGTTTGTCATGGGATCTTTAGAAACGGAGTACATTTCTACTATTAGTGAAATGATTGGAAATAAGAAAAAAATACACGATCGAGAAAACGCAAGGAAATATTCCAAGGAGTATTTTGATTATAAGGGAATACGGGGGTTGAGATATTTTGGTGAGAGAAGGAGTGTATTTGAAATGTAAGTAGTGGTTGATATATATTTTTTTCAAATGCGTTCTATACTGTTTCTTATCTGCATTTATATAGTGAGAAAGTTCTATTATTTCACAGGTTTACTTTTTTCAATGATTAAGCTTTAGTAGGTCGTTTATATCTGTTTTTAAATTTTTAACAGATTTTAACCGATCTGACGTAATCAAATCTTGTTCTCAATTTCATATCCCAAATTAAAAGTGCATACATTTCTGAGCTCCACTATACAAACTTCATCAACAAATATTTTCAAGTTCAGGTATATTTTCTGGAGAGAGCTCTTCTGGTTCCTGTCAATACTTCAGATTCTATATAATTCGTTGAGAGGCTGGAAAAGTCAAGTTTGCAATTGATATTTCCGGAATGTCTTTCAATTGCATGAAAATAATAATTACAATGGATAATCAGCAGTATCCTAAGCTCTCTTTTGAACAATTGCATTTGTTCAACTCTGGAGATGTATACCTAACTGCAGCACTATGACCTGCGCCCAACAGTATGTTATGAAGTATTCACAACGTTCATTCTTTCAAAAGTTGAATCAAAATGGACTAAATTTGATTTGTAATGTTTTTTTTACAACTGCTATGAAAAATAGTTTTTTTCCCAAAATTTACGAAACTTTGTCTAAGCCGTGGAAAAAATTTCCCAAACCGAGGGAAAGATTTTTTCCCACGCCACGGTACGATAGAGAATTAACAGAATTGTGGTAACTGAACTATTTTCCATATCATTTTTTCTATGTCTGTTGAAAAATGGACCCTTTTTATGTAAAATTTTTGTCGATTAATTGGATGCATAACACAAAACAAGCCACGCCCCGTGTGTAATGATTCATTTACACACGACTATATGGCCAATCACCGTCATAGAATGCCATTACATACGACAATGTTCAGTGCAATGTTTGAATCAGACTCGCCAAAGAAAAAAAGAAAATAAAATAAAATCTCATAATTTGACTTACTTACCGAAGGTGATTTAGAGCTGACTTTTTGTTAGAATGGATACAGAAATTGATGACGAATTTTACTGCATTCTACGATTTCCTAAAAAACAAGATGGATACGGCACAAAAAATTGTGGACTCAATTGAATGCTGATCTTCAAATCCGAGGTCTAAAAACATCAAAAATAATACCTCCGCTACTCCAAATAATAATAACTTAAATCTGGAATCTTTCCCTACTCCTGGTATAAATATTCCCAATTGCACAAATTTCACATCAATATTGTTAATAATAAATGTGTTTTTCTCCGATTGACAGCAAATATTAATTTTGCAAATAGGCAAAGTATTACTTTTCCTGTCTAGGCAGCAAAGTGATTACTTTGCTGCCTGTGATTATACATTTCCATAGCAACCAACTAAAATAAAGAGATTGTGGAAATTGTGATAATTTGCAAATACAATATCCTCATGTGTTCAACTTGGCAGCAAAGCAGATTGACTGCCTAGTTTCTGTTCTGCCATACAGTTTCTGCCTTCTGTGGTCCAGCGACTCACAGTTGCATAGTATATGCAGAGCTGTTTCGGTATCCTTTTTGCATCTTCTGCATGTAAGGTCTCCGTTGTACAGCCCTATTTTGTTTAGGTGCTCCTTTGTGGGAAAGTGTCCTGTAAGTAGCCCCGTAATGGTGCGCAGTTTGTTCCTGCTTATTGAGAGCAGTTCTTTCGCTACTTTTTCTGATGGTTCTTTTATGAATTTCTTCCCATGTATTTGCCCAGTCGTATTCTTTCAGTGTTTCTTGTGTTGTTCTTTCAACCACCCTTTTAACCATGACCTCGTTAAGCATCTGGGGATGCCCACAGCAGGTTCGGGTCCGTTCATCAGAGTTGACGATCCTACTCTTCGCGAGTTCGTCAACTTTTTCATTGCCTGCGATTCCTTTATGACCTGGTACCCACTCCAGTGTTACACTGTTCCGAGTCGCCAGTCTTCTAAGTTCTTCGGCGCATTCCCATACTAGCCGAGATGTCACCCTATAGCTCTGAAGTGCTTTAAAGGCGGCTTGGCTGTCGCTGTAGATCCTGATCTGCCTGTTGTTGTAGGCTCTCATACTGTTAGCCCTTGCACACGCAAGTATTGCATAAACCTCTGCTTGGAATACAGAGGCGTATTTTCCTAGCGAGACGATTCCTTCATATTTGCTCGTCTTGCTGTATATGCCCGCTCCGGTGCCGAGTTCATTTTTTGATCCGTCGGTATACCAGATCAGTTCATTCGCCCTACTAAGTGGTGGTGCGTTCTCTTCCTCAAGCTCCTTTCGATCTTTGATGACAATCTCGAAGTTCTTGCGAAAGATATATTTGGTAGTCATTTGGTCTGTTGGCATTTTGAAAATGTCATCACCCACCTGCCTTATCTCTGTGTGTCCTCTCCCATGTGCCACATCATGGTCTAGTGCTTTTTCCAGTCGGGTTAGTGCTGCCCTTGCTTCGTACATTATGACATAATGTAGTGGAGGAAGGTCTAGCATTGTTTCCAGCGCCGCTGTAGGAGTAGTCCTCATTGCCCCTGTAATGCCAGTGCATGCAAGTCTTTGGACCTTGCTTAGTTTTAGCATAGCAGAGGATTGTCTGGTCTTTGGCCACCATACCAAAGATGCATATGTGATCCTGGGAATGACAACCATTTTGTATAGCCAGTGTACCATGCTGGGTCTTAGTCCCCATTTTATGCCGTAAGTACGTCTGGCAACCATAAAGGTCACCTCCGCTTTCTTGATCACGTGCTGGAGATGTCGGTTCCAAGTTAAGCCTGGGTCTAGGATAACCCCAAGATATTTTACTTCATCCGACAGTCGTATTGGTTCACCTTGAAGCCTCAAAGGGCCAAGTCCTTCCCTTTTCCTTCTGGTGAAAGCAATTATCTGTGTTTTCGAAGGGCTAATACGTAGCCCTTCTTTTACAGTCCAGCCTGTTACTACATTTAAAGCCATCTGGAGTCTGTCTCTGGTTGTACTGTTGTATTTACCTTGGGATAGAATTACCAGGTCGTCTGCATATCCTATGGTGTCGAATCCTCCTCTGTGTAGGGTTCTGATGAGCCCGTCCATGACCAGGTTCCACAGCAGCGGGGATAGTACTCCCCCCTGCGGACAGCCCCTGGTTGCACATACGGCCATTGTTTCCCCCATCAGAGTTGATTCTATGAGCCTGCTTCTGAGCATGCAGTCTATCCACCTGCAGCTCGTGGCATCGATCCCTAAATTCCTCGTCGCCTTGGCTATAGATTCATAGGAGGTGTTGTCAAAAGCTCCCTCTATATCAAGAAAGGCTGCCAGCAGCACCTCTTTGTTTTCCAGCACGTATTCAGCCCTTTTTATGAGTTGATGTAATGCTGTTTCGGTTGATTTTCCCTCTCTGTATGCATATTGATCTCGGTGTATTGGTCTTGTAGCCAATATACCATCTCTAATATGTCTGTCGAGAAGTTTCTCAAGAGTCTTTAGCAAAAATGACATTAGACTGATTGGTCTCAGAGCTTTAGCCGTGTCCTGTCCAGATTTTCCAGGTTTTGGTATAAATGTAGCTCTGATGCGTTGCCAGGTTCTTGGAGTATGCCCCAGAGCTAGGCTGGCTATGAACAGTTCACTTACCCTGTTGTGCAGTGTGCTTCCTACTTTTTGGAGTAGGATAGGATAAATTCCGTCTGGTCCCGGTGATTTATATGGTTTAAAGCTGTTAATAGCCCATTCTGTCTTTTCCGCATCTACCACTGCCTTCGCTGTTCGCCAGTCTATCCTGGATGCCCATCGTGGTCTATCCAGTTCTGTCGCTGGAGAGTTCTGCGGCGGAATGGTGGGTATTGATCCAGGGAAGTGTACCTTGAGTAGCTCTTCCAAGGTTTCTTTTCCATTTTCAGTATATTTTCCGTTATCTCTTTTGATAGCGTGTATAGTCTGATTAGGGTCCTTGGAGAGAATCTTCTGCAGTCTGGCACACTCATGAGTCTGTTCTATCTCCTCACAGTGCCACCTCCAGGAGTCTCTCTTGACTTTCCTTACCAGTTTGTTGTATTCAGTTAGGGCCCTCTTATAATCCGTCCATTCTTCTGAATTTTCTTTAGTTCTATTAAACTTTTTCCTTAACTGTCTCCGTTTTTCGGCAAGTTCATTTGTCCACCAGGGCACATTCCTGTTGGATTTCTTCCTTACCGTTGGGCAGTTGTTTTCAAACGCTGAGATAATTGCTTCCTGTGTTAGGTCTGCTGCTATCTCTAGGTCTGTTGTGTTCTTAATTTTTACCATCGTTCGGTCTAAACTGTTAACTAGTTCTGCATTATATGCTTCCCAGTTCGTTTTTCGCGGGTTACGATAGTATTCTATTTTCGGTTCGGTTCCCGAAATTTGAAAGTATATGTGTCTGTGGTCAGAAAAGCTTTCTTCCTCGGACACATGCCAATTACTCACGAAGTTACTTATGTAATGAGTGCCAATCGTGATATCGATAACCTCCTTTCTGTTTGAGTTAACGAAAGTTGGTTTATTTCCTCCATTTAATACGTTCAAATTGTTAGCCGTAATAAATTCTAGTAATGACTCACCTCTCTCGTTGGTGTTGGTGCTTCCCCAGTTAAGATTGTGTGAGTTGGCATCGCATGCAATGATCAGCTGCACACCCTTCTTTCTGGAGTACTTGACCAGTTCTTCGACTTCCCTGGTTGGTGGTTGTCTGGGGTCATCGTAAGGAAGATAGGCCGATGCGAGAATTGCTTCTCTAGTCCCATTTCCTTGCCCCAGTGTGATGAGGACCGCCGCTAGGTCCCTACAACAAAAATTAGTTAGTGAAAGGGCTTTTATACCTTTCTTAACAATAATGCATGTTCTTGGATGGTCAGAGGTTCTGTCATAAATCAACTCACCAATGCCATTCAGTCCCATAATCTTACCTCTGTTAATTCAGGGTTCTTGAAGAAGGGCCACTTCATACTTCCCTCTTATCACAGTAAGTTCCGCCGAAGCCCCTTTACTGTGATGGAGGTTCCCCTGAAGTACCCTGAATTTCCCCACTCGGCGAGCCCCCCCCAGGACCCTGAAAGTAACCATGTTGAGCTTGTAGTAAGCTCTGCTCTGCTTGTAGTAAGACTGCCTAGTTAAACAAATAACTATTTCAGTACAGCTTCCAGATGGAATTGTTTGACAAAAACCATTGAGCTGCTTCAATAAAATACTCTCTAAATATCTCGTTCGTTTGAATTGAATGGTGAACACTCATTCATAGAAAAAGTATAGTAGGTATTCTACTTTCGTGTAATGGCTATTACTCACTCGAATGCTTACGACGTTCGCCTGCGGCAAATTTCATTCTCATGAGTAATAGCCATCATCACACGCTCGTTGAATAATTTACTATTCCTCAGACAACTCCAGAATATTCTGATGTAACCAAAAAGGCTTTTGAAGTGTGGAGTAACAGTTCAAAGTTCAAATTTGAATTAATACATAAAATATAGGACTCAATGCTCCCGAAATAACTATCACTGTTGTACATGGAAAGCACTATTTTCGTGCAGATTGTCGAGATAAAAATAAGTGCTCTAGTACATTTAATGACATTTGAAAGGTTTTGACACATGCTTATTTTCCGGTAGGCAATAGCTGTATAGTATTTCATATTGTTTCTGATGAAAAGTGGGACTTAAATTTGGATGAATCCAGTTCAGATGATAGGACTAGTCTACTCATGGTAGTAATTAATGGAATTGGACATATCCTAGGGGTCGCCCATAGTGATGATAATGCAGCAATAATGTATCCATGGTATCAATTCAATGCGGCTCCAAAATTAGATGAAGATGATAAAACGACCCTTGAAGCTCTTCATGGTCTATGAAATTGTTGAATTAATTTCACAAATTCAATGGGTTTTGCAGAAAACCCAAATGATTCCTCTGACTAATATTGAAATTCCCACTTGCAAACATCACCAATATATTTATGGAAAAAATATAGTTCTATGTTTAGTCTAATGAAAGTTTTCCTGAATCTTCTATTTATTCCAAAAACGGAACTTTCCGCATAATGCATAATATCTCTGCGATTAGCATATTCTAGATGTAGTCGTTTGAATACGTAATTTCTAAAAATAGCATATCGATGACACTGGCGCTGGAAAACAGTATAATAAATATACGATATTCAAAAAGTTTCGTATTTTCATATCGAGATGATTATGAGTTGAATGAATTATTACTTGATGATACCATTAGAATCAAGATTTTTTTTTCGATCACAAATTTTATTCCTGAGATAGAAGCTTTGCAGAATACACCATAACGGCTGATGTGCCAATGAAACCCGCCTTACACGAAAGAATGTTTACAGGTTTTTGAGAACATAGTTGTTGCAGGAATATGAATCTGATAAATACAGTGGATGCTTGAGCGGATCGTACTTGAATTTCTCGGATATATCTTCTATACGTTCATTTTTATATATTCGTTTTGTTTGTTATTGAGCACATGTAACATTCTGAAAACTTAATTGTCAATGGAAAAATTCCATGATGGAGGTATGTGAGCATATTACAAATGAAGCAGGAAAATTAAGGGAATTTGAACTAAGAAATTATAATTTTTCGCAATTTTTGGACATTTTTATCAATAAAATTCATTCAATAAAACTGGATGTGTAGCAGGTTTCTGCCGCAACTGAGCTGTTCATCAATTGGTGAAAAGTATACAGGGTCGTTCATAATACTGTATCGGATCAAACATAGGTTTTTTTTCAATGAAACACCCTCTTCTGAATTTAAAATCCACTCCATTTTCTCGTGACAGGAACACAACGTTGTTTTGTGTTATACAGGGCTGGAGCTAGGACCATAGCAAGTTCATCGTGATGTATATTAGAAAAGGGGTACAAGAGCAATGATATCTTGGATTTAGTTTTTGAAATATTTTCAAACTTCAAGAAAATTATTGATTTTGCGAATATTCTTTAAATTCAACCTAGGGTAAATATATAAGAAAATTCATTATTTACTATTCATTATGAGCTACAGTCAATGTTGTTTGATTTAAGCTGAGTAACTGAGTAACATAAGCTTACTACTTCTGGAGATATTTTGAGCTGTATTGGAAAAAGGGATATTTCATGAATTATTCATACTTACTTCACTTTTCACACTTACCTTGAAGCAGCTCAAATAAAATTGCAAACAGATACAAATATACATAATTATCAATGTCAAAAGTAGTAAGTAGGACTATTTATTAGGTGAACATGCTATTTTGTTATTGGCAATTCTTCTTTTCTCGATTTTCCTTGCTCTATTTATTTGAAAAGCTCTTGGCTTCGTCCATTTAAAATCAACGGAAACTTAATTTCTGCCATTTCTGCTTATATTTTAACACTCCGCTTCAACTAAATTAAAGGGAATTAAACTTCAAGTGGTCCACCAAAAAAATAGATCACCATACAACCCCACCCCTGCAATTACACCAAACAACTCGATAATCACAGGTAGTTCCAAAATAGTTTGAAATCCGATATTCAACTCGTTAAATACGTTAGGTGATAGATCGTTAATTGGCTATGGAAAATTATTTTGGCAGTGTGCATAGAGTCGAAAATGTGAAACGTGAAAGCATTTCATTCATTCACTCGTTTGGGTTGTGCTCAACTGTACAGGCACTTGAACTGAATTTTTGTACCATGACCCATGTTATCTATCAACTTCCATTCCAGATGCCTTGTGTTTTCTTTATAGGCCACCAGTTTAACTATCTGTATCTGTATCTGTAGAGTAGGGAGGGTGAGTGTAGGCTCACAGCACTTAGGCCACATATGACCCATTGTACATCCTCCCGAGGAGTTGTCCTCCTAGGTCATCGTCCATCCTGTCCTTCTCAGGAAGGTGAACAGGTCACCAGGAGACATCTCCTTTATATCGGCAGGTGTAGGCCAAGACTCACCGAACACACACTCTCTTATCGACGATAACTCCGGACACTCGCATAGGACATGCCTGACAGTCTCATCTTCCTGTTCACACATCCTGCATAGAGGTGTGTCCACTAGCCCCATAGTATGGAGGTGTTTCCTTAGTTGACAGTGGCCAGTCAGGAATCCCACTGTTATACGTAGGTTTCTTCTGGTCATCGCCAAGTATTTTTTCGGCGCCATCTTCCCAGGGTCGCCCAGGGTGATCCTGGCAAAACTGCATCCTTTGATTGCCTCCCATCTCTCAAGGGATTGAGCATGGGTGTAACGTTTGGCTAGTTCCGCAATTGTCGAAGTCGTCAGGCCGTAGGTGTCACTGGGTCCAAGAATTTTCAGTCCAGCGGCTTCCCTGGCTAGAGAATCAGCAATGCGATTTCCTTTACTCCTGTCGTGCCCTTTAACCCACCTCAGGATAATATTGTTATCTGCCGAGGCGTTAGCTAAATCTTGGTGGCACTCTAGTACTAGTCTTGATATAACACGTTGTCTGTTCAAGGCTAATAGGGCTTGTCTACTATCAGTGCAGATTAACCTAACCTAACCTAACCAGTTTAACTAGTTGATCTTCAGTTGTAATGATGAATTATTTCCCCTCCAAAGTGCTGCTTTCTAGGTTCTTGTAGGTTATCACAGAAGCTGAGTATGTGAGTAGGTGTTTCATCGTAGAGTTCACATTTTCCGCATATAGGTTCACTAACTTTGTCCATCCTGTGAAGATCCTCAGGGTACAGTATCCATAATCACCAGGTCGGTAACTGTCTTCAGACTTCTCTTACCCAGCTCTAACTGCCTAATCGAGAGTTCCTTATGTACCCTATTCAGTAAACCCTTAGTATGGAGGTGTCCTTGTGTCAGCCTTCATTTTAGTTGGCGTTTCTCAACTAGCCAGTTCCCGACTCCTTTAGCCAACTGGTCTGCCATTTCATTCCCATCAATCCCGTGTGCTGGCATCCATATCAGAGACGCTTTGTTGTCTCTCGTCAGCATGTTGCAATTGTCTCTGCTTGAAACACAGTTGTGTATCGACCGAAGCTATGGAACAGTACCTTCCTAGGTCCACTTATACCAGCCCCATTGCCATGGTTTGTTTTGTATGCATTGGTGAACCAGATGATATCTCCTGAATTACCTGGATGCTTTTTCCTGGATGTGATGATGATGTTCACTTGATTAGTGAACATGTTCTCCGGTGTCATGCTATGAAAACTCATGTTAAATATGTCTTCATTCTCTCATTATCCCAATTGTTTTGGTGTGACCTTTTCGAACATTGTTCGGGGACCTTAAGTCTCCTGATTCCAGCCTAAGAATTGCCATCACCGCCTCCGCTCTTACAAAAAGTTCTAAAGGAGCAGGTCCAGTGAGGGCTTCCATTAATAACGTCCCTTGCTGTTCAATGCCCCAGTAATACCAAAGAGGGCTTGTCTTTGGATTGAAGTTGATATGTTCACTGCTAAGGAAACTTCTGTTCTCCTACACCAGACCATTGTTCCATCGGTAATCGTTATTATCACAGTTCTGTGAATCCAGTGAACCACCTCAGGTCGTAGTTCCCAGGATCTGCCCATCACTCTTCGGCATTCCAGAAAAGCCTAGTCGCCAGCTAGTAGTAATAGTTCCCAGATGGGTCTTTTAATTCTGTCTGGAATCAAGGGTCACTCATACATATTTAAATACCTTGGATGTTTCTAGCTCTTCTCCGAACAGCATTACTCTACTCTGCAAAAAAACGATACTATTCGTAAAAGCAACTAGTTTTTTCTTTCCATTAACTGGAAGGTCTTCTTTGATGCACCATTCCTTCACAATTCGTAGTGCTTCTTGCATGATACTCATGATTACCTATGGGAATTTCCCATTGGTGACAATCACAATGTCGTCTGCAAAGTCCTGCCTTGATCATTCAACTTGCAGTGAAAGATTGAGGACATCCTTTAGTTATCCTAGCACATTCTCTTATGCTCGACTTGGATTCTATCCATTTGCATTTTGTGCTGAGAATATTTATTGAAAATTATTTTTTATCAATTTATATAATATGACATATTTCAATATCCATATCTAGATTGAGGTTGATCATTCTTCTTACCGCCAACAATGAAATGATATTGCTTCAGCACCATTCATCCAAGCCTGAAACATAAATTAAATTTTTCTCCTCTTGAATATCACTTTTGTTTCATTAGGCTTTTTATTTTGAACGAAATATTTGGATGCGTAGCATGGTAATTGCTGTAACATTTTTATTACTTCATCCACTGTGTATTCCATTTTAAATGTCTAGCAGATAAAATTCATTCTGAATTATATAATGTTTTCCTTATTCTTGTTTTCAACAGGTCACGATGTTTTTCCAATGTTTAAGTGCTTTTTGTTCATTCACAGTACTGATTAGGTGAGACATTTCAAAAGTGTATGCGAGCGACAATTTCCGACCACAAACAGACACATGTGAAAAAAACTTTTGAGTTTTAGGGATGCATTCAATAAAAGATGTTTTACTATTTTACTCAATTTTTTCAAATATGGATGTTTTCCTTCCATTTTTCACTCCACTGCCCATTGGACTCTCTTACCTATCCCACTAGAACTCCATTCCTTCCTTCACTTAAAATACATATGGAAGCTACAGTGGCGCAACTAATGTCGTACATATTTATTTATCTATTGTTTAATGCTTAATGCACAAAGTTATCGGTTTTGAACTTTATGCATCAAGAATTACGTTGAGGAAGCATGTAGGTACGCGTGCGTGATCATTTTTTTTCTTCTTTTCCATCATCAACATTATGCCCCAAACATTTTCAAGTTTTATGATAATTTCTTAGGTAAATCACGTTATCGTTACAGAAAATTCAACTTTTTATATTCAAATATATATATATATAAACTAGGTTTTATGTCAACAGTCAATTGGGGTGTTAATGCATAAAAATTGTGCCTTCTTTCAACACTATTGTTTTACATAAGGCATTTTGAATAGGGTACAGGCATAAATTTGTCTTTTGGTGGGAATCGACGTTTTATCAGGTCTCCTAACACCTTGCATGCTTATTTTTCCAAAAAAATATCAACTTTACTTTTAAAACGACTTCGGAAATATCGAATATTTATGAACTCTTTCCACTTTACGTTGACTTTTAGAAATTAAAAAAGCTCACACACTCACTTAATGGTCTCAAACAAACATATAAATGATATTTTTAAGTCGAATAGTTAATTGAAATACAATAATAAACACAAAACTACACATTCTTCTTCTTCCTCCCCTTTTTGGGCTATATCCTGAGGGATCATTTACCCAAACCTATGCATTACCGGCCATGGCAAAAGTAAAAGTGTGACATCAGACGTATTATCGGTAGCGTTTGGAAATCCTCGGGTGTTGGTCGGAAAGTGCATTAAAATTTAAATTTTATTTTAAAATTTGGAAGTAATTTAAAATGGAAACTGGTTCATTTCCTATTATTACTCATTTTTGATATCAACTTTACTATTACAAATTAATAACTAAGCAAAATATAAAATATACGTGTACCCTATTACGCATCACACATTAGACAGAAAATTTATGGATGACACAATTAAAAATGGTAAGACACAAGATTATGCAAAGTGTGACAATAGTAGTTTGCAAAGCGTCGCTTTTTTTATCAGCGCAAAAGTTTGTGCGCAAATCTAGCGAGTGGGAGAAGTAATTTGCGTACAAGTTGTAGACAATATTTTTCCTACAACTACATTTATTGATGAGATAAATACAGTAATTTATACAGTTATTCTATTCAAACTTTGGAAGAAAAAAAAATATGAAAATAAATAAAAAAGTCAGTTAAATGTTTAATTAATTGAAGAATTTGAAAAAATTTTGTATTGACACCTCAGGCAACAAATTTTCGGTTGTAGTTCGAACCTCTTCAATAATATCTGAAGGATTATTTTCAATGTCCAAATTTGACAACTCAAAAGATATATTATTTTGATCTTGGTTCCTTATTCCTGAAATATTGCTTGATAGGTTTTTGTTTTTATAATTGATGAATTGAAATAATGGAATGAGTAGTTCGATTACTTTTGGTTCAAATTCAAAAATTGTGCACCAATAGGAAATTCATTATTAGGTTGAATTGTCAAAAAGAAATCTGACAGGTCACAGGTAGCTTAGTTTGAAATTTCGATGTGGAAAAAAGCCATAGTGTGTACTTTTTGCATTACTTTTCCAACGGTTATCAAAATAATTGAGAAAAGGCCTGCTTTGCATATGAAAATTTGTGTAGAGAAGCATGTTTTGTATTGTGGTTGTAGGAGAAACATTTTTTAATTGGAAAACCCATTTTCATAGACAAGTCAGTGGGTAGCAACAAACAAAAAGGAATGTGCTTACTGTTTTCTCCATTTCAAAGACTGCTCTGTCATATTCTGCAGCGCTATCAATCGAAAAAATTTCCGCTTACACCTTTTATCGGAACACAATTTTCAGTTTCACTTGTTACGAGATCTGCCTTTACAATAATATAAGTGTGTTTTTTTTTAGAGTTTTCAAACTTGGAGCTTTCATAACAAGTCTACTGGTTTGCATGGCCGTAATATATCAAACCTACAAAAAATGGCAGCATTGTCCTATAATGGTTAATTTTTCCTCCGATGAAAGAGAAATTAATGAAATTCCATTCCCTGCAGTGACTATTTGTCGCGAAGTTAGAATATCAAAAAATTATTTCAACTACTCTAATGTTCTGAGAAAATTAATAACAGAAGAAAAAGTATCTCCTTTAGAGTAAGGAAACTGTTTTTTTTTGTTTATTTGAAAGGCGTAAGGGAGACAGTTAACTCTTTTTTAAGTAAACATACATTTTACAACAATTTGTGCTCCCTGGAAAAATATTTCAATCACCTCTACAAGTTTTTTATTTTGTTAAAATGTTAACTATTGAAATGGCCGATTTCACGTCGATTCAACGAGCAAAAAAGTCGAAGTCTTTGATTTTTTTGGTACGTCGAGATCAAACTCTATTTGCGATTTAATGATTAACGTGATTTTTATTCCAATAAACGTTTTTGGAGCCCTGTAGCACCATATCAAAAGGTGTTTTCGGTTATTTACTTTTGGCTGCTAGTAGCAGCTCGTAGTGACTTAATTTCATTCGTTCACTACCGGGCGTGACGCCTAGTCTTACCTTCCCCTTGCCCCTTGAGCACATACCTAAAAGTATTATTTAAAGGTTAAGAGGGTTAAGATTGTGCCGATTACGATTTAAATCTTATTGAAAGTATTTAAATATGGAAAATTATATTATCAATCACATCATAATCGAGAACTGTTCTTCTAAAAATATCAGAAGATAGTTCGGATAATGACATGACATGACGTAAGTAGTTTTGAGGATCGTAAAAATCGTACTCGTTTTGCCTAAAAGTCGAGGCGTCACGCACAAATGCTTGGGGCCCAAATAAACGGAAGCAACAATAGTATACCTACATCGTAAATCCTTTATTCAGAAACTACATTTTGTGTTTGCAAGGCTGTATCTCCGGAAAGAGTTAGGTCCAAAAGATAGCTCTATTATTCGATAATAACATATCTAGAATTCTCATCAATATAAGTAGGCGTTTTCCAAAAGAGCATTGAAAAATAGTTATTTGTTTAACTAGGCAGTCAATCTACTTTGCTGCCGAGTGGAACATATAATTTTTTCTCCGATTGTTCATAATGAGGATATTGGATTTGCAAATTATTACAATTCCCACAATCTCTTTATTTTGGTTGGTTGCTATGGAAATGTATAATCACAGGCAGCAAAGTAACCACTTTGCTGCCTTGGCAGGAAAAGTAATACTTTGCTGATTGATATCAGTCAGCAAAATTAATATTTGCTGCCAATGGGAGAAAAAATACTTTTTTTATTGGTGGATCCTTTCGCCTATATAAAGCCACATGAATCGATTTTTTTGTTTGTTGAATCGACGTAGAATCGGCCAGATTGGTACTTCCTTTCGATATTTTTATTCGAAATAAACAATCAACAACTGGAAAGCAAACTGAAATCCGTTGACACACTTTTATTCATATTCATGTTTTGGTTCCTAATTTTAGACATTTTTAGGTTGAAACGTTTACAATATATGTCTTTATTGTGTGCAGACGATAAGAAATGTGCCAAAAGGATACCGAATGTAACGACAATCGATGAAAATATTTATTCATTTTTATCAGAAGTGAGTAAACCTATATATAAAGTTTGGAGTGAGTAGTCCTTAGCTGTAATTACTTAATAATTTTTCGACTAAATTCATCGTCTCATACAAAGCAAATTTGATTTGTTGATGAATCATTTAAGACCTGATTGAAGCCGGACAAGGCATGTATGAATTATAATGTTGAAGCTGCAACAACAAGATATTAATGGCAAATGATTTATTAATTCTAATTATATCTTCAACTTATTCTTCAAATGCTTCACCTGCTACCCCCAAATTTGATATAAATGGTTCGTCTCGAGCTTGAAAATCGCTTTTCCCTCTTCACACGTCAGCGCATTTGTGCGCTAGCTCTATAAAATGTCAACCGAGAATTCCCTTAGTCTTGATTCACCAGTGCTACAGAGATCAATCATCTTCATCTTTTCCTGTGAAAATTTCCTCTTTTTCCTTCTCGGAGAAGTGTTATTTGAGATTCAATGCCTTTTCACTATAATCCAACACAATGATACTATTTTTCTTTGATTTTTAGCATGTCCAACATACAGAAAACATTTTCTCAATATTTCCCAACCTCTGCCTAGCAACTTCCGAAAACGGCAAATACAGTGAACCGCATAATTGTTTAACACAAGGGGCTAAAATATTTACAAATATAAAATGTGATCGAGTTATGTTAAGAATAGTCTCTTCACAATTTGCGATATGTGGTTATTTATGTTTATGACATTTTTGTAGTTTTTGTAAAAAATGTATCATCATAGATAAAATATTTCGCCTGTTCTGAAACCTTGAGACATTCTTCATTGTATCGTCCGTTTTCTGAAAGATGCTATGAATCCGAAGATTTGATGATAATAGTAAGTTACGTTAACTATCAAAATTATTTGTCATTATTTTTCATAGGCTCTAACTTCCTGACATTTCTTTCTGGCATTCTTCTAATAGTCTAGATGTTACCTTGCTCCTTAGGATAATATTGTTATGTACCATGACGTTAGCTGAATTTTATGAAATTATTATATATTAAAAGTCCCAATGCAATATGTTTTTTTGTTCAGAGCTTATAGAGCTTGTCTGCTATCAGTGCAGTTTATTATGTTTTAACCCACTCCTACTTCGGGTTTCACACCAGTCGCGCGCTATCTTAACATGTCCATAAACACAAAGAGTTTGTTCACTTCCACTTTAGGGAACAAAAATACACATACCAAAGTACCAAAGTGTGCCATGAACCCAAATGAAAAACAATATTTCTCATTGCTTCTGCCACATTTTTATATCTCCCTGAATTATGTTACTTGAGATTATATCCACAACCATTTCAATAGAAAAAAAAAACGCGAAACACAAATAAAAATTCCGCACGAGATCAGCAAAACCAGTTTTTTACTTATTAGGCTTTTTTGGGAGGACAATTTGCAAATTCAAGTTTAAATTCATATTTTCATGAATATAATAATTACCACTATCGGGTGAAGTTTGTCTCTTGTTCTCTTTAGGAAACTTCTCCCAAAAGCTGTAGGATATAGGCCCTGGACCCATTACTGAGAAACCACCGAACAGTAATCCTGAATTGAAGTCTGTGGATATATACAGGGTGTCCAACGACGAGTGAAAACTATCTGTATATGGCAAAATACTTATAGTAAAATCATGAAAATTTCTACGTTTGGGTTTTCGGATAGGATCTTTTCAACTAAAATATTTTCAAAGATGGCCGACTTCCGGTTCTACCGGAAGTCGACTGTAACTTTGTTATTTCAAATGGAACACCCTGTATATTAATACATTTTTAAAATCTACGTAATATTTTAGTATACTTTTGTTTAAAAACTTTTTTCGAAAAACGCACACTTTTTGAGTTATTGATTTTTTTGTAGAAAATTTGACCGTTGAAGACCCTTATAAATTATTTTTTTACGAGGACACCCTTGAAGATATGAAAATGGTTTCTGTTCGGTGGCCTTAAGCAAGGTCAAACGTAATCGAATCTATGTTGAAAAATTTTTCATTTTATACAGGGTGTGTATGAAAAGTGTTCCAAGTTTAACTTCATAAATATCAAATTTCTTCATTTTTTTAAATAGAACCATCCTGTTTTTTTTATTTTAATGCATTCATGGGAAAAAAATAAGACAAGTTCATGTATACTTTCCTATACCTAAACCTTACCGTTATCCAGATATTAAAGGTTTTATGTAAATTTTTAGAGATGCAGGTGTGGTCTAAATTTTGATACAAGCACTAAGAAATAAAAATTATTATGTGAATTTACATGGTAAATATGACAAAGTTTTAACAAGAACATGTGCTTTATTTGCAGTAAGATATCCAGATTGACTGCGATCGAAATCGCACATTGTTAAAAGAATACTTAACAATTTGAAGCTTTTCGGTTCATTTTAAGCAAAAGTTAATAGAGTTAAACCATTTGTGAGAATAATAAGATATGCTACAAAATTTTATGGAAAATTAAAAGCCAAAGAAAAATAGTCTGATGTTTTAAAGTAAATGTTCAAAATTGCTCACTTGAACTTGAATAATACATTTTTCAACCCTTCTCAGTATACCTTCATTCGTCGCACTGATAATCATCATCTCAGAAAGGGAATTGAAGGAATTTCGAACTCTTAGCTCACAATCTTCTCTAGGTGTTAACTAATGTCAGTTAAATAAGTGGCATATTTTATTACAAAGCCTACTAAAAGTATACATGAAAAATTTGAACTTGTTAAGAATATAATAACAATTTAAAACCTCAAATATCTCGGAGACGACTAAAAGTTGGAATAGGATTAATAAAAACAATTTGATTTGATTTTTTTTAGACAGATGAAGAAAAAGACTTTTTTGTTTCTTAGTACTTGTATCAAAATTTAGACCACACCTGCATCTCTAAAAATTTTTATAAAACATTTAATATCTGGATAACGGTAAGGTTTAGGTATAGGAAAGTATACATGAACTTGCCTTATTTTTTTCCCCTGAATGCATTAAAATAGAAAAAACAGGGTGGTTCTATTTAAAAAAATGAAGAAATTTGATATTTATGAAGTTAAACTTTGAACACTTTTTATACACACCCTGTATAAAATGAAAAATTTTTCAACATAGATTCGATCACGTTTGATCTTGCTTAAGGCCACTGAACAGAAACCATTTTCATATCTTCAAGGGTCTCCTCGTAAAAAAATAATTTATAAGGGTCTTCAACGGTCAAATTTTCTACAAAAAAATCAATAACTCAAAAAGTGTGCATTTTTCGAAAAAAGTTTTTAGACAAAAGTATACTAAAATATTACGTAGATTTCAAAAATGTATTAATATACAGGGTGTTCCATTTAAAATAACGAACCGGAAGTCGGCCATCTTTGAAAATATTTTAGTTGAAAAGATCGTATCCGAAAACCCAAACGTAGAAATTTTCATGATTTTACAATAAGTATTTTGCCATATACAGATAGTTTTCACTCGTCGTGGGACACCCTGTATTTACTCAATAGAGTAAAAAATGTTCACCAAAAAAATACATTATATTAATACGTTTTCTCTCTAAGAATTGTCCGCTGGTAACTATTAATGAATTCAAACTCGCATACAGTTAGTCAACACCTTCAGGATCACCCCCACTATCTCAGCTTGAAACTAAAATATCATTAATTTCAATTGTATTATGAATTTTGTGAATTCACTTCCAATTGAAGCCTCATCATGAATATAATTAGTGACTTCTCAATATCTAGGGAAGCACAAAGTTTCTTGATTCATGTTCTTGGATGGGAAGTAAGTACGATTGTAAGAAAATATTTCATCCAATTGTAACAGACGGAGGGTTATGCTACACATTCAATATGCTAGAACCAGAGGATCTACTGAACGATATATCGTGAGTATATTTTTCCTCGCAATAAATTTCCACATTTTTACTAAACCTGTAGGTATATAGTAAGTAGTATATAGAAAGTTTATATATAATAAGCTAGAAATTTTGATATATTCCAACCAAAGTTCATTTTTGGACCGATTTTGTATAATTTATTTATCCAACAGGTTGGAGTTTCCTAAATATGAAAATTTGATTAAATTACAGATATGTTCCTGAATACAATCACAAACCCGATACCTTAGCTTTCTCCAATGAATGGTCAGTTGATTTTGGTTACACACCCCAAGCAGGAATTTTCACTTATCCCAGACGAGCTTTGCTGGCTGGTTCAACAAATTCCCTCACCGTAAATATGTTTATTAATGAAAGCGATGTTGATTATGCTTGTACCAGCTTTCAAGGTTTTCAGGTAATTACCAACATTATAATTAATATTCTGTCTTCTATTATCTAACATTCTTGATAACGATAGCCGAAAATTAAAAATCAAAATACGGAAGTGATTGTCTAAACATCATGAAGAATAATGAGTGTATACAGAGGGAATATGAAAAAAATATTACATTTTCCTTTTTTGTGAATTTGGGATTAAGAATGGAGGAATGTATAACTGAAAAGTGGTTGTAGTAACTCTATCTCACTATAACCCAATAAACACACACACGTGTAATATACGTTCATTTGTGGTAGCAGAGGTTGATTAAAGGTTACGGTTAATTTTCGCAACGTTACTTTCGAAACAATTATACAACCAAACGTCAATTCTACCTATAATTAACGTATATGACTCAACTATTAATATCCACTACCGTTATGGAACGTGTCTTCATCGTGCTTTCTCAACGTATATTCAATCAAAAGTCAAGAACATTATATAAACGTTGAATATAACGCTACTTAATAACTTAAAACTTTGAGAAACCTATATTCTACGTTTAAATAACTACGTTTATTAAACTTATTGAATATTACGTTATTTATCCGTTGAATGAAGAACTTAGTATCAACTCCATGTTCGCGTTACCTTCACACAACGTTTCTGATTGATTTTTATTCAACGTTGTTAACTACCTTACTCCACTCTCATTATGAAACGTTTCCTTATCGTTTTTTCTCAACGTATATTGAATCAGAAATGAGAACCATCACATAAACGTTGAATATAACACTACTCAGTAACTCTAAGCTTTGAGCAACCTATATTCTACCTTTCAATAATTTTTTTTCTTCCACGTTAATTAATCTTCATGAAAAATACGTTTATAATCCGTTGAATGAAAAACTTAAAAGTAACTACATCATTGATGTTGCCTTGAAACAACGTATTGTTCAACATTTTCTCGTAGTGGTGTACCAACGTTGATACAATTATAAAAATATTACGTTGGTTCAATGTTTTCACTTCAACGTTTTCTATACGTTAATAATATATAATTTATGAAATTCATGTTTCCATTGCTTTTCACTCGATAACCAATGGAAGGAATATGTAGTTTTTTATTGTTAACCTTGTGTAAATACTTACTTCTTCGTCACATCTGAAGACAATTAACTTCGATGAAAGTAATATTATATATTATTGAGAGTACATATTACAGATACGTTGAATAAATAACGTTATCGCTACTTGATTGCCAAGTCTATTGCGTTGCATCGAATATAATGATTAAAAAATTCACCATAACCAATATTTTATATCTATACCCCATTTTCTTATACTCATTGGTCGAGTTATTTATTGTTTGAAATATGAGATCTATGATTATAACTATACAGCATACCTGTATCAGTCATTCATCGTGGGACTTGGAATGGATATTCTCAATATATTGAGTATTTTGACGATTTTCTATATTATTACCCCCTGATGTGGTTATATAATTTTTGCAGTTGCCGTGAAAAAAGAATTTGGTGAGGCAACTGATGTGCAGATGTACGAAAGATTGGCTAAAATTCACGAAGAAGAGGATGAATGACGCCCAGTAATCCAAGCAACGAGGAAATCCTTGAATTTAACTTTTTATTGATTATTAATAATTATTTCTAGCAATAGTGATTTTTATGTTTAAAGGAATTTTGATTCAAGTTTAGTTTTATTTTTATGTTTGCTTTGTTACTATATTTCTTTGAAAATATAAACATTTGTATTCATTTTCAGGACTTGTTTTGTTTTTAACTAGTTTCAGATGCTTAATACAACTGAACCGAACAGTAACCGATTTGAAATTCATTATTGTATCAAAATTGCAAAATTTTGTATCGTAGAAGCCGAGTATGCCGAAAAAATGATGGTGGAATTAAAGTAATATACGAACATCTTATCATCGTTGCCTCTACCGGGAATTTTATATTGCTTGGATACTGGAGTTCTACGTGTAGGCGATTAAATAAATAGTAAATAATACCGAACAGAACATTAATACGTAGGAACCTCCGTAGCGCAGTGGTTAGCATAAAGGACTTGTGACTGAGGGGTCCCGGGTTCGAATCCCGGTGGTTTCGATTTTTCAGTATTCAAAATATGTAGCTTATATATCAGAAGTGGGATGATCAGATCTACGAGATGTCCACATGAGGCCAAAATGTGATGTGGTAGAGAGTGGAATGGACGGCAGGCCAGGCTCGCCCGGAGAGAGGTAGTCCTCGAGTTCCGAGGAACGGCTGAATGTAGGCTATTAAATAAATACCGTACATAACTTCGATAAGTAGAAACATCCGTAGCGCAGTGGTTAGCGTAAAGGGCTTGTAACTGAGGGGTCCCGGGTTCGAGTATTCAAAATATGTAGCTTATATTTGTTATTTCAGTATCTTTTATGGTCCCTGGAAATCGAACATCAACGTTGAAAATTCTTATTTCTCCAACGTTACATGGAAACCAAAAGATACCGTTATAGTGAAGTAGAATCTCACTGGATAAATAACGTTGAAAACCCGTGGTTAGGTAGATTTATTTTGAAACCAAACTATAACGTTATATTTCAGTAGAGATTACATTATTATGAGTATATTTGCAACGAGGGAATAACATTGAATCAACGTAATAAAAGCAACGTTACCGTAAAACCAGAATGAAACGTATTTCCTAACGACATTTTGCCGTTTTTTCAACGATGAATGCTGGTGGTGTTACTTGAAAAATTCAACGTTCTTTTCGCGTATTTGTGTTTATTGGGAAGGCATTTGTAGGAATAATGGGATAATTTTTAAATAAAAGTGTGCTCCTTATTACTCCTACCCACCAGAGTAATGCTGTTCGGAGAAAAGCTAGAAATATCCAAGTAAGTAAGCTAAATATCTGGGAGTGACCATTGGTTCCAAACTGAGTTGGATGACACATCTGGAAACTATCACTACCAAGGCGATTGGGCTTTTCTCGCAATGCGGAAGAGCAATGGGCAAAACCTAGAGACTACGACCTAAGGTGGTTCACTGGCTTCCAACAACTGTAATAAGACCAACGATCACCTATGGAAAAATAGTCTGGTGGAGGAGGGCAGAAGTGTCCACAGCAGTGAACATATTACTTTTAATCCGAAGACAAGCTCTCCTTGTTATTACTGGGGCAATGAACAGCACAGGAACGGCATGGCATCAATGGAAGCCCTAGCTGGACTTCCTCCTTTTGAACTTTTTATAAGGGCGTAGGTGGTGATGGCAATTCTCAGGCTGAAATCGGTGGACATGGTCACACTAAAATAACTGAATGAACACATATTTTACATGAGTTTAGATAGCATGACACCGGAAAACATGTTCACTTAACGAATTAATATTGGAATTACAAAGCATAAAATGGGAGGGGAGGGGAGGGGAAGTCGGGAATTGGCTAGTTGAGAAACACCAACTCAAATTGAGGCTACCACAAGGACACCTCCATACTACTGAATAAGTTAGACAGTGAACTTTCGTCCAGGATGTTGAAACTGGATAAGAGAAATTTGAGAAAACATTTGCATAGGATGGTTAAAACTAGTTAACCCATGTGCAGAAAATGTGAACTCGACAATGAAACACTTACTTACACACTCTGCTTATGTGGAAACATGAGAACGGAAGCAATTTGAAATGGGAATAGCACAACCATCACAACTACTGAAGATCCCTCCAGTTAAACTGGTGGCCTATATAGAAGACACAAAGCTTCTGAAATGGAAGTAGGTAGATAACATGAGTAATTGTTAAAAGATCTAGTTCAAGTGCCTGGGCTGTTGAGCCCAATCCAAACATATGTATGAATGGATGACTTCTACCCACTACCCACCATGAATAACGCACATACAATTTCATAGTACTGTTTCCTTCCATAAAACTATCAACTAATGATGATAAAAATTGATTATTTGATTTATCCCATCTATATTTGTTTTAGATTGTTTTACACCAAGCCATACAATATCCTTTGGTGAAATCGCATTATTTCCGTGTTCCTATGCGAAAAGCTGTAATTGTAGCGATAACACCACTACAAATGATTAATTCGGATGATGTTAAAGAATATAGTCCGAAGAAGAGGGAATGTTATCTACAAGGAGAAAAACCTTTGAACTTTTTCAGAAATTATACGCAGAAAAATTGTCAATTAGAATGTATTGCGAATCAAACTCGTATTCGATGTGGATGTGTTGCGTTTTATATGCCAAGTAAGAGATTTATAAGTATTAATAAAGTGGTTTAAATTCGTTATTCTCACAGGGTATTACAAAAAAAAAGTCGAAGGAAGATAAATTAATCTGAGCAAAATGAAAATTGGTATCGTGGACTATTTAAGGGTAGACTATTGAAATATTAGAGAGTTATTGTAAAACAGAAATGAAAGTCTCTTTTATTGAAGGAGCCTGTAATAAAGGATGAAAGTAAAGGTATGTAAAATATAATCATTGTAACTGATTCAACACTAAGATATTTTCTTCTCTCTCGGTTCAGAACGTGAGTTACATTCCGAACCGAAAAAAATGGAAATACATAACAGGTATTTAAATCCCAACCTCTTAGGCTCTTTGCACATTTTTTTTTCGATTGAATACCTGGAAACACTGGAAACGCAATCAACTCAAATCAATAATGTAAGGTTGAATTTAGTGTCACTGTCAATTTCGGAAAGTATTTCTTTTCTCAATTTAATTCAATGAAAGACGTTAAATGCGCATGCGCAAATGTCAAAAAAGGATTCCTTTATTAAAAGATAAAGAAAAAGTGATTACAATAACTCTCTAACAATTCTATTTTACATCAGGTTATACCGAGGGTTATACAATTCCGCCAATTCCGCCAATTCCGCCGCCCGTCTTAGTGCCAAAAATATAATATTGACGATCTAAAAAGCACCAGTACCACTTTACACCAATTAAAATGTATTGCGGTTATATACGTCTGGAACAGTTATTCGATTCGCGTATATAGGTATACGTTCGGAGCAGCTAAAAGGATTAGTCCAAAAAACTTTATTTCTTGTGAAGATTTTTTCTTATGGGTATTTCACTGCTTTGGAAGATCTGTGAGTGGGTTCTTCAAGGTTGGACTTTGCATCTTTAATTTGCTGGGAATAGAGCATCTCATTAAAATACCATGGCTTCAGTAAACTGGACTTGAACTGCTGTGGCTAAATTAGAATTGCCTGCATGGTTTTCTCCACCATATTTCTTATGGATGGTTTATCTGCCGTATCCCGTGTCACGATGCTGATCTTCGAATCTGCCTAACCAATTTTGATAAAATTTCGTACATGGGTATAACTTGGTGCAGCCTTAAAGCTTTTATTCAGAAAAGTTAGCTCCAATACTTTCTATCGCAAATTTATAGACTTAGAGTTCTAAATTTTTTTAAAGATGGCTGTGTTGTTTCATATTACTCTTTTTTATATGGGTTGTGGTGAGATTCAAAAGACGGTGCCTCGTTTTCAGAATTCAATTTGTTCCACGTCATACGTGTTCTATGATAATTAATAAAATACCTAGAAGAAAGTGTTGTTTTGTGCCTAGTCTGGTTTCGAATTTTGATATCAATATTTTTTTATATAAAAGATTAATATCTCATTCGTTGTGTACTTTGTTGTTTGTTATATAGTTCGCTTGAGTACTTCTTCAATGTTATCCAGTGATGTCTTAAATAGTTTTGTTGGAAATTGAGCGTGAGTTTTTGAAGGTCTTCACCTTGTTAACGCGTGTTAGTTATTTTTGATGACAAGGGCTTTCTAGATGGTGATAACGTCAGCAGTAGCTATTTTTTCAATGTACTCGTTACCATGGCAACAGTTTTATAATAACTGATTTCAGCTAAGCGCACGCATTTTTCCGCCATATGATTTAGGTTTTTGTGTACCCGTTACCATGGCAACAGTTTTTTCATAACGCTAAACGAAAGTGGGGTCATCTTGGCAACCACGCATTTCCTCTCCATAAGATTTGGGTTTTTGTTTACTACTAATCACATCAATCATTGCCATGACAACAGTTTTTCTATAACTGATTTCGTCCAAACGAAAGTGGAGCTAACACAACAATTTTGAGAATTTAGATATAGTAGTTTAATAAAAACTTGGCCACATAATTTTGTATATCCAGGAGATTGTCTTTAACGTATATATCGAAAACTGACAGAGTACTTGTCTTAAATTTGGCTGGTAGTGGTAAAAATTGTATATACACAATGCTGGTGAAGACATTTATAAACCTCACACCTTATTCCGTTCGGGGTAAAGCAAAGTTCGGAAATAATTCGCTCGGTTAGTAATAATAGTCTCTACCAACTTGGTGTATAATGTATCTACTATCTATCAGGAACTAAATTTCAATGCTATTAGATTGTCTAATTTTTCGGATTATAAGATAAAAGTTGTATTTTCAACTCACTTAAAATTATTGAGAAACTCCTTAAATATAACTCGTCGCGGTGTCAATTGAGTTGATGTAATAACGTCATATTAACAACTTTCAGGAGAAGGTCATACACCGATATGCGGAAATGGAAACTTCATGTGTATGAAACAAGTCAGAAGTGAGTATTTAAATTTTATATATAATATTCTGATTGTGTACAAAAATGGGGAGTTCGTGCAAAATGATTGCGGCCATTTAGACTATTTCACGACAAACTTACACTACTTATACAGGGTGGCGCGTAAGAAACAGTCAACCTTAATTATTGTTGGCGAGAGAGGTTTTTGCGACATGAACGAGATTTGTCGATTATATTTTCGAGGTAGACAAAAATCTTGATAGTTAACTAATGGTTGTTCTGTCATTCCCCTAAAAGGGGTAACTATTCATTCGAGAATCTTGAACGGTATGGGGGATCGATTGCACTTAATTTGGAAGGTATTTCGATTCTCTCTAAAGCCATGCTCACAGCTTTGTTTTAAGTGTTAGAATTAATGACAAAAACTAGCTGGAAGAGAGAGTGAACAGAATAAAATAAAAAGTTGTCAGGAAAGTTTCAATCAAAGTTAGTAATCCGTTTACTTCTTGACATTAATACAATCTTTGCTCAACATTTTTCCGAACACTTTGTACCATAACAGGAGTTATTTCACTTCATGCCACCGTTATCCGGTGACGAAGATCTTCTGAACAGTTCGGTTGCGTTATGTAAAAACTTTAAATAATTCAAGTACAAAATGTTATCGATCACTTTTTTAATGGAATAATTATTTTTTCAATCACTCAATACCATAACTCCGAAGCGGCTATTAACATTTTTTTAATTAAAGATAGTCTGGATTGGAGAAATCTTCAGCAATCGATCGATAACAATAAAGAAATGTATAATGAGTGTGGATGTTTACCCATGTGCAGCATGCTTGATTACGAAACTGAGATTACGGAAATCGAATATGATCAATGGAAAGAATACGAAGCTTTGGGTCTTATGGAAAATAAGAAGCAAAATGAGTACGTATAATTTACAGCAGCTTATTATTATTATTAATTTCTCGCCCATGTTTCCTTTTCGGAACACACAACTTAGTTTTTTGATGTTTCATTCTCTCGGAATAAGCTTTCCTCCTCTTCTTTCCATTTGAAAATCGTATGCATTGATGTTTTTTTGTCTCGAACGTCTGCTTATATTATGTTATATTCAACCATTGCGTTACTGTCCTCAGGAAGGTGGACAGGTCACTTAGAGACATCTCCTTTATATCGGTAGGTGTAGGCCAAGACTCACCGAACACACTCTCCTATTGACGATAACTCCGGACACTCGCATAAGATATGCCTGACAGTTTTATCTTCCTGTTCATACTTCCTGCATAGAGGTGTGTCCACTAGCCCCATAGTATGGAGGTGTTTTCTTAGTTGACAGTGACCAGTCATAAAGTACTGTTGAACGTAGGTTTTTTGGTCTTCGCCAAATATTTCTTCGGCACCAGCTTCCCAGGGTCGCTAAGGGTGATCTTAGCAAGATTGCATCCTTTGATTCCAACCCATCTCTTAAGGGATTGAGCATGGGTGTAACGTTTGGCCAGTCCCACAATTAACTGAGTCGTTAGGCCGTAGGTGTCACTGGGTCCTAGAATTTTCAGTCCAGCGGCTTTCCTGGCTGAAGAATCGGCAATGCGATTTCCTTTATTCCTATCGTGCCTTAGGATAATATTGTTATTTTCCTAGGCGTTAGCTAAATATTGGTGGCACTCTAGTACTAGCCCCAATATAACACGTTGTCAGTTCAAGGATAATAGGGCTTGTCTACTAACAGTGCAGATTGTTATGTTTTTTCCAGAAATTCCTGTTCTGGTTAGTTCTTTTGTGGCAATTCCGATACCAGCCAGTTCTATTTGATTCACGCTGGTATTGTTTCCCAATTACCATTTAATCCTTAGGCTTAGTGCTCTTAAGTAAACTCCACCTCCTGAGCCTTCTCTCATTTTCAAACCATTTGTATATATGCATATTGCATTTGCAGCATCTGGCTTTGTGGTCTGTTTTATTTGTATTTTGTAGGGTTCATTGAAAAAAACCTGAGTTAAATTGCATCACTAACTGCCCGCAGTAGAGGTAGTGCAGTAAGCGCTTCCTACCATAGGCTTCGCAACGCAACCAACCTCCATGACGTACAGGTCCAGAGGGATCAGACCAGTAATTGATCGACAGTGAATGTTCCTCACACTATGTTTCAATTAATTCAAGCCCATATCCTGCGCTCTATCGCACAGTGTTCACAAATTTGCCAGTCTGCAAGATAACTATGTCATCTGCGTATAGAATCCATTGTTGTTGAGGTGATTTATTAGGGTATTCATGAGTGTAAAGTTGGAGGAGATGTCCTCATTGTGGACATCCCCACATGACCAGTCCTCTTACTTTGATATTGACATTAATACTCATTTATCTACTGGAGAGCATCTCAAGTATACATTCTCCTAATACCAGAGGTACATTCCTGGAGTTGAGTTGCTGGGTAATTTTTGCAAAGGTTGTTTTATCAGATGCTCGCTCGATATCTATGAATATACCCAGGGTGGATTCTTTGTTGTCCAATGATCTTTTGATTTTGCCAACCACTTGGTGAAGGGCCGAATCAGTGGCTCTTTCCGGAGTGTATGTATGCTGATTTGGATGGAGTGGGTTGTGAACTACCACTTCATCTCTCATATACCGCGCGCATAACCTCTCTCCATTGTTTATAAAAAGAACGATATGAGACTAATTGGTCGGAATGCTTTTGGTAAGGTGTAGTCCATTCTACCTGGTTTGGGTATAAATACCACCCGCACTTCTCTCCACTTATTGGGAATATATTTCAGTGCTAAAGAGGATCTAAAAATTCCAACAATATGCGGTATAAGAATATCCACCACTTTTTTGAACTCTTTGAGATTGGCTTCACACATTGCCCAGTTCTCCTTGGGTTAGTTGTTAGTTTTGCCTTGTTAAAGGTCATTCTCAATGTCTTTCTGAGATGTTCCAGTTCGGGGCACCACCAGGTATTGGTTGTCTGAATCGTACTAAATCGGACAGGATTCCTTAATAGGCAATGTCTATTTTGTTTTGGATAGATACTGTTTACCTTTCCAGCTCCTCATTTTTGTAAGGAATCAGAATCTAGGAGATTACTGGATATAAAAGGGAGTTTTACTTTAGTTTAAGTCCACAGATATTCTAAGATTTCTACGAAAAATAGGACTGAGGCAGCTGCTAGTCTCGGAGCCTTTTTTCAGCTTCTCAACAAAGCCGATTAGTGTATTTGGTAACCTAACCTAACCGAGGGCGAGAGAGTGACCCTGCCAAACATCAGATACCTGATTCGAGCCGTGGCGGGGTAGGCACAAATTATATGCTCTACTGTTCCATCATCTTTCAGGCAAAGACGGCAAGTCGGATCTTCCAATAGTCCAAGTTTTAGCATATGATAATTCAGATGACAGTGTCCTGTTAAAAGGCCTGTTAGACAACGTGGTCATGCCTGCTATAGTCTAACATTTGTTTGAAGACGTTCTTCTTAGGATGTATAGAAGCCTTTGAATCAACCAATCCTGGTATTTCAGGTGCTAAGTAGAAGTAAGGGAGCATAATAAATCTCCTAGCCAATATACATACATACCTTCTGGTGCCATTAATACCCTTCTGGGCCTAGCTTATCTCCATATATTTCTGGAAATGGCGGCTATATGGACAATTTATAAAATGATATCAACAGTTACTACTTCAGTAGATGGGTTTTTTATCTACCTTACTTATTATACTTTCCAAAAAATCTTTTCACAACTTACTAGTTTTAGTTTTCTTGAAGCAGTACGCAATAATAATATCTAGTTTCGCAGATTAAGATTATATAGGTAACTTGTTAGTGAATTTGAACCATTTTTTTCAATCAGAAGCGATATAAATTCAATTATATAATTAAGAAAATAGAGTGCATCGAATATTCGATGCTTCACAAAAATCTCCATTATAATAATATATTGGAGTTGTTTAGTCAATATCAGGATAATGGAAACCCGCCAGACAATTTAATTAGACTTCATGCTTATTATACCTCAGAAAAAGCACATGTAGCAGATTGGAGAAAGTATATTGCGAGGATTTATGGCACAGATCGTTGCAATATTTCACATTTTATGTGAGCGAGGAAGATTGGTCCAAGAGCGAGTCCTTTAACCACGAAATTTTGTCGTTATTTATCATACGAGTACATAATATTAATTCTTACCTCTTCTTTGCTGAATTTTACAAAAATTCAGGGTAGGTTGGGATAGGAATGTAAGGTTTAGAGGTGCCCTGTTCCGCTTCTCAATTTGATTTTTCCAATTTTTTTATTCATCGCATTTTTCTCAATTGAAAGTTTTATACCCGTCGCAACTTCTGACCAAATAATTCGAATTATTTAGATGTACATAATCGATTTAAAGTTGAAAATATTTTTTTGGACAATAATACGAATGTCATAGAGGGGCGGGACACCCACAAAAAGTCGTCTAGAAAATGAAAGACACACCAACCTCGCTCTAATCACTGAAAACAGTCTATCTTTATATTTTCGAGGGTGCTGAACACGAATATGACATTTTTTTCTCAATTGGGAGGAAAACATGGGCAAAATTTTTACAAATTTCGACGTGATTTCTTGGCCAATCATTAATTGATTGATAATTGAAGTGTCCTCAAACAAAACTTGTATCCACCTACTCATAGAACTCTTGAATTGCGAATAATTACTTAAAATTAAGCTATATTTCACAAAATTTACCCAATGGAAGATTAAGAAAAGGATAGTCAGATTCCTCCAAGGTGCTTGTGTATTCTCCATTCCACAAGTCTTAGTCTGTCTTTTCGTATAAAAGACGAGGTAGAGTGGAAACCTTGCTTTCAGTATCACTAGTAAGTCCTGTTCTGCTCAATCGCATTTCACCGTCTTGACATGTTCTGGTGGCTCTGTTGTTCAGTTATTTCGCTTAATTTGAAGATTACATACTCATCTAATCGCCATCGCTCGACGGAACATGTCGGGAAATGTGGACAAGTAGTATTGTTAGTGGACTGTATGATTGTAGGAAGGTGGTTGTTGACATCTGACTATAACTACCTTATCTCCACTGAAGGGTGAACAAACTATGAAGGTGTCAATAATAGCCAGTTTATTTCCAATAGATCTCCAATGAATTGTGAAGCTATGATTGTTAAAGCCACTACTTGTCAACACTGCCAGATTTTAGTTTCCCGTTTAAAAAAACACTAGTTGATATGCGAACAAAAACTTTGAAAAGGACTGCACTTTACAAGAGTAGGTTATATACAAACAAATGCTATACACTTGAGTACCTTAGAATTGGAGATTTAATAACAGCTGTAATGTAGGTATTTCCGGTAATATAGCGTCTGCTATGCCAATTGTGTGAATATGTTTCCTCAGCCTCCAATGTCCGGTCAGCATTCCCACCATCATACTCGTCGTTTCTCGACATAGTAGCTTGTGTAACAGTTCGGCCGAAGGACTCTTAAGGAATAATGTAGCGTGCCTTTGTCCTGGGGTTTCATACTACCGGCGCAACGCCTGGTTGTTTATCTATTTGTGCCTGCTCTCTTTATTTAGGTATTTAGCAGTTCCACAGGAAAGTCCTGGTCCTATCATGATCTCCGCTGCTCCCTGCTTGGCTGGTTCATCGGCCTTTTCATTACCTTTTATTCCTTAGTGACCTTGAGCCCAGGATAGGGTCACTGTATTATTACTACCTAGTCAGTTGAGGGCTTCGCGACACTACCACACCAGATTTGATGTTATCCGATATGAGTGTATCGCCTTTAGTTCTGCACCCACTGGGTATACTATTTTTTGAAAGCGACAGCTGCAGACAATTCTAAATAATGACTTTCATATCTCATTTTTTTAGTCCATTATACGTGCTGAAAAAATCTTTGAACTTTTTTCCATGACAAACATACAAATATTTCTTCCCAATGATATTAGCTGTGATTTTAGAGGGAGTTTCTTATTTCACATATTCTTATAGTTGAGAGCTGGTTGATAGACTTCTTTGTTTCTCGTTTTTACATTAAAACTCCCGTAGAAAAGCATACGTTCGTCAATATTTATTGACACCAGTGGGAACAAAATATATCACGATAAAGTGAGGAATAGTTAGACATAAAAGTGAACATAACAATATAACTATAAATAAAATCAAAAATAACTCACCTTTGAACTTGTTTACGAACTGCAGTGTAAGCACCTCAATTTTATATAACCAACTATTTATTGCGCGAGCTCAATCCAACTAGTATACGCTTCTCTTATTTACAGGAAATTTTGGTCTCAATTGGTAATATACTTCAAGAAAGTCTACTTTATTCCCCATGTGAGAAGTGAATTGTATGGACACTTGGAGTTTTTAGCTAACGTCGGAGGTTTATTGGGTCTCTTCATTGGATTTTCCTTACTATCCTTGTTTGAGATAATTTATTTTCTCTCCGTTAGATTGGTTTGCGGAATTTATGAACGCTGGTCAACAAAAACCAAATAATCGTATGGGACAAATGAATCTGTAATTAAGTGTTTTGAATTACTTATTTGTAATATCAAGGCCCGGCACTTTCACTTCCATGAAAATGTCCACTATCTGGCAGATAATTTGATTAGCATTTGCACACTATTCGTGAGCGAAAAAAATAAAATTCATTTTTAATTACACCATTTGTACGTAAAAGTACCGACTCTTCTTGAAATAAAGTTATTCCCAAAATTGAAATGTTTATTTATTTGCCAAATTACTCTGCAAATTCCATTGCAATGGAGAAACAAACTGTGCCTATTGACTGATTGAACAAGAATGGGAATATCATTTTTTTACGACCGTGCACTTTAACCCACTTTCCCACACGCATTTTACTTTTAAAAGTATCACTTTCCCATATTAGTACAGAAAAGTAAAATTATGCAAATTTTGACCTTATTAATTAGTTTTTCATTCCGGAAGCTGTGACTATTGTTACTACAGGTGAATAATCAATGAATATTCACGGAATAGTTGCTCAGATGGAATCTACATTTTTTCCGGCTTTTTGTTGCATTTTTAATTTTTTGAAAATATAAAATAATGAAGATATTCTTATATAACCCTAACACCAAATAACTCCACTGGACCGGCAATTTTAAGTAATTCACAGACTGTAACAAATTATGTTTTTATCACTAATATTTTTAATAGTAGTTTTTAGTTAAAATTTTGTATATGTATGTTGAAATGAAAACATTTTAGAAAAATGGGTTGGTATACTTTTTGTATATACGGTCGTAGAAAAAGTAACTCATGCGTAAAGTGTCTTTCATTTCTTGACAGCTTCTCCGAACTCGGCTCCGCGTCCGGTCAACTGCAGTCACGTGCGCGAAAGCATCACTATTTTCCTCTACTAGCTGCAAAGTTGTTAATTATTGCTTCTCTTCGCTAACTGAGAAGTTGAATCTCTCTATTAGGGATTAATTAATTTTTCTATGACTTTTCTAGGTAAATTATTACTAATTCAGATATTTTCAGAGTCCAGAGTTAGTAGTTCAACAAAAACTAGTACCTACAGCATAATCTTGTATACCCAGGAGATTGTCTTTTACGTATTTGCTGCTTAAAATTACCTATCAATATGAGATTATTTTATTTCGATTGTCATTAGTTAATGAGTAGATACTTCCATAATCTATGGAGCGGAAACAAACAGTGGGTGGTATGAATAAAAACGAAGTATATGCTAACACTAGAAGTATTAGCATTTTCTATAAAGTGGATACTTCAATACAAAGAAGAAACTACATTTCAAAGTAGATACTTTAAATTTTTCCGGAAGTTACTATACCAAGTAGCACTCTAGTAAAAATGACTGAAGTATTTACTGCAATTTGGAGTAGCGACTTCTTACAGCAAATACTTCGATTTCAAGAAGAAATTGTAGTATTTGCTTAACGTTAGCGAAGTTGGTATAATAGCAGCTTCTTGAGAATTCTTCGGTTAATTTTGTTTGAAAATGGATGGATGGAAGAAAAATATAAAGTGCAACGACACGTTAATGATGATATTTTGTATCATAAAATGTTCCGGTAACAGAAAATGAGGTGGCAGCTGTCATTTTTTTTATCCAGCAGTGTATTGAAATCTTCTAGCATTATAACAAATGCTAATTGTATATCTTCATTTTGGGATTCTTCTTGATGGGGCATTTCTTCATCTGAAGACATTCTACTCAATCACGAAATTTTAAAGATTTAATTGACAAGAAAAATAGCAAATAATATTTCGGGTAGTCTTGAAATTTTTTTGTAAGAACAATGATGGAAAAGGAAATCTAATACACTTGTCATGACCTGCTCCCCTAGCAGAAGGAGTGGAAGATACTGTTGGTGCTTGTTGATGAATGCCCTTGTTGGTGCTTGTTGATGAATGCCCCTATATTTATTTTAATTTTTTATATTTAATCAAACGGTCCTTTGCCATCAATTTTTAATTTTGTTCTGATTGATTATGTCAAAAAAAAAAATAAGTTGTCAAAGAAGTTGAAAATAAATTGGTATAAATCAAAAAATAATCTTTGATTTCTGGACACGATTTCGCCTTTCGACCCGGGATTAATTCAAATATTTTAGGTAAGAAATCACGACGAAACAGATACTGCACGTGTCGAAGCATGTACTACGGGCTAAAAAGTAGATACTACAAGCAGTTTAGTAAATACTTCAACGTTAAGCAGATTCTACCGGAACTGACCAGATGCTTCATGATGGAGCATATACTTTGGAGTGGATCTTTGAATTTGTAGTATTAGCATGTACTTCGTTTTTATTCATACCACCCAGTGTACTTGTCAGTCAGACGGCGAGGTAAAGGCAGGGTAGGTCATCTCTGAAGGTGCGTGCCGTGGGTACTGCCACATAGAGAGTCCCGTCAGTACTGGAATTTGTAATTTAATGTAAACTGTAATGCCGTTAGTAGTAGTTGCAGATTCTCCCACATATATATTAGCTCTGACATCCTAACCTGACATCTATTGACAACAAACTGCTTATTTGTGTGTGTTGAGTATTCGTATTTGGTTTTTATTGTTTATAGTGGGACTTTTACTTTAAAAGACAATGTCAAGAATATGTTTTGTGAAAGACTGTATTGTGAGATGCACACACGGTAAGCTTTATCTTCATAAAAAAACATATTCCATCAAATAGAAAGTGACAGAAGTAGTAGTTATTCTTCCATACAACTTTGAACTTACCAGTATCATTGTTGAATTACTAACAATAATTTTTCTTCATGTTTGTCATTTAAATATGTAAAAAAACGTTTTATTTATTGTATACTTTTTTTAATCAATAAAATATATGAACTTGATGATTATTGCTTTATTTTTCCCAATTCAGGCATTATATAATGAATATACCGCAAAAAACTGTAAAATTACAGGAATCTTCTTTTTCGGCTGTTAGCGAAGTTCACAACCTAATTTGTGCCAGAGGTACTGAAGGGACTCTCAAGGTATAGCGCCACCCGAATGAATAGAGGTTTCATAAGCCTCGCACCTTATTCCGCTCGAGGCGGAGCCCTTCTCGAAATAATTTTGGTACTCGGTAAATGATGATGGTTTTTACCACCTTGTTTCATACTATACCATTTGTCATAGTAACGGTCAATTTCATTTCAAGCTGTCTATACATTTTTGGTTCACAGACCAATCGACGTTGACGTGTAGGTGCATTGCTTAACAATGTAAAAATATAAAGAAAAGAATTTTTTCTACTAGCGTGCGGAAAGTGAATCTTTTCCGCACTAAAAAGCGTGCGGAAAGAGTCACTTTTCCGCACTAGTGCGGAAAGTAAATTTGTAGGGTTTTTGGGGAGTATACTGACATTTGTATATTTTAAATCTGTATTTCTATGGCTGTAGTTTACCAAATGACTGAAAAGTTAAAAAAATTTTTAGAAATCTGCAATAATTTTTTGATAAAAAAAAATAATTTTTTTTCAAAAATTTTTCATGTTCCTGGTAAAAGCCTTATCAAATAGGTGCCAAATAATAATAATCAAGTTGCTGATATGTATTTAATAATAAATGTTTCTTTATGTTAACTTTTGGGTTTTTTTCCGGATGCTAGTAGAAAAAATAGCGTACCTAACACGTGCGTAAAGTGACTTTTCCGCACGCGATTGCTGGCCGAACTCCGCTAGCGTCGTTCGGCCATCTGCAATAGCGTGCGGAAAAGTATCACTTTCCGCACTAGTTAGGTAAACTACTATTTCCTACTAGCATGCGGAAAGATGCGATGCAATAGCGTGCAGAAAAGTATAACTTTACGCACTAGTTAGGTAAACTCCTATGGTGAAAGAGTTGTGAAACACCGTTCTAAAGACGACTATGGTTAGATACAGAGGTTCTTTTTCCAAGCCAGTATAGATATAGAAGGACGACCGAGAATCGTAGCAGTCTGTTCAGCAGTCTTCTCCTCCGGTTAGCAAGGTATTAACTTGTCGACTATCCCTCTCCCAATTCAGCAGGGTATTGACCTATTCCAGCAAACCAGTCCGCGCTGAAGGTTTTTTAGTACTCTCCTGAATCTCCAGTTCCTGATAAACCGAATAAGGGATACTTCGCCGCGCTAATGGTATTGACTTCAGTTCGTATCCAGAAACCCGATAGAGTGCAGGTAGTTACTTTCGTCCACCATATGGTGGAGGAAAATGTAGCAAAAAAATTAAGATACAGACCAAGTAGAATGTTTAGACATACTCAATGAACTACTCAGACCACTGTGGATTCCAGGACATACTGGAATAAAAGGGAATGAAATAACAGATGAAGTAGCAAGGAGGGGAACTGAAATACACTGAACCCTTTTGCGAAATCAGCTCTAATGTAATATTGTAAGTGATAGGTGAAGCCAAGAAAAAGGGAAGATCTAACATTGGAAAGATCAAGTGGGGACTAGACAAACAAATATGTCGAAGTAAAACTGCGCTAAGAGTTTTAACAGGAATCCTAACGGAATATTGTCGCCTGAATGAGTACCTGAAAAAGCTTGAAATAGTGGGGGAAGAAGAATGTGTATTTTGTGGCATGGAAGAAGAAGCCTCTATCCATATACTTTCTAAGTGTACAGCACTTTAGAATCCTATTGCACACCGCCTGGAAGATTACTGGATAGAAGAGAAGCATTTACCCAAGCTGAAACATGCATAACCTTAAATTCCCCCGCAAATTTGAAGTTAAGTAGCTTCTAATTTCCGAGACTCTACTCAGAAACTTAGTAGAAGTAAGGGGACACAATAGATTTTTAAGGTCTCAGTGAATGTGATCCCGAACTGCTTACATACTACGGAGTTCTTAATATCCACCTAGCACGTAGCTCATTTCTTATATTGAAGTATGATCCTTATATGCATTGGAACACGTGTTGAAGTTCTATAGAAGGGCTGTAGAGCTAAAAGTTTTGACGCCACCTTAGTCGGTAATATGCGTGATGCAAGAGATAGAAGGAAGAGTGGTCGAGTCGTAATGCGCATTGATTTTTATAAAAAAAAGGTCAATAAATAATAAATCTTATTTTAAATTCAATTCTCTGCTTTTCTCATTATATTGATATGAGTGATATGAATTGGTTTCATTTATTTCGTAGCAATCATCATTTTGTGAAATTAATTAATGTTCATTTACGATAAAAAGATTATGACGTTGCAAAACAAAATATTGTGATGTTGCCAAGCTGTAGTTTTTTTCTCTACTCAAACGTTAATTGATTTGGGCGTACATCAAAAATATTAAAAAATAAAATATGTCACCATCTCTTGACATTTACTGTTGAGCTGCTTCGGCATTTCATAACTATACACACCGCAGATTTGCTTATTATGGGCTTATTCTGTACAAAAATGTTAGCGGTAACAGCGCTGTTAAATTTCAAGGTCGAGAGATGTTACGAAAAAGCTATTCTGTGCGATTTTGATGTAACTTACATCGATGTATAATAACATTTTCGCTGTTAAAATAACACCTACCAAAACATTCGACTTTAGGAGTGTTTTGACACTGTTTGTCAAATTTTAGGTTATAATTTGAAATTATTATCTAGGAATTATATGCGAATAGAAAGAAAAATATTACGTGATTTACAAAATCCTAGGGCATATTATTCAACCAATTTATTGTAATTTTTGAATAAATTTTTATTCAAAACCAATATATATAAATATTGTTTTTATGAGTTGGGTTAATTGTTCCACTTCTGAAGACCTAATCATTTTCCTTTCATTTGAATATAATTCATATTGATCATCTGATGTTTTTCTTTTTCGCTTTTCTACAATAGTTAATTATTTAATAATTTATTTTACAAATTGTATTATCTAAGTAGGTACTCACTATTCACATGATGACGATGTGTTAGCAAATTCATCATTTTTTCAAATAATAATTATGAATAAATAAACCTGATTACACCCACTAATAAATAATAACCTGAAATTCTTCTGTTACCTTGACTACTTTGACCTCTTGCTTTACAGTATCGGTCCAATAACTTGAAAATTATACAAATTCTACTACACAAGTACACAACATAATATAAGTTAAGTTAGCTGCGATGTAATATTGCGCTGTCAAAAATTATTTTACATCGGGCAGTTCAGAATACGATTTTCAACCGCGCTGTTGAATTTGATTTAACATCGCGATTTTAACTACATCGATGTTAAATTTACAGCTGTTACAGATAAATGTACAGAATAAGCCCTAAATCATTAGTTATGAAAATAAAGCATAAAAAAAACTTGAGAATATTAGACGATGATCGAATGTCAATAAACGTTGAAACAAAATGTTGATTTGACAACTTCCTGAATTTCCGCCAACCCGTTACCTGTGAATTGCTCTGGCTGATGAGGATAAATAATTGTATTCACGGTTGGTAAATTGATTTAAATATTTATTTTGATAAGCAGGAAAGTAACTAACAAAAATGACATCATTGTCTTTGTATCGTTAAAATCCTACATCACATATTTTTCATTATAAACTGCTCAGAATATTCTGTTCAAGGTCGTGAAGGTATAATAGGTACCTAACCTTCAAAAACGGTTCTGTATTTTCATCATGTAGAAGATTTTAATTCACATTTAACAAGAGTTGATTGTTCAAAGTTTCAGAGTCTCGCCATATTATTTGGGTGACATGTCGACGGTTTAATTAAAATGGGAACAACTTCCAACTCACAGCTTAACAAAATTCTAGATAGCTTTTAGAAGTTACGAGTCAAGAAATTGTGAAACATCAAGCTAAGTGGTGATGAATTATGATATTCAACAAAAATATCCATATTTCTTCAAAATTTGTACTCACATTAAGTTGGTGTAGCACTTCCACAAGTGATGAATTGAATTATCAGCTTTTTAATATACTTAGGAAAAAAAGTATACCTTCACTAGAGCCGAATGTGTTGTGGCTGCAAAAAAATGGTTTTGAGGAAAAAATTAGTAGCGTATTTAGCACAGTATTTCTGTTTCAATCTTTTTTTTTACAGTGAATAGACATCATTACGAGGATAATTTTGAAAATATGCTCTATAGTGTTTGGCGTCCTTTTTTCAAAAAACTGTTCAATTCTTTGAAAATTAATCCGAGAACGCTGCAAAAATGCTCGCTACTGTCATGGCATATATACAGGGTGTCCCACGACGAGTGAAAACTATCTGTATATGGCAAAATACTTATAGTAAAATCATGAAAATTTCTACCTTTTGGTTTGTAACCTCTTGTTTTACACCATAATAACCATACCCAACATTTACTGGTTTTTCGACATACCAGACCAAGTACGAGGTTATGAATAGAAATGTGTTTTTGGGCTCTCGGCTAAACCACAGTGGAGATGGGGTGGATCATCTAAAAGTTTTGACAAAAATACGAGGGCGCCAGTTAAATTGTCCCGAAGCCCTATACAGATAATCTATTAGCTCCCAACTTAACAAAAAGCTAACATTTGAACGTAGCTCCTGTACTTAACCCTAGATAACAATGAAACGCTTAATATTATCGATTAGTCCAACTATATTACTAAGAAATATACTTAAGTGAGTATAACAAAAACGGTCGCATAGACACAAGGAAAAGGAAAATTTGAATATACCTACAAACAACCAAAGAGGTACCTGCTAGTGAGGTCGAAATTCTAGTCTGAAATTATCAATTAATATAAAAATAAATCAGTGGTCAGCAAGACCACCTTGCCAACTACTACTCATATATATTAACTATAATCAAATGAGCGAATATATTATCAGTTATTTTCTGAAAATGCGGTTACCTGAAGGTGTAAATAATAGTAAAATCAATGCTAGTAAGCTTAACCATCAAATGACCGTTCGTTGCGATGAGCTCATGCGCGTTCCGATCTCATATACCTCCTTAATTAGAACTTGACCCTTTAGTTTTCCGCTTACATAAATAGGTATATTGAAAAGGCAAGATTGACTAATCGACGTACGTATTTGTTTTTCTATTAGTAAATTGCAACTAACCTATCACTTAAAATAAGTCTGTCTTACGCACAAACTGTTTTACCTTCAACTCGATTATTAATAACTTATATGTATATAAAGTTTTTGTTTAAATAGTAATTATAGCAACTCTCAAAATCTTAAGTCCTATAAAACCTGTGTTTTCTTCTCCTTAGCAGTTTTGCTTTACGTCTGCGAAGCACAGCACAAGGGTCATCACCATCCTCTCTATACGTCGATCAGCAAGACAACTTAAACCGGAATAGAAAAACCCTAAAATACACAACACAGCGTTTACACCATGACAAAACAATTCATATAACGCTCGAATATGTATCGAGTGCACATGAAATCGGGATTTAACATAAAAAAAATTGTTGATCCTTATGTTTTAGTCCAGAAGAATAAAGATAATTGAATAAATTAATTTGAATTCTCAAGATAATACATCCGTTAAACAAAAATTATACTTGAAGATAACAGACAACATTTTCATTATTTCAATTATTTTAAGTAACCATATGCCAAGAAAATAATATAATTTATTTAGTCGATAAGGCCACAAAAATAATTCGTTATAAAGTGAATAAAGTATTTGTACAAATCCGAATAATTAAATCCGAATAATTTAATCCGACTAATAATCTGGTCAAGACATTCGATAAGAGTTTATTCTATCAAGTTAAATGAGAAAAGTTGAAACTTAAATAAAATAAACTACTAAAAATGTTGTTTTCCCTGACTCTCACATTAGCTGATAATGCTTTGGACAGAAAATAAATAATTCTCTTCATGAAGTGTAGAGCTGGGAATCAACTTTTCAAAAGTAACGTCAAACTAAAATCACAAAACTAGTTTGAATTCTTACCCCAATATTTCCGGGGGTTTTTCGTCTAACAGGTGGTGATAGCAAGTATAATGTAAGGTTCTATCAACTAAGGCCGTGCTGCGAAGACTTACTCCCAGTATAATCAGGATTTATGGCCAGACAATTTTCTTGGGTGATATCGGACAATTTTTAATAGCTAGAAATTGTCGAACTCTTTAGATGCCCGCCGGTGCAGAGCTGGTTGCAATAAATCTGAAACTATTTGTCATGTTTTACAACAATGTCCCTCCACCCACTGGGTGAGAATCAAGCGCCACGAGGTTGCCGGAAAGATCGCCAGACGCTGCCGTAAGCAGTGGACCACTGAAGAAGAGCCACACGTGAGGCACAGCGACGGCACATTATTTAAGCCGGATATCGCCATCCACCAAAAAACACGCACAATCATCTGCGATATAGGGGTCAACTGGGAAGGTTCCCAGTTACTGGGCGTGTCGCACGCTGCGAAGCGTGCCGTCTATGATCATCCCAAATTCTTAGAGGCCGCTCAAAAACGTTGGCCTAATAGGGAGATCGTAATTGAGCCGATTGTTGTCGGCGCGCGGGGCGTATGGCCCCGATGTAACGAGAAAATTTCACAATTACTAGATATACCAACATCGGTCAAGAGTAGTTGCGTCCACTCGGCTCTCAAATGGGGAGCCTCCATCCACGCCGCCTTCGGACGTTCCGTATGGAGAAGACGATGAGATTCGTCCGCTCGGCCTGGACCACCTGCAGGCCGATAGTAGTGCGTGAAGCTAATGATTAACAAAAAAAAACTTACTGATAACAACTTATCTTAGAAATATTACGTTTAAAATATCTAACTACATGGTGAAAATAAAAGGGAAAATCCTGCTACTTCAGAATTAACTAAATGAATATATTTTTACAATATAAACACCACCTACCTAACAATATATTAAGAAGCCACTAGCAACCCATGCACGTGGAGTGTCGTGTTATCCTTCATTAGAAGAAAAATTACGGAAATACAACATATAGTCCAGAAATAACTACACCAATATACTCCTCCTTGAGTCCGTAATTTAAGTAGACTTCCAAAATTGAATCCCTTTGCAAGATGACTTAAATAAATCAAATTCTTTTACGGAAGTTGACACCGCTTTTTTTCACATCGGTCACACTTTTCAACCAAACCACCAAATGGCTCTTAGAGGAAGGTACTCCGCGCAACTTCGGAATTCGCTTCGACGCAGAACCAACCCATACAAGTATACTAATTACTATAGGTACCTGTTTAATCGACCAAAATCGCTGATAACAATATCTATGTAATTATAACAATCGTTTCAAATTGGAACCTACCTATCCCAATATATACAAATAATAGCGTCAAACTCGACTATAGAGGTGTCAGGTGTCAGGTGTAGTTACTCTGGTACCGTTACACACCCCCCTTACTAGAAGAAAATTTACTGTGGTAAATTTTCACCGGCGCTAGCCGCCTTGAGATCTTTAGCGCTCCACACTCCTTGATCTTTACCGGTATCATCAACTAGTCCATAAGTCCATGGCGACAACCGTTTTTTAGTAAAATATGGACCCACCCAACGAGGAGCAAGCTTTTTGGTAAAATACTCCGAGGCATTTGAAAGTACAAAGTTTTTCCTCCAGACTGCCTGATTAACGATAAATTCCTCCGGTCGGTGACAAAGGCTATATCGCTTTTCGTTTTTCTTAAATGCATCATCTAAACGTCTTCTTACGTCTATATAAACCTTGTTTAATGATCTGGTCTTATTGTCCATGGCGTCATCGGCATTTGGTATTTTACCTTCTTCATTGCATAGGTCCTTCTTCATAAAGTTTTTTCCATTCATTATCATGTCCTTGCCAAAATTAATAAAGTATGGATTTTGCCCTGTCGACTCGTGATACGCCGTCCTAGTAGCACAAACAAGCTTTGGTAAATTTTCATCCCTGTGGTCTGTGGTTGTCAGAGACATATGTCGCTAACATCATCTTTAGCGTCCTGTTGTATCGTTCAGTTGGATTGGCCTGTGGATGATATAAAGCATTATAACGTATTTGAACCCCGTATTCCTGCATTAGTGTAGAGAATGCATGAGATGTGTACTGTTTGCCATTATCGCAAATTATTAAACGAGGAACTCCAAAGAGAAGGAAAACATCTTCTTCTATACGTTTTACCACCTGTTTAGCCGTTGAAGACCTTAAAGGAAATACCAAGGGAAACTTACTGAAAACATCTATTACAACTAATATAAACTGAAACCCTTGAGTGGACCGTGGAAAAGGACCCATGAGGTCTGTAGCAATCACTTCCCATGGCTGAGTAGCGCGAGGTTGGGGAACTAGTAAACCTTTAGCTCCACTACTATCTACCTTATGAGCCGCACATAACCGACAATTACGAACATAACGTACAACATCTGACTTCATCTTAGGCCAAAAGTACATTTCACTAAGCCTTTTGTACGTTTTTAAGACTCCCATATGACCTGTCAAAGGACCATCGTGAAATTGATTCAATAATTCCTTACGCCTACTTCTAGGAACAACTTCTTTCCAATTGTTTTCCCCTTCTAACAAATAACCACGAGAAGGGCGGACATATTTAAATAGGACATTATTCGCTACCCTCCACTGGGGGTATTTCAACGGGTGATCCACAACAACTTTACAGAGACGATCGTACCATTTATCATTGTTGCTTGAAGATACAACCTCTAGCGAATCAACTACGGGAACAGAACGAGAGAGCAGATCTGGAACCAGATGTTCTTTTCCTTTACGGTGTTCAATTTTGAAATCGTACTGTTGCATCTTAACAGCCCATCTTGCCAGCCTTCCATTGGGATCCTTTAAATTTTGGAGCCATACTAACGATGCATGATCTGTAATGACTGTGAAGGGGACTCCTTCTAGATACGGCCGTAGTTTCTCTACGGCCCACAGAACGGCTAAGCATTCTCTCTCCGTGGTCGTGAAATTTCTTTCTTGTCTGGTCAGGGATCTGCTAAGGAAGCTAATTACCCTATCACCGTCAGGATGGGTTTGAAGCAAGACGGCACCTAGTCCGTAACCTGAAGCGTCAGTTTGGACGACAAAAGGTAAGCTGTAATCCGGACAGTTAAGCACGGGAGCCAAAACCAGAAGTTGTTTTATTTTCTGAAAGGAATTCTCGCATTCTTGTGTCCAAACAAACCTTCTTCCCTTTTTTAACAAAGAAGTGATGTGCGAAATTAGCGACGCAAATTCAGGAATGAATCTACGGTACCAAGAAAATGTACCAATTACACTACGAACCTCTTTAACTGTAGAAGGAGTCGGAATTTCCAGCATGGCCTTAACCTTATCACCGTCCACGTGTAAGCCATAACGATCAACAACGTGCCTCAAATATTTCAGTTCGGGTCTACAAAACTGACTTTTTTCCCAACTTACCACCAGCTTAGCCTTTCTAAGCCGTGTAAATACCTCTTCTAAGATGCGAAGATGTTCTTCAAAATTGTCGGTGAGAACAGTCTGGCTTCGTAGATGATCGACCGCATTAAGAGTAGTCGGCGTGTCCGAAAAGTACCACTCGTTATTCCTTAAATCGGGGACTATCCCCATGATGCGCCAAAAATCGGAGCCCAGAATTAGAGTATGAGGTACACACGGAACCACGAGAACCGGCAAAATTTTTAATCTACCTCTCAACCGAAAAGGTATAAGACATTCTCCTAGGACATCACAAATTTGTCCGTTAGCAACTTTACACATAGATTTTTTTGAAATGTCCATTGAAAAACTTAAACTTTGAAGCAATGCCCAACCAGAACTACCTACTATTGTTCTAGTTGCACCCGAATCCAGTAAACCTAATATTTGCCTACCTAAAATATCAACTTTTAGATACGGACGCTCGTCTCCTTGAGCATGATCTAATATATAATCTAAAATAGGTCGTATTGTGGTCGATTCGACTTCAACTTCACTTTTTCGACCAGTTAAGCGAGCTGTGCATCGTTTCCCGGATTACGACAATCTGGGCATGTTCGTATAGTGAAACCCTTTTTCTTACACTTAAAACAATGTAATGTTTGAGAGGCTTTTGGAGCTAGACAACCAACAGCTTTATGCCCTGGTTGTCCACAACGGAAACAGTGTCTCTGAGCGACATTTCTATCGCGTTCATTTGAATGAATACGAGCCGAACGGTTAGAGGAGATATCAGGAGACGAACAAGTAGTGCTAACACTCAACTGATCCAAATCAACTTCAATATACGCCAAATCTTTATCAAAAACATTGGACTTCCTACTCGTGGCAGGATCAACATAGTTTCGTATGCAATCTCTTCTCTCCTCCATACGACAGCAAGCTATTCGAAGCTCCTATAGAGTAGAAGGAAGGGGGTCGTGCAGCTTATCCTGATAGAAAGGATGCAAATTTCTTAGGATGATGGACACCTTAATATCTACTATCTACTTAATAATCTACCGAAATAACTGTTCATGACGGCTAAATGAACTCCGATGGACTCCGTAGCATGTTGTGTTCTCCTCCTTAGCTCTTCAAATAAGGCTTTCGTATGGTGGGCGGGTAAGTATTCCCTACGAAACTCTTCCATTAACTCTGACCAGCTATTCACTCTAAGTCGCATCTTTGTAAAACTGGTACGCTTTTCCAGAAAATAAATCAAGGCCTGATTCGAGCAGAATAGATTCTGGTACATGTCGGGATACGCGATATTCCTCTATCATTCCGAAAAATGCAGAAATCCCAACGCATAATTAATTTGAGTTTGCAGCCTGAAAGCATCCGCACAACCTGGACCACCTACAAAATTACCTATATGTGCTTCAATTTCACTGCACTTATTCTCTATGGCCTGTTGATCTACGTCAAAAGCAAATGGATATGCCGGAAAAGAAAAACTCTCATTTGCCGCTTCCCTACGTAAAGTAGCTGCAAAAGTACTGCGCATTTCATCCACTGTCCCTGTTGCAACGCCGCGGATCTTTAATTCATACTCCAACTCATCCTTTTTTGAATATTTTATTACCAATTTGCCTGACATTTCGGATAACTTAGATATCAATGTGAAAGACTAATATGGTATAGGCAACAATCTACTCATGAATATAATAATATTAGGGAAGAAATATATTATCAACCACATCCACAAATGATACTCAATCGAGAAAGCATAATAAATCAAAACTATTCGATTTGAAGTATTCAGAGTACTTTATAATCCTATCATAAGCACCGAGTGTGCATTAAATGATTAGTATCAAAATGATCGATTCAAATAACTCCTTACATTTAACATACACTATTAGAAAATATTTTATTGCATAAGTGAGGCTAGTTACGAAAAAAATATGAACAGAGGGCCCCACGTTGGGCGCCAAATTTGTAACCTCTTGTTTTACACCATAATAACCATACCCAACTTTTACTGGTTCTTCGACATACCAGACCAAGTACGAGGTTATGAATAGAAATGTGTTTTTGGGCTCTCCGCTAGACCACAGTGGAGATGGGGTGGATCATCTAAAAGTTTTAACAAAAATACGAGGGCGCCAGTTAAATTGTCCCGAAGCCCTATACAGATAATCTATTAGCTCCCAACTTAACAAAAAGCTAACATTTGAACGTAACTCCTGTACTTAACCCTAGATTACAATGAAACGCTTAATATTATCGATTAGTCCTACTATATTACTAAGAAATATAATTAAGTGAGTATAACAAAAACGGTCGCATAGACACAAGGCAAAGGAAAATTTGACTATACCTACAAACAACCAAAGAGGTACCTGCTAGTGAGGTCGAAATTCTAGTCTGAAATTATTAATTAATATAAAAATAAATCAGTGGTCAGCAAGACCACCTTGCCAACTACTACTCATATACAGGGTGTTTCAAAAAAAGGTAACACCGTCTCTAGGATAGGTGAAAAACTGAAAAATAATTGGGGTTTGCTTAGTAAAATTTTTTTCTAACGCCATCCGTTTTCAAGATAAAGGGCGTTGAAGGAATTAAAAAATTACACATTTCTTACGATTTTGCCGAAACTACTGCCACCATTGTAATGAAATTTTATACGAATATGTTTTGGAAGCTGATATATCCCATGAATTTGTTTTTATAACTAACTCTCATAGAGGGCGCTAGTTACACGATTCATACAACGTATTATTCAACATAACTTTTTTTAGGGTAGAATTATTAGTCAAAACTCCAAGTGAACATAAACATCGTTTAATTTTACACCAAAAAGGTACTCTTGGTAAAACTCGATATTATGTACCGTTTTCGGAATATTTTGATTTGAAAATTATGGAGTTATAACCGCTCCTGGTATAAACTAATGATAATCAATTAATAAATCTCAATTTTACATGGCAAACTTAGAGAAAAGCGAACTTTATTATTAGTTTATACCAGGAGCGGTTATTACTTCATAATTTTCAAATCAAAATATTCCGAAAACGGTACATAATATCGAGTTTTACCAAAAGTACCTTTTTGGTGTAAAATTAAACGATGTTTATGTTCACTTGGAGTTTTGACTAATAATTCTACCCTAAAAAAAGTTATGTTGAATAATACGTTGTATGAATCGTGTAACTAGCGCCCTCTATGAGAGTTAGTTATAAAAACAAATTCATGGGATATATCAGCTTCCAAAACATATTTGTATAAAATTTCATTACAATGGTGGCAGTAGTTTCGGCAAAATCGTAAGAAATGTGTAATTTTTTAATTCCTTCAACGCCCTTTATCTTGAAAACGGATGGCGTTGGAAAAAAATTTTACTAAGCAAACCCCAATTATTTTTCAGTTTTTTACCTATCCTAGAGACGGTTTTACCTTTTTTTGAAACACCCTGTATAGGGTGGGGCAAACTTCTGACATCGGAGGATTACATCGTTGTGGTACGAGATAAAACTCTAAGGTTTTGTGTGAGCTGATAAAGTTACTGAGGGCATATTTTGAAAATACTTTCGTTTCTACAGGGTGTTCCAAAACCACATAGCAGCACAAACTTACATTTTTTTAAATGGAACGTACTATATTTTGTTCAAGAATCGAAAAGATCTCACCGAGAGCGTTACAAAAATATAGCATTCTAATATATTATATGGGTGTTTTGAAAAGATATGGCCAATTATTGATAAAAAAGACCTCCTCTTTAACACTCTGTTAAACAGTAAATCAAAATAAATCAACAGGTCTTTGTATTCAATTGTCATTCACATATCATTGGCTGTGCTCAGTATCAATTACTTTTTTTATCTGTGGCTTCTTTAATACAGGGTGGAACAAAACGCAAATCAAGGAATATCTCAAAAATGTTAAATGAATCACCCTATAAGTCTTTTCACAATTTGTTAGTACAATTAATAATCTTTCAAACGATATAGCACATTTAGGGTATGAGTTGATGGAAAACCGTAAATATTTTATGATAATGATCAAAAACAAGTATTTTACGTACACAAATTAAATGGTTTCAAATTTTTACATGCAACGTGTAAGGCATAAATTTTAATTGTAATATTGGATGCATCTACAATATTTAATCACTGGGCTACTGTCAAAATAGTATCTACTAATAAATGTCAAAGAAATATTGCTGTATTCTTCGTTTGTGTTCTTAGGTTTAAATAATAGATAACTATAATGAATTTTCCGCAGGAAGACATGATCAATATAATTTACGTGTTAGGGGAATGTTCAAAAATTTGTCATTACTAAAAAGTAGTTGTCTCCATTGAAAACACGTTTTGGAAGAGCATGAGGTTGATAGGAAACATTACCTGATGTGTCGATTCTTTCCTTAAGCTTTAAGAAAGCTCTTTCATTTGGATGTCTTCGATTGGGATATCTTTCACGATATACTCTTGGAGCAGGTAAACAATTTTTTGAACATTCTCCTAACACATAAATCATATTGATCATGTCTTCCTGCGACAAATTCATTATAGTTATTTATTATTTAAACCTATGAACACAAACGAAGAATACAGCAATATTTCTTTGACATTTATTAGTAGATACTATTTTGACAGTAGCCCAGTGATTAAATATTGTAGATGCATCCAAAATTACAATTAAAATTTATGCCTTACACGTTGCATGTAAAAATTTGAAACCATTTAATTTGTGTACGTAAAATACTTGTTTTTGATCATTATCATAAAATATTTACGGTTTTCCATCAACTTATACCCTAAATGTGCTATATCATTTGAAAGATTATCAATATTGTACTAACAAATTGTGAAAAGACTTATATGGTGATTCATTTCAAATTTTTGAGATATTGCTTGATTTGCGTTTTGTTTCACCCTGTATTAAAGAAGCCACAGATAGAAAAAGTAATTGATACTGAGCACAGCCAATGATATGTGAATGACAATTGAATACAAAGACCTGTTGATTTATTTTGATTTACTGTTTAACAGAGTGTTAAAGAGGTCTTTTTTACCAATAATTGGCCATATCCTCTTAAAACACCCATATAATATATTAGAATGCTATATTTTTGTAACGCTCTCGGTGAGATCTTTCCGATTCTTGAACAATATATAGTACGTTCCATTTAAAAAAATGTAAGTTTGTGCTGCTACGTGGTTTTGGAACACCCTGTAGAAACGAAAGTATTTTCAAAATGTGCCCTCAGTAACTGTATCAGCTCACACAAAACCTTAAAGTTTTATCTCGTACCACAACGATGTAATCCTCCGATGTCAGAAGTTTGCCCCACCCTGTATATTAACTATAATCAAATGAGCGAATATATTATCAGTTATTTTCTGGAAATGCGGTTACCTAAAGGTGTAAATAATAGTAAAATCAATGCTAGTAAGCTTAACCATCAAATGACCGTTCGTTGCGATGAGCTCATGCGCGTTCCGATCTCATATACCTCCTTAATTATAACTTGACCCTTTAGTTTTCCGCTTACATAAATAGGTATATTGAAAAGGCAAGATTGACTAATCGACGTACGTATTTGTTTTTCTATTAGTAAATTGCAACTAGCGTATCACTTAAAATAAGTCTGTCTGTCTGTCTGTCTTACGCACAAACTGTTTTACCTTCAACTCGATTATTAATAACTTATATGTATATAAAGTTTTTGTTTAAATAGTAATTATAGCAACTCTCAAAATCTTAAGTCCTATAAAACCTGTGTTTTCTTCTCCTTAGCAGTTTTGCTTTACGTCTACGAAGCACAGCACAAGGGTCATCACCATCCTCTCCATACTTCGATCAGCAAGACAACTTAAGCCGGAATAGAAAAACCCTAAAATACACAACACAGCGTTTACACCATGACAAAACAATTCATATAACGCTCGAATATGTATCGAGTGCACATGAAATCGGGATTAAACATAAAAAAAAATTGTTGATCCTTATGTTTTAGTCCAGAAGAATAAAGATAATTGAATAAATTAATTTGAATTCTCAAGATAATACATCCGTTAAGCAAAAATTATACTTGAAGATAACAGACAACATTTTCATTATTTAAATTATTTCAAGTAACCATATGCCAAGAAAATAATATAATTTATTTAGTCGATAAGGCCACAAAAATAATTCGTTATAAAGTGAATAAAGTATTTGTACAAATCCGAATAATTTAATCCGACTAATAATCTGGTCAAGACATTCGATAAGAGTTTATTCTATTAAGTTAAATGAGAAAAGTTGAAATTTAAAAAAATAAACTACTAAAAATGTTGTTTTCCCTGACTCTCACATTAGCTGATAATGCTTTGGACAGAAAATAAATAATTCTATTCATGAAGTGTAGAGTTGGGAATCAACTTTTCAAAAGTAACGTCAAACTAAAATCACAAAACTAGTTTGAATTCTTACCCCAATATTTCCGGGGGTTTTTCGTCTAACAGGTGGTGATAGCAAGTATGATGTAAGGTTCTATCAACTAAGGCCGTGCTGCGAAAACTTACACTCAGTATAATCAGGATTTATGGCCAGACAATTTTCTTGGGTGATATCGGACAGTTTAAATAGCTAGAAATATACGCCCTGCATTAATATTTAATGCTCTTATATCAGAAGGGTATTTAACTTTTACGCAGCTAATGATTAACTTACTGATACTCTTTCTTCCGGCTTCGCCTATTTCTTCCAATATTACATATACAGATAGTTTTCACTCGTCGTGGGACACCCTGTATAATATTATGCTTGTGATACCACTTCTATATTTGACAAAAACTGCAACAGAGCTATCAAAAGTAACCGTTTCTGCTACCACAATAATTTTAATATTTTGTGATGCAAACTAATGAATGAGATAAAATTCTTCAATTTACATGTGTATGGGTTATTTTGACGTAGGTTTTCACATTATTTGATAGATTTCAAAATTATATAATATGCATGCTTCCTCAAGATCGGAATTATATCAACTCTTTTGAGTAGATAAAGTATCACTTCAACTGCAAGCATAGCTAGATAAAGTGACAGATAAAAACCAGGAGTAATTTGAATTTAAGTTGGCAATTCTGTAGATCTCTGATTGATCAGATTCCACCCAGTTTCACACAGCACTTTATAGCATTGACATCAGGTGATGATTTCGATTTTCGATAGTTCTGAGAGATAAATATATTTGTCCACGAAAACCTAATAGTAAGTCAATATTTTACCTCCTAACAAAAGGTATATGGTACCCATATATCTACTGTCGTGAATTATGGTTCATAATTCACGACTAGAGATGGGGGTACAATATAAAATATCTGTGTATTTTGTTCAGGAAATTTGTTTCTCCACGACTAAATAATAACGCAAAAATTATTTTTACATATTTAGCTACATAATGATATATATTCTTCACACCAGTGAATAATAAAAAATAATTCACTCTCGTTAGCCAATCACATTCTATTATTATCAAAATTCACGCTTAAATGAATTAAAATGAATAAATCAAATCGTCTCTTTTAAAACGTCAAATGCCAAATAATGCAAATCGGTTCTGACAGCGCGTCGTTTGAAACGTCAAAATAATGATAGAATCATTATCAAAAATATTTTTGATTGTCTAGTTGTCAAATTTTTTCCGTTGTGTCAGTTAGGAATAAAAATCAATTTTTACTTATTTTTTCTTGAAAACGGTAGCTGGAACGCTACCGAAACGTTGAAATAAAGAATTCAAAAATATTGTGGTTTAATTTCCCAAGAAATTAAAAAAAGAATGAATAATATACCACAAGGAACATACAGAAGATATATAGTATTTTACTCGCAATTTATGGCCAATATTCACTCGGGTGACTTGCGTCACGAACCGCCTGCGGCTCGTGACGCAAACGTCACCCATCGTGAATATTGGCCATCATAAATTGCTCGTTTGATAATATACTATTAATTTTGTCATCACATCCGCTCTTGTCATTTTATTATTGTCACTTGAAAAACTTTAGTAATATTGTATTGAAATTCTACTTCGAGTACCTTTCGCTGCGCTTAGCCCGGGAAAACAATGTAAATAGTGAAAGTTATGGGTAATTTAGGATCGTCAAAAATCAAAAACATTCATCTTATATCTACAATTTCTCAAGTAATTGGTAATATTATTACTTTTGTTCGCGACCACCTAATAATATGTCAATATTTTACCTCCTTACAAAAGGTATGTTATGGTACCCATATATCTTCTGTCGTGAATTATGGTTCATAATACACTGGAGTGTATTATGGTTCCTAATAGACTAACTAGAGATGGGGGTACAATATGAAATATACTATTAAATCTGTGTATTTTCTCCAGGAAATTTGTTTTTGAAATTTATCGTATCGATGAAATATTGTAATTTTTAGTATTGATACTTTTCATAACAATATTTTCTAATATTAAGTATATTAAAACAATATATTTATAACGGTACATTGTATTGATACTTTACACAGTATCGCCCATCGCTATTATGTCAAATTATTTTTTGTAGCTACTATAACATTTTGAGGCTAGTAATACCAAATCGTTACTGACTTTTATTTAATAAAGAAATTAATTGTCGTCGTGGACAAAGTATAGTAGTTCAAAAACAGAACATGACAGTATCTGTCTATGGAGGTAACAAGCTATTGAAAATTTAAGACAATATAGAAAGGGAAGAGTTCTGTTAGAAAATTGGTTTTTGAAGGCAAAAAAGTTGAGATTACCATGAAGAGAGTATTTCACCAGTATTTGGAAACTGGAAGTATGGTGAAAATTATAGAATATTTTCCAAAACTAACTTACCGACTTCCTTTTTATTACATTCAGTTATTTGCTACTTAAAAACTAATGTAACCCAACTCTCTACGTTACTTCCAGAAATTTCTATTAAATTCGCAAACAATACAAATATTCGAAAACAAACTGTCGAAGAGGTAAATGTACAAGACAAGTGATGGCGATGATTCAATGGGATTTGTCAATGAGTTAATAAATAATATGTATGTATGTATTCATTTTTGGGGTTACATTCACTGAGACCTAAAAGATTGTGGCCCCTTACTTCTACTTAGTTTCTGAGGAGAGTCTCAGAGACTAGAAGCTCCTTCAGTCCTATTTTCCGGAAGAATTTTAGGATATCTGCAGGCTTCAGCTTGGGTAAATGTTCCTGTCCTATCCAGTAATCTCTCAGGTGCTGTGCTCTAGGATTCTGAAGTGCTGTCCAGTTGGAAAGTATGTGGATGAAGGTTCCTTCTTTCCGCCACAAAATCTACATTATTCTTCCTCCAGTATTTTGAGCTTTTTCAGGTACCCATTCAGGTGGCAATGTACCGTTAGGATCCCTGTTGAAACTCTTAGCGCAGTTTTACTTTGACTTATGCATTCATTTGCTCTCAACAGGTTGTAGTCACCCAGAAGAATCTTTGATTGTAAGCCCTACTAGATCTTTCCAATGGTCAGATCTCTCTCTTTCGGCTTTATCTTTTTCTTTCAATATTACATTGTGGCTGATTCCGCAAAAGGGTTCAGACCGCCAGAAAGGTATTTCATTACTCCCCTTTGCTAGTTTATCTGCTCTTTCATTTCCTTCCATTCCAGTGTGACCTGGAATCCATAGTACTTTATAGAACTATTTTGATCTCGCCTAGTTCATTGAGTTTGTCTGGGCATTTCCACACCATTTTGTAACTGATAACACAAGAGCACAGTGATAGCTGTAATAAATAATAAGACGTCAACAGAAATTTCATCCATCCTTCCTCTAGCTCTGAAATAATTATATAATCTATCATATTCTTCCTTTTTATCCGATATTTTAATAAAACAGTGACATGGTATCACGAGCCTTTGAAACTTTCTTATTGGTAACTAAACACCAACTAAACTTCCAGGCACACAAAGTTCGACCCTTTTACAAACTTGATGATTTATATCTGAAGTTGACCCCCACATGATGCATGCGAGGTTATATGAAGTGGGGAACTTCCAAAAGTTTACACTTTGGTGAAGTTTGAAATTATAAAGACTGAAAATGTAGGCACTAACGCTCAAAAAAAATGATGTATGGTCATCTTTTATGCGAATACTAGTGTCTTTTCGTGAAGTTGTTTTATTATTTAAGAATTATGTGTTTTTTCGCGACTGAGTTTCTTCGTATTACAAAAATTGTTGCCCTCAAATTCCTGGTTGGAGATTCATCAGACTCGAAAAAAGGGGCAAGTTATCTCATTTCATTGGAATTCTTATAAGCAGAGTGGCACTTACAATGTTTACATGTAGTTGGATACCTCTCGTGAAATTGTACTAAATGATGTGAGGACTTCCTATTTACTTTTAGAAATACGGGGTGCCAAAACTATGAGAACTCAATTGTTTTTATTTGATAACTTCATGATGGATAAATAGATTGATTCGACATTTTTTTTTGAATGTAAAAGGGTATATTCAATTCTCCATCTAGTGGTGTACATTTGGGAGAATATGTCACCTTTTCCCCTCACCTTTTTCACGCCACAGTCATTTGAAGCTATTTTTATCTTATTTTGTATTCCTTATTGGTTTTTACGTGAAAAACGCATAGCCTTTACACATAAAAAATTTGTTTCCAATATACTTAATGTTTTCAAGATCAACTTTTAATAATAAAATAGATTAATTTTTTTTTGTTATTTTTCCAATAACTACTTCACTAGTTAGAATATGTAGTAGGAACAAATTTATGAAACAGCAATGCATTCAAAACATTCGGAGATTGTTGAAAGTACCTGTCCAAGCTTGTGATTTTATTAACCCTGTATATTGGATATTGCCAGAACTGATAACATATATGATTTTCCAGGCTATAAACCTCTATCTTCAAATTTTCACTTTTCTATATCCAAAATCTTTCAATTTACTGAGAAAACATTTTTGACATTTCAACTTTGCCACACTGTACCTTTTTTACATTCCACTTTGGTCCATTACGTACGGACCACCCTATATATCACTACGTATTAAAAAATTGCATACCACGGTTGAGAAATGTAAATATTTCCCCCTATATACTTGAATAAAAGTACTGATCTGTCCGCTATCAACCAACCTGTAATGTTTGTCCAACGACAAGCGGAGTGGCTGCTCCATCTCATTACCCAACATAGAACTACCAAGGATACAAATATTTTTGAAGTTGTGAATATCGGTATCAGACTACGGAGACTTGATCAATGTAGCTAGAGCTTTGAAAAGGGCTGAAATAGATTCGCAGACCTCTTGAAACAGATTCACATTAACTGTTCTGAGATGGGCAATATTGACAGTTGCTTGTTTCATTATTTTTCCATCCGAAGTAGATGCTTTATATGCTGACTTGTTACTTCACTCTTATTTTCGTTGTTCAAGTGCCTAGCTTTGCCCGTGAGAACGAAGAAAACCGTCTATCGTCTCGTCTCGCCCGACGAGATAAATGGGTCTGTTGTCTCGTCAAGCTAAGGTGAGATTCTCTCATCTCGTTCCTAACCTAACCTAAATGCGTCAGAATGTTGCTTGGTAGCCCATTATTGCGACAAAGTTCCATCTCCTGTACCAATAAAGATACCATTTTTTACAGCTTACCAGAAGGCGCCTCTTTTGGACATAGATTGATATTTTGAGGAATTGGATGGATGGATTAGGGTGCCCCATGGCCACCCTGTAGGCACGCCTGTGCCCACTAATAGTTTCAAAAGTCTAGTAAAGCTTATAATATCTCCACACATTTTTGCCGAGAAAACCTCATAATTACCATCCAAACTATTACAAATAACCGACTTTCCAACACAACAACAAATATGACATTTATCAATTGCCAGTCCTGTCACTCTTACGGATTTGCGAATCCATGATTAACTCGTTCCATAGACTGGTTTCATTAGACAGCGAAATAGTAATTTAACCAACAAGTGTATTAATGAGGGACATTAACAATCGAGATAATTCAACGCACGAGGAGCAGGGCGTGTTAGTTACAAAGCTTTTCCGTCGACTGTATTAATTTTTCTCAATATTTAAAAACTGAAAATATCTATTTGTTTCATAGGTAAGTACTGTCAAAAATAAATAGTATCACAGAGATGGTCGCTGGTTCAAATGTAACTGTTTTCGTTTTTGAATAGATGAGGCTTTTACTTGATGTAGATTCATAGTAAATTATGAAATCAAACAATTTTAATTTGTTAAATCTACATTATATTAAAACTTTAAGTGACGCGTTTCGCTAACACAGTAGCTTTGTCAAACGAAAGTTTTAATATAATGATCAAATTAAAATTGTTTGATTTCATAGTTTTCGTTTTTCTTCCATTCTTTTTTTGGATGTCTTGACACTAATAATCATTAAAATTTTGTTAAATAATAAAATAAAACGATAGGTAAGTCAAAAACTAGAAGTATTCTATACTAGGATTCATTTTTTGGAGACACTATTGTCATTCTATTGTATGTTTGGTTACCAACAAAATGTCAATATATAAGATGTGCGTTGGGCTGCCTGCAGAAAATCGTTGATTATTATAAGTAAATCACGCATCAATGAGAGTCATTAATGTATGATTTTGTCTAGTTTTGAGGACGTTGATATCATATGTTAATACACGGTTGACGGAAAATGTTATTTAAGTGTAGTTTATGATGTAATTATGATGAACGCCTTAAGTAATAATCTCTCAATACCGGAACAGTGTTACCTAAAAAATTCAAATTTCTCCACCAGTGTTATCTGATCTCTTATCATCAAATTGTAGAACTTTTATATCCATTTTATTGAATTATTTTCGTCCAATGTTTCTATCTGGCCCGTGTTTTCTCTCCGCCTCTGTACATACTTCGATCCAAAAAGCTGTCTGCGTGCGTCAATATATTGCGCAAGAGAATTCAAAAGTCTGAAGCTTGCAATGAGCTTTCGGAAGCTCAAAACACAACCGGCAGACATACGGCACATACCAAACGGTAATGTTTACAGTGGCATTTTTACGGTCTCACGGAATGTTTACGATCGCTAGGGGTGAAAATGTAGAAGGACATAACACTAGGTCAGTTAGGACCGGTCATTTTTGGTAATTTACACGAGATTTTTTTCTATTATCGAAATAAATACCTAAATATTGGTGGTTTCTAATATGGGGACTTCTGGAAAAATGTGAGTGTTTGCATTATTTTGTTTCTAATATAATATGTTGATTTTTTTCTTTCACCCATGAATTATATTTTGGATATGTTGGTCAACCGATCTTTGAATTATTTTTCATTGTTCTTCATACGATATAATATTGAACTATTTTGACGAGATGTCACATGTTTTTATTGCACTCCGTACTTTCAAAAATTTTTTTGGACTGAGCTTTAAAACTTGCCCACGTGATAGTTAGTTTATCATGAATTCCACTATTTTATTGTGAATTTCACGTTTCCATCATTGATTATTTTGATTGATTCAAGTTCATGAAATTAAGTATTTTGTGTTCTAGAAAATAATTTTTCCAAACCTCTAGATTTAATTTACAGTATAAGTCATGTGTCCACGAGTGTGATGTTAGTAAAAATTTTCATATTACAAAATAATGTGGGAGAATAATGAATGAAAAGGCAAGCAGAGCTAGCGGTGATAAGTACTTCACGCTCAGGTAATAACTTTTAAGTAGGTTGCGGTACTTCACCGCGAAACGATGTGATATCCGGGCATATCAATTGATACGTCCAATTAAATTGGAGCTCAGGATTTTTCCAGATGGATAATCAGATATTCGATCATCTGTAATGTTTTCCTTCACATGCAGCTGTACGATAGAAATTATTGGCGAAGCTGAAAGTTTCCAAGCAAAAAAATAGTATATTATGCACCAGTACCAGTACCAAGTACCAAAATTATTTCGCGAGGAGCTTTGCCACGTGCGGAATAAGGTGCGGGGCTTATGAATTTCTTCACCACCATAGTTTATATACAATTTTTTTCACTACCAGCCAAATTTAAGACAAAAATTGAAAATAATTCAGAGAAGCGTTTACCCTGTCGTCTGACGGACAATTACATTGTCAGTTTTCGATATATTAAGATCGCACTTCTTATATCATCAGTCATTTTTGGTTGAGCGCGAATTTTGAACTAATGGCATTTTAATTTAAATTATTTTTTTTACATTCATGCAAAAAAAACACTTTTCTGAACCACATTTAATGGAAAAAGTGGTACTTTATTGCACTAGTGCAATAAAATTTTTATTGCACTCATCTGTCATTCTTGTGTCAGTTTTGTGATGATTAATGACAAACATGAACATTTAAATCAAATAAAAATCCAGAGCAAGTGTCTGATCCTGCTTTAATACAACAATAATATATGTATATCTTACTACTTAGTCTCAACGATGTCTATGATTGAGTACTGACAAGGTGGAGGCCATAAAGATACAAAAAAAGAAGAACGGGTTGAGTTTGATTAGGTTAGGTTAGGTTCTTAACATATTATATTCTAAATTTCCAGTTTTTGCATGAATTTAGAAAAAATATTGTATGCAACTCTTGCAAAACGTGTTTTTTGCACTTGTTGCATAAATAACTATTATCTTGATAGGTAATTTCAAGCAGCAGGTATATTGGAGTCAATGGGTCTCATGGGTATACACAAGACAACACAAGTTTTTGTTGAACTACTATCCCTGAATTCTCAAAATATTTGAACTTGTCCACTATTGACTAAGGTTAATAGAGAAATTGAACTTCTCAGTTGGCTAGAAGAAGCAATAATTCCCCAATTCAAAACTAGTATTGGAGAAAAATTATTTCTAGTCAAAGAATTGAATTGGTTTCCAGTTTTCTTTCCTAAATGAGTCTACATACAGATTGCGAAAAAGCTCAAGGAATCATGCAATTTTCACAAGTACGACAAGAAACTAGCTTGAAAGAGGGAGAAAAAATAATTGTGCGTGGTCAGCGATGGTGTTAATTATTTCCCGAGGCTGGCCGAATGTTCATTGCCCCCTTATTTTAACCGCTGTTGCCAGAACACAGATTAATTTCTACAAATGATATTTTTGTATAGTTATTGTTGACTGTTTTCCGAGCTCATGCACTATTAAACACTTTCATCCGGCAACAGTGTCCATTACATGCTGGGAACATACTGAATACCAACAACTATTGAATTATTTCTGTGAAGGATACTCTCGCTGGCCACGCACAATTCTTTTTTCTCTCTCTTTCAAGCTGATTTTCTCATATTCTCCTTGTTGTACTTGTGTGAATTGCATGATTCCTTGAGCTTTATCGCAAGCTCTACACAGATCTTGCCACTTTTTTACCGACCACATCAGAATGATATCCACACCTTCACATTTTCTGACGAATGAACACAAAACGGTTTGCTAGACACACTGCGCCAGACTCAGACATTTCCTTTAATTAGTCATGATAGCAATAGGAAATGGAACTTATTAACATAAAATAGAAAATATTCTAGAACCCAACTCAACCAAAGTATAATAGTGGGGTCAATAGCACTGGTGATAAGCAAAATCTATCGTAGTCATGCAGACTTGGTCTTGGGCCTTTGATTCTACAGCACTTATATCACACATAGACTAACAAGATCAAAACCAAGATCATACATACACTAGTAAGACCAAGATCAAGAAAAATGACTCGAAATACTCCAAAACGACGTACGTTGTGAGCAACAAACTATTTGAGCCAGACCAAGATCTACCAAGACTGAATATTTAAGACCATCACATACAACTATTCAAGAAATACCAAGGTCAAGAGCGAACAAGCAAGAACGAGACCAAGAATGTCTTGGTTTCTGCTTTGCTCATTACTAAACTGCACATTTCTGTTATAGTTCAATGAGGACTGGTGAAGTTAAATAAACTCAAGACTTGTAAAAAAACATGTATTATTTTATTATCTATGAGCAAGTAATGCTAAATGACAAAACTATATTTTTAACATTGACACAACACGACATCTAAAAAACTGCCAACTACATTAATTGTGTATTACTGAAATATCTTAACACACCCCCTCGATTTCAAATGTTTGTAAGTGAAAATATTTGAAATCGTATAATATATTATCATACTAAATAACTTAAGTAAATATAATATTCACAAAATGCTAATTTTATTTCTAAGGTAAACAAACTGCTCTGTACTGTAGGTTTAATCAAAATGTCAGCTAAATTTTGGTCAGTTGAAACATATTGAATAGAAATTGCTTTACTGGAAACTAAATCTTTCAGATAATGGTGCTTTATGTCAATATGTTTTGCTCTCTTGGAGTTTTCATTGCTTTTACTCATCAAGATTGAGCTTTTATTGTCACAGTAGAGAGCTGGTTTACTAACAATTTTGAAGTTTTTTAAAATTCCCTTCAAGTTTACAAGGTCCTGCGAACAAGAAGCTGCCGCCACATACTCCGCTTCGGACGATGATAAGGCAACACAACTTTGCTTCTTTGATGACCATAGTATTGGGTTTTCTCCAAATGATATGAGACAACCGCTTATACTCTTCCGATCATCTCTATCTGTTCCCCAATCTGAATCGGAAAATCCTTTTAGTGTAACGTCTTCATCTGTATTTTTGTAGTAAGGTATCCCTAGTTTCTTTGTACCCTTCAAATACCTTAGTATCCTTTTACCAGCGTTCCATACTTCTATTGTCGGTCGGTCTAAAAATCTACTAAGATATGATACTGCAAATGCTATGTCAGGTCTGCTAGTTGTTGCAAGATACATTAATCCGCCTATTAACTGGCGATACGGGACATCATGGACAATTTCAGTTTCGATATAGTGGACTTCTTTTTTCATTGGAGTTCTTTTGGGATTACATTCTTCCATATTAAAGCTATATAGCAGTTTCTCTATAAACTTTTCTTGGTCGATTCTTACTTGGTTTTCTGTTTTAGATACTTTCATACCCAAAAAGTTCTCAATTTCACCCAAGTCTTTTGCCTGAAAATATTGTTTTAATAGTTCAACAGTTTCTCCGACATAATTCTCTTGTCCCATAAGTAAAATGTCATCCACATAAATAAATATCCAAACTTTATCAGTGTAATACAAACAACAGTCATGTCTTGACCTTACAAATTTATTCCTAGTGGCAAAATCGTTAAATGTATCATTCCAAACCTTCGGAGACTCTTTGAGTCCATATCAAGCTCTATTCAATTTTAATATTGGCGATCTTGTCTGTAGTCCCAATGGAGCATAAATAAAAACTTCATTTTCCAATATTCCGTTTAGGAAAGCCGTTGGAATGTCTAATTGTCGAATAATATAACCTTTTTGTAACGCCACTGACAATCTAATTGTAGATATTCTGGCTACAGGTGAATAAAATGGCTCGAAAGGATCTTCGCCTTCAACTTGAAAACCTTTGGCTACGATTCTCGCTTTCTTGGTGCCGTCTTCTTTGATTCTAAAAACCCATTTTGTTTGTATTGCTTTTTGTCCTTTTGGTAGTTCTGTTTCGGTCCATGTGTTCAACTTCTTATGAGCATCTAGTTCTTTTTGAATAGCTTTTTTCCACCCTTCTTCTTTTATTGCTTCTTCATATGTTTCAGGGTCAGTTTGGTTTGTCGATAAAAGGCAGTATGCAGAATAGATTTCGTATTCACTTAAATATTTTGGTGCCGTTATTTTTCTTCCTCTACTTGTTTCTTTTATTGGTATATTATATTCTCTCAAATTCTCTGAACTGGAACTCTCTGATTCTTTTTCATCCATGCTCTTATTTTGTTTCGCTTCTGGTAATTCTTTGTTTTCTCCTTTATTTTCCTCATGCTCATTTCGCATTTCATCTTCTGGAATCTGTACAATTGCCTCGTTTTTTATGTTCCTTATTATATCATCATAATTGGTCTGTTATTCATTAAATCTGACATCTCGAGAGCAAAATATTTTATTTTCTTCATAATTCCATAGTCTGTAGGTACCCTGAACCAGTATATCCTACCATGATACAAGGCTGTGCACGTCTCTCTAATTTATTTTGTCTCGGTAGTATAACAGCCCACGATTGGCTTCCAAAAACTCTGAGCTTTGATATATCATTCTTTTTGTACCATCTTTTGGCTGGAACTACACCATTATTTGCATGTGTAGGTGATCTATTGATTTCATAGGCTGAACACAGAACAGCTTCACCCCATAATGTTCTAGGTAAGTTTGTTTCAATAAACTTTGTTCGTACCTTGTCAAGTAAACTTCTGTTCATTCTTTCCGCAGTACCGTTTTCTTGGCATGGTGTATTGAAGTTCGATACCCTTTTTCCTGCAAAAGTTTTTGAAATAATTCGAAGCAAATTCTCCTCCATTATCTACTCTTATTCTTCGTGTTTTTAAATTATGCTGTGTTTTGATTAATTTCACAAAATCAATGATATTTTGATCCCCTTCACTTTTATTTTTTAATAGTTAAACAACTGAGAAAAGTCATCTATTAGAACTTGAAAGTATTTGTAACCTTCTGGGGTAGGTGTTGCTATAGGACCAGCTATGTCCGAATGAATCAATTTACCAATATTCGTTGTGACTTTTTCTTTAGTATAAAATGGTTTTCTAGTTCTTTACCTTGAACACGAACTTTACAAATATCTTTATTGAATGGTAACCCTAAATTCTTCAAGCTATTTATATTCAAATGCCCTAACCTTCTGTGCCAAACATCTTTATTAAAACTCTCATTTAATAAGCTAGTATTATAAGTGTCTAAGAAATTACAATTTTCATGTGGAAAATCAATATTTAGCCAGAATAGATCATTAACTGTATTGCAATAAAAACAAAAATTATCTTTAGATAAAACTGCATATTGCTTATCAGTCCTTTTGCTATCAAAAACAACCTTCAAATTCTTTTTTATCAACTTTGCTACAGATAACAGATTGTGTGACATATCTTGTACGATTATAGCATCTATTTTAATTTCTCTACCTTGACAAAATCCCTTAACTGTGCCTGCTTTGCTGGCATATAAAACTGGATTATTTTTAGCGGTACCAATTTTGACGGTTTCAATTTCTCGAATATCTGTCATATACTTCTCCACTTCACCCATTACCATATGTTGAGTGCACCCTGAGTCCAAAATAAAACTGTTTAAGCTCTTCAAACCTGGAGTAGCACTTAATGCTATGAATGCAATCTCATCTGCTTTATTTGCACGACTACATTGAGTTTGCTGTTGACGAGGTTGGTCATTGTCTCTGTATCCTGAACCATTACATCTGGTATTTTGGTGGGAGTTTTTGTTGTAGCTTCTACGTCCACTGAAATTTCCCCTTGAATACCCTCTTGTTGCATTTTGTCGACACTCTGAAAACCTATGGCCACTTTTTCCACATCTATAACAGGCATAAAAGGACATTTCATTGTCAACATTCTGCCCTTGTTTCGCTCTACCTTCCATTTCTTCATCTAAGAGTCTTGATTTTACGAAATCCATTGTGACACCAGTATTCATTGTCTCAATCGCTGTGATTACATATTCATATTCATTATTCAAAGATAAAAGCAAATGGCAAACTTTATCTTCTTCTACCATTTTCGATCCAGCACTTTCGAGGTCTCTAATGAGTGTATCAAATACCATAAAATGATCTTCTAATTTGTAATTTCTTTTTAATTTTAGCGTAAGTAATTTTCTTTTCAGAGTTAGCTTCGTAAACACGCTTTTTCTTTCAAATACATCTTGTAAAGCTTTCATCATATCTTTGGCTGTCTTGGAGTCCTTCACCAAGTCTAAGTGTTTGTCAGTTAAGCATTGAACGATGATGCTCTTCACCTTTGCATCTTTCAATATGAAATCATTTTTCTCTCGATCTTCTGTAAAGTCAGCTTCCGTATTTATTAGTGCACTAGTTATTTGTCTTTCTTCTAGTATGGTTCTCACCCGAAACTTCCAATTATTAAAATTGCTTGAACTTGTCAACTACGGCATATTTACCACTGTACTACTTGTACTTGCCATATTTGAAGAGCTTGACTTTTTGATCAACTTGAACTTGCTTTATATATTTGTAATTTCAATAGCCCATAACCTGTTATAGTTCAATGAAGACTAGTGAAGTTAAATAAACTCAAGACTTCTAAAAAACGACATCTAAAAAAACTGCCAACTACATTAGTTGTGTATAACTGAAATATCTTAACAATTTCATCTTTTTTTTTGTGCTGAGCGTATGCCAAATCTCTCATACAGATTCCTCCTCTTTGCTGTCAATTGATCTGGAGTAATGTTTGCATGCAAATTCATTGTTCTAGCTCGTAATCCATCTAAATTTCTGTTCCTGTGAACACTTTGCCTATTGTTCTTTCAGTCAACTTTGAAAAAAGAATTTATGGTTTGCCACTTTATAGGTTGTAGTTTCTCCGCTACTGTGTACACCTCCACATTTTTGTTCAGATGTTTCAGACAAAACAATATTAAAGCCATAAATCCGCCCACAATCAATTGTGTCTTTCCGTTCACGACGATTTGCTTTTCGAATGAGATTCTTTTGAATTATAGGGTTGGTTGAGTGAAAGTAAATAAACATTCTTTAAAACATGGAATGTATTGGTAGTTTTTGTGTGCATTTCTGATTGAGGCATCAAATATAATGTGTCACGCCAAGTCTGCATAAGTACTCAATAACACTATAACTACACATAGTATAACTACTCTAACTCACGTGTAAATACATAACATACTACAGACATTAGTTCAAGCTAAAATATTGGAATGGCGTGTATTCGTCAATATCAACTATTTTTATTCGATTTTATTGCATCTGGTTACATTGGGATGCTCGGAATCTTGTTAAAGAGGTCCAAAAATGAATCCCCTGAAAATTTCAGCACATAGTTTTAATTTAAGTACTTGTCCAAAACTTCAAAATATTTCCCATTTAAAAAAACGCGTGAATATCGATGATTTTTTCTTGAGTATCTATATACAGTGTGACCCATTTTGTTTGGAAGCACTCCTGTGAAATCCACGTTTTTCAACGGATCTCTATTAATTTTTTTTTGCTATATTCAGTATCAAAAACAGTATTCTGACACAAATTTTCAGGGCTCAATTACTATTTACAAGGCCCTCTGTTAATTTTTCTCCGCCAAAAGAGGCTTAGGCTTTTTTTTTCTCAGGTATAAAATGTAAATGTGATCTGGCAAAATTTTATAAAAAAAAGTTTCATTCACGATAAAGTTATTACAACAAGAATTTGGAAAAAGTGGTATTTTAATTAATTTTTCACGTAAAATGTAGACAAATTTTTAAAATGGCAACATGGCAAACAAAGACTAGGACTCAAACATCTTATACCGTTTTGAATTTATAGCTTATGGCTATTGTGCTAGGGGGAAAAGTGACGCTTTGCGCACTAGTTGTACAAACTACTATTACGAGTATTTTAAATGGGATATGTTCAAGCTTTGGGCAAGTACTTAGAGTTAATATCAACAGATCAAAATTCCAATAGATTCTTTTTCAAAAAGATTTTGAGTTGCGTGTGAAAATGAAAAAAATAAGTTCAAAAAAAGCACCCTAGTAGGACATATTAACCATATTTGAAAAATGTTCGTTTGAATCAAAAATATATGGATAAATAGGTACATTACATTTTGACGTAACTTAAATAAACCCAAGCTGAAAATCGGTATAAACATTTAATAATCTTTTTACATTTAGCTCCCAAATCACACAGTGAATAAAGAAGATTTGTTTTCTCTAACCTTTATCCGAATTTTGAATATAATTACTTCTACGAGCCATCAGTCTCACAAAAACTACTGCCTTCAGTATCGGACTGTCTACCTTCCAATTTCACAGCTCGGAGGTTTTTTTAAACTAAGTTTTTCTCGAACTCCGTAATACATCGTTAATCACTGTTCCAACCCAATCCTTTCTATTTGCTTGTCTATAGTCCCCACTTCACACCTCTCCTCTCATTCGATCAATTTACTTTTTCTGTTCCCAGGTTTCAATGACATTTGAAAAGGTTTTTAAACAAACTTGAAAGCTTGATAGTTATGGAAAGGATTTTCAAACTAGTATTACAATTATCTTCTAGAACATTCAAACTGTTGGCATATTATATGGTTCTGGTATACTTGGCAAATCTCGAGATTTCATATTAATTATAAATTTGATAGCTTACCTTGATTAAAGCATTTTAAAACAAAAATTTGATGGTTCATTCAGTAATTATTTTGAAAATCATCAATTTAGTACAAGAAATGGTACTTTTTCAACACTATATTCAATGCAATTTCATGATAAATATTCCATTCGTTTCTCTAAATATCTCGTTCGTTTGAATTGATAGGTGAACACTCAGTCATAGAAAAAGTATAGTATTCTACTTTCGTGTAATGGCTATTACTCACTCGAATGATTACGACGTTCGCCTGCGGCTCACGTCGCAAACTTCATTCTCATGAGTAATATACTATGAATTCTTGATGACATTAGTTTACCTTGCGTTGTCATGGAAATGTTAATAGTATCAAATTGAATACCATTTCCTCCGATTTGAAAAATCGAAATATTAATATCTCAAACAATATAACCTGCACTTTCCATTTATAAAATTGAAATTGTTAAATATTGTTTAAATAGAGGTTTTGACCTACTCCTGTCAGATCAATAATAAAAAAGTTGTCATTTAGACATTTATACTATTTGTCCACGACCACCTAATGATAAGTCAATATTTTACCTCCTAACAAAAGGTATATGGTACCCATATATCAACTGTCGTGAATTATGGTTCATAATACACTAGTGAATTATGGACTAGAGATGGGGATACCTACAATATGAAATAAACCATTAAATCTGTGTATTTTGTTCAAGAAATTTGTTTCTGACATATATCGTATCGATAACATATTGTAATTTTTAGTATTGATACTTTTCATAACGATATTTTCTAATATCAAGTATTTTAAAACAATATATTTATAACGGTACGTTGTATTGATACTTTACACAGTATCACCCATCTCTATATATGTCAAATTATATTTTTATGTAGCTGTCAGAACATTTTGAGGTTAGTAATACCAAATCGTTTCAATCTTTTATTTAATAAAATAAATTAATGGTCGTGGACAAAGTATAGTATTCTACTCGCAATTTATGATAGCCATAATTCACTTGGGTGACTTGCGCCCCTCGCCTGCGGCTCGTGACGCAAACGTCACCCATCGTGAATTATGGCTATCATAAATTGCTCGTTTAGTAATATACTATAGACATTACACTTCGTTTTTCGAGATGTTGATGTTGCCATGGTAACTTTAAAAAACGCGCGTGTTTCAAAGTTCGTTTTAAACACGCTGGGGCGTGCTTTAAATAGGTAGAAGGGTTCACCAATAAAAAAACAATTTTCAGTTGAAAACAACTTTAAACTTTTCTTAAATTTGTTAAAATGTTTTATTTCTTTGATTAAGTCAGGTAGCAAGTTGAAAAACTGACCTCCTGCATACATTGGAGACTTTTTTAGTTGAAATCGATTGAATCGATTTAGGTGGATATCATCTCTATTTCTCGTGTTATAATTATGGACTTCTCTATTTATTTGAAACTTATTCTTATTAAGAAAAGTGTAGGTTAACAATTCAAAGAGATAAATACATATGCAGGTCATGATGTCATTCTTCTTAAATGTATCTTTACAAGATTCATTATACCTCAAGTTAAAAATCAGACGAATGAATCGCTTAATTGTTTGGTTTATCACGTTACCACTTCTATATTTCAATATGAACATAGAGAAACCTATCCAAACTCACGTGATTACATCTTGAATGGTATATTTTACAATTAATTTTTTAAATATGATCCAAGAGAAAATAGTATGTATAATTCGTGGAAAAAGCATATTCCCAAACTTCTGTATTACCAATGGTTTGGGGATATTATGCTTTTTCCACTAATTATACAATATACTATTTGAACCATTATTCTATTTATTTTTGGTGATTGTCATACCCATTTAAATCCATATCCAAATTCAAATGAATAGTATTTTTTTCTGTTTTCAAATACCATCGAATCTGGAATTTAACAAATACATCAATGATGCTTTAATCTGAATAATAAATTTCAAGTATCGACGCATTTAAACTTCCAGATTCGTGAATGCTTTTGACTTGTTCAATCCCCCAAAATTATGCACTGCGTAATAAATCCACCCTTGGCAGGAATAGAACGACAACATGGCCAAAATTTCATTGATGACTAGTTTACCAAATTACAACGTCAGTCAAGGAAATTAACGGATTTCACGGGATACATAATTTTTCGCCTATATTGTTTCAAAATTCTAATCTGATAAAATATTGTAGGTACTTATTTTAAAATTATTGAGTGAGATATTTAACGTATGGTGTAACATCGTACTATGACTAGTCAATAAAGGTATACTGATGTTTCTAAACACTAATGTTTAAACAATTAACAAACGTATGAAGATATACCATAACAATTTCATAGAAAGCAATAAGAGAATTAATTTGATCCTGTTTGTCGGTATCTAGTTGGAGGAATTGCAGTTTCACCCATTTAGATTAACATAGCAATTAAAATTTCAATTGATACAATTTATTCTAAGCAGGACTACAATTTAAATAATAGTTCGAAAGAAATTCTAGTCTGTGAGACTCTACTCAGAGACTTGGTAGAAGAAAAAGGAAACAGTAAGTAGATCTTTCAGGTCTCACTCTCGTATAAGCGGATCGATTTGGATATTTTATAGCAAATAGAAAATGTATTCTTGTAACAACTGTCACACTCCCCATATATTGTCAGTGAATTGACTGCAAAAAATGTCAGTTAATACTATTTAATTTTGGCAGTTGACTACACAGCCTGTTGAAATAAAATAGTATATTGTATAATTAGTGAGAAAAGTATAATATTCCCAAACGACTGTGATAATAACACAGGAGTTTGGGAATATGCCTACAGTATGCCTTTCCCACGAATTATACATACTATTTTTTCTTAGATCGTTGATTAACATTCAAAAAATTATTTAAGATATATTCCATTCTGGATGTTATCAAGTAAATTTACATAGGTTTCTTCATGTTCATATTGAAATATAGAAGTGGTAACGAGATAAACCAAATAATTAGTCATGCAGCTTCAACGTCCATAAATTCTCGTTGCCCTCCAGTACAATTTACAAATTGTACAGACTGTACAATAAACGTAAAAAATAATAAGAATAAATTTGTGTTCAAGAATATCGTTATAAATTAGATGTTTCTTTTATTTCTCTCATAACAACTTTATCAATATAAAAATTAAAACGATATTCGGGCTTTGCGCATGGAAAACAGGTCAAAACTTTTTATTAATTGCTTAGCATGCCTGTATTATAGTTTTTGACATGTATCCAATTACCTTGACCATCCCACTTATCAACCCGACAGGACGTTTTTTATTTGGTGTTGGGATGTTCACAAATGTTCAAGCTCTGAAGTTGTCAATTTTTTATTGAAACAATTAGCTATCACGATAAGTATACATTCATGATGTAGGGTATTCTACACATAGTGACATACACGTAAACTTTGGCAAGTTTATCTGATAGCCGTGAAAGGAATGCAGTCGAAAACTTCTTATTATTAACATTACAGTCGACAGAAGCAAACATGAGCCCCGGAAAAAATGCGAACTAAAAGAATGTAATCGCAACGAGCCAATCAAGAGTCAATGTATCGAGCGTACATTAGTAATTTGTTAACATAATCGAAATAATAAGACCGACTGATTTCATCAACATTCATCATTTCATTCATTTTTAGTGTCTGTATCAGTTTTGTCAATTAAGAGTTAAATTTATAGCAATTTTGACTTTGTTCACATATCTCTTAAAAGTTGTAATTTATGGTATCGATATTTGGTTATCGATTCAAAATATCGATCGTTACTACAAAAATACAACTACAGCGACATGGACACGCCCACCAGGGCTCATGTTTGCTTCTGTCGACTGTATGATTTAACGTTAATTCTTTAATGTGTTGTTTCCTTGGATTTTGACTATTAACATAATTTTTTCAATTTAAAAATATTAAAAGATGAACACTTTTCCAAATTTGTAATGGACTTCTTCAAGCTCTGGCAGCGTTGTGCGAAATAGTATATTACATAACAAGAGTTGTAAGTTGCTAATTACATGCGAATAGAAAAGCTGCTCACGAGCCGCGTAGCGGCGAGTGTGGTAATTCTATGAGCATGTAATACTAATTAATTATTTGTCTTTAAAACAAACTTAAATTTGTCTTCAAAACAAACGTACTTCCACACTAACAGCTAGTGTGACAGCGAGTCTTATTAATTATTAAACGTCAAAACAACCTCTACTAAATCGTTTTCATGGTTACTCTAAACTATTGACTGACAAGGCTTGGGTGATGAGTTGATGTTTTTCTAGAACTGAAGCGTACTTTTTTTTTCTACTCCTGATTTTTTTTTTTTTTTTTTTTTTCTCGGAGCCGTCCTTTCGCCGGTACCACCTCAGCCTCCTGGGCTTATTGTGGATACTCCTAGTGTTCTGACTACAACCTATTCAGCCAATCCGTTCCCTGTATTAGCTCATACAGGTTCTTTGCTGGTTGATTGTAGAAGTCTTCTGGAGTCATTTGGGTTCTGCCATACAGTTTCTGCCTTCTGTGGTCCAGCGACTCACAGTTGCATAGTATATGCAGAGCTGTTTCGGTATCCTTTTTGCATCTTCTGCATGTAAGGTCTCCGTTGTACAGCCCTATTTTGTTTAGGTGCTCCTTTGTGGGAAAGTGTCCCGTAAGTAGCCCCGTAATGGTGCGCAGCTTGTTCCTGCTCATTGAGAGCAGTTCTTTCGCTACTTTTTCTGATGGTTCTTTTATGAATTTCTTCCCATGTATTTGCCCAGTCGTATTCTTCCAGTATTTCTTGTGTTGTTCTTTCAACCACCCTTTCAACCATGACCTCGTTAAGCAGCTGGGGATGCCCACAGCAGGTTCGGGTCCGTTCATCAGAGTTGACGATCCCACTCTAGCGAGTTCGTCAGCTTTTTCATTGCCTGCGATTCCTTTATGACCTGGTACCCACTCCAGTGTTACACTGTTCCGAGTCGCCAGTCCTCTAAGTTCTTCGCCGCATTCCCATACTAGCCGAGATGTCACCTTATAGCTCTGAAGTGCTTTAAGGGCGGCTTGGCTGTCGCTGTAGATCCTGATCTGCCTGTTGTGGTAGGCTCTCATGCTGTTAGCCCTTGCACACGCAAGTATTGCATAAACCTCTGCTTGGAATACAGAGGCGTATTTTCCTAGCGAGACGATTCCTTCATATTTGCTCGTCTTGCTGTATATCCCCGCTCCGGTGCCGAGTTCATTTTTTGATCCGTCTGTATACCAGATCAGTTCATTCGCCCTACTGAGTGGTGGTGCGTTCTCTTCCTCAAGCTCCTTTCGATCTTTGATGACAATCTCGAAGTTCTTGCGAAAGATATATTTGGTAGTCATTTGGTCTGTTGGCATTTTGAAAATGTCATCTCCCACCTGCCTTATCTCTGTGTGTCCTCTCCCATGTACCACATCATGGTCTAGTGCTTTTTCCAGTCGGGTTAGTGCTGCCCTTGCTTCGTACATTATGACATAATGTAGTGGAGGAAGGTCTAGCATTGTTTCCAGCGCCGCTGTAGGAGTGGTCCTCATTGCCCCTGTAATGCCAGTGCAAGCAAGTCTTTGGACCTTGCTTAGTTTTAGCATAGCAGAGGATTGTCTGGTCTTTGGCCACCATACCAAAGATGCATATGTGATCCTGGGAATGACAACCATTTTGTATAGCCAGTGTACCATGCTGGGTCTTAGTCCCCATTTAATGCCGTAAGTACGTCTGGCAACCATGAAGGTCACCTCCGCTTTCTTGATCACGTGCTGGAGATGTCGGTTCCAAGTTAAGCCTGGGTCTAGAATAACCCCAAGATATTTTACTTCATCCGACAGTCGTATTGGTTCACCTTGAAGCGTCAAAGGGCCAAGTCCTTCCCTTTTCCTTCTTCTGGTGAACGCAATTATCTGTGTTTTCGAAGGGCTAATACGTAGCCCTTCTTTTACAGTCCAGCCTGTTACTACATTTAAAGCCATCTGGAGTCTGTCTCTGGTTGTACTGTTGTATTTACCTTGGGATAGAATTACCAGGTCGTCTGCATATCCTATGGTGTCGAATCCTCCTCTGTGTAGGGTTCTAATGAGCCCGTCCATGACCAGGTTCCACAGCAGCGGGGATAGTACTCCCCCCTGCGGACAGCCCCTGGTTGCACATACGGCCATTGTTTCCCCCATCAGAGTTGATTCTATGAGCCTGCTTCTGAGCATGCAGTCTATCCACCTGCAGCTCGTGGCATCGATCCCTAGATTCCTCGTCGCCTTGGCTATAGATTCATAGGAGGTGTTGTCAAAAGCTCCCTCTATATCAAGAAAGGCTGCCAGCAGCACCTCTTTGTTTTCCAGCACGTATTCAGCTCTTTTTATGAGTTGATGTAATGCTGTTTCGGTTGATTTTCCCTCTCTGTATGCATATTGATCTCGGTGTATTGGTCTTGTAGCCAATATACCATCTCTAATATGTCTGTCGAGAAGTTTCTCAAGAGTCTTCAGCAACTCCTGATTTATATTATACTTATTAAAAGACTGAAATCTGTAGCATAATGATATTCATTATGATACAAATTTTCATTATGATACAGATGTTTAAGCCAATAGGAATGCGACATTCGCACAATATTTAATATAGCCATGGATACCTGGTTGACATTTATTATTTATTTTAATTATGTCTTAGCTTCTTGAAGTATACAAATGTAATATACATAGATAGTCCCAAATTTAGCAATTTTACACGCATTTTCTCAAAGATAGACCCATTATTTTGTCTATGGATAGACCTGAATTTTTCAAAATTATATAGCTCAGTGCTACACTTCTATTGCAAGCGAACAGACCTATAAAGTGACACGTAATTAGATAGCTGTCAAATAATTTTGATTTTCAAAAGTAACTATATTTATAATTAATTATACTAATAATTATTAATTCAATACTCCTTATTAATCTGAGTAGAAAAAATATTGTATGCAACTTCCATGTAATGGCCATTAATACACTCGCATATTATACATATACGAAACTCGCCTGCGGCTCGTTTCGTATCCTACAATATGCTCGTGTCTTAATATCATTACATGTTCGTTGCATAAAATACTATTATTACGTGCTAGTCATTATGTGTCAGTATCCTTAATGATCTATTTACTTAGTAACCAAATAGTAGGTAATAGAAAATTTACTAGTGTGAGAGTAGAAAAACCATAATTACCACACCATTCGAATTACATAATTGGTAATTTTTATCGACAGCTGGCTTTATATTGGCAAGCGCATGCGTATGTTTTTTCCTCTCACTCCGTCAATTGACTGATATATATATTTATCCAGTGGCGTTGGTATTGTCAGTGACCTTTGTATTTGCAGATTTACTTTATAAAATAGGTACAGTATGCCATTGGTACGTTCCCTTGTTTCCTCGTCTCTTACCGATGCTCCGTAGCTTCAGATAAACTTGCCAAACCATACATAATTTGATGTTAAATTTGGAAAGTTGATAATATACAGGGTACAACTTGAAAAAAGAACTGCAAACAAAAAAAAAGTTCAACATAGCGGCGACTCAAACCGCCATACTTCAAGTTCAACTTTCAAATTTCCCGTGTACCTATCCTGCTGGTTATCATCTAAGCAATTGAAAGTATTCGAAAGTAGTATGAGAATGGAGTTCGACTTTTTTAAACATAACAGGTGCTTCATTAATTAAACACAGTTCAATAATACAAAAAAGCTTTAGTTCAAGTAATTGACTTGTGCGAGGTATGAAATTTTAAAGATGTTATAATGTGATAGTTAGAATGCTTCAACCCACCCATATAAAGTTATGATATAATTTTCTAGCTGAAGGTATTTTCTTTCACATACGAACGCCTGAGGTATTAACGATATTTTACAGCTCTTCATAGAATCTGCTCCCAAATTGCTACATATCCAATTTCTAAGATATAATAAGGATGTAGTATAATTATATCGTTCGTCTGTGTAGTCATACTGACATTAAATGAATAGCTCCATTATATAGTACAGTCGGGTTAGCCCAAAAACTGTCAAAATATGGATGTTAGAGCAGTAGGCGAAATTTTTGATGGAATCCCACAAAAATATCACCTTTAATGATAATCCGTTGCCCACACCGGTTTTTAGGCTGTGCTAATTGCACAATAACAGTTTATAGCCAGAACAACAAAAGACGGGGTTATTTTTCGACATGTTTTCGAATTTTACTAACTTGAAAAGTATTGAGTTATCGTGCATGTGTATAGAAACAAAGTTATAGAGCGTGTAGTTTGCTGTAAAATTCCGTTGTTCAAAATGTAAAAATTCCAATCCCTGCAGCTACAGCGAATGAATAAGTGAAAAAAATTGAAAAAGAAGAATTTCACGCTTTCTAACTTTGTTTTCATACATATTATGCACGATAAACTCAATACTTTTCGAGTAAAATTAAGACAGGCAATAAGGCAATAGTGCAATTGGCACGGCCTAAAAATGCTAACCCGACAGAACTAATATTTTTTTAAATAGTGACCGTTTTCATGAAAATTAGTAATTTGATGCGCGCTATTTTCTGTGTTTATAATTAGACTTTTATGGCCCATTTCTTGAATAGTTTGGCAACGCCTGCTCACAAATTATTCACTTAACGCTTAAAATAACGTTCGAGATTTTTTTCTGAATGTAGATGCATTTCTATTAAAACAAATTTCATGGTTGATATAGTTTGAAACACAGCATACAATTTTTTGGACTCATTTTATGTGAGTTTAGCCATAATCCACAGAATATTAATAATTGTAGTTATTTACGTAGCTAGTTATGAAAAGTGCGATATTGTTCAATGAGCGTAATATTTGCCAAAACGGGCGCTAGCGAGTTTTGCAAATTACTCGAGTTGAACAATGTCGCTCTCTTCATAACGTGTTTACGTACAAAGTTTTATCTGATTCCGCGCTTTTATAATATTTATAATATAATATATTTTACCAAGATATTCAAATACAGAAATATATTCGAGCTTGGAAGCAATTGGAACACAATCTAGAATGTCCGGAGAAGTGAGGATATACAATGGAAAAGATTTCCACCAGAGATTTTACTTTTTTAAAGGAAATTATAATATGTAGTATAGACTTTTTTCCTAGATTTGTGAGAAGATACCGCTCGAACTTGCGAAGCAGCTTGCAAGCATAGTTTGGAGCACGTGAAATGGAATAGTTTTTCGTCCATAACTTTTTTAGTGGGTAATTTTATTCTCTGTAAAAATACGTAATATTATAATTATAATTCTTAAATTATTGAAAATGCAAAGAAAGCAACTGAAAATCTGTTTCAATCTTTTTTCAAATCTTTTGAATCTTTTGAATCTCTTACGAGTTTCAAATTTGACAATGAGAAATATGATCACGACAACGTTCGGCCTAGCTTACCCGCACTAGTACGTATAAAGTGAACAGCTTTTTTGGATACGTTCACACGGTCCTAAACCAAACGATGCTGAATCTAATGAGATATAGATACAATTTTTGAGAGTAGACAACATGGCAGACGATATATTCACCATTGGAGTCTCCGAACCTAGAAGGTATGGTGGTCCCGTCAAGACCCTTCTTTTGAAAGTTTATGTTATGTTGGTAACTATTTTTTTTTGGTTCATGTGATTTAACAGTTTGTTGAGGAGTGGAACAGGCACAATACAGAAGTCCTACACTCTTTCTCATAACTTTCTCCATTCTTAAGCCTTCTCCTTATTTTTTTTGTTTATTTGAGTTTTCTACTGATATGGATTCACTTTGAGACTTTGACTTTCATTTATTTCCAATTTTCGAACAAGCGGTGCCGTCCTTCAATTCTATCAACCCCACGTCAGAAACAGTCATTTTCACCCGCAGCTAACTCCGCCTAGCGTTGATGCTGTTCATCCCGGTGCTCCCCTCGGTAATCTGTCAAATAGAACAGCTGTTTTCATTTGAAACTGTATAAATTGGACACGCAATTATCCGCCGACTAAAACTCACCTAAACTTCAGTTCTTGCCATGTACAGACGTAACTGAAAGCTTTGTCCCGAATGTAGCACGCGGAGGGCTCGAGTAAAAGCACCCCTGCGTAACGTAGCAACTTAAAATCATCTTTCAATAATTGTGATTTATATGTGAAGACGGGTATGTTTATTGTTTTCAGTTATTTCAATATAAATGAGAAACACTTTATTTTCTCTTCGGCATTTGCTGATCTAAATTTCTAGTATTCCAAAAGAAATTACCAAGTCTCTGAACTTTCCGAACTTTGAGGAGTATACTGGACAATCCTACAGGAGAACGTCGACACTTTATTAACGAATACTGGGGTTTATATTCTAGCTCCCAAGCGATATGGCGAATGGAAATCTGCAAGTATTACGGAAAGTTATGTAGCGGATAGCATCAACAATAAAAAGAGAGAGAAAATAAATTTTTATACAATATAACGGAGCAGGAAGTCTCCTGTAGTACTTTAAAAGTAACAACAAACTTGTTTGTAGGTGGAAAATCATGGAGTCAGAATATTTCATATTATTTTCGATAATTGTACTTATTCATTTGAATTATTACCATGCAAGGGTTGAGATAAACTTCATAATAAATGCCTTTCGTTAATATTGTGAAATACAAATAGAAAATTGGAAAAACAGCAGAAAATTCTACACATTGATTGTTAACCAATCAGAACGTGCATTTCTGACAGATCACCGTCGCAACGGATGAATTTTATTGGCAATTTTTTCCTGGTGGGTACGGTACAACCAGGGTAGGGGATATTTTATTAAATGGAAAGTGACGTAAGTAGTTATTCTTCCATACAGCTTTGAACTTCTCAGCATTGTTGTTGAATTCCTAACATTTTTTTTCTCATGTCTGTCATTGAAATATTTCAAATAACGTTTCATCCAATGAAATATATAAACTTGTATCAAGCAGTACAGATTATGATTTTATTGTGTGAGAAAGTTTCATTAGAAAACATAATAGACATAAAATACTGGAAAATCATTATTCATAAGGTAATAGTTCTCGAAGAAATTAAAAATCATCTGGGTGAACTGGTCACATGTTAAATGTACCCATGGTATGGTCCGCGAAATTTAAGTATTTCTATTATTATCACGGCTTTGATTAAAATACTGAAAAAAATTGAGAAGAACAAATTGTCACTATAATATAATGTAATACTGATAAGCTGGATATTTTCTCATGTTTATCATTTTGAAGGAATTCTCAATTCTCTTCAAGCCGTTATCCTTTGTCAGGCGACATTTGAATCATTCAATATATTATCTTACAATTCTGAAAGCAGAATCGATCTATCTGGCTGCTTATACTGCTCATTCCTTTGTGAGTCTACAACAGCTAGTCGGTAGGTATCTGTTAGGTATTGTTCATTTATATTACAAATACTATTCCAAAAATCGAGTTGTAACTTGATATTAATATAGGTATTAGAGATATCTAGTTTATGTTTCAATATTTGCAAAAAAGGTTGATTTGATCATTGTTAGAGTTCATATGATTGTTGTGCATCATCGATTATTAAAGTCTTTCTAACGAATAACGTGGGAAGAAATGGGAAGAAAGCAGGGGAGTTTTTTTTAACTCTTGCGAATGACTTCCGTATACGGAATTATGCTGTTTTCGTATGAAATTGAGCAAACCGTATTTTCGAGCAATCGAAAATTATCCGTACGCGAGTTTTTTGTGCGGAAATACATCGCATGGTCAAAGGGGTGCGAATGAATGAATTCGTATATACTAATGTTTGATCAATATGTAAAGTTCATCCACAGCATCTGTGAACTTTTAAAAGTGAATGTTTTTGTAAATTTTCCAGATCGGATTTGTAAATTTCTTTCCAAAAAATGGATGATATTATTTTTCCCGTACTTTTTTTTCATTTATGGTTATTAGAATAATTTTGCAAACTGACTAACAGCAAATACTTTATACCTATACTACAACTCTTTAAGAAAAAAAACTCGTAGATTATATTTTAAAAGTAAGTATTTTTTCATCTACAGGGTGTTTCATTGGTAAAGGGCCTAACTTTAACTGTAGATGGGGATCACTTTGGTGGTTCCAAAAACCTATATTTAATGTGTCTTCTTCACTTTATAACCGAGATACAGGGTGTTTTATAAATTTATCCTATTTCTTTCGAACCTCATAATTTCCGAGTTACCCTGTATATTATTTTGAGATTTGGTACACGTAATAGCCATTACCTAGATACTCCATCAAAAGCATCTCCAAAAAGATAATGCAGGTCCGGCTTAACAAAAAATTTCAAAACTCGTCTTTCCTAAAAACAACACCCTGTATATAGATTTTTTGAAAATTGCTCTTTATAATTGGAAAGTGTATAAAAAATCGAATCTACTCATTTCCTTTTTATTTTTCCGCAGACAATTTTACTACCAAAAATTTACCGTCAAAGTTATAATTTATGCACGTTTTGGGTGTTAACAATGGTATCGGAGAGTTTTTTTTTTATTTTTTAGCTTGAAATGAAATCCATTTAATGCATCTAGAGAATCATCCTAAAAATTCAATTGAGTTTACGAGTACAGACCACTAAAAAATGTGATTACAGAGCCGTACTTAGAACATACTCATTCAGTAGGTATGTTTAGAATATCTCGACCACCCTGTATAAGGATATGTATCTGGAAACTATGCACTTCTACCTTTAGAATAACAAGAGTAAAATACGTAAATGTAGCAGGAATGTATTATCAGCATGACGGTGCTTCGGTGCATTACAGAGTAATAGTAAGAAATTTTTTAAATGAAAATTTTCCTAAATCATGGATAGGCAGAGGTGGTCCCAATAACTGGCCTTCAAGGTCACCTGACTTCAATCCTGTGGATTACCATATTTGGGGATATCTAAAATCAAAAGTATATGCTACCGACATCAATAGCAGAGAAGAACTTCTTCGAAGAATAGAGAATGCCTGCGGAGAAATCAGAAATAATCCAGATGTGATCAGAAGGTCCATTCGCAATATTACAAAAAGGGCAAGAAAGTACATAGAGCATAATGGAGGTCATTTTAAGCAATTTTTGTAGGTTGGACAATGTTGTTGGAATTTATTGTTTTCTGTTCATGTCAATTGATAAAATTAATAAAAATCTCTCCGTTTTTTGAAGTATAAATTTATTTCTCGTATATTACTCTTGTTATTCTAAATGTAGAAGTGCATAGTTTCCAGATACATATCCTTATACAGGGTGTTCGAGATATTCGAAACATACTGAGTATGTTCTAAGTACGGCCCTGTAATCACATTTATTAGTGGTCTGTACTCGTAAACATACAAACTCAATTGAATTTCTAGGATGCTTCTCTAGATGCATCAAATGGATTTCATTTCAAGCTAAAAAAAAAAAATACCTCTCCGATACCATTGTTAACCCCCAAAACGTGCATAAATTATAACTTTGACGGTAAATTGGTAGTAAAATTGTCTGCGGAAAAATAAAAAGGAAATTAGTAGATTCGATTTTTTATACACTTTCTAATTATAAAAAGCAATTTTCAAGAAATCTATATACAGCGTGTTGTTTTTAGAAATGACGAGTTTTGAAATTTTTTGTTAAGCCGGACCTCCGTTATCTTTTTGGAAATGCTTTCGATGAAGTTTCTAGGTAATGGTTATTAGGTGTACCAAATCTCAAAATAATATACAGGGTAACTCGGAAGTTATGAGGTTCGAAGGAAATAGGATAAATTTATAAAACACCCTGTATCTCGGTTATAAAATGCAGAAGACACATTAAATATAGGTTTTTGGAACCACCAAAGTGATCCCCATCTACAGTTAAAGTTAGGCCCTTTACCAATGAAACACCCTGTATGTTCAGAAGTATGATTAACCTGACAAAAAAATAAATTTGATATAGAAATAATCTAGCTAACCTAGTCGCTTTCTTGTTGGAGTTGTGGTAGATATGCGTTTAAACAGCGTTGTCGGCTTAAGTCATGCGAAGACAGCTATGCGAGACGAATTGCTTTTCGCATAGATTCCAAAATACCAAAAGCTCTTGCCATACGAAAAAAATCCGTATACGAGCATTCGTATACGAACATTTTCGCAGAAGTTAGGAAATAGCAGCCCAGATCTGTGAATAATTCTAATCAAATTATCGCAATATAATGAACCGTTTAAATGTATTACAAATGTTAACCCCAGTCTAATACTAGAGAAATTTGATTAGTTCATGTATAGATCACCCGCAAGCGCGATGTATCAATGGGAAGAATTTTCTCTGCGGTAAATCTTATTACAACTAACGAAAGAAACAAACTTTCAGCATCTCCACACAAAAAATTATTTGAAGTCAAGAAAATCAAATTGTACAAATGTCAAACTCACCCAAGATTTATTTAATTTACATAAACCAACCAAAAAAGGCGAACACTCCATCTGATTCAGATTGAATTCAATTTTTATATACTTCTCCAACAGATTGTTTCTTGCGTTAATTTTTTTTTGTATTTTAGTTGTTTTTTCACTATTTGTTCCTTTTTTTTGTGATATTTGTGTATTTTTTAATAAGTTTCATAAAAATGTGTTTCTTTGTTTGTATTTCATAGCAAATATGTTACTTTTTTGTTTAATGAAAATACATATTTTTTGACGTCATAGGTTTATTACTTCATCCTTTCCTGAAATGTATATGGCATAAAATACATCTACTGAAATCCACTTAATTTTTGAGAAGGTATCCTTGATGAAGTAAAAATCAACCTGGCAATCCTGGATGCAGACATCAATTTAGTATTGGCAACTTGTCTTTCGTCTTGGGACACTGACAGTTCTCGTCAATTCTGCACTTTGTTATTCGCAGTCAATTAATATTCATGAAAAGTGAATATCACTCATATATTAATTGAAATAATACAAATATATGCATAGATACACGGAAAAACATTAGCATTTTGAAAGTTCTCAAGTATTTTTGGTTGAAAAAAGAAAGTGGTGATTATTAATTTCATATCGTTTCTAATTTGGCGGAATACGATTCTGAGGATTTTATTTATCAAATTTAAGGTTAGCTAGGTATATGTCAAAAAATCAAATGAAATTAAAGACATGCCCAAACGGTTACACACACCAGGAAGGCTATTGAATGTACTGTAGTGTTTGGATTTTACAAACGTTCTACCATCGTCAAAATATTTGCATAACAAAAAAAGATATTTCTTCAATAAAATATGTTCTCATACTATAGTTGGCTTTTTTCATATTCTCCACTAAAAATGATTTTTTTTTTGTTTTTTATATTTTGCCTTATTTATTTATTCCAAAGTCTGCCATTTTCTCCTCCCATTTTTGTTTTCGCTTAAAAGTTTATTTCAGTTTGGTGAACCTAAATCTAAGTCAGCACAATCTGTTGATCATATCCGTTATATCTGTTACATCGGAAAATAAACTGTCAAGTTAGGGAATTATTTTTGATCTGGCACATAATTATTTATGATGAAGATGGGAATGAATCTTTTGAGTGAAAAGAGACTGGATATTGTGACGTCAAAAATTATGATGAAATAAATTTGTGATAAATATTGAGAAAGCTGCTATTGCAAAAGAGGTCAGCTTGCAAATATGCAAATTCCAGTTAATGGTTTATTCACAACAAAAGACGTGTTTATCAGTATAAATATGAATTATGACGTGAATACAATTTATACTCAATGAATAGAACAATTTACAGTCAACAAGAGGGCAAAACCTCAAGAGGGCAAATAGTGGACTGAAAAAGGAGCGAAAAGGTTTCAATTCTTTTTTTTTGAAGGTACAACCACATGTGGTCTTTACAAAATGATAGAGTAGGTCCCTGGCCATGTGAAATCGAAAATTACAACATTTTTTAATAGGGACAACACTTTTTATTGCGAAATTTGTCAAAAATCTGTCGAAATTATGCTTTATTACTTTTTCACACATACCTCGCGATATCTCCCGAATTAAACAAGATATTTTCAAAAAAATTTTTTTAATCGACAGAAGAAACATGAGCGAAGATTACTGTGTTAGTTTCATTTGTATAAAAAACCTAGTTTTTTTGTAAAATTGGAGAAAACTGTAATCTCTACTTTTTTTGTAGCACTATTTTCAGTAATCGAGAAACTTTTTTATTTTTCAAAATTTTACCAAACTATCTGCGTACCAAATAAAGCTAAAGCTTCAAGGAAGTTTTCAAAACAAGAATCACTATTCTAAGTATCATAGTTTTTGAGCAATAAATACGAAAACTTGAAAGTTTCTGCAGCCACGCCTAATTAGTGTGCTTTCTAACGAGCAAGTATCTCTCGCATACGCATAATGCGGTCTATTCCTGACAAATTTGGCAGATAACTTGACTTTGTTTTAACTGCGATTAGGTAGATATTATTTTAGATGTGTGTACTGTGTATGTCTATTGAGATTTTTTGGAGATTGAAAGGATTAAATACAATTATATGTGCTGCAGAAAACAAGAAAAACACTTGTGCTCAAGAGATTTTGTAGTAAAAGGAAGATATTCTAGGAGGGAAGGTTGAAGTAAAATGCCATAAGACTTGCAGACAAACATTAATTAGTTCACAAAATACAGGGTGTCCCAAATAAGAGTGACTGAAACATAAATGTCCAGCTTATTAATTGCTCCAAAGAGATGGGATTTTCACTTGTTTTACTAGTTTATCAGAGATTTTTAAGGCTTGACTGGCATTTCATCTCATCAACACAGGGTGTTTTACTAATGTTGGTCAAATTCAAAGTGGAAAATATGTATTATTTTGAATGGAACACCTTATAATTCTTGATCTCATTCGAAACAGCAATCATTTTCCTTTCCAAAATGTATAGTTTTCTATATTTTGTTTTATTAACAATAAATGTTAGAAAATTCATTTGAAAATTTAAAATTTCGCTTGCAGTTATGCATAAACGAAGAGGGTAGGCATATGCAGCATTTATTATTCTTTTTTGTTCTTCGTTCTCTATATGTATTGAATGGTGTTATTATGTTTTCTTACTAAATAAACTGTTTGTTAGATTTGTTGGCAATTATTTACGTAATTGAAAATGCATACTACATGAAACCGATTCAAATGATTTTCTTTTACATCAAACGGTCGCAGCATGAGTTGATTTTAGGCATCAAAATACGTTCATATAAAACTACTAATTCATGTACTACTACATGAAACCTTGAATTCCTTTTTTGTTAATGAAACAAAATATAGGAAACTATACATTTTAGGAAAGGAAAATGATTGCTGCTTCGAACAACATTAGTAAAACACCCTGTGTTGATGAGATGAAATGCCAGTCAAGCCTAAAAAAATCTCTTTTATAAACTAGTATAACAAGTGAAAATCCCATCTTTTTGGAGCAATTAATAAGCTGGACATTTATGTTTAAAATCAGTCACTCTAATTTGGGACACCCTGTATTTTGTGAACTAATCAATGTTTGTCTGCAAGTTTTATGACATTTTACTTCAACCTTTCCTCCTAGAATGTCTTCCATTTAATACAAAATCTTTTGAGCACAAGTGTCTCCTTTTTTCTGTAGCACATATTATAATTGTATTCAATCCTTTCAATCTCCAAAAAATCTCCTAATGTTGTTTAGTTTGACATTTATTGACTCTTGAGTCTTGATCATCGTCCCAGTATTTTTTAACGTTTTTGGTGCTTTCAAATTGCTTCTCAAGGAATGAATAGTTATTTATTATACAATGGGAAAAAGTGCATTAGATTTCAGCTCGGGATTATGTTGTCAAAAAAACCGAAAGCTGAAATATAATATTTTCCCGTGTATGATACACTATTTTTTTCTGTGACAGGAAATACGACGATTTAATAGTGGAAGAACATATTATTACAATATATATATTAAAATCAGAATGTTATTGATATGAAATTTGAATGTTTAAACTAGTAAGCTGTTAGTTGTAGTTATAGCGACAATAATTAGAACTGCGTTGCCAAGTTAAAGTAATTTCGTGAAAAGTTATATTTTGTTACCTGTCAACATAGATAAAGTGCCATTTTTTTCCGTCACAGAAAAAAAAACAACTATTTTCATACTTGATTAGACAAATCTGCGGTGTGTAGTTAACCGCATTATAAAAAAGAAGAAAAGTTCACAATTGAACAAAATTTGGACAAAGTTTATGCGTGTTCCAAAGTAATAATTTGAATCAAATTGGTATTTAAAATTGTCAATGACATTGGGTGATGATATGTGAGTTCAATTATCTGTATTTTGCGTGAAATTAAAACGAATTAGGAGAAAAAAGTGTATGTTACACAAAACAGGAAAGATTTAATGTCTTGGCTTGCTTCATACCAGCCGCTGCATTGTATTTTGTGACTTTCTGCTTAAAAGAATAACTATTTTCGTATGAAATAAAATTTTTGCTTTCTAATGCTGTGTATACCCTTTTTTAAATATTATGCATTCTGGATAAGAACAGTGTCTCTTATTTGTGTTTTGGAAGTTTTCCAAATGTCGTGAAAATAAAGCTTATTGCCGTAGAAAATACTCACTTTACGTGACTTTCATGCTTTTGTATTATTTTATATTTAAGCTGCTCATTACCGACTGACAAATGGTAAGAACACAGTAAAAACTAATTCAAGAAACTCTTTTTTGTATCTAGTCCGCAAAAATCGCAAGCAAATTGAAATGTCTTTTTGGTAGTTGAAATTGGAGTAAACAAGTTCACAAAACCCTTGGTCAATCAAGATTCCCTACACTGACACCTCTCTGTGCATATATGACAAATTAGAAAAACCTCATACCCTGATTAGAAAAGCGTTTGTTTCTCAACTTGCCAAATACCCAGAATATTGCCTCGCATATACAGACGCATCAAAAACCACGGATGGCGTAGGTGCAGCAGTAATCATACAAAACAACACACTACAATTTAAATTACCCGAAACAAGCAGCGTATACACTGGAGAATTATACGCCATTCTGCAAGCACTCATCCATATAAAAATAAAAAATATTCCAAGATCCCTCATAATAACAGATTCGCTTAGCTCAATCCATACAATAAATAAACTTTATCCCTCACATCCAATAGCACTCCAAATTAAAGCCGAACTATTACACATTGAACAATCAAATTGCATCGTGAAAATACTTTGGATTCCTTCCCATATCGGAATAAAAGGAAATGACGAGGCCGATCGTAGTGCGCGACATGCAATAACTAGTGAAACCGCGAGTGAAGTGCAAACGGTAGTGAACGAAGACATAAAACCTATACTTAAAGAAAAAGTGCGGCAATTGTGGCAAAACGAGTGGCAAATATCCCAATCTAAGCTACGCAATGTGAAACCGGAAGTAAAAGCTTGGCCACAAACAATAAACAATAGATCGCTACAAGTCATCTTAACTAGGCTACGAATAGGACACACTAGACTCACCCATAGCTATTTATTTAGTAAAAGTGAGCCCCCTCAGTGCGAAATATGCAGCACACAGCTCACTGTAAATCACTTGATAATTGAATGTCCAAAATTTGAACAATCGAGACGAGACAATAGCATAGGCAACACTCTAGAACTAGTACTTGGTGCAAAATCTAATTATGAAAACCTTTTTAAATTCATCAAAGAAACTAACCTACTAACAAAATTATGAGTAATCTCTATGTATATTTATATATGTATGTGAATATATTTTCATGTGTCGCTAATTACCTCAGAGGTAGATGCGACTTTTGTGTAAATAAAAAAAAAAAAAAGTTCACAAAAAGGTGGAATGGTATTTTTCGATGAAAAGCACAATAATGAAATTCAACTCTACTATAGTTTTTTTTTTTATTTAACATACTGCGTCAACCACTAGGGTTATTGGCAGTTCAGTACATATCAGTTACATTATGATTATAAATTGTACATGTTGATGGCTTTGAAGAATTTCAAGGAATCGTTGATTTGATCTCCGAGAGCTAACTGTAAGGAGCTGGGGATCTTATGCTGTCTTCGTTGGATTGCAAACTGGGGACATTCTAGGATAATATGTTTAATGGACATATTTTCATTACATCGGGAACATTGAGGTGGGTCTTCTTTATTTAGTATGAATTTGTGCGTTAAGGCTGTGTGGCTGTCCTTAATCGGGTAGCTTCAATTTGTTCAGCTCTTGTAGTGGGTAGGGAGGGGGCTTCTCTCACATTTGTCACTACTTCATGCATTTTGTTATGGTTCTGAAGGTTCCATTTATGTTGCCACTTATCTACAACAAAGCTCCTGACAGTTGGTTTTTGGTATTCGTGTGGTTCTACTATAATTTATTTCAACAAGTTTATAGAATACTGGAATGCAATTGTCACCTTAATAACAGGTGTTTATAATAATAAAAAAATATCAATCTATTTGACTAGCGACTCAATATCTTCTGTATGTTCCTTGTGGTATATTATTCATTCTTTTTTTAATTTCTTGGGAAATTAAACCACAATATTTTTGAATTCTTTATTTCAACGTTTCGGTAGCGTTCCAGCTACCGTTGTCAAGAAAAATGAGTAAAAATTGATTTTTATCCCTAACTGACACAACGGAAAAAATTTGACAATAAAATTTTATTGTCAAATAAAGAATTCAAATATATTGTGGTTTAATTTCCCAAGAAATTGAAAAAAAAAGAATAGCTACTCAATGATAAGAATAATTTAGAAAGTACCTCATATCTGTATATTTTTATTATAGTATCAGACAATCATATTATTCTAATTTTGACACATCAAAACTGACTAGGGTTATCAAAATGGCACTGGTTACAAACTGGTGACGGAAGATTTAATTCATCACCAGTTGATAAAAACAAGACAGAAAAGAAGAGCACTAAATTTTATAAGGTCTATCTAGAAACATATAGAACATATTTACACTTATTTCATAAATTATGTATAAACATTTATGACACAATGTTAACAATTAGTTAGGTTGACTCCCGAAGTTGTAGAATTCTTGAATATTTCTGCAAAATAACTGGGTTTCAGACGAATCGTCAAGCCAAATGGATAAAATTACTATTATTAGCATGAAAGGAAACTGTCATTGGAATCGGAATGCCTGGAGTTTCTGCATGTAAACAGTAGTGTTGGCGTTTATAAGAAAATTAGTTATACAGTATAGTGCAAATGAAAGGAATAAATTCGTTATTCCGTGAACCGGAAAAATCCTGAAGCTCGTCTATTTTTATTTTAAAACGGGCTATTCGTAAGGATACCTTTTTATTTTTGACGTCATCTATGCGAGCGTGATGAAGTCATCGCTAAAATTTTTATATGGAAATGTGGGTGTTGTGATACATTATTTCAAATGCCTATTCAGTCATAAGTTTTCGTGAAAAAATCCTATATGAAATACGTTATGAAATGCTTTCTTGTGTCATATTGCTAAAACTCATTTCATAACTTGCTGCTTAAATAGCTATTACACTATGTTATTTATAAGACGCGACATAGGGATTCCTGCACAAAACTGTCAAACGCGAGCTAACTTTTTCACCAAATAGCGTTCATAAAAAATAATAACAGATTTGGAAAGGTCATTGAAAAATAGCTACACGGGTAGGTAGGTTGAAGGTTAAACCTGAAACATAGCGGTTTGATTTGCAGCTGTGGTGAAAATTGGTGAAATTTAATTCACCAGGAACACACATCTATGCACTCTTTTCTGAATATATTTTTATTTTATTAAGTATTTTTTTAAATAGTGAGTAGAATTATCATTATTATTATTATTATCGGATCAGTACAACTAACATAGGTGTACCCAGATTGAAGAAATATTTCACAATAATTCAATAGTAACGTTCAGGTGGGTATACTATTCAAAAATAAACAATTTCAAGTGCAATAGTTTGTGAGTTGATAGAAGAAAATTTGTGATTGATCACTTCAAATATAGAATTATGTAAGTACTATAATAGTTATTTATGCAACAAGTGCAAAAAACACGTTTTGCAAGAGTTGCCTACAATATTTTTTCTAAATTCATGCAAAAACTGGAAAATTAAAATATAAATATGTTAAGAACCTATTCTAACCTAATTAAACTCAACCCGTTCTTCTTTTTTTGTATCTTTATGGCCTCCACCTTGTCAGTACTCAATCATAGCTGGTTCTCGCCTTGACCATTTAAATTTTAAATAATTAAAGATTTTTGCAATAATTGTAACTCGTTCAGACTAAGTAGTAAGATATACATATAGGTATTATTGTTGTATTAAAGCAGGATCAGATACTTGCTATGGATTTTTATTCAATTTAAATGTTTATGTTTGTCATTAATCATCACAAAACTGACACAAGAATGACAGATGAGTGCAATAATAGTATTTTATGCAACGAACATGTAATGATAACCATTAAGACACGAGCATATTGTAGGATACGAAACGAGCCGCAGGCGAGTTTCGTATACAGCATGCGAAATCTCTTTTGGAACCAAGGTACGAATTACACAAGTACGACAAGGATATATGAAAGAGAGAGGAAGAATAATTCTGAACAATCATCACTTTGTTTCACCTTAGAAGGCGTTAGCTCATTCCCGAGAGATCCCGACTGCTCATTGCCCTCCTATTTAAACTAGTTGGTGGTGGTAAATGGTAATTCAGTATGCTCCCAACACGGAAGGAGTGAGGGCGTTAAAGAAATATAAAAATACAATCGTTATTACGTAACCTGTAAATCTTAAAATTAATTTTTGTCAACATGATCATTTCAGACCAAGTTGACAATTTCTAACTACAATAGGATATTATTTTAGCCATTGTAACTTGAAAATGAAACAGTATTTCTTTAGAGAACCACAATTAATAAACTAAAAATCCCTTCCATTAATAAATTAAATTGGAAAAATAAATTACCAATTATTTTCACAATAATTGTTGACTTTGAAGGAATTGGGCGATTTTCAAATGCCACAATAAACAAATTAACGATTTCATTAGCCGAATGACCTCCAAAATACCATCTTACAATTTGCACTTTTTCGCAGGTTAAGTAGGTATGTTAATGAAGGCATAATTGTAAATGTTTTGTTTTCAAATACAATGGCATGCGCTTCCAACGTGATCAACGTTTGTAGCGAAAAGACCTAGGAATAGCAGTTTGTCTCTGTAGCAGTTTAAATGTGAATTCTATCTGTAAAACACAGTGTTGCCAAGTGAAAGTGTTTTGTTTTAGCTATTGTGCATGACTTCAAAAAAAGTTAACGAAAACGAGAGAAAAATATCATTTGTACAAATTAATCTGCGCTTCTGGCAATAGCGGTTGAAACAATAGGGCAATGAGCATTCGGTCACTATCGTAAATAGACCACACCCTAACTGGAATTAAATACATGCCTCGATGACCGCGTATAATTATCTTTCTCTCTCATTCAGCTGTTTTTCTGTCGTACTTGTGTAATGTCGAGGTTCGAAAGCACATTTCGTTACCTGTATAATATGCGAGTGTATTAATGGCCATTACATGAAAGTGGCATACAATATTTTTTCTACTCCGGTTAATAAAAATTATTTTAGCAATGATTATTAGTTAAATCAATTTTAAATATAGTTACTTTTGAAAATCAAAATTATTTGACAGCTATCAAATTAAGTGTCACTTAATATGTCTGTTCGCCTGCAATAAAAGTGTAGCACTGAGCTATATAATTTTGAAGAATTCAGGTCTATCTGTGAAAAAATACGTATAAAATTACTAAATTTGGGAATATCTATGTATATTGCATTTGTAAACTGCAAGAAGCATTGAAACATAATTAAAATAAATAAAATCGTATAGCTCAGTGCTACACTTTTATTGCAGGGAACAGACCTAATATGAATAATTCCAGAAATGTCAACCAGGTATCCATGGCTATGTACTAAATATTGTGCGAATGTCGCATTCCTATTGGCTTAAAAATCTGTTTCATAATGAAATTCATTATGATACAGATTTTAGTCTTTTAATAAGTATATTATAAAACAGGAGTAGAAAATAGTATTTTATGCAACGAACATGTAATGATAGCCATTAAGACACGAGCATATTGTAGGATACGAAACGAGCCGCAGGCGAGTTTCGTATATAATATGCGAGTGTATTAATGGCCATTACATGAAAGTTTCATACAATGATTTTTCTACTCCGATTAATAAAAATTATTCAATCAATAATTATTAGTTTAATTAATTTTAAATATTGTTACTTTTGAAAATCAAAATTATTTGACAGCTATCAAATCAAGTGTCACTTAATAGGGCTGTTCGCCTGCAATAAAAGTGTAGCACTGAGCTATATAATTTTGAAAAATTCAGGTCTATCTGTGAAAAAATACGTGTAAAATTACTAAATTTGGGAATATATAATATGTATATTGCATTTGTATACTGCAAGAAGCATTAAAACATAATTAAAATAAATAAATTCGTATAGCTTAGTGCTACACTTTTATTGCAGGGCCACAGACCTAATATAATTAATTTCAGAAATGTCAACCAGGTATCCATGGCTATATTAAATATTGTGCGAATGTCGCATTCCTATTGGTTTAAAAATCTGTATCATAATGAAAATCTGTATCATAATGAATTTCATTATGATACAGATTTTAGTCTTTTAATAAGTATATTATAAAACGGGAGTAGAAAAAATATTTTATTGCACTAGTGCAATAAAGTACTACATTTTCCATTAAATGTGGTTCACAAAAGTGTTGTTTTTTGCATGAATGTAGAAAAAATATTAAAGCTCCTTCAACAAACAACAAATTTCCATCATTTTCCACAATTTTGACAACAACTGGATATTTATTTAAAAAACATTTAGTAAAATATTTCATTTATTGTATTTTCATTGTCATTAAATACCTCGAAAATCACTGTAGATAGATTGGAGCAAATATTGAAAATTAAGCAAGTGCATAAATAAAACCAATTGTTTTGGATGTACTTGACAAGATTGAAACAGACAATCGTCTCACATGACCAGAGTATCTGTTCGAGTTATTTACAAAATACGAAATTAATCCCAGGAAGGCGACTTCAAGGACAGGAAAACCACACGGAAAAGGACTTGAAGTCAGTGCACTCGAGAGAGAATACGTAAAAGATGGAGCGGTTCGACTTACGGTAGATCAATAATTTTACTTTGAAAATTCCACACCTGTGATTTTTAACCAATCAAAACGGGCATTTCTGACAGATCACCATCCCAACGGATGAATTTTAGTAGAAATTTTCTCCTGGTGGCTACCCAACAGCGAATTATATTGGAAATTTTTTTTTACGTTTATTATGACAATATATTTTTTTTAAATCTAATATTTATTTGTTCACATGATAATTTTGATTTATTCCAACTACAAGGTTAGATGTTTTCTAAATTATTTGGACCATTATCTCTAATATTTATATTAGAGATGCAATTATTGTATACTATGTTTTGCAAGTACTTGATGGAGACGAAAATTGATGTCGGAATAAACACATTTGGTGTGGAATTTCACTACCGAATACCACAGGAGATCCAATTAAATCTGGAAATTTTGAAAATTATCCCGAATCAAAGACTTTTGACCTCTCTATTGGTATTACTAGTGGAATTTTTCCACTACCACTCAAACGTGTGTTGGCGAGGGTTAAACAAGGAGATAATTCACCCAATTTAACATAATCTACATTTTATCGTTAATTTAATGGACATGGATTTTGTTAATGGAAAACGAAACAGGCAATCAATATTACTAGTACGTAGCAAGATAATGGCGTGACAGCACATTTACGACAAATGAAGTAGTTCAAATCTGATGGGTATACAACCGTGTGTTTGGATGAAATCCCAAGTTAATGTTGCACACAGCGTTACAAAGTCATGGGAGAATAAATCCGTCACTTCTGCAAAAGATGAATCTGTGAAGGGATCAAGTGACGGCTTGAAGCAGCCAACGCAACAGAGACACCGGTTTATCTTACTGAATATCGGTACAAAAAATGGTATTGGCTTTGCTTTTTGACAAAAAATTAAGAATATTTTGGAAAACAACCTCTTTTTAATTTGCCTACAAAAGTTGCCGTAGTCATGGACTCTATCAGTTCCGCAGGAACATCAAAGATTGATCGAGGAAGATTATTTGAAGTTAGAGCTTTTGGAAGGGGTTCTTAAATCCAAATAAGTGTACGACTAAAATAAAATTAACAGTATTTGTTGAAAAACCAAAGTTCGCATGATGCGGCTACCTCTGGCAAACTAAACCCCAAAACGATTTTATGCCAAATACAGCACTATGTGGCGGCTAATAACGCGACGTTCAAATCTAAAAATGTGGAACATTTGTTTGCCCCTTGCACTTGATGTGGTCATTTCGCGAGGTCCTCTGATGGATGCATGGAAGAAGAAGGAAGTATAAAATGAAAGATCACTTTAAATTGAACAGTTTTTCATTAATTAAAAGAAACCTAAATTTCCACATTACTTCTTTGAAACATTTTTCAATCCTGGATTGACTAAACTCCTCAATGATTGATTTGTAATCAATCTTAGGTGTTATATGTGCTTCAATGAGTAAAACTACCAAAGCTCAAAGTATTTTTGAAATAACTGTCAATTAATTTCAATTTTGGAAAACTTCTTTCAGCGGAAGCAGTATCTTCAACAAAATTCTTGATTTGCTTATGAATTTCATATCATGAACGTACCACAAAATTTTTCTAGCGGGTTAATCTATTTCATTAAATTTCCATCTGCTATGGAAAAAGGGAATAAATTCCAAGAGGGGTCCATTTTTTTTTGTTTTCACCTTTGTTGTCAATCCCCATGGCTGCCACTTCCTTCTTTTTAAGCTTTTCGCTGCACATTCTGGTATGGAGCGTTATTAATCACAAGAGCGCTATTTAGTGGTAGATTTGTTATAAGTTTTTCTTAAAGCCAACTTTCACAATTATTGTGGTTAATTTGAGTGTGTATGCGATGAGGGGATATACGTTCCATCCATATAAATTGTTGGAATGTTTTGGGATCTGTTGTTTTTGAAATGATTTTTCCATAAGCAAATTCATTTTTGATAATTTCTTTTTTTTCTCCTACAAAATCACAGTTCTTTCCATGAATTTCCTCACACCTTGTTATCATAATCTTGAACAATTTTTAATCAAATGGAAGTGTATCTCAATACTCTTTTTCCGCACTGAAATTGAGATTTCACTGCGCTCACTGTTTCATTTATTTGGCCCTCCTTCCACAGGTTCGATTCCACAAAAAATCCTCTTTATTGTGGACAAACTCACATTAGTTGTTTCCAAATATTCTCAAGATACTGATTGGTCTTCACGCTGCCTGAAAAATATCAATTTCTCAATTTGTCTTTCAATATAAAAAATGAAGCCATTATTAGAAATAGTTATTGATATTGATGGAACGTAGTCTAGCTCTCCTATGCTTCCACTGACAGTACTCGGCCAATTTTACTCGACAACATACCTCTAACAACTGATGAATTCTGATTAGCGTTAACATATTCCAAGACTTGTTTGACATGAAAATTTCAATTCTGATTTTGTACAGTCGACAATTTTCACGTAATGGCATGGAAGTTAAATTCATTCTTTTTGTTATGTTACATTTTTAAAAATTGTGCTCTGTTTTGGATAAATAGACTGTGTCCAGCTTCCTTCGAGTAGAGCAGACTATATAATATATATTTCTTCCAGTTAACTTTGGTAACAGTCCAAGAATAAAACATTGAAAGAGGACAGACAATACTTTTAAGAAGAATTGGAAAGTTCTGGTTTGTTTTTAAGTGATTCACAGTAGTATTTCTTCATCAACCTACACAGTTATGTGTGAGGTACTTACCACTTAACAATATTGAAGTGGGATTTAAAGTTTCCAAAAGTCCAGCTTTGTTAATGGATTCCGGTACAGTCGTTGCCAATAAATTATGGTGAAAAAGTTAACATTTCTATTGATTTCTATACCTCATGTATTCAGATGACCTTACAAAAATATCATCTCAATTCTTTTTACGATTCACAGATTTTTGATTCTCACATACTAAATACATATTAATGACATCGTGATTGTATATAAATAGAATTTGAAAAAATGATATTGTATAAAAAATAGTACTGTATTCTATGTAATAATCTTCTGATATGTGTATTCCATATTTGAAGTTAACTGGACAAATAAAAATGAAAATTATAGAAAAAATGGCAGTTTTCATACTACAATTAAACTTTTCAAATAATTATGAAAATAGGTAGTAGTAAGTACGGTTTCCATGAACTTTTGGTGCAGAATAAGCTGACATATCCCACAATTGAACAGACACTGAAATAGCCATGTAGAAGCGAGCAGTGATAGGAGGAACAGTACTCTGAAATTTATATTTATAATGTTCAATATCATAACAATTGAGTTTTTCAATCAAATATATGACTCCAACCAACTTACCATATAGAGGAATCCCCAAACAGCTACCCACGATATCCTTTTCATGCCTTTTATAAGTCTGTATATCCAATATCACGGAAACGCAGAAATAGCCAAATTCAAATTATTACCAGCGAAATCTGAGGGTCGGTACCAGCTTACGTACCAAAAATTTATAGGATGAAGGTCAAAAAAAGAGTAATGTTATGATGGCATATTTCCAAGAATTATCAAATAGTATGAAATCTTCTTCACTTTGGTGTTTTTATTCTATGTTGATGACCACAATATATATAAATCATAATATAAACATTGCAAGCTACTCCAAATTACAAGCCTTACTTAAAAGGAAATCTGACGGATTTAAACCTGAAAAATCCGAAATTTCAACAATCGAGAACATCAATAACTTCCTAGAAAATGCACCAGACGATAAATATTTGTTTAAGATGTTGATGCTGTTCAAGTATTGGAAAGTGTTTTTGTGCCTTTAAGCACTGAAAAAATAACCAGCATGTTGAAAGAAATGAGATGGTAACATTTTTAATTCTTTCAGCTGGCACACCATTTATTTTGATTTTCCGTAAAAGCTGCATTACTGAAGTATATAACTTATATTTAACGTGACCAGATCAAATTCGTTGAAATACGCAGCTTACGTTTGTTCTCGAAAATCTAGTTTTAAGTAAGTGTTTTTTGCTATTGTTGGGAAGTTAAATGTATAGTCAGGCCGCTCTTAGTTTACCAGTTTACAAATGATAGGTACTTCATTCTACAAATGAAAACAAAAATTGCCACTTTATTTTTTCAAGAAAATCTCTTTTTTCTCCGATTGACAGCAAATATTAATTTTGCTGACTGATATCAATCCGCAAAGTATACTTTTCCTGCCTAGGCAGCATAGTGATTACTTTGCTGCCTAGGCACAAAAGTGATTACTTTGCTGCCTGTGATTATACATTTCCATAGCAAACAACTAAAATAAAGAGATTGTGGGAATTGTAATAATTTGCAAATACAATATCCTCATGAACAATCGGAGAAAAAATTATATGTTCAACTTGGCAGCAAAGTAGATTGACTGCCTTGACTGAATTCCCAGCCTCGGTAGTCAATCTACTACTTTGCTGCCTAGTTAAACAAATAACTATATTTTGGTTGGCTGGAAAATAATACTTTGCTGATTGATATCAGTCAGCAAAATTATTATTTGCTGGCAATCGGAGAAAAGATGTTAATTTTTTCAAAATACATGACGTTTTTTGGTACGCAGTCTGCGCGTTTGGAGGAAAAATTTGCCATATTTGAACTAAGTGACAAAAGCAAAATTTAGCCCCACATACATTAATTTAAGTGGTTCTATACATAATACACCAAAATGTAAATACATTTTAAACTGATCCAGAAATATAAATGTCACTTTTAACTTTTCGTTCATTTCGAAAAAATTCAAATTATTTCACGTGGAATTTATTTCAATATGATCGCGCAAAAATGATGTTTATCCTTGAAATTGTTCACTTATTTACTTGCTTTGTTCCAAGGATATTCAATAAATGTGTTGGTTTGACAATATACATGAACACGAACGTGTTTCATTTTTCTTGACACTTTTGTCTGTTCCAGCATCTCGGCTAGAAAGAAAATATTTTATTTGTGAACTTCTTCTTTGCACTGCATATTCCAATTTGTCACAGCTTTTGTCGTCCCAAACAATACTTCAAATGTTTTTATTTCTGGCACTTAAAGTAGTTGTCTGAGAGTGCACTTTATATTTGAAGATGTATGAAAAAGTGAATTACAATAAAAATAAAGCACTTTTATTATTTATCTAAATATTGATAAATATAAAAGTAGACAACTGTAACTGATTGAAAAATTGTAGATTTTTATATTTTGCATTGCCATTTTTGTTTAAGATAGTACTATCGATGTCTAGAGAGTAAAATGTGTGATTTGTAATAACAACAAAATCGATATTAGTTTTATTAGTATAATGAAATAATTTGATCTACAACTGTCATGTAACGAGTACGATTTGACACTATTTTTAGTGTCATAATGACGTATATTACCGCACTAGTGCGGTAATGAGAATCTAGAAACATATTAATACCAGAACTAAATATTTAAAATAACACTGGAAGCTGCATTTTCAATTTCTGAAAGGAGATTGTCTTCACTTGAACTCATTTTTATAGATTTTTGTTCATTCAAATTTGAAAATTAAATTTTATATTATAGGTACTGTTGATAATACTAATAAACAGTTGTAGATAAAATTTTGTACGTAACACGTGTGATAGGAATTATTAACGCACTTATATGATTACACGACTCGGCCTACGGCCCCGTCTTGCAAACTTCACATGCGTGCGTTAATAATGTCCATATCCCACTAATTACGTAAATAACTAGTATCGACTCCCATACAAATTTCTATAATTTTTGAAACCGGTTTAGTGATGAGGTGAACTTATGAGAAAAATATTAAGTTAGTGGTGGACAAAATCATAATCGGGACTCAATTATTTTTATTCTCAAAAGGTTTTTATGTCGACTTTAAAATTCAACTTCTGGATGATTTAAATAGCTCGCCATTTCGCCTAGAAATTAAGTTAGCTACATAAGGGTTGACATAGGACCACAATTTTGTCGTCTTCTTTTTTAAAATCATGATGAAGTATAGGTTATGATTATGTTGTATTCCGGGAATAAGGTAAAAGCTGCTGAAACCTGAAACTTTACACTAAGTACGACATCAGATAGTTGGTAAAACGAAGAAATAAAAACACAATAATGAACTAGTATGACATGAACAAAAAAAGCAATCATCATTTGTATTATATTATAGACTTTGATAGTTCTTAAAACTTCAAATTTCAATGGCCTTTTTGTAACTGGATATTAGTTCATTAGTTTGTCCACGACCACCTAAAAATAAGCCAATATTTTACCTCCAAACAAAAGATATATGGTACCCATATATCAACTGTCGTGAATTATGGTTCATAGTACACTGGAGTGTATTATGGTTCATAATTCACGACTAGAGGTAGGGGTACAATATGAAATAAACTATTAAATCTGTGTATTTTGATCAGGAAATTTGTTTCTGACATATATCGTATCGATAAAATATTGTAATCTTTAGTATGGATACTTTTCATAACGATATTTTCTGATATTAAGTATTTTAAAACAATATAATTATAACGGTACGTTGTATTGATACTTTACACAGAATCGCCCATCTCTATATATGTCAAATTATTCGATGTAGCTGCCACAACATTTTGAGGTTAGTAATATGCCAAATCGTTACTGACTGTTATTTATTAATAAATAAATTAAGTGTCGTGGACAAAGTATAGTATTCTGCTCGCAATCTATGGCCATAATTCACTTGGGTGACAGATGTCACCCATCGTGAATTATGGCTATCATAAATTGCTCGTTCAATAATATACTATAATTGAACATAATATATAGGGTTGTCCAAAAAAAAACGGAATTTCCTTTTTTATCGATATTTTTTTTATTTATAGGTCGATTTTATTGATGTCGGTTTTGTTTAAAAGATAATTGATCAAGACACACTACAAATCTAATATTTCGCGTTTTGTTTCAAAAACAAAATGGCGAACACATCCAAACTTTAAAACTGACTGGAAATTTTTTGTTTCGCACTGTATATGTTTGCGAATTATTTTACGAAAGTTCAGACATTTGTGAATGTAACGAGAAGTCAAACATAGAAATCGGTCAAAAATTCTTCAAAATTTTTTGTGAATATTTGCATAAGTACTTTCATAAACAATAATTATCAGGTTCACCTCAATGCATAAGAGTAATCCGGTAGGTAGGCTCAATTTCTCGAGTGGAGGAAATGAAAGTACTGTATTCTTATAAAAAATCTGGAAGTGGTACATCAGTTGTAGGTACCTACATATTATATATTTTTTTAACTATATCCTGGTTTTTTCCTGTGCATGATGAAGTATATTTTTGAAAACTCAAAAACTCAACTTCGACTCCAGGTTAAATTGTTTACGTGTGAAAAAATGTCATTGTAGGTACAGAGATTAACGTCTATCAACTTAATATGTCCCTGATCCATGCATTTCGACACTGAATTCTAATATTCGAAATGTCGAATATGTGTTTATTGACATTCAGTGTGATTTATTCAGCTGTTTTTTTTGATATTTTACTTTCCGATCTCCAATAAATTATACAACCCAATAAAAAACATTCAATTTACTGGGATTTGTCGTGTAATGATGTTTGGTTGTGTTTATTTATGACAACATTTTCGAACACAACTATGTAGGTAGGTAATAAAAATAGTCAGAATGCTAATAAATTGTTGCCTACCGATGATCAATTATTTTCAACCGTATTTTGCGTGATGTTCAACTGGCTTTTTTCCATTGAAATAAATCGAAACGAAACATTTTATTGTGTAAATGTCAGGATATCTTTTCACTGGATTTTCATCGGCCAGCAGTTTTATATCGGAATGTGACATTCACTTAAATTCATTCAATAGGAATTTTTCCATGGTCAGTCATCAAAATTCCGTTTAACAAAAAGAGCAAAAAAATTTTTCGGCCGTCAACATATTATGTATGACAAATCTAATTGGAAAAAAATGAATACGTGATCTGATTTTTATGCCATGCTGAACAATCCTAAAAAAAATTGGAAGTTTCGTTAAGTTAAAAATTTTAGTAGAAACCCAACTACGCTCGCGCTGCTATGGCTTAGAGCCTCCGTACACGGACCACATTTTGCGGTCGACCCGACCACATAATTGCCGTCGCGTTTCGGCGAACTCAAGCTACCCATAGGAAATACTGTACCATACGTACACGGGTGTTCACTACAGTCAAAACGGGCATCTGCAGTCTACTTGCAGTCGAAGTCCGCCGAGTGGTCGCTGCTGCATCCGCCGTACACGAACCACATTCTTGTGGTCGTATGAACCGCGTTGCGCCGTCGCGTTCGAAGTGATTTGTACCTAAACGAGTGTATCGAAAAGTTGTTTGCAATGGAGACTATTTTCTGTGATGTGGTTGCAGTCGCTTCAACTACACGTGCGGTTCATATGACCGCAAGTCGACCACAAAAATGTCGCTATTTCAACCGCAAGGTGCAGTTGACGTGACCACATTTTTCTAGTTGTCTCGACTGCAAATATGTGGTCCGTGTACGGCCGCTCTTGTTCTACAGAGCATTTCATTTAATTTGAATACTGATAATTTCCAAGGTAAGATGTCAGATATTATAAAATTATATGCGACTACTGTATCGCTCGCTTTTTAAATTATTTCGAAAACGGTATTCTGAGAGAAAATTCAAATTTCACAGCAATGGATATTGATGACAGTCATACCTGAAAAACTTATCCTGGAATATTGAAAATCTAACTATATTTTGAAACAATTTTGATTCCAAAAATTTCAGTATCTATCATCATAAACGGCTCCAAATAAATCGCTTTTTTCTTTTCATTAAAAACTTCACGACTTTAACACCGACTTTTTTTATCAGAAGAGGGCTTAGCATAATCCTTCTTTTTGAACCGAAACTCAATTATGGTTTCTTTGACTCCTTTATTTTTAATATAAGTGAGTTTCAACATAAAATGATGGAAAGAAAAAGACGCGCAACAGGCCTCTCCGTTCTCGCCAACCAATTATAATTCAATCTTCACTATACTCGATAGAAATCGTTTAAACGTATAAATTATATTGGTGCTAGAATTCAATTTCCATAGGAATGATATAAATTATTTTGTTGGGAAATAATGCGAATGATAACTTCAAGCTAATAACTTCAATAATAATGGGATGATAATTGCAGAATAATAGTTATTATAACGTTTCATGAGTCTTGAAAAATGTTTTCAGAAACAGTTACCGTTCAACTAAGAAGCCACAACTTCTTCCCGAGCTACAGGCACCGACGGCTATTGGTCACTTGTCGGATCTCCGTTTTCGTAAAATATCTTTCAAAACTTATAAAGCTTCAGAAGTTATTACTCTGCGATATCTCTTGGTAACGCGTTTTATTAGGGAAGGTAATATTACAGTAAACTCATATTATATTAAATAACTAATAATAATTATATACGTAGATCAAACTGTAGTGTAACGACGACAGTAAATTGTTCTGACTTAAATGGTTTGTACTGTATATATTTTATTAATTTTGAACTGAGCGCACTTGTATGTTTGTATGTATATCGAAATGACATTCAATGAGACCTAAAAGATTGATTGTCTCCCTCACTTTTACTCAGCTCCTCAGTCTCAGATACTAGTAGCACTATCTGCAGGCATTAACTTAAGATAATGTCCCTTTTCTATCCAGTAATCTTCTAGATGCTGTTCCCTAGGATTCTGAATTTTTGTGCCATTCGCAACTATGCCACAGTACCAACATTTTCCTTCTTCTCCACTACTATGAGTTTTTTCAGTTATCAATTTTTCATCCCTGTTGAAAGTTTATTTTTACGTTGACTACTGCATTGCTTTGATTTTGACAGGCTGTAGTCACCCAGAAGAATCTTTGATTCTCTATAGGTATGCCCACTATGATGCACTGCGCCGCGCGGCGCAATACGTTGGTGAACGTTAAGGTATGTCCACATTGGTGCGCTGCGCCATGCCGAACATTGAATTTTCGTTGGTGTGGATGGTAATTTACGCACGAACGTGCAAGCCCGTGCACGAACGAGCACGATCCATCAAGAGTCGGTACATCAAAGAAATTTGCACGGTAAACATTGTTCAGTTTGGACGTCTATTTGTTTTGACGAACATTTCTTCAATGCGCGCACACTTTTCAATCATAAACATCATTGTTTACTAGTTAAAAATCATATTAATAGGTAACTAGGACCACGCAAAAATATTAAAACTGATCGGTATTTATGAAATAAAGCCCGAATTATGGGATCCCACAAATGCCAATTATCATATGCGAAATAAAAAGCATGATGCATGGGTCGAAATTGCAAGCGAATTAGAATCTGTTATAGATGTAGTGAAGGCTTTTTTTGATAAACCAGCCAATTACAATATATGCAGCACAAGTAATAGCAACAGATTCGTCGTCCATGATTATACGAATATATATTAAAGGCGCATGATAAAACTGGAACCTCCACAAACATAAACGAACCACTAAATGTTGCAGCAGTTTGGACGTTCTACAAACAAATTGTTTGGTAACGTTCACGAACGTATTGCGCCGCGCGGCGCAGCGCACCAATGTGGACATACCTTTACCAAACAATTTGTTTGTAAAACGTCCAAACTGCTGCAACATTTTGTGGTTCGTTTATGTTTGTGAAGGTTCCAGTTTTATCATGCGCCTTTAATATATTTTCGTATGATCATTGACGACGAATCTGTTGCTATTGCCTGTTCTTCGTTTATTGTAATTGCTGGTTTATCAAAAATGCCAAAAAGGAAATTGACAAAAAAACGCCGTTACTGGATGACGAGTTATTTAAAAGTAGAAGAGATACAGTCGAAGTGATTCACTAAATGATTTAGCTATTCAAGGCACAGGTCAGTTTAAAATTTTTTGTCGAATGTCCTCAGCAGATTTCGAGTTTATTGCTAGCCTAATTGGTCCAAAAATGAAGAAAAAAATACTGATTTTAAAGAGTGTATTCCAGCTAACGAAAGATTAGCTGTAACTCTCCGATTTTTGGCAACTGGAGATTGGAAAATAGATAAGACAATAGGTAAACTAAAAATACACATTTTAATAACCTGATCCTGTTTCTAAAGAGTTCTTTATTTTCACTTTTCCTTTTCGAAACTAAGTTGACAAAGAATTTATCTTCCTCTTTACCACATTTATATCAGATTCTAACTTGCTTGCGATTTCGACCCGTGCATCATGCATTTCGCATACGATAATTGGCATTTGTGGAATCCCAAATATACCGATCAGTTCTAATATTTTTCGTGGTCCCAGTCACCCATTTGTAACGAGTAAACAATAATGGAATACTGAAAAATTGTGTGCGCATTGAAGAAATGTTCGTCAAAACAAATAGACGTCCAAACTGAACAATGTTTGTCGAGCAAATTTCATTGATGTACCGACTCCTGATGGATTGTGCTTGTTCGTGCACGATCTTGCACGTTCATGCGCAGATTACCGTCCACATCAACAAAAATTCAATGTTTGGCACGGCGCAGCGCGGCGCACCAATGTGGACATACCTTAAGCCCCTTAAGGTAATACCCCATAAGAGTTCTATTTCCTTCTTTCCGGTGTGTCAATGTAAATGGCACGAATCTTTGCTTGATAGATGATCGGAACCCGATTTTCAAAGTGTTGACCTCCTCACCCGCAAGCTCTTATCCCTGTTCAGACTATTGATTTGTTAGCATCTATGTATATTAAATGTCATTATTCTCAAATTTATATCAACCATAATTCCTTATAAATTCTGCACCAAGCTACACTAGGCCGATTGAGCAGTAAATCGCTTAGGAGCTGGAATCGAAAAGAGTGGATTTTGATCCTTTTGCCTTTTTTTCGAAACACCTTTGTGTATTTGGGAGATAAAAACATGAGGATTTAATTTAAAACAGGGCCTAGTCATAATTCGTATTTTCAATTATGAATTTTCTACATTACCATCCAAGTAAAATTTCAAAAATTAATTAAAATTTGTTTGAGATAATTCTCAAACATAAAACGAACTTCATCTTATCCTTGAGTAAATATACTGACTCTACTAGCTAAGAACAAGTTTACGGAGTTCTTTGGAAACAATGTAAACAAAATACATCGCGACCTGGGAAAATTCGTTCAAGAACTGTGTTAACGTTAACGAAGTGGTCGCCTCCTCTTTGTCGGGTTTCTATGTACCTATCTACTTTGATTTGAGAAGTTCTTATAGCCGTCGCCTGCGGCAGCGACGGAGCATTATTATATAAAGTAAATTTCGCCTTGTTTTATTCTTCTGCTCATATTTTTTTCTGTCTACGGTAATCTGCATTTTCACGAGGAGTGAGGAAATTTGTATATCTTTTTTTTGTTCCAATTGATTTAATGAAGAGATAGTTATTCACATATAAAGAGAAGTTATATTTTTCGATACTTTCTTTGGTAAACCAAACGAAATGAAGCGTATTATCTGATATTATCTTGTTGATAAAACGTTTGTTATTTCAATAGATTCGAGAATAAGTTTTATTCAAAAATTAAGAAACATTTGTTTTCATTCCAAAATAAATAGCACAATTCAAAATAGTTTATATTCATCAGTGCAATAAATTCAATATCTCCTAAAAACTTGAATACATTCGAATACAATTTTGATTGGTTGTAGCCAGGCTAACGGCTTATATTTCAAGATTATTCACAATTGTACACCGTATTCCAGAACGTGATTAGTTACAGTCTCTTAAATCGGACACTATGTATTTTACTTCAAATTTAATTTCTGCTTGACTCCTCTATTGCTATAATTTGAGGTTAGAGTAAGTTATTCAGTATATTTCAAGTTCTGACCACAAAAATCGTGATATGCTAAACGCCCCGTAGGTATACTTTGAAATGGACTGGACCTGCATACAACAAATTGTGACAAAGCTGTTTTAATTATATTCAAGGAGATACATTGGGAGGTGATCCAACTCAAGCTCAAAAGTAAGTAAAATATAAACGACATTTAACGTTTTATTGAAGATCTGAGAAAAGTTTGGCTTGACTATCTAAATTCCAGCTTCTACATCTCCCTCAGTCTTTGAGCCAATTGAGTAGCATCAATTGGATGGGGATGGAGAATCATTTCTTAAATCAGGCCGCTGTAAGTTGAAGCCTTGAGGTAAATATTTTTTATTAAACTTTAACTAAATTGAGCGAGTTACAATACAATACCTACTTTTTTCTACGGAAAAGCCCGAAGCAGCTCCCTTGAATAAATTTTATCTTCACCCTACCATGATCCTCTTTAAGGTCCACCAGTTTGTAATGCCTAATTTAAAAAATCAAGAAAACAACAACAATTTTTCTGTATTTAAAATTGCAAAAATTAAAATTTTTTACACAGAATACAAAAAAATCGTTTTCTTGACTTTTTAGTCATATGTACCTACTCAGCTATAAAGATATTCACCTTAATTTAAAAAAGTTTTTTCGATTTTTTGACATAACGTATTCTTTTCCCTTCTCTTCAAAATATCTGGAAAAATATTAGCGAGCGAGCTACATCCTTATTCGAGTCCTTTGTTTCCACCTCATTTTAACACTGAGAGATTTGGAGGAATTCAATTAACATAGTCTCATATATCTTGTAAGACCCTACAAAATTATTTTTGGAAAAAATCTCTCCCACTGGAAATGAAAAAGCTTTGCTTAAAAAACCAATAAATTTTTTTAACTGGAATAGCCTACTTCGGAGGGTAATTATCTACATAACAGGTATATGTGGCACAATTTTTTTCTATTTGCATCTATTGAATTTCTTCACTAAAAATTACATAATAAGGGTTGAAAAGTTGAAAAACGGATACATATTTTGAACAACAATTCTACAATTGAATCGCTATGATGACTATTCTTTTTTTGAGGAGCTCATATGGAGCTCTAACAAGGTTCAATTTTCAATGACTGGATCATAAGAATGTTCTCCAAAGCATGAAATAAACATTATTCAACTAACAAAAAACAAAATTTACAATATTATCCTGACAATAATTGGGACTAGTTTTTTCCTCTCAAAAAAACAAAAAGTTCACAACGTCAGGATAAGGGAAATGAACTTGAGGATGGAATAAGCCTAATAACAAATTTTCATTCGAATCGATACAGGACGAAAAATTTGCGAAGCCATTTGAGCTTCATTTCCTAACCTACAACTAGAGTGCTATCGGCGAACCGTTCATTTTCACGTCTATACATTCGTTGGCTTTTAAGTGCTACAAGGCAATATTTGGATTCATGGATTAAAAACACGTTACTTCAGTATTGCAAAAGTTAATTTAGATGTTGACGCTGAAAATTACAGAGAGAAGCTATCGACGTCAGGGTTACATTTGTAAGCATTTTGCAGGTCTAAGCGATTATCTCTGAATGCATATAATATGTCCCTCGAAATGTAAAATCTGTAATTGCTACTTCATTCAATTGAAATATACTGCTACACAGTGAGAATTGCGATAAAAAAAAGTACTCTGTTGAAAATTAAAATGGCCATAGGAAATATTTATTCCACAATACTTCGATTTAAATTATTATGAAGTGATTAATCGGAATTTTTGCGCTGAGGGGACTGGAAAATTTGAGTTACTGTTTTCCAGCAACGTGATTTTCTATCAAGCTTCGGTAATCGCATAAATTTTTCCACACATTTAATAACTATTGATTCTTATATTTCCACGCAGTAACCACATTACTCAAAAAATTGTTATTTAAGCAAAAAGTTCCCATTTCATAAACTTCATCACCAATTTTTCTTCATTCCTCTTTTTTCATGATGTGTTTTTCTACATGTTCATCATGAAAACCTAATTGATAATAATTAAACTCCCCCCATAAAAATTTCTTCATAATTCTTAAGAGATAAATTTTATTAAATTGAATATTTTTCTCTCTTTTCTCTAATTCAATTAAAGTTTTCACTATTAGTTTATACGTATAATATGTTAGAAGTTCTCTCATGAGAAAACTCATAGTTCTCCTATTCCTGAGTTAATTTAAGGTTTTCATTTTTCATTCCACAATTTTATTAAGTATTTTCACTCCATTACAAATAATACTTGATGGACTAATGACAATGGTGTTCTTACCCTACCAATTGTGAAATTTCATACAGGTAAATTTGTTTTTTATATTTTGTTATATTTAGAAACATTTTATATTTAAAATTTTCATAACTTTTGTATTTAAAGTAGAGACTCATTATTTTGTATTAATTTTCTATATTGATTTTAACTAAAATGTATAATGTTATTTGATCGCAACTTTGTTACATTTGTTACAATTTGTATTGCCTCCTTAGATCTTTACAATGAAGTACCATTTTCTATTGTTGTAACCTGATGATGGTAATTGTTACCAAAACTAGTTGCAATTTTTGAGTCCCAATGGACATTAAATATTTTGTGGTTTGACTTTGAGTTTCATTGAACCCTTTATTTATAAAAAAAAAAAAATTATTCAAGTACCATACTTAGCTTAGCTCATCTTCTTGATAAAAGTATTATGTAATAATTGCTAATAAACGTCAAATGTTTTATTCCAATTGAGTATAACCACAGGCAGCAAAGTAACCACTTTGATGGCTAGGCAGGAAAAGTAATACTTTGCTGATTGATATCAGTCAGCAAAATTAATATTTGCTGCCAATCGGAGAAAATAGTAATTTGTTTAACTAGGCAGTCAATCTACTTTGCTGCCGAGCTGAACATATAATTTTTTCTCCGATTGTTCATAATGATATAGGAGGATATCGTATTTACAAATTATTACAATTCCCACAATCTATTTATTTTTCCTGTAGTGTTCAATTAGGATAAAATTTGATAGAAATCACAGTTGTTGGAATGGTTGGTTGCTATAAATTCTTGTTAAAAGTGTTATGTAAGGATTGCTAATAAATGTTTACGTCAAATGTTTTATTCCAATTCAGTATAATCACTTTGCTGCCTAGACAGGAAAAGTAATACTTTGCTGATTGATATGTGTCAGCAAAATTAATATTTACTGCCAATCGGAGAAAAATTAATTTTCTAGCGGCGCCATCTGAAAGTTGCTCGTTCTGTATTCATTTACATACCGAAGGCTGCGTTTTGAGTGTTCAATTTAGTGAAAGTAACGGTTCCGTACTGTCAGGACGCTCTGGAGTATATAACTTTAACTTCCCTAAACGGTATGACTGACGAAACGTTATATTAATGAAGGTAAACTTTTTGATGGGGAAAATATATGTATTAACGGTTTATGGTCGGTAAATAATGTAAATTTATTACCGCAAAGGTATTGGTAAAACTTTTTAACGCCGAATATTAAACTGTAAGCCTCTTTATCAATTTGAGAGTACTTTTGCTGAGTCTTTGTTAATGTTTGACTGGCAAATTGAATTGGTCTTTCCGAACCATCTGGGAAAACGTGACTTAATACTGCCCCCACCGCAAGGGGTGACGCGTCTGTAGCTAAAATAAGATGTAAGTTTGGATCGTAATGACATAAAATTTGATCCGAATGTATTTGTGTTTTCGCTGCATCAAAAGCATTTTGACATTCCCTGGTCCATTTAAACGGCACGTCGTCTTTTAAAAGGTTGTTTAACGGATATAAAATCGTACTAGCATTCTTAAAAAACCTTCGATAGTAGTTAATGAGGCCGATAAACGCGCGGACTTGCGTTTTATTCTCCGGAATCGGAATTTCACTAATTGCGTCAATTTTACTTGCAACTTTTAAAATTCCATTTTTATTTATTTTGTACCCACAGTATTCAATTTCGTCGGATAAAAATACACTTTTATCTATATTCACTTTTAAATCATGCTCGCTCAATTTTTTAAATACTAAATCGAGCCTTTCTAAATGCGTTTGTAAATCGGGACCCGTAACTTTGATATCATCCAAAAATACAGAGCAGCCTGGAATATCCTGTAAGATTTGTTCCATTTGTCTTTGCCAGATTGCGGGTGCACTCGCGATGCCAAACATCAATCTGGTTGGACGATACAAACCTTTATGAGTGTTTAACGTTAATAAATGCCTCATTTCTGGCTTAACTTCAAGGTGTAAATAAGCTTTACTCAAATCGATTTTTGTAAATTTTGTTCCGCCAGCCATCTTGGAAAATAACTCATCTATGGTCGGTAATGGATGGTCATCAATCAAAATATTTGGATTAAGAGTGACTTTGTAGTCACCACACAAACGTATTTGATTGTTTTTCTTAATTACGGGTACCACTGGTGTAGCCCAATCAGAAGAATTTACTTTTTCCAAAATGCCTTGTTGCACCAAAGAGTCAATTTCTTTTTCAACCGCGGGCTGTAAAGCGAAAGGCACTGTACGAGCTTTTATGAATATAGGTTTGACATTATCTTTTAAATAAATTGAAGCTTGAACACCCTTTACAGTACCAACACCGGGTTCAAAAATATGCTTGTATTTTGAAATTAATTTAGAAACGTCAGCGTTATTTTCATAAATATTTTCGTTTCTCTTCAATAAGTGTATATTGTCAATGTCTTGTAAGTTTATTTTCAAAATTCGTATCCATTCTCTACCGAAAAGTGCATTACGATCACCCTGTACTACATATAAATTTGCTGCATAATCTACCCCTTGGTAATTTATTGTAACTCTTACAAAACCTAAAACTTCTAATTGAGTTTTACAGTAAGAAACTAACTTCAATTTTGTATTTTGCAATTTATTATTAATAAACAATTTTTTGTATTGTGCAAAATTAATTAAACTAACAGCAGCACCGCTGTCAACTTCCATAACAATGGGTTTTTGATCAATTTGTAATTTTAAAATATACAGTGATGGGCAAATGTGTGGAACCAAGTAAATATCTCTGGAATTATCAGAGATATCAAAATGAAATTTGGAAAGTGGATACTACAGTAGAATGCCCATTTGTTTTCATTTTTTTTAACAATTATGAACTTCCGGTTTAACCGGAAGTAATGTCGATTTCAAAATTTGGAATGGAACACCCTGTATATTATTTCAGTTTCTGATCAAACATTTTATTACGAATACAAAAATATAGGGTTTGAGATTTTTTATTTCAATACCTACTGAGATATTAATAGAAAAGTAACTAAGGGAAGGAAAAATCTAATATCAATTTAAGAAATAATCATAAATATTAACTGAAACCTTGACTGAAACTAATCGATTTTCAAAACATTGGAACTTAACTAAGCTAAAATTAATGTATCAGATGTCCAAACTGAGCACCGTCTACTTCTTGACAATAGGCAAGTCGGTTTGTGAATTTCTATTCTTTCTCTTCCACTTAATTCGGCCATTTCACTATCAAATTTACAATGTAATCTTTTCACGTTCAAATACAAACACTAATAACTCATTTGGACAGTACTGTCACTTCACAACGAACTTTGTGGACTATGTCAAATATCGAACCCGATATTTTTGTATTCGTAATAAAATGTTTTATCAGAAACTAAAATAATATATAGGGTGTTCCATTGCAAATTTTAAAATCGACATTACTTCCGGTGAAACCGGAAATTCAAAATTGTTAAAAAATATGAAAAAAGTTAGCCAATCTACTGTAGTATCCACCTTCCAAATTTCATTTTGATATCTCTAATAATTCCAGAGATATTTACTTGGTTCCACACATTTTCCCATCACTGTATAATAAAACAATAACTTTTTTATATTATTTATTGATTTTTTATTGTGATACAATACATCTTGCATAATATGATCTGGATGCCTGAAAATAAAAGCAAAAACACAGAAAAGAGAATGGATAAGTCAAACATGTGGAGCTTTTTTCTCTCAAATCTAAATGTGTTGTAATTATTGTTGGATAACACGAGGTATTCAGCAAAACAAGTTTCTTATAAAGATTTATTATTCAATAGTTACAAAAGTTAATGTCAAACGAAGGCGCCTAAAAGAAAAATAAATTTATTTAATATGCGCCAACAAAAGTAACCTACTGTCTATAATACATGTAAAAAGATACATCTTACCTTCTAGACATTTATTACAGTTGCTGTTCAATATTTATATTATACTATTAATATTTGGAGACGTAAAATTAACAGACTTCCTCCTTTTTGTTTGACAGACGCCAAATATTTTTTTTTTTTTTTTATTGAATGTTGATAACATATGAAACACAAAACTTGTGACATAAGAAAATAATTACAAAATATACAAATATTCTCAACACTCCTCCTTAATTATTTTAGTTTTCAATGAATGAAAGATCTTACGGTTCAAGGGCTTTGTTAGTATATCAGCAAGTTTATCACAACTTTGCACATGTTTTATCACGACTGTATTTCCAATATGTTGTTGAATAAATTTTCTTGGAATTTCAATATGCTTTTTGCCTTTATTAATTTTTCCTTCGTGATTATTCAACATGCAGATAGCTGATCGGTTGTCAACACATATCATAGTTGGCTTAGTATCATCTAATAATCTAAGTTCCCTTCCAATTCTTCTTATCCAACAAATATCATCAATTGCTGATACAGCAGCTCTGTATTCTGCTTCTGCAGTTGATGTTGCTATAAGCCTTTGTTTCTGAGCGTACCATACTATAGGTCCTCCTCTTAGTACAAGTATTCCACTTGTCGAATGACCATTATCACCTCCATAATCCGAATCCGTGTAGGCAATTAGTTCATTACTTCCATCAAAATATATTCCATTATTAATTGTCCCCTTTAAATATTGAAAAACTCTTTTAACCATTTTCCAGTGACTAACCATTGGTTTGCTGTTAAAGCGACTTAGGTAGTTTACAACATAACTTATATCGGGGCGACTTATTGTAGCCAAGTAGAGCAGACTTCCGACTGCTTCACGATATGGTTTATTTTCCAATTGTCTATAATCTACAAGATTTTCCGGATTTGTGATCATTCCCTTTTCCATGGGAGTATGTGCTATATTAAGACTATCAAAATCAAAACGTTTCATAATCTCTTCGGTGTACTTTGATTGGCTGACAAAAATGCCTTCTTCTGTATTTTGAATTTCCATTCCAAGATAAGAAATTTTATTATTTTCCGCTGTGTCATAAGTAATTTCGAATTCTTCTTTTAATTTGTTTAGGATGTTAAACATCTCTCGTTGCCTAATTCCAGAGATAAGACCATCATCAACAAAAAGTACAATTATCACACTTCTATTTTCATTGTAATAGACACATGGGTCATCATCGGTATTTTCAAATCCTAATGATTTCAAAAAATTACTGAATTTATGGTTCCAGTTTCTTGGTGCTTGTTTAAGTCCATATAGACTCTTCTTTAATCTGCAGATTCGGTTTGTCCCATCATTATAACCTTCTGGTTGATACATGAAGATTTCTTCCTCCAAGTCCCCATGTAAAAATGCAGTTTTTATATCAAAAGACATCAATTTCATTTTATTTGATGCTGCCAAGCTGAGTACAAGTCTGACTGATACATGTCGAGCAACTGGACTGAACGTTTCTGTATAATCAATACCTTGCTTCTGTTGAAAACCTCTTGCAACCAGTATGGCTTTGAGTTTTCCATCTTGTTTTCTTCTTAGTACCCACCTACATGTCAATGGTTTCACATTATTTGGGGGTTCTACTAACTCCCATGTTCTCATTTTGGTTAATGAGTGAAATTCATCATCCATGGCTACTTTCCAGTTTTTGTCCTGCAGCGCTTCTCCAATTGCAATGTCTTCAACTTCGCCTATCAAGGCCATGTTTTCATTTTCATCATCAGCAGTTGAATATTCCAAAACATAATCGTCTAGTTTTTGAGGTTTTCTGGTATTTCTTCTGTCTCTCAAATTTCGTGAATTATCATTGATCTTGCTTTCCAAGTTTTCATCTTTGTGAATTGTGTGGTTAGACTCGCTAGTCCCTTCTTCATTAGTTTCTTCTCCTCCTGAATTCTGATTTTCTTCTGAGTTCAGTTCATGTTCTATGTATCCTTCTGTTGATCCTAACTTTTCATCAAACATTACGTTATCAGAGCTCACAACATCATTTTTCTTAGGAATGTAAATTCTGTAACTCGGTGAATCTATATCGTATCCAACGAAAATTCCTTTCTTCGACTTCTTCTCTGTCTTAGCTCTTTTGTGATCCTCAATCAATACATAACATTCACATCCAAAACTTCTAAGTTTATTAATATCAACTCTTCGTCCAAACCATAGATCAGCAGGACTGTTGTCATTTTGTGAACTCTTCCCTGTCTGATTTATAGTAAAAACTGCATAATTTACTGCTTCAGCCCACAGATTTTCATTGAGATTTTTAGCATGTATAGCAGATCTTGCAGATTCAACAATCGTCCTCATTTCTCTTTCAATACGTCCATTCTGCTGAGGAGTATATGCATTCGACTTACTATGAAATATCCCTAATTCTTCCAGAATTTTCTTAGCATTTTCATTTTCAATTTCAGTTCCATTGTCAGATCTCAAACATTTTATATTTCTTTCAAACTGATTGTTCACCATTTTCACATACATATTCAGTTTAGAAATAGCTTCATCCTTATATTTTAAAAAGTACACTGTTCGAAAATGTGAAAAATCATCCTTGAAGAGTAGGAAGTATTTAGCTCCTCCTAACGAGAGAATGTTCATCTCACACAAATCTACATGAACCAAATCTAACGGTTTTTGAGATACTTTTGTATTCAATGGATGTGAAATATGATGTTGTTTTCCATATATACATCCTGGACAGACATAATCATTCCAATCATCTACATATTTCACTCCATGTCTTTTTAGAGTGTCTTTCACATATTGTACATTTTGATGAGCTAACCTGTCATGCCAAATTTTAATTGACGTAACCTGTTGTAATTATTGTTGGATAACACGAGGTATTCAGCAAAACAAGTTTCTTATAAAGATCTATTATTCAATAGTTACAAGACATTTTTCAGCTTCATCTCTTCTAAACATCATCTTGAACAAATTTTCATCTCTTTTGGCTATTGCTACAATTTCATTATCTTCCCGACTCTTGAAAATTGACTGGCTTGCATCTGCTTGTTGAATATATCCTCTGTCTAACAACTGTGACACGGAGAATAGGTTGAAGGACATTTTAGGCACATATAATACATTCTTCAGAACGACTTCATACCATTTTTCACCATTGAATGCCATCAACTCCACTTCACCTATTCCTATTCCTTCTAACCTGGTAGCATCACCAATCAACACATTGATACGTTCTTTAAGTTCAACAAAATTTGTCAACCATTCTTTACGTGATGTCATATGTTGACTTGCACCGCAATCTTGATACCAGCAATCACTGCAGTCATTTTCTGATAATATGTCCTTTACATTTGCAGTTGATAAACCAGTGGAAATAAAAGCTCTGCGATTTGAGTTTCTTTGATAACTTCTCTGACTTCCATTATTTCGATCATTACTACTGAAATATCCACTTGAATTATTATTGGGACAATCTTTTGCAAAATGGCCCTTTTGATTACAGTTTTTACAGGAGTAATTGTTTTTGCAGTATTCTAGATACTTAGGACAAGGTTTGTTTCTGCAGTATTTCTTAATATGACCCCTTTTACCACATTTGAAACATTCAACTTTACTTTGTGAATTGGCTTCATTTCTTTCAGACTTTTTGTGCATAAGGGCATTTTGTGGTGCTTGTTCCTCAGTACCATTCAGTCTATCCTCCTCCAACCGAAGACGTTCAATGATTGTATTTAAATTTTTATCGGCAGGGCTGACATTATCCCGTACGGAAATGATGTAATTTAGGAGGTAACATTCCCATAATTCTTGTCATGATCCAAGATTCCTTGACTTCTTCACCTTCAGCAGCTAAGTCTTCTGCATACTGTTGAATAATCATACAATTTTCTACGGCTGACTTACCAACATCATATTTATAACTGAAAAATTGCCTTTGTAAACCTTCAACTGTAAGATCAGACTTCTTACCATACAACAACTCTAACTTTTCAAGCATAATAAAAGATGAATTACAATACGCAATTTTCTTAGCAATGTTGCTACTCACATTTAAACCTATAAGAGTTTGAGCTTCAATATCTTGTTTGAGCCAAGCCTTAACATTATCATTGTCATCTGAACCCTCTGGCTTCAATACTACGCCTGTAGCTACTAAATATAACCCTTTTGATTTCAAAGTTAGATTCAATCTAAATTTCCATGATACATAATTAACATTACCTTGTGAATCTTCTGACAATATTTCTAATGAAGACTTGACTGAGTCCATATTGAATTTAGCTTTTGACTGATAAATTTTACAGTTCAATATCTAATTTATAAACAGACTTATAATAAAACAATTCTAAAGACTTTTTCTTTACGACGACTTACTTTCCAAACAACTGATTTGATGGTCCCAAATAATACTGACTTGTAGTGACGACTGACTGGCAAGTTTGACTGACCTACAATTACCTTCAACTTCTTGTTTATTCCACCTCTGGCTTATTCCAACAAACTGACATAGCTGACTGGGCCCATAACCTGTTGTAATTATTGTTGGATAACACGAGGTATTCAGCAAAACAAGTTTCTTATAAAGATTTATTATTCAATAGTTACAAAAGTTAATGTCAAACGAAGGCGCCTAAAAGAAAAATAAATTTATTTAATATGCGCCAACAAAAGTAACCTACTGTCTATAATACATGTAAAAAGATACATCTTACCTTCTAGACATTTATTACAGTTGCTGTTCAATATTTATATTATACTATTAATATTTGGAGACGTAAAATTAACAGACTTCCTCCTTTTTGTTTGACAGACGCCAAATATTTTTTTTTTTTTATTGAATGTTGATAACATATGAAACACAAAACTTGTGACAAAAGAAAATAATTACAAAATATACAAATATTCTCAACAAAATGGCCGATATGCCGTTTCAATATTGAATTATACAACCTCTCCTTGCTACTTGAATCATATACTGTTGCACTCATTTGTCCTCTTGATGAGATCTTCCCAAAAATATGGCCAAAGCAATATCACCTACAGCTGCGCATATTAAAAAAGTGCTAATGTTTAACAAATTCAAATGACTGCACTTACAATTCAATTATTGTTCATTTTCATTGTCTAGAACTTACCATAGGCAAGACGATTGAAGTTTTTTTCCTTTTGTTCAGCTGTTATTGTATTGTGTTTCCTTTTTTTTTAATTTCTGGGTGAAAAAATGCCTGGAATCGTTTGGGTCTACTTATTCCCTCTTTATCTTTCTTTTCCTTTTATGGCCCCTGGAGACACAAGCAGGCATCCATTGAAAAAGTTTGTGGCCTTTATAGAAGGGCTCGGCTTCATGGATGTCTAGGTAGCAGGAATGGTACAATGGGCCCGCCAGTGGCCTCAGTGCCGGAACCTTGGCTTGAGTTTGTCCAGGACAAGGCTCGCCTGCAAACTTAGTAGTAGTAGTAGTAGTAGTTCTTTTCCCTCCCCCATTTTTGTGCCAGATCAGTACAGCTTACTGGTTCCAGCATCTCATATCTGAAACATGAAAAAGGGAAAAGGCAAACAGGGATGTGGGGTTTTGAAATCATCTACTTGCTTTCTTAGGTACACTGAGAAATTTTTCATTTACCTGTTAATATAAATCAAAGTAGCAATAATATGCTTGCAGTGTCCCCCTAATCCTGCTTTACAGGAACATTTACAAATCCAGGACTCATCGAATTTTATGGTAATTTCATGTGGGGATGGTAACCACAGCACACACCCTCTAGCAGTTTAACTCTCATCTACAATTTGTATCCAAGTTAATAGTATCAAGCCCTTCCGCAAGAGAGCGCATTTGTAGCGTGACGTTGCAGAATCGCCAAATCGGAGGGAACGTCACGTGAACTGTCAATTATTGAATGTTACAAACATCAAGTTATTTATATTTTCAATGTTTCAAAAAAATGTATGCTGGAAGACGTCAAAAACAATTAACTCCAAACGAAAGACATGTATATAAAAAGGTTGTGGCTTGGAGCAAGAAGAGTTTCATATGTATGTATTTATTAATAATATATTTTATGTATATATAGGGATTTATTTAATATAAAATTGATGAGCAACTTCGAAGTTTTCTTTGAAAACCAAGTTTCCAAAAATATCATTGAAATTTGTAACGTGAAGGACACATTTTTTCTACTTAGGGGAATGAAAATATGCTTGCGAAATGCCGTTTTAAAATTAAGAAATAATATATTATTTTTAGGGTGTGAATATATACTATATATTACGTAGAATTATACTTATGGATCTCACTGTATATTCATCTTATTTAATTTTTTGAAAAATAGTTAGCAACAATAGCCAGTTTGTCGAATGTAAGATAAAGACACTCCTGTATTTTGTTTATTCCTTGGTGTACATATTGGAATATTTTGCAGTCGTTTGAGTGTGAAAAAATATGTGCAATTTGAAATAATTCAGGGATATCCATCTTATATTCAATACTTAAATATCCCGCCCTTATGTCCGATTTTACCTACCGTTTCGTGAAGTTAGGTATTACCTGAATCGGATTTGGGAATTTCTAAATGCGTGTGGTGAAATGTAAATTGTGTTTAGAAATTACTAAATTCGACTTGGATATTACCTAACTTCATGAGACGATTGGTGGAATCGAGCATTAGTTATTTCATATTTTCCGCTCTTTTATTCTTCTTCTTGCTCCTTTTTCGTACTGTATCATAAGGGATAATTTACCCTTTTCTAGTATGTCACAGATTTCTTTAGTTCTGTGGTCCATGTATACTATCGCCGCGCGGCGGAAGGGATCAATACTAATATATTAGATCTAAGATTTAGTGAAGGAGTTAGCCTGCTAGAGGGGGATGTGCTGTGATTGTAACATTGCTGAGGATCTCATACACAAGCTTTTGATTATTTTTTCATTGGAACTGTAAAATTATGTGACCAGCCTTGAAAACTTCATCACCTTCCTTAATTGGCCGAACACGTTCACCCACATAATCTAGAATATCTGAAATTGATACCTCCACTTTCACAGGCATTATTAATAACACAACACTAAAATATCTTTATCTTAAATCACAAAATCTAAAATATACTAACACACGACTCAAAGCGTAATGACTGATGAATGTAAATTATGTGAGAATAGAATCAGGGTAGGGGATCTCTGAAGGCGCATGGGTGCTGCCACATAAAAAGTCTCATCAGTACTAAAATTTGTAATTTAATGAAAACTGTAACGCCATTAGTGGTAGTTGCAGATTCTTCCACATACATATTAGCGCTGACATCCTTGATCCTAACCTGACAACTGCTTATTTGTGTGTGTGTGTTGAGTATTCGTATTTAGATTTTATTGTTCATAGTGGGACTTTTACTTCAAGAGACAATAATTTTAAGAATATGTTTTGTGAAAGACTGTAATGTGAGGTGCATACGGTAAGCTTTATCTTCATTTCAAAACATGTTCCATCAAATAGAAAGTAATAGAAGTAGCAGTTATTCTTCCACACAACTTTGAACTTCCCAGCATTATTGTTAATTCCTAACATTTATTTTTTTTCCTGTTTGTCATTGAGATATGTTTCATTTATTGTATACTTTTTTTATTCAATAAAATATGTAAACTTGATGATTATTGCTTTATTTTTCGCAATTCAGGCATTATATGATCCATTTTTTGACATTTCATTTAATTTTACTTGACTTTTCATTGTTATTATTGTAATATCAATCTAATGTTGAGTAATTTTAAATGAAATATCAAAAAATGGATCGTGAATGTCATTTTGCAATAAAAGTAAAATTACAGTAATTTTGAATATACCGCAAAAAACTGTAAAATTACAGGTATTTTCTTTTTCGGCTGTTAGCGAAGTTCACAACCTGATTTGTGCCAGAGTTACTGACGGGACTCTCAAGGTAGCGCCACCCGTATGAATAGAGGGCGCCACGAGTCAGTTTCCCATCTATAAGTAGTTTTTCATCTATGAATAGAATGACAAAATATTTGTTGTTCACCCTCCGATCCGACATTTTGGATTTCGCAGCGCCATCTCGCGGTTCGTGATTTTTCCCTATATAGATCACAGATATTCGCGTCGAGTCTTGTCTTTGCATTTTATTCAGTCATTGATTCAATCCTGTTATCTACTGCATATGGTTCATGATTGTTAGTTTATTTCCACTGGTTTTTCAGATTTTTTCTAGCCAATGGTGGTGTTCAACTGGTCAGCTTTGTTTTTCATTCGCTCTGTAATTTAATCAATAATTGATTTGAATAAAAGCGGACTTATGTTATCACCCTGCTTTATTCTGTTCTTTATTATAATATCTCCTGATTTCAATCATAATAAGAAAACGGCTTTGGAAGACTTTTAGACTTCCGAGATTTCATTTTGATTTTAAATTCCTTCGATATAGCTCACCTCAAATGAATCAGACTGGAAAAAAAATTTCAATTGATCATTATATTACCTTAAAAGTGACAAATTCGATAGAAAAAATGGTACTTTCACTTCAAACTGTAAAGATTAATATCTTGAACTTGATAAGAGTATGTTCTACAAAAAAAAAACGAAGAAAAATGATTCATTTTGCCAATTTTTGAAAATATTTGTAGGCATAGTTTTTTCCACTCATATTTCATAAAATTACATACATAAATCTTATCTAGGTAGCGTGAGCTCACAAATCAGGATTGTTGTGTGACCAGATGATAGGTTTTAAATGGTGATTAGTTCCTTTAGAATATAATATTCAACCTACATTCACTTTATACCTTGAGTGCATTAAGTAATAGCTATTTATGTACCAAGGCAGTAAAGTGGTTCTTTATCGGACGAGTCTGAAATTATGAGACGAGCGAGAGAAGCGAGCGAGGCGAATAACAGGCGAGTACGATAAACACACTTGACTGACGTGGTGCATACAAAATTTTATTGCCAACTGTTCAGAATTCTGAATATAAGAAACTGAGGTATATTTCATTGCATTTTATTGAGACGAAGTAAACACTGTCAGATAATAATTTTCGAGTAATGTCAAAGTCAAAATACTTTACCTGACGCATATGTCACTTTACCTGACTCATATGTCACTTCACCTGCCGCAAGGCAGATAATGTACATTATTGGTATAGGATAAGGTAAACTGTTTGTTTACTTCCGGAAATCAATCTGATAATTAACGGCTTTACTGACAGCTGGCTATAAAAAATTTAATCTTCAACTGTCATGTGACGGGTACGATTTGACACTATTTTCAGTGTCATAATGACATATTACCGCACTAGTGCGATAATACGAATCTAGAATAGTATCTTATGCAACGAACATGTTATGTATGATAGCCATTAAGACACGAGCATATTGTAGGTATATAATATGCGAGTGTATTAATGGCAATTACATGAAAGTTGCATACAATATTTTTTCTACTCAGATTGATAAAAATTATTTAATCAATAATTATTAGTTGAATTAATATTAAATATAGTTACTTTTGAAAATCAAAATTATTTGACAGCTATCAAATTAAGTGTCACTTTATAGGTCTGTTCGCCTGCAATAAAAGTGTAGCACTGAGCTATATAATTTTGAAGAATTCAGGTCTATCTGTGAAAAAATGCGTGTAAAACTGCTAAATTTGGGACTATCTATGTATATTCCATTTGTATACTGCCAAAAGCATTAAAACATAATTAAAATAAATAAAATCGTATAGCTCAGTGCTACAGTTTTATTGCAGGGAACAGACCTAATATGATTAATTTCAGAAATGTCAACCATGTATCCATGGCTATATTAAATATTGTGCGAATGTCGCATTCCTATTGGTCTGAAAATCTGTATCATAATGAATATCATTATAATACAGATTTTAGTCTTTTAATAAGTATATTATGAAACAGGAGTAGAAAAAAATATTAATACCAGAATTGAATATTTAAAATAACACTGGGTGCTGCATTTTCAATTTCCGAGAGGAGATTGTCTTTGCTTGAACCCATTTTATAGATTTTTGTTCATTCAACTTTGACAATTTGATGACATAACTAATTTTTTTCATTTCCACAGCTATCGTTACAAAATATTATATAGTATGTTTGCAGTATTATTTAAAATACGTTGGATTGAACTTTTTCCCAATTTTATCGTAAAGGTACTGTTAATAATTCTAATAAACAGTTGTAGATAGAATTTTGTAGGTAACACGTGTGATAGGAATTATTAACGCACTTATGTGATTACACATGCTTGCGTTAATAGTGTCCATATCCTACTAATTACGTAAATAACTATTAAAGAAACTTATTGCTAGACCAAATATTTTTTCACTATACAGGGTGTCTCACGACGAGTGAAAACTATCTGTATATGGCAAAATACTTATTGTAAAATCATGAAAATTTCTACGTTTGAGTTATCGGATACGATCTTTTCAACTAAAATATTTTCAAAGATGGCCGACTTCCGGTTCCACCGGAAGTCGACTGTAACTTTGTTATTTTAAATGGAACACCCTGTATATTAATACATTTTTGAAATCTACGTAATATTTTAGTATACTTTTGTCTGAAAACTTTTTCCGAAAAATGCACTCTTTTTGAGTTATTGATTTTTTTGTAGAAAATTTGACCGTTGAAGACCCTTATAAATTATTTTTTTACGAGGAGACCCTTGAAGATATGAAAATGGTTTCTGTTCAGTGGCCTTAAGCAAGGTCAAACGTGATCGAATCTATGTTGAAAAATTTTTCATTTTATACAGGGTGTGTATAAAAAGTGTTCAAAGTTTAACTTCATAAATATCAAATTTCTTCATTTTTTTAAATAGAACCACCCTGTTTTTTCTATTTTAATGCATTCAGGGGAAAAAAATAAGGCAAGTTCATGTATACTTTCCTATACCTAAACCTTACCGTTATCCAGATATTAAATGTTTTATAAAAAATTTTAGAGATGCAGGTGTGGTCTAAATTTTGATACAAGTACTAAGAAACAAAAAAGTCTTTTTCTTCATCTGTCTGAAAAAAAATCAAATCAAATTGTTTTTATTAATCCTATTCCAACTTTTAGTCGTCTCCGAGATATTTGAGGTTTTAAATTGTTATTATATTCTTAACAAGTTTAAATTTTTCATGTATACTTTTAGTAGGCTTTGTAATAAATGACACTTATTTAACTGACATTAGTTAACACCTAGAGAAGATTGTGAGCTAAGAGTTCGGAATTCCTTCAATTCCCTTTCTGAGATGATGATTAGCAGTGCGACGAATGAAGGTATACTGAGAAGGGTTGAAAAATGTATTGTTCAAGTTCAAGTGAGCAATTTTGAACATTTACTTTAAAACATCAGACTATTTTTCTTTGGCTTTTGATTTTCCATAAAATTTTGTAGCATATCTTATTATTCTCACAAATGATTTAACTCGATTAACTTTTGCTTAAAATGAACCGAAAAGCTTCAAATTGTTAAGTATTCTTTTAACAATGTGCGATTTCGATCGCAGTCAATCTGGATATCTTACTGCAAATAAAGCACATGTTCTTGTTAGAACTTTGTCATATTTACCATGTAAATTCACATAATAATTTTTATTTCTTAGTGCTTGTATCACCTGCATCTCTAAAAATTTACATAAAACCTTCAATATCTGGATAACGGTAAGGTTTAGGTATAGGAAAGTATACATGAACTTGTCTTATTTTTTTCCCATGAATACATTAAAATAGAAAAAACAGGGTGGTTCTATTTAAAAAAATGAAGAAATTAGATATTTATGAAGTTAAACTTTGAACACTTTTCATACACACCCTGTATAAAATGAAAAATTTTTCAACATAGATTCGATAACGTTTGACCCTGCTTAAGGCCACCGAACAGAAACCATTTTCATATCTTCAAGGGTGTCCTCGTAAAAAAATAATTTATAAGGGTCTTCAACGGTCAAATTTTCTACAAAAAAATCAATAACTCAAAAAGTGTGCATTTTTCGAAAAAAGTTTTTAGACAAAAGTATACTAAAATATTACGTAGATTTCAAAAATGTATTAATATACAGGGTGTTCCATTTAAAATAACAAAGTTACAGTCGACTTCCGGTAGAACCGGAAGTCGGCCATCTTTGAAAATATTTTAGTTGAAAAGATCGTATCCGAAAACCCAAACGTAGAAATTTTCATGATTTTACTATAAGTATTTTGCCATATACAGATAGTTTTCACTCGTCGTGGGACACCCTGTATATTTTTCCTCTAAAGTGATTGAAATAATACATTGGAGATTCACTACATTGTTGAGTTTCATTTGGTTGATATTACAAATGATGTGATACGTTTTTCAAGTCAACAATACGAGTATAGGTTGATAGGAAGGAGTAGCATATTCCCGTTGGCACCAATGTCTCTCGACAATACAGATTTCCATTTTTGGTGTCAAATTAAAAACAAGACCTGCAAATGAAGCGAATCTAATTCAAGGAATACGAGAAGCAGATGGGAATATTCCCAGGGCTGAAATAAAAGCTGCTTTCTTTCCTGCCACGTAAAGAATAGATAACTGCATCGAAAAAGATGGGAAGCAGTTCGAGCAGTATCCTTAGATTACTTCACTAGGTCAATCTAGTTTATCTTAGTTGTTTCTGTTACACATTTAGTTGAGGGTTACTGTAGTAGTAATGTTTATGTCTACCTATTTTTTCTCTTATCTTTGTTCAGGAAATAGGTATTAATATGCAGTTCTACAATTTATTTTCAAATTCCATCCTTCCAAGTACATTATTTAAAAATATAGGTATGTGTTTGTTTGGGGTAACATTCACTGAGACCTAAAAGGTCTATTGTGCCCTAAAAAAAAAAAAAAAATATAGGTACCATTGAGTTAAAGATTTCCCAAAAAAGTTGAAAATAAAAAAAAATGTTCATCGCCATCATCTAGCGACCTGTAAAACCATTGGAATAAAACAATTATACAACATTTGATTGGGCATTGTATTCCCTTTCAAAATTTGTCAAAATCCATTAGGCGGAGCAAAAGTTTGTTAAATTGCCTCAGCTCTCCCACTCACCAACCCATTCCCTCATTTCACAATAATATAAAGAAGGAAGTACTGAAGCAAACATACGTGAAATGATTTAAAGATCACGTACATTTGTGGTACATTTTGTGGTACTACAACGGTCCATTCATAATAAAAAAATATGTTTTGTGCTATTATTGTGAGCTACGTCCTCTATTTATAGGTGGAAATAATTTCCAGTAGTACCTCGTATACGATTTTGTACTACAGATTTTTCTCTCTGAGCTGTCTGGTGAATATATTAGTTTTTCAACTGTCTGTCGGATTGCCATTTTCTTAATACCTTGTTTTTTAAAATCATATCCTTCTAAATTTACTCCAATCATCCCAGTTAGATTTCACGATAAATCCTTCAGCTAATGTAGATAATGTGATGAAGGTTTATGGTCTTAAATGATTTAAATCTCAGTATGTGGCAGTGATTTTTTATTCACTATTTTCCGTTTTAATAGTGTGGATTCGGTACAGTTAATCCACAGTAATACTCAATTTATCAGTGAACTATATTCCAGGAATGATATGATCTTTTTAATCCTGTTGTCGGCATTCTGGTCTACTTGTTATTTTCAACTTTTTATACCCACTCGACGCTCACAGTTTAATGCTTTTAGGCCCATAGTATTTTAAAAATTTAGTCAGCATAGAGGCACAAATACGAAACAGAATAAAATGAAGGAGACTAAATAAAATAGAATCAAATAAAACATAATAAAATGGAAAGGAATAAAATTAAATACGCTTTGGAAGGTACCAATATAGAAGTAAAGTCATCAGCACGGATTTGAAGGGTCATCATGGATAGCAAACCAAACTGGAAGCTACAAACCATGGAGCTAGTAATTCTACAAACATATTGTTCTACTATCTAGCCTCTGTGAGAAATACTTGAATATTTTGATATTAATTTCAAGGATAAGAAAGGGATGTGATCAAAATGTATTATTGAAGTTTTACAAATCATTAAGATTACCTCTTATCGATTATGGAAGTATTATATACTGCTCGGAAATAACCTTTACACCCAAACCATTGCTTGTTGTACTTTGTGGCCTCCGGACAATTCCAACACCACTATCACTTTCTTGCGAAGCATCTTTTCCCTCTTTACAGGATAGAAAAAGGCAGCTATTTTTCCTTTTTGCCATCATTGAAGTCAACATGCGTCCAAGCTAGGTATGTTAAAAACCTCTGTTAAGCCATGCGAAATATGCAATATACTGATAAACTGCCCAAAATTGGAAAGAATTGAATGAAGAAAATAAAATAGGATATATAGGATAATTGTGATGGAGAACTGGAAACAAAAAGAAAAAATTTCACCCAGCGGCAAATCCACCTGCTCTTGTTCGAAAGTGGTATGAAAATAGAGTTCGACTTTCTTGAACATAATTATCCATTTTTTATTAATCCAGAGCAAATTTAAGAAAATCAAAAGTGCACTTTGAACTTATTTTCCAACGACCTTTTCAAATCTGTTATTATTTTTCATGAACGCTATGGGCGAGTTGTACCAAACGCCTAAACTCGGTTTAATGTTAACTGATGATTAGACTGATGTAATTGTTGATAATAAATACATCAATCAGACACAGTCTAAACATCAGTTATCATTAAACCGAGTTTAGGTATTTGGTACTACTCGCCCTATTTGGTATAAAAGTTAACTCGCGTTTGACAGTTTTGTACAGAAATCCCTATGTCGCATCTTATGAATAACACAGTATATAGGGTTGTCCAAAAAAAACCGGAATTTTTTTTTTATATTTTTTTCATTTATAGGTCGATTTTATTGATGTCGGTTTTGTTTAAAAGATAATTGATCAAGACACACTACTAATTATTAAATTAAATTAAAATTCACTATGTATTAACATACTTGTTTTTTTCGAGCCATACATCAGACAATTTTTGACCGATTTCTATGTTTGACCTCTCGTTACATTCACAAATGTCTGAACTTTCGTGAAATAGTTCGCAAACATATACAGTGCGAAACAAAAAATTTCCAGTCACTTTTAAAGTTTGATAAAGTTTGGATGTGTCCGCCATTTTGTTTTTTAAACAAAACGCGAAATATTAAATTAGTAGTGTGTCTTGATCAATTATCTTTTAAACAAAACCGACATCAATAAAATCGACCTATAAATAAAAAAATATCAATAAAAAAGGAAATTCCGGTTTTTTTTTGGACAACCCTATATAATGAAATATGATGGAACATAATAGAATATAATAGAACATAATGGAATATAATAGAATAGAATGGAAGAGAAAATTATAAAAACAAGAAATCAGCGACTAGAAGAGTTCAATATATTTTTTGATTTCCATAATATTATCAAGTACCTATTCAGTATCCATCATACTTTTCCTTGGGTTTCATCACTTTCATCCAAATTTTTCCCTTCAACTTTTTTCGTGATTTCTAGTTCTAACTATTTTCTCGAAATTTGAAGAAAACACGTTCATTTTTTCATTAAATAGTGCGCATCAGTGTCCATCCCCTCTGTTATATAAATCTCGATTACGCCGATTTATTGACCACCTTACATACGCACAGGTGGCAAAGCTCATCTGTGGACGGATGATACAGGCACTTAAACATTATGGTAGATACGACAGTGATAAGTTTACCAGTTATTTTCACAGATGTAGTTGTCGTTTCTCAACTGGGTTAATTCTGTGTGTAATTTAGCATTTGAAATCAGAGCAATTTCTGAAATAATATCGAGAATTTACAAACTTGACGAAACTGGACCTGTGAAGGTAATATTTTTGACTTGGTTGATATTATATTTTTTCAGCTCATTCACATAGAATTGAAATCATACGTCTGAATAGTTTTATAACATCGAGACAAATCTCTCGTTGGTTTTTTCTGAACGATAAAGCTAGATTTATGAGCTTTGTTGTTCGTTATTCGTTTTTTTTTTATTCTCAAAAATCATATTTCGACATCACATAGGTACACTCCTTCATAATACGAACCAAATAAATATAAGCTGATAATATTTCTTGAAATACCTTCAACGACAAAAACAACTTTTTTTAAAACATACAGCATATGTAAGTGAGAAATTGTTAAATATAAAAACGGGAATATCCCCTTTGAAAAATAAACTCAAAAGGGAATGTTGCTAGAACTTCGGAATGTAGAATTGATAAAAGCAAAGAAGGAAATGTATCGTTTTTTGACACTTGAAACAACGGAAAAAGCAAGATTCATTGTTGGTAGTGGTGCTACTACATATTATTTAGAAAGCAAAAAGTGATTAGTAGAAAACAAGTAGCAAAATAGTATGCTTAAGTGATTAGATTCTGTGCGAGGAGATTTAATTTACAAGTCAGAAAATGGAGTTGAAATCACTTCGAAAAATGTCTTATTGTGTGAAGATTTGGATTATAATCTATTGTCTGTCAAAAAGATAGAATTAAGAAGCAAGTTTGGAGTCTGTTTTTGAAGTAGTGTTTATTTTCAGAAATAACATATATCTGAGTATGTATTCTTCAAGGTGAATCTGGAAACTACGGGGTTGGGATAAAGTATGAAACCAAAGTAAATATCTTTTAAACGAAAAAAGCGATATTTATGAAAAGCAGGTAAGTACAATGGAAGGAATCTGATGTAGGATATTTGTTTGTTAATAGTGTATTTTTGGCTTGACCAGCTTCTTTATCTTGAATGGGACTCCCTATATATATTTTTACAGATTTTGAAAAAGCTTATTATATTGAATTCATCCATACTGCTGAGTTTAGTGTGAAAACGAGGGATAACTCGCTGTTAGCTGTACAGGTGTAGGTACATTTCATGTTTTTAAATAATGAGAAACAAAATTACTCCAAATGTTTAAAATGCTCGCCGTTTATTTGCTGACAATACGCCATCCTATTAACAAATTCTTGAGTCACTCTTTCCAAGACTTCTCCACGTATTAGTTCACATTAATCAATAATTCTTTGTCTTAATTCCTGTAAGTCTGTAGGTAGTCTAGCGTAAACACGTGATTTAAGATAAACCTAAAGGAACAAATCTAACAGGATAAGATCCGGAGAACGAGCAGGTCACTCTATGAATCCTCTAAGTCCAATGAGTTCTAACACGATCACCATGACCGATCATCATTGAAATTTCAATACGCTCTTTTCACTCAATTCAACAATTCTAAATTGTTGAATTTAATGCATACAAACAACATCAATTAGTTGATCTAAATATTTGTTTGCTCTAATGCAAAAAACTCAAAAGAGGTTGATTGAATTGCTATATTCCTTGTTTCTACAAACTTTTTATACTAAACTCAGTATATATGAATTCAAAATAGCAAGCCGTTTCAAAATCTGTAAAAATATATAGGGTGACCCAATTAAATTGAAGAAGTTGGTGGCATTTTCGGTTAAACCGAAAGTGTATTGTTAACAAAAAAATGTAGGTACATCAGATGCATTCTGTTACCTGGTACTTACCTGCGTGAGTCGTTTCAAACGTAATAACTGCTGATGAAATGATGTTTATTTTCCCGCAAATAATAATTTTTTATTGTTGGACGTCGAAAATGTTCCTTGGGGCAGTCTATTTTTTTTGTTTAATATAATATATTCTTTGTGTCTCAAAAATGGACAATGCATATTATTCTGGCATATTATTCATATACGCATATTATTCTGGCCTATTTATCGATTTTGAATTTTATTTAACCGCAGATTCACTTCAACTAACTACATGCTATGTTTTCATTAGTTTTTACTGACATGGTGTGGTTTTCCCGTTTTTTTCGTTTCGCATAGAATCGAAAATCACTAACGAAATGGCTAACATTATGGTAGAGACAGCTTTACCGGAATCCCATTTTATTTTATGGGTAGTGAGCTTGATCTCGCTACACGTACGTCTTGTTATTTCTCATTGCTTTTATTTTGCTGGGCTAGGTAAAAGGACATTTTATTGCTACACTGCGGTGGTATTATATGAAAGAATCGAAAATATTTTTCCTTTAAATAGAACAACTATTGGAAATCAAAGAATATCGTAACGGAACTCCTAAACTGTTCCAAATTTATGTCATGAGCCGTGAACTTTTCTAATAAATAAATGAAATATCTAACTAGCTTCACTGTGGAGCCAATATTCCAAAACTTACTCCATATTATTTCAAAAACGAATATGCAGGTCGAGTTTTAAGCATGGAACTCCTGAATTATCTTAGAAACGGATCGCACGATTTTCAAAGATTTTGGTTAGGTTATGGTAGTATTAACATTGTTGTCAGATCTTCCTTTTTTGGTATAATAATGAACTCAGTTATTCCAGATGGATGTCCCTTTATATCTTTTTCCTTTGAAATCCTTGAGAAATACTATTCTTCCAGCTTGCTTCATTGAGAGAAGCCCAGTTGTTTCTATTTATTTCAAAATTTGGGTGAAAAGGCTATTTATTGGAATTTCGGGTGAATGAAATGTGAAATGTGTTTTCCAAACGAGCCATTTCTATCTTTGTACGATGCGATTAACTTCAAATACCTGAGAAAACAGCTTGCCGGAATAAAAGAATAAATAATAACAAGTCCTACGCCTTAATAATAATAAGGCTGAAATAATCAATATTTTCAAATACATGTTGTTATCTCAAAAACACTTAAGTAAGATAGAGTATGGGGTTTCATTGAAAAAATTATTTTTTCTCCGGTCGGCAGCAAATATTAATTTTGTTGACTGATATCAATCAGCAAAGTATTACTTTTCCTGCCTAGACAGCAAAGTGGTTACTACTAGGCACGAAAGTGATTACTTTGCCTGTGCCTGCCTGTGATTATACATTCCTATAGCAACCAACTAAAATAAAGAGATTGTAGTAATTTGCAAATACAATATCCTCATGAACAATCGGAGAAAAAATTATAGGTTCAACTTGGCAGCGAAGTAGATTGACTGCCTAGTTGAACAAATAACTATTTTTTTCTCCGATTGGCAGTAAATATTAATTTTGCTGACTGATATCAATCAGCAAAGTATTATTTTCCAGCCTAGGCAGCAAAGTGGTTACTTTGCTGCCTAGGCACGAAAGTGATCACTTTGCTGCCTGTGATTATACATTTCCATAGCAACCAACTAAAATAAAGAGATTGTGGGAATTGTAATAATTTGCAGATACAATATCCTCATGAACAATCGGAGAAAAAATTATATGTTCAGCTTGGCAGCAAAGTAGATTGACTGCCTTGGCTGAATTCATAGCCGAGCGTAGCGTAGCCTCGGCATTCAATCTACTACTTTGCTGCCTAGTAAAACAAATAACTATTCTCTCCGATTGGCAGTAAATATTAATTTTGCTGACTGATATCAATCAGCAAAGTATTACTTTTCCTGCCTAGGCAGCAAAGTGGTTATTTTCCTGCCTAGGCAGCAAAGTGATTAATTTGCTGCCTGTGATTATACATTTCCATAGCAACCAACCAAAATAGAGATTTGCAAATACAGTATCCTCATTATGAAGAATCGGAGAAAAAATTATATGTTCAACTTGGCAGCAAAGTAGATTGACTGCCTTAGCTGGATTCCTAGCCTCGCTATGCTCGGCTATGAATTCAGCTTCGGCAGTCAATCTACTACTTTGCTGCCTAGTTAAACAAATAACTATTCTCCGATTGGCAGCAAATATTAATTTTGATGACTGATATCAATCAGCAAAGTATTACTTTTCCTGCCTAGGCAGCAAAATGATTACTTTGCTGCCTGTGATTATACATTTCCATAGCAACCAACCAAAGTAAAGAGATTGTGGGAATTGTAATAATTTGAAAATACAATATCCTATGAACTATGAACAATCGGAGAAAAAATTATATGTTCAGCTCAGCAGCAAAGTAGATTGACTGCCTAGTTAAACAAATAACTATTGAGCTTTTTATCATATTTTACCATCTCTGTATTTGAAAATAAGTTGTCACTAATCACCTCAATCCGACAGAATACAGGGTGTCCCACGACGAGTGAAAACTATCTGTATATGGCAAAATACTTATAGTAAAATCATGAAAATTTCTTTGTTCAGGTTTTCGGATACGATTTTTTTGAACTAAAATATTTTCAAAGATGGCCGACTTCCGATTCCGGTAACTTTGTTATTTTAAATGGAACACCCTGTATATTACATTTTTGAAATCTACGTAATATTTTAGTATACTTTTGTCTGAAAACTTTTTTCGAAAAATGCACACTTTTTGAGTTATTGATTTTTTTGTAGAAAATTTGACGTTGAAGACCCTTATAAATTATTTTTTTACGAGGAGACCCTTGAAGATATGAGAATGGTTTCTCTTCGGTTGCCTTAAGCAAGGTCAAACGTATTCGAATCTATGTTGAAAAATTTTTCATTTTATACAGGGTGTGTGTATAAAAAGTGTTCAAATTTTTATACAAGCACTAAAAAATAAAAAAGTCTTTTTCTTCATCTGTCTCTAAAAAAAACAAAGCAAATTGTTTTTATTAATCCTATCCCAACTTTTAGTCGTTTCCGAGATATTTGAGGTTTTAAATTGTTATTATATTTTTTAAATTTTTCATGTATACTTTTAGTACGCTTTGTAATAAATGACACTTATTTAACTGACATTAGTTAACATCTAGAGAAGATTGTGAGCTAAGAGTTCGAAATTCCTTCAATTCCCTTTCTGAGATAATGATTAGCCGTGCGACGAATGAAGGTATACTGAGAAGGGTTGAAAAATGCATTGAAGTTCAAGAAAGCAATTTTGAACATTTACTTTCAAACATCAGACTATTTTTCTTTGGCTTTTAATTTTCCATAAAATTCTGTAGCCTATCTTATTATTCTCACAAATGGTTTAACTCGATTAACTTTTGCTTAAAATGAACCGAATAGCTTCAAATTGTTAAGTATTCTTTTAACAATGTGCGGTTTCGATCGCGGTCAATCTGGATATCTTACTGCAAATAAAGCACATGTTCTTGTAAAAACTTTGTCATATTTACCATGTATTAAAGTAAATTCACATAATAATTTTTATTTCTTAGTGCTTGTACTCGTGCTTGTATCAAAATTTAGACCACACCTGCATCTCTAAAAATTTACAGAAAACATTTAATATCTGGATAACGGTAAGTTTTAGGTATAGGAAAGTATACATGAACTTGCCTTATTTTTTTTCCCCTGAATGCATTAAAATAAAAAAAACAGGGTGGTTCTATTTAAAAAAATTAAGAAATTTAATATTTATGAAGTTAAATTCTGAACTCTTTTTATACACTCCCTGTATAAAATGAAAAAATTTTCAACATAGATTCAAATACGTTTGACCTTGCTTGAGGCAACCGAAGAGAGACCATTTTCATATCTTCAAGGGTCCCCTCGTGAAAAAATAATTTATAAGGTTCTTCAGCGGTCAAATTTTTTACAAAAAAATCAATAACCCAAAAAGTGTGCATTTTTCGAAAAAAGTTTTTAGACAAAAGTATACTAAAATATTACGTAGATTTCAAAAATGTATTAATATACAGGGTATTCTATTTGAAAAAACAAAGTTACAGTCGACTTCCGGTAGAATCGGAAGTCGGCCATCTTTGAAAATATTTTAGTTGAAAAGATCGTATCCAAAAACCCAAACATAGGAATTTTCATGATTTCACTATAGGTATTTTGCCATATACAGATAGTTTTCACTCGTCGTGGGACACCCTATATATTTCATTCCACGCAGCCTTTCGATATGAAGGTCTGCACCTGTAAATTTTTCTTTAAAAAAATATCTAACGCAAAGTAACATCAAAATTTAATGTAAACTCCGAAAAGTAAATGAAGAGTGTAAAATTTGGAGTAACAAAGTCGTTCACTTTCGGTATAACCGGAAATGACACGTATATTTTCCATTATTTTGCCGCTTGTTCTCCATATATGCAAATGTTTATAGAAATCGTGTGATTTTATACTAGTTTTGTAAGAGTACCCTTGAGTTTATGCGAGGTATGGTATCTCAACCACTATCGTTAATTTTTCAATTTATTGTTTTGATGTAGGTATATTCAAAAGCGCTCTAATCGTGCGGCTTTAAAGGTCACTAACCATATAATATGTATGAAATAAGAAAACACAGAGGTTACCAAAATGTGATATTACACTGGTTGACAAATTTCCACTTTTCTTTCCATTCTCGTAATAATCTATCTAACTAAGTACCATTTTTTCGCTTGAGGATACAAAAAAAACGGAAAATTGCTATTTATAATTCATATTGTCACTTTGAATTGTCAGAATCACAAGACTGATATATTTAAATAAAAGCTTAGCTGATGAATGACTCTAGAATCGCTGGATAGCTGGATACTAATTACATATTCTTCTTTTTCCCGTAAAAATTGAATAAGTCTGACATATTTTTCTTTTAGGTCTACCTACTTGATAATTTATTTAATAATTTATAATTGATAATTAACATCTAATGGCCCCCGCAGATTGCAGACTTTTTATCGGCCGATAGTTGAGTCGGCTTCTTAATCAGTATGGAGAGGAATGCATTATCGGCCGATACTAAATCGCTGTAGTGTGCGCATATGCATTCCTCTCCATACTGATTAAGAAGCCGATCAAATTATCGGCCGATAAAAAGTCTGCAGTCTGCGGGAGCCCTAAGAGTTCATATCGACAGAATAAATTCAAATGCTTGAGCTGTCGTATGTGACTTTTTTTGTCAGCTTACATTTTACCCAAGTCGGGACTAGAGTGTTTGGTGCGCGCACCAGTAGGTATGTGACAACCATCTTTTCGAACTATTATACTGTGCGTACTATTTTTGAAATTCCTCCGACTTTTCGAACGGCTACTATGTAATTTTTATACGACACACCAAGTTTTCGAACGCACCCCAGACACTAAAAATGAATAAAATGATTTGTCAACGACCACCTAATAATAAGTCAATATTTTACCTCCTAACAAAAGGTATATGGTACCCATATATCTACTGTCGTGAATTTTGGTTCATAATACAGTGGAGTGTTTTATTTTGATGTAGCTGCCACAACATTATGAGGTTAGTAATACCAAATCGTTACTGACTTTTACCGTCTTTTATTTAATAAATAAATTAAGTGTCGTGGACAAAGTATAGTATTCCACTCGCAATGTATGGCCAATATTTACTCGGGTGAATTGCGCCCCTCGCCTGCGACTCGTGACGCAAACGTCACCCACCGTGAATAAATTGCTCGTTCGATCATATACTATTATGTTGGTGAAATCACTCTGTCATATTATTTCGATTATGTTAACAAATCACTAATGTACGTTTGTTAACATTAGCTTCTTATTGGCTCGTTGCGATGAAATTCTTTTAGTTCGCATATTTTCCGGGGCTTATTTTTGTGTTTGCTTATGTCGACTGTTCATTTTATTTATATTTCCCTCTGGATATCTAGAGCTGTGCTGTGAATTTTTTAACGGATAATCTCAAATTTAATACTTCTGATTTGTTGCAAAATTATTCAAAAGGCTTGGTTTCGTATTATAGCTCTCCGCACTCAATAAGAACAAAGAAAGAATAATTGCCAACGTATAAACTGGATAGATAAAAAGGAAAATAGCGTTTGAATTTGTTTTAAGGAAGTGATTTCAGCGAAACACTTACTATCAGGTTCAGTATAATATTATGGATGTTGAAGTGGGTGAATGGGAAGTAAATACATGTTTTAACCCTCAGTAGTCTTTGTGGCTTCGATAAACGAGAAAGAATAAATCTCCCTTGGTTTTAATATTTATGTACCGCCTGATAAAATAAATCTCCGATTCTAAATAGTGAAGCGAAAGCTCGGTCAGTCGATTTGGAAGATTAAACGAAAGAAATAATCTTGGAAGTGTTTATATATTTTTGTCTTTATTTGTTTTTTCATTCGAATTTATTGTGACCAATCCAAAGGATAACAGTAATAAGTGATAAGTTTTACAATTTTGCCCGATAAACATAAAGTTTGAACGTATTTTGAACTGAATGAATTTCCGATATAAAAAATTTAAAGTGATTCGAACAACACATCTACAACTGCTATGTGAGTTGTGATGCTCTAGAAAACACAACTAGCAGATGTTACTCTAGTTCTCCCTAAGCTATATAAATATATTTTTTTTTCCTGTAACGGTATTAATACTGTCGATGTTTTTTTAAAAAGGAAAAAATCTACAAATAATTTTAAAATTCTACTTTCATATCCCGAAAAGATATGAAATAAATTGTGTATTTGTTCTACACCTTTGAACAGCCTGTATCTCACAAACAAAGTTTAGAGAAAAGTGTCATTTAGGTATTTAAAATATTTCGACTCAACGATCTATCATGCCTCTCATTTACGGTACTTGTTCAAGTGACACTCTGTATAATAAAATGGTAAGAGCAGCTAATTTCCATGATAATGTTTCATATAGATCGACACAATTCCTATTCTACGAATATTTGAAGTTGGGAGGCGAAAAACGATTAATAATTTAAAAATTATGTACCTCTTATATACTCACGTAAAATATTTACCTTTCACGTTAGGGAAAGTTAAGAGCAAACCAATTTATAATATTCCACTTCCCCGTAGTTTTCCCATTATCCACATTTTCGGAAGCACTCCTGTTCATGTTCGTAATATACTCAAAAAAATACCTTCGATTATTATTTTTTGACTAATGGCATTTTGTAGAACGTGGGGTAAACTGTTTTCGATCCAAGATATTCCTTCGCCATATTAATGAAAAACAAAAATTACTTGAGACTGGAAGTTTGTTGTAACATTACACAAGCTGCGCAAACTTTCGATTAGTGTTAGGTACAAATTTGGTGTGTGTTGTGTACACATCTACACGACAAGTGGATTAGAAAAATATACAGTTCTCCTTTATATTTTTTTGTGTACATAAATTCGGTACGATAGGTCTATGTTTAATAAGGAATATTTCAAAAAAATATACTGATTTGATTATGTTGTTGTGTTACCCAATTAGTTAACTACAATATAATACATTAATGTTTTTCCATTACTAGTTGTGAAGTTGACAATGATTGCTTCTTCTAACCAACTGAGAAAGACTGGGAAAAAATGAGTATATTTTTCTTCTTAGTGAAACTCTTTTTGAAGTGATTATTATAGTATGATAATATCATTTTGATATCTTTTAATACCAAGATTTACTTAAATATAACACAGGAAACTGTATTTAAGTGAGTATTAAATCGCTTGAACAAGTCAATCCAAGGAAACACGGAGTTAATCACAACTATTTTTCACGTGAAAAAAAAAATTCAACTCATTGGGTTATTATACCTATTTCATAATACGTCTCTCAATTTCATGCAAATTGAATCTGTTTAAAATGAATATGCGAGAAAAATTGAAGACAAATTCGAATAAATAGTTGAAAAAAATGCTGTTCTCATTCCAGCTTTTGGGACATGTTACTCGACAACGAAGCTGGCTGTTGAATAGGTAACATCTCAATAGTTGAGAAATATTTTCCACAGTTCGATTTGCAATAAAACGTGATGTTGTCTTTTGAATAAAACATCATTTCATTGTTAGATCAAAATTCATGAGAATTTTTTTTGTGTTAAGATTGATATCAACTAAATAAATTGTATGCTAAGCTTAACCGAGAGCTTAACCTAATAGAAAAATCGAATTTTTGTCAGAATTGTTGAAGTAATCCTCTTTTCCTAGATTCACGTCGGTAGACTGAAAACCAATAATCTTTGATCTCGCTACTATTTTTTCAAAATCCTTAAATTCACCTTTTTCCAATACGCGAACAAAAAAATAATTCTCACTTATTTTTATGCGGTAGTATCTCAAATATCTGGGTTAATATGGTTTCCATTTATTGTTTCGATCTAAATCTTGATCGTAAAGTCGGTATATTACTAACAAAAAGAGGTTTATCATTTGGTTTGGTTAAGACGGGTTATGAATATTTTCAAATTCTCGTCAAAATCAACAAAAATTCATTTGAGAAATAAAAAACATCAAATGTACAGTTTTTGCATTTTCATAGTATTTTTGAGAAGGAACGGAGAGTTTTCTCAAACATTTTTTTAGTAATTTCTTTATTATTTACGTCAACTCGAATAAATCCAATAAATATTGAAACATGTTTCTTCCGTTTTCCATGATTGAATTGTATTTTTGGATTGTATTTTCCCCATTTGAAAAAATTTGAAATGCTATTAATTGAAGCAGAATCGGTAAATTTTTCACTATATGAAGACTCCTCGACTATGCCCACAATTTTTCCAAATAGTACAGTTCATGCTGAACCTGAAAAAATACATGTATATGCAACCCTGTTTTCATTAAGTTTTTTCACGTAGCAATTATAAGAACTGCTATAGAAATTCTGGTAATCAATCCAATCCAAATTTGGAAAAAATCTACTGGAGTATTCTCAAACTATTGTTTTTGAAAATATTTTCCATAAAATTTAAAATCTATAACCTCAGTAGTGTAACACAGATTCTTCCGCTGTTTTATTCAAAACTTGGTATCAATTTTAAAAATTCGGATATACAAACAGTTGTTTTGGAAAATAGCATTATTTACAAAGTTTTTTGATTTTGTATTTAAATCTTAGCACTAGTTCCTACATTATACCATTGTCTACTTTTTATTAGACAATGATTATACCAATACTAGTCCTTCACCAAAATTGTGAGGAGCGTACGAGATAACTCTTAAGTTATTTCCGTAGAAATAGTTATTCGAATTTACTCAGTATCCTATATTTGCAGTTGATCTCTGTTGACTTACTCACCTCTTATGCCTAAATATGATCAAATTAAAGGCTAATCTTGATTTTAGCTATATTTGAGTTGATTTGTGTATTATCAACTCGAAATTTAGTTTTCCAGTGATTTCGTGTTTCATTGAATGTTTCGGAGAGTTATCATGTGCAATCATATCTGATTCAATGGTAGAACGTCGTATTGTGTCTTTTCAATCGTTTATCATAGTAATGAGGTATCGGTCTTATGTGATTTTGTCTGTATTCATATTTTCATGTATTTATGGCACAGTAATTCCCTTGCCAAGTGGAGCAAATACATAAAAGCACCGCCGTACCATCCTTTCCACGAAGCCATTTAGGACATAAGAATATGCAATAATAAAGGACATAATAGAACTAGGTACATTTGCAAATTATATACAATTTATTATAGCAAGTTAAAATTTCCTTAATTTTGCATTAACTTACTGTTATATATCTGGTTGCTGTTAACTTTTATAGATTATTTATAATCACAGTATCGCACTGTCAGGAGTTTGACATCACCCTTCTAAAACGAGAGTTCGACATGATTGAATACTTGTCAGTCATCTAATAAAATATTCACTAAAATTCACAATCCAGCAATTATTATTATCTGAAACACACATACAACATGGCGCAGTCAGTAAATTAATAGAAATAGCATATTTGCGAAAAAAAAAAACGTTAGTCTTCGAACTATATAGAATCGAAGTAAGTGAGGTAAGAGCCACGTGTCAGGATGGAATTTTTGAAGCAGCCTTCGCCAATGGCTACTGAGGGGGACCTCAGTGCTAACTGGAAAAAATTTAAGAATAATTTTCAATTATTCAGAGTGGCGACAGAATGCAGTTCAAGAGATGCAGAAGTTCAAGCAGCAACTTTCTTAGTATGTGTAGGAGAAGCAATATTAGAACAGCACGAGACCAATCTCCAATTAACAGAGGATGATAAGAAGGATTATCAAGTATTAATAAACAAATTTGATACTCTATTCAATGCCAAAAGCCATCTCAGTGTAGAAACACATAAATTCAATACAAGAATTCATGGACCTGGAGAATCATTCGACACATTTTTAGGAGATTTAAGAAAACTAGCACAAAGTTGTGATTATGGAGAAATGAAAGACAGATTGATAATGGATCGAATTGTTATTGGTATAAGAGACCAGAAGATTAGAATGAGATTACTTACAAAGTCAGCATTAACACTCAATAAAACCATAGAGATTTGCAAGGCAGCCGAACAAACTGAAAGTCACATCTCAAATCTGATGAACAAAGCAATGAAATTAGAAGTCAATGAAGTAAGAACTGAAAGTAACAAACCTGGAAATAGTGGGTTCAATAAATGGAAAAATGAGACTAGAATGAAAAGCAGTGAAACAGTAAACAAAGGTAGACCAAACCAAACCTATAGTCGGGATGAACAGAGAAAATGCAGTAGATGTGGTTATAAACATGCATTTGCTAAGTGCCCAGCTTACGGTAAGCATTGTAAAAGGTGTAATAAACTCAATCATTTTGAAAAGTACTGTAAATCAACAAAGCATGTTAATACATTACAAGTATCAGAAAATGTAGTTGAAACAAGTCATGGTATTGACTATTTTATAGGTTCATTAGAAAGAGATGTAAATTCATATTTGTGGTATGAGAAAGTATATATTAAAGATTGTAATAAAACTATAACTTTTAAATTAGATAGTGGCGCAGATGTTAATACAATACCAGCTGATATTTTTGAAGAGTTAAATATGTTTCATAAATTGCAACCTGTCGATAATATTAATATAAGAGATTATGGGGGTAATAAACTAGATATTTTGGGTAACTGTGACCTCTATGTTCAAGTAGGTGAAATAACAGAATTATTGAATTTCTATATTATTAACTTGAGGCACAAAACAGTTCCATTATTATGTAAAGATGCCTTACTAAAGTTGAAGTTAATAAATAGAAGAGTTATACATGAGGTTAAACATGAGATATTATTTGATCAGTATAAAGATTTGTTCACGGGCATTGGAAAAATAAATAATGAACCATATGAATTCACAATGAAACCTGATTATAAACCATCTGTAGTTCCTTGTCGTAGAGTACCTTTTGCTTCAATTGACAAATTGAAAGAGGAATTACTCAAAATGGAAAAAGATGAGATTATAGTTAAGGTCACTGAACCCACAGAGTTTGTTAATCCCATAATTTTGGTTAAGAAGGGTACAGGTGATGGCATTCGTTTATGTTTGGACCCACAAAATTTAAATAAGTCTTTAATGAGAGAACACTATGAAATTCCAACATTTGAGGAAATAACACATGACATGACAGGATCTAATTATTTTACAATTTTAGATGCAAACAAGGGATTCTGGCAGGTAAAACTTGCTGAAAAATCCTCTTATTTAACAACGTTTGCAACACCAATGGGTAGGTACCGTTCGCTTAGGCTCCCATTTGGTATATCCATAGCACCAGAGGTCTTTCATAGAACATTCTCAGAGATTTTTGAAAATATTAAAGGTGTTAAGTTATATATTGATGACATTATTATATATGCAAAGACTGAAAAGGAACATGACAGAATTTTAGAGAGTGTTCTTGAGAAAGCTCGAGACATGGGGGTAAAGTTTAACAAAAGTAAGTGTAAGTTCAGACAAAACCAAGTACGTTATATAGGTCATATTTTATCGAATAGTGGTATTATGATAGACAATAATAAAGTGGAGGCCATAAAGCAAATGCTAACCCCTGCCAATTCAAAAGATTTGTTGAGATTTTTAGGTATGCTGACATATGTGGGGAAGTTTATTCCTAATTTATCAAAGTTAAATGTTAATTTAAGACAATTAACTGAAAAGAATGTTATTTTTGAATGGCTAGATATACATGACCGTGAGTTTAATTATTTGAAACAGATTTTAATGGAAACCCCAGTTTTGCAATTTTATGATGAAAAGAAGCCTTTAGTTTTATCAGTAGATAGCTCCAAAGATGGACTAGGTGCCGTGATTTTACAAAATGATGCTCCAGTAGCTTATGCATCCAAGTCATTGACTTTAGCACAAACTAATTATTCACAAATTGAGAAAGAATGTCTTGCTATAGCGTTTGGTTGTCAGCGTTTCTACCAATATTTATATGGAAAACCATTCATAGTAGAAAGTGACCATAAGCCACTCGAATCCATTTTCCAAAAACCACTTAATCAATGTCCTTTGAGACTACAAAGATTAAGGATTAATTTACAAAATTTTGATTATGTTGTAAAGTATAAACCTGGCGCTCAGTTATACTTTGCTGATGCATTATCAAGGGCCAGTTTTAATGATAAGAGCTTCAAGATATTGGAGGAGGATATTGAAGCCCACATTGATTTAATTAATTACAGTAGTATAAGCCCACAGAAATTTGATGAATTACAAGTAAAGACAGCAGAAGATTTAGAAATGCAAGAGTTGATACAGATTATAAGAAATGGTTGGCCAAAATGCAAGAAAGATGTTAAAGAATTGATACGACCTTATTGGAAAGTCAGAGGGACCAACTTAGTTTTGTAAAAGGTGTGGTTTGTAAAGGGGAAGATTTGGTCATTCCAGAAGTTATGCACAAAGATATTCTTGAAAAAGTACATTTTAACCACTTAGGTATTGATAAGTCCATTCTCAGAGCACGCTAACACGTGTATTGGCCTTTTATAAATAAGGAAATTCAGGACTTGGTAAAAAATTGCTCCACTTGTTTGACATACCAGAACTCTCAACAAAAAGAGACATTGATAAATAAAGATATGCCTAATCGCCCATGGCAGCATGTAGCCGCCGATTTATTTCAATTCAATGACAAACAATACTTACTTCTAGTAGATATATTCTCAAAATTTCCAGAAGTTTGTTGTTTAAATACAAATACAACATATGAATTTTTAGTTCATCATGTGAAGTCAATTTTTGCAAGGCATGGGAGACCTGAAATACTGTATACAGACAATGGTCCACAATTTGTAAATATGAAATTTGAAAATTTCTTAAAAGAATGGAAGGTACAACATAAAACTAGCTCACCTAGATATCCGCAATCAAACGGTTTCATAGAGAGACATGTACAAACAATAAAAAATACTTTAAAAAAGGCTCTAAAAGATGAGAAAGATATGTACATGACACTAATGGAACTACGTAATACACCAAATAATTATGATGTACCTTCTCCAGCAGAACTTTTGTTTGGCAGAAAAATTAATGGAATATTACCAACTACAGAAAAAGCTTTGAAACCTATAAGATATTCAATCAAAAACATAAATGAAAAAATTATTAAGAATAGTGCTAAGCAAAAGTCCTACTTTGATAAATCTGCAAAAGATTTACCTCCTCTAAAAGAGGGAGATAAAGTCATGATACAAACTTCTGACATTTGGGAACCTGGTCTGGTTGTACAAATAGACAAATACAGACCAAGATCCTATTTGGTAAGAAAACGTGATAATGACACTGTTTTAGTCAGGAATAGGAAGTTTCTGAGAAAATTCGATATAGACAATTTTCAGACAACGTCTATGTTCAATGAACTCTTAGATAGTTATTTAACCTATAATAAATCTGCTGAATCTTCACAGGAACCTCCTAACATTATAAATAATAGTAGGTCGAGTAACGAAAATTCTATAACCGAAGCAACTCGGGTTTCGAGTAGCATCAACGGGGAAAGTGAAATTCGCGAGAACTCTTCCAACGTAAGAATTCGCAGACAAATAAAAAACACCGACCTACTTGAGAGACTAAATTAGGTATTAAGATTAGTTGTTTATATTCGTTTGACTATTATTGAAATGTATTTTATTATTTATGTAAAGAAAGGAGATGTTATATATATGGTTGCTGTTAACTTTTATAGATTATTCATAATCACAGTATCGCACTGTCAGGAGTTTGACATCACCCTTCTAAAACGAGAGTTCGACATGATTGAATACTTGTCAGTCATCTAATAAAATATTCACTAAAATTCACAATCCAGCAATTATTATCATCTAAAAGAGGGAGATAAAGTCATGATACAAACTTCTGACAGTGCGATACTGTGATTATAAATAATATATAAAAGTTAACAGCAACCTGATATATAACACTTACTACTTATGGAAACTTTAAGCAACATTTTAAAGTTTAAAATATCAATTGAAATTTTAGTTTAGTCATAAAAGGCAGTGAAACACCCTTTGATGGTGCCCAAGCCCTTTTATGGTATCAGCTCCAATTTAATTTTTAAAGAAATAAGCAACGCTGGAAAAAAGGGAAGAAAATCGAAGATACTCATTGGAAACTATAACAGGGTGAGAACATAATGTGTATCTTAGCCAGAGTGGAACTGCACTAGGAGTTTTGACAAATATCCCGACGTGACACTGTCGCCTAAATGGTCACCTCAAAAGACTCAAAAGAATATAGCAAGAAGAATTCGGACCCTGTGAATAGGAAGAAGAAGTTTCGATACACATACTTATGGATTGCATAGCAGCACAGAATCCTAGGGAATGCTGATGAAATACTGATTATATGAGGCTTTTACTTGATATAGATCCATACTGAATTATAAAATACCTTGAAGACTACTGGATGGAAGAGAAAAACTCACCTGAACTGAAGTCTGCCTGTAGATCTTTCGGAAAACAGGTATAAAAGAACAACTAGACTTTGAGACTTTCCTACACCAAAAGCTTGGAAAGGAGGTATTAGTGAATGTCACTCCGATGCTAGTGTTGAGCAAAACAAGACCCTGTATTGATCATGCAGTTTCATATAATAGTATCTTGGTCTTTCAGTCAGTCTATTTTTTATGAGCCATAAATACTGTTAATGTGTACAGAAAAAACCTGTTATTGTACAGTATTTTACATTTTTCAGCTTTTTTGGTAACACCAAAGTGTTCTTTATTTGTATTTATTGTTGAAATACACTGTACAGATTGTTGCCATTAGAGAAGAGGAAAGTATTTGATATACATTATAAACATAAAATTGTATTGTACTGTTTGTAATATTCATGAAAAGGAAACTATTTTCCACATACTGTTTGATTGTCCGATTTATACAACAATGAAACGAAATATCCCTTGCCTTGAAAATGTGAACTCACTGCTTCATGCCTTAAATAAAATCACAATTTTTGAGGCTAGGAAAATTGTGGAATATATTTGGAATATATTGGAATTACGCCAATTTGTCTTTAATGATCCATGGCTATATTAAATATTGTGCGAATGTCGCATTCCTATTGGCTTAAAAATCTGTATCATTCTGAAAATCTGTATCATAATGAATTTCATAATGATACAGATTTGTAAGAATCCTATTGGGGTTTTGAAAATCCATATACAGGGTTAAATTTTTTAAATGAATAAAACAAACTAATTTTCCAAGACCGGTCCATTTTTTTTAGTTTGAATTAATCAGTAGTAGTGTAACGTTTTACCAAAATATGAGACAAATCGAAATAACACTATCAGTTATATACAGGTTGTTTCATTGGTAAAGGGCCTAACTTTAACTGTAGATGGGGATCACTTTGGTGGTTACAAAAACCTATATTTAATGTGTCTTCTGCACTTTATAACCGAGATACAGGGTGTTTTATAAATTTATCCTATTTATTTCAAACCTCATAACTTCCGAGTTACTCTGTATATTATTTTGAGATTTGGTACACGTAATAACCATTACCTTGAAACTCCATCAAAAGCATCTCCAAAAAGATAATGCAGGTCCGGCTTAACAAAAAATTTAAAAACTCGTCATTCCTAAAAACAACACCCTGTATATAGATTTTTTGAAAATTGCTATTTATAATTGGAAAGGGTATAAAAAATCGAATCTACTCATTTCCTTTTCATTTTTCCGCAGACAATTTTACTACCAAAAATTTACCATCAAAGCTATAATTTATGCACGTTTTGGGGGTTAACAATGGTATCGGAGAAGTTTTTTTTATTTGTTAGCTTGAAATGAAATCCATTGAATGCATCTACAGAATCATCCTAGAAATTCAATTGGGTTTGTATGTTTACGAGTACAGACCACTAATAAATGTGATTACAGGGCCGTACTTAGAACATACTCATTCAGTATGTTCCGAATATCTCGAACACCCTGTATAAAGATATGTATCTGGGAACTATGCACTTCTACATTTAGAATAACAAGTCCATATATACCTCTTTTCCTAGTTGTGAGAACTTATCAATTATCTGTCTTACCGTAAATATGTGGTCTTGGATGCTTCGACCTCTTCTAAATCCACTTTGCGATTCTTCGAGAGTATTTTCTATCATTGGTCTTAGCTTACTGTCTATAATCTTCTCGTAGACTTTCATAGCTGTACTAAGTAGATTTATTCCTCTATAATTATTGCAGTCTTGTCTATCTCCCTTTTTATATATTGGAACTATTAAGGCTTTCTTCCAATCTTCTGGAATCTGTTCTTCCCTCCACTCAATGTTGTATATTTTCAATAATATTTTTGTTCCCGTTTTCCCTAAATATCAGTTAAAATTCACAATTCACCCTGTATATCATTGAAATATGGGAGCAGACACTTTTTAATTGCCATTTGACAGTCACCATAGAGGTAGGAGTATGTAGGTACAGTTCCTCATGATACATCCTGTATAATTCCATCGTATACTTTTGTAAATTTATGTGAGTTATTCAACTAACAAACTTTTGTTGGAATATTTCGTACGTAAATGAAAAATTAATTGGCGATAAATCACAAAATTCAGTTTCTTTCGTTAAATCCCTCTTACACGTACCTACTCGATTAATTTAAATTAAGGATCTGTTCAGTTTTAACACCGTATGGAATTTAAGACTACGCCGCCCGATTTAAAGCCAGTCTATTATTTAAATTTAATTCAGGATGAAATCCCTGACAACTGAGGTTGAATTGTAAAGCTGGTGTTTGGTTGTAAGCAGCTTTCGAGCCGAAAATAAGGCTAAAGTTAGGTAAAATTCAAAAGGTGTCTAAATACGACGGGATTCTTGCTGACGAGGGATCAGGCATGGAAGCGAGTATAATAAATTTGCAAAGGATTAAATATTGGTGAGGTTCATGTTGAGATTGTGATTATGATGGTGACAATGCGGTGATGCTTGAAGTTTGATGGGGTAGACTCATTTAATATTCAATTCCTTGGTGAAGCTGGAGTTAAAAATACATTCTGGCAGGAATGTACCGTAAATTGATTCCTAAAAGCCTACTTCAAAAGATGGTCCAAATTATTTTTCCTACTAGCGTGCGGAAAGATCCACTTTTCCGCACTAGTGCGAAAAGTACCTAAATTTGTAGAGTTTTTGGGGAGTATACTGACATTTGAATATTTAGATTATATATATGTAGTTTACCAAGTGACTGAAAAATCAATGTATTTATTAGAATTCTGTTATAATTTATTTTAAAAACATTTTTTTTAATAATTTTTTATGGCCCTGGTAAAAGCATCCAAATGGATGTCAAATAATAATAATTAAGTTGTTGATATGTATTTAATAATAAATGTTTCTTTATGTTAAGTTTTGGGTTTTTTCCGGATGCTAGTAGAAAAACTAGTGTACCAAACACGTGCGTAAAGTGACTTTTCCGCACGCTAGTAGGAAAAATAATTTGGACCTGCAATAGAGTGCGGAAAGTATCACTTTCCACACTAGTTAGGTAATAGTATATTACGTAACGAGTGCGGAAAGTTAAATTTTTCACACGAGTAGGAAGTATTGTCTCACGAGTGTAAGCCGAGTGGGACAATCCCACGAGTGTGAAAAATCACTTTCGCTCAAGTTATGTACACTATTTTTCCTACGATCACGCGACATATTATACTTTTACCGAATCAGGCACCACGCGACATACTTTTACCGAATCAGGCATGTACAATCTTGCATTTTTATGTAGATGTGAGAGGTTTCACATAATGTGTAGTTGTAATTACAGTAATTATAATTTTGATTACTCACCTTTGAAAGTGGCTCAGGAGATTGTGATTTTCATGCGCTGAAAAGAGTGCCTTTATAAAAAAGTTAGAATAAATATTAGTACACAAAATATACACGTTTATTTTAACAACTAACAACAATTGGAACAGAACATCAAAAATAAAACTGCTTTTGTTACATAAATATTGCGATTCATAATTAATTATTTATTTGAATCATTGTGAAAATTAAAAGTAATAAATTATATTATATGGTCAAATCAACTTATTAGGAAATACGCATTTGACATGAATATACATAAATTTGCGGGGTAAGTAAACTATCATTCCAACATTCAACAGCTTTTTTATCCGTACACGTATGGATAAGTTTTTTTTCTACGACCGTGTGTTTTAACCCACTTTTCCGCACCCATTTTAGTTTTGAAATTGTCACTTTTCTTTTCCTTCGGAGCCGTTCCTTCGCCGGTACCACCTCAGCCTCTTACCCTAACACCAAATAACTCCACTGGACCGGCAATTTAAGGTAACTTACAGAATGCAAAAAATAGTGTTTCAACATTAACATTTATAATAATTAGTAGTTTTTAGTAAAAGTTTCGTATATGTATGTTGAAATGAAATAATTTTTGAAAAATGGGTTGGTATACTTTTTTGTAAGGTATATACGGTCGTAGAAAAAATAATGTTCCCAACTCATGCGTAAAGTGTCTTTCCCGAACTTGACCGCTTGCCCGCACTCCGTTCCGCGTCGTTTGGGTCAACTGCAGTCGCGTGCGGGAAAGTATCACTTTCCGCACTTGTTAGGAAAATAACTATTTTCCGTACGCGTATGAATAAAGGCCACTTTCCATAGAACTAGACAGTGCGATAAATGTCACTTTCCTATATGATCGTAGAAAAACTACTATTTTACGCACTGTTGCAGAAACGTAGGTTTGTGAAGTTTTGGAAGAGTATACAGACATTTGAATATCTTAAATATGTCTTCAATCGATATCCAAAGTAGGCATTCGCGCTCGTATTTGACAAGACAAACGTCATCTTTTTCGATGAATGTCACTTTGTCGCTTATAAGCGACTAAATAAAAAACGTTCGCTCTGCCAATTACTAACTATAAATCAAATATGCATTGCTCAGAGTAACCAATGTCAACGAGTAAATGACATCTTTCTGGAATTGTCATAAGGAATTGAATATTCATTGTCATATAATAATATAGTATATCACGTAGTGCACCTAGCCATTTAACTCGTTGTTCTTTTATTCTTTTTACAATGTCTTCGCCTTCCATGACGTGCAAAATTTCACTATTCGTTTTAATTCTATATTCATATATTACGTTCCAATAAATTAATTTTTGAGGTTATTATAAACTATTTTTTTACTATGTACTCAAAATTATCTCATGAATTCCCTAAGAAAGTTTCACGAAGCTCTTTAAATTTGACGTCACACGAAAACACAATGAAATTGGTCGTGACGTCACAAGGTACACCTGTCGTCCGCTAAATGTAAACTTCAAATCTGGTTTCCCGTTTATCCATTTTAAAAGCATTTTTACTTGAAATATTTTAGCATCAATTTATTGTTTAATAGTGTTTACTGTTGTGTTTCTTTGTTTATCGTTAATTTTAAATATTAAGATGTCTGAAGGATTTTTAAAGGCACAATCTGATAATTTACCTTTGGGTCCTTTTTCGGAGTTTTTCTTCAATGGGTAGCTTAATGAATGTTTTTCCAAGAGTGGAGATTGTTGTACTTTCACAACCTGGCACGATACAATACCGATAAACCATTTTTTCTCAAAAAATCACCAAAAACAACGTCAAAATTAACTTTGATATACGTCAAAACTTGGCATAAGTACCTTGTGACGTCACTGTTGCATGAAATGTGTTTTTGGCGGCATTTTAGCCCGTTTGAATTTCAATTATTCATTACGACTTTAATATCAAACAAAATTTGAAAATATTCCTGTGGGATGATATTTACGTATAATTGATCATTTTAATGCAATAAAAAAATTATCTGCAAGGGGCCTATTGTGGTGCTATATCAATCCTTATGTATATAACGTATTTTTTAGAGTATGTACGTCACAGCAAGAAAGGCGAGCTATGAAAATAACCAAAAGTTCATTTTCATATCGATATTTTAGCCTTGTGAGAATAATTGATTCCTTATTCCAATTCTGCACATTACTAACTATCAACATCGAGAAAACATCATATTTTTGTCAAGTATATTACTTCATTACTCTTATTGCCAGAATGATGTATCAATATCAAAATTATCATCAATGTCAAAATAATCATAATTTTCCAATTGAATAGTGGAATCAGTTAAAAACATTCAGTTTATGTTTATTTTAGTAATATGAGTATAGATTCCACAAGGTGAGGGACCAAACTACAAATTATATATTTTAACAATGCTCTGCACTCGAAAAAGATGTTAGATATTCCACCTTTCTCGTTAATTATAACAATGCAGACACTAAACAAATCAGCGCTCTAAGCGGAAAATCCTCTTGTCCCAATTTGTGTCGGTCGTAATTACAGTTTCCTTCCTTTGTTCAACAGAAGATACAAAAAAAAATACTTTTTGCTGACCCAATTTCACATGTCACATAGTTGATTTTATTACTCCAAGAATGCTAGTTAAAATAAGCAGATGGGAACAGTTTTGTTTTCTAATTAGTTACCAATTCTTAGACCAGCAGCATATTGGGGGTAATAACTTATTCCCAAAGACAATTTTTATTATTTCACTTTGTGTAATATATCTTATTTTTTCTTTCAACAAAGTAGATGAATATCTCTTTATACTGACAACACTGTTTCTTTGTCATCTAAATCGATTATTCAAATCAAAAACAAAGATAGCACTTAAAGCACTACACACAGCAAAGGTTGTGATTCAAACAATGGTGCTAATCCAGAGAAAACTAATAGTGATACTTTTCTTGGATGTATTTATTATTCGAGGAATAAATTGTAGTTGCCGTCGATTTCATTTGCTCTGCTCCTGCTTTTTGACATACCAAAATTATAGAAAAATCTGATAAAATGAAACGACAATTTTCATGCGATTTAATTCCACTAAAAGGTGAGTGACCGATCTTGGAGTATGCGAGATTTAAATTTGTGAAAAGTAGATCCTTGTCGTGCTCCACAATGAAGTCTTACTTTGTGACCATGCATTTTCTCTAACTTAGAAGGTTCTATTATTCGGAAAGATTCTGATATATGCTAAAAATACATTCAATTTAGGATATGATATTCTCAAATGAAGTGAAAAGCTTTATTTAACTCAGAAAATAGGTATCCTCAATCTTCCGTCAGTTGATCTACATGTTAAGCAGACTGCAATGCAATAGGAACTGGAATGAAGGAACCAACTCCCACAGATCCTAAATTCGCCTCTTGAAATGAGAAATGCCAACATGTTGACAACAATTGACAACGCCAACTATACCGTTCTCAACTAAACTGGGCCGGGCTGGGAGTATGCAGTAAGAATGAAACGTTGATGTTACCACAGACGAATCTAAGACTAACACTGCAATAGGAGAGGTGCATTTTTATTCCGGTATGAAGTCTGCGCCATTGACATGTATTTGCAATTGGATATTGAAAGGAGACATGGACAAGACATCCTTATACTTTCTGATAGTCAGGCTTCCTTAACATGTACCCAGATCATATCTTGACTGGCCTAGGAGTGCCTACAATAGTATATTACGTAACGTGTGTGGTAAGAAGCATTTTACGCACGAATGGAAAAGTTACGCACGATGCCGCGTAGCGGCGAGTGCGTAATTCCGTGAGTGCGTAAAATGCTCTACAACACTAGTTACGTACTATACTTTACCTACGACCTACTTCTACATGTATTTATACTCTTATTATTGATAATATTTGAACAACATCAACAATATTTGGCTATTTCTGCGATTTCCATGATAATATTAAATCCATCTCACTTTCACTCGACATTTTTTAATTGAATAAAGCTTTCCACAAAATACACAAACCATTATAAGTTATAAGGATAATAAAAAAGTGTTTTAAAAGTTTCTTGACAGTTCTTACGCAAATCGCTATTGCAGCCTATACCTAAGTTTGATGTTTTGACGGCTTATGTCAGATTTTTGAATAAAATGGCGACGTCTATTGACAGTTGCTAAGATGTTGCTAGGGAAGCCGTGCGATTTACTTTACAGATGTGCGTTTTTTTTACCGTGCGTAATAGACGTCATTACATTAGCGCCGACTGTGTGTTATTGACTGATTACAGGAGGGGTCGTAGGTAAAAACCATAATAATTGGGGTACAAGGGAATTGTAGGATTCGAAGAGGTAGACACCTTGGCAAAGATTGTGCCAACCAGAGGATAAATATTCTGATCAAAGAGAGGAATCAAATCCACACATTTTTTGGTCGATTCGAGCCGAATTTCCATTCCATAATCAATTTGAGGACCGTGACGGATGTCAAGCCTTCCATTTTACCCAGTTAAATCCATATTACAAGAAGCACTGTGCAACAATCTTTTTATGAAATCTGGAGGACAAATTGACAAAGACAAGGTACCTAACCTAACTTTCAATTAGCATCGCATCCATCTGAACCATTTCCAGCTGTTTTCTGGCCATTTCCGCGAAACGGCTAATCAAGCTATTTTTTCACGTGTTTAAGTGATTTTAACCGCTATATCGATCCTTCCGATACGCTATAAGTGTAGAAATTTGACCTACCGTGGGTGTAACACTTTTATTTCTCAACTATCCTGTAATCGTTATCCCTTATGCCTGAATCAAAAAGGGGTAACCATCAAGATGACAGTCGTCAAAAAATTGACATAATGATCTAGTAGCTCCTCGCGACGCTGTCACTAACGAAATAAATACATTTCAAACCTTTTTGGAATTGAAATGCGATGATTTAAATAATCCTATTTTGTTGATAGACCTGACCACTCGATTAAATAGGATTGAACCCTTGATTGATGAATTCAAGCATGTCCAAATTCAAATTGAGAGAGTCTGTTTAGATAATGAATATGAATAAATAAAAGATCAGGATCGAGAATACGAATCATTTGAAAATTTACATTTCACGAATATTTCAAATGCTAAATTGACTATAGACAAAATTAATGCCGCTCAGGCTGCCCCAAGTGCACTCTCTGCTGGCTCTTCAGTGCAAGTAGCACTGCCATCGGCACATGGTCAGTACGGTTTACGTCCCCCCCTTAAACCACTACCTAATTTCAGCGGATCCTATGATACTTGGACCAATTTTAAAGATACTTTTATCACGCTCATTGAGAAAAACTCTCAACTCAATAGAATTGAAAAATTCTATTATCTACGATCCAGTTTACAGGGAGAAGCAGCTCAAATAATCAACTCTTTAGCCACAACCGAGAATAACTATGCTACTGCTTGGTCCCTTCTACGCAGGAAAGATACGAAAACAAAAAGACAATCGTGCACTCGCACATCAAATTTATTCTTGAACTCAACCAAGTGAAAGATGATTCTCATCTCAGTTTAAAGGAAACTTCTGGACAGTTATCAAAATCATTTTAAATCTTTACAGAACCCAAATGTACCTGTTGTAGACCAATGAAGCAGCATTTTAATTTATTCACTTACCTCAAAATTGGACTATAATAGTCGTAAATAATGGGAACATTTCTCAAGAAATATTGATAATCCTTCAACTCAAGATTTTATAACTTTTTTATCTCAACGTTGTCGCTTTTTGGAATCTCTTGACTTAAAATTGAATACTAAAAACCCTTCTGTATCTGATAAACCTCAAAAATACGAACGTAAAACATTACTTTCCCATAACCACACCCATAACACTATTTCATGCCCACTATGCAGAGACAGTCATTTTATATTTTCATGCCGAAAATTTATAGACTTACCTATAAGTAATAGGTTTCCGGAGGCAAAACATGCGAACTTATGCACCAATTGTCTGCGTCCAGGACACCGCCAAAGTGATTGCAAGTCTACTTATACTTGCAATACCTGTCAAAACAAGCATCATTCATCGCTACACATGCAACCATATCATATGAAACCTCTCAATCGACCATGCCATGATAACACCCAAATTACGCTCATACTAATAGCACCACTCATTCAGGATTGTCCATTCCAAACAATCCAACTACCTCTCAATCACACGATAATCTTCGGATTCTGCCCAATGTGAACAATGTAAATATTGAAGATAACCACTCTCAAAATTTATATTGGTCTAATGCAAACCAAAACTCATTTGTCTTACTCTCCACCGCATTTATTGAGGTATTTGACAAAAACCATCAGCTTATAGTATGTAAGGCCATACTTGACAATGGAAGTCAATCCAATTTTGTCAATCAAAATTTATTTGAAAGGTTAAACTTACCTTTTGAACCTATTAAAATGTCCGTTTCAGGAATTAGCGAAAAGTGCACCAATATTTTCAAACGAACTCAACTCAAAATAAAATCAACTCATGATAATTTTTCTATCAAAATACCAGCCTTGGTAATAAGTAAAATAACCGAAAAAATACCTCCCTTTTCTAAGAACATCACAAATTTAAATATACCAACAAATATTCACCTAGCCGACCCTGAGTTTCTCAAACCTGCCGATATAGATATACTTCTAGGCGCAGGTGTTTTTTACAACCTCCTTAATGCTAACCACATTAAATTGGGCAAAAATAATACTATCTTACAAGACACCAAACTAGGGTGGGTACTAAGTGGCCCAGTTGATTTACTGACAACAAATAATCAACACACAAACTCCTTAAAATGTACAAACAACGATCTTCAAAATAGTTTGCAGCTTTTTTGGAACTGCGAAGAAACCACCGAGCAAATATCTAAAAATAAATATTCCCAAGAAGAAATCGACTGTGGAAACCATTTTAAAGCCTCTACACATCGAGATTCCTCTGGAAGATTTATTGTAAGCCTTCCTCTCAGGCCCAATGTTTCTCAGCTTGGAGACTCTTTTAAAACCGCCTTGAAACGTTTTCTTGCAATTGAGCAAAAACTGAATGAGAATCCTAATATAAAAAAATCCTTTTGCGACTTTATTTCACAATATAAAAGCCTTGGACATATGTCTGAAATAAACCCAGATATCTCCAGCCATAACTCTGTATATCCCCCTTATTATCTTCCACACCTCCGTGTGGAAAAGAGTGATAGCCTAACTACTCGCCTCCGAGTCGTCTTCGACGGATCTGCTACATCGTCTTCAGGAGTATCTATCAATGACTGCCTAAAGTCGGACCTATTGTCCAAAACGATTTATTTACCGTAATATTGCGTTTTCGACAGCATAATTTTGTATTAACAGGGGACATTGCAAAAATGTATCGCCAATTTTTGATAGAACCTCAGCAACGTTGCCTCCAACGAATTCTGTGGCGTGACAACTTTCAAGGCAACATTGGACATTTTTAATTGAACACAGTCACTTATGGAATGGTAAGCAGTGCCTTTTTAGCCACGCGTTGTCTGAACCAAATCTCAGAAGACACCTTGGACTCTTATCCCAAAGAAAGTGAAATCATAAGAAATGATGTCTATGTCGATGACGTTATCACCGGTGCATCTACTGAAGAAGCTCTTTTAAATATTTGCAAAAATCTTGTAAAGATATTTGAAACATATGAACTTGAATTGAGAAAATTTTCTTCCAATAGCCAATCTGTTATATCTGACATAACCGAGCCTTTTACTCAATCTAAATCCTTAACACTTGATGAATCTCATTACCATAAAACTCTAGGCATATCTTGGGATTCCGAACAAGATATTTTTATCTACAACTCTAACATCGATCTTAACTCTACACCTGTAACTAAACGTGTCATATTATCACTTATTTCACAGAATTACGACCCTCTTGGCCTTCTAGGACCTATGGTTTTACAAGTCAAAATCCTTTTACAGATATTATGGTTACTTAAAATTGCTTGGGATGATCCTGTACCCACAGACATTTTTCGAATATGGAAAAACTTTACCCATCACTTATCCTTAGTTGATTATTACAAAATTCCCCGCAAGTCACAATCAAAACATTTGTTGCTTATGAACTTCACGGATTCCGTGACTCCTCCATTAATGCTTTTGGAGCCTGCATATATTCACGTCCATAGATTCTTATGGCAATATTTCTATTCATCTACCAACTGCTAAGAGCAGCGTGGCTCCTTTAAAAGCTGTAAGTTTACCACGTCTTGAACTATGTGGTGCCCTAGTCCTATCTCGATTAATGAATAAAGTCATAAAATCTTTCCCTCAGGACCTCAAAACCTGCTCTATGTGGTGGCATGGTCCAACCTTTTTATCCAAGCCAAAAGAATTTTGGCCCAGTAATACTCATATCTCTAACTACAAACGTAAAAAACTCGATTCTGAAACCCTAGAATTGAACCCTAAATCTATTTTGCTCATTTCTTCAAGATCGAATTTTTCATTATTTGAAAAATTTTCTGACTACAATAAACTGATTAATGTGACTGCTTACTGCCTACGATTCATTCAAAATTTAAAATTATCAAAACATACCCGTTAAATAGGACAATTAACACGTTTTGAACGTGAACACGCATTAACTACCCTAGTTACCATAATTCAAGGTGAAACATTTTCTTAAGATTTAGTACAATTGAGAAACAAAAATTACTTAAAGCCTCAATGTAAATTGAAATCCTTGAACCCATTCATTGAAAAAACTGGAGTTTTGCGAGTCGGTGGTAGACTCCAAACTTGACTATCAAGCCAAACATCCTATACTTTTACCAAAGAGTCACATTTTCACTCATTTAATCATAAGTCACATACACAAAATAAACTTCCACCCCGGTACACAATCTACTCTCTCTTTTGTGAGACAAAAATTTTGGCCCATACAAGGAAAATCAGGTGTAAAATATGTTATTCATAGATGCATCACTTGCTATAAACAAAACCCTAAACCTTTACATACTCTTATGGGAAATTTACCTGAACCAAGAATTAACCCATCAAGACCATTTCTTCACACCGGCATTGACTATGCTGGATTTTTTATGATAAAAGATTCGAAATTGCGTAACCGGAAATTCATCAAAGCCTATCTATGCATATTTGTGTGTTTGGCTACTAGAGCAGTGCATTTGGAACTGGTTACCGATTTGACTTCTCAAGGTTTCCTGGTCATGCTTAAAAGATTTGTCTCTCGCCGCGGTTTATGTCAGCACTTATATTCCGATAATGGCACCAGCTTGGGGCAAATAGCGAGCTACGTGAAATTTATAAACTTTGTCAATCAACTGAATTTGAAAACTATGCCAAAAATAATATGATTCAGTTTTATTTTAATCCCCCTGGTTCTCCGCATTTTGGAGGTTTGTGGCTGTTATATTTGCAACCATAGAGTAAGTTATACGTTCTCTATGGTTACCACAGTTCCTATTTTAGCATAAGTCATTTTGTTTTTAGTTAGTTGTCAAGAGTTATAGACGATCATTCTAAAATGTAAGTTTCAGTGTCATTATCAATAAAGTACATCAATACGCAATAAAGTATTTTAATAGTCCCCAAATACACAACAAAGAATTGGCGACGAGGTAGGCAAATCAATAAATAATCGAACCTGCAATATCGCTTCAACAAGCACAATGGCAAATCAAGGCGAAAGAGGTGCTACATATACTACATCTACATTTACCATAGAAACATTTGACCCAAAGCAGAACAAATGGGCCAGATGGGTCAAAAGACTGGAAGTAGCTTTTACAGTTTTCGAAGTCCCTGAAAGACTCAAGCTACACTATTTACTACACTACATGGGC